>CM066735.1:106350448-107600448 GCA_033961575.1 Aselliscus stoliczkanus
GATAATTCACTAGACTCTAAGGACCCTGAGGGCAGGACCCTCTCTCTTGTCCAGGACTGAATTTCTCAGGCTTAGCACATATCTGGCCCTCAATCAAGGTGCTCAAGAAATAGCCATTGAATGATTGAATACTTGGATGAATGCATGAATGAATGAATAAATGAATGAAAAGCATATGTGTTAAGAGCTCAACTTGTTTTATTTTAACTTACAAGGACTGGCCCCCTGAAGGTCTAGCTTTTGAAGAGAAAGACTGAAAGAATATAAAATCTTTCTAAGCAGGGAATAAGCTCACAATGAGATTTTAAGTTAAAAAGCAATACAAGGCCCTATCTGGAGAATGATCCCGATGGTTTTTGTCTTTGATAAATGAGTCACCTATGATTTGGGATTACATTTTTGTACCTACATTTAAATGTAATTTTCTAACACAGCTGGTACTTGTTTCAGTGTTAAATGTACACAAGGAAAACCATTGCAGTAATGTTCAGTTCTGTGTGTGCAGAATGCATGAGGCATCTACCCTCTGGTGCACGGTACAATTTGCAACTCTAGACAGTGAGCTCCTGAAGGCAGAGGCTACGCCCATGTGCTATTGTGTCTTCAGCACCCAGCACAGGGCCAGGCACAAGGCAGGTGATTGGCAAGCGATGAACAGACAAATGCATGGTGAGTGAGACCTTAGTAAAAAATGCTTTCTGTGGAACAGAGGAAAAGGCAAGGCAGCAACTCCCTGCATCAGTTCACTGTGTCAGGTAACGTGATTTAAGTCTGTGTAACATCAGAATTAAGTACTTTATGGTGGCTTCCCTCCCTCAGCCAGCCAGCCTTGGGTGGCAGACGCTGACACTGGATTTTGCATTGCTCATCCCCTCCCTCCAGCTTACCCTGTATTCAGCCATTAAGCCCCTCTCCCCAGCTATGATTGTCGCAGGCTTGCAGACCATAGACAGGTCCTCCAAGTTCTCAGATATGTAGAGCAGTGGTCCAGATGCCTTCCTGTCATTCCTGTTCTAGCCTCCAGATCTGGGGAAGAATCTTCTCTCCTTCCAGTACACCAGCCTCCTTTACTCCTCCACGTGTGCCCGCATCTCTGACCAGCCTATCTTGGGGCCTGTTGTCTCTTCTGCCCTTGGCCAGGGCTGCAGGCTTATGGCAGGAAGTGCATCTTCCTCCATGGATGAGCCAACCACCTCTCATCCCAGATGTGTTTTCCTTCTCTAGTGCCCTCTCCCAGCTTGGTAGGGCAGACTGGAGGGAGCCATGTTTTGCTGGTTTTCTTGGCTCACTGCAGAGAGAGCAGGCTGACGCTCACTGGGAGGGGCATCAGATCCCTAGGGGAAAAGATTGGTTCTTCTTGAAGCAGGTGTGGGGTGAAGCCTGCACCATGTAGAATGGGAGAGGAGCACAGAGAGGGGAGGCCATTCAGGGTACCAGTGAACCATACAAGGAAGCCAGCCTGGCTTGCAGAGGGGTTGGGCTAGGGAGAAGGAGAAAGCAAGATTGGAGAGGTCAGGGGCAGGGTGGTCAAGATTATGAATGTCAGGATGAGGAACTACAATGGTCTCCCAGCCCCTCAGGCCCAGCTGTGAGTGAGATGTCTGCCTGCAATGTGCCAGGTGTAATTGTCAGGGGAGCAGAGGTCCCTCCCCAAGTTGACTTCTCACAAGCAACGAGTCACCAAGCAAATGCAGTTTGGCAGTTCAAGTACTTGTACCTCTGCCAAGTCATTTCCCTGCAGGCAGGAGGGCCTTGCAGCACAGTGAAAATAGTCCATCGTGCTCAGGGAACTCCCGTCTCCCCTGAGCACTCCTACTCACACCATCGGCAGCCCTCGAGGCAGTTAGCTTCTCCCAGCCAGCTGTCTTGGAGAAGCAAGGGACCCTGCTCACAACTAGAGCCTTGCCTTCCTTCCTAGGACCTGGGAAGGGACTGCTCTCCCAGACTCCAGTAATGCCCCGGGCAAGTGTACCATTTTCCGTCACAATAACCCCTTGCAGAGTGTAGGACCCAGGCTTTCCCAGCATGCTGCTGGCCTTCCCCAGCTGTGCACAAATGGATGTCCCAGACCCTGGTTCTGCTGCCACCCGCTTTTCAGATCTTGGTCAAAGCATCTCCTAGGGCTATAGTTTTCCAGTCTCTTCTCCTTCTGTGGGTTGGTCTTGTCTTCCCAGAAATAATATGGGCTCCCTGAGGGCAGAACCACACTTCTCACAGCCCCTGGCATTCACTGAGCATAAACTCAAAGCTCGCTTACCAGTATCACTCACCACTGGCAAAGTGGGGCTTAGTGGGAGCTCAGCTGGCAGCAAAGGGAGGAAGGAAGGCTTTGCATCCAGAAAACCCCAGGGTACCAGGCACCTGTGTCTTCCTCTTCCATGAGTTTTGTTCTTCTCTGCTGTAATTCTGAATAGGTGGTAAGGGTCAGCTCGCTGCAGATCTAGATGGAGTTTTGCCAAAGGGAATGTCACTCCCATTCTCAGGTGCCCAAGGTTCTCAAGCATCAACTAGACTTTGTCTGTGGAAGGAGAACTAGATCTCTTTGTTTGCCTTGAGCTTTGAGAACTAATGGTATCCCTGCAGGCAGCTCGTATTCACGGAGATGAAAAGTTACAGTGGGAACCAGGAAAGAGGTGCAGCCACAGCAGGCCACGTGCTGAAGACAGACGTGTGCCCTGCCTCTATGCCAGGTGCCTGGATTCGCGGCCTCCTTGGTGTCTCTTTCCCTCTTGCGGAGTGGTTAGAAACACCCAAGCCTGGGCCCGTGTGGGCTCTGAGGACCATCCCTCAGGAAGCTCTGCATCAATTCATGGTTCAAGGTACCACAGAGGGCGAAATGTCCTTGGAGGCTATCAGGATGATGGCGGCAATAATAGCAGTGGGCCCAGTCAGAGATCGCTGTGCTGACCCTCCTTATGGGACCACAGACTATGCGCTGGAGGATCATTGTAATTCAGGTGCCAGTTTGTGTTTTTTTGTTTGTGATATGATGTGATATGTTACATTACGTCATGTGACACATCCCTTCTTAATGCCTTTCTTTGTTCTTTGTAATCCCTTGGTCCATGTCTTTCTATGTTTTAAGACAACATTGTCTTCACAATGCTTACCAAGTCATATTTTATATTTATTACCTGTTCCTGCCAGTCTAGACCCAAAATTCAGTATTTCACTGCGCCCTTATGTAAAACAATTCCCCTTTAAAGACAGTCCCTGCAGACTTTCCTGATGGCCCTTCCCCATTTCTTGTCAGACATGTTTTTGTCTGGACACCCAGTCACACCAGATTCAAGGTTCCCCTAACAAGAATTAGCTCTCCACACTCAAACCCCTGCAGAACCCCATCTTTGACTGCCCACCTCGTCCCTGAGCATGGCCCCATGGCTGTCACTTACATCTGGCTCAGCACCAGGTCACCCAGTACCAGCGGTTCCCAGAGACCCTCCCACAGTGCCTGTTCCTTTTATCTCCATAGTGGGGTATCTTATTCAAAATAGAAAGCAAAGGAGATGAAGTCATACAATTCCTCTCTATTCTTTTGGATTTGAATAATTCTCTGGGTGTGTCAAATGGTCCCAGTGTTCCTACCATTCCACAAATCAGGCCTTCTTTAGGAAGGAGGGGTGGTATCTTTCAGAGGAGTGCTTCTCAAACCTGAATGTGCACATGAGCACGTGGGAGACTGGATAAAACACAGACTCCGACTTACTAAGTCTGGGGGGACCTGGTGGTTGCTGGTCCATGACCATCATTATGAGTAAGAAGGTCATGCAGAAAATATTCACTAAACACCCTCAGGGCATCTAACACTTATGTTGAAAAGATAGCAGCATGGAAGCCGCTGGTTGAGATTAACGTTCCTTTAGTTGTTTGCGTTGTGAGATGACTGAAGTTGACACATTACACATGGGAAATATTTTTGGAGTGAATTTATTCACCCTTTACTGAAGACCCACTGTGTGCTGAGGCTTCAGATATAGAGACAGACATGACCTACCAGGGTTCATAATCCAGAAAGAGGTAATGGCAATACTGAGGACACAAGCTCTGGTGGAGGGAGCTATGGGGACACAAAAGAGAGCCACTTAACCTTGCAAGGGTCCTCAAGGAGGTATGCCTGGGCCAAATCTTGAAGGGTAATAGTTTGGGCCCAGAGAGAAGGATGTTCCAGACTAGGCAGCAGATGTCAGGAAGGTGGGCTTGTTGTGGCCGGGACATGGGGAGAAGACGAGATGGACTGAGGGAGCCCAGACCATGGAGGGAGGGATGCCTGTATTACCACAAGGGGCTCTCATGCCTCAGCTTGGTGAGGGGGCTCTTGGGGAAGAAGGACTCCTCAGCCAGTCACATCAATGTGGCTGGGATGCAGAAATTAGGACAAGGAGCCCAGCTGGAGAGAATCATATTCCTGAGTGCACTTTTAAGGGGAACGCTTCTGGAAAAGTATCTGAAGTCATGTATTTATTCCAAAGCCAACTCAAAGTACTGAGAAGCCAGGAGGTTAGATTTTCAGACTAATCCCATAGGACTCCATAGACAAGGGGACAGGTTGGCAAGCAGGCATGTCTAAGGTAGAAACGAGACCTGCTAAGCCTTGTCAGGTGTATTTCCCGGTCCCCCCCACAGCTGTCCACCTGCCCACCTCCCTTCCAAGGAGAAAAAGCCCAGGCCCACGGGGTCAACCAGCTTCACCTTGCCTTTCCAAAAGTCAGAGCAATTAGTGACCATGTCCACTGAAGAGCTGGCTTAGGTTTTACTACATGAAAGGCATTGATTTTGAATCATAGAGTGATAAGCCCAGAAAGGTGCCCAGAGCTGCTCAGAATGACAATCAAGCAGGGCTCAGAAGGTAGAGCTGTGTGCTTTAGAGTACTCATGATGATTTTACCCTTACTGCAGGCTGATGTATTAATATTAGGACATGGCCAGACAGACAGAGGAAAGGACTGCTCCTTGCCCTCATTCTCCCCTTCACTGGCCTGCCAAGGTGTCCGAGATTCCACTATTAGTGTGCCAACCTTTTATTCTAAAGAATAATCCCCTAAAATGCAAATGCCTCTTGTAGGAGTGACTAGTAAGCCAGGGATCAGCTAAGTATAGCCACAAGTCAAATATAGTCGACCACCTGTTTTTGTACAAGTAGGAGCTAAAAAATGATTTCTACAGTTTAAATGGTTGGAAAAAGAATTAAAACAAGAATAATATTTTGTGGCACATGAAAATTATATGAAATTCAAATTTCAGTGCCAATAAATAAAGTTTTATTGGCACACAGCCATACTCATTGGTTTGCATATTATCTCATGGCTGCTTTTGCATGCCATTTATTTAGCAGTTGAGCTAAATCGTTTCCTCAGAGACCAGATGGCTCTCAAAGACTAAATATTTACTACGTAGCCCTTTACAGAAAAAGCTTTCTGACACCTGCATCAAGTTATTATTGTCTACTGACACCTTAGTGAGAAGTAGTTTATTGGAGTACCTGGCACAGCCTAGAAAGAATGGAACATCGAAAGGACATATATAGACTCAGGTGAAGGGATATAAAAGTCCAAAGCAAGGTTCGCTGCACAGAGGACAGGAATGTCCCTGTGAGGTAAGCAATTCTAGCCCATTTTACAGATGAAGAAAAATTAGGCTAAAAGCAATTGAATGACCTGCTCAAAATCTCACAGCTGGTAAATGCCAGAGATAGAATTCAAATTCATGTCAGCCTATCCCAGAGGGTACTGAGATGTCAGGAGTAAGAAAAGGGATAGAGCAAGGAGGCTGGGAATTTCCAAAAGGGCAGTAACTGGCTTCGAAAGGGCATCTCAGAAAAGTGTCCAGACGAGCTACAAACTTTGTGCCCTTAGGCAACATATAATATTTAACCTCTCAGTCACATTATCTATGAAATGGTGATAGGGCTTGTCTTGAAAGGGTAGCAAAAGTTGAATGAAACAATGCGAACGTAGCAGCTTAGAGGTTCCCCAACATTCATTCTGTATCCCTGCCCCAATCAACTCACATTTCCTTGATTGAGCCTGGTCTAATGCACTGTCCCCTTAAAATTACAACTCATTCACAATTAAACCCACGTTTGCAGACTTTCCGCCTGTCAGGTACTATTTGCCTGAACCTACTGTTGCCTCTGGTGATCTCAAGGGCCAAAGAAACACAACATGAGCCTGAGACTTGGGTGTTAAGCTTCAAACCCAAAGATGCTGGGCCTAAGCATGGCTCCTCATACCAGAACAAGCAGGAAGACTACCTTTTCCTGTAGGAGAACTGAGCATGGAAATTACCCACCCTGCACCCTGTTCAACAGGATGTAACCTGGCTTTGAGGTTCATCCCAGGAGCTCAGCTCTTTCATCCCCTGTACCCTCCGCATTCAGCCTCCTCCTGTCCTCTTGTCACCTCTTCATTGATATTCTCTCCTCACCCTGTGTCCCTCCCTCCCCATTCTTCCTCTGGTTCCTTTCTCCCTCCCTTTATCCCAAGCATAGTCCTGCACCCCACACTGGAGAAGGCAGAAGGCAGGGCTACAGGAGTCAGGTCCAAAGCTGTGAAGACAGAGCTGGGAGGCGAGTGAGAAGGGCTCGGGTCAGCCCTTAACTCCATCATGATTTGGCACAGGCTTTGCTGGAGCCACCTCCCTGGCTGAGCCTGGGTTCAGCTGTAAGGAAAATCATCATCCTTGGCCATATTATTTTGTAGGATGTTAAGAAGGCCACAAGAGGTTCTATGTGCAGAAGTGCTTTGCAAAATCGAAGTCACTGAGCAAATAATATTATGATTAAAGTTGGTAAAATAGGTACTGTCGTACAAATGAATGTACACACTGAAATCCATCCATAGAATTGGGTAAGGCTGTGTGGCTTCAGCATCACATCCTTGATTTTGGAGCTTAAGACTGGGACCTAAAGGAGACAGTGGGTGGGAGGAAAGAGCACAGTGTGGGGACTGGGACCCCAGGCCTCAGTCAGTCCCAGTTCAGCTCTACCCCAGTCTGCAGCCTCAGGAAAGCCCCTCCTGCGTGGCTCAATGAGGAAGTGGGACAATGAGGCCTTCTTGTGAGGACGAGGCGAAAGGCTGCCAGTGGGGCTACCTGCACAGAACTACAGGTGGGCTCAGGGGACAGCAGCTCCCTTGAGTTCCCTTGATTCTGATGTTTAAAATCACAATGGAGCATTTTTCCCGCAAATCATTGGAGAAGCCATCTCTGAGGCCTGAATTCCACTGACTCTGGCAGTGTCAGCGGGTTGCTCAGTCCTGACAGGCGACCACCAGCGCTCCTGGCGAGGCCTCCTGGGGCCTCCTCTGTGAAGAATGACCTGTTTGACATCTCTACCATCACTGGCCATTAAGGTGCAACAAATGGCTTTGTACAGGATACTGATTTACCTACTTGGTGGCGTCTTAATGTGCTTTAAAGACCTGCTGGCTAAAAGCTCCCGTGCCTAGCCAGCTTCCGCCTGCTCCCTGGGGCTCCAGGGTGAGCACAGGGATGCCGGCCACACACTATCTGGGTCCCATCATCTCAGCACTGAGGGGGAGGGGTGTGGGTAGACTGCTCATCCCAGACAGTACGCAGTCCTAATAGTAGTTACCTGCCTGAGCGCTTACTATTCTCCAAGTCCTGTCTGAGGGTGTTACAGGCCCTCTCTCATTTACTCTTCACCACACCCTGAATGCTGAGGTTAGGCTTTTTGCCACACAGTAGGAATATCCGGGACCAGCGCCAATATCAGACCTATCTGTCTGCAGACATGGAGCTTCTGCCTGTTCACCTGCATCGCACCCCAAAGCAATGGAGAACACTGGACACCTTTTGAGACCATTGGAGGAAAGGTAGTTTGAGGGAAATTCTGCAGTTAGAATCCTTCCCTCATGTTATAAAGAAAAGGTGTCATTGCACAGCAGGGGAGCCTTCAGAGAGGGGTGGCTGTGGGTGGTATCACTCCTGCCACATACTGGGACCTGCCTTCATTCAGGAAAAAAAGCCATTCCTCAGGCTTCTCAGATGACCCCTTGGGGACCACAAAGGATTTAGGGCTTGCTCAGAGACACACGGATGGAGAGGGGAAGAACCATGGCAGGTATCAGGTCTCCTGACTCAGAACCCCACGCTCTCCCCTAGCTATCTGTGGGCCTGGGTCTGCCCTTGAGCTCCATGTGGTCAGCCTACTCCCTCTTCCACTGACAGTTCTTCTAAATATTTGCAGCCAGCTAGAATTTTTCCCTGCAGGGAGTCAGCAAAAGGGAGGGCTTTCTAAAGCCAGAAAGATCACGGTTCAAGTCCAGGGCCCACCATGCCAGGAAAGCTCAATGCCACCAATGAGGACACTGAAAGAGCAAAAGAAATAAAAGCCACTGAAGTGGGTTTAGGAGTCAGGCCAGCCTCTCAGTGCCATGTGCTGGCTGTGTGACCTTGGGCAGGTCACTCGATATCTGAGCCTCAGTTGTCTCATTGGAGAAATGGCCCTTCTAATACTCCCTTCCTCAGATGGGAGCTATGCAGACTGGTAACATGTGTAAGAGGCCCAGCAAAGAGTCTACGTATTAAGTGGTGATTCCTTCTTGATCTCCGCATTACTGAGTGGTGCCAGCTTGGAAACCAATATTGTCATCTGCACACTTACAGACACTTGAGTTCTAGTGATAAATGTGACCCACAGCAAGATGCCCCTACTCTCCTTGCCACATTTGTCCTCATCTCCATCGTGGGCAGAACAGTATTCGCTTCTCCCCACATCTACTTCACATGCTTCTTGGCAGACAGAGGGACAGGCTAGAGAGTCAGGAGTCAGCCCTGCTCTGGCATGAGCCCTGGATTCACATTGTGGAGAGTACCGGGAGCCTTATCCTGCCAATACCGGGGCTTGGGGAACTGGCCCCACTCTAACCACGTGGAGCCACAGCCCTGGTCCTGGCACAACAAAGAGGCTCTCAGCGCTTCTGTTCTGCTCGGGAACTTCCCTCTAGGTCTAATCTGTGCCAGGTGAAGGTGGCCCCTGGGACCCTTGAGCTGGAGCGGTGGGTGTGGACAAGCAGGCAAACAGACCATCCCAGGACAGAGAAGTCAAAGCAGTGACCAGACATCCCAGCAACTGCAAGAGAAGAGAGCAGGGACGCCTGACCCTTTAGAAAGGCTCCCAGAGGGGGTGGCACTGAAGTTGAGGCCTGAGGGGGTCAACACAATTCACCAGGTGTGCCGCAGGGGTGGAGAAGGAGGCCGCAATGGGAAAGGGCAGGGAGGTCTATCCCCAGGAGAGGGTGGTGCTTAAATACCGCACCTTCCTGGAAACTCTATGTCCCTGGTCTACTCAGCATCTTTGCTGCATGATTGACAGGAGACAAGTGTTTGGGCTGCAGAGCTGGGTTTGGAGAAAACTGAGCAGAAGTAAATGGACTTGTGTTTCTCTCTTTGTTTGTTTTCATAACAGATGTGGTGAGATTTCCAGTGCAGACAATAGAGGAAGTAGACAGGACTTTCCAGAGATTCTGGAAGGCTGTAAGCATAACAACAGGTCACCTGACCCAAAGAAGTGAGGTGGGCCTTAGCTGGGAGAGCCCTTCTCCCAGACCCTGCGTGGGACCAGGGCGCCTTAGCCCCTGGGGCCTGGGTACCTTCAGAGCATCCGCATTTGGTGCCCTTGGCCAGGAGGCTGGTGTCCACTCATCAGACAGGACAGGACAAGGCTTCACTCTGGAAGCAGCAGGCATGGGCAAGTGGACCTGAGCAGAAGTGAAAGCTTGGGGAGGCCCGTGAGGCTGACAGCTGCCCAATCAGACTGTGAGCCAAAATGGGAAACCTGCCTGGGGCCTCTGAGAGGACTCATTTCTTTCTTTTGTAATTAATTTATTTTCCAATTACAATTGACATATAATATTATATTAGTTTCAGATGTACAACATAGTGGTTAGACATTTATATACTTTACAAAGTGATCCCCCCAATAAGTCTAGTGCCCGTCTGACACCATACATAGTTATTACAATATTATTGACTAGATTCCCTATGCTGTACTTTACATCCCTGGGACTATTTTTATAATTGGAAATATGTACTTCTTAATCCCTCTCACCTTTCTTCCCCATCCTCCCAACCCCCCCGGTGAGCATCAATTTGTTCTCTGTATCAATGAGTTTATTTCTGTTTTGTTTGTTTGTTTCTTAGACTCCACATATAAATGAAATCATATGGTACTTTCCTTTCTCTGTCTGGCTTATTTTACATAGCATAATACCCTCTAGGCGCATCCATGTTGTTGCAAATGTCAAGGTTTCATTCCTTTTTGTGGCTGAGTAATATACCATTGTATATATGTACAACCTCTTCTTTATCCAGTCGTCTACTGATGGACACTTAGGTTGCTTCCATATCTTGGCTATTATAAATAATGCTGCAGTGAACAGAGGGGCACATACTCGTATATCTTTTGGAATTAGTATTTTGGATTTCTTCACATAAATACCCAGAAGTGGAATTGCTGGATCATATGGCAGCTTCTTTTTTAATTTTTTGAGGAATCTCCATACTGTTTTCCACAGTGGCAGCACCAATTTACAGTCCCACCAAGAGAGCATGAGGGTTCCCTTTTCTCCGCATCCTTGCCAGTACTTGTTGTTTGTTGATTTATTGAGGATGATTACTCTGACAGATGTGAGATGTGTTTTTTATTTGCATTTTTCTGTTGTCTTTTCATGTATCTTTTGACCATATGTCTGCTAAGGTCCTCTGCCCATTTTTTAATCAGATTGTTTGGGTTTTTGGTGTTAAATTGTATGAGCTCCTTATATTTTTTTGGATATTAACCCTTTATCATATGTATCACTGGCAAATATCTTCTCCCAATCTTTGCATTTTGTTGATGGTTTCTTTGCTGTGCAAAACTTTTTAGTTTGATGTATTTTTATATTTTTAGTTCGTTTATTTTTTCTTTTGTTTCCCTTGCCCAGGGAGACATGTTGCTAAAAAATATTGCTAAGAGTCATGTCCAAGAGTTTACTGCCTATGTTTTCTTCTATGAATTGTATGGTTTCAGATCTTATATTTAAGTATTTAATCCAATTCGAGTTTATTTTTGTATATGGTGTAAGAAACTAGTGGTCTAGTTTCATTTTTCTTTTGCATGTATCTGTCCAGTGTCTCCACCACCATTTACTGAAGAAACTACCTTTTCTCCAATGTATATTCTTGCCTCCTTAGTCATAGATTAATTGACCATATAGACATGGGTTTATTTCTGAACTCTGTATTCTGTTCCATTGATCTATGTGTCTGTTTTTATGACAGTACCGTGCTGTTTTCATTAGTATAGCCTTGTGGTATATTTTAATATCAGATAGTGAGATTCCTCCAACTTTGTTCTTCTTTCACAAGATTGCTTTGGTGATTCAGGATCCTATGTAGTTCCATAGAAATTTTAAGACTAGTTGTTCTATTACTGTGAAAAAAAATGACATTGATATTTTGACAGAGAGTGCATTGAATCTATAGATTGCTGTGGGTAGTCTGGACATTTTAATGACATTAATTCTTCCTATCCATGAGCATGGTATAACTTTCCATTTATTTGTGTTTTCTTCAATTTCTTTCTTCAATAGCTTATGGTTTTCCGAATATTTTACCCCTTTGTTAAATTTATTCCTAGGTATTTTGTTTTTTCTGATACAATTGTAAATGGGATTAATTTCTTTTTCTGATAGTTATTTTTCTAATAGTTCATTATTGGTGTAAAAAAATGCAACCGATTTCTGAATATTAATTTTGTATCCTACTTCTTTATTGAATTCATTTCTTAGTTCTAATTGTTTCTTGGTGGACTCTTTAGGGTCTCTCTATATAGTATCATGCCATCTGAAAATAAAGACAGTTTTACATCTTCCTTCCTAATTTGGATGCCTTTTATTTCTTTTTCTAGTCTGATTGCTGTGGCTAGGACTTCCAATACTATGTTGAATAACAGTGGTGAAAGTAGACATCCTTGTCTTATTCCTAATCTTAAAGAAAGAGCCTCATCTTTCCCCTACTGAGTATAATGTTAGCTGTGGGCTTATCATATATAGCCTTTATTATGTGGAGGTATGTTCCCTCTATCCCCACTTTGCTGAGAGTTTTTATCATGAATGGATATTGGATTTTGTCAAATGCTTTTTTTGCATCTATTAATATGACCATATGATTTTTATCCATCATTTTGTTTATGTGGTATAAATATTAATTGATTTGTGGGCATTGAACCAACCTTGTATCCCAGAAATAAATCCCACTTGATGATGGTATACGATCTTTTTACTGTATTGCTAAATTCGGTTTCTAATATTTTGTTGATGAGTTTTACATCTATGTTCTTCAGGGATATTGGCCTATAATTTTATTTTTTGTAGTGTCTTTGACTGTGTTTGGTATCAGGGTAATTCTGGCTTCATAAAATGAATTTGGGAGCCTTCCCTCAAGAGGACTCATTTCTGATAACCTGGTTGGGTGCAGGTCAGTATTTAAAGTAAAATGTGACCTCATTTTCTGTCACGCTTCAAGACAAGTGGGTTGTCTGGTTTTATTAATGTAGCATTTTCTGGAGCCCAGAAGGCCCTCTGTGTCCCCCAATGCCAATGTCT
This sequence comes from Aselliscus stoliczkanus, assembly GCA_033961575.1. NCBI lineage: Eukaryota > Metazoa > Chordata > Mammalia > Chiroptera > Hipposideridae > Aselliscus > Aselliscus stoliczkanus. The sequence goes on from CM066735.1 coordinate 106,363,057, forward strand.
ATCTCTATCTTGATACTTTGCATCCCTGGTTGATGGCAGCCATCGGCACATAGGCAGACTCAAACAGCTAAGGACTGGGAGGTTTAGTTAATGACAACCTCGCATTGGCTGCATCTTTCACCTTTCATCAGCTTCCTCCAGGCTTCAGGCCCAAAAGCAGATATTAACAGTATCTCACCCCTCCCAATCTCCAAGGCTTTTACTTTGCTGTCTGTCAGCTTCCGTGGACTTATAACACCCATCATTATCAAATGCAAGATAGTGTTCCATATCTAGAGTATGGGTGGGACTCAGACATGCCAACAGGAGACCCTTGGTAAAGGGAAGTGGCAGATTGTCCATCTGCACAAGTGGGCACCAAGAGGCAAGGGAGAAGGACATGTTTCAGGTACCGTTTACATGTTCCACTTTCTGTTAGAGAACTTGAGATCACAAGTTGCAAATGGGTCACCAGGACTTTTTAATGTAAATATTTTTTTTAATTATAAAGTGTTTTATGCTCATTTGAAGATGATTTTTAAGTATAATAATCACAATAAAATTCCCCATAATCCAATTAGTGCAGTTTTATCAATAGTATGGTATATTTTTCTTCCTTTACACATAACCATTTGAACTTTGTGTTTTTTCCTCTTAACTTTGTGCCATATATATGGTCCCACATCATAAAGCCTTGCTACCCCCTCAGCAGGTGCATAACATTCCCTCATGGAGGGTCAGATGTGCATCGCCATGTCCTTGCAGGCAGAGCAGCACAATTATCAGGCATTCACTTGACTCCTTTTTTTTCCTTCTTCTCTTCTTTTTTATGCATTGGTGAATACCTTTGTGTAAAAGTCTTTGTCTGCATTTTGGATTGCTTTCTCAGGAGTGTATTATCTGGAGCAAAGTATATGGGCATTTCAAGGCCTGAGATATGTTTTCCCAGTCACCTTTTTAGCCATTTGTGATGACTTATGCTGCCCCCATCCGAGTGAGGGACATCTCGCCCCACCCTCACACATGGACTCGAGGGTTTCCAGTGTGGTTGACATGGTCTGCGAATTTGTACCACATTTTCTAAAGAGATAATATTGGGGTTCCAACTGTAGAATATCATTCAGTGAAATACAAAGTCTTGCAGCACTCTAATATCACCTAGAGTCATGGTCCTTTTATTTAATTATTTTTTTCTAAAGAGGCCAGTTATGCAATCATGTACAACTGATCTGTGTATTAAAGATATTTATATTACTGGAGTATGGAAAGTACACACAAGCCATTTTTATAAAAAGACTGAAAATGTGTGCATGAAAAACTAAACCCTTGCACTGTAAATGATTTTCAAAGCCATAAAAGTAAAGATTCTTAAAGACTAGCTACTTCATCTTATACTAATCATGCATTTATCCCAAGATAAGAAAATTGCCTGGAAAATGCTCATATTTATTGGGCTTAAGAGAGAAGAGTTTCTATAAATCCAAGAGAAAATACCCTGTTTGGTTGAGTTAATGATTTCCCCCTGGGGAGAATTATCTTTCAGAAGGACTGCACTTAAATTGCCTGGGTTCTGTACCTCTCCAGCATCAATTCTGCCAGATGTGTTTCTGTTTGGGAGCTGAGAAGCATGTGAGATGAAGATCTTTGGGGATGAAAGGATTGGGGAGAAAGCAGCAGCTAAGCTTTGGGTGGGGTTCCTGGTTTCTCACCACAGGGTTCACTTCAGTGGCAACATTGGCTGCTGCCCCAACTGCCTTCAAGAGAGCTGGAAGCTGGGGTGAAAGGGGAGGTTGGGCTTTAAAGAAATGATGCCTAACACTATAGACTTGTTGGGGAGCTAAGGTGCTCATACTGGCATCAGAGTACCCTAAAAAAGGAGAAATGATCCCTCATAGCATGTAGACAGCCAGGATTGCGGTGCAGTGTCCAGGCATGGGAGCAGAGCAGAACTTGTCCAAAGGCTGAAGGGGGCCCTGGAGAAGCAGCGTGCATAGTGAACTCCAAACCCAGCCCAGCAGAATGGCAGCAATGTTTTCAATTCAGGGGGGCTAGACTGAGCAAGAGAATTCACAAGAAATGCAACAAGAAGAAAGTTCAACTAGAGCAAGAGTGCAGGTGAACTCTCTGAGCCCTAAGACCTGGACACGCGGCACCTTTCGTGAAGCACTCTTGTTATTCATTCCCCAGACATTTAGTGAGAACCTACTATGTTCCAGAAACTGCACCAGGCACTGGAAACATAAAATGGAATAAAATAGACACAGTCCCTGCTCTTGTGGAACTTCTGATGGGGGTGGGTTGAGAGTTGTAGACAAACAGACAAGCACAGAAATAAATGAATTGTTAGAGACCAGCACGGTACCATCAATGGCAGATGATGCTATGAGAAGGTGGAGGGCAGTAAGTGACCTAGACAGACTCAAAGTCGGCACTCTCTTTTATTTATATTATTAACTGAAAATCATCAAAGTGCGCGAGGCAAGGTGTGTGAGAGCATAGCCAAGTAGAAATAAAGCTGAAGAGAGGGTCCTGAAAGGAATTCCCCGCCTGAACCATTACTTGGAACCCCAGAGCGCTATGGAAGTCAGGTCAGGAGAGGCAGCCATGCACCTTTCTCCCTTCCATGATCCCTGAAGGGGACTTTCCCTCCAGCTCAAGGAAGAGCAGCTGCACAAGGATTTAGGAGTGACTGAGCCCGCCTCATAGAATGAGACAGATACAGTTCGCTGCATATTAAATAAGCACAAATACTTTGTACAGTCATCTTAAATGCTGCCCATATAAGCTTCCCAAATTGCCTCCTAAGGAAATGGTGAGAACTGGAGGCCATCTTGATTCCTATCCAGCCTCTGTTATGATCAGAGTTGGAATCTAGACCTCCCTATACAGGAAAAGCAGGGAATGAGAGCCAGGCAAGGGGCAGTCTGGAGGCCTTACCCCTAAGATGGGCATGAGGGCGTCTGCTGTTCCTCCTTCTCTTTTATAGTTAATTAAGATATCTCTTTTTCATTGGAATTAAAAGGTAATAAAATGCTCTTGTGAAAATAAAACACAGTAAACGGAAAGAGGTCAGTAATAAAGGAAGAGAAGATTCCTTACAATTGTAAATTGAGTTCAGAGAGTTTGTGTTTTGTTTCTTTTTGAATTGTGCCTGTAATTGTTTTTAATTGGAAAAGAGACAACCACATAATTTAATGCTCAAAAATGTATGTGCCTATTATGTGTTGGGCACGGGGATAAGTGCTTTGTATTTACTATCGCAGATAAGCTCTATCAGCAGTTCTGAAATAGGCAATAATATCACCAGTGTTTGCACAAGGAAACTCAGACAAGGAAATGCATGGCCCACAGTACCTGGTACGAAGTGGCAGAAGTGATTTCACAAAAGCCTGACACCAAAGCCTGAATTGTGCCCTTTGATGTAATTAATTAATATCCCCATTCTACAGAAGAAGAAACTAAGGCTCAGAAAGGGTTTAGAACATGTCCAAGGTTACTCAGTTGGAAAGGCAGGATCAGCTATTTGTGGGTCCCAGTGCAAAATGAAAATGGAGGGCCCTTCATTTTATTTTTTTTAGATGATCTCAAATTGATTTTTTGGCTTTTTTTTACAGTTTGCATTCAATATTATTTTATATTAGTTTCAGGTGTACAGCATAATGGTTAGACATTTATATAATTTTTTCAGGGATCCCCCAATTAGTCTCGTGCCCACTTGGCCCCATACCTACTTGTTGAACGTGGTTGACTATATTCTCTATGCTGTACTTTACATTCCTGTGACTATTTTGAAACTACCAATTTGTACTTCTTAATCCATTCACTTTTGTTACCCAGCTCCCCAACACAACTCTCTCTGGCAACTATCAGTTTGTTCTCTGTATCTATGAATCTCTTTGTTTTGTTTGTTCATTTATTTTGTTTTTTAGATTCCACATATAAATGAGATCATATGGTATTTGTCTTTCTCAGTCTGACTTATTTCATTTAACATAATGCCCTCTAGTAGTTCCATCTATGTTGTCACAAATAGTAAGGTTTCATTCCTTTCTATGGCTGAGTAATATTCCATTGTATATATGTACCACATCTTCTTTATCTAATTGTCTATTAATGGACACCTGGGTTGCTTCCATATCTTGGCTATTGTAAATAGTGCTACAGTGAACATAGGGTGCATATATCTTTTCAAATTAGTGTTTTGAATTTCTTTGTATAAATACTCAGAAGTGGAATTGCTGGGTCATAAAGTAGTTATATTTTTTATTTTTTAAAGAACCTTCAAATTGTTTTCCACAGTGGCTTCACCAATTTGCAATCCCACCAACAGTGCACAAGCATTTTTTTTTCTCCACATCTTCGCCAACACTTGCTTGGTGATTTATTGATGATAGCCATTCTGACAGGTATAAGGTGACATCTCCTTGTGGTTTTAGTTTACGTTTCTCTGATGATTACAGACGTTAAGCATCTTTTCATATCTCTATTGGCCGTCTGTATGTCTTCTTTGGAGAAATGTTTATTCAGGTCCTCTGCCTATTTTTTAATTGAATTGTTTGTTTGTTTTGGTGTTGAGCTGTATGAGTTCTTCATAAATTTTCAACATTAACCCCTTATCAGATGTGTCATTGGTGAATATCTTCTACCATTCCATAGGTTGTCTTTTTGTTTCGTTGATGGTTTTCTTTGCTGTGCAAAAACTTTTTAGTTTCATGTAGTCCCATTTATTTATTTTTTCTTTTGTTTCCTTTGCCTGAGGAGATAGATAACAAAAAAATATCATTAAGAGCAATGTCAAAGAATTTACTACCTATAATTTCATCTAGGAGTTTTATGGTTTCAGGTCGTACATTTAAGTCTTTAATCCAGTTTGATTTTGTTCTTGTATATGGCATAAGGACGTGGTCTAGTTTCGTTTTTTTGTTTGTTTGTTTGTTTGTTTTTGCATATATCTGTACAGTTTTCCCAATACCATTTATTGACTAAACTGTCTTTACCCCACTATATGTTCCTGCCTCCTTTGTCATAGATTAAATGACCATATAGATGTGGGTTTATTTCTGGGCTCTCGATTCTGTTTCATTGATCAATGTGTCTGTTTTTATGCCAGTACCATGCTGCTTTCATTATTATAGACTTGCAGTATAATTGATATCAGGTAGCATGATACCTTTAATTTTGTTCTTTCTCAAGATTTCTGTGGCTATTTGGGGTCTTTTGTGGTTCCATATAAATTTTAAAATTATTTATTCTAGTTCTGCAAAAACTGACATTGGTATTTTGATAGGGGTTGCATTAAATCTATAGGTTGCTTTGGGTAATATGAACATTTTAATGATGTCAATTCTTCCTATCCATGAGCATGGTATAGCCTTCCATTTATTTGTATCTTCTTCCATTTCTTTCTTCAGTGTCTTATAGTTTTCTGAGTACAGGTCTTCTACTTCCTTGATTAAATTTATTTTTAGGTTGGGTTGTTTTTTTTTATGAAATTGTCAATGGGATTGTTTTCTTAATTTCTCTTTCTCATAGTTTATTATTGGCATATAAAAATGTAACAAATTTCCAAATGTTAATTTTGTATCCTGCTAGTTTACTGAATTCATTTCTTAGTTCTAATAGTTTTCTGTTGGAACCTTTGGGTTTCTCTCTATATAGTATCATGCAATTTGAAAATAATGACAGTTTTACTTCTTCCTTTCTAATTTTGATGGCTTTTATTTCCTTTTCTAGTCTGATTGCTGTGGTTCAGACATTTAATGCTATAGATTTTAGGTCATTGTGTTTTCACTTTCATTAGTCTCAAGGTACCTTTTGATTCGTTTTTTCTATCTCATTGTTGACCCATTTACCATTTAGTAGCATGTTATCTAACTTCCAAGTATTTGTGTGTTTTTTAGAGTTTTTTCTTGTAATTGATTTCCAGTTTCATACCATTGTGGTCAGAGAAGATACTTGATATGATTTCATTCATCTTGATTTTATTGAGACTTATTTTGTAGCCTAACATTTGATCTGTCTTGGAAAATGTTCCATGTACACTTGAAAAGAATGTATATTTTGCTGCTTTGGGGTGAAATGCTCTAAAAATATGAATTACATTCATCTGATGTAGTGTGTCATCTAAGACCAAGGTTTCCTTGTTGTTTTTCTATCCAGTAGTTCTGTCCATTGGTGTCAATGGGGTGTTAGAGTCCCCTACTATGATTTTATTACTATCAATCTCTCCCTTTATGTTGCTCAATATTTGCTTTATATATTTAGATGCTCCTATGTTGGGTGCATAAATGTTTACAAGGGTGATATTTTCTTGTTGGATTGATCCCTTTATCACTGTGTAATGTCCCTCTTTGTCTCTTATTATAGTAGCCTTTATTTTAAAGTCTATTTTGTCTGACATAGTCTTGGGACCAGGACTGGGTGCCCAGCCTCTTTGAATCTTTACCACCTCCTTCCTCTTTCCAGCTGAAAGTCTCACTTCACCGTTTTAGACCCAAGACAGCAGTTGAGGAAATGAATTCAGAAAAGTAAGGAATCTTTTTTGAGGTTTGGCTTTGGAGTCAGGTAGGCCTGGCACAAGCCTAGGCTTTTCCTCGTATATCATCTCCTCACTTGCTCTTTACAACATCCCTATAAGATGTAGTTATAATGTTCCCCCAATTTCTAGATGAGGAAACTGATGCACAGAGAGTATCTTGCCCGAAGTACAGTAGCTGGTAAGCAGAGGAGGCAGGGTATGAACCCAGGCATCTGACTCCTCATTCCTAATCTTTGTACTCTGCTGTCTAATTGTCACCATGGCTCTTCCCAAAGTCAGGCATGGATACTGAGGAATTCATCCATAGGAACCATGTGGGAAGAGCAAAGAGAGGCAAGTCTCAGAGGTCGACTTCTGTCACTCCCTCTTATAAAGGCCTCAGAAGAGTCTGTCACCTCCAGTACAAAAAAGAAAAAAAAAAAAACCACCACTCCTTAGCCCAACACTCAAGGGCCTTGTAATCTGGCCCCAAAGTTCCTTTCGGGACCATCTCCCACCAGACCCCCTTGAGGCCTGCCCACAGCCTTACTCACATATGTCTACACTTTTCTGAGTCATGCCAGGCTGCTGAGTTGTAGGATCAAACGGGGATACTACCCACATTATTTTTCATCTAAATAGCACCTTCACATTGAACAGCCCCAAGGCCATGGTGGAGACATCCTGAAGTTCTCCTCTGCCCTCCAACATGTCCCTTGCTCTGCAATGCTGTGTTAACCATGTCTTTTATTGTCTGTATTTCTGATGCTTTGCCACCTGGGGTTCTGCTGACCTGGAGGGACTGCCTGTCTCAGGGTTAGCCAATTCTTAGAGATAGGAAAAAACTTGGCCAGTTGATTTTCAAAAGCACACCAACCAATCCAGAGCCCACATCCCAACCATCTCCTCTACTGAGCTCTCACACTGTGGGGCCCCGTCCACCTGTCTTCATCATCCCAGGGCCATCACCAGACAACTAGGGACAGACAGCCCCTATAACTCAGAGGCTGCTGCAGTTATCCAAACTACCCAATCCTAAACCTGCTTACCCCACCTCATCTGTCCCTTCCCAGGCAAACCACAATAAAGGCTCTTTCCCTCAGTCTCCCCCTCTCCCTCTTCCTCCTTACCGACACCATTGCTTCTCCATGTGGCCCCTTATGGTGTAGCACGCTCCCTCTCCTTAGGACCTGTGAGTATAACAATTTTTTTGAGGGCAATAATATGCCGATGTATTGGCCTTCCCATACTTAAATAGTAATAAAACCTATATTGAAACAAATGCCCAGGTAGCTTCCTCCAGGAAGCCTCCTTTGATTGCCCTAGTCAGTATAACTTACTTCTTCCCCTCTGTTCCCTGGAAACTGCTCTTTATTCCTCTGTCTCATTATATAGCTGCTACTGATTGTGAGTTCGGTCAAGGTAGGGATCATGAGTCACACTTCTCTGCCTCCCATGCCTAGGGTTCTGTCTGGCACAGAGTAGGCACCAGTAAACACATGGCATCTGGAATAATGATAAGAATGATACAAGAACAATAATAGTAGTAGTAACAATAGATCTGTTCCTGGTGCTTTGCATACTTTTTCTCCAGTTCCTAAAGTAATATGCAAGGTAAATGTGTATTTTTCTCATTCTACAGATGAGAAAATGAGGCTCAGAGAGGTTTGGTGATTTACCCAAGGCCACACAGCCAAGGAGCAGCAGAGCCAGTGTTCAAACCTGAGTCTGTCTAGCTGCAGAGTAAACACTCTTGAATTTAATTAAATTGAAGTTAATTGACAATTGTATGACCCTGTCAGAGGCAACCCTCTACATGGATTGATCAAGAGGTGGCTTCTATGAGTGTTGTGATGTTCTGAAAATAAATACCAGGCCTAACCCAGCTGCCAAGTGACCTTTCCAAAGCACAGTCTGGGTACCTCATGCCCTCACTAAACACCTACTTATGCCTCTTTACTGGCCCTAAGGTAGAATCCAAGCCTCTTAGCCACCATTCATCATCTGAGCTCTGCTTACCTCTCCAGCCCATCTCTAGCACCTAACCCACCCCCAATTCAGATGCACTGAATGGCCAGTGGAAATAAAAGTGCTCACTGCTGAGCAAAGGTGCCTCCCTTGTTTCTCCCAGGAGGAGAGGAGGTGCCTTGGTACCCAAGTCAAAGTCACCCATCGCTCAGAGAAAGTCTAGAAAGCTCACAGATGCCTGAAGCCTGCAGAGATTGCTTAGAATGTCAGCTGCCTGAACAACCCCTGTTCAGGGAGGCCCCGTTCCTATCCCTCCCACTCCCCAGAAGCCCCACATCCAGCCACTCACTTTGCATGAATTCAGCCATTTCCTCAAAATCCTGATGCTTCTTCAGCTGCTGAAACCTGAGATGGGGAAGAGCTGGAGGCCCCTGAATGCGCAGTTAAGGAAAAAAAAGTGTTTGACACACCTGTGTCTTTCCCTTTCATGCAGAATTGGAACAATGGACCTGAATGGTTTGGATTACAAGAGCCCTGAAAGCCTGTGCTTTCCAGAAGTCTCGGATTAGCTTTTTTTCTACCTCCAGGCATCTAACATGAGAATTCTAAGTGGTTAATATTCTCCTGATAAGAAAACATATGTTTCCCGAATTTAGCAGGAGTTATAATAAAATCATCATGTTTTTAAAGCCTTAATCCACAGAGAAAGATTTTAATTTGAAGGCATTCCAATGTCAATTTTTTCAGGAATACTGACAGTGTAATTGAGTTTGGTTATTAAAACAACAGGTGGTCTGCTTCCTTTCTCATCACTTAAGAAAAAATTGATCCACAACTCATAAACTAGTTTGTAGGCCCTTTATAAACTGAAAAGGATTTGTTTCCAAGCAGGAGAGCTCAGAGAAGTTTGGGGAGCTTGTGAACCAAGGGGTTGATGTGCCTACCATGAGGCTTCAATAGGAAGATCTCTGTGTTGGGCCCTTAACCTTAAATGCTCACACCAAGCCCATAAAGAGATGCCATTATCCCAAATCTACAGATGAGGCATTGGAAGCCCAAAGAGGACAACTGCTTTGCAAAGCTCACATGACCGGCATTTGGGGGAGTTGAGATTCAAGGCCAGATCTCTCCAGTCTTCAATGTCAAAGCAAGCCCTTGCCCCCCATAAACTGCCCTCAAGGTCCAGCAGTAATGAAACTGACAACATTCCTTGAACCTTGGCCAACATCAGAGATTATCACCTTTTCCTTTTTTATATCGGTATAAATTGAATGTTCAAAAAATGAATCTGTAGGGCCAGCCAAGTGGCTCAGTTGGTTAAGAGTTGGCGTAGAGCATGAGCTTTGAGTAACAGGGCCGCCGGTTCAATTCCCATATGGGCCAGTGACACTGCACCCGAGCTGAACTGTCACTGAGCTGCCAACAGGTGGCAGGATGGCTCAGCTGGTGTAACAAGATTGCCTGTTTGATGGTAGGCTATGCCCACCCGCAACTAATACTGAACTCGGCACCTTGAGTGAGCTGCTGCCCGGATGCTCAGTGGATAGAGCGTGTGCTCTTAACAACAAGGCTGCTGGTTCAACTCCCACATATGATGGTGGTTACGCCCACCCGCAAGTAAGATTGAACACAGCACCTTGAGCTTAGAGGCCACGAGCTGCTGATGTGAAGCCAGATGGCAATTGGCACCCTCCAAAATGAAGATTAAAGAACAACTTGGCTGGTCCCTTCCCCCAATTCCCCAATAAAATCTTTAAAAAAAAATGAATCTGTAAAAACTATCATTGCTCTAGATCTAGCAAAGCCTCAGAATTATGGAGGAGCTATTTTAAAAGAGCTGTGTGGCCTTGAGCAAGTCACACCAACTCTCAGCCATGGTTTTGTCATCTGTGCAATTAAGGTAATAACATCTACTCACTGGGTTGCTGAGAGGATTAAGTGAAAAATGAGATGTAAAAGCACTTAACACCTTGTAGATTCTTAATTGTAGGTCCTCTTATTTCCTGCAATAAATCTCATTGAGTAAATGCTATTTTAACAAGAACGTACCTATGGAACATGCCTCTTGTGTTCGATGCTGAAATGGCTCTATATTTAATCCCCCCAAACCCTGGGTAGTAGGTACTACTTTTATAGAAGAGGAAACTGAGGCTCAAGGAGGGTAAGTGATTTGCCCCAAGTTCTACAGGAAGTGGGAGGGCTGGGATTTGAACCGAGACACACCGACTTTGAGGTCAGACCTTTAAGCATCATGCTATCCTACCCTCCAGGCAATGAGGATGAACAGACATTTCATGCAGCAAAGGCTGAACTTGATGACTTGCTTTTGCTCTCTCAATCCCCACCCCAGCCCTTTCTTGGAAAATGAAAGATATTTGTGTGAGCTTCCCACTCTCTTAAGGATACTACACTCAGAAAGCTTTATCGATTTCTTTTACTATACGGTTGCAATTTTGCCTGCTTCTCATAAACCTTCAAAAGCAAGCCTCATGAGGTCACCAAAGCAACTGGCAGATGTGATGTTCCTAAAACCTCTTTTTGGGGCTGATTTCTCCCCAGGGAGGGGCCTTGCCCCTTTAGCTGCCAGATGGTAAGAGGAATGAAAACTCTGCTAGGATTGGGCCTCCACTGACTTTCCTTTCATGGTTTATTTGCTCCTGTATTTGCACTCCTTCTAAAAAGGATTTGAGGGGGCCAGCCGAGTGGCGCAGCGGTTAAGCGCTGGCTTGGGAAGCCAGCGGCCCCGGTTCGGGTCCCACATATGAGGGCCAGTGACACTGCCCTCAAAAAAAAAAAATCCACCTTAAGAAGGATTTGAAGTAAAATTTCCCATCAAAGTTAACCACCAAAATATCTAGATGAGAAAGAGGTATCAGAATAAAGGGAATAGATGCTGAGGAAGTCTTGGGCTTCTCCAACAGAAGCGGCTTCCAGAAACAGGTGTTGTGAGACATCTCTTACACGGTAGCAGAAGTAAGAGAGCCTCAAGAGCTGGTGCTGTAGGGCTCACATGCACAACACCACTTTCTCCACTTTTTAAAAAATCTGTATCTCTAAAGAAAGGGAGGATCCAGGGAGAGAGGACGGAGGGTGTGTGCATGTGTGTGTTTTGTACATTCCTACATGGCTCGCTTCAGCTGGGTGCACTTTCTGCATTCACCTAGTATTTCTCGGGGAGGCAACCTTGCCTAAGCAAATGTGAAACACCCATTCTCCTCAAGTGGTCCCCTAAGGGAGCAATTGTGTTGGAACAACTTTACATGTTCAATACAAGTGTCATAGTGGAACTGTGTGGATCTGATCTACTTTCATCCTTTCCTTGTTTATTCAGACTGGACCAAGAGGATAGAGTACCAGCCTGGCTCGGGGAGTGTGCCCCTGTTCCCTAGCATCCACCTGGAGACATGTGAAGGGGCCGTGTCCTCCATCCAGATCACCATACAGCTGCAGACCAACTACATTGGGAAGGGATGTGACCGGGAGACCTACTCAGAGAAATCCCTTCAGAAATTATGTGGTAGGTTTTTCCCTGTTGGGTTTTTTTTTTTAATTAAGTGCTTTAAATGATATATAGGAAGCGTATCTTATTATGTTATGAAAGGATCAGCCCTTCTGACCACATTGCATATGTATCTCTTGGGGAACTATTAAGTTTACTTAGGATGGTTAAAGAGAAGGCACAGCTTTCGGCATCAGGCACACCTGATCGACCCCACCATTTACCAAGTGTGTGGTGCATATGTATCTCTTGGGGAACTATTAAGTTTACTTAGGATGGTTAAAGAGAAGGCACAGCTTTCGGCATCAGGCACACCTGATCGACCCCACCATTTACCAAGTGTGTGGCTGTGGGCAAGTGAAGTGACAAAGCCCCTTGCTTTGTCCCTGTTTCATCAGTAAAACAGGTATTAATGACACAATGTGTTTAAAAGCACCAACCACAGGGCCTGAAGAAACACAAGTTTCCTTCCACTGTGGTGGCTTATTGAGAGACACCTGGCCAAGTGCCAATAGGAATGGTGGTGTCAGTCACCTGGGAAAAGGCTGGTCTCCTCCCCACAGAACCAGCTGCATAATTTGCAGGGCCTACTGCAAATGAAAACGTGGGATCTTTATTCAAAGCTTATTAAGAATTTTAACAATAAAATCACAAAGCATTAAACCAAGCTGGGGCCCACGCCAAGCACGGGTGCTTGGTTGTATGCCCGGAAAGCCTGCCTGGCTGCCCACATCAGAGAAGACGGGCTTAAGTGGGATGGCAGTGGGTGAAGTGAATGTGTCCAAGCGTGGGGGAGAGGGGGCCTGCTGTCAGTGGGCTGTGAGGTGGCGCCACACGGAAGGAGCAGGCCGGAAACTGGGAAACAGGGCCGAGGGAGGCGTGCTGCCAAGAAAGCTTAGCTTTACTGAGCAGCCTGCCAGACTCTTCACATCCATTACGTTATTTAGTTCTCCTGTCTTTGCTGTGAAGAGGGTGTTATTATCCACCTTTAAAGATGGAAAATTTGAGGCCAGAGAGGAAACATAACTTGTTTCAAGTCACACAGATAGAAAGTGACAGAGCCAGAATTTGAAGGTAAGTCTGTCCGAAGGAAAGCCTCTTAGGCTCAGTATCTGGGGCGCCAGGCCAGGCCTTGGGAGCTAGAATGTGAATCTGTCGAGTCAGCCTGTGGAATGAGAGGACACTCGGTACAGTGGGAATGGTCCCATGGGCTTGGTAAACCAGACTGTTGACGTGTCGAGAGGACTCCATCACCCCCACCATATATTTTATTTCTTTCTCATTCTCGTCAGAAATATTCAGGAGCTCACCTTTGACTCTGCAGCAGTGCTGTGGTGAGCTTAGGAAACAGCTCACTCTTTCACAGGGCCTGTACCTAGGGGTTACTACATCTCCACAAAAGAAAAGGGAAATGGGGTGAGGAGCACAACACTCAAACACACTATCAGTGATGCAGAAAAAATCGAAAAAAAAAATTATCACAGTTTTACACAGGTGAAATGGCTAAGAAATATATAAGTGCCACAATAAATATGGCACTTTACCTTGAAGAGACCTTGAAGAGACCCGAATACACAGTCCACAGCCCAGCCTGCCTCCCTTCCTGGTGCACCACACACACACACACACACACACACACACACACACACACTACAGTCTTTGGAGTATTTCCTGCCCCTCTCCCCTACTCAACATTGCCCCCATGTACACCTTCACTTACACTACTCTTGCCCAAATCACTATGTGAACATTTTAGAACTGAATGTAAAATAAACCCTGCTTGGGTAATCACCATGTCCTATTTACCATGTCACCAGGCCAGCAAGGAAGGCCGGTGGGAATGCAGGCTTCTCCACAATGATGGAGCTGATCCGGGAAAAACACTGCAACATCAATATTCCAGGCAGCTCTTGCAAAAAATGGATATAAGGGACCCGCAATATTCAGAACACTGCCTCCAGCCCTCCCTCTCCCCCGGCCTGCAGAGAAGCCATCTCACACGACATCTCACATCGAATGAATATCCCATTTCAGTCCCGCACACCCCTCATGAATTATGAGTCAACTCGACCCCGTACCACTGTGGGTTACAGTCATTGCCTAAACTCCTCCAGGGTAGAAGGAGATGATGGAGTCAACCTGTTAAAAGATTAGATGGGCCCAAGGGCATACACTTGTGATTTAATCTTGAATGTTGCTGAGAAGAGATGAGGAGATCTGGAGAGTGAGAAGGATTTTCTGAGGGAAGAAGGTTTAGAACAAAACTGCATCTGGTGTTCACACAGCTCATTCCGCTGGGCTGTCAGGTCCCCTTGCAGGAGGACGGGTTAATTCGGTCAGGAGAGCAGTTTCCACCAAGGTGCGTGCGAGCTTGCCTGATATTCGGAGAGACCCTTTATTGAGAGATGTCTGTGTGGTTTTCTGGTGACCTTCCTGGTAGTGCTGCCCTGCACCCTGATGGGAACTCTGTCCCAGTAGCCCTGATGCGCAGGGCCACCGCTGCCTCCATATGAGGAGTCTGAATCTCAAATTCCACTGATGGGAGCTCAGGAACAAAGGGCAGAAGCAAATGAGTGAGACTCAGATGCTTATCTGAAGCAAGAGGCAGCTTCTGAAAGAGGCAGCTCCTGAGGCCCCAGCTCTCTGCAAGCTGCGAGGGAAATTCAGGCTGGCTCACTTCTAACATGGAGTGCGGGTTGGAACTCCTGACTCTTGTGGGGCACCCTAGCTTCTGGAGACAAGCTTCTGTGTGCTTTCAGTGAATGGTAGACAAGTTTCTCGTGGGGTTTTGCAACCAGGGAACTGTCATGACACTGAAAGCCTTGGCATTCATGCATTTTTCATCCTACTAATCTTTATTGACTTTGGATGGAAACAGGGAGACCAATTAGGATGCTGTTGCCACAGTCTAAGCAAGAGATAATGAGTTCTGAACCAGGGGAGTGGCAATGCGGGTGAATTTTAGACAGACTCAGGAGGCAAAATTGGCAAAAGTTAATGATTCATTAGCTGTGAGGAGTGAGAAAGGAAGAATCTAAGATGATTCCAGGTTGAGCATCTAGCTGGACGAGGGTGCCTCCAATGAGACATAGGGATCCAGGGCAAGAGCAGAGTTAGGGGCAATGGTGACTGTCACCTGAGTAACATCCAGGTGTGCATGTCCAGCTCTAGCCTGATGCTCGACCCTCCCGAGGACCTGCCTGTATCCTGCCCACCCATCATTATGGCCCATTTTCTCCCGATGCTCTGCCTTTTCTTGGCCAGGGCACCTGCTTTACGCCCATGCCTGGTTTGTTCTCACCCCTTAAGGCTTTATTCTTGTTTTCTTCCTGCTAGGATGCTCTCTCTCCCCTTCATCATTCCAAACCTTTCCCTCGAGTCAATCTTTTCCTGACCTCTATGCTCACTAGGGAAGCAGTCCTGGGTGCTTCCTGGGTGCCCGTGAGTTCTGGCATCTCTCCTTTGATGCTGCAGCTGTGCAGTGACTCAGGCAGGGGTGGCTTCCCAGAGGGACACTGGGTATCTGTCTGGTCACTGTCCACCTGCTTCCTCCTCCGGCAGCATCAGCTCTGCTAGAAGCACTGAGAGAACCCTGTTCAAGAAACAGTCTGACAATAGCTTGCACAAAGCTGATGTCAGGAAGCACCCAACAGGTGCAGCTGCATTTGAAATACCCTCTTTGGTCCAAGTAATGTACTGCACATCAGGCATATTGCTGCTTCCATCCTGCCATGAAACAAAAATGATGCAGGGTCCTGGACCCATGTCCCCTTCAGCTTGTGGGGCCAGACTTAGCCTAAGATGGTCCCCCACTGCCCATACTTTACATAAATGCAGACTTCTTGGAGAAGCTGAGGAAAATGCGTATCACTTCCTCTGGGTTCAGACATTTAAGATGGACTCTACTATTTCGGTACCAAGCTTTCCAGAGGTGAAGCATCACAGAGCTGCCTTGAGTATGAAATGCGTGGTGAAACCCTCAGTGAGACCTCTTGGCCAAATTAAGTTTGACATTAACAACAGCCCAAGAAAAGGCCTGCTTCAGTGCCCCTAAGTCACTACATATTACAGTAAATAGAAAAGTTGTTTGTGACGCACACGACCTCCATAGCCCAGAGGCCAGGGGCTGTGCCTTCTCGGAATCACAGGACTCCTGGCAGCTGGCCAGCACCTCCTGTGTGTGACACCCTGGTCCTCTGTTTTGTATGTGGAGTTAAGAGCTGCGAGGACAGGTCTTGTTGAAGGAAAGGCCACAGAATGAGAGCTTGCTATTAAGTCAAGTAGTAGATCTGTCAGAGCAGCTCAGATCACTAGACATTAAGTTGTTCTCAGAATTCATACACTTGTGAGCCAGGAGTCTTTCACAGAGAATTCATTTATTCATTCAAGTATTTGTTAATTCAACAAATATTTGTTAAATGTCCAAATGCTGTAACTCTTGAGGTTACATAGAGGATAATAAGACCACTTAAGAATTCAGTCTCCTTACCACCTCACTCCAGTCAGAATGGCTATCATCAATAAATCAACAAACAACAAGTGCTGGCGGGGCTGTGGGGAAAAGGGAACCCTGCTGCACTGTTGGTGGGACTGCAGATTGGTGCAGCCACTATGGAAGTCAGTATGGAGGTATCTCAAAGAACTGGAAATAGAGCTACCGTTTGACCCAGCAATTCCACTCCTAGGTATTTATCCTGAAAAACCCAAGACACTTATTCAAAAAAATTTATGCACCCCTATGTTCATAGCAGCGCTATTTACAATAGCTAAAACTTGGAAATAACCAAAATGCCCATAGGTAGATGACTGGATTAAGAAACTGTGGTATATTTATACAATGGAGTATTACTCCGCTATAAAGAAGAATGAAATCGTACCATTTGCAATGATATGGATGGACCTAGAGACTATTATGTTAAGTGAAATGAGTCAGTCAGAGAAAGACAAATACCATATGATCTCACTTATATGTGGAATCTGAAAAACTGCATGAATGAGCAAAGTAAACAGAAACTGTCTCATAGATATAGAGGAAAAATCAGGGTTCCTAATTGGGAAGGGGGTGGGGTGAAGGAGAAAGGGAAGGGATTAGACAGCAAAAATAGGCAATTACAATATTGCCACTGGGATATGAAAGACAGTTTGGGGAATATAATCAATAATGTTGTAAATATTTTGTGGGGTGTCAGATGGTCATATGTCTTGTTAGGGAGACCATTTCATGGATGGAGAAGAGGCTTGATCACTGCACTGTACACTTGAAGCTGAGGTTGTACAATATTGTATACCAACTGTAATTGAATATATAGATAGTCACGGGATGTAGATTATAATGTGGAAGCGAGTCAGGGGAAGTGTAATAGATATATATGATATGAGGGGGAGGAGTGGGGTGGCCAAATGGGGGATGGGGGGTTGTCACTTTGAGGGGTAAAAAGTATAACTATTGCACTGTGTTGTACACCTGAAGCTAATTTAAAAAAATAAATAAAATAAAATAAAATAAAATAAAAAGAATTCAGTCTCCTGGGGGAGACAGACATGTTGAAAAAATTAAGTCCCTGGTTTTCTATTATACCTTGCATCTTAATGGAACTGTCCTCGCCAAGAATCATTGTCAGAGGTTTCCATACGCTCAGAATAGTCCAGCTACAAGAAGCTATCGTCAGTTTCTCCAAGACATTCCTAAAGAATTGGAGCTTCCGGGGAGGAGTTTTAGTCCCCTAATCATAGCCAGCGCTTCCATTCTCAGAGAGCTGAAGTGGGCCTCTTACTTTAAGGAAAACTGGTGCATGCCTATTGGGAATCAGGTTACATCATTAATCACACGTGAGCAAAAAGCTGCACACACTGACTCGTGGATGATGATGGTGGCCAGTGGGATTCTCTCTGGATATGCTTATCTCTTTAAGGTCTTTTATGCAGCCATCATACAGCACTCCCTCCTATCCTGGAGAAAAGGTGTTTTGCCTACACTGGCCTTGCTCAGGCTGTTTATGCAACTGGGTATCCATGGCCCTGCCCCAGGAGCCTGCCTGACCACCCCTCATCCAAAGCCCAGCTTACTTTACCTAGAGATCCAAGTTTCTGATTCCAAGGCCTTGGAAGAATCCTTCTTGTCTAGGATTCCAGACGTGGCATGATAGTCTGATTCTAGGATCAATAGGTTTGAGTTCCTGAAAGAACATCAGAAAGTACTTCCTGTCCATGCTGAAGGTATGCAGATGAGGACATGGGAATTATAGCTGCTGATGTCCGTCACTTGCATGGATTATCAGTCAACATTGCAGGTTATGCTGCAGTAACAAATAACCCCAACATCTCACTGGCTTAGAATAACAAACGTTTATTTATCATTCCTACCACATGTCCTTCTTGGATTGACTGTGGCTCCATGTTGGCTTCCCACTGGGACCCAGACTAAAGGAGCAGCCCTTATCTAGAATGCTGTTGATCACATGGCACATGGAAAAGATCCATGGTGAACCATGGACTGGCTCTCTTAAAGCTTCTGCCCTGATATGAAACATGTCACTTGCACTCGCATTTTATTAGTCAGAGCAAGTCACATGGCCAAATGAGATCAGTGAATCAGAGCAGCATGTTGAGAAATGCAAGGTCCTTCAACAAAAAAAAAAACTGAAGTTGTAGGGTTTGGAGCCCTGGTTCCACTGTGTGGAGGCCAGCCCACATGCCTCTACCCTGGGCTCTGCTAGCTGGCCTTGGCTGCACTGGCTTCAACTAAAAATCAGGAGCCCTGAGTGCTCAGCCTGCATCTCTCTAGTCACCTGAAGTTTCAGGAACTGACACACTCTGTGTGTGGCCCAGTTATCAGGCTGTCTTCATGCTGGACAAATCCTGGTGTCAGAGCCAACTTAATTATGGATCAGAGAAGCTGCTGCCATGTTGCATTATTCTGAGGGTTCTAAGAAAATGAACTTGTTCCAAAAGACCATGTATCTCCCACCCCCAAACCACCCCCAAATCTCTACCTACTATCACCTTGGTGGATTCCTTTTCTTCAAATATCTATGGAGAGTGATAACCCCTAAGGCTTTGTTAGTCATTAAAACATTAGTGTGAATTAACTTACCAGATAAGTAAAATAGATACTCAATGAGGCTGTAGGGGCATGAAAGGAGAACAAGTAGAGGTGGGTGAGAGGTGTGGGGCATGGATGAGAGTCTGGGTGGGCAGACTCGCAGGAGCATTGGGTAGAGCCCAGAAATGTCTCATGGAGACATTGGATGGAGGAAAGGCAGTTTTACACATTAACGGAGTGTCTGCTGTGTGTCAGACACGGTACAAATCAAAAACTCTCAGAAATACATATGTAAATAATGCAGTCAGTGCTGCCCACAGTTGCCCTTGATGAGCATAAGCCACAAGGTGATCGTGCATTGGGAGACCGACTTCTCCCCGCCCTCAAACCCTGCAGTTCCTGGGGGCCTCTCCAGGGGGAGCCTCTCAGTGCTAACAGAGCATATTTTTCACATAGCATAACCTTCGATTGCAAGCCAATGTGCGCTCAACTCTAGATCCCGTGATCTGTTCCAAGGCTGGCGGGAAAACTGGTTGGGTAGGTTGGTTTTCAATATGGCACTTTCCTGAGGGATTTTCAAGGGTCATTTTACCATAGGAGATGTTTGTCGTGGCTGCCTTTGGAACCCAATCCCTAGGTGAGATGAGGCTCTGAAATACAGAATTCAGAAGTCCAATGATCCCTGAGAAATGGCAGTTAATACACCTAACCACTGCCCATTAAATCCATCAGCGTTTACAGCTGACTGGTCAGTGCCACTCCAGGAGAGAAGGCCCACACCTGTGGACCCCAGCACCAGGCAAACCTTAGGCTCCCTGGCTTTTATTCCCCAACAGTATCAGGAAGCCCTTGCCCTCTTCCTTCCCTGAGTAGCTGAGCCTTTCTCCCGTGGGGAACATGAGGAGGCAGAGAACTCTGCTGGCAGCATTTGAGCTTCAATGGGAAGTCAGTGGAGGCCCAAGGTTTCTCCGGGCTGGGGCATCCAGTCTTCTCTGATGGGGCCATTCACCTCAGCTCCACCCTTCACAAAGCTGTGGGTGCAATTCTCCTAAGACACAAATCTGCCCATGACATTCCCACTGTTTCAGGCTAAGGCCCCCTGCCTTAGCCTGGAATCATAGTGGTAGCAGAAATATGATTATTATAATAATAATGATAAAGTTATATCTAACATAAAGTGAGCACTCACCTTGAGGCGAACTCTGATGCAATTTCTCATTCAGTCCTCCCAACATTCTGGGCAGGGGAGATACTATAGAAGGAAGTGGGACACCAGAAAGGTTAAGTGACTTGCTCACAGTCACAGGGCTACAAGTCATGCTGCCAGGCATCAAATTCAAGTTTTGCTGACTTCAGAACTCAACCACTGTATTATTGGGCCTAAACAAATGGTTGTTAAAAAAAAAAAAAATAGTGGTGAGTACAAAGTGGCTCCCACTCCTTGTGGGCTCAGGGGCCTAGAACTTTCTCCAGTCATAGCCCTGATCACACTAGGTCACAGTTGTCTGTTGACTTGTTGGTCCTGAACTCCTCCAGGTCGGGGACTGTGCTGATTCTCCTTTACATCACCAGCACCTACCAGGGGTCTTGGTACCTTGTCAGTCGGTGCTCAGTAAATGGCTGATAGGTTAATGGACTGGTGAGGGAATGAATGAATCCATTGACCCCAATCAAAGCCTCACCATCTGCAGGAACCCAGCCTGCTTATAAAAGCCCTCAGGGGAATCCCATTTCCCTAAATTCCTGCAGCACTTTTTCCTTGCATAACAGTTAATCGCACTCTGTCTGGCCACTTGCAACATCTCTCTCTGTAAGTCACTGATGGCTCCCCAAGCAGACCATAAATATTTAAGGAGCAGGGATGGCATTCAGCCCTTCCTTTTCAGAGTCACCTAGCTCAGGGCTGGGCAAAGACTCTCAATAAGTACACTGAGTACAGTTGACCCTTGAACAATATGGGGTTAGGGGTGCTGACCACCCACTCAGTCAAAATCCAAATATAAATTTTGTCTCCCCCAAAACTTAACTACTAGTAGCCTACTGTTGACGGGAAGCCTTACCAATAACATACATAGCCAGTTAACACATGTTTTGTATGTTATGTGTATTATATACCATATACTTATCATAAAGTAAGGTAGAGAAAAGAAAATGTTATTAAGAAAATCATAAGGAAGAGAAAATACATTTACAGTATTTATTGAAAAAACTGCACATAAAAATGGACCAGCATAAGTCAAATCCATGTTGTTCAAGGGTCAACTATCGTTCCTCCGGATCCAGCAGCAGAAAACAGAAGGTGAGGACACCCACCTCATGAGGAATGACCCTTTGCTCTTTCTGTCCCCCGACACCTGCAGGAGCCTCCTCTGGCATCATCGACCTCTTGCCATCTCCCAGCGCCGCTACCAACTGGACCGCAGGACTGCTGGTGGACAGCAGTGAGATGATCTTCCGGTTTGACGGCAGGCAGGGTGCCAAGATCCCTGATGGGATTGTGCCCAAGAACTTGACGGACCAGTTCACCATCACCATGTGGATGAAACATGGCCCCAGCCCTGGTGTGAGAGCTGAGAAGGAAACCATCCTCTGCAATTCAGATAAAACTGGTGAGTCTCGAGCCCACCCAGGGTCTTCCCAGGAGGTCCCAGCTAATTAGACAGGAACACAGACACCAAGCAGTGGGAGAAAAGTAGGAGTGGGAGGCTGGGGCTGGGGAAAGATTCTGGGCTCTGTTTTTTCTGCCTGATGACTCCTGGGCTGGGGTAGAGCAGAACTGGGAAAGGGGAGAAAGTAGATATACAGACACAAAGAATGCAAAAGCTGGGATTGGTGGTTTTAAACTGAGCTCTTCAGAACCCCAGACTCCCCGGAAGTAACTGAGGGCTGCTATATGTGAGACAGGGATGGAGGTGCAGCCTCACTTAAAGCAAAGCAGCTCCACCTTCACTATATTATACATAGTAAGGCTTCCAAAAGTTATTTTCAATGAAAGGGCCCTGCTAATTTGAATATCATTGCTATACAGTAATAATTACTAACATGTGTTGGGCATTTTCAGCAAGCTGCTGTGCAAAGCAGTTCACAGCTTGGTGGCTAAAAGCACTCCACCACTTATTGGCTGTGTGACAAGTTATTTATCCCCTCTGTGCCTCACTTTCCCTGTCTATAAAATGGGCATTATAGTATTATCTACCTCATAGGGTTTTTAATGAGGATTCCTTTTTACATTTTTTAAAATAATTTTCTAAATTACAGTGGATGAGTATTATATTAGTTTCAGGTGTACAACATAGTGATTAGATATCTATATAACTTATAAAGTAAGTAAATCTGTACCCATCTGACACCATACATAGTTATTACAATATTATTGACTATTCCTTCTGTCTGGGAGAAAGCTGTCTCTCCAGCCATTGTCCTAAAGCCAGACTATTTGGTTCCTTCCGTATGTTCCTGGTACCTTTCTAGTTGTTGCCTCAGAGCTGGAACTCAGAGCAAGTGAGTCCATCAGCAGTTAAGTCCGTGCGGGCCCTTTAAGAGGAACACCCACGGCTGCAGCCACCCTGGTCTCACTCAGCCACAGTCTCCACTGGTCTCTATAGCCAGAAGCTATGGGGGCTTCTCCTCCCAGCTCTGAAACCCTGGGCAGAGGAGCCTGGTGTGGGGCTGGGACCCCTTTCTCCTCTGGAGGCTGACCTTCACAGCCAAGCTATCCCTCCCAATTTTGAATGGTCTCATGCGGGTATGGGACCAGCCCATTCTGGGTCTCCACCCCTCCTACCAGTCTCAAGGTGACTTTTTCAACATGTCCTTAGTTATAGGACTTCTGTTCAGCTAGACTTCAGGCAATTCTCAACGATGGTTCTTCTGTAGTTTAGTTGTAATTTTGATGTGGTTGTGAGAGGAGGCGAGCACAGTGTTTACCTACTCTGCCATCCTGACTGGAAATCCTGCCTTATGAGGATTAAATGACTTAATGTATGTGCAGTGCTTTAGAACAGTACCTGGCACACAGGAAGTGCAATCCCTGTTAGCTATTGCTATTCTAAACAGTGTCGCACATCTCCGCATTTTATGAAAGCATTATTGTGTTTCCCATTTAAAGAATAAGGAAACATCACTGACGGGTTAAATAACTTGTTTCAAATTGTACAGCCAGTAAATATCTGAACAGAAATGTAAGTGTAGAGCCAGCTAACTCCAATGCTAGTGACCTACACACACACACACACACACACACACACACACACACACACACACACTGATTGGTTATGCAAATTTTTCAACTCCATCTTAAATTGTAATTCCACAATTTCCCATTTCAAATGCTACTTTTGTTAAATTACCTAAATAAACAACCACAGTGAGAAGACAGTGGAGAAGAATGGCTGACAGCTCAGCCTCTGCTGCTGGAGAACAAAGTCCATATCTCAGCTTGGCTACCACTTAAGGTGTGACCTTTGAGGAGTTGCTAATCTCCCTGAGCCTGTTTCCCCATATGTAAAATGGGGAAAGTAAACATGAAATAATGTATAAGATTCACTTAGCAACACCAGATATATAATCAGTGCACCATTCATTTACTTGATGTTGTATCATTATCATTATTACCTCAGGTTCTAGTCCACATTGTGCTATACCAGAACCTCACATTTCCTGTTTAAATCAATCTTTACCATAAATGTTCATGTATTTTTTGGATACAGAGACTGAGACAGAGAGAGTTGCCCAGCTTTCCCTAGTGCCATGGTACATCTATGTCCGAGCCAGGGCCAGGGATCAGTTTCTCTGGGACCTTCATGGAAGAACTCCACCTATCTGCATGAAGTTTGTGACAAGGTTCAGCTCTCAGCCCCAAGTCTCAGGAATTGTTCTATGGCCCGATCCGTGCAGTGTCTGGTGGGGTGCTCCCATGCTGATCCAGAAGCCAGCATCAATGAGACAAGTGTTTAGAAGAACATATACAAATGAAAAGCAGCGTGAGCTGAGGTTAGTGGCCACACACATACAGTCCTCGATGAACTGGATCAAATACCCCTGGGAGGCAGGTCAGACAGGTATTAATGTTGCTGCTTAAAGAAAAGGAAATTGAAAGAGAAAAGGTTGAGCAACTGGCCCAGGATAACACAGCTGATTACCAAGAATAACAGGCTTGGACCTCGGTCCTCGTGCCCCGCATTCCAGGCTCAAGCTATCAGACCAGTGGTTCTCAACCCTGCTACACACTAGAGTAACCTGACACACATGTAAAAATATATAAATGCCCAGGCCCCGCCCAGCTCAATAAATCAGAGCTTCTGGGGAATTCATTGGGGCCGCCATGGCTGAAAACTTTGCATTAGACAATGGTGCCTCCCGTCCATGAGAACACCCACTCACCAGGCATTTTGGCATCCTCAAACCAGCCAGCCCTGGAGCCGCTCAGCTGGAGCCTCAGCAGAAAACAGCACGTTACAAATTAGTTCAAGATTGGCACAAAGATGAGGAAGATTTTTCTCTAATTTCTGTGACTTAGAAATATAATCTATAAATACCTCCTTGCCCCAAATTTTAAAATATCAGGAATAAATTAAGTTTGATTAGGGCTTTCACATATCAGAAAAAAAATTTTCAAGTAATAAAAACACATGTTTATGATAGCAGGAAACATGCAAAACAGAAAAAAGTATAAAAGAGACGACATAAACCACCTAAAATCCTAACACTTGGAGATAGTTTCTGATAACATTTGGTATATTTCATTACCAAATGAAATCTTATTGTATTTCTATGTCTTTATAATTTTCAATCTAGTGTTATAATACATGTGATGCTATTGTTATCTGCTTCTTTTATATAACATCATTCCTCTGTGTGATACAATATTCTTTAAATATGAATCATATAGCAGTCTGAAACTCTGTCATGTGGCTTTATCATACTTCATTTGGCTGGCTCCCATGTGTTAGCCATTTAGATTGTCTTTTAAATGCAAATAAAGCAATGCTATAATGAGTCTTCTTGTACCTACTTGTATGGACATTTCTGATATTTCCTGATCAGAAGTTGAATTACTGAGTCAAAAAACATTAACATGAGGCGGGCTATTGCTGTAAATTTGCAAGCTGCCCTCCCTTCATAAAGATTACTCTAGTTTCTGTCTTGTGCACTAAGTAAAACTGACAAATGCTGAGCCAATTATGAAGCATTTTACAAATAGTTGGATAACAGAATTGAGTAGTCACCAAGAGCTAATTGGAGTTTTTAAAAAGTAAAAGCACTATCATCACAAACAATGCAAAACCATCTCAGTGGCTAACACTCTTTCATCACAATTTCCCTCATGTCCGTGTTCAGCCATCCTAAGTGGGGCTGGGGGATGAGGATGCTCCTCTTCATCTAGAGATTCATGGACCCCAGTTCCTTCCATGGTTTAGTACTGCCATTTTCAACCACGGAACAGAAAGTCAGAATGCAGTTGAGCACAGAACTGTTCCATTGGTCAGAATTTGGTCACATGGTCCAGCCTAACCACAGAGGAAACTGCGAGTTGAGTTCAGCTGTTTGTCTAGGAGCAAAGGAAACAGAGATAGGTGAGCACATAACAATGTCTCCACCATGAGGATGGAGCAGTTGTGGGCCGTTGTGCCCACTTTGAGCCCACCTTGGTTTGGCCCTTATCTCTCCATTCCTGGTATGAGCAATGCTCTTTCCTGCCCTCTCTCAGTAACTCCTCTCCTCACACGCATCTTCTCCTCCTACCAGGATCCTCTCTTCCTGGCATGCAGCCCTCTTGCTATCTCTAAGTTTTAACCAAGAGCAGTAAATGATAAGTGGACACCTGCAGTGCCACTTCCCTACAGAGCTTTCCAAGAGAGAGGTGCCATCCTGGTAGAGAGTGCTAAGATGGTCCCCCTGCCTGTTTGGAAAGAGAAGAGATGTTCCCATACTTTCAGAGATGCCCAGAAAACCACTCAGAGGGATTGAGGGTGTCGTTGCTGTAGAGACGAGGTGAGACTCTCACTCCCAGTGGCCTGTTGGCTAAGCTGCAAACACTCAGGCTGATGTCAGAGTAGAGACGAGGAGCTCTGGAGCAGTGTGACTCACATCCCTAGGAGTTTGGGGTATATGAAAGTTGGGGCCTCTGGCCAAGGGGCCTGAAAGCAAGTGGCTGATGGGGGTACCTCAGTGATGGGGTGAGGAGAGAAGGGTAGCAGAGGAACGGGTGCTCTACCACAATTTGGCAGTACACAGGTAGTTTTGTTCTTACTCTATGGACCAAATGGGTCTCCAGAAATGGGCAAGGCTAGAGCCAAGAGGGCTGCCTACCAGGAAGACGAATCCTGGCAGGAGAAGCAGGTGTGGGGGGAAGGAGAAGTTACTGAGAGAGGACAGGAGACAGAAAGGACTCATGAAAGGTCAACTGGAAAGAGCATCACTCACACTAGGAATGGAGAGGTAAGGGTGGGATTGCAGCAGGTACAAATTTCCCAGCCATCCAGAAAGGGAGTGCCACTTATCAGCTCAATCCCTATGTAAAGATTATAATAGGTCCATTCTTATTGAGGCAGTGGTGGGGAGAGGAAATGTAAACAGTGTTTTATCAGAACCCAAACCCATTTCAGTGGCCATGGGTGCCATGTAAAGCTCCCTCCACGGCCTCTCCAAAAGCCAGTCAATGTGTCCATGAAGGGGCCCCATATACAGAGGGAGCCCCAAAAATGTACACATATTTTAAGAAAGGAAAAAACTATTAAGGGCTGGCCGAGTGGCGCATTGGTTAAGCGCTGGTTTTGGGATGCCAGCGGCCCCGGTTCGGATCCCACATGAGGGCCAGTGACACTGCCCTCTACAGCTAACAACAGCTCCACCTGGAGCTGGGCTGTGCGAGCCCCGGTGATGGTGTGGGCTGCAGCCCCTGCTGCAGTGGGCTGCCATAGGCTACAGTGAGTGGCCCACAGCCAGCGTGAGCGGCCCGCAGCCAAGTGTGAGCTGCCAATAGCCGTGGTGAGCGATATCCAGAGGCCAGCGACCCGATCTGCCTCATCCGGGAAGAGCGCAATGATGATACCAACAGTGAAGCAACATCCTCCACAACTAGACTGAAGAACAAAAGGACAGCAACTTGTCTGTTCCCCTTCCCCGATTCCCCAACGCTGTTCCCCTCCACCAATTCCCCAATAAAATCTTAAAAAAAAAAAACTATTAAAATTGTAATACTCAATATATACTGATAACAAAAGATGAATACAAGTCACCTTTGACTTCTGCAGTTACAAAAGGTACTCAAAGTGGTTACCACCAGCGTCCAGACACTTCTGATTATGGTGAGCTAGTGCTTGAGCAATGTTAACCAGAGTGTCCACTTGTGTACATTTTTTTGGCATCCCGGGTATAGGCACCTGCCATGACAGGACATTTTTTGACATCCCTGAAAAAATGACGAATTCCACTGGCTCTTTAAAGAGACTGTCCATGTCGCTCTTTCTCATCTACCTTCCCTGCCTCCGACTACAATTGGAGCCAGGAGGAGGTCAGCGGATGAGGAAGTGGGACAAGAAGAATGAAAGAACAGACCTTACCTCATTCTTTCCCCGCCGTTGGCCACCAAGCCATGGGTTAAGACTGAGCAGAGGAGAGGGGAAGTTCTTCTCACCAGATGACACACTGATGTTTGATTTGGAAAGAACCCTTCAAGACTATTTTAATATCTGAAAGTATCCAGAAGGCTGTAGGATCTGCCAGAGGCATGGGCACAGAAAAGGCAACAGAGAACACCAAAAGACAGGAAAAGAAATGAAGGGGATTCCTGAATGTATCATGTCACCCGTGCATTGAATAACCGGCAGCCTGGCCTGAGAGGGGCCGCCAGGAATGCAGGCGGATGGATGGAGGGAGAAGGAGGGAGAGACAGCCTACGGCACAAGATGCCCTAAACCTCTTTCATTCTTCGTCTTTCACCTCCTCACCCACGACCTCTCCTGACTCCAAATAAAACTGAAGGGGCAAATTCTTTCTTTCTATTTTTTCCTGACATTTATCAACAGAAACTACAGGAAATCAGTTGTGAAATAGTTAGTAAAATCCCCATAACCAGGCCTGGGTGTTTTGCCTTTCCAAAGACAGAGTGCTCACCCAGGCTCTGGCCCAGGCCATCCCTGCCACACTGGCCAGCTAACCGTCCGCCTTCCTTTCATTCTTTGGTTGCATCCTGAAGAACAAATATGCTCCTGCGAACACAGCATCCAACACTTCTTTGTTATGTTGCCATGGTCACGAAGCAGTATAATGTCCTTATGATATCTAATAGTCATCGAGCGTCTGCTCTGGGCAGATGCTTTACACACATGTTCTCATTGTATCCATTAAGAAGCTTTCAGTTACAAGGAGTACAGATCCAACTGATACCAGGTAACAAAAAAATAATAAAGTAAATGTGAGATTCTTGTAGCGGAAAAGGTCCAGAGCTCTGACAGCTTCAGGCAAATTGTGATCAAGGTCTTGGCTCCTTTTCCTTGCAATTCCTTGGCTCTGCCACCATAAGTATATCCATTTCATGTTAGCAAACATGAGTGCCAAGCCTCCCAGTTATACTACAACTTCTAGAGAGAAAGAGAAGGTCTCTTCTCTTTTCTTTCTGCTAAAAAAGAGGTAGTTCTTTCCCAGAACTTCTCAAGAGAACTCCTGAAGCGCTGACCTGAATTGAGGCACTTGCCGACTCCTGACAGAAGCCCTGTGGCCAGGTGAATGACCTGCACTGCTGGCCTTGGGCCTGAGTCCTGAACCAATCACTGTGGCAGGGGGATTTGCACGAGCCTGTCTGGCCAGGACCTATCAGAGCCCATCCTTACAAGGGGTTGGTGTTGTTTCCTCCCACTCAAGCTGCATGGGCAAGGTATGTCCAGGATGTACAAGCATCAGCCACAATGTCCTATTCTTATGATAGGATCGGATCTGATTCCCATGGATTAGGATAATCCGGCATTCCTGTCACAATACAGTTAAGGAAACTGAGGCTCTGAGAGGCTAGGTAACCTTCCCAGCATCAGCCAGAGATACATCTCCATCCCAAGTCTGCAAGTCTGTCTGAATCTAGAACCCATGCTTTTTCCAGTACCCTGTCATCTGCTCATTCACCTCACATCTACGAAGCATGTGCCTCACAGGAGATTTCTACGTGGGCTACTATGTAGTAAATGTGGGTTCTTAGTATTTGTCAAAGGACTCCTCCTCCTCTCCCAATGGGTGTTATCTGGTGGCTACAGGACTTCATGGCTACAGGAATCCATCACATAAGATTTTCTAAGCAGGAAAGGAAATTGTATCTCAGGGAAGGAAAAAGTCTCATCTGTTGTCTGTGTATGGGGAGAGAGGCTTGGAATGTCACAGAACTATGTCTAATGCTGGAAAATCAATCTGTCCCCTCCTGACAGCAACTAAAAGTGAGGCAGTTCCCCTTAGCTGCACAGATCAGAGAAGGAGGGGTCCTCTATTGTCGCCCTTCTCAAGTCCGATGAAATAAAAGCCCTGCACTCTAGGAGAAAATAGCTAGGTTAAAGGAGCCCAGAGTGGCTGGTGTGATCGTCAGAGAGTTCCCTTAATCCTCCCAGAAGTATTTGTACCAAAAAAAAAAAAGAAGAAAAAAAGGAACTCATTAACCTAAGTAATTTTTATCCAGAGTCTAATACAGTATCTAAGTAGAGGTTAAGTTGAAATTAGCCCAAATGGCATCTTAGCAGTTTTGCTGCGGGCTTTCTTAAATCTTCCCTTTGCGTTTCAGTGAGCTCCAGCATGTATGTTCCAGAACATTTATCAGAACCCATTGTAAAAGAGAAAATTGGAATGCCAGTGTCCTTTGAGGAGTGCTCCTTTGAGGAGTGCTAAGGGATGTAGCGGGAAGACGCCTCTGGCAGAAACTGACCTGGGGATTCTCTCACCTCCTCAAACCCTCTTTCTGCTTTTCAGAAATGAACCGGCATCACTACGCCCTATACGTGCACAACTGCCGCCTCGTCTTCCTCCTGCGGAAAGACTTCGACCAGGCAGACACCTTCCGGCCTGCAGAGTTCCACTGGAAGCTGGACCAGGTATGGCACTCACCAGGCACCTCGCCCCTGCTCACCCCTTTGCAGGGGTGGGTGCTGTGCTCCAGTGATGATGGCAGTGAGTAGGCACCTCAGGGTTCTGGTCACTTGCTAATTTTTGGAAGAATGAGCTCAGGGAGACAAACAGCATCTTAAAGTTAGGATGGAAACTGCCTCCTTAAAGACCAGTCAGAGGTGGGACACTCTCAGCCAGGACCCCACGTGGTCAGTGGATCCGCTGATGCCCATCTGGTCCATTTCCTCCATGTTGAGCTCACAGGAAGCTGGTTCTCTTGATCCCCGGGCTCAGTTTGTGATACCTATTAGCACATATATCTGTATGTCATAAATGCTCTGTGTCCCCCCTCTGATGTTCTATTATCTCCTTTGGATGATGGTCCAGCCTTGCTTTTGGTGACCCAAGTTGAGGACCGGGTCCTGAGGACTTTGAGGTAAACAGTGACACGGGACCCTGTGAGTAGCACATGTTTTTTTCGGAAGTGGCAAACTCTATGACTCACTCCAGAGCCTCATGACTCATGATCACAAGGACCACTGTGTCATACTTATCAGTGACAACGGAAGTGTCTCATTTGAGTCAAAAGCTTTGAAGTGTGTGTTCCCAAGGGCTTTGCAGCACAGATTGTGGAGATGGCACTCACTTTCCTGGGTGGCTGTGCCTCTGAAGAGGTCATCTGTGCAGCAAGCCTAACTAACGTTGGCCTTTGGTTAGATTTGAGGAGAGTGCCTTGAATTGTTTTAAATGGTTTTACATAATCAAGAGGGAGAGTGCCAGCAGCAGGGGAGGAGATTGTAGAATGGGTCTGCTTAATGAAGCAGATGAAACGATGCCCATTCTATGGCCTTACTGCCTGGGACCTCAGCAACTCCTTTTGCTTTCTTTCTGTGCCCCCCCATGTCCTGAGTGCTTTTGGGGACCTCAGTCTTCTTTTTCTGTCTCCAAAACCCACTGTGCATGTTTCCTGCCTCATCTGTCTAGGGCTGAATGTTCCATAATCCTTTCTCTTCTCTCTCGTTATTACTCACATCTTCCCCCACCCTTTCCCGGTTCTACTTAGGCCCCAGGTCCCCAGTGGGGCTGCTCTCAGAGTGTGACTGGGAAGCATTCCAGGAGGAACCCATTTACAATGAGATGAGAATGATTGCTCCCCCTTTTCATCCACACAGAAGTACAGACATATGCTCATTAAAAGAGAGATTCATTAACCTCAGGCAATCTCTCACTGGTGGAACATCAATGTGACAAGGTCAGGGATGCCAAGCTGATGGGAAAGATGTTTGAGGGAGCCCAGTGACAATTGCCTAATCCATTCCCAGTACCATCCTGCTGGATCCTGGGGTTTGGGAAATATGACATCTGGATTAGTACAGGTTCCTCTGAATTTGGAATTCTGGGTCTTGTAGAAATTATGAAATCTTGACATTGTTTATTTGATTTCCCTGCAACCTCTGAGCTACCTTCTAAAGTGCCATATGGCTTATATGAGATGTTTTTAAATATGTAATATGAATTGAGGTGAGTTAAAATAAATTTGACATTGTGAAGGGTTTTAATAAGAACATTGCTTTACTGCCTGAGATAATTATATTACATACCCTGTGGCATTTTCTAAAGTGGGATTAAGAGGCACTGATAGAGGCAAATGAATTCACTCATGGGGTTTGGGATTAAAACTAGGCGAGGAAGGGATTCTGGTTCTGCAGGTAAAGATACGGTGACTCTAGGAATTCTGGTGAATTTAAGGAGGGCTGAGATTCACTGAACACCTTCCAAACTATTGCTAGGTACACTGTGATTGTGAGCTCACCCTCGTCCCTGCCACAGTCCCACCCAGGGCATGATATGAGGCAAGGGACCAAGGCCAAGTAACTGCCCAAGGCCACACAGCAAACCATGGCGAGGACCTGCCTTTTCCCTGATGCTATGCTGCTTCTGTGAGCTTGCTAATTTAAAATATTAAATGTTTTCATTTTTAAATGTAAACTTTTTAATTTAGAGATCAGAATTATCACTAACATGCAAAACGTTTATAGTCTTGCTGAAACTGTAGGAAACTGTCAAATCTTCATTTTGCTTAAGCTATGTCTTCCTTGTCTTAGTCAGCAAGGGCCACCATGACAAAAATACCAGAGACTGGGTAGCATCAACAACAGACACCTATTTCTCACAGTTCTAAAGGCTGAGAAGTCCATGGTCAAGGTGCTGGTCAGTTCTGTTCCCCAGTGAGGGCCCTCGTTCTGGTTTGCAGACCACTGCCTTCTTGCAATGTCCTTACATGGTGGAGAGAGAGAGCTGGGGCACCTTTTCCTCTTCTGATGAGGCACCAACCCTATTGGATTAGGGCCCCGCCCTTATCACCTCATTTAACCTCCATCACCTCCTGAAAATCCCTAAATCCTAATACAGTCACCTTGGGGCTTGGGACTTCAATATATGAATTGCGGGGGGGGGGGGGGAGACAAAAACAAGTCCATAAAATTCTTCTACCAAAGAAATGTACATTAAAAAAAAAAAGTAAAGTCTGCCTAGTGATGATCTGAAGCCTCAGCTCACCCGGACAGTTGTCCTCCCTCTGAAAGAGTCAGGTGGGTAGGACATGGGAAACCTCAACCGTACTCATGTTTAGCGATCCAGTCGTATCTATGGACAGGCCCACAGGTCCGTCTCTCCTTGTTCAGCTCCCTAGGTACACAGAACCTTAACAGAAGTTTCTTAGATGTAAATCGCTGAATGCCCAGAATGTGCTTACCTGATCAAATATCTTCCCCGATGAAGCCACCCTTGGTCATCTGCCCTGAGTCCATGCAGAACTCAATCCCAATACGTACTGTAGCCTGCCTTTCTGCTCACTTTGCACTGCACTCCTGGAGGGCAGGAGATACTTACTGTCTCCAACTTCTGAGTCAATATTATAGCCCTGAGCACATGGTTGGTACCCAGGAAATGTTTGCATAACAGTGAATGAATCTCGAGATCCAAACAAGTAACAGATGAAGTAGGGGACGAAGAGACAGGAGAGAAGAGAAAGTCCCAAGATCTTTTAAAACTTCCTGGTGATGAATAGATCTTTGACCCATTTTATGGAACATTTCAAAATTCTAAAATTTTGACATTTTTTATTCTCTGGGTCTTAAACATTTTTCAGCTTTGACCTTGTAATCTTATTTCAAAGCTCTTACTGGATTTACCACTGGTACCTCTGTAGCTATTGCAGAACTTTCTGGTCTTGACCAGAAAGGACTCGAGCCAGTTTAGTGTGTGTGCGTGCGTACGTGTGTGTGTGTGTGTGTGTGTGTGTGTGTGTGTGTGTGTGTATTCAAATTCCTGGCCCACCTTGGGGACTCCAAAAGCAAAATAATTGTCCTAATGCCTGATGAGCCTCTTTATCTTTTTATTCTAAGTACAAATGTGGTGCCAGGCTCTGTGCTGGCTACCAGGGATCAGCAGCTAAATTAGGAACCTCTGCTCTCTAGAAGTTTCCATGGTAACGGGACAAGCAAACACATACACAGTTTGCAACCCTCTGCAGTATGTCCTGAGGCAGAAGGCGGGGCCAAGTGGGGGCATCTGTGGGAGCCCATTCCACGGCACCAGACATGGGCCTGGAAAAGCCTCCTGAGACTGGGATGGCGTCTGAGGGAAGTGTGGAGGGCTCAGAGGAGCCAGGCAGCCGAGCTGGCAGATTGCTGGGTGGGGCCGTCTTCCAGGAATGTAAGCTTTTGGTGTGGCAGGGATCAGGGCTAGGGCAGAAGGGGAAACGTTGGCGGATGTTAGGACTCAGGTTTGGAGGAGCAAGTGATATGAAATCCCCGAGGCTTTGTATATCATGTTATGGAGTTGGTACTTTATCCTCAAAACAATGGGCCACAATTGATACATTTTTTTAATTCAAAGAAGGCTGAGAATTTTAAGGATGGGTAAATGTGAAGAAGGCTAGTGTGACATTCATAAAATGTATCAAATTTAAGCAATGAAAGCTCAGGCAGGTCCTTCAATGGGGTAGTGGCAGGGACTGCGTTAGAACCAGTATCCCCCTTCGTCTCTGCACAGCCAGGCCCGGGGATCAAGCGCCTGACCGATGCTGCTGGTGGGCACTGAAGCCAGGGCATGATCTGCAGGGTGGTTCCCACATAGCACTTCAGGAGTTGCCCAGGGAGGGATGTGGTTGCCGCAGCTGAGCTGTATGCTTCCAGGAGCTCAGCCCTGGAGCCCCACACCTCCAATGGCCTTTGCCAGGGTGGATGGACTGCCAGGTAAACCCATCACCAGACAGCTCCAGGAAATGCCCCTGACAACCCAGTGCACCTCACTAAAAGGATCCTAATGGTGGGGAGAATGGCATTGTAATGGGATTTTTACTTGTAATCTGCTAATTCAAATCCCTGGAGCCTGCCATTAGTCATGTGCAAACCCAGACAGGAGCAGAGGACAATGCCCAGCTGCCAGCTCACACAGGAAAGCTTTATTAATTTGCAGCCTTTCCCGACTTTAATATTATTGCGATATGGTTGACGCAGTGTCGCAAATTCTAATGATCTTCCCCTTGGACTTGTTGGTGCTCAGAGGGTAACCTGCTGGAGTCTTCCAGTGTGTTTCACTTATTGGAAGGCACAGCTTGAGTGACAGCCTGAACTGACCAGCAAAAGGACAGGTGCCTCCAACTCATACGAGGAGAAAACAAATGCATCTCTGAAAAATTGCAATGAGCACAGGATGCAGACATCAGGTTCATTCTGTTGGCCATTCCCATGTCTGTGCCAGAACATATAACTGGTGCCTGGAAGAGGGAAGGACATGACCCTGCCCGGGGGGAGTCATGGCCCTGCCCAGTATATGCAGTGTGTGGGCCCAGGGGAACCTTCTGCAGGAGCGCCCACTCTAATAATCACAGGTGGGGAAAAGCAACAAAAATGAGTGAAGATGCCTCACTGAGTGCAGGCCAGTCCTCGTTAAAGATTAGGCAGCCACATAGCCCCAGGCCATGCAAGAACTCAGGCCTGGTGCCACCTCTCCAATTGTTCAGAAGGTGCAAATCTGATTGTTGTGTGAAATTTCCCAATTTTTAACATTCTCTCATTTAAAAGCATATGTTTCCACATATGTCATCAGACCAAACAGGTGTTCTGCAGCATGCATTTATACTCTGGTCACCGGTTTGAGACTACAGATAAAAACAACAATAAAACAACAGCAGCAACAACAACAACAACAAAACGCTGTTATTCTGACACAGGAAAACTACATGATAACATTGGTTTTGAGAAGCTGGGATCTTCTTAAACGAGGCCCACTTGTCCTTTTTAAGCACCTCCTGTTCCCCTAACCCCCAGCGCACCCCTCATGAAGAATGCTGGACTTTCAGTGGTAGGGCCGGGGTGCAGCATGCCTGGTCCCCATCAAGCCCTTATCATAGCTGAGGAAAGAGGCAGGAATGAGTAGGGCAGGGTCCCTTAGACCCAGCGCCCTAGTGTTGATGGTGGTCTTCCTTCCTCTTACACCAAAGAGGAGAGGAAGTCACAGGTGCAGGCTCCCCCAGGAACAAATGGCAGAGTGAGGATTTGAGCCAAATGCTCCCATTGTCCTAGGCCAGAGCCTTTGCCCATCAAGTAAGTCTGTTCTACTTGCACAGGATCCTAAAGTTCCTGGAAGAAGCTACAAGTGAATACATTCTTTATTCTTGGTGAGGAAAGAGTGTTAGAAGGATGCAGAATCAGTTTACTCACATCTGCTCTTTTAGCCATGCTGGGAGTCAAATGGGTTAATTCAATCATTAGTATAGCCAAGTGCCAAGGAGTTAATTGGAAAATGGTTAGCCTGGTCCAGACCAGTCATCTTAATGAGCAAAAGAATTGGGCATTGTCAGCACTCTAATTGTGCCGTGAAAGACCAGCTCTTGGAAGCGTTGGCCTTGTTTCCTCCAGTGCAGTGACACCGCCACTCACCATCCTGCCCTGTACACTGGCCTTCAGAGACACCCGCTTTCCTCTAGGAACCCATGTCCTAAACAGTGGGGGAAGGATGCCCAGAGCCTCCTTATTCTCTCTAAATTCCAACTGTGTTTTTATGATACCAACTTGCAAGGTGGTTCTGAATGAATAATGGATGTGGGGAGAATCTCAGATACAGTGACTCTCATTTCTTTATTTCTCTGTAACACATAAGGGCCCCTGATGAGCCCCTACTCCTCCCAGAGTCCCTCTCCTTGCCTCTTTCCCTCTCCAAGAGTTTCTAGACATTTGAGGAGAGGTGGCTTCCATGCCTTCATGGTGTTGGCAGAGGAGGGTCCCGAGACCCCCAAAGGATGGTTGGTCCTCTCAAGTTGGACTGTGCAGTGACTGAATTTTCGGCCCTCGGAAAGGTAACTGCTGACGTGGTCAGTTCACTTGTTCTGTTTTCTTTAGAGAGGGTGCCAACCTATTGCCTGAGCCATGTCCTCTCCACCTTGAAGTCCCTTTGGTGGCAGCTTTCACCATGCCCATCTCTACTACACTGCTGACCCTGGTCACCTCCATGTATGACACCCCTCCTGGGCTCCTCAGGGTTCCCTTTTAGCTATTATACTTGTGATAGAATAATGGCTCCCAGAGATGTCTTCATCCTAACCTCTGAAGCCTGTGAATATGTTACCTTACATGACTAAACGGTCTTTGTAGATATGATTAAATGAAAGATCCTGAGATAGAGAGATTTTCCTGGATTATCCAGGTGGGTCCAATGTAATCAATCACAGGAGGACGGCAGGAGGGTTTGAGGCAGAGAAAATGTGACAATAGAAGCAGAGGCGAAGTGGAGCCATGAGCCAAGGAACGTGGCAGTCTCTATGAGCTAGAGAAAAAGACAAAGAAACAGACTCGATACCTCGATTTTAGCCCAGTGAAAACTCATGTCAGATTTATGTCTTCCAAACTGGAAGATAATAAATTTGTGTTGTTTTAAGCCACAAAGTTTGAGGTAATTTGTTATAGCAGCAATGGGCAACTCATGCATCACTCATGGGCCTTGGGGAGGCCAGGAGCTGCCTCAGGCTCGTAGATCAGTCACAGCCCATCTCCGCACAGCTTAGTGAGGCGACCTGGGCCAGGCTTTCCAGGCAGGCCCAGAGCCCTCCCTGGCACTGCTCCGTGGCCCTGCCCCAGGTCCCTCCAGAGCCTGTCCCTTGGCGGTGTGGCTCTAGAGGGGAGGGAGAAAGAGGCGCTGCCTTCCAGCATCCTCCATTCACCGCTGGCACCTAGCTCTTCACCAGGCCTGCTTGCTTCCTCAAAGTCCTCTGGGTGAGGATCCCCAAGGGACAAGTTTAGCCTTTCCTTCTGCTCTAAGCCAGAATTCTTTTTCTAGCCCAAGGTGCCTGCCTCCTCACTAGCCTCACTAATAAATAGACAAGGTAACTTCTTGCCTTCAGGGAAGAAACACTGAGTCCTCTCTGCGTGCTTCTGGAAATGCTAAAGCAAACTTAGAAAATCCTCTTTCTCTTGACAGAGCCTTACCTGGAAGCTGAAAGTGCACAGAGTTGATCCTCCAATGAGGTTCTCTAGATAATACCTGCCCTTCCCCTGAAGCATGAAACTTGCTTTACTGGAAGGTTCCCTTCCTAGTTCATGCCTGGCCCAGCTGTGCCTGTCAGTTTTCTGCCCCAGGCCTTGCTCCCAGGTGAAAGGAAACTCTTGGCCCCAGGGAGTATGGCCCAGAAACGGGGCAGTGCTATCATCCTGGGAGCACCCCTCACCCCAGTGGGCACACAGGAGCACTTCTGGGGGGGCCCGCCCCACACTCTCCTCAGGGGTCCCACAGAAGCAAGTCCTCTGCCCAAGCAACGTCCTGGACAGTGCCCCCTTATTGGTTTGCCCTTCTTCCCTGGCTCACTCCCCCATTTCCTCTTTTCTCCTCGCTGGGCCCACCTCCCAAATGAACCCTCTGCTCTGGTTCATCCTTGCAGCACAGGTAATGTTTCCGATCTATAGTGGGTGGTTAACAAGCAGCGACTGCTATTATTATTGGGAAGAAATTATAATATTCTGCAGAGTTCCAGAAGCAGGACCGTGACTGAAAGAAAGGAGGAAGTTACCAAGAGACCAAAGCAAAGTGAATAAAGGGAAGGAAGGGCAGTTTCCGCCAAGTGCGGATTCGTGCTGCCAAATGTTGGTGGAGTTGATGATAGACCTGACCCATTGGAAGATCGGATAATAAGTAGATAATTCCATTTGTGTCGTACCGTGGACATGGTCTCCACAAACGCACCGAGGATTTCCATGGCCTTACTCACCAGTACATCCTGAGCCATTTGCTTGAAGAACTGATTTCTCAGGGCTTTCTTGGATTTGCACCGCTACTCAGAGGACTTTCTTTAATTCTTCTGAAGAGCCTGTGCTAAAGGAGAATTGAAGCTCTTGGCAGATTAATTCGGTGCTGCAGGAATGTCAATCTCTTCCCTGCCGCACCCTCACAGGCATCTCCCACTTGCTCACCCTGACTCCAAGTGTAAAGCTAAGCAACTGTTGCATTTAAACAAATCAAAGCTACTAATTATTCTACACCTTGCTCCCTTTGCTGGCAGACCTGGCTCCTTTCTGGTCTCTCTTCCCCTGACAAGCATCTGTTCAGCAATTCCTTTTGCTCCCGTGAAATCATTATTTGTGTTTAAGCCTGTACATCTGCCCAGAGGCAAGGAATGCATTTTTTTTTCAGTAGACATTCTGTAATACATATTTAAAATCAGTGTCTCTCATTTAACTGTTAAGAACAAGGAAATAATGGCAACACAATTAAACATGCTTAGTAAATCAAATCACCTTTTCACTAATAAATTAAGATTCCCGAGCCTTGAGGCAGTCCTGATGGGAGCAACATTAACTCAGCTATGACACTGACTGTACCTTTCTAAACTGCTTCGGGGATTGGGTGCCAGTGAGTGGAGCGAAGCCCCTCCTTGGCATCCAACCCAATGTCTGCATTCATTACACGAAAGATCGTGTTCTCTGTAGCTTCCACACTATGAAAATGCAAGGAATTGACAGAATTGAATCCTAATATAAAATGGCACATCCTAATGCTCATCCCTCATTTGAAAGACACGAGGTAAAGGCATTGATCACTGTGAACAACCCATGTAGTGAGAATTAGAGCCTCAGTACTTATTTTGTGTACTTAATTAAGTACTCAGTACTTAATTAAAAGAAAGTTTAAAAGTTTTTAAAATTCTAACCAAAGATTTAATTGAAAGATTTTTTAAATTCGAACAAAAATCTTGCAGTTTGGACATAACACTCAGGTTAAGGTTGAAGAATGGGAGATATCATGCGGTGCTTTCCATATCTCTTATCTCATAAATGGAAGAATCTTGAATATGACTTCAACACACACATCCTCCAAGAGGGAAGAAAGCACCATATGAACTTGGGAGAATTTATAACTCTTAGGAAAAATGCAAGGTGACAAGAATGAACCAGCATCCATACTGATACCTAAGTGTTTAGAACAGGGCATGGATGTCCATCCGGAAACAGATTTACAGCTCAGATTATCAGGAATCACGTTTTAGCATCTTTTGTAGAAAAGATTGTCTTACTCCTGAGACACAGCAATGAGAGGGAAGTGCATCCCATAAAACAAGAGAAGGCGATGGAGCTGACTTCCCAGGGAAGACCACTCCTTTAGGGAAGTCTTGCTAAGCAGTAGCTCTGGAGGCTCTGGGAAAGAGATTAATTTGCCCTAACTTCCTAGCTTCCTCCCAATCTCCTATGAGTCATCTCTTTCCATCATTAATGTCTAAACATGCAAATATTGCTGCACTTACTGCTCATTAGTTTAGCTAAAGGAAGTGCCCTTTAATTATGCCTTTAAATAATGAACCTCCTCCATCACTTTGACAATCAGTGCATATCTAGGAAGAAGCAAGACCTCATTATGAAACAGCTACTGTGTCCCTTGGTTGCTTAGAAGATGGTAGCTTTCTTGAGGCAATAGAAATGGTAGTCTAAAACAAATAAGCCTTGTGATTGTGTTAAGTTCCCATAGCTGTAGGTGAAAGAATGGCAAACAGTTAGCCCGTGATATATTACATATGAGAGAAAGAAGGGAAACTAGCATTTCTGAAGAGGCTATTGGGTACCAATCCCTGAACTCATTGATTTACATACATTAAGTCTAAGCTGCACAGTTACTGTTGATGTTATTTTTTAACTACATTGTATAGACACTGAAATTGAGTCTCTGAAAGATTAAATAATTTGCCTAACGTGTTGGACCAAGTCCACCATTCTCCAAAGCTCCATATTCTTTTCCAATATGTTTATATTGTTGAGGAGTGTTTACAGAGTTTGGCAGAATTGGGTATCCTCCAAGTAGTCACCATATTTCTCTATCCATTGATCTCAGCAGAAACTCAAAGGAATGGTTTGCTTCCATACAATTCCTAGACACAGGCAGACTGGACAATACTATGTATGCACCAATCTGCATGGCTCTGAAGAATAAGAGAGAATGTACTATGGGCAGGCAAGTCACTTCCACTGACTGACTGGCCAATTAATTACCTATTGATCTTTTAAGACAATACCAAAGGGTCACATTCCTGATAAAGACTTTCCCTGAATTCCCTCTCCCACAGCAAACTGACTTTACTTCCATGGGCCCCCAGAAATTTATCATAGCATTTTTTACTCTTCAATATATTTATTTGTTTATTGGTTCATTTCCTCCATTA
Source organism: Aselliscus stoliczkanus (assembly GCA_033961575.1). Taxonomy (NCBI): domain Eukaryota; kingdom Metazoa; phylum Chordata; class Mammalia; order Chiroptera; family Hipposideridae; genus Aselliscus; species Aselliscus stoliczkanus. The sequence goes on from CM066735.1 coordinate 106,403,849, forward strand.
CACTGGGATATCATGTAATGATATTATTCACCTCTTTAATCTTTAACACAGTGTCTAACACAAATATGAGGTAGGACAATTAAGTTCGCAAACTTATCCTGGAAAAAGTGCTACATACCTCACTGCATATCACTATAGTCACCTTCGAAGTACTCCCCTTGGGAAGCTATGCCCCAATGCTAGCACCTAGTCCACTCTTCAAAGCAATTTTGGAACTCTTTTTCTGGAATGGCCATCAGAGCTGTCGTCATATTACCCTCGATGTCCTGAATGTCATCAAAATGTCTTCCTTTCAATATCCTTTATCTTTGGGTAAAGAAAGAAGTCATTGCGGGCCAGGTCAGGTGAGTAGGGAGGCTTTCCCAATATAGTTATTTGTTTACTGTCTAAAAACTCCCTCACAAACAGTGCCGTGTGAGCTGGTACATTGTCGTGATGCAAGAGCCATGAATTGTTCGTGAAAAGTTCAGGTCGTCTAACTTTTTCACGCAGGCTTTTCAGCATTTCCAAATAGTAAACTTGGTTGACTGTTTATCCAGTTGGTACAAATTCATAATGAATAATCCTTCTGATATCAAAAAAGGTTAGCAACAGTGATGCAACAACTTTGCGATCTTAATTGTCAGACCTCATATGTGTTCAAAAAATGCTTCTTAAAATTAAAAAAAATATATATGTCCTTATCTGAATGTCATAATCTGATCTACATTGTGCTTCCCAAACACTGGTCCAGGGACCTAAACTGTCAGTTTTGCTATGTAAACACCATGTGAGGAATACTGAAAAAAAAGCTTCCAGAATAAAACAAGATGTCCTTTAACAGGTAAATGGATAACTGGTTGTATAGCCATACACAGAATGCTGTTCAGCCATAAATGTGAAACAAATTATTGATTCACACTACATAAATAAATTTCAAAAACATTGTGCTAAGTCAAAGAAACTAAATAATTAAGACTACATATTGCATAACATTGTTTACATGAAATGTCCATAAAAAGGCAATTTTGTAAGTAGAAAGCCCATCAGTAGTTTCCTAGGACTTGGGGTCAGAGTAGAAATCAATTGCAAATGGGCACAGATATTTTTGAGTGATGGAAATATTCTAAAACTGGATTTTGATGACCATTGCATAACTTTATGAATTTGTTGAAAATCATTGAACTGTACACTTAGAGTAAGTGAGTTTTATGTAATATAAATCATACCTCAATAAAGCTATTGAAATAAGAATTTTGAAAAGGAAAGAAAAATGGAAGGAAGGGAAGAAGAATCCAAGAAATTCACAATTTTTAAGTTTTCAGTGATATAGGATGAAGTTCAGCAATGCCAGAGTGGCTAAAAACTCAGGGTTTAATACCAGAAAAGGGCCGGCCAAGTGGCGCGGTGGTTGAGCGCTGGCTTGGGAAGCCGGCGGCCCTGGTTTGGGTCCCACATGTGAGGGCCAGTGATACTGCCCTCAAAAAAAAAAAAAAAAAAAAAAAAAACAGAAATGAGGGAGATGCAGGACGAGATCCCAAAATCTGAATATAAATTTCCCTCAAATCCCTTAAATTATTGGATGCCCCCTGGACTGCATATGCACAGGGGAAACTCCAGGAACCCAGTGAAAAGCAATAGCAGGAAAAATCAAAACACTGAGCAAAGATTTTAGCTACTGCCTACTGCAAAGGAGACAGATTTTAGAAATCCTCCAAGTTAGAAGGGCCAGGTAAACACATAGATATTTCTAATTTAAAACCAGAAAAGATATATTTTAGGTGTAAAGATTATATACAGGATTAAGGGACTGGCCCAGAATTAAGGGTAAACCCAAACAAACATACCCTTATATAGTATAGACCAAACTCTATAGGTACAAGGTGATCATCTAGTAATTTAACAAAAATCAATACTCTCAGAGAAGAAAACAGAATTGAAAGTGTCTAAATGTACAATGCACAGTTTCCAATATGAAATATAAATTATTACACATGTAAGGAAACACAAAAATGTGGCCTAAGGTTCAGAGCAAAATCATTGAAGAGAAACAGACCCTGAGATGACATAGATATTAGAATTGGCAGAAAGTCGTTTTAAAGCAACTAATTTAAATATGTTTAAAAACTTTAAAGATTGTCATAATGAATGAACAGATAGAGAATCCCAGTGTTTTTTTTTTTAAAAAAAGGAAATAATACAGAAATCTAGAGTGGAAAAATACAAAATCTAAAACAAAAGGATGGACTTAGCAGCAAATTGGAAATAGAAGAATGAGTCAATGAACTGGAAGGGAGATCCAAAGAAATTGTCCAATGGAAGAACAAAAGGGGGCAGAAAGGTTTCTTAAAATCTAGAGCCAGGTGAGATATGGAAGAAGTGGGGGGAGCAAGAAGAAGGTAGTAGAGGAGAAAAGAGAAAAGTCTCAAAAGGGCCAAAGGAGAAGAGTGAATGAATGGGGCATAAAAAAATTAATTGAAGAAATGATGGCTGAAAAAGTTTCCAAGTTTGGTATAGAACATCATCTTAAAGATTGAATGAGATAATCCATCTCCCAATGGGACAAACACAAAGAAAGCCACACCTAATCACATCATCCTCAAACTTCTGAAAACCAAAATGGAAGACAAAATCTTGTAAGCACCCAGGGGGTGGGAAAAACACATTATATATGGGAGTACAACAATATGAATTATATTTTACTGGAAATGAGGGAGACAAAAAGGCAAGGAATAACAACAACAACAAAAAATCTTTAAGATAGAAAGGAAATGGTGTCAGATGGAAAGACAAATCTAAAGAAGGAAATAAGAGCAAAAGAAATGGTAAATATGAGGGTAGATATAAAAGGCTAGTTTCCTTTTCTCTTAATTTCTTTAAACGGCCATGACTTTTCATGCTCAATTTTAACAGTGCAGGGTGGGCATATAATATATGTAGGTATAAATTACATAATCACAATAGAACAAATGATGAGGGTGGTAGGTGGAGTTGTACTACTGCACGGTTCTCACATTTCATGTGGAGTGTTACAACATCAACTCTAAGTAAACTGTGATAAGCTGAAGGTGCATGTTGTAGGTTAGGGACCATGCAGTTAAAGGGGTGCTCAGAAAAAAAAAAAATACAAGCTCAGGATGTTGTAGGTTTCTTGAAGCAGACAAAAAAAAATAGGCAAAAGTAGTGACAATGGCAAAGAACAGTTGATGGTGCATAGGCCACAACTAGGAAGGGAGAAATTGAACCTGAAATTTCTAGACAGTGCATGCCATAGAGTTGGCATGAATGATGAGGGAGGGCCCACTCTCCTTCATCTCCCCACACTGAATTGGAATTGGGCACAATATTTAAGAACGTAGGGTTGCTTATTTGCCTTGAAACAGGGTTCTATCTGAGGTTTAGATTTCAGAAAGTAAGCAAGAGAATCAACAGGGTAAATTGGGATTAGGAGAGTGACCTAGGGGTGTGGGCTCAGAAAGCAAGGTGGAATTTGCTGCTCTCAAGGCCACAAGCAATGATGTCCACCTTGTGTCTGTGTGTATCAATCATGTTGTTGTTGTTTGTTGGTTTGTTCTATATTTTGGTGCTTTGACATTTTGGGGCTTTGTGGGTCCAGGGAAGGACTGTCCCTTCGAGGTTAGCTCATACCTCAAGATATAAATGACTTGCCTGCAAGCATGCCTCTGATATATGACAAACCAACCAATCCTGATTCCATACCCCTGTCTTCCCCCTTTTACTGAGCTCCTGCAGATCAGGACCCTACCCACCTGCCCTAAATCACCCCAGGGCCAGGTACTGCAGGAGGAGGGATCACTCACATAGCCCAGAGCCCTCTGAAATAATTCAAGCTATCCAATCCTAAACCTGTTCAGCTTGCTTACCTTGCTTCACCCATTTCTTCCTGCAAAAGAAACACACACACACACACACACACACACACACACACACACACACACACACAAGCCCCCACACACATACACATAGTTCCACTCCCTCCCCTCTGCCTCTGACCAACCCTGGTGCTCCCCCAGTGGCCCTGCATGGTGTGCTGGGCCTCCTGTTTGTAGGGATGTGTGAGTGTTAAAACTCCTTCCTTCATGGCGGTCATTTCTGTGTCTATGTGTCTCACCATACCTGATTAAAACAAATCTTGGTTACATTTGAAAACATTATGTACCTGCCGCCCTAGGGAGCTAGAGGCCTGTGTGTATTGCCTGTATAATCGGCCTACCTCAGATGAAGTGTCCTTTTTAAAAAAAATATCACTCTTTGTTCAAATCGTTTCTGCTAGCCATGGAAGTGAATAGAATGAAGAGGTCTGCATAAGTAATCATTTTAGCCATACGGTTGAGGTTAAGGGGGAAATTATAAATAGCATTCATGAATTGGGGTATCCACAAAGTTCTCAGAAATTATCCCTCATTTGCACAAGTTTCTTATAGTTACATGGTATTACCTTGAACCCTCATCTCTCACCTCCAGGCCTTTTAGCCATTTTGCCATCAAGGGCCAACACAGCTTCTAAAAACAGCCGTCAGTTTCCTTATAAACACCTAAGCTAATTAAAGGTACAAACATAGCTGGCCTTCCCCCTCTTTATCAGTGGAGATGAGTTGTCCTGTCCAACACTGTCCTGTCTCCAATGTCCAAGATCAAGTCAGAGGACAGTGCTAGGGCCATCCTTGTGCCTGGCCCCGTGACTCCACCTGCCTTCTTCTCTTTGACAGGTGAATGGTAACCTCTCACCTGTTCGGGGGAAAGGGACAACTCCTTCCTCTCCAAAAGGAAAGCCTAATGTCTGCTTCCTGACATTATGTGAAATCTTAGATACCACGTAGCCCTTGTCCTGCCCTAGAAACTGATGGCTTGGCATCAGCTTGCAGTGTGATCTGCTTCTGTTAAAAGAGACACATACCTTTCCATCCAACACAACCTTGTCAGAAGGTTTCATTGCAGTCAGAAATACAAGGGGACAGTGGGGCTTTAGCCATGGGGGCACAAAACAAAGAGAGACTCTTCTACCTGTTGTCGAGGCCTAAGTTAAAAAGTGAGCTCATTGTTGAAGTATAAATGTGAATTGAGACTTGAATTACTTGAAGAATTTTCTGATATCATTTACTTACTTTGCATCTGAATAAAATGAGACTCAAAAGCCAAGAGTAGGGCCGGCCGAGTGGCTTGTTGGTTAGGAGTTGGCTTGGGAGCGCGAGCTCTGAGCAGCAGGGCCACCGGTTTGGATCCCACATGGGCCAGTGACACTGCGCCCTCTACAGCTAAGATGGTGAACAACAGCTCCACCTGGAGCTGGGCTACCGTGAGTCACTGCGACGGCATAGGCTACAGTGGGGCTGCAGTGGGCTGCCATGAGCTACCGTGAGTGGCCGGCAGCCAGTGTGAGCTGCTGTGAGCCGCCATGAGCAGCCATCCAATGGCTGGCGACCGATCTGCCTCAGCTGGGAAGAGTGCAATGATCACAATACCAACATGGGCCAGTGAAGTGGCGTCCTTCAAAACTAGACTGAAGAACAAAAGGACAACAACTTGTCTGTTCCCCTTCCCTGATTCCCCAACGCTGTTCCCTACCCCAATTTCCCAATAAAACCTTTAAAAAAAAAATCCAAGAGTAAAAATATACCTTTAAATTTATTCCAGAATACTAAAAATATGACTCTGTCATACCTAGCAAAAGTATGTCACATTGGGAACCAAAAAAACCCCACATCCTTTAGTGCTACACGACTGTGTCTACACTCTGTCCCATGAAGGCAGGCATTCACTCACTCATTTATCAATCAATTTCAACCAAGATTAAATTTAAAATGAACCAACTTATATTTCAGAGACAAATATTCACCAAGGAGCAGTGTAAGGCATGCAGGCTTTGGAGTCTCTCAGACCTGCGTGTACAGCTCAGCTCTGCCCTGTGTTGTCTGTGTGACCTTGGGTGGGTCACTTCACCTCTCTGAGCCTCAGTTTCCTCCTCTGTGAAATGAAGATAGCTGTAAACACATTGGCGGTGATTGTGGGGATTAAGTGATATAATGCATATAAAATGAAGTTAATAAGAGAGTGGCCACAGAGCATTTGACCTATGGAATTGTTTTATTGGGCGAGCACCATCATAATACACACACTTGTATAGATAGGTGATAGATGATAGATAGATAAATGATAGATTAGATAGATAGATAAGATAGATAGATAGACGATAGATAGATATACTGTTTGTGGAATTCATTTAAAACTTTTTTTTTTTTTTTAGCATCAGTCCATACCACTGAACTGGTGGGAGCTGGACATGGGTTACTTAATAGAACTATTAATATAATAGGGCTCTTCTCTCATTACCCAGAGCGTCATCTTAAAATATCACTTACACTAAAAGAAACCAGGGTTTCTTGAAGAAGCAGCTGATTCCAGGTTTGGGCAGAAAATGAACTGGACGAGCCGGGACTCAGCTGCCTATATGCAGGGGATGCTAGGACAAGGCGATGTTTAGAACTGCTGTGAGTGCAATTAACACAGTGCAGGCAGGAAACCACAAATGAAACGTCCGGGTTCTTCAACAGATATATTGTAAGGAAAAGAAAGCGATGGCAGAGGAATCTGTAGGTTAAAAAAGGTTCAAAAAACAAATTCATTTTTTTTAATGGGCAAAACTAAACTACAGGGTCTAGGGATAGAGATTTGAGCGATAATCTGTGAAGAAGTGAAGACTGTGCAGGTCAGGAGAGTGGACGGCCCTCTGAGGGGGTGACCGACTGGCGTGGGCACATGGGCTCTGGGAGGCCAGGAAACATCTCTCTCAGCCTGGTAGTGGCTCCAGGGAGGTTTGCTCTATAGTACAATAGTGCCTCGCATTCTATACTTGTTTTGAGTGGCTCTCTGCATCTTGTCTTATGTTACAGTAAAAAAGGGAAGAAGCGTGTGTTGAGAGCTGCTGTGTGCTGGAGACTTTGCCAGGCGCTGTGGCTCAGTCCTGGACCTGATGGAGCTCAGCGTTCAATGAGAGGGGTGGGGTCACTAGAATGCCATGACCAGGGCTAGGGGAGCACCCACACAGAAGCCTGCTGGGGAAGGGCCACCCGCACCCCAGCCCTGGGGGTGAGGGTGGGCAGCAGTGGAAGGCTTGGTGTGAACAGCAGTGACAGGACCTAACATCTTTTGAACACCCATTGCTGGCCCATTGTGAGGCTACAGGGGTGATACTGACACCGTTTTGGCTCTAAAGAGCTCCAACATGGGCTCAATGGGGGATGCGGGCAGGTAAACTGTTCATAAGCCTGGCACCTTGCCAAGCACTCTACATAGCTTCACCCCAGTGTCTCAGTTAATTCCTGCCGAGCAGTAGTACCCCCTTACTCAGATGTGAGGTAACTGCAGCTTAGAGAGGGTATAAAATAACTCACCCTATATCAACTTCCCAGTAAAGAGAAGGTCTGAGAATTGAACCACACCTCCCCTCCTCCCAGGGAAGTGGTGGGCCTGGGGTCCCTGACAGGCACAGGTGGTTAGTCTGTAGGCCAGAGGAGGTGGGGGGCAACAGAAAATCACAAATTATGAGATTTTTTAAAAGCATTTTTACTAAGTAAAATAGGAAAGTTGGTTTTTTTTTTTTTTTTTTTTTTGAGGGCAGTGTTACTGGCCCTCATATGTAGGACTGAACCGGGGCCGCTGGCTTCCTAAGCCAGCGCTTAACCACCGCGCCACTTGGCCGGCCCAAAAGTTGATTTTGTTTGAATAAGAATACCAAGCATGACAGGGGTGCATTATTTGCATGCTGCTAGGAGCACATGTAAATTGGCACAGGCTTGCAGGGGGACATCCTGAGGCCTGCAGCCTCTTTCCCAGGTGACAGCTGAGGCTTTAAACTCAAATGCCCATGGAGGAAGAAGGGCAGCTGTATGTGTGGGACACTTGGAGAAAATATAAAACCTCATGAGGGCAGAAGAAAGTGTGAAGAAATGAGAGCATGGGTTTTGGGCAGAAACTGTGGTGACCCTCTGCCATGGGAACTTAGGGACATTACCCAATCCCTCCAAGTTCCCCTATCCTCATCTATAAAATGGGCTATATGAGCATTATGTGAGTATGTGCATAAAGCACCTGATTCACACTATATGATAATAAATTACCGTATGTTATCATTGTCGTTATTTTTACCTTGTTTTGCCCATACTAGAGATCAGAGTCTTGGCCTAACCAGTTTAAATCTCCTGAAGGGTTCTGGAACTTGGGACTTTATGGAAATGAGATGCCATGCCCTGTGGTGTACCTGGCTGTGAATGGTAGCCTGGCTTAGTGGCTAAGTGCATAGGTTTTTTTTGAACCTGACTTCCTGGGTTTGAATCCCAGATCTGCCACTACTGGCTGTGTAGACTTGGATAAGTTAACTGAGTTCACTGTGCCTCGTTTCCCCACGTATAAAATGGGGTAGAATAACACCTTATAGGGTTGGGAGGATTAAAAGTGATAATACAGCATATTCCACCTCCTGCAGCTTTCTGCTGTCAGGCTTTCTGCATTAAGGAGCTGACAAGGAGCCTTCCAGCAGAGTGATCCCTACTGGGCTGACAGGAGTGCCTGCTCTAGGCAGCCCATTCTGCTCTGGGGCTTCTCAGTTCCTGCTTGAAGATCCTTGTTTCCATTGCAGAGGTTCTGACCATTGCTTAGGCCCTGTTTCAGTGCAGTCTAAAGATATTAAAGGTTTATCTTCTCTTCCAAGCCTTTATTTCCTTCCACCGCTCAGCCCAGTGCATTGTTGTGGCATGGCAGCCTTGGCCTCTGCTCTGTGGACCCAATGCACTCCACACCAGCCACTTCTCTGTGCATGCCCCACCTCCATACAGATGGGAAGGGGCTTTTAAATAGCCTTACAAAGGAAGGATCCCCTCCTACCAGAGCCAGGGCCATCCGTGAGCACCCCTTGGTGCCTATGTGTTAGATTCATCCCCTGAAAAAGCGGCTCATGGGCAATCCAGCCAGGCCAGGGGCTTCCCGCTGACTTTCATTCCAGAACCCTGAGGCTGAGCCACAGAGAAGGCTCTCGTTGTCACTGCCTAAGCCACCCAGGATCAGCCCAGACCTTGGCGCATCCCCGAGGGCTGTGTTCTGAGCAGGCTCTTGGCTTTGCAGAGCAGGCCTCTGTGACCTCCCACCCTTCGGCTGTGAGCAGTCTGTTCAATGAGCAGTGTCGTGGGCTGAGCGCTGACACCATCATTGGCTCAGTCACCACGGGGCGAACACCACACCTCGCAGGGGTCCCACAGCCCAGCTTATCCAGCTGTGAGGCAGGCTCCTATGCGGCTGGGAGCATCCAAGTTAATGGCTGATTAAGGCAGCCAGGGCGGCCTCCTCATTTCACTTTATTACTCCGGCGTCCCCATTCCTGCATTTCATCTAACAGCAGCTTATCTAGGGAGAGACAGAACATTTAAAGCCTCTTCATTTAATAAGATTTTAGCACAGTCATAACCCCTGCAAGTCATTTGTCCCTAATACAATTAAGGCTTTTTATCTGTGGAGTAAAGCATAACTGGTCACTTAAAATCATGGAAAACATACTTTACAGCATGAGAGTCAAGTGTCAATTTGTCTTTCCATGTCTCTGCATATGCCACCAGCCTTTTGTCCACTGGACTGCCTTGGTGATCCTTCTAAGGACATCGCTGGGGCCACAGCACCCCTGTCTGGCCCACTCACATTTCCTGAATGCCTATTTCCCCATGGAGCAGGTCTGCTGGTGTGGTTCATATACCACCAGTGTGCAGGAAAGCGAATCATAGCCAGCCTGTAATGCACACTTAAATATTTCACCAGAATCAATTCATTTAGTTTGGGAGAGGGGGAGGTATTAGAAATACAGGAATGGATATTTTTAAAAATTTCATAGTTGCCCATTGTCTTAATGCATAGGAGAAAAGTGTAACTTTCACATTGCAACCATGAGTTCAAAGCTATGAAATAAAATTATCTTTTTAAGTCAGGTTATTTAAGTAAAAGTGAGTTTATTTAAAGAAAAATATCTTTAAAAAATGATAGTAGAAGAAGCATGTGAATTTGTACATGTATTTCAGAAATATTTCCTTTGAGAAATATTTCCCAAGGACACTCAGTGAACAAAGCAGAGAAAAATCTTGGATTTCCCCAAGCACTTCACAGCAATTATCCAAATGGCCAGTAAACACGTGAAAAGGTGCTCCATTTTATTAGACATCAGGAAAATGCAACTGAAATCTGCAATGAGCCATACTAAACATCCACTGGGATGGCTAAGAAAAGAAAAGAAAAAAGAAAAGATTTGGCAGGAATGTGGAACCATTGGAACTCGTGAGTGTTGCTGGTGGGAAAATAAATGTCCAACCACTTTGGAAAATTGGCAACCTCTCCAGTGCAGACCCAGAACTTTCACTCTGGAGTCCACCCTGCAGAAACACACACATATGTTCACTAAAAGACATGAGCAGTATCTGGCAAGCCAATGGTTGTCAGAAAATGTTAGTTAAATGAATTAAAGTCTATTCCAGAACACTCTATGCAGAGGCAGATAAGACATAGAATGTTCTTGGGAAACCCCAGAATAGGTTCTCATCATTGAGCACACTTTTCCTGAGTGTGTGCTGTGTTCTGGTTTTCATGCTAGGCCCTCGGAATACAGGGCTGAATCAGAGGTGGCCCTTACCATCTCAGGAGAATAGAATCACTTACCCTGACAACCAGGAGGTCTTGCCCTTTTGCAAAGACTTTGCTCAAGGAAATTTAGTTGAATGTGTATCAATATGAACAGACAATCCTGGCCTACGTTCTGTAACTATTGGTGTAATTATGTAGTCTATCTCCAGGAGAGAAAGAACCTTGTCTGTCTTGTTTCTTGCTATGTCTCCCAGATCTCAAGCAGCGTCTGGCTCAGGGTAGGGGCTCAGTGAGTATATGCTGGATGGATGGATGGGTGGGTGGGTGGGTGGGTGGGTGGATGGATGGATGGATGGATGGATGGATGGATGGATGATTGGATGGATGGATGGTTGGTTGGATGGATGAAAATGAACATAAATATGAAGAGCTCAGGAATCTAAGTAAACTATACCCCCTGGAGGCAGGGCCTCCCACCATATAAGGAATATTTCACAAAGGTGTTTGACAAACCCCTCATCTCTCTGCCAAGGACACTCACCCGCGATTTGAATTGTTATAATCAACCATGGAGTTCTTTTTTCTTTTCTTTTCTTTTTTTTTTTCTTTTTTACTTAACACATAGATTAATATTTCAGGAGAACATGGTTCTAATTTACAGCGAAGACCTTTGGTTTAATCAGCAAAAGAAAAAAAAATGAAGTCTGAATATCATTGGCTCACTCGTGTTTTTCCATTGCACTCCTGGCTGGGCTTACCTCCCTGGCCTTTAATTATTCCATTCTCTCACATGGCTTTATCTCTGACACTTTGGGATGAAAATGTGATTTGCTATTCAGAGGTTTCAGCAAAAATCTCACTCCAGTCAGCAAATTGAGAGTCTGATAAAGGAACAGAAGGGTTGGGGAGAGGCTTTGAAAGGATGTCTTTAAAGTGTTTTTAATTAAATCTGAGTTATTATTTAGGATGGTGGGGGATCATTTGCATGCATTACAGGGTTTGTTTGGAATCTCAGCCACTCTCTTCTTGTAACTGTAGCATTAGTCATGGGACCTAAGAGCAATGTGACAAGTTCGCTTCATCAGTCAAATGTTTTGTGAGCAGCACCAACAATGCTTTTCCACTAGGCAGTAAGCTAGGTCCTGTGGGGGATCACAAGGAAATACTTGGCAAAGCTCCTGCCCTATCATATCGGGCTAGATAACATGGCTGGGTCATAATACAACAGAAGGGGATGAAGGAAAGAACACTCTTGAGCCTGTCTCTGCAAGGATATGTCCTAAGTGCTTTTCTCTCACTCTTAGTCATCACAGCAGCCTGCAAAGAAGAACCACTACCCCCGTTTCACAGATAAGGGACCTGAGGCTCAGAGCATTGAAGTGGCTTGTCTAAAAACCTGGGTTCTTTCCACTACAGCATACCGCCTCCTGGAGAGGCTGAGAGGCTTGTGCTCACCCTCGTGAAAGCTGGCCTTCCCCACAGCTGTGAATCTCATTGCCCATCATGCTAGTCAGAGGAGGGAAGCATGTCTGTAGGCTCAACCTCCACCAGGAATGCCTGCCTGCATTCAGCAAGCTTTGTCTGACCCCCAGGCTGGAGGACCTCCTGTTAAAACGCTGTCACTGTCGGTGCTCTTCCTTCAAAACATTTGTCACAATTTAAAATATAGTTGTTTGTATGATTATTTGTTTAATCTCCCCTGCAGATTGTGAGTTTCATGAAAGCAGAAACCTGCTCTGTGGTACCACTGAGTCTCCAGCATGAGCGGAGTGACAGTCACAGAGTATGTCAGGAAAAAAAATAGGAAAAAAGGAAGGAAGGAAAAAAGGAAGGAAGGAAGGAAGGAAGGAAGGAAGGAAGGAAGGAAGGAAGGAAAGAAAGAAAGAAAGAAAGAAAGAAAGAAAGAAAGAAAGAAAGAAAGAAAGAAAGAAAGAAAGAAAAGAGAGAGAAAGAAAGAAAGAAAAGAGAGAGAAAGAAAGAAAGAAAGAAAGAAAGAAAGAAAGAAAGAAAGAAAGAAAGAAAGAAAGAAAGAAAGAAAGAAAAAGGAGAGAATGGTGAGAGGAAAAGAGAATTTTAAAAACTTCTTTGAGGAACCCTCAAAGCAATAGCTATAGCCCTTCCCAATATTCTTTCTTCTCTAGCATTGGAAGCCAATAAAAACAAAGCAGCCTAGAGTTTAGTTCTTCTCCAAACTGACTGAGAGATCAAAAGATTAGCAGATCTCAGTCCCCAGGATCCCCACACCGTGGAGCCCTGATTTACTCTGAGTCTCTGAATTCCTTGCCCTGCCACACACATAGCCTCTGTGTATTTCTGGGTTTCAAATGCTCTGGTCATTCATAAGATAACATACTCATATAGATGTAAGTAGTAGCTTTAAGTCATTATATTATTCTTTCAGACTATGGATAGTAAAACAACTATATGTACAGCCTGAAATACTTGAAATTCAAAAGAGACGGTTATTGATGGAAAATATGGGAGCCACAATTCAAAATACATTTACTGTACTTAAACAGATCATCTGAGTACCACATTGTACTTGGACTTCATCCCAGGGCTCCTCTCAGAATAGTTCTATCAATAGCAATCGCTACTGAACACTCACTGCGTGCTGAGTGCCATACTGAGCGCTTTCATGTGTTATCTTATTTATTCTTACCACGATCTGTTTCAAAGATAAAGAGTACTGACACTCAGGGAGATTGATTTGCCCAAGGTCACACAAATAGTCAGTGGCAGCACTGGAAATCATAGCGAAACACCAGGCCACTTCAAAGCCCGTGATGTCAACCACTGCACTTGCTATCTCACTAGCTCCATGTTCTTACAGGAGTAGACCTTCATGTTAGACTTTCAGACCACACTGAAGGGTATTATAATATTTACGCATTATTAGATTAGTAAAGGGAGATGTTGATGTGAGTGGCCTCTACATCATATAATGTCTTCTTTTGAGAGTCCACAACAGAGATTTCTCTCTGGAGTCAGTATAAGGACAAACTCTGCTTCTGTTTAACAAAAAGTACCTTTTCGTTTTATGGGCATGGTAAGACAATATGACTTGTCAAGTGTCCTCGTTGCATTGGCTTCTATGAAGCTTAGACCCACTGGCCACAGCCTCTGCTAAACAATGTAGACCTTTTCAGCATACATGTAGGGGATAAACCACATAAAATCTCCACAGCAAGGTGATGGGCTTTTGGGTTGTACTCTTGGGAAGTCCATCACTGGGCAGCAGCTGAGCCAACCACACTGAGTTATTTCCTATGATGGTATCTAGAGCCAGTGAGCAGCCATGCCCCCTCCCCACCACCACCCCCTCAAAGAGATGGTGCTGAGATCTGAGTAGCCCAGAGAGGTGTCTGACCGACTTTCCTACCCACATTTTCTCTGCCATGGCTTCTTTTATTTCCTTGCTTTCTTTTTATTGTGTACTGATCTTATCCTCACAAGCCACGTTCAGTCTGTTTTGGATGGGCCAGGGTACAAATGAAATTCAATTATTATTTGCTGTGTTCTAATCTGGTCTCTCCACTAAGTCATATCTTCAAGAGACCCGTTCTCTTTTAACCCCAAAAGTGGGTGCTTGTGGATGACCTGGCACTATCACTAGCTGTTGTCACCACCTCTCTTTACACAAAAAGATAGCCTTGAACTCACATCTTATGCCAGGTATAAGTCTTCTGTTTCCTTAAGTGTTTCCTCTCAGACTTGGTTACATTTGTCATTGAAAACCCCAAGGATTGGCAAGGACAGCATGTCCTTACAATCCCCAATACTGAGACTGTGCCTGACATCGTGGGCACTTGATGAATGTTTTGGCACCAACCCAAATAATTAGCAATGATTATATTACAATAATAATCATTTACTGAGTGTTTACTATATGCCCAATGCTACCTTAGCTGGTCTACCTTATTTAATCATCACATAACTCTGATCTTGTCAGCTGTGGTGCAGTCACATGATCTGATGAGGAAACCTGATTTCTATGGTGATGAATTTTGCTAAAAAGCATTCATATTCCTCTTTGACCCTGAAAAACCATGGAGGCCCTGGCAACCCAATATTGAGCCTTTAGAAGGTTTGCTGTCTCTAGATACTTCTCTTTTTCTGGATTCCCTTGGTTTCAAGGTTTGCCTTTTCGTGACTCACAGCCCCACCTACTGACTGCAACAAAAACAATCGACCTTCCTGGAACTCAGCAGCAAGGTGCCCTTTAATTACCTAATGTTGTCAAGGTCTCAAAAGTGTGATTAGTTTGATTGGACTTTGTAATGAGATGGTTACCAAGTACGTAGGAAGGGACATCTTAGGCTTGGCCATTCTTTTCTTTCTTTTTCTGGGCGGAGGGTCTAAGAACTGCAACCTAGGAAACAAAGACCCACCCCAACACTGAGCTGCCCCTAAGCCCTGGGAAGCTGGGGCACCATTTAGGGAGAGAAAGAGGATGGTCTCTGTGCAGGGCAGCTCTGCTCTCTGGCAGAATTGGCCGTGGTGTCCCGTGGGTGGTATAATCCCTCTGTTTCCAAATGTTTCTCACTGAGTGTCTCTGATTGGCCTGTCAGGTGCCTGAAGTTCCACCCCTTGCCATTCACTGATACAGATATCTCATAAAACCACTGCAGAAATGCAAAGGTTCTCGTTGAGGGCAGGGCATGGTGTGGAAAGCAGGGCATTTCAATGGGCGTCAGGGAGGCTCAAGTTAGGGACCCCCAAGTGTGGGCTCCGGAATTTAGAGTCAGCTTGTGATCCCTGGGAATTCTGGACATAAATATCACTTCATTCCCCCACTCAGACATTTCTTCTCATTGAATATCAGAGTCTGGTCCAAAACCAGCCTTGTTGGTAATTGTTTAAGGGCCCAGGAAAAACAAAGAAAATCTCTCTCTCTCTCTCTCTCTCTCTCTCTCTCTCTATCTCTATCTCTATCTCTATCTCTATCTCTATCTCTCTATCTGATCACCAGAGAAGAAAAGCACATCTGAAATTAGGAACACATCCAGAATACCTGTGAGGAAGAGAATCTTTCTAACAGATATGGGCAATCCCACCATGGAAGCAAAACAAATCATTGAAGCCAGATTCTACAGTCGTGAGCCTAAAACATGAATTGTGTCAGAGCATGAGGAATTGGATTACGTACTCCTGAATCAAAATGTGCAGTCTCTTCTCATCTGATTAGTGTGGCGTCGTTACTGAAAGTTTGGTTTTCACGTTTGTTTAGTTGGTTAGAAACCGCCAGCCAAGGAAGAAATGCCATCTAGGGCTCAGAAGACCTGGACTTGGGTCCCAGTCCTCCTGCTCCAGGCGCTGCCTCTGACGAAATCATTGGACTTCAGCAGGCCCTGTTTTTTTCAGTTGTAGAATGCATGAAATACTCACTCATCCTCCCAGGGACTCAGAGGATAAAGTGGAATAATATTGTGGCATGCTCTGAAAATAAGAAAGTATTATTTCATTAATGGAAAACGATTAGTGCTGTTGTCATTAACAATAGTTATTAAGACTGTATTATTAATACAAATGAATCCTAAATCTGAGGAGAAGTGAGGTAGGTATAAATGAATCAGATCTAAATTAATGGGTTTAAGGCACTCGTGATAGTGACTGAGTGCCAACCTTGCTCCTCTCACCTCTAGTTGAGCATTGGGGTGAAGGGGAGGACCCCGACACTGCTTAATGGAGTGAGTCTGGCTGTTGAGAGAGCCAGCCCTTCACTTAACTTGTCTTCTGCAGAAGGCACCTCCTCCCCAATTCCATCTGTCCCCTCGCCCATCTTGCTTTTGCCCTCTCTTTCTCCACCCCAGGGCTCTCTCGCTTGCCTGAAATTTCACTGCTTCCTCCTTAGGCTGAAAGACTGTAGAACCCGCCCAGACAGGGATGTTTGCAAGAGCAGCTCCAAAGTTCAAATGCCCTTTGTAGGACATCAGCTCCCAAGGCCACCACACAAGGACAGACCGCTGGCATCAGTCCTCCAGCAGCCCCGCAGGAGCAGCCCTCCCCTGCCTGGCCTGAGGATGCTTAGAGATTAAGTGGAACACTTCTGGATGCCCATCTCCTCTCCCCAGGCCCCCCAATCTCCCGCAGTGCCTGCTTCCACTTGACCTGCAGGAATCCCTACCAGACAAACCCTTCAAATTGACACCCAATAAATGATTGCTTTTTCTTTCATAAGTGATAGTATCACATAGTGGTTTAGAACAGAGCTCAAATTTACATGTGCTTACAGATCACCGGTTAAAATGCAGATTCTGATTCTGGGTGGGGTCTCAGATTCTAGTTTCTAACTAGCTCCCAGAAGATGCCTGTGTCTTTAGCAGATGTCGAGGCTCCTGATTGAGGCTAACACTTTCCAACAAGACTCTAGACACAAGCTCACTGTGTGACCTTGGGCAAGTTACTCAACTTCTCTGAGCCTCAATTTATCTGTAAAATGAGGAAAGTAATGGTACAACCACCAAGAGTCATTGGGAGAAGTAAATGAGGCAGTGTTCTTAGTTCAGCAAGAGGCACCAAACAGATCAGTACTCGCAGCAGTGGTGACCAGCCACAGATGACCAAACGGTAGCCTTCTCCTAAGTGGGCCTTTCCCTGACAAGACATTTTGGAGAATTCGAAGAGCATGTTTTTCAGGCTGAGCGATGCCTGGGCCCAAGGCTCATGAATTCCACAGCTCTGAATGGAAAGACTGGTAGCAGAGCAACACACCTAGGGCGGGCAGAGTGGCCCTGTGTTTGAGTGAGGGATGGACGAAGGACAGCTGTGGACCTTTGCACATCACAGTGCGCCATTTCCACGCAGATGGTGTCTGTGGGCGTTTTTGGAAAATGAGCCCTTATTACATAGCATTTAGTTCCTGGGGACACCTGGCTTTGGCGAGATTCGGGAGGTCTCCAGCTGTGTTGTGTGTGGCCAGCACAACCCTTTTGAATGTCTTTAGGTAAATGAGATTCTTGTTTATTTCTTTATCTAAAATGGCCATGGGCTACACAGGAAGAGAAATAGTCTTCAAAATATTGAGGGGGGTCAGAGGTCAGAGTTCACCGTGCCTGGCATCCAGCAAAGGATTTAGGGAGCAGGGGTGGGAGCCGTGTAGGGGATGGACTGTGGAGTGGTGGGAGCTGGCCTGGGTGGGCTGACTAGGGTGGGAGAAGTAGGGGAGGGAGGGAAGAGCAGAATGGAAGTGGGGTGTAAGAATGGAGTCTAGGATAAAAAGAAATCAGTGAGGAAATTGGTGTGTTTGGAGAAGCAAGGATTATGTTAGTTTCCAATTGTGACTGTACAAGTTAATGCATGCTTAGGAGCTTCAAACAAAGCAAGTTTATTATCTCACAGTTTGGAGGTCAGATGTCTGAAATGGGTCCCACAGGCTACACCCCAGGTGTTGGAAGGATGTGCTCCTTCTAAAGGCCCCGTGGGAGAATCAGCTTCCCTGCTCTTTCCAGTTCCTAGGGGCCACCACATTGCCTGGCTCGTGGTCCCTTCCTCTGTATCTAGAGTCAGCAGTCACGTCACTCCAACCTCTGCTTCCATCATCACATCGCCTTCTCTGACTCCCCTGCCTCCCTCTTTCACTTGTAAGGACCGTGTGATCACACTGAGCCCATCTGGGTAATCCACCATAATTTCCCATCTCAAAATCTTTCAGTCAATCACTTCCATAAAGTCCCTTTGCCATGAAATGTGACATAGTCACAGGTTTTAGGGATTAGGGTGTGGACATCTTTGGGGGTTTATTATCCTGCCTACATGCTGGGGAATGCCTTAAATATGTCTGTCTCCCAGGATTTTGTGAGAAATGCAACTATTAGGGGAGTTTCTAACGAAGAAGAAAAAGTGTTTATCCAAGAGTTTGAGACAGAGGAAAAAAATCACTTGTCATGATTCAGCTGTATTAGTTGATTTGTAAAGAGAATCTCTCCCTCACATGGGGACTGAGGACCCCTGGTGAATATACATGGCATAGTGGGAGGTTCTGCTCCCTCGGGGCTCCCCCAGGAAGAGCCACAGGAGAGGCAAGGCAACCCGTAGCCTGCTGGCCATGGGGACCTAGGCTAGGAGAGCCAGACTGTCCTTGACCTTCTGTCCTTGTCAGCGCCACCCTCCCTTTACCAGACAAGCCCATCAACTCCGTTAGAACCTCAGCGTATGTAGGGAAAACTCCCCTGTGGGTTCCTCCTTTACTGTCACGCTATACCACTCACAACTCTCCTGAGATCAGATGTGTGGCTTTTTGCCCCCACACCAAGCAATTCTCTGCCACACCAGTTAGGTGCCCTACAGTTCAGTTCAATTCTAACACTAAGTGGAGTTAGCACAGACCCCCCAGAGGTGAAGGGCTCAGTCCTATGAGACTGCCCCCATACTTCAGATGCCAGTCGAAAGTACAGCTTGCAATCATGGCTCATCCTTTCCAGTGACTGGCCCGCATCCAGGAGTCATCCAGGAGTCTACCAAGAGCCACCTCATTAGAACAAAAGACATTCACCCAGGAAAGTCCAAGGGATTTAGGAGCTTGGTGTCAGATGTCCCTATGACTCAGGAAACTACAAAGGTCTTAGGGGCTGTGTCAGGAACTGGGGTCAAAGACTAAATGTTAGGATAAAAGATCCTCCTGGTACCCCTGTTTTCAAGGGTTGTTTAGGTCAGGAACTGGGGGTAGAGATCTATGTATATATAACAGAGGAGCAGAGGAGGTGGGAGGGTCCCCTGGAGCCTTTGACAGCCTGCGGGCCCAGAGACTAGCATATGTATTTCTCACTATTTCACACTCACATGGAAGAATAAACAGTCTATGAAGTGGTCTTCAGTCTGACGTCTCCCCCATTCCTGCCAGATCATTGGAGAGGGTGGCCTGACCCAGCAGAGTTGAGACTCCAGGCTCTGCAAACGGGATCTCAGCTTCTTCCTCATGGAGCAGGGGGGCTGGTGAATGGCAGACTCCATGCATATTTACAGAATGAATGAATGAATGAATGAATATGGTTTACAGACACTAGGTGGTAGCCTTTTAAAAATTATTTAACAAGGAATTCTCCTTTTAAAAGAAGCACTTTCTGAACACATATACTATCTCAGAGTTTACTATTATTATTATATGGGAGTCATATTTTCTTTCCTGATACCAAAAAAAAACGTGGTGACCCATTATGTAACCACTTTGCTTTTTCCGTCATGGTGTGATAGGATCGAATGCTGCACACATCTTTTGAGCACTTTCTATGTCCCTAATCCTGCACTTTGGGAACATAACAGCAACAAGATAAGGCTATTAGGGGTGGAATTGTGTCCCTCCAAAAAAGATGTTAAAGCTCAACCTCCTCAGAACGTTACCTTATTTGCAAATAGGGTTGTTTCAAATGGAATTACTTATGATGAGGTCATACTGGAGTAGGGTGGGCCACTAATCCATTATGATGTCCTTATAAAAAGACAGCTATGTAAAGACACAGACACGCAGGGAGGAGGCCATGTGAAGACAGCAGACTAGAGTGATACATCTACAAGTCAAGAAATGCCTGTGGCTACCAGAAGCTGGGAGAGACACATGGGACAGATTTCCCCTCAGAAGGACCAACCTGGCTGACACCTTGATTTCAAACCTCTAGCCTGCAGAACTGTGAGACCAATACGTGCCTGTGGTTTTAAGCCACCCAGAGAATGGCCCTTTGGTATAGCAGCCCTAGCAAGTTAACACAGAAGCCAACACAGAGTCATGGACTCAGCCTTTCCAGTGTTGTCTGAAGACTTTGTAAAATCTGGTCCCTGAACAGTGTAGGTTGGATGGAAGCCAGGGTGAATGAGCCCCACTTAGCCCAGTGAATATGAAGGGCCACTTCTAGTTTCTGACATTGACAATCAGACTGAACTTGGAACCAGCACATGCTTTGTACCCAGTCAGCATTCAGGAAATCCATGCTGAGTAATTGATTAATCTGGGCCAGGAGCTGGTCAGACCCCCACCTTCTCTCCAAAGCAAAGGAAGGCTGGTGCTGGCAGGGTAGGATGAGCTAGGGATAGGGGGTCTTGCTGGATTTTAAACTGTCCCCAAAGCTTTTCATGAGCCTGAAATCCAGGTGTGAAAATTCCACTTGGCAAATATCCACGATAGCCTGGTCTCAAGATCTTGGATGTTCTAATGAATTTAAAACTGCAACCGTTCCCTAAAGATTTCTACAAATTCTCCCAACTTAATGGACTGACTTGTCGTTCAGAGACAGTACCCAGTTTCTCTGCCGTGAATTCCAAGCAGAGGCAACCTGCTCACAGGCCTTCCCCTGGATGCCCCTGTGGAATGCAAATCTGCCTTACCCCAGAAATCTTTCTGCAAGGGAAACAGGTGATGCACATGAGGCTCCGACGAATCTTTTCTGGAGCAGCCATGTGACGCTCACTGTCCAGCCCACTGGTAGCCTTTAATCCCACCAGAAAAAGATCAATGTAGAAAGCCCGTGTGGCGGAGGGTCTGGGCTAGAACCCCAACAGCCCTATTTGAAATGGATCCTCGTCTCAGCTGCTGCACCTGGGAGCTGACAGACACACCAGGCAGACATGTGGTTGAAGGCAAAGCCACTTAGCCACCTGGCGGCTGGTTTAAGGAGCCAGCACCTCAGAAAGTCCCTGAGAGATTTGAGATGCAGGATGCTCTTACTGGCTGGTCCATGCTGTGTCTTTGGAGATGGAAACACTTAACCAATTCCATTCAAGATCAGCTCAATTTTCTAAAGGGGCAGAATTTATTATTTGAATTATTCACGGGAGGTTTATTCACCAGCACTGAGATAGGAGATATGTCAACTAAATTATAATTATGTTTCTCTAAAGAGATCCTCTGAGATTCCTTTTTCTTTTCTTTTCTTTTCTTTTTCTTAGCTTGAAAGGAGAAGTCAGACTGTATTTATGGAGAGCCAGCCTCAATACCCTGAGTAGCAGGACGAAAAATTAATTTTCTTCAAATATGTTACTGAATAGTTAACTCCAGCTCAGTAACTTATTTGTTTAATATACTGGGGTCCTCTTCAAAGAGCCTATGATTTATTCTCATCTTTCCCAAGAGATAACTTTTAAAAACACAGGGCTGAGGACAGGAAACAGGAGTCCTGGCTCCAGCCCTGCCACTAACAAGCTCTGAACACAGTCCCCACTACTTTTTGGGTCTGGCAGGCTGGTGATGGCTCCAGGGAACCCCCCTACTACTCTTCTGCAACTGCCCACAGATGTCAGCCTCGCTGAGGGTGAAGAGGGTGATGTGTGACTTCTCAGTGCTGTTTATCTGCCTAATAAGGAACAAGAGGGGAAATAAAACACTGAAAAAAAACAACACAGTTTTGTACCAAAATGTTCCCTCCTGTCAATCCCTTCTTCCCTGCTATGTCCCTCAGAAATTGAGAGAGCCCTACTGGGAGATGCCTCCCTCCCTCTACCCAGTCCTCCCTCTCTTCGCCTAATGATGTGGAGGCTGACAGCTCCCTAGAATGGGGCCGTCCTTCTTGACTCAACCTGAATCTTCCCCACCGCCCACCTCTCTCTCTTCACACATCCCTCCTTGTGCTCCTGTCTGGGCGGCTGGCTCCTTTAAGCACTCCCCTTACCTTATCTTCTCTTCAGAAAAGTCATTTGGCACTTGGTGCCCAGGATTTGATCCAACATCATGGCTGAAAGGCTGTGTGCCCAGTAACAGAGGAAGAGGTCTCAGGGGAGAACAGGGGTGTTTTACAGAGCATGGCTGCTATTCATCTATCCATGCTTTCACTTCATTCATGCAATCAGCATTTATCAAGAACATACCACATACCCGAAGATGCAGACATGATCCTTGACTTCATGAATGTCAGAGTCAAGGGCTGGCCTGACCAATAGGGTAACCTCTAGCCATGTGTGTCTATCAACCACTTGAAATGCAGACAGTCTGAGCTGAGATGCACTGTGAGTTGCAATCCAATACACGATGGATTGCAAAGACTTAGTAAGAAGAACAGAATGTAAATATTTTAATGATTTTTGATATTGATTATAGGCATATTTCATTTTATTGTGCTTCTCTTTATTGAGCTTCACAGATATTGTATCTTTTTATAAGCTGAAGGTTTGTGGCAGCCCTGCATCAATCAAATCTATTCATTGTTCCAACAGTACTTGCTCACTTTATGTCTCTGTGTCACAATCTGGTAATTCTCATAATATCTCAAATTTTTTCATTATTACTATATTTGTTATGGAGATCTGTGATCAGTGATCTTCGATGTTATCATTGTAATTGTGTTTTTGTTCCGGTGGGGCACAAACCATGCCCATATAAGGCTGGGTGTGTTCTGACTGCTCCACTGACCAGCCGTTCCCCCATCTCTCTCCCTTTCCTTGGGCCTCCCTATTTCCTGAGACACAACAATATTGAAATTAAGCCAATTAATAACCCTACAATGGCCTCTAAGTGTTCAAGTGAAAAGAAGAGTTGCATTTAAATCAAAAGCTACAAATTAAAAAAAAAAAAAAGCTACAAATTATTAAGTTTAGTGAGGAAGGCAAGTCGGAAGCCAAGATAGGTTGAAAGTTAGACCTCTTGTACCAAACAGCGAAGTTATGAATCCACAGGCAGAGTTATTGAAGGAAATTAAAGTACTACTCCAGGGAATACACTAATGATAAGAAAGTGTAACAGCCTTATTGCTGATATGGAGAAAGTTTTGGTGGATAGGAGATGAAACCAGCCACAACATTCCCTTAAGACAAAGCCTAATCCAGAGTGAGGCCCTGACTCTCTTCATTTCTGTGAAGGCTGAGAGAGGTGAGGAAGCTGCAGAAGAAAAGTTTAAACCTACCAGAGGTTGGTTCATGAGGTTTAAGGAGAGAAACTGTCTCTATAACATAAAAGTGCAAGGTGAAGCAGCCAGTGGCTGATGTAGAAGCTGCAGCAAGTTATCCAGAAGTTCTAGCTAAGACAATGAATGAAGGCAGCTACACTCAACGACAGATTCAATGTAGATGAAACAGCTTTATTATGGAAAATGCCTTCTAGGACTTTCATAGCTAGAGAAGAGAAGTCAATGTTTGGCTTCAGTGCTTCAAAGGACAGGTTGACTCTCTTGTTAGGGGATAATGCAGCTGGTGACTTTAAGTTGAAGCCAATGCTCATTTATCATTCTGAAAATCCTAGGGCCCTTAAGAAGTAAGCTAAATCTACTCTGCTTGTGCTCTATATATGGGAAAATAAAGCCTGAATAATAGCACATCTGTTTACAACATGGTTTACTGAATATTTTAAGCGCATGGTTGAGACCTACTGCTCAGAAAAAAAGATTCCTGGCCAGCCGAGTGGCATGGTGGTTAAGCGCTGGCTTGGAAGCCAGCGGCCCCGGTTCAGTCCCACATATGAGGGCCAGTGACACTGCCCTCAAAAAAAAACAACAAAAGATTCCTTTCAAAATATCACTGCTCATTGACAATGTACCTGATTACCCAAGAGTTCTGATGGCTATATACGAGATTAATGTTGTTTTCATGCCTGCTAACACAACATCTATTCTGCAACCCATGAATAAAGGAATATTTTTTTTTTTAGAGGGCGGTGTCACTGGCCCTCATATGTAGGATCCGAACCGGAGCCGCTGGCTTCCCAAGCCAGCTCCCAATCACCATGCCACTCAGCTGGCCCTAAAGGAATAATTTTTACTTTCAAGTCTTATTAGTTAAGAACTTCATTTCATAAGGCTATAATTGCCATAGAGAGCGATTCCTCTGATGGATGTAAATTGAAAACCTTCTGGAAAGGATTCACCATTCTAGATGCCATTCAGAACATTTATGATTCCTAAGAAGAGATCAAAATAACATTAACAGGAGTTTGGGAGAAGTTGATTCCAACCCTCATGGATGACTTTGGGGGTTCAAGACCTCAGTGGAGGAAGTAACTGCAGATATGGAAATAGCAAGAGAACTGGAATTAGAAGTGGAGCCTAAAGATGTGACAGAATTGCTGCAATCTTATGATAAAACATTAATAGAAGAGGAGTTGCTTCTTATGCATGAGCAAAGAAAGTGGTTTCTTGAGAGGGAATCAACTACTGGTGAAGATGCTGTGAAAATTGTCAAAATGACAACAAAAGATATAGAATATTACAAAAACTTAGTTGATAAAGCAGCAGCAGGGTTTGAGTAACTCCAATTTTAAAAGAAGTTCTACTGTGGTTAAAATATTATCAAATATCACATGCCACAGAAAAAATCATTCGTAAAAGGAAGAGTCAATTGATGCAGCAATCTTCATTGTTATCTTACTTTAAGAAATTGTCACAGCCACCCCAACCTTCAGCAACCACCACTCTGATCAGTCAGCAGCCATCAACATTGAGATAAGACCCTCCACAAGCAAAACAAAAATTACAACTCACTGAAGGCTAAGATGATGGTTAGCATTTTTTTTTAGCAATAAAGTATGTTTTAATTAAAATCTGTACATTTTTTAAACATAATATTATGTGTCCTGGGAAACCAAAAAATTCATGTGACTCCTTTTATTGCAATATTTACTTTATTATGGTGGTTTGGAACTAAACCCACAATACCTCCAAGGTATGCCTGCATGAGTTGAAATGATAAATGGGTATATATTGGATTCGATTAAGGATATTATTAAAGTTAATTTCACCTGTTTCTTTTTTAGCTTTTTAGTGTGGCTACTAGAAAATGTGAAATTACATTTGTGTGTCGAGTGAGGGACTTAGGAGGGTGGGGTGAGCAAAGCAGGGTGAGGTAGCCCAAGTGGCATGGTGGGGAGAGACAGCGCAGGCTGGTTGGGCCTGTCCTGGACTGAATGACGGGAGGGCAGACCAGGAAAAGGGTAGGTAATTGAGGGTAATCAGGAGCCGGCACGCCACCACTAGTAACCCCACATTTTTTTGAGCACTCACTATGGCAGGCGCTATTCTGTGCTGACCATGAACTAACTCATTTAATCCTCACAATCCCAGGAGGTAGTTACTGATGTTATCATTCCTATAATGTAGAAGAAGGAACTGAGGCACAGAGAGAGGATATGATTTGCCTGAGGTCGCACAGCGAGGAAGTGGTCAAATCAGAATTTGGACTCAGGAGGTCAGTGCTGAACTGTCCCATAGCCTCAATCTAGGGTTGAACGAAGGGGTGAGAGCTTTGTGGGGAGAGGGCAACCCCACAGATTTGGGGCAGCACAGAGCCCAGTCTGAGCAGACAGGAAGACTAACGTGGGGGCAGGGATTTTGGGGTACACCCGACAGCATGCTGGCAGCAGCAGGGCAGGAAGATGGGCAGAGGCTGACACTGCCCCAGCACCTGCTCTGCCTGGCCCTCTGCCCAGTATATCACAAGCTCACCCCTCACCCTCTGTGCTGCAGCCACAGGACCATTATCTGCATTCTTCCCTCTGCCTTCAGTGTTCTTACCCCCACCGGCCCGTTCCTGACTGTTCTCCTCCGCCATCAGTTCCTCAGCTCCAGAACTCGGTCAGATCTCCCAATTACCAGCTCCTATGAACCTCTTCTTCATTGTATTTCTTTCAAATATAACATTACATTTATTTATGTGAGTATTTTATTTTCTGACTCTTCCCTTAGGGAAGGAATTGCATCTATTTTTTTCTCACTTTATAAACTCAACACTTAAAATAATTCCTGATCTATCATCACTACCAGTAAATATCTATTGGATAAATAAATCTCCCCACAACATCCTCGTAGGTGTTCTAACCATTTTACAGATGAAGAAACTGGCATCTAGCCAGTTTAAGAAACTTGCCCCAGGCCCCAGTCCAGGTAAGAGAGTAGAGCTGAAATATCCCCCAACCTGACTCACTTCAAAGTCATTGCCTCTTGGTGGGAATTCAAGGAGCTGTCAATCCTCCCAGATGGACACTGAAGCCAGAGACCAGTGAGGCCTGTGCATCACACGTGGGCCCCTCCAGAGTCAAGGTCTTATCGGGACTCACCCATATCCGATGACCTTCACCCTTCTTCCTTTGCCCCACGAGGCTCTCATCCTTTATCCAGAAACTTCCATGTCTGCTGCTCAAACTTTCCTCTTGGACTGCCGGCCTGGTGAGATTGCCATAACTCCAAGTATCTGACACAGATATGGCCTTATGCCCAGGGCCATGCTCCAGTTTTCTGAGTGGGGCCCTCATGACCCCCGTTTCTAGAGGAACCATTTTCAAGTGTTGCTGGCTGTTATTATAATCATTTCTTCATTCAGTCATTCATTCAGCCAGCCTATAAAAACTGATTATTGAGTGGTTATCATGTCCCTTCCATTGCACTTTGAGGAGCTCACAGTCATTTGCAGGAGGAGGGAGCACCCACAGGATGGAACTCTGAACACCTCAAACCCATCCCAAAGCAACTTGCTTTCAAGAGTTTCTTCTTCCAGGCAAGCGATCCGCTTGGTCTTTCTGCAATTGCTTGTGATCAGGAAAGAATATCTGAGGAGAAGCAGTCCCTGTCCTAATTGTCAAATTGAAGACATGGACTTCCTGGCCTGTTAAAATATTAAACTCGCTCTGTACATGGGCGCTTACAACCTACAACAGGCAGGCCGTGCCCCTGCAGCTCCAATGCCCAGGGCCCTGCCAGATGTAAGCTGCTAAGGGAATGCATGAGGAAACTATCCCCAGGTGAATTCTATGGTGCATCCTGGAAGCAGAAACTGGGGAGGAGGAAGAAAGCTTGGCGGGCTTAAGAGATAATTTCTTTGGGGGGGGGGGGCAGGTAAGGGAGTCCTTTATGCTCCAGGGCAGGAGCTGGAAGAAATAGTGAGCAGAGGCAGGGGCACTTTGGAATGGGGACAGGAAGAATGGGAGCGAGGAGGAGAGACTGGTGGACGCTGGAAAGTGGGAGGGACTGGCGGAAACCTTCCTGTTCAGCTCACTCTCACATTCCCAATGCCTGGGAAGGGCCCGGGCCATCGTGGGTTCTCAGTGAGTACATGTGTCGAGTGAATTAAAAGAATTTCACAGTATGTGTCTTCTGAGATTTTTTGTTCCAGGTGATACTTATGGGTAGACAAAATAAAACAGGTCAAAAATGTTGGTGAATTGCCTATTCTGTCCCCAATATTAGCATATTAAATTCCCTGAGGCAGAGGTTCTTAAACAGCCTATGATAACCACTAGAGGGCCTGTTGAAATGAAGCCTGCCAGCCCCACCCCCAAAGTTTCTGGTTCAGAGGGTCTCGTGTGAAACCTGAGCATTTACATTTCTAACAAGTTCCTAAGACTCTTGGTCATCTCAGGCTGGTATAACAAAATACCATAGACCAGGTGGTTTAAACAACAGACATTTATTTTCTTACAGTTCTGGAGGCTGGGTCGCCCAAAGTCAAGGTGCTAGCTGACTCAGTACCTGGTAACTGCTCTCTTCCTGGCTGACGGAGGGCTGCCTTCTCAGTGTGTCTTCACATGGCTGTGAAAGAACTCCAGACTCTCTTCCAGTTCTTCTAAGGACACTAATCCCATCATGGGTCCCCACCCCCATGACCTTATCTAAACCTACTGCCCTCCCAAAGGCCTCATCCCCAAGTGCACTGGGGGTTAGGGCTCCAGTGTATGGATGGGAGGGGCGGGGGTTACATTCAGTCTATAACACTAGATGATGCTGACGTCTCTGGTCCAGGACCCATCCTTGGAGAATAACTGCCTTTATAAAGGAGCCTTGCTAACAGAAACCTGTTGAGCTGCATTAAATGAAGCTTTTCCAAAACACTTTGATCCTAGATGTCTTTGTTCATGGTACACCTTGCAGGAAACTGTTTGACAAAACCCCAGTTGGTAAAGAAGCCTCAAAGGCCTAAGGAGGGTGCTTTCTCATGTGATAGTCTGTGAGGGGCCTCCTCTCTCCGGCTGGTCCCGTGCCTCTTCCTTGCTCCCACGGGACACAGCACTCCAAATGCACAGTCCCTGCCTCATTGAGAGCAGATGTTCTGCCCTAATCTCACTCCCACATCAGTCCTACCCCTGTGGGGCTTTGCAAAATGCGCAGATCAGCCCCAGGCGGGGCAAAAGAAGCTTTGACTTGGATGAGAGATTAATTAAAGTGCACTTTTTTTTTTTTTTTAAAGATTCTATTGGGGAACTGGGGAAGGGGAACAGACAAGTTGCTGTCCTTTTGTTCTTCAGTCTAGTTGTGGAGGATGTTGCTTCACTGGCCCATGTTGGTATCTTCATTGTGCTCTTTTCGGGTGAGACAGATCGGTCGCCGGCCTCTGGACGGCCGCTCACAGCGGCTCTTGGCAGCTCACACTGGCTGCTGGCCACTCACGCTGCCTGCCAGCCACTCTCTGTAGCCTATGACAGCCCACTGCAGCAGGGGCTGCAGATGTGCCATCCTAGAGACTCATGGCAGCCCAGCTCCAGGTGGAACTGTTGTTCACCATCTTAGCTGTAAGGGCAGTGTCACTGGACCTCATATGTGGGATCCGAAGTGGGGTCGCTGGCGTCCCAATCCAGCTCTTAACCAACGCGCCACTTGGCTGGCCCTGAAGTGTGCTTTTGAATACATAAAAAATGAGACCATCAGTAAGAGCTGGAAGTTGAGGAATCTTCCCAGGACATCATCCAGGGGTGGGGAAGGGAGAACTGATTGACATTGTTTAAAGACAGTGGTAGAAAAGAATAAACCAGTGAGTGGGTCCAGTAAACTGATTACATAGACAAAAATCATAGTGTGTTTCCACAGTACCAGACACATCATCAGTGCATATAATGCAGGTGTGTTTTCTCTCCCCATGGAGGAGCTTAAATCCTGAGTCATAGCAATTCTTACACAAATGCACAAATTTCGAGGACAGCTTTTCAGGATCGTTTTGAGGATTTGCCCAAATATTGCTCAGCCACACTGCAAATGGGAGTGGTCTCTTTGGCACAGGCTACCTTTCATGTTTGCTGCTCCCCTGTGCCTCCCCCTACTCCCCACCCCTCCTCCTCCACCCATAGTCAACAATTGCATTTTGACAGAAAGCCCAGTGGGTGCTTTCTGAGCTGTCATAATCATCTTCTGCTGAAAAAACACTGTACTTCTCCCTGCCGGTTCAGAAGTACAGGCAACCTCCTGGGAAGATCTTAAACAGATTTGCAAGCAAGAGTGGCATCTTTGCTTTGGCATGAAGCTGATCTTGGCACTAACCAAAACCTCATCTTTCTAATGTCCCAAAACAGTGGCCTGAGGCCAAATGGCCTCACAAGTGCGCTGTGAGAACCCCATTTGCATGGTTTCAACCCTCCTGGTTCAATAGCTCTCCATTTCGGGACACAAAATTCAGCTTTGGCCTTACCTTCAAATATATCTATGGAAGCAGGGGCTTAGATGGGTCAATGTGTCCATTGTCATCTGAACTTAACACAGGACAAGGCTGTTGCAGTAGAGAGTGGTTTTCCAGAATGCAAGGCACTAAAATAAAGTCACACACTCCTTAGCAAGGTCCTCCGGAGTCCAGTCCACCACTCTATCAGCTCACCTATGGCCACACACTTCTGGTCTGGTGTTTGCTGGGATGTATCCTTCTATCGTCCACAGACTCCATATTCCTTACCTGCTTTATCAAATTGTTCATTTTGCTCTAATTTCATCTATCTTCCAATTCACAAATTCTGTGGTCAGCTTTCTTGTGGTTTAACCTATTAATTTATTTCTATTTCAATAACTATGTCTTTTATTTCTGGAATGTTTATTTGGTTCGTTTTCAAACCTGCCTTCCCTTCTTCCCTTTCCAATTGCTCCATTTTCTGTGGTTCTTGAACGTGAGTGTAATCATGTGTTTTGTCTACTTTTTCTCACCGATGCCACAGATCATTATTTTCTTTGTTTTGTAAGTTTTGACTCTGAGCTCATCTCTGATGGATTGTTCCACTCAGGCCCTAGGTTGTGGGCACCTCTCTAGGGAAAGGTTTTGAGTGTGTCTTTGCTGGGGGCCCTAAAGATCTTACGGGTGCATTTTTAAGTTATTTCTGAGTTCTGGATCTCCACATCATGTGGCCTGGTACCTTTGAATCCAATGCACAAGCACAGAGCCTGCTAAGGGGCTGAACTTCTCAGAGGTGCTGCATTCCACATTGGTTGGCCGGCTTCCTCCCAGCGTTCCTAGGTCAATGGCAGTGGCTATGCCAGGACCCCAGCCTCAGACAGTCCCTTTGCAGCTGCAGGCTTTATGCAGACATACGTGCCAGCTCAGGTTTTCTGTGCACGAACACCTGAGTCCCCATTCCTCATTCCCATGGACTTTGTAACCATGGCTGATGGA
Organism: Aselliscus stoliczkanus; assembly: GCA_033961575.1. NCBI lineage: Eukaryota > Metazoa > Chordata > Mammalia > Chiroptera > Hipposideridae > Aselliscus > Aselliscus stoliczkanus. The sequence continues at coordinate 106,434,728 of CM066735.1, forward strand.
ATGGGCCACAGTCCATCAACAGCCACTGTTGCAACTCTCAGATGCAGCTTTGGTTTTTCTTTGGTTTTGTGTTTTTCACCTAAGGAGCTCTCTTTCTAGCTCTCTTATTTTTGTTTTATTTTGTTGTTGTTGTTGTATGTTATGCAGCACTCAATATGTTTGAAAAAGGAAGGAGGTTTCCATATCTGCTCAGGCTGAAAATATGTGATAAGTACTGTGTATGTTTTATTTTAGCTTGATTGACACAATCACTCTGTGATGTAGATACGATTCCTATCTTCACTTTACATATGAAGGATTAGCAAGGTTAACTTAATTTCCCAAAGTCCAGAACATGATTCCCCCGAAATTCCTAAAGCAGGTGTGATACCCAACCCCGTTACCCACAGGCTTGGCTGCATGGACCCCCTCCGGCCCCCTCCTTTGCTGCCCTGTCCATCTCATCCTGTGGCTCCCTCAAGCCCCATGGCAACCAGTCATAGCAGGCTGTTCACTCTGTCTGACCCACATTCACATCAAAGTTTTCTCACCATTCCCCTGGTACAAATGGTCCTCTCCCCCTGCTCAAATGCTTTCTATCTTGCAATAGCCTGTCCCAGACATGTTTTTTCAATATTACCCCTCTGGTACCCATTGTAGGATCTGAGTACTAGTGAGGGCAGAGAGGTAAGAATGGACGAGAGAAGCATCACCTGAACTTGGCAGTTGATTAACTGGAGGGAGGAGGAGAATAGCGGGAGTCCAAAGCAATGCCGAGTGTTCTGGCTTAGATGACAGACTAGATGAGGGAGCATTTGCTGAGGGGGAAGCCCAGGAGAGGGAGCAGGTGAGGCTGGAGTGCAGTACGTGTTCAGTTCAGTTTTGGACACGATGAGTTGAAGTGCCTGTAAAACCTCAGCTGGGGCCACTCAGGGCCAATCTGACAAATAAGTCCATCACCCAAGAGATTGCCTCTGCTGAAGGTCCTCATTAGGTGGTGAGTGTGTAAAGCTGAGCCACTGGCTGTATGTGAAACAGAAAGACACTGTGTGTGACACACAGTGTGGTGTGCGTCACTTCTAGCTCCCAGTATAAACTCCTTGAGATTAGAAACCGCATCATCTCTTTCCTTTTATTTTCTAAAGGTGCCTAAGACAGAACTAGCCCTCCTACATAAGGTGGCAGTGAGGATTTAATAGTATAAGGAACATGAAAACCTGCTTCAAAATTGAAACGCATGTTCCAAGATTAATTGTAGTTAGGACTGCCATCTTTCTCCTGCCCAGAAACTCCCAGACCTCCTTCCTGATGACGACAGAATAAAAGATCCGCTTCCTCAGGCCTCAGCTCCAAATCCATCCTGGCAGCCTCGCCTCCCACTCCTCACCTTTGCCAAACAAGCCTGACCCCTCAAAGCTCTGTGTCTTTGCTCCTTCCTTCCTCCCGGTACAATCAGACACCTCCCCCGACCCCCCCCACACACACACACACACAGGGTCACCCTGGCACTTTGTACAGATCTGTGCAGACATGCGTCCCAATCTGTTATAAGCTTTTATGTCAAGTCTGTGACTGGACTGGAAGCTCCATAAAGGCAGGTGATTTCTTTCATTCACAAAGCAGACTATGCATTCAGTAAACGTCTGCAGGAGTGACCTGAGTAACTAAATCTCCATATGCCCCAAACCTAGTACCTTCTCTGGTGACAGAAAAGAGAGATGAAAGATTAAAGGAATAAAAGGTTCCTGGGCCCGGCCGAGTGGCACGGTGGTTAAACATTGGCTTGGGAAGCCAGCGGCCCCGGTTCGGTCCCACATATGAGGGCCAGTGACACTGCCCTCAAAAAAAAAAAAAGGTTCCTGGAATACTTTCTTTGCACCTGTTCCTAATGAAATCTTAACAGTCTTGCAATATCCACCCTAAATAGCACCTCCTCCCAGCCAGAAGTCATCTCCCCACTCCCTGGAATTTCACAGCTCTTTGCACCTGGTCCGTCACACTTACTTCAGTTCCACTGCATTTGAGTCTTTTGTGTACTTGATGCCATTAGACTGAACAGCCCCTGGCACATAGTAGGTGGTAGATAAATGCATCTCACCTTGAATGGCTGCATTCAAAAACACCTGATATACTGGGAAGACTAACTCAGAGCTTCCGGTGGGACTCTTTAAGGAGCACTTGGGGGCCGGCCGAGTGGCGCAGTGGTTAAGCGCTGGTTTGGGAAGCCAGCGGTGCCAGTTTGGGTCCCACATTTGAGGGCCAGTGACACTGCCTTCAAAAAAAAAAAAAAAAGGAGCACTTGGGCCAAACTGTCAGCAGCCTGGCCTTTTCCTCCTGTCATGGGAGGCTGTCCTGGCCCCCAGCTTACCCTGGGGCGCCAGCCTACTCCCAATTCAGACTTCTTTTTGCCATTGTCCCTGCTTTGCGTCTTCCACATCTGTTGCTGGGTGTCTGTCTCTGATTCACTCTCCAGCAGAACAGCAGCTGCAGCCTCCCTTCTCAGGAACACACCTGCCGGTTTCCTGAGAGCACTGTCTTCGGGCCAGCAGAGGCCTTGGGCATCAGGGGATGGTGTTGGATATGCTCGGTGCCTGCTGCATTCCTGTGATTCACGAACAGTTGGGAATTAAAGTTCTCTCCCCACCAGGAAAGGTCATTTTGCCTAACGTCCTTTCTTGGTCCAGCTATGCATTGACACATTTATTTTTGCTTCCTCCTGGCCCGATCATTTTTCAATTACAGTTTGTCCCTACAGTTTTGGGGAGGGTTAATGCAGGTCTCTTCTTGCTCATAGTTCCACATTTATGAAACCCTAATTAGGCATTTCCTTTAGCTGTCTTTATAGATTACTTGGTGCGAGAAGTCTGCAGGCATAAACCTAGTCTGAGCTATAAGCTTGTTTGGATGCCCAATTAGGAGCTAACTGGGGAAGTTTCTAGTTATTTCTACCTCTGAGTCTCGGCTCAGGCGACTCCCCATTCCCAGAAGGCCCTCCCTTTTGACCTTGGAGAATATAAATCTTGCCATCTTTTGTGACCTGCATTAAATAGAGATAAAATGTATTCGCTTTCAATTTGCCATGATTTTGTAATTTTTTTTTTAGAGCTCAATGTGGTAAAGGTACAATGCACCAGCACTCTCACACTCTGCAGGGGTATAAATCAGCACAACCCTTTGCAGAAAACAAAATTTTTTTGACAATATGTGTCAAGCATCTTCCCAATACCTCCAACCTTTGACCCAGTAATTCCACTTCCAGGAATCTTTCCAATGGATATAATCAGAAATGCGGACAGGTATTTATGCACAAAGAAATTCATTGCGGCATCATTTATCATTGCAGGTATATATTAATACCTGATAACCAGGGAATATTTAAGTATATTATAGCGTATCCATATTATACAGCCATCTAAACTGAAGTTCGTGAAGGCATTTTAATGCTGATGCTAAGTGAAACCAGCAAATTTTCAAATTGTATATACAGTGTGATCCAAATAGACCTTTCCCAGCTGTTGTTTCACAGGATGTTTATAAAGAATGTTACAAATAGAAAAGATCCATTTTCCAGCAAGGTGGAAAAGTTATTATAGGCATATGCCTTGAGGCTGCTGGGAGTCTTGGATATGTTAATGATATGGGAAATAAAAATAAATAAATAAAATGAGGCTCAATCTACAAAGTCACTGTTTTTATGCAAGCCATCTCAGGGGCTGCTGTTCATGGGGCACACCTCAGAAAAGTTTGTGGGGACGAGAGGATGGGGAGGGGATGCCTAGGAAAGGTTGTAATATTGAGAGGGGTTGCTGCTGCTATTGAGTTATGGAATCATCTAACTTCTTTCTTGGAATTTTTTTGTATTGTTCTACAAAAATGCTGTAAGTGTTATGAAAGAAAGCTAGCCAGAGGACCATCTTCCATCCAGTTGGCAGACTTGGAGTGCTGTAGAGGCAGCAGGCACTTGGATGCAACATGGTGGCTGTGCCCCAGAGGACGGGCCCTGGGAGGGTGGTGATGGTAACCAGGACAGGGGAGCCCCCAATGGCTGCCTGGTTGACTCTTATGCTCTGCCTACATTTCAAAGGGCCAGGGGTGTGGTCAGGGTCATGGCACTCCCTGCTCCCTCTGAACCCTGAGCCTGACCAGCAGATGCCTGATGCATCAGGATGTGAAATATATCCCAGGTTCTGGAATATGCTGCCTGGCTATCCTTGATTACAAACCTCAAGTCCAAGGTGCATTGAATCTCCTTGGATTGGATGCTTCCTTATTGAAATACTCTCCCTAGTTCCTCACTCTTCCATCACCCTTAGACTCCATCTCCAGGTCTTCCTTTGTGCCACACCTACAGCCCTGGGTCAGCCCCACCCCAATAACAGGCCCAGCCTGAGAGCCCTCACCCAATCCACTGTCTAGTCTCAGGCTTTGAGCAGGAAGGAAATGTAAACTGGGTTAGGACGTCTAGTCAGGTGTCACAGGCACTGAGCTGTACACTCAGTGAAATGTAACAGGACTTTGGAAACATCTGCCTGGACCCCTCCTGCTTATCTTCCATGGGCCCCTAAAATATTCATCAGGATTTATCAGGCTAATGGGCTTCAAAAGGAGCAATTTTCAGAGACATGAGACAGGGCAATATAAAAGGAACATTAAGGAAAAAAATTCTTATTCCAAAATGAAAGGGAAAAGATCATTTAGCATCCCTGTTGGTGTTATCTATTCATGAGAAACAGCACATTTAATCCACTGTGGGGCGTAGGGAGGGCTTTGATGCCCTCACCTTGGGGTCACCTTCATGCAGAACTCATCTGTCTCTGCTGCCACAGGTGGCCGGGGCGATGGAGACAAGAGGGTGCAGATGAGAAACATTTCAGAGATGGACTCCACAGAATGCAGAGGGATCAGAGGGAGGTGGGGTGTGGAGGAGATTCTAATGTGACCCCAAGGCACTCACTTAGGAGATTGGAGGGAGGGGATACCACCCACCTTTCCTCCTTGTAAGCTTCCTATCTCCCTTCCCAAGACATCCCAGTCTTGATTTCTATTTTGGATCATGCTGTGGGAGTTCAGTCGCTTGATGTCAGGAATTGTGATTGCATCCTAGCCCCCCAATGTCCATACCCATCCACTAAGGTTAGGTTTTGGTTCCCAGCCCTAAGACCGTAAGTCTCAGGTATAAAGCGTTGTGAGGGGCCATGTGTAAGAGTGTTCTGTACCAAGTCCATGCTAGGAGTACCCCTCTGTGGTCCTCTGCCTCCCCAGGTACCCCAAGGCTGTATGGAGCTTTGCCCCTTTAAGGGGACTATCCTCTCAAAATTTATTTTGCTTGAGTTGAAAGGGGCATGAGATTAAAACAGCTCAATGAGCAAGCCTTTACATAGAAACAAAGGAATTGGGGGGTTCCTAGTCTTCTGCATCTCATCCTTCTTCCTCTTCCCATATTCATTATTCATTGCCTTCTCTCTTACTCCTTTCTAACTTCTAATTCTCTCCTCTTCCATTTTCTTCTTTCTTTTTCCCTTCCTCCTCACTGTCTCTATCTTCATCTTCATTTCTACTTTCAATCTAGCACCTTTTTTTGTATAGCTCCACCTATCCCCAAACTTAGAAAAATAATTTGAATTTAAATTTTCTCTAAGAACTAAGAAAATGTTCATGCAAAGCAAATTTAAGCTGACATCCCCACCTGTCCACCAAGAACTCGCCAGCCTTGACAACCGAGAATTATGTGACCAAGATAATCTGCCCACAGTCGAATGTTTGCCTGATGACATTCCTCTACCCCATGGTTTGCCCCATCCTGTTTGATGTGAGCTTCTGTAATCTCATATCAATCATTGTGTTCATTGAGTTCTTTGCCGTACAAATTGTTGACCCCAAAATATGCTCTCCTTTACATAATTAAAATAAAAGCCTGTTTGATGTTTCATTGCATATTCAGTTGTAAGTGTTGCTTCTCTTTCTTTTCATTAGATTTGTGACAAAGAGTGGCATTACTATGTCATCAATGTGGAGTTTCCTGTGGTTACCTTGTACATGGATGGAGCAACGTATGAGCCATACCTGGTGACCAACGATTGGCCCATTCATCCATCTCACATAGCCATGCAACTAACTGTCGGCGCATGTTGGCAAGGTAACCCTAGATCAAGCCCTTCTTACTGGCCCATCTGTGTACAGGCCACGAAACGTACTGATAGAGAAAAGGGGAAAACAAGTGGTATGGGAAAATTTAGCCAAGAAAATTTGCTATCTCTGATAAATAAAACAGACTTACAAAAATAAGGATTAGTCCAGACACTAAGGTTGTGTAATAATAAAGCACTTGGCTTGAAACCAGATTTTGATTTTAGATCAACATGAGCATTTTCACGGTTCCCTCTGCGTTGCTAATGCCTTTTATTGTTCCAGAACTTTATCTGGTTTCAAACTGGGGCTATGAATAAGAATAGGCTGAATATGGAATCCTGGATCAAAATGGGCAGTTGGCTCTGTTTAAGCGCCACGTTGGTCAGGAGCCAAAGATCTTATGTATCCCCACACAAGGTGTCCAAGCACCCAACCCCCTGTTCTGGGAAGTCATAAATATGCAGGGCTGTCAGAGGCCACTCTCAAGTTCAGCTCAAGTCTAAGCCGCACCCCTGCTCACTGAGGACAGCAGCTCCTTGTTACCTTCCCACTCTAAGCTCTTTGCTTTCTCCTCACTTCTTCTACTGCTGCCTCTCCTCCAACCCCTAAATCCAGGCTAATCTCTTGTTTGGAATCAGGAAAACCAGCTCTCCGTGGAGCAGGCATGTAACCTTTCTGTCTCTCACTCAGATCAATTGGACTCTATTTTTGCTCCCTTGAGGGCTATGGTGCATTGAAGTACCAATGACAGAGCAGAGGGGAAGGAAAATATTCTTTAAATAAGCGTATTAGTTCTTTGAGACGATAACCCACCCTGATGTTGATGGATTCTATGAAAATTACCAAGAATTGCAACTTTGACCATTCACCACGGGGGCCTGAAAGGAGAGGCAGACTGTGGTATAAGGCTAGGCCTTCAGAGGACCAGCCAACCAAAGGGTGAACTAGAGGAGACATAGGCCCCTTTGAGTTGGGACAAAGAGTGAGTTCTGGACAGCTCCATGCAAGAGAAGATGGAAATAAGTGCACACAGTGCAGCCCTGGGAGCAGGTGGAATATAAAACCCAGGAAGGAAATAAAGCATGAATGATGCGAGGGAAGAAAATGTGGTTTTGAGCTGAGGTCATCTACTTGATGTCTGACATATGTCACATGATAGTAAAAAAATACATTAAACATTTCAACAGTACTTGATGAGAGTTTCATCAGTGTGGCAGAATTCCCTAGGATATCAGGAAAGGGAAATTGTGTCACCTGACAAGAGTCCATGAAACTAATTAGTATAGCAAGGTACTAATTCAGAGTTTTCACAGAAATTAGTCACTGAACACAGCTGTGCTAGTGCTGGCCCTCGGGTATGCTCAGTGCCCCAGCCAGGCCCACCCAGCCTGTGGGTGTTTTGGAACATGGCCTGGATGCTGCCCCTAGGTTAAGAGGGCTCTACTCATGTTCTCGTGATGAGCCTTACCATGACTCTCCCTCAGAGGCCCTCAGAGAGCACATTGGATTTCTGTCACCCCAGCCTGCAACGGACACCTGCCCCCAACTCCACAAGGCCAGTTGCAACCACTACTGCCCAGTTATATGCCCCCTGGGTAGGGAAACCATCCCACCAAAAAAAAAAAAAGTGACTTTTATCAAGAATTAAGATGATCTCTCTGAATCAATGAAAATAGACTAAGTTGCACTTCAGTGACAAGCAAGCCCCAATTCTCAATTATTGCTGCAAATCAATGGGAGCTCTTCTCTGCTTTTTCTTCAGCTTGGTTCCCAAGCAGAATGAACAGCCACATTACTGGATACTGAGAAAGACGAGAAAGAAAGCATGAAGAGCGGTGCACAAGCTCTTAAAGCTTTCACCTACCAGTGACCCCAATCATTTGTACTCACACTTTATTGGCCAAAGCTAGTCATATGACCACACTTAACTCCAACAGGGCAGGGAAGTAAAATTTATAATACGGTCAGATGGTCATATGTCTTGTTAGGGAGACCACTTCATGGATGGAGTAGAGGCTTGATCACTGCACTGTATACCTGAAACTGATGTTGTATAATATTGTATGCCAATTGTTATTGAATATATAGATAGTCACGGGATGTGGATTATACGGTGGAAGGGAGTCAAAGGAATTGTAATAGATATTTATGATATGGGGGGGAGGAGTGGGGTGGAGAATTGGGGGAGGGAGTTGTCACTTTGAGGGGTAAAAAGTATAACTGTCGCACTGTGTTGTACACCTGAAGCTAATTTTAAAAACAAAATGTTTATTTCACAATAAAAAAAATTTAAAAAATAAAAAATTTATAATACATCTGGAAGAAAAACTGAAACTATTTTATGAACAACACTGATGAACAGCACAGGCTGTCTACCTAGTCAACAGATATTTGCTTGACTATCCTTCCCACATAAAAAAATACAACCACTCTTCCCTAAATGAGACAACCCAAAAGTCCCACCTGTTACTGGCTCCAAGCTCCAGCTCCAGGCTCTCCGAGAGATTCCTGGTGATTTCTTCATCAGGCTGAGATGCACGGAAGCCTCTATACCAGGCACAGGTGTGGCTCCATTTGATCTGGATATACACTAATAGGCAGAATTCTTTGCCACCAGCATAACTGTCATCCCCTACACACACACACACACACACACACACACACACACACACACACACACTATGCAACAGTGGAATGAGACAGAATAACCAAAAAAAACACTTCCATTAAGAAAGAAGAATTTGAGACATACAGCAGTCTTTAGTGCACAGCAATTCTGAAATCCCTCTGGGCAGATGCTGTAAGGGCCCCTACCCTAGGAGGGGAAGTGTTGTCTGTGGCCCTTGACTCCATTCTCTGTGATGTATCCTAGGCCACATCTGAAGATAGAATTTTCACTTCATCAATGCAGCTCTAATATTTTATCTGATTACAGTTTATTTAAACGCTATTGCACAAAAATGCTTTTCAAACCATAAACCAAAGGATATGTTTATTTTACAAGAATGTGGGAGAAAGAATGACCACTAGGATGTTCACTGAGTATTTCTGTCCTCTTCCCATGTAGACACTAGGGCAACTCTTTATTGGAGTTAGGTGTGGTCATGTGACTTGCTTTGGCCAATTATATGTAAGTGCACGTGCCTGATGTCATTTCCTTTGAGAGTCAGTGTTGCAAGGAGATTCTTTACATACATGGGGTGTTTGCAATCATGTCAGAAAGTGCTATGAGTCCCAACTTGTAGATAAAGAAACTGAGGCTCTGGGAGGTGAAGTGGCTTACCTAAAGTCACCCAGTCAAATCATGACCCATGTCTTCAAAGCCTGTTCTTTCACTGTGGCTCACTGCCCCTCTTTCTAATTGATCATTTCGTTGATATAATTATGTATTGGGAAAAATGCAGGAGCTGATGTGTATTGACACAAACACCCTTTACCTTCTGAGACATTTGACAACCCTGGAATCAAAAAGCCACAGGAACTCTGCATGACCCTGCCATGTACTTCCCTAAGTGGCCCCCCACAGAACATCATCATCAACAACAACAACACCAAAAAGAGTTTAGGCTTTGTAGTCAGAACATTTTGAGCTGGAGTCAAATCCAAATCCCAGCCCTGCCACTCACTAACTGTGGATTCGGCAGAATTCCTAACTTCCATGAGCTCCTATTTTCTTATGCATAAAACTACAGTGATACCTAGCTCACAGGGTTCTTATAAGGGTTAGGTGCTGAGCTCATGGAGTGTGCTTGGCATGTTTCAGTCAAATTAATGAGTAAATTGAAAAGTATCTGCGGGTCCCCTCCTCCGCCCCCTCTCTGCTCCTTGTACCAAAACTCAACATGGCGCATGGTCTGAAACACCTTGGTATCCTCTGGCTTCTCTGATTCCAGCCTCCCCCTGCCTCCTTGCATGCACTGACTTTTCTCCCCTTCCCAGGGACTAACCCTCACACACAGACTTGCCCTCTCAGGTGCATCCATAGGTCAGAAAGGAGATCACTGAAGCTGAAGAATAGTCAGTCAGGAGACAAGTATTAGAAGATAGGGCTTGTGGTGTAGGCAAGAATCTGCTCATGCAGTCTTTTGGGCCTTGGAAAATATTTGGGTATCTTTCCTGAGAGCAATGACAATCCATTAATAAAATTCCATCAATAAAATTTTTGTCCCATTTGTAATGGGACAAAATCCTTTACATCTTTAAAATCGGGCTTTGTAGGATGAGTAAGAGTTCACTAGGGAGATAAGGAAGACAGCAGCATATGCCATGCAGGGAAGCTTGACATAGGCACACTCAGGGTGCCTTGTCACTGGGAGGTACATGGGCCAGAATGAGCGGAGAAGAGGCTGGGAAAAGTTGTTGAGAGCAGACCATAGGATGTCATACTGCCTTGTTAAGGAGCTTTGATTCCCATGAATTCTTACCTCCTCCTTGGAGCTACGTTTTGTCTCGGAAGGACACATTAAAACTTCTTTGAAGAGGACCTGGTGCTGTGAAGTTAATGGTCTACACTGTGGCCCTTATCCCAGCATGTTTCTAACCTTCCAAAGTCCACTTATACACATACTATAAGCCCTCTGTGTGGACCTCTAATGGGGCCTGCAATTGTGGGGAGTTTTTCAGGTGCTTTTAAGGTTGGCAAGGAAACTAGCTCCCACCTGTGAAATGTCCAACTGGAGTTTAACAATGGCAACAGAAAATCATTTGATAGCAGCTGCCTGTTGGGTGCTCCTGGGAACTGTCCCCAGACTGTTGCTGGGCAGAGCTCTGCAGCCCCAATTAGCCTGTCCTTTTAGTGAAAATGAAAGCAAGTAATCAGTGGAACTTCATTTTCATTGGCATTTTTTCCAGTAATTAAAAAAAATTGCGACTTCGTTTTCACTTAAAAAATGTCGTCAGTACAGCCTAGGGCATGTCATGTACCTTAATTGTAGAGAAATTGCCATCAGGATGGACCTCATATCCCAGAAGAGTCCTGCTTTCGCTATGTGGCCATGACCTCTGTGCGTGGTGTCACAGTGTTCTCAGGACAGAAGCAGACCCTCTCTCGTGGCCAAGCTCAGTCCATGCTGATTCAGAAACTGTTGCCTTTAAACATTTTTTTTTCTTTTTTTAAAGCTGAGCCACCCTGCCACCTGTTGGCAGCTCAGCGGCAGCTCAGCTTGGGCTGAGCATCAAACTGCTGTTGTTCAGAGCTCAGCTCGCACTCTTGAGCCAGCTCTTAACTAACTGAGCCACTCGGCCGGCCCCTCTGTTGCCTTTAAACAAATGCCAGCTTCCTTGTCTCTCTCTGAGTCGAGCCATGGTAGAAGATCATTTAAAAAACTAATCAATTTGTTCTTTTCCTTAGATTTCCTACTCATTCAATTCAAACAACCAAAATTCAAGCTCTACTCATAAATAATAAAAATTGTATACTCATATCCGCTTTGCCCCTGGACCTGTAAACTGGGCCCAGTCACCCAGGTAACGTAGCCCAGCTGTCCATGGCAGTGACTCAGGAAGGCTGTTTGTGCCAGACCAGGGCCTCAGGGAGCCCCCAGGGTATCAGGGAGATGCCCCAGGAGGTGACACTTCAGGGCACCTCTCCCTACATTACAACCAGAGCAGCTTTCTCATCTATTATGGATGGCACCTGTGCAATAGTACTTTTAACAAAATGACTAAATGTGTTTGAAGGAGCACAGTTCTAGGTACCCACTTAAGACCCTGCCACCTGCCTGATCCTCATCTCTTCTTGGTGGATCTATCACAAGCGTCTCGACTCGTGCTCTGTCCCCAGCGACCACCTCATCCCCACCTCTGTCAGGGACTCGCCTCCAACATTCTGGACTCTGGCCCCCAAGAGTGTCCAGCTTTGCCTGCTGTTGACCATGACATCCTCCTGGCCTCAGATAAGAAAGGCCCTCTACCCTAGTACCGAGTCCTACTCTTATCTAACAAATAAAGCAGCAGAGGCAGAAAAGGGGATGGTTCTATGAATTAGAACCTGTTACGGGACAGACACAGAACCCCCATTGTGGCTTTTGGGAGGAGCCAAGGCAAATAATAGGACTGGTCAGAAAAGTGATAAAAAGGTAGAAATAGGGCCGACCGAGTGGCGTGGTGGTTAAGCGCTGGCCTTGGAAGCCAGCAGCCCCAGTTCGGATCCCACATATGAGGGCCAGTGACACTGCCATCAAAAAAAAAAAAAAAAAGGTAGAAATAACCCTGAGAGGTGCAGTAAGCAACAGCATGTGATCCTCAGCAAGAGGGGAATTGGAGTCACGTGTGGTCCTGAGAGCTGGTGTACATTTCCAGGTCATTTTCTGCCAGACACTAAAATGAGTGCAGAGACGTGGGGTACGTGCCTTCATTTAATAAGCTTGGTCTAAATTTAGCACAAATTATCTTAATAAAGTCTGTGTTGAAATTGTTCTGCATCCCAAGGGTCTGTGCTCTGGAAGAAAGAGGCACGTGCTGGCATAGTCTGCTTTACTATTCAGGTGATGTTTCCCAGGGAGGGCTTCATGAAGCTCCAGGCCCACAGGAGGCCCCTTGCACAAGGAGGCCAAGGTCAAGGGTGGGAAACCGCATGCATCATCCCCACACTACCCTGTCGGAGTCACAGGGCCTGTTCGCTTATCACAGGTCTCCAAAGCCCACCCATAAAGCAATCTGTTGGACATGACATTACTAAATTCCTTACTCATCTTTCACTGTGGAACTCACTCTATGGGAAACAGCATTCACAGAATGCTCTTTGGAGTGATCAGTGCAGGGATCCACCCCCTGCTAGGTCATGACTTTGCAAAAGTCAAGGACTGTCTGCTCCCACAGATTCCCCTCTCACCTTTCCTTCTACTCGAAGACCTAGAGACTGTCAATAGGTAATGTTAGTTTTTTGTGCTGTTTTTTTTTTTTTTAATTGGGGAACAGTGTGTTTTTCCAGGATCCATCAACTCCAAGTCAAGTAGTTGTTTCAATCTAGTTGTGGAGGGCACAACTCAGTGGCCCATGTGGGAATTGAACCAGCAATCTTGGTGTTATAAGCCTGTGCTTTAACCAACTGAGCTAACCAGCCGCCCCTAATGTTAGTTGAATTACATCTCATTTTCCAGGCTGTTTTGACAGAAGTGTATGGTTCATGGTCTGACGCACAGGAATGATTAACAGTGTCTCTTAACATCGTCTCTATTTAAAAATCAAGGAAACATTGTTTTAGGCCCTGGAGTTCATTTGACATGAGGGTGTATTGATTTAAAGACAACACAGGTGAAATCAACTTTAAAAATCAGTGATTCATGCCTGGAAACACAGAATAACCGAGTTAAAATTCCAACTTTGTATCTTGTTCTGAAGATTATATAAATTAGAAAATTACAACGGTCATAGAGAGAAACCAGTTTCATTTTAGCTTCTCTAAGAGACACACCAAATGGGATGGAAAACAAGAGACAGAGAAGACCCTCCTAATTTAATCCCCTCTAGGAGTCCCTTGTTTCTTGCTGCCGCTAGAACTAGCTGGCAGTTTTGAGCTCCTATTCTGTGCTGACCTCCTTCCACCTTGTCTTTTAGCTCCCTATGTCATGGGTATGATTACAACCCCCATTTTGCAGATGCGGAAACTGAGACTTAGAGAAGGGTCTTGGTAAGGATCTCATAGAGCCCGGATTTGTATCCCGGTCTGTGCCACCAAAGCCCTCACCGTTAGTTATGGTACACCACCACTCTGTTTCTAGGGACATGAAAAGCCAGATGGTGTCACACAGCCAAGTAAGGAAGATCAAAGGATCCTGGTATCTGGGGTCAAATCATTTGTCCATACTCCCTGGGCATTCGCCCCACAGATCAGACAAAGTCAAGCTGGGGACTGAAGATAAGCATACGCCCATCAGGTCTCATGGTTCAGTGTGAGGGGGGAAGAGAATCCCAGATTCTTGCTGCTGCTGCTGCTGCTGCCGCCACTGCTGCTGTTTACTTGCTCTGGGTCTTTGAAAACAGTTCCTTGCCTCTGTGCTCCTCAGTTCCCCATCTAGAGAATGAAGGAGATATACTGGCTGACCTATGAGGTCCCTTCCAACCCCATGAATCTAGGTCCCCAACCCCAGATAGCTGACTTTCGAGGTCATCCATGAACTCAATGTCTTGCTCACTTAGAACATGCTGTGTACTCGTAAATGTTTGCTGGAAAGGCTAGACAGATGGGTGCATAAAAACTGAAGGGTCGAGAGAGCCTGCTGAGAGTGTGGCATGACCATCCATGATCGCAGGTCATCATCTGTCTCCACCTGCAACCTACAGTGGCAGCCCCTTGGGGTTGTGTGGACAATGTTAACGCTGCAGCTTATGAGGGTCTATTACACACTTCACTTAGTCTTTGCGTTCCATGGATGTCTCCATCACTGAAATGAGGCAGTGAGAGAAAGCAAGATTTCAGATGGTCTCACCATTTGCATTTCTTGAAATTGATGCCCAACCATCCATGAAATTGTGTTCATTGAAAGCCATCCCCATCAACGAGCCACGCACAGAGGAGCATCTGACTCAAGCAAGGGAGACCATGTTCCCCAATTCTGTCCATGTGTTTCTAAGACTAACAAGGAATGGGAATGACAGCAGGGAAGAAAAGGCCAGCAGCATCCTGCACACACTTTGCAAAGGGAAGAGACTTGTACATGCGCGCACATGGGTCTTTTTTTCATACTTAAGGAAAATGAACATTACTGACTCAAAAGCTATGTGTATAGTGGGCGGGCCCCACCTCTCACTTGAAAGAAAGCTGAAACTGAGGGGGAATTCACTCCCAGTACAAACTCAGGTTCAGGATAACAAGGCTATGTGAAATCACCTTTGCCAAATGCTGCAACCATGTTTCCCAGCAAACTTGGCACATATCATTGGGAGTCGCTGCTGAATTCATTCAGTGTCCACAGAGCCCAGTAGAACTGGACATTCTCCCTAGCAGTGTGTTAGTCCCAACCTATCCCCATCTTTATGAAGCAGCCCAATTATTATCTTCCAAGAAACCCTTCTTGAACCCTCCCAGCCATGTCTCATTGTGTGGCATGCAGGTCAAAAGCTTGGGAGCCAGCAAGGTCTGCGTTTGTAACTAGGCTTCACTAATTTCTGGTTGTATGACCTTGGACAAGTAACCTAATTCTGAAAACATCATCTGTAAAAGGAGTTGTAAGCAAGTGTAGCAGCGAAGAATCTGGATTCACAAAGAAAAAATTCATTTTTCCACGTCCATCTTGGTTTCATTTCAAGCCCCTATCCTATCTGAGTTGGGGGAACTTGACTTTGGCGAATTTGGAATTCTCCCATTTCTTTAGGGTGCCAGCTGACTTCAGGAAGATTTGTATGTGATGGGGGCTTCCAATTCATCTTTCCTTGCAGGTGTCCACAAAAATGATGCTCGCCTCGCGGGTCCTCAGTCACTAGTGGTCCTTAAGGACTCACAGCTCTTGCAGTGTTTCCATGCCTTACTTAGGGGTGCAGCAATATCTCCAGGCCTCTTCATGCTCTGTCTGTAAGACTGTCCGTGGTCCATTTGTTCATCTGTCCAGATGCCCCCGGCCACCATTCCCTCCCAACATCACACACCTCTGCCAGGACTGAGCCCAGGTAACAGGCCTCAGGTGCCCTCACTCTGTCTGTCATCTTACCTGCCCCTACCCCTCACTCCCCAGTCCGGGGAATCCGTTCCTATTCTGGGGGAAGCCAGAGTTCCTGCCTCCATTTTCCCCCAAATGTTGATCCATACCCAGACCTTCTCCACCCCTCTCAGGGTGTACACTTCTGGAAATGAAACTGGGAAAGTGACTCAGCTTCAAGCCCCGTGTGCCCTTCTCCCTGTCACAACCCTCTCTGTAACAATGAACACAAGTCACATGTGTTTAAATGGAGTTAAGAGGGGAGAAATTAAAAGAATAGTGGCTAAGATCTCAAAAGTGTTATCTTGCCACTTAAGGACTAAATAAAATATGAATGAAAGGACTTTCCATCTTTTAAGGACCTCATAAATGAGGCCATTATTTTCCCCCTGTGATATGTTAGATGCATTATCTATCGATATCATTTGTTTGCAAATTAATCATTCTCTGCCTTTCAACATCTATTGTATTGGCAATTCATTCTTGTATTTTCCCAGGGTCTATACTTTCTTCTCCCAACTAAATGTAAGCTCCTGGAGAGCATGGTCCACATCTTATAATTCACTGAATCTAACAGAAGGCTAGGCGTAGAGCAAACACTTTAGAAAATGTGTGCAGATTAGCCTCAGGAATCCAAAATCACGTTCTCAGAGATTTAGAGAAGGATCTTTGTATTAGAAATCAGGTTTTATTTTTCTTAAAATAATTCATGAACATGTTTGTATCTAAATGTTAACAGAGGAGCCATGTGGTATATGCAGACACCCTAAATATTAAAAAGAAAAGAGATTTTCAGTGTATTCATTATGTATTAAAATCCTGCATCACAGCCACCCTTGAGTGCAAATATATTTCAAATTTTATGCTGGCCGCCTATTACAAAATGCTAATTGAATTGATTTCCCGGAGCTGTGTCACTAATAAATAAGAGTGCAACACAGATCTGGGATTCTTGGGTCAAAAATAGAGAACATGAATGTTTTGCTGAGAGAAAATAGTGTGTAGGAAAATGTCTTAGCATCCAAAAGAGCTGCAAAGTTTGGTCTTTAAGGATGGCACAGCTCAGTGAGCAGTTGAGAGGTGCTAGGTGACAAACCAGAGTGGGCTGTCTCTGAGCCTCACTGGACTGGGCTGGCCAGTACTACCAGGATGTCCTCTCTGGTCACGTGCGTGGATGGATATACTCACACTGTAGGGTACACACTTCACCACTTGCTATTTTTGTGGCCTTGGGCGACTTACTTCTCCTCTCTAAGCCTGAGCTCGCTCATCTGTGACTATAGAATAAGTACCCACCTCCCAAGAGTTGGATGGAGAGTCAATAAGATGATGTATGTTGAGGCCTTCACATGGAGCTGGAAACATAGTTTGTACCCAGTAAGTGACAGTTGGGAGACATGACCATCTGGATGCCCTGGGAAGTGGCAGTTCCACCATTCATCCCTAGGCTCACACCCTTCTTCCTGCAGGTCAGCGGGAGCGAGCCTTTGCTGGGACAGAACATGCTAACAGCTGTGATGAGCAGTTATCCATGGGGGCTTTGAGGGCATAGAACAGAAGGCCCCAAATTGACTCCCTTGTATCCTGAAGCCATGGCCATCTCAGGTGATTCCTCAAAGCCAGATCTGTTTAGAGTTCCCTGTGGGCTGAGCTCTACCATACAGACTTCTTTCTTTTCCAAGGTGAAGATGCTTTGAGTGGCAACTCTGGGAGTCAAAATGACTGAAACCATGAAGAGGGATAATTGGCTCCTTTGGCTGAGGAAGGCCCAGGTAGAGCAGTGGGAAAGTCCACTCTGCGTTCTGCTCAGCTTGCTATGACTCCCCTGGCTCTGTCCGTCTCAGTGCATTGCCTTGATTATCCCTGGTCTGCTCGCAAGATGGCTAAAGCAGCTCTTGGCCATCCATCTTCACATAATGATCTCCAGGGAATGAGAGTGAGAGTAGGTTCCAGAAACTCTGTAAAGAGAAAATGGAATTTCTTTTCCCAGAAGCTTCCAGTCAATTTCTCCTCCCATCTCATTGGCCTAAATTTGGTCTCATGATTATTCCTGAGTCAACGCCCGTGGCTTATTGGATGCCAGGTGCTGACTGGCTTCACCTTGATACTTGGTCCCAAGTCCATGCCTGATTTAGTCACTGGAGCAACGGGGACAGGAAAACCTGATGAGCTTTGACTAAATAGTGTCCATCCCCACCCCCAGGGCTGCCATTGCAAGAGGCTGGGAGTGAGATTGATGTTGAAGAGACACCACAATGTCCACCACTCTGGGGGTATTTAACGCACCATTTCCTGTAATTCATCAAACAATTATGAAATGTCTGCTGTGTGCCACGCAGGGTGCAGGATGTGGGGACAAGACAAGGGGGTCCGTGTTGTTGAGTGAAAAAAATGAGATACTTATGCAAAGTGCTTGTTGCATCTCTTAGCCCCTAATACCTGTTCAGTATTGTCGTCATTACTTGTTTAGTATTGTCTTCATTGAAATGAATAATGCATGAGTACTTCCCGCCATCCAAGAGACAGACTTAAACAAATAAATTCTAGCAGCATGCGAAGAGTGTCAGGAGGAAGCCTGCCAGTGGCAGAAAGGAAAACGATCACATAAGGACTATGCAGAAGGCCCGACTTCAGGAAGCTTATAGCCCGGTGGTTCTTAACCTTGACTTCATGTTCTACTCACCCGAAGAGCTTTTAAAACTCCTTACATGAATTGTTTCACAGTCTCTGGGGCTAGGACCTATCACCAGGATCTGTTCGCCTTTTTAAAGATCCCCAGATGATTAAAACGCACAATCAAGGTTGAGAACCACGTTATAGGCAATTAAAGACATAAAACACGCATGTAAACCATTAACTAACGATGAAAAAATTGTGAGGGGTACTTTAAAATGACCTGTCAGTGTTCCAAGCCTCAGGGCAGGGAAAGGGCACAGTGGGCAGGGGGCTCATGAAAGATTTTTGTGAGCAGCAGGGGTCAGGGAGCTTAAGGGGCCTTGAAGGACTGAGCAGTTTGGAGGTGATGTCTGTATGTGAGGAGGAATAGGTATGAGCAAAAGTCTGTGTGCAAACCTGGAGGGTATATCAGTCCAGACCCAATCAGGAAAGAGAAACCACACAGTAATTTGAACAGGGAAATAGAAAGAATTGTTACCTCTAACATAGGATTGGAATAATGAAGGATTAGCTACTGAGAAGCAGAGAGCTCTAAAGAATGTAAGAATGCCAGTATCAGGGGCATCCTCTCCCGTAGGGCTGAGACAGGGTGCCCATCGGAGTGACCACAGAATACGCCCGCCCCCTCTCGCCGCCCCCCCGGCCCCCAGCGGCCCCTAGACTGCTGTCCAGACTTTGCTGACACAGCATGGCTCACTGAAGAGCAGAAAAGTCATTGTGGTGTCACTCAGGCAGAACTTTTCGAAGATCTGTCCTCTAGGGTGCTGCTGGGAAAGCTGTTCACAGGTAGATGACTCATGGAAGCGCTCTCTGTGGGGGGCGGGAGGATGGAGGGGTGCATTGCAAGAACTGGGAGGCAAAACCCACAGGTGTCCCCTCCAAGCAGGCAGAGGCTCACTGTGGTTCTTATTTGCATTTCTCTAATGATTCGTGAAGTCAAGCATTTTTTTCATGTCTGTTGGCCATCTGTATGTCCATCCTCTTTAGAAAAATGTCTCTTCATGTCCTCTGCCCATTTTTTAATTGGGTTGTTTGTCTTTTTGGTGTTGAGTTGAACTCACTTTGTGAAGGGTGTAAATGTCTATGACATTGTTTTGTACATCTGAAACCAATTTAAAAAAAAAAAAAAGCAGAGGCTCAGAGATATTCCAAAACCTTGCCATAGAATTAGCAAAGCGGAAGTTTGACCCCGATCCATCTTTCCTATATGTTCTGCTTCCCCTCTGAACAAACTGAGAAGTGCAAGATCAAGGCTAAGTCTGTTGGTGTCGGCTGCCCAGGGATGACAGGGTCTGTGCTCAGTGAAGTCAGTGGGGAAGGCCTCCTGGTTGAGGTGAGGATTCAAATGAACCTGAGAGGCGGCCCGATTGGAAAACCATGGAGGAAATAGGAGGAGGTAACCTCCAGGCTGGCTTTGCAACACAAGCCACACTGGACAATTTTACATGGTGAAGAGTGGACCCCAGCTCAGGCAAGGCACAGTTCTGCCAGTAGAGAACAGTAGCAAACTGGAACTAGGCCATGAAAAGAAAGTCAGAGGTAGAACAGAATCAAGGAAGTCCTTGCAAGCCAAAGAAACTAAATTTGAGTGGATGTGAAGTCAACACATTTTTCAAGAGAGCCAGCTCTCATGGATGTGGGTTCCTGGGATTCCTCAACTGTGTGCCAACCTCTCAGTGGAAAATAGGGGCTCAAATGCCAGCTTTGGAGAGGCAGACCAGGACTAGAGTACCAGCTCCAGCATTTAAGCTGTGTGTCCTGGGGCAAGTCCCTCAACCTTTCTGAGTCTCAGGATTCTTCAGGCGTCAGCTGGAAACAGGAGCACCATCGTCGCAGACTTGCTCAGATGGAGTCCCTCACAGACAGCCTGGCACACAGCAAGCTTTTAATCAATGGTAGCTTTCTTCTCCCTCCTATTTTTTACTCTGTAGGCCTTTCCTGTCTTCTAATACATTCATGTCTCTGAAAGCGACCGTTTTAAAATTCAGAAATTCCAGGATTCCTAAAATGGGTGCAACTGGAGAATGCCACGGTATTGGAGGCACATAACATCCTCTTGTTGAGGTTCTGACCACTGAGCTCAGCACTTAGAAGGAAAAGTTCAGGTTTAGGGGACAGAGTCAACGTATCCTTGGCTCGTGAGCCAGATGGTACCTTGCAGTGATATTTCATACCCCATCTCCACAGGGCAAATAATGGTGCTTATTTATCTTTTAGGAGGAGAAGTCACCAAACCACGGTTTGCTCAATTCTTCCATGGCAGCCTGGCCAGTCTTACCATCCGCCCTGGCAAAATGGAGAGTCAGAAGGTGATTTCCTGCCTGCAGGCCTGCAAGGAAGGGCTCGATATTAATTCCCTGGAAAGCCTCGGCCAAGGAATAAAGGTAAGGAAGGAGCCGGCATCAACCCCAATAAGATGCTGATCCATGAGGCGGAGGCGGCCCAGTCCCAGTGCCCTCTGGGAAACGGAGTCCTCTCCTGTCCAGTTGCACAGAGACAGTGCCATAAGCAAAGGTGCAGCAGGAGGTTAGTGACCATGACTCTCTGATAGATGCCTGCTGCCCTCTCCTGAAATTCCTGGATGAAGCCCTTGTGTATAATCAGTTCACACTCCCCAAAAGCCAGCACACGTTCAATGGCTCCCTAGGGGGAGTTGCTATATTTCACTATGTTGGTTGGTTACTTGCTTTCTTGTTTATTTACCTAAAGGAACTGAAGCAGCATGCAAAACTACACTCAGAAATATTTTTAAAAACAAAAATGTTTGGATCATATAAGATACAAATTAGAAAGGAAGGCCAATCCCACATGGGATGGAATTAGAAAGTGATGTAGAGGTCGCTGGGTCTTCCATTATTAAGTTGAGGCAGACATTGGGCTCTGAGCAGTCTGTGGCTGTCAAAGGGCATGAAAGCAGATTCATGGTTGTTATCATCCATACAAAATAAAAACATTGGCATAATGCTAGGAAATCAAAGCTTTATTCTGAGAACAGCTCCCCCTGAGGGGCGCACGTTGTAGCCGACTGGGCCTCAGCAAGCGCCTCCCTGACAAGCCGGGAACACTCTGGCCTCCGCTGGACCTTAGGCATTCCTGCCAGTGTGGGGTCTCTGGGGTCCTGAGCGAAGAGCAGGATAAACCTCATGGTGGCCCCCACTTAAACCTAAAGGACCCCATGAGAGCAGGCAGCCTCCTCTCTGAAAGTTAAGGGGCCTACCCTCTGCCTCTGGGGACATAGGATAGCCCCTGAAGTCCCAGAAGCTGCGATGGTTCCCTTCTTGGTCATTCCTCAAGGAGGGTGTGACCAGAGCAGAGGTTTCCCAGCCCGCCTCCCATCCCTACCCTGTGCTGACGATGGAGTACCACCTGACCTCCCCGCCCTGGGCCTGCCTCTCCTGGACTGGGGGTCAGCCCTCCGACAGAGAGCCCTCTTCTTTAAGCTGCCAGTGGGCTTGTGGGGCCTGACACGGGGTAGCCCTGGCAGGGTTAGTGGCCTGAGCTTTTGTCTAAGTTGCAGTCGCATCAGCAAACATTCCATGGACACTCATGTATTCAGCTTTCAACTGGGTAGAAGGACACAAAAATGAATATTCCCAGCTTATTGTCTTCACGGAACTCAATGGCCTGAGCAGACATTTGTAATCCAATGTGATCATTGCTACAATGGTGATGAACGCTAAGGTTTATAGGATCTCCCAAGTGTCAGCTATTCTAAAAGTTTTATGGATATGAACTCATTTAAGCCCTAGAATAATCTTATGATAAAGGCACTATAAATGGTCTCATTTTGCATGTGAGGAATTGAGGACCAGAAGAGAAAGGAAACTTGCCTAAGAACCCAGGGTTAGTAATGAGCAGGGCCAGAATTTGAACCCTGGCAGAAAGTCCTGCATTGGAGCTCTAGGACTTGGAGGAACATCAGGGGAGGTTCCTTGGAGGAAGCAAAGTATGAGCAGAATGTTTTAGGATGGGTAGGAACCAACCAGGAAAAAGGCGGGGAGCGGGAAGAAGAAGAAGGGGACAAAGGGCAGGGTGGTCACTCTAGGCAAAGCCAGGAGCCTGAGTGATGGCAGAGAGCTGAGGAAGCCCACAGTGGACCCTGGAGCTCCAAAAAGGCCAGTGTTACACGTGCCCAAATTAGGAAACATAGAAAGTGTGGCCAGAGAGGTAGGCAGAGGCCACATCATGGGGCCTTGTTAACTACGTTGAAGTATTTACTTTGTTTTTCTGTCAACAACAGGCAGCCACTGAAGGGGTCCGGGCAAGGGAGATTGATCTGGGCAGGTGTGGAGCTTAGGAGGTTCACCTTAGAGGCTGGGTCAGGGCGGGAAGATGGGAGAACACAGACAGGGTTTCCAGAACATTGTTTAATTTGCATTAAATATACACATGCGCACACGTACACCCACACACACGAGCTCTCTCAAAAACTAGTTACCTGTCAGCGAAGGAAACTCATGAGACTGCCTCAGAGTGGAAAGGCAGCCTATTTCACGGCAGCTGGTCCAGGCAAGCCTCTCGTGGTACACTTCACACAGATCCTCACATGCAGACCTTGTGGGTTGATCCTTGACCTACGGTGTGTGTTGTTTTGTTAGTGTTTTGCCAAGCCAGTGAGGCAGAAATCTGTCCTCCAACCCTCCTCTCTCTGTCTGAGTCTCAATTTGCTTCCTGCCCCTGAGAGGGTCTTCTCTGCGCTGGACCATCCCCTGGAAGCAGAGTTTCAGGACTGTAAACACTATGGAACAAATAAACCAAAGATGCTGGACTTAAAAACCACACATCTTATTTAGAATTATACATTGAGAACCATAGCAATTTCCAGTCACAGCCTATGATAAAAGGAGGTGCTAAATTAAGTGGCACAAAAAGCTGGGGGGAAGGAGGCTAATCTGGCTTTTCAGGATGCCACCTGCTCATAACCAGTCGCCTCAAAGGATCCTTTTCCATCCTGAGGGCGCAGTTGGCAAGAACTCGAGCACTGTGTGAGAAGTGAATGACAAGGCATGCAATTTACAATGCATCCACTGGAGGCTATTTTAAGTTCATTATCCCTGCTCTTCACAACAAGTTAAATAGTATGACCCTATTTCAGAAATAAGGAGACTGGGGCTCAGGGACTTGTCCACATTCAGATTAGAAGGCATTCTTAAAATTATTAAGACTTCCCTTCCTGCCCGCCCTCCCTCCATTTATCCCTCATTTCATGTCTGAATAGTGACTGTTATTTTCTTAACCAGTTCGCCGTCCCTTCCCCCTCTGTGACTATCGAAAGAAGTGAGGTCCTTGTGCAATTAAGGAAACTCCCCATCTGCTCACAGGGCCCCTCTTTTCACTTGTTGTCGCCTGGATCATGTGTATTTCTGAATATCTCTGCAGCATGCCTGGAGTCATTAAATGCTTGAGGTGGTTGCTATCTTGTATCCAGCCGGGACACTGCAGAACAGCCACATTCCTGAAGATTACCCTGCTCTGGTTTCCACAGCATAATCCCTGCTGATGTGTCACCTCCACAGTGGGAAAGAGCAGGAACTTGAGAACAAGATGATCCTTGGTTCAAATTACAGAACAAATATTTACTAGCTGGGTGACTTCCGGCAGGGTACCTTAATCCTTTAAGCCCAATTCCCTTATGTAAAATGGGACTCAATATTATTTTGCAGTGATGTTGTAGAAATTGAATTTTATATATAGTATGTGTCTTTATATATATATTTATATATGAGATAGAGCAAAGATATAGATACAGATACAGATATAGATACGGATATAGACACATGGACAGACACAGCATAGACACAGGACATAGATACAGATATAGATCCCCTAGCAAACCTAATAACTAGGCTCTCAACAAATCACAGCTCCCTTCTCCTGCGGGGCTGGCTCTGTACTTGGCATTGCTGCTGCCCAGCTTCTTTTGAAAAGTAAGCCTGGGTGCGAGTTGTGGCAAAGGAGCCTCTAATGTGGCAAACCTTCTGGCCCCGCCCACAGGGGCTGGCAGGGGTCCAGGGGATGGCAAGGTGCCCGGACTGCCATGGCCAGCCTGTCCTCGAGGAACAAGCCAGCGCTCTGAGCAGGAACTTCACCGATTTCCCAGCCTGCTGGGTGGGTGGTGACACAAGCTGACTCTAGGAGAGCTGACCACTCTGCAAAGGCCATCCCCCCAGCAGCTTTTTGGCTTAAGGAGAGGAAATCACCGTGGCTACAGCACGCTTCCCAGGGGAGAGTGAATGCTGTCGCCCTTTGCCCGATCCCCAGGAAGCCATCTCCAGCCCCTATAATATTGCTTATACCACCCTGTGTCCCGCACAACCAGAGACCGACCCTCAGTCATGCCACGGTGCTGTGAACATTGCAGTTTAAAAACACAAAACAAACACACAACCAAAACCTACTTAATGGATCGTTTTATTGATCCTACAAGAATGTGTTGATGGCTAGGCAGTCCTTGGGATGCTCTGGCAGCCAGACTAGGGTATTAACTGGGTATCCAACATTCCCTAGCTGTCCCCTCCCAGGGCAGCTGCTGTGGAAATGCGCCCCCTGCTGATCGCCACGGGTTACTTTGGATCCAGCCCTCTGGCAGAGCTCGCTTTTCCTGTTCAGCCCTCATGCTAGGCTAAGAGGCTGGCCTCCTTCACAGGAGTCATCTCCTTGTCTCGTGCTTGTCATATGCTAGACCCTGTGATGATGCTGAGAAAAGTCAGTAAACCCTGCCCTCAAGGTGCTCACAGTCCGCTGGGGTGGCAGGCAGACAGACAGACAGCAACAGCACCACAAGACTCTGCTATAATAGGCATGGTGGTGGGGCAGAAAAAACTGTGGGAACGTAAGTGATGATTTTGGAAGAATGACCTTGAATATGCTCAAATCCTAATCGGGTGATTTATGAATACTCAGAACTATAATGACTCACCAGCACATGACAGCCAGTGAGTCATCCACAGCAAGGGAAAAGCCAACCCAGAGGCTGACTGCAGCGTCACCTTTGCACATGACGGGCCTCCTGGATCCAGCACAGAGAGCTATGCTTGTGACCAGATGTCACGGCTCAGAGAGACCCAGCTCAGAGCTTTGAGGAAAGGGAGGAACTGGATCATAGAGAAAGGAGCAGTGAAGGCAGGGGAACGAGCACAAGCAAAGACTCAGTGCAAACATAATTGCAATATTAATAATTATGATAAAAGCTATCGTAGATTGACACTTTATATACATTATCTCATTTAAGCCCCAGACAGGTGATATTAACATCCCCATTATTTTAAATGAGGAAATAAAGTCCAGAAAGGAGAAGTATATAGTCCAAAGCTGTCCTCTGTAGTTTGTACTGGAACTGGGGTGTGGCAGTCCACAAAGGCCATCATCTTTCAGGGGTGTCACAGAGCCTTGGGGAAGTGAGAATCATGCCAGGGAAGGGTTGAATTCTTCCCGTGGGCTAAGCAATTGCAGTAGAAAAATGACTCCAAAATTTCTATGGGTTAATGCTTAAAAGTTTATTTTCCTCTCACGTAGGGCCGGCCGAGTGGCGCGGTGATTAAGCGCTGGCTTGGGAAGCCAGCGGCCCCGGTTCGGTCCCACATATGAGGGCCAGGGACACTGCCCTCAAAAAAAAAAAAAAAATATTTTCCTCTCACGTTAAGTCAGGGAGGTCAGGTAAGGTGCCTAGAATGCCAAAGACAGAGCAGAGAAAGAAAAAGGCTGGAGCGTCCTACATCCCAGAGCTCCCACATCCCTTCCTCTCGCATCCCATTGGCCAGATGCAGTCACATGACTCTGCCCCTGCATGGCGCAAAGTAGCTGGGCAGTGCAGCCTCCAGGATGCCCAGGAAGAAAAGGAGAATAGGGTTTGGTGAGCACTGATAATGGCTCCCACAGAGGCTTGACTAAAAAAGACAAATGACTGGAAAAAGAGTCCTTTGGAGGAGTAACAGGAGATGATACTGTCTAAAATGTGGGCCAGGGGTGGGGGTGGGACCATTTACTCATTCGCCTTACAAGGACTTGCAGGGCAGTAAGACTAGGTTCTGGCAATCAGAGATAATAGTCGGAGCTCCTGTCCTCAGTGAGCTCATGGTCTATAGAAATTATACTACAGGCCGGTCTAGTGGCGCATTGGTTAAGAGCTGGCTTGGGACTCCAGCGGCCCCGGTTCGGATCCCACATATGAGGGCCAGTGACACTGCCCTCTTAAAAAAAAAAAAAAAGAAATTATACTACAATTTCATTAACACTATAGGAGCCCATTGGACACCTAAGTGAAGGGGGGCAGCTCAAGGAGAAGGGAGTAATGAAACATTCACATGATAGTTGAAAGAAACAAAGATTTAGCTGTCAGTTGGCTCAGAGCCACAATGCAAGGGACTCATGAGGGTCAGTGTCACCATAGTACTCATGAGATATCCACCTCCTTTTAATGTCCAGGCACAGAACAAGAAGCTCTCATAAAGACATCCAAGTCATTTCAGGGTAAAGCTCAAATAGATAGATTTTTCTTTAAGCCTATGAAAACATACTCAGTCTCCTTCATAGTAAGAGAAATGCAAATTAAAACGACACTAAGATGGTATGTATCATCTATCAGATTGGCAAAAATCTCCAAGTCTGACAGCATACTCTATTGTTGAGGTTTTGAGAACCGAGGCATTCTCATACACTGTGAGCAGAAGTGTATATTAATAAACTCCCTAGCAATGGGAAGTTTGGCAACCTTTGTCAAAATATAAAGTGCATATACTCTTTGATCTAGAAATTGCACTTGTAGGGATTTACTCGGCAGATATATTTATACTTAAGAAATATTATGTGTACAAGATTATTCACTGTGACATTAGAGAACAACGCAAATGTTCATATTAGGAGACTTGTTAAAATTATAATTTATTGAATATTAAATAATGCAATATAGGTGTAAAAAAGAATGAGAAACCTTATTATGTACTGATACAGAAAGAGCTCCAAGATATGAGCTAAGTGAAGATAGCAAAGCACAGTCTAGTATGTAAAAAAGTGACCCTTAGTATAAGAAAGGAGAATAATGGGAATCTGTATTCATTGATTATGTATTCATAAGAATGCTTAAATATAATTGCCAGGATAAGCTAGGTTATACTGCAGTAACAAATAACTTAAAATTCTCAGTGGGGGCCAGCCGAGTGGCATGGTGGTTAAGTGTTGGCTTGGGAAGCCAGTGGCCCCGGTTCGGGTCCCACATATGAGGGCCAGTGACACTGCCCTCAAAAAAAAAAAAAAATCTTAGTGGTTTACACCACAACTTTTGTTTACATTGTTCACATTGCATGTCCATTATAATGGGGCCGCAGCTGATTCATAGCACCCTCACTGTGAGACACAGGCTGATGGACCAGGCCCTAAGGGAACTTCGCAGGTTTCATGGCAGAGGGAAAGCAACATGGCAAAACATGGACTGGCTGTTAAAACTTCCATGTTGGGGGCCAGTGGAGTAGCTCAGTTGGTTAAGAGCTCGCTCAAGAGTGCGAGCTGAGCTCTGAGCAACAGCAGTTCGATGCCCAGCCAGAGCTGAGCAGCCACTGAGCTGCCAACAGCGGGCAGGATGGCTCAGCTAAAAAAAAAAAAAAAAAATTCCATGTGGTTGTCAACCAACTAATACTTCTGCCCCCATTTTGTTGGCCAAGCAAGTCACGTGACCACTACTCAGTGCAGCAGGGCAAAAATGTATATATCCTACAGGGAAGGGTACCGTAAGTCACATGATCAAGCCTGTTGACAATAGGACAGGCATGTGTAAGCCTGTCACTGGGAAGAGAAACAACTAATTATGACAATAATGCAACCTGTCACTAAGAAATTAATATAACAGTGACTACCTGTGGGATGGGACTGGAGAAATCAGGGGAGAGGACGCTGATGGTAACCACTCTGAGCACCTCTTATCATTGCAGAAGTCAAATGAGACTTGTGGTCATCTTTTCTTACTGGTATATTTTGAGTATTACAATTTTAATACAAGAAAGTTTTCCTTTCTTGTAATGTGTATACATTTTTTGGCACCGTGTGTGTGTGTGTGTGTGTGTGTAGTGGATTTATTTGCTATTCAAAAAAAATAACTAATCATTGCCAAATAGGTAAAAATATAGCCATGTCCCTCTTTCCTGTGACATGAGCATTGGATACATAACCTGAATCCACAGATATATTCCTGACATCTTCTTAATAGCAATTCTTCATACATCTTGCTCAGAAGGGTGTCAAGATCAGTCACTCAGACCAGTACAAGAACTGTTCTCCATATGCCATTCATAGAAGAGTAATTGGTCAGGGGTACAGGGAGAAGCAGAAGTCTGCATCTAGTTTATTTAGTTTGAGGACCCAAGTGACTCAGTGAGGAGCATCGTAGCCCCTGGCCTCACCAAGTGTGGGATACCAGGGACTCAGAATGAAATGAATAGAAACAAACCTAGTGCATTTGGTAGGCATGTAAACAGCAAGTGAGTAAAACTCATGGGAAGCCAGAGTTTAGCACTGGGATAGCAAGATCATGAATCAGATCTAAAAGAGGAGGAGAGCCATTAACTACGAAATGAGCTTTCAGGTTAAAAGCTAAGAAGATGGGGCACAGGTCAGGAGGTGGAGTAGAGGGTGAAATGAGGAGCAATTCAAGGTCAAGGACAAGGACAGTGAAAGGAACCAGAACTCCAAGTTACTGGGCTTTGGGCCAGTAACTTGGGCTGAAAAGCCCAGTAACTTGGGCTGAGGAGCTTTGGGCTGAGGGGCGGGCAGTCCAAGGGCGAAAGTTTCTGGTGAGGACCCCATAGTAGCCCAGAGCATGGGCCACTGCCACCGGGGGCTGGGCTGCAGGAGCATGGTGACTGGAATTTCAGAATTCCAGTATTACTGGGAAGTTATCATCCCCAGGGACCTCACAGGGGAGGGTCCTGAAGCCCACCAGTGGCAGCAGGAATTTCCTGAGGGGTGAAAACAGCCACCTGAGCACACAGCTGCTGCACTGGCCGGTGCTTTGGAGATGCCTGTGCTGGCCTCCGTGGCCTGTTTATGGAGATAGAGGATCTCCATGGGACTGTGTACCTCCTGGTTCATTCTCTAGCATGCTAACCACTTCTGTCTTCCAGTATCACTTCAACCCATCTCAGTCCACCCTGGTGATGGAAGGTGACGACATTGGGAACATCGACCGCGCCCTCCAAAAGGTCTCCTACATCAACTCCAGGCAATTCCCGACCGCGGGTGTGCGGCGTCTCAAGGTCTCGTCCAAAGTCCAGTGAGTGGTCGCCCATCAGCGGGGCCCAGCTGGCGGGGGAGGGGCATCCCTGGGGAATGTTCCCTTGCTAAACAGGATTCACCCCTCTTCAGCTCTTCCCAGTTTCTCTGCTATTCCTATGAGGACGCCTCTGTAGATCTTATTCTCCTTTTGTTTTCTTCTTAAAGAAAATGTTCTGTTGTTTTACTAACTCAAATCCAACTTTCTCTGTTTTATTCTGGGTACCTGATCGAATGCCTAGGAGGCACAGTTGCCTGTAAATTCTCAGAGAGCTGGGTTTTAAGTGGTATGGTTTAAGGGTGCAGGGCCTGGGACATAGTAGGTGCTCCACAAATGTTTATTAATTGAATTAACCAACCCAGCTTTGTAGAGTTCCTAAATACCATGAGTAGCAAGAGAAAGAGAAGGCACAGTTCTCTTTCCCAGGGAGCAGAGTTTAATTAAGCAGCTGAGACCATTACAGAAGCCTGTGGATAACTCCCTTCCTGGCCTATCAAATCAATTCTCAGCCATGGGCAGCTAGGAAGGGGACTCCAGAAAAACTCCTGGGAGGTGGAAGGTGAGTCACCTGGAGCCAGGCAGACCCAGAAAGACAGGTACAAGAGTAGGAAAGACGGGTCTGCTGATGGCCACACTGCTGGTGCCTGACAAGTGCCATGATAAAGCCTACAGGTGGGAATTTCATTCAGTAGCTTTCGTGATGGGGGAAGTGCTCCCCACTCCACATTAAAGACCCTCTGTGGAAGCCTGGTGTAAAGAGAAGTCACTCCAGGTCAGCTCACAGTAGTGAGGACCAGCTCGGGGCCCAGGCTTCTGGAAACTGGGGAGGGGTGTCCTCTATAAAATGGGAGGGGTTGGTGTGGCAAAGAACCAGAGAAAACTGGGAGCTGGAGCCCACCACCACTCCACATCTCATCCACCTGGAGAGGAGGATGGATTGGCTCAGCATGGGAGCCGCCGCCTGCCTACCCTTCCCTCAGGGGCTCTCCCAAGGGATGCAGGATGCTAGCTGCCACCAGCTGGAGCCCACCAGCATTCCCAGGGCATCTATCTGGACCCTGCAGTTCTCCACGGTAGCCTTGGTCTTGGCCTAGATGACCAGCAGAGAGTGCCAGTGACCCAGATGGCCCATGAAGTCTGATGAGAATGTCAAATCTGTCAACATTTCCTGAGCCCCAACCACGATGCAGGCTCTGGGTTGGCTTCTTTTCTATACATTGTCACACTTAATCCCTACTACTATCAGGTAATTCATTATTGTCATTCCTATTCTATAGATGAAGAAACTGAGGATCACAGGGGTCAAAGCACCTTGCCCCGAGTGGCAGAGCCAGGCCGGGGCACTTGCCTATCTAACTTCCCAGGATTTGCTCTTGTTGTCACACCACTCTACCTACCAGATAGATATTTTTGTGGCAGTGTATCAGAAAGCAGAGCGTGATGACCTCAGCACGCTGCCAGCACACCTGGAACAGGTGCGCTGGTGTGATAACCCTCAGAGAGAGATAACACATGGGCCAAGGCAGGGGAGTACAGCCCTGGGATCTCACTTAGTAAGACAGCTGTAACCAACCAGTTAGACAACAATTTGCTTACCAAATCCTAACCCACGAAACAAGCAGTTACTATCTAATTAACGTTGCCATTGATTACTTTGTTAAAAGATAATTAAAGGTTTAATGGTTACTTGTTACTAGTATAGAAATTACCCATTTCTCCCAGGAGCCAATCTTTTTAAGTCCCTAGATTGCTAGTCGTTTGTACTATAATACGTCTTTACACTTAAGTGTCTGCTGACATCCTGGGAGACTCTTAGGCAATCAGGATGCCTCCTCAAACACTAGAGGTGGCTGGCTGTATGTGTCCCTGTCCCTGGCCGCATGATGGGCTGCTTCATCGTGTCTCTGCAGGTGCTTTGGGGAAGATGTGTGTATCAGCATCCCGGACATGGATGCCTACGTGATGGTGCTGCAGGCCATTGAGCCCCAGATCACCCTCCATGGCACTGACCGCTTCTGGAGACCCGCCGCCCAGTTCGAAAGTGCCCGCGGGGTGATCCTCTTCCCCGACATCAAGATTGTGAGCACCTTCGCCAAAGCTGAAGCCCCAGGTGACTTGAAGACCGCAGGTCAAGGTGCCTCCTGGGTTGTGGACAGTGGGCCTTGAGTTCTCACAGCCACGTCAGATCACACTTCAGGAGGACAGTATTGTTCCCCATAGCAAAGTGTTTCCAATAGCAAAGCAAACACACCTGGGAACAACGCGGATCAATAACAGCACCCTGACCCCTAGACATAGTTAAGTCTCCTGCTCTATATACACCCCAAACCATGAGTGCTGTCCTCCAACACACAGCTTTTGCTAGCCCTCAGTGGTGAGTATCTGTTTACTAAACCAGACCAGAAATTCCATAAGGACTCAGCCATGGCTGATCACCTCTAAGTCCCTGAGCCCAGCACAGTCCCTTCAGCACAGCAGGAATCAAGGAAATGGCCCATAGAAGATATTACCCATAATGCAAGCACAAAGAACCAATGAGAAAGTAGCAGAGGCCACACACCCCCTACTGAGCAGGACCAATCAGTCAGCCACATGGGAAGGCAGGAGCAAGGATGACCTAACCTGACTGACAAGAAGCTGGCCAAAAAAAAAACACCCAGAAACCATGAGAAGACCAACTGAAATAGCAATACACTATTATTGATAGACCTTGTCTTAAGTTATGTGCTTTTAGATTTTGCCAGTGACACATGAAGCCATTGAGATTGGCAAGCATTTAAAAGGTAAACATAGAAAATTATTTATAATAACATATACCTATCAAGAACTAAAAATATTTTGGGTATCACTAAAAAAATTAAAATATAAAATAATTCTCTCCTCTTTAGTGAATCCTTTTTAATTTCTGTTTTCGTAAATGTTTTATAATGCACAAAATGTTAGTCTTCTTTATACATAAATAAATATACTTATTTAAATAATTCTGGTTCACAAATTTTCGAAGAAAAGGCTGTAAGATCAAGAGCATTTGAAGATTACTGGTCTGGAGGTTAAGATTTTACGTACTGCAGAATCAGAAGGTATTTTCTGTTCCAGCTCCTCCCCCACCACCTACGTAACCCTGGGCAACCCACTCCACCCCTCAGGTCCTCAATTTCCCCACCAGTGAAATGGGATGATAATAGTACCCCCGCTAATGTCTGTCAGAATTTTGTTTGCACAGTATCTGGCACATAGCAGTGACTGCACAGATGCCAATCACTTTAATTTAAGGTGATTGTCTACCTGTCCTGTATTCAAATACTCAGACATCCTTTGGGGAAATTTAGGGCCCAAGAAATCAGGCAAGGACACCTAGACTGACCAACAGCCTGTCGGTTAGACTAACCAATTTACTTATTTAATTATATTAAATAACTATTTAATTATATTAACAACGCAGCTCCATTTGAGCAATGTGTAATAATACTGCTCCATGCCAGCACCTGGGTTAGATACTGAGGGCTCCGTCACAAAAAGACAATACTTCTGCCCCTGAGTACCTCTGAATCATGGAGAAAGGCATGATGGAGGGGCACTTATCTGTGGCCTTAAATGAGAGCTATTGCCTGTTGAGCACCTACTATGTGCCAGACACTATTTTAACTCCTCTCAAGGCCATGGCCCTCTTAACAGATAATGAAATTGAGGGGTAGGTAATTTCTCGAACACTATACAGCTTCTCAGTAGCCGCTCTGGTATAATTCACACCTTTTGACTACTGTGTTCATACTCTTCACACCAATTCATGCTGCCCCACCACAGGGGCTTCCTGGACATCCATCCAGCTGTGGTGGCCCCTAGGCTTGCAGAGCCTCTTCTCCTGACCGAGTCTTGACCTGGTGCAATCACGAGGCGTAAGATAATGTGAAAGGACCATTGTCTGGGCTGTCCCCATGCCTCTTACCCATGTCCCTGTCTTCCCACAGCCCCCAAATCAGCTGTCTTAGAAGAGATGCTTCACAACTTAGATTTCTGTGACATTTTGGTGCTGGGAGGGGACTTAGACCCAAGGCAGGAGTGCTTGGAGCTTAACCACAGTGAGCTGCACCAGCGACACCTGGACGCCACCAATTCCACTGCAGGCTACTCCATCTACGGTAAGGCCACACTCAGCCCCTTCATCCGGTGGTGTCCTCTCAGAGTGGCTTCATCCATGAGGCTTCGTCACCTGTGGAGGTGGGGTCAGGTGGGGGCCCTAGACCTCCGAGCATAAACCGCTAGCCCCTCCTCCTTTGGTGAAATGCCCCAGCACCTTAAGGACCTGGACACATCCCCACTCCTGGGGACATCTCCTGTAGAAGCTAGACGGATGCCTTCTCTTATGTTTGACCTCAGCAAATGTTACAGCAACATTTGGCAGATTGAGGCCAAACATTCCAGTCAGAGCTCAATGTATGTGGAAATCCTGTGGATCAGTTTAATTGGCTCCTTAGAACCTCTGCTTCAGCACATTGTCTGCCCCTACACATCCCCAGCGCTCAGCCTGGCCAAATTCAGGAGACGCACAGGCCCAGCAGCTGCAGCCTGTCTCCCCCATCCCCTCTCCTGCCTTCTCATGACAGGGTTGGTCTCTTGGCACAGGTGTGGGCTCCATGAGCCGTTATGAGCAGGTGCTGCGTCACATCCGCTACCGCAACTGGCGCCCCGCTTCGCTCGAGGCCCGGCGGTTCAGGATCAAGTGCTCAGAACTTAACGGGCGCTACACCAGCAATGAGTTCAACCTGGAGGTAAGTGAGTGCTGAGGTTGGAAGGGAAGCTCAGGCTCGTCCTTATTTATTCAGAGGGACTGCCGCCCCTGGCTCACCTGCCACTCCTGGTCAAGAGCACCTCTCCCTGCTCTCCCCAGGTCAGCGCCCTCCATGAGGTCAGAGTTTCAGACAGGGAGCACGTCAACCACCTTATCGTGCAGCCTCCCTTCCTCCAGTCCATCCACCACCCTGAGTCCCAGAGTAGCTTCCAGCACAGCTCAGGTAAGTCACCTGGTACCAGGTGGTCATTGTGACTCAAGACCATCCACTAAACAGATAGTTAGGGGGTAGCAGCCATAGGTGCCCAGAACTGAGGGAGGGACCCAACCGTGGAGAAGCATGGGCCCTGGCTCTCAGTGGGGAGCCAGTCAGGTAAACAAGAAGTTACAGACAATAGATAATAGCAGAGGTTGGTCCAAAGGGCTGGGGTAAAAATTTGCAAATCCTTTTAAGCCCAACTCAAAACCACATCGTGTATGAACCTTTCCCGGAAGCCCTCACATCCACTCACATACACACATGTGTGCACCATTTTGCAAAGTCCCTTGCCCATACTTCTGTTCCAGCACTTGCCATGTATTACTGTCCGCTGGGCGCTGTGTCTGTCCCCATTAAACTCCACAGTGCCTGGCTCTCAGTGGGACCTTTCCTATAACTTGAGGGGAAAAGCAAGAGATAGAAAAGAATTTACATTTATTGAGTACCTACTATGTGCCTGGGTGGACACTCACATAGATTATTTCATTTGCTCCTCACAACAACCCATGGGCTAGGAGTTATTAAGTCCGTCGTATAGATGATGAATGTGAAGCCCAGACAGAATAAGGTGCTGACCCAGAGTCCTACAGCTGGGAAGTAGTAGGGCAGATTTTAACCTATACGTGGATGTTTCATTCATGCTCCATCCCAAGAGTGAGCTAGTTCACCATGTCATGTGGATTCCCTCCTCGTTCCAGTGGTCCCAAGCATCGCCACAGTGGTCATCATCATCTCCGTGTGCATGCTAGTGTTTGTCGTGGCCATGGGCGTGTACCGGGTCCGAATCGCCCATCAGCACTTCACCCAGGAGACTGAGGCTGCCAAGGAGGCCGAGATGGATTGGGATGACTCTGCGCTCACCATCACAGTCAACCCCATGGAGGTGATCCTCACCCAGGGGCTGGGAGTTTAGGGCAAGCCGCCTCCTCTCCACCCAGCTCCATCTTTCCTATGCCGGAAGCCCTGCCCCAACTAGCCCATCCCCACTGATCCCTCACTGCTCAGAGCTCCTCCAGCCCTCTCAACCCAAAAGGACTATACTTCCACTGATTTAAAGTATGTGAATTGCTCTAACCATACAAACAGAACCAGATGTTTCTTAAGGCAAGCAGCCATGTCTGCACCTTGCCACTCCCATCATATTTAGCTCAGAGCTAACACTTAAGAACTCAGTATTGAATTTTTGATTAATTAACAGTGTAAATTAGATGGCTTTGCTCCATACTGCCTGCAGGGCTCACTTAAAGGTTCAGAATAGGTTAAACCAAAAATACAATAATAATAGCTGCCATTTATTGAGTGCCCCATTATGCCAGACAGTGCACAGGCTGCTCTGTATACACCACCTCATTTAATCTTCCAGCAACCTATGCCGTAGGAGCCATCGTCCTCATTTACCAAGGTGGGAACCACCTCAGAGAGGAAAGTGACATGCCCAGACTCACACAGCTGGCAATGGCGGTGCCCACATTCAAACTCCAGGTTGCCTGATGCTAACATTCAGATCATTTCAGTTAGCCAGCAGCCCCCAGAACCCCACCCATGATTGTGCAGGTCTCCTGATCTGGGCTTATGAAGATCAAGAGAAGCCACTGGCATCGTGCCCTTTGGTCTGCCCGTGGGTACTGGGTGGATTTTTGAACCAAAAATTGGAAAAAGTGGGGCAAGATCAGGAGGAATCATTGGGAAATGAAAAGATTATCCCAGCCTCGTCCCCAGTTTGCACCTGACTGGTTTCATGCTCAGATGTCAATGCCAGCATGCTGATGTGCTCAGCACGTGCAGTGGGTGTAGTGCTGAGCCCAGCACTGTGGGAACTCAGCATCTTCACTCCTGATGAGCTGAGCCTTGGCTGCAGGAAACAAGCACCAATCCTGGAGCAGTCTGAGTCCTGGGCAAGAGAGTGCCTACCAAGGACTGACGGGGTGATGCCAACAGTCTGTCAAGTGAGAGCAGGGAGAGCTGTTGGGGCTGGAGTGTTCAGGGAAGACTTCTTGGAGGAGGTTAGCTTATGACGGCCTTGAAGAATGGGTAGGATTTAAGGGAGGTAAAGGTAGAAGATACTCCAGAGAGGTGACATGGCCAAGCAAGGGCACACATCTTTGATGGCTCATACCTCAACTCAAAACATAATCCAGAAATAAGAATTGGCTGGAATTGCCAAAAACGAGGGGTGGAGGGGGGAGAATAGATGGGACTAGAAAACAGTGAGGTAGAGTTTGAGGACACAAGTCAGAACGTGAGGGGCAGGCATGAAAACTGAGGACTTTAAGGGGCAACATACCAGAGCCTTGGCTCAGAAGATATCTGCTCCCTGAGACATTAGATTCCCATCTGGAAAGGGGTCGCAAACTTCAATGCCATTCTCTCATTGAGAAGCAAACATAGAGATTTGGACAGCTCGTATTGACAGCCTCCAGAAATGCCAGGAAACAAACCTTGGCCTGAAAGACTCACTAAGTCATGTACGGGATTGGCTTAAGGGTCCAGTGTCTAAAACACACGTCTTGCCTTGAGTTCATGTCTTGGAATTTGCTGCCCCTTCTTGTCTCCATCCTCCGTCATCCGATTTACTGGTCACCAGGGGAACTCCCTTTCAGGCCCGCGGGTTTAGCATAAAAGGGAAGGACTTCCAAGGTGCCCCCAATGTTTCCTTAGTGGAGGGAGAAATATAAGCCCCAATGCGGCCTCTGCTGGGTCCCTGACAAGCATTCCCTTCTGCCCCTGACATCCAGAAACATGGAGCGCCAGGGCACGGGGAAGACGAGACTGAGGAAGAGGAGGAGGAAGAGGAAGTAGAGGAAGACATAAGCTCCAGCAGCGGCGACTCAGACGACAGCGACGAGGAGGAGGTGGAGGAAGGGGTGGGCAGGGCCAGACACGGGCAGAGTGGAGCCAGGCAAGCCCAGCTGGAGTGGGATGACTCCACCCTCCCCTACTAGCGCCCAGCTGTCTGGGCCCCCCACCTGTCCCTTTTGTAAGTCCCACTTGATGTATGCCGAGCCTGTCACCGTCACCTCTGATTTCTATGACAGTCTGGGCAGGCCTTCCCCAGCCTCCTGGAACCTGCCTACACAACTGGGGCACTCCTGGTGTGCCATCCCTGGGGTGATTCCAACAAGCCCAGCGTCACCCTCAGTGGGGACCTCAGGGTGGACTTGGTCCTGCAGCCCCCACTGCTCCTCTCCTGGGCTCCCCAGCATCCTGTCAGCCAGTGTGCAGAGTTCTGCCTTTGCTCTTCTCTGCAGGGGAGAAGGGTAGCCTCGATGTCACTCACTTCCCCCAGACTCCGTGTTCCCCAGGACTTTGGTCTGCAACTCACTGCGTGTCCCTGACTCAGTCATCTCTCCACACAGCCCAGCAGGTTCTCCTGACCTGACTCTCCAGATGGCTTCATTCAGGCAGGGTGGTCAGATTTCACCTACCTGAGGTCTTGGTCCTTAACACTGTGAAGGAAAGTCCTTGTCGAAGAAGAATTAAGTTTATAGAGAGCGGTACACCCTCCCTCCCTCCCTCCCTCCCTCCCTCCTTTCCTCCCTCCCTCCCTCCCTCTCGCTCCCTCCCTTCCTCCCTCCCCAGTTTGGAAACCCTTTCCTTTGAATTTTCTGAGCCATATAAGCTTAGACGAAAAGTCTGAAACCTTGACCACAGCTGGACCTGGTCGCCAACCAAAGCTATCTCAGTAGGCCTGTCTGGGCAGCTGCTGAGAGCCCCATGGCTGCCCTCCCCGCTGGGGGCTCTCAGCCATGAAACCATAGGATCCAGGAAGCATTCCACACAGGTACTGCCCCTAGGTGACAGCTGTGACAAGCCTGCAGCAAGGGATCAGAAGGAAGGGCTGATGAGGTGACATCACTGGGGTTCACGGTGGGCTCAGATCTGGGAGACGGGGTAGCTGGGCTCTCCCAGACCAGAGGGCGGCCCGAGGTTGACAAGGCTCTCACCACCACCCCATTTCAGACTGGTTTGCCTCTTAAGAAAATGCATTCTTCTTGGGTGTATTAGAACAAGACGTGAACTGCATTGAGTCTAAAATGAAAGTTTGGAAATGTAACTGCTAGGAATTAGAAGGATATTTGCAATAATAACAGCTGCTTCTTTCTTCTTATACAAAGAGCAATGCATTGGGTGGAAGGCAACTGTAACTGAAAACTTTATTTCTTCTTTTTTTAATAAGGAAATCTTTTCCATCTCCTTCCTAATATGGACACCTCATGAGGAGAATTGTTGCTATAGTAACTGGTCTATGATCTGTTGTGGCCAAGAGAATAGCAGGCAAGCATTAGGGCCATTAGAGGGCTTCCACAAGGCTCTAATGCTCGGGCTTTGTCCTCTGTATGTGTGATCTGTCCCTGTCCTCCCAGCCTCCCCCAGCCCAGCCCATATTGGCTTGGCACAGGCACAAAGCTGGTCCCTAGTCACAGTGGCAGTCAGGTTCAAAAGCAAGTTCAGAATCTGTTCATTCTACTCCCTATATCATCAGAACAGTGCTTATAAAGGGGGACTGCTGTCAGTGTCCTCTTGTCTGACCTTCATCCAGTGGAGACCCATGATAGGCCTTTCCAGAAAAGTACCTTATGCAGCTTTTTCCATTGCCTAAAGTGATTTTTGCATCTGTTCCCTCCTTTGATCTTCACAATAATTCTGTGAGGTAGTTGGGACATCTGTTGTCAGGCACATTTTCATTGTGAGTAAAGTGAGGTTCGGAGAGTCAAGCGTCTTGCTCAGAGTCATTCAGAGATATACAAGACTAGACTCCCCACTTTCCACTCCTGGTCCTGAGCCCACCACCCTGATTCCATTTATGTTCATATTTACGCAGCTAAGAGGCATTGCTGAGGACCTACTATGTGCTGTGCACTCGACCAGCAGCTGTGAGAAAAGGATAAAGCTGAGTAAGATAAGCGCCTTCCCTCAGAGGATGAGATGGTGGCAGAGGAGACACAATGGGACACGGAAATCATACAAGAGACAACATGGAGGGAGGGAGAGAAGTCACAGGAAGAAAGGGGCACTTTCACACATTTCACTAGGGCTCTTGTTGTCCCTTCTTAGGGAAAAACACTGGCAGAAGTTTGGGGTTTTATATTCATTGAATGGAAATAGACGCTTCTGTGATTCTCCCAACCAAGTAGCCTTTTGCTATCAGGCTGTGTCTGCACATCTACAAGGAGAAAATAGGTAGGCGTCCTCACAGCCCCCTTAGTTAAATAAAAGGAGATTCTAGGAGCTAACAGAATTCTCCCCAAATTATGGCACTAAAATGGATACTTTATACGTTTAAAATCAATTCTTTCTGAGTTGGACTTTGATTCAAAATCTGTAAGTCCAGCTTTCAGGAGAGAACTTTTCTCTGCTCAGTCTTTCGGGTGGTTGGGGTGGGGAAGGCGTTTTTTGCCCTCTGGCTATCCGGATGGCTGCATCACTGATTCATGGTTGAGCAAGCTGTTTGAGGCATGTAAAATCTTTCTATGTTTTGGGGGCTTGGCAGGGAGGGAGCCGATGAAAGTGGCACTTGGCTGGGGCAGCAGAGTTGTGGACCAGACTCATAGAGAAACAACAGGGTCATGTCAGAGCCATTTCCATCCACTCCTGCTGTGGGAGGTCACACTCTGCCTGCCCTTACAGAGAGGAGGCACCGAAATGGCGCTGCTGGGTCAAAGGGCATTTGTCATGTTCCCAACACCCTACCCCTCACCATGGTGGGGGCGGGGGCAGTATATAAAAGTAGCAGAAGCATAAGGGATGATCCAGGTGGGCTGTGAGTAATGTCACTTGCCCTCCACCAAATAGTCTAACCACAAGTGGAAAATGTCATTAATCAGCCCAGCATTTTCCAGGATCCATATGCTGGCATCTGGGAACCAGAATTCCCAGGTGACCCTGACACACAGTGGCCTCTCATCCAGACGTCAGCAGCAGCAGATGCAGATTTGAACCTGGGAAGAACAGCTGACCGGTTTGGCAAGAGGCCAGGCCATTGCTTATCACGCCAAGTGCATGATCAGATTCTGCTCTCTGGAGCTTGAAAATAGATAGGCTGACACCTCTCAAGTGAATCAGGTGACAGGGAGGAGGAGGAAGCGGAGGTTGAGATAGAGAAGGCCAGTGGAGTAAAGCAATCAATGAGTGGCCACCTGCTTTGAAAAATGCTAAAGTATACTCTAGTAGGTTTAATCAAATGTCATATGTCTGAGGCCCATACATACACGGCCCAATCACAAAAATGTGATCTCGGTGGGATCTCTTTTCACAACCACTTTCTTGAACGTATCCCTTGTGGACACGGACCCTCCGGAGCGAGGGCTCCTGGTGGGAAGGAACGTTCTCCATTCCTATACATCCGGCAGGGCTCGGCAAACTTGATTGTAAAGAGCCAGGTAGTAAATGTTAGGGACTTTGCAAGCCATATGCCCTTGTGGCATGAAACCAGCCACAGACAATACTTAAACAAATGAATATGGAAATGTTTCCCCACCACCACCACCAAAAAAAAAGCTTTATTTGTGAACACTAAAAAAAAAAAAAAAATCAGGCCAGTTGAATTCATATTATTTTCACATGTCAAAATTTTATCACTCTTTTGATTTTTATTTCCAACCACATATAAAAATGGAAAAACCTTCCTGATCCCGTGGGCTATACAAAAACCAGCAGCCAGCCAGGCTTGCCCCACCCCCACTCCCGGGTTGCAGTTGGCACACCCCTACCCTGTGTGCATGGAAAGCGGCCCTCTGTCTCCTGAGGGAAAGCAAATTGCTATTTTAGACCCTCCCTTAAATGACCCAGTGGTCTTTGCCTCCAAAACGAACAACCGACAACACCACAGTCTTTAATTAAGCTGTTTTAAAAGTCCACCTTCTGGGGGAAAATGAAAACAAAAACCATTTGTTACTTGTTGAATTGACTCAGATGCAGGCAAGCATCCATTAAGAGCTGAAGGCCCTAGATCCAGGGACTGGCTGACCACTGAACTCGCCCCACTGAGCTGAGGGCTAACTCCCAGGCACCAAGCCTTCTCTGCAAGACCCAGCCCATAATGATTTCTAAGTAGGAGTGTTCATTATCTCAGACTGATTTTTCCATTTCAGCCCGGCTCATGCCATCACTCTAAAACTGACCCTAAAGATTTGTGACTGTTACAATCAATAGCTACATAATCAGTAGCAAACCCGACCCAGCACACTTCAAAATTAGCAGTCTTCTTGGCTTTATGATTCAATATTAACAAGAGAAAGAAAAGAAGACTTTTTCTTAACCATCCCCTCATTTAAATTAACCAAATTGGTTTTCCAAAAAAAGTAAGGGAATGGGTCTAATTCTTTAGAAGAATTTACCAGTGCAAAGTAGGTACTTTTCAGGTAGGGTAATTCTGAGCCTTTGGAGGATCCCCCCACCCCCCAGCCTCCTGCAGTGTACTCTGCGGCTGCGGCTGATGGCACACGACTCTCTGTCTACATCAGACGTTTATCGAGGCTGACAAGCCAAAGCCCTTGGCACAATTTAATTTTCATGTAACTGCTTTCTGTTGTCCAGCTGTAGACAAAGGAAATGAGCAATGAAAGTTTGGAAGTCGGCTCCAGCACCTTCATTTCCCTGCCTTTATTTGCTTTGCTTTGTAAATTTATTCTGTACCTGCTTTATAGATCTTGCTCTAGTTTTCCTGTTGGCCCCAGCTGGAGAGGCGAGTTGGCTTTATCAGGGCTGTGGATCCGAAGCCAGACTTGACTATCCCAGGGAAACAAAAAGAGACAAAAGAAGTTACCACCACCGGCACCCCAGAAACCTATCCGATATTTCCTGTCTGCCATCAGTGAACAGATGGGGTTCTGTGTTTGCAGCTATGTTCGATGGAATTCAGCAAATCCTTGCTGAGGGCCCGTGATGTGCCAGGCCCTATGCCAGGAACAAGGAAAGGGAGGATGAATGAGGCGTGGCCCTGCGTATGAGGGCCTCCTGGTCTTGCACGCTGCTGGGTTGTTTCCTTTGTAGAGCTGGAGGCTGCCTGTGAGTAGTCAGAACTGCTGGGAACAGGAGTTTGGGGCTGGGAGAGGTGGGGTAACTCGCTTTGGCCGTTCTCCACCCTGAGTCAGGTGGTAGGACACACATTGCTGAGCCAACCGAGATGCTCTCCAGGGAAGCAGGCAATGCTTCTCTCCGTGTTTCCTAATTCTACCCCAGGCTAACTCAGTTCACTTGGAGATGAAATCCTGCCTACTGGGCTGAAATAACATAGGTGAGATGCAGTGGAACTAGGCCAAAGGAAGTTCTTAAGGATGAATGAACAGCAGGCAGCCAGACCTCAAAGTTGTAAAGGGCGGCCCAGATAAAGTGCCAGCATGAGCGCAGGCCCAGAGCCATGAAACAGCCTGATGTGAGGGAGCACCCCTGAGGCCCCAAGTCAAAGCTGAAGAGGGGGAAAGGGCCTGACTTCCATGGGCTCACACTAGATTCTGTGCAGTGAAACTTCTCAAGGTGTATCCCTGGACCAGCAGCTTCAGCATCACCTAGGTATCAGTGAGAAATGCAGATTCTCAGGCCCCACCCACAACCCACTGAATCAGAAATCCCAGGGATCGGGTCCAGCTGGACAACGGAAAGTGGTTACATCTGTGTTTTAATGAGCTCTCTGATTCTGATGCCCACTAAGGTTTGAGAAGCATTGATATGGAGGATGAGGAGACTGACTTCAGCTGGCTTTGGGAGGAGATGACTATTAACAAGACAAAATAATCAACTATTAGTGTAGTGAGAAGAGGAGGCAAAGCAGATGACCCACCCACCCTCCAGGGCCCTCCAAGCTCCAGTGCGGACTCCCTGAAGCAGAGGTTTCAGGGAACCCTGGTCCTACTCTCAATTCTACTGCTCCCGTCAGGCAGGAGTCACTTCCTGCTGGTCTGGCCCCTTTCATCCTAGAGAGGGACACAGCCCAGGAGAGACTGTAGTGAGGCCACCCAGCCCAAGGGAGCCTGCCATCCAGGTCCCTCCTCAAGGGCTCTGCTTTAGGGGAAAACAATTAATCTGCAGCAATGACCTTGTATCACTAGGAAAAGTGGTCTCCACACAGCCCCTGTGCTGGGGGAGGCATCAGGGCCTGGCAGACAGTGGAGCGTGGTCATTTCAGGACACCGCCAGGTGACTGCACCACTGCTCTGTGTGTGACGGGATTGGGCCACGCAGCATCATCATCCAGGCACTAAATGGGATGGGAAATAAATGGCTTTTCTTGGAAGGGCAGTAACTCATTCTGGATGTCACTGAAAGTAGAAAACAAAAACCAAAACCAAACCTGCAGCCTTCCTTG
Source organism: Aselliscus stoliczkanus (assembly GCA_033961575.1). Classification (NCBI taxonomy): domain Eukaryota; kingdom Metazoa; phylum Chordata; class Mammalia; order Chiroptera; family Hipposideridae; genus Aselliscus; species Aselliscus stoliczkanus. Next base: position 106,478,759 of record CM066735.1, read on the forward strand.
CAGTTATTCTGTCTCTGCCCTTGAATTTCTAAGACCTTCCAAGGTGCCAGGCCCTACCCATGCCCTTTGCCCCATTGACCAGATGCCTGGAATCTGCCAATTGATTTCATGGTTTTTTTTAATTTATGCCTTAAACTGTGAAGCTCCACAAACCTTTGGGAGGATTAGTTGGTGCTCTCTCAGTCATTGACAGCTAACTGTGGTGCAGAACCTGTCCTCATCTGAGGATTTCTGAGGCTGGGAGTCAGGGGGCTGGAGTGCTGGGCCTTGGTGTGGAAGAGCTGAAAAGAAACAGGCTGGGAAAGAGTCCAGACAAACGGCCCCGGAGAGCTAGCCCTGCTGTTTAGTTCCTAAGAACCCCAATCCCCTCCAGATCAGAGACACATTCCTGGTCTTCTCAGCAATCTCCTTGCTGAGTTCTCCCAAATGCCCTGGAGGACACCTCCACTTCTCCAGCCCAGCCTGGAAAAGGTCTTCTGATTAAATGTCCAGCCAATTTTCTGAGGCCACAGAGATCATATCAAGAATAACTTGCCTCTAACAGATTAGAACATGCTAACAAGGACGAATAGGGCTTGCCAGTCGCTTGCTGGTGAGAGAGCTTGGGAAAGCCAGACTCCAGAGGATGAGGGGAAATATTTTTTCATGCCACTGAGACCCAGAAGAGGTTTTTCTTTACTGTCCAGCCTCTCTTCGCGAATTCTCAAAAGAAACATTTCTTTCCCAAGACTTTAAGCCAATTGTATGTGTTTCCCTGAAGTTAGTCATTTACTGCTAAAACCTCCTGTGGAACAAAAGGACCAGGAATGGGGTGTCAGGCAGTTGGTGGAGGACCTTTGGTAGTTCTGGAAGCAGGGTGAGCTCTGCTCTCGTTGGCAGGCCTAGTCCCGTGTAGTCAGGTAAAACAGGAAGACATTGTGGACTGAGGGTGACCCCGGCAGGACACCAGGTGGAGCGAGTGAGTAGTGAGTAGGCTTTCATTAGGAAGGCTGGGTACAGGTGAGACATACATGATGTGTCCCTGAGCAGACCCTATCAACCATTTACATTTGTCAGAAATGCAGAGAGAACCATGTCCCGACACCCACTAGTGTGTCCCATTCTAAGGAGCAGAGAGACAGGACCAGTCAGTGGCTCGGTTGGGAGTTGGCTTGGGAGTGCGATCTCTGAGCCGCAGGGCCGCTGGTTCAATTCCCACATGGGCCAGTGGTGCTGTGCCCGAGCTGAGCTGCCAACAGGTGGCAGGATGGCTTAGCAAAAAAAAAAATGACTAAGGAGCAGGGGGAGCTGGTACCTCTAGACCCCTGAGGTGACACCTCCAGAGTCAGGGTCCCACTCCATGAGAACTTTCAGCTGAATGAAACGGAACCATAGTCACCCTCACTTCCCAGGCCCCTGGTGGGGTGCCTGACCAGGATCCTGGAACACATTGTGTGTGAGGTTAGTATGGCTCCCCAACTCTTTCCTCCTCTGCTGTCACAGGCCCCTTCATCAAGGCAAGAAGAGTCACTTATCTATCACAGCACCCTGGTTGTCTAGCATGGCACCTGGGCCATAGTATGTGCTCAGTAAATGCTGAAGTAAAATGGAAAACCAGAGATCTTTGGACCTCAGTGCATGGACAGGGTGTGAAAAATTAAGATGTTCCAATGGAAAAAGACTCTTCCATCTTTTCTCTGAGCGTATAAGTTGAGGTCCTTTATAAAGTCCGATCTAAGAGGAATGGAAGTGCAGTGGGGGGAGGATAACATTCCTGCTTAACCAATGGGAAAAGAACAGGAGTGGGGTTGCTGGGAGAGTGACCCCTTCCCGGCTACAACCAGTCAAAGGAGCCCCAAGCAAGGAGCTGGGGTGGATGGGCCTTGATGAGCCCACTGGCTCCGCCCACTAGGCCATGGGCAGTGTCCCAACTGAGAGCAAGCCCTCATCTGTTAATGACCTCAGCCCTGTGCTCCTCTCCAGTACCTTTTATCAGATCCACTGCAGAGGAGATTCATCAAGGTGAAGCTCAATTCTCAATAGACAAATGAAAAGAGGGCAACAGACATGCGAAGAGCCAAAATGCAGACAGCGTGTATTAATCACAGGCAACAGAAACATGTCAGGTTTAATGTCTATTTGCTTTTATCTTGAAATGAAAATGCACCTCTGCTGCCCAGACCCTTTTTTCTGAGCATTTCAGAACAGAAATGTGACACACACACACACACACACACACACACACACACACACACACGTCAAGGGTTCTTTACCCAACAGAAAGAACTATCAGAGAAATGAGCCCACAGGTTGTGACTATTTGCAGAAGCAGAGAACCAAACCCAAGTCTCAGCTACAGACTCCATTCCCTGTGTGGAGAAGGGAGGGGAGGGATGAGGAGGCATTTGCCCGTGGGAAGGGTTCACGAGGAGCTGTGTGATGAGGCGCTCTGCTTGTGGCTGTGGGTCATGGATGTGAATATATCATGCACATCCACCCCTGGAGACAGAAGTGCATGTGTCCTGGCCAACATGGAGCACCCACCCCCAGCTCCCTTCCATGCCTGCAAAGGAGTTGCTGATGTGTGGGATTCAGAAGAGATCATGCTCATTGTCACTAGTCAATTTCAAGTGGAGGAAATAAGGCAGAAGCTTGTTGGAGGTCAGGAAGTTAGACTTGATACCCGGGGCTGATCACTCAAAAAGCGAGAAAAGAGAGATGGAGGTGACTCAGAGTTGGAGAGGGAACAGGTGAGGCTAAATAGGAGTGACAGCAACCAGAACACCCCTCACCCAGGAAGCCAGAACACGGCTCTGTCTTGAAGGCTGCTTCCAATATCCAAGTTTCAGCAAACTCTGGGTACGTGTGGTGGTGTGACCACAGAGGCAGTCAAATCAATTGCTTCCAAAGTCAGAGCTGTTAGAAGGTGATTTCAGCTCTTAATTGAAATAGTCGTGATGAATCAAGCCATCCTGACCTCAGTGGCTTCCAAGAAAGATTGTTGGTGCCTAGAGACGGACAGTCTTGGGAGGAGACTAAAGAAAACCATTTGGTGAATTTTGAAAAGAAAGTGCATGTGGAAGTTGGTTGTTTTCAAAGAAATCTGTAGGTATAGAGTTGAGTATGTTATGTTATTGGCATGGACATTATAATGTCAGTAAGGAAAGATTTGGAATGACTCGGTGGCACATTAGTTGGGAAAATGAATTCATATATTAAATATAAATTATCAGAGACAAATAGGCTAAGGACAGCTAAATATATGTCATATAATTATCTATAATAGAGAAATAAGTAAGATAGAGAATGAAGATTTTGACGGTCCCTACACATTTTAAATTCCTTAGAAGCACTGGTTTGGATGTTACACTTTTTCTTATTGTTGTTTACTTTTAGCTCTCAAAGCTCTGAGAACAGTGCGTGGCACATAGTGGGAGTTTGATAAGTGTTTAGAAAGTGAAGGTCCAGCCTGTCACAGCTCGATAGACACTCAGTATCACTATACCCCAAATTAAATGAGCCACAGAGAAGCTTGTCCACACCCCGCTCCTAGATCATCACCACCTGACAGGAGAAGCCGCTGGAATTCACAGGCTCGGTGCAGTATCCAGCCAGCTGCAGGCAGTGGTCTGGCTCTCTGGTGGCAAGCAGTGACAGGATGTCGCACATAGTGGGTTCATACCACTTAGACCACATCTGCATAACATCCAACAAGCTATTTCCACGGAAATGGGGTGGGGGCTTCTCTTCTATCACCTCTGCCATTTCCTAAACACTTGGTGAAAATGCTGTTGAATTTTACAACTTCAGGCACAACTCTGGAACTAAATGTAAAGGTCCTGGGCTCAGCAGTCTGAAAGGTCCAGTGGGTTCTTCTCTCAGCCCTTCCCTTCTCCCATATCTGGAGATGCCACCACCATTTAGAAGTCTTGGATAGCTGTTTATTCCCAGCTGCCAATTATAATGTGTGTGAGAAAGGTCTGAGATAAAGAGGTGAGTGTTCTCTCTTCTGCAGTTGACACTGCAGAGAGGGGTAGGACCAGCAGCCTCATTTTACAGAATCACCTTCAATCACTGTTGCTATCTGGACAGTTACTGCCAGTCTGGCCAGGGTGTCTCCCACGGTGGCCGGCTGTGCCTCCAGGGGTGGGTCAGTATGTACCTGCTGCATGTCAGATTTCTGAGCCCTTCCAGCTGCCTCACAGTGTGAATCCTTTTAGTCTAAAAAATGTGTTTATTTGCTAAATATACTATTGTGTGTGTATGAGTGTGGTGCAATGCCAACTTTGAACTATCTCGTTAGAAGGACTGTATGCATTTATAGAATGTGGAATCTAATTTCGGGACAGCACATTGTCATCTTGCTCCATGAATGAGATTGCTCAGTCGCAACAGATCAGAGAAAATGCCCTGTCCCCCCCACACCTCTTTCAGCACCCCTCCCCTGCCTAATGAGCTGTCCTATCCAATTCAGACTGACACGGAGTGAGGGGCACTGAGCGTCTGTATGTATATAAAGACATAGGAAGAAATAGGAACCATCACGGGCATCTGTGGGGCTTCTCCCCATGACTGTGGTCTTATCCACGTTGGAATCACAAACTTAAAATTTCTAACAATTAAGATTCTTGCCGTCTCCAAGTAATTTGTTAAATGCTATTCAACACAGACAGATATTTATTTTCAGCCTTGGCTTGTAAATGCCTACAAACTGATTCATGTTGGTGGTCCTTATGACACTTTCTGTGAATTGGTGAATAAATATGATTTTAGAATTTCACAGTAAAGATGACCTCTGAGAGTTTTTATTCCTTAGCCTATTTGACGAGGTGAGATGGTGAGAACTGCTTTGGTTGGGTCCACATTCTCTGGGGCCCTGTCCTAAATCCATGCATGGGAAGGAGAGGGGTGTGGGATATGGTGGGGTAGGGCTGACATGGAAAACTGGCCCCTATCAGGCCTCCATCAGGGCACCCAGTTACACCCAGAGCTGAGCTCAGCAGCCTTATTACTGGAGATGAATCCTAATGTATTTGTTGAGCACCTACAAACGGCTGGAATTCACTGCGTGTGATCTTAATTCATCCCTGAAGTAGGTAGTTCTTACCAGGGAACATGAAGAAGATGAGACCCAGAGGAGCCGGGGCCCAGCTGTCTCTCCCTAGCCCATTCCTTCCTGCTCCGCCAGGCCAACCTTCCCCTACGCCCAGGTGCCACCCAGGGCCACCTTGCCCTGAAGCCCACTGGTGATGGACGCCCCTCCCATCCAGATCCGTGGAGATCGGAACACTTCCATTCTGAGTTGCAGAACTGCTGCCTCTCCCTCCTGTTCATATGGGGCTGAACCGGGAGCTGAGCCTTACCCTTCGCTTCCAGAGAGAAAGAGGGAAAATCCAGAGTTTTCTTGGATGTATTAGGGTCATGGAAAAGAGTCATATTGCACCTGACATAGCAAACACCGCATATCACAATAGGCATTGCCATTTTTTAGACTCCTCTGGCTACCCTCCCCCAGCCTTGTGCCATCTGCCTGCCCTCTGCTCCCCTCTTCTCCTCCCTCTGCTCTCATCTCTCCCCATCCTTCTCACAAGTGAAAAACAAGTTCCTTTCTTTTTCTCTATGGAGAGCAGCTTCATCTTTTCTTCATTCCCTGGTCTCCTGACAAAATCCATACCCATCCTTCTACCTCAAGCAGTTCACCCTTCCAAATAACAGGTCGCTCACCCCTTAAGGAGAGATCTTCTGCCCATGTTGATCACACTGAACTCCGTTTTTTCTCCAGCGAGTTAGCAAGCAGCCTAAGAAAGCTTTGTCTGTTTGAGGGCCCTTCCATCTTCACTTTGGCAACTTACACACACACACGCACATGCACACACACATGTGCACACACACATGCACACACATACACACACACACACACACAGACACACACACGCACCCCTGGGCTTCTCTGACCCACTGTAGCAGCTCACTACCACACCCCTGACCTCGCCATTCCCTTATTCCCAAAGCAATCCGGGCCCACATTCTTGCTGTCTGATAGATTCATTTTCTTTCTGTGTCTATTCCCAAGTGTCTCTCTCAAAAGCATCCCCTCTTTCCTCAGCCACCACAGCAGTCTCTTCCCTCTTCCTCCTGCGGACTCTGTGCCTGCCCTGTGACGGACGTTCCCTGGGGGGCACCCTCCGGGCTGACAGGCCACAGAGACTTCTAGGAACCTACCCTTTCTAAACAAGCCCCTGGAGCTCGAGGGGTTCCCCAGTCCTCCGGCAAATGAGCTACAATTTTTTTTTTTTGAGGGCAGCGTCACTGGCCCTCATATGTGGGACCCGAACAGGGGCGCTTCCCAAGCCAGCGCTTAACCACCACGCCACTCGGCCGGCCCTGAGCTACATTTTTTAACCCGAAATGGTCTTGTTTATCATCAGGTTTGAATATAGGGCTTCATATTAGGTTAACCTGATAGAGGATCCATGGCAAAAACTTAATAAACTCCAAGGAAAACAACTTACAAACTACTAAATGATGGATAAAAGTCCAGAGCATAGGTTTCATCTCTAGTGAAGAGCCTGGAATACAACAAGAGCTCAGAGAGAATTTGTCAAACTAGTCTGAATGAAACCTCAAACCTAAGGTCCTCAAAGACCTGGTCCAGCCTACATGTTTCTCCTTATGTCTCCCAATTGCCCAGCAAGAATCCTAGAGCTTGGTACTCCTGAAGCACATGGCGAACGTCCCCATCTCCATGCTTTTGCTCCTGCTGCCTGGAATGCCATCTGTCCTCCCATACCTTAGACCATGGAAATCTTATCCCTAATGGGAGGCTCCACTCCGAAGGTCCAGAGCTAATTCTCAGCGATGCCATCCTTGATTTCCCCAGTGGAATGTGATCCTTCCACCCTCTGCACCCCTGGAGCCTGTCCTGATTTACAGTTAAGGGCCCTGAGTGGAGGAAGACAGGGCCCACAACATGTTGTTGTTCTAAGCTGAATTCAAATACCTGCAGAGGTGAGGCAGGTAGCATAAGCAAGCATGGCTACATGGATGGGGCCTCCAGTGGGAAGGAACACGCATGCCAAGTGCACGGCGGAGCTGCCCTTGTGTCCCTCAGGGTTCCTTCGGTGCCAATTGGACAAGCTTAAGCACAGGATACCTAGTTTTTGGCTCTTGTAACCCAACAGTAAGAAGAGCTGGGATGTGGCTAGGCCTCGCCGATGACCAAAAACTTATGCCTTGTTAAGATGATTAACTATATATATGGTTATATAATTATAGATTATATATTTACAATAATATAATTATAGGGCTTGCTGAGATTGTTAATATATTATGATATCAATTACATATTTATATTTTTATATAATCATATAAATTACATTCTGTATGTTATTTATGTTATATTACCTAAAAATGTTATGTTAATGTTATATATTATATTGCATATGTTATTACATTGTATATATTATGTATGTTATAATAAATTATAATAGTTATGTTAGTATTATATATAATTATATACTTTTATAATTATATATGATATATATTAATAACCTTAGCAAGGCCTAATATATAGTATATAAATATATAGTCATATGTAGTATATATTATAGAATTATGATTATATATAATTATATACTGTATAATTATGTGTATAATTATTTATTTATGCTATTATATTGCATAATTACAGTTATCAGTTATATAATTTACACCATTAATAGCAATATTACATATATTTTATTAAGCACTAACTAGGTGCCCCTCGTGCCTGCCCCTGTTTGTGTGGTGGCAGATTTTCTCCCACCAGTTTTCATCACTAGATGGGACCTGCAGCTGGGGCGGCTCCCAGGCTCACATCTTTTCGGCCACACCTTCGGAAAGGAAGGGGCCTGATTTTCTATGTACCAGCTCAGTGTCTTGCTTAAGCACAGTTTGGGCCCACCTCGTGTCCTGCACAACCTCTGTGGCTACGGGTGGGGCTGGGGTCCATGTTTGACAGCCCCTTCCTCACAGGAGTACATAGTTGAAAGATGGGGGAGAGCATTCCTTGAAGAAGACACAAAGAACTTTCACCAGAAGGGCGGGCGGGGCAGGGGGTACTGAACAGATACAACAAATAACTCCTCACTGACTGCTTCAAGTCAAGAATTCCTTGAGCCTGGATTTCCTTCTGTGTGCTGCATGGAATATTTATTCCATAAGCTGTTTCTGAACAGGTACTACTTTTTTAAATCCCTAGTAAAGTTTTGTTCTTAAAAGTAATCAATTAAATAGCCAGGATGAGCCACCCAGTGGAGAACCAGTGAGCGTGGAGAGTGCCATAGGGATATTTCCAAAGGGGCTCAGATTTCTGTCAATCAAGATTATGCTACTCTCCTGCTCAAAATTCCCAAGAGAGCTCCATGACCTCAAGATCAAGTGAAGCCCACTGCATGGCTCATGGCAGTAAATGGATCTGGCACAGCCCACACATAACAGAAACGTAATCACCACTCCTTCCGGTATGGAATTCTGCATCCCACAGCTTGTCCACATGTCCATCAGACTTCATTAAGCATAATGGAAGGCTGCTGGCAAGTGAGAAGTAATCCTAAATCCTAAGGAGCACGCTGCTTTCGGGAAAAACATAGGTATTTATCTGTAATGCCGGAGATGGGCAGCCACAAGCCTTTTCTGACAAGACCTGTTTAAAAAATCGAAAAACTGCATTGCATGTTTTCCTTCTGTTAATGACTGATAAAGCACCTCTTCCCTTATTAAATTATGTCAATTTTGTCATTTGGCAGGAGAGCACTTTGGCTTCAAGTTCCCTCTGGTACATTCTATCTCTCCACTGTGGCCAAAAAGTTATTCATAAAGCCTGGTTCTAGGGGATTTGGGCCCAAACACGACTTGAAGCATGCTTCTTCCACTATAAGGTGCCTCTGACTCCAAGAGTGTGTTTCACAGAGGGGCAGTGGGACAGACTGATGCCTAGGAAACTGTGATGAGGGCTTTCAGTTTGTGTGTATGGGTCCAACGTGCCCGCACCAGTTTTGCTGCTTGATTTCGTCCATTCATTCAGGTAAGAAAAGAAGAGATATGGTGTCTAGACTCAAGGATAAAGGTGGTATCAATGAGATACACTGAGGAATAGCCACTCCTGGCTGAGAAAATTAATTTAAGGTAAGAGTTTCAGAACAGTGTGCTGGCAGGGGTGGAATGCCTGAGTTTTCCTGGGGGTGGGGGGACCACCCTCATTCTGCTCTGTCAGCCCATCTGGAAGACAACCTGGGCTTCTGCAGCAAGAAATGCAGGGTCATTTGATCTGTACACTGTGAAAATCTTAAACCAAGACAGGGGGGCTTGACCGTGTTCTTCCCCTGACAGAAACATCCCCTGGAAAAAGCTAAAGCAGACTAACCTGAGGGGGTTTCTCTCCCATGTGGAAGGTGAAGTATGAAGCGAGAGTCCAGGATGTGCCCACCCAAGAGGATGTCACAGCTTTGGGGGCATATCCTATGGTATAAAGGCTTCACATTGTCTAGGATAAAAAATATTTCACTCAAATGGAATCTTTTTTAAACAAAATCATGCACCTTAAAAACATTCCCAGTATCACAGAGCTCAGGGCTTTTAGAATTCCTGTTTTGAATAACACACCAGAGAAGCAGGGAGAGAAGGAGGGAGGAGTGAGAAAACCAATTTTTCTACCTCCTTCAGCTCCTTCGTAGATTTAATTGACTATAAGATGGGAGTTCTATCCCAAAAGCGGTAAAAATAAAAAATAAAAAAGAAGTAAGATTTTGTAGATTTAGATGTAAAAAACTTAATAATAAGCACAAAAAAGAAAGCAGTGAGTTTTTTAAAAATTAGCCACTTCAAAGAAACCCTCAGTTTAGACAATTGTTATATAATCAAAGTAAAAATACTTCATAATAAACAGTGCTCTGTGTGTGTGTGTGTTTGAAAGAGAGAGATATTAGTTAACACTTGAAATATTCCAAACATGAATCCACACTCTAGAGAGGGCTGTTTAAACTCTCTAAATATCATTATTTAAATCTATACAGGAGGTTTGTTTACCAGCTAAAAAAAGATCAGAAATATTTTTTCAGAACCCAGTAGAAACATAGACAAAGACTATGAACAGACAATTCACAGAAGAGGAAACTCAAGGACTAAAAGACATATAAAGATATTCTCAACCCCATTAGAAATGAGAGACATACAAATTTAAACCCAAATCAGACCTCACAGTCCTCTCAGATTGGCAAAAACGAGAGCTGGATAGCATCAAAGCTTGGTGGAGCCCAGAAACCCTTGTGCACCGCTGGTAGGAACACAGGCAGAGACGGCATTCTGGAGAGCAGCCAGCATCATTACCCAGGATCCAGGAATTCTATTCTAACAATCCCCAAGGAAGCTCTCTCGGATCCAGCTGGTAAATGGGGATGTTTGTTGCAACACCGTTGTGGTACCAGGGAGTTGAGGCCATGTGAAGGCACAGATAAGTAAATGTAACGGGATGTGAAGCAGGGCTGAGAAATAACAGACTGGACTTCTGTGTAGAAGGCGCAGATAGCATAGTGTGCTCTTCAACCAAAACAGAAGCATTCATTCCCCAGCCCCAGGAATTGTGGACCACCAATGCTCTCACCTGTATCCCTCTGAAAACTGTTCTCAGCCAAAGTCAGCCCCTCATTTCAGCCACACTTCCAGGGCAGCCCAAAGCCACTATGGGTTGATGCCTTGAGGCTGGCTCCCTTGCCTTAAGTCAGGGCAACTCAGCAAGGCCATCCCAGCTCCAGATCTCCCCATGAGGTCTATTCCTCCCTCTGCCCAGTCCTGCCCCTCTCCCACCCTCCCTTGCTCTCTTCCAGAGGTTGATCCTATACACAGAACATTCCCAGTAAATTCCTTCATGCTAACCTCTAACTCAGACTCTGTTTCCTGGGAAACCCAACCTAACATATACAGCAACATGAGTAGATCACATAAGAATAGTGATAAAAGGGGGAAATTAAGTAACAGAATGAGATCTCTAATCCAACAAAATCAATAAAAATTCACCATAGGGCTGGCCGAGTGGCTTAATTGGTAAAGAGTTGGCTAAGAGTGTGAGCTCTGAGCAACAGGGCTGCTGGTTCAATTCCCACATGGGCTGGTGATGCTGTGCCTAAGCTGAGCTGTCGCTGAGCTGCCAACAGGTGGCAGGATGGCTCAGCTGGTATAACAACAAGATTGCCTGTTTGATCGTGGGCTATGCCGACCCGCAACTAAGACTGAACTCGGCACCTTGAGCTGAGCTGCCCCCGGATGGCTCAGTGGACAGGGTATGCGCTCTTAACAATAAGGCTGCCAGGTTCGACTCCCGCATGGGATGGTGGATATGCCCACCCGCAACTAAGACTGAACTCAGCATCTTGAGCTGAGCTGCTGCCCGGATGGCTCAGAGGATAGAGTGGCGCTCTTAACAACAAGGCTGCTGGTTTGACTCCCGCATGAGATGATGGCTACACCCACCTGCAACTAAGATTGAACACAGCACCTTGAGCTTAGAGGCCACGAGCTGCCAACGGGAAGCCAGATGGCGACTGGCACCCCCACAATGAAGACTGAAGAACAACTTGACTGGTTCCCTCCCCAAATTCCCCAACACTGTTCTTCTCCCCTAATTCCTCAATAAAATCTTAAAAGCAAAAAATCACCATAGATGCAAACAAAACTGTACATGTTTTCAAGGACATATTCAGATAAAAGAACGTACATCCACACGGTAGAAGGATTGCCTATGAGAGGGAGCGAGGAACGGGAGTGGGAATGGAGCCTTAAATGGCCCAATGCTGACAGCATGAATTAGCTCAGGTATTCATTAAGTCAGCCCTTTTGTACCTAAAGCCCAAATTAGTACTACTGCTGCTAATAATAATAACAATGAAGTCATTTGAATTGATGAAAGGAGGGGTGGTTCAGGATATGTGGTGGCCAACAGAGAAGGCTTGAGTCTCCCTGGCCCTTTGTTAACAAATTAGAAAGTAAATGCAACAGTCGGCATCCTTGGGAACAGCACTGAGGTCTAGGGCACCATGGGCCTGTGATCCCCCACTTTCCAGAGCTTCATGGCTGGCTGGTCCTGGGTCTGCCTTGGAGCAAACCTTTCATTCAAAGCATTCTTATATATTAATCAGAATGGAGTTTAGAGCTTGCTTTTGCTGTGATATTTCTGCAGCAAAATTGTGGAGGAGAGAAATACAGCCTCGCCAAACACGAATTGCCAGACTCAGCCAGTATTTGCCAGAAGAACCTGGTAATTGACAAGCAGCCAAACCAGCTGGCTCTCTCCCCAACCTCTTCCTTTTCTTCCTGGAGAGCAGTTCCCGGTCCACACTCCTGGCTGCAGGGCTACCGTTACTGTGGTCCTTACCGTTAGTGTGGTCCTGTGATGAGGTTCTAGTCCATGGCCTGTGCATGGAGGTGAAGCCTGGCCCTGAGAACCTTGCCGTGAATAGTCTGTCCCCCAGGCACTTCCCTTTCTGCCGTTGGATGCAGATCACCATGTACCCTCGGGAGCCGCAGTCAATGATGGCAGAAGCACAAGATGGACCTCTAGAATGAGAGCTGCCAGCTGATCAGGAACACTTGCTTCAGAATTTATACAAGTAAATTCAAAAGGAATTAAAGCACATTCTAGAACAACACTGGGAAATGCAAAACTTCACAATCTAATAATCATTTTACACACTTGTGTGTGTGAAAGCTTCTAACAGGTCCTTAATTAGGTCTGTTCACATCTGCCTGGTTATCCCACGAATTAACCAAGATCCCCCCCTCCCCCTGCCCCATTTTATTTTAAAAATAAGCAAAGGTCCTTTTATTTAAAAAGAAGAAAAGATACCCAGGTGTCAGATACAGAAAGTCAGAAGAATGGAGCTGAGAAATGATCTAATATGGCCCCGTTAAAACAGAAATCATAAAAAGAGGCCAATTATAAATAAAATTGAATGTTATGCATACACTTGTCAAGCGTGTATATGATAAGTTTTTATTATACAAGTGACTTTATTTTAATTCGGGCAAGTTCAGCAAACCCTACTAACGGCCATTCCCACTTTCTTGCATACAAACTGAACTGTTAAAACCATGCAGCCTGGCTGCCAAGCAAGCCCACTTAACTCAGTTCCGACCAATAAGATGTAGGTGGGAGCCCCTGAGGAAGATGTTCTTGCCTGAATTAAAAGGTAAGCTTTTGGGCTGGCCAACTGGCTCAGTTATTTAAGAGTTAGCTTAAGAGCATGAGCTCTGAGCAACAGGGCCACTGGTTCAATTCCCACATGGGCCAGTGACGCTGCACCCAAGATGAGCTGCCAACAGGTGGCAGGATGGCTCAACGGGTGAGAGCATGTGCTCCTAACAACAAGATTGCCTGTTCGATGGTTGGCTATGCCCGCCTGCATCTAAGACTAAACTCATCACCTTGAGCTGAGCTAACACCCTGGTGGCTCAGTGGATAGAGTGTGCCCTCTTAACAACAAGGCTGCTGGTTCGACTCCCGTATGGGATGGTGAGCTTAGAGGTCACAAGCTGCTGCCGGGCAGCCAGATGGAGACTGACGCTCTCCACAACAAAGATTGAAGAACAGCAACTTGGCTGGTCTTCTTCCCCAATTCCCCAATTAAAAAAATAAAATAATAATAATAATAATAATAATGATAATAAAAGGTAAGCTTTTGTTAGCAGGTAGCCTTTGCCCATCACCTTCTTCCTTACTCCTAACTGGAACATGGATGAGAGGATCTGCAGGGCAGCAGCCACATTGTCATCATAAGACACCATGCTGGAGGCAGTAGATGGGCATCCTGAGGATGACAGAGCACAGAGATGCCATGGAGCCTGGGCTCCTGGTGGCTTTGCTGAGTCAGAATAACAGCCTGGATCCCTACTGTCTCCCTCCCCTCTTCACCCTAATTGTTTGTTAAACTAGTGTTGGTGGGGTTTTGTTATTTGCAGACAAATAGATTCCTGATACTATATATACTCTTTCTTCTCATTTTCACATAAAAAGACTTCTGTCAAAAAAAAAAAAAGCTGTGAACTTAGTGCTCTAGAATTTATACAAATGTTCCCTCAAGTAATTTATAGTTTCAAAATAATATTCAGAGCTTTTAAGTCTCAGAGAAAGATTGTCTGATAAGTTAAAGCATCTCCTAAATAGCCAATATAAAATATCTAATTGAAAATCTAAAGCCCCATTTGTAAAAATGTTTTTTTAACATTTTAAAACATACTAAAACAATCTCCTTGAGAAATTAATATTTTCTGACCAGAAATATATGCAAGTATTTATAAAAAGCTACAAGTTATAACTTTCATCAACTTCAAGATAAATTCAAAAATCAAAAAATAAGATGTTATAATGATTAAACTGCGTTTTAATTACTGATTTTATTTTTAAATATAATCTTTCAATTAGAAAGTAACATATACTATGGAAAATTGGTAACATTCCAAAATTATACTGCGGCATAATAATATTAGCTTAAGATAAACATAAAATAACATAAAAATTTCTTCAAAGGTGTGAAATAATGGTATATATATATATTTATATATATATATATATATATATATATATATATATATATATATATATATACACAGAAGGTGCCAAAAAAATGTATACACACTTTTAAAAAGAAAAAAACTATTAAAATTATAATACTCAATATATACCGATAACAAAAGATGAATACAAGTCACATTTGACTTCTGCAATACAAGAGGTGCTCAGAGTGGTTACCATCGGCATCCAGACACTTCTGATTATGGCGAACTACTGCTTGGGCAACATTGACCAGTGTCCACTTGTATACATTTTTTTGGCACCCTGGTATATATATTAGTTTCTGCCCCTGGTTCCTGGCACAGAGCTTCTAAAACCCTTGTAATTTCTCAACTGATAAGAGCACTAGGAGCATCTTTTGTTCTCATATTAGGTCTTTGACCGCAGTTCCTGACACAGGGCTCCTAGATGCCTTGGAATTTCCTGGGTGACAGGAGCAACTTTTGTTCTAATGAGGTGACTCCTGCTGAGCTCCTGGATGGGGACTGGTCACCAGGAAGACAAAGCCATGAATAGAAGCTTGGAACTTTCAACCCCATCCTCTCCCCATCTGGGGAGGGGAGAAGGGTGGAGATTGAGTTAATGATTGATCAGGCCTACATGATGAGGCCTCCACAAAAATCCCAATGGTGTGGGGTTTGGAGGGCTTCTGGCTATTCATTTATATCCTTTATTTAGCATATCCTTTATAATAAACTGGTAAACGTAGTGTTTCCCTGAGTTCTGAGCCATTCCAGGAAATTATCAAGCTGAAGGAGGGAGTTGTGGGAACCCCAATTTATAATTGATCAGTCAGAAGTGCAGGTGAAAACCCGGGACTTGCAAATGGTGTCTGAAGTAGGGCAGTCCTGTGGGACTAAGCCTTTAATTTGTGGGATCTGATGCCAATTCCAGGTAAATCATGTTACAATTGAAATGAATTACAGGACACCCAGCTGGTGTCACAGAGAATTACCTGATTATGTGGAAAACCCACACATCTGGTGTCAGAAGTGTTGTGAGTGTGAGAGCAAAGGGGAAACACAGGAGGGGTATTTTTCTTTACACAAGGCTACAAACTCTTTTTTAGAAAATGAAGAAGAACAAGTGTCCCTTTCAATCTCGGCCTATGAAATAGTGGGCTCTAGGACAAGAGAAAGAAATAAAACTGTCCCTTGACTTTTCTTTTTCAGAAAAACTCTTATATAGGAGCTTTATTTTCTCCAAGTAATTGGGAATTCCAAACTTAGGAACTTTGTATTCAATGCTTTTAGTTCCAAATAAAAACATATTGTATAATAAAACTGGGAAATTTAACATTTCATCATCTAGCAATTTCCTTATAAATTAAAATAAGAAAAAAACATCCATTGGTGAATTAACTTTTGTTGAAACTCAATTCTTTATAAGTGACTGTGTTTTATCTCTCACCATTTGTGCACTTACTACAGAAAGCAAAGATATTGTATAAACATATCATGACGTATTTAAATTATGCCAAGGTTGGATTTTACAGCAAAAGCAAAAATAGCTAAAACTTTTCATAATTGTAATTTTCTGACTTTCCTATACTTCTTTTCTTCTAAAAATAACAATGAAACCCACTCTAGTTACCCTTAATTAAATTAATATGGGAAAATATAAATGTAATGTTAACGTGGTTTACAATTAATATTATAAACAATGTCAAAAGCAAAATAACTAGAGTGTTGTTGTTTTTCAAAAAATACATTGCTTCCAATGAAACCAGGCATAGATGTACTTCTATTTGTATGTGTTTAGATAATTTTCAGAAAAGTAATATGCTTATACTTCTTAATATTAATTATAAGGTATTTTATAATCATTTTGTTTACATTTTCTGACCTAAATTGGCTGTTGGGACTTTGGACTTATACAATATTGGGAGTGGCAGCGACATGTACCACCCACCATATGTGGATGTACTCATCCATATTTCCCAACCCCATACAGTTAGATGGGGCTGCATGACTAGTCCTGGCCAAAGAGCTGTGAATCAAACTGGTTCATATCCCTTCTGGGACAAGCATTGGTGAGCCAGGACATGACACAACAGCTCTCTCTTTCCCTGATAAGGTGATTGAGGAAGCCAAGTGTCCCAGCTGGTATAGCTTCAAGACAGTAGACTTTCTGTCAGCCTGGATCCAGAGTCTATTTTCATCTAAATTGAATGCAACACAAAACTATAATAAGACTTAAATAAAGACATTGGTAAACAGACATGTATATACAAAGGCTATGTTTATATTTTTGGCCATGAAGATAGAGAGTTACCAGATAATTTTAGGCAAAACCTCACATAGCTTGTATTTGTCTATGTTCTCTACTAATTGCATGGAACACTGGAAGTCCTGTGGTTTTTTATTTCCCTGAGTGTCCATGGGGAAAAATAAAGAGAATGAGAGTAATTTTCCCCTTCAGATTACTAGTACAATAACCAGATGATGCTATATGGGAAATTACCTGGAATTGTAAAATGAAAAACATGCTTGCCATTTATTTGAGCTTCCCCAGCCATCAAGTGTTCCTTGGAAGCTCTGTCTGATCCTATCCTGTTCTAGAATCATGCCCAAATTCAGGAAACCTCCCCTGGAGTCAGATCTTTCTCTTATACTTTGACCATTTCTCCTTGGACTCCTACGCATACTTCTCTTCTTTGTCTTCAATGTTACTGTTTTGGGGTTGGGTGCTATGTTCTTGACCCTTTGATGCCACATTCTCTCCTACACCGAAATATAAATGTCTCTCTTCTCAGGAATCCATTTAATAATGTGTACAAAAATATAAATTTTGCACACACTTTAAAATGCTTTTTTATGGGGTGTAGCAAAACAAATTTTGTCATAATCTTTTGCTATAGGGCACAAACCTATAGCAATACTACAAACAGAATGGAAAATAGCATGTTTTAAACATCCCCCATACCAGAGCATATCTCAGTCTATCAGACACAATTTTTCTCCAAGACATTTGGAAGTTTCCAATAAAACTGCATACAAAAATTACCACTGAAGCAGGCAAATGGCTTGAAGAAACTTGCCTGGCAAAACTCCTACACAGTCAATGTATAAAGTAAAAAAACAAATTGATTTCACAATTGTATGCAACTAAATACAAAGAACTGGCATTTAAAAATGTATTTGAATTTCCTTTGTGTATTCCTTACTTACAAATCAAATTTGTATATTTTTTTCAGAATTAATGATCACTTCAAAACTCAAATACAAGAAAAGAATTATCCTAGTGGAAGCTAAAAATATCCAGTAAAAGACAGACTAGTAGAGGCTTCAAAATGTCAAAACTTCTTATATCACACTAAACTAAAATGCTGATGGTCCAGATAAACACAAGGAAGGAATCACGATATTTAAAAAGTACAGATAATAAAATAACAGAAGAGATCAAAAAGATGATGAGAATCACATTATCACAAAGATGCAAAAGAGCAGGATGGATAGAGTATTCAATCCATATGTACTGGAGATAAAAGTTTTTTCCACATTTACAACAACCCTCACATTTACATGACTGCGATACATGAGGATGAAAGAAACTTTCATCAAACACCAGCAATCTACAGCGATTTTTGATAAACTACGCAAGAGGAAACTGCAAGTCATCTTTCTGTCCTCGTTGGAAAATAACATTATAAAATTGTTGCCAGATGAAGATCAAAAACTATGCTATCAACTATGTTAATAAAAAAATATCACAGGGCTGTGTCTGTTCATTCAAGCACAATATCACTTTTCTGTTATTGTCAGCTTTTAAAAATATGAAATTTGACGTAATTTCTTTTTTATTCTAAGTGAATATCCACATTTTACCTACTTTTGTATTCATGATCTAGTATTAGTCTCAGTAAAAGGCACACAAAAGCTGGGTCCACTCCCAGGGGGTGGGGACTCTGAGTGTCCATGTTTCTACCCACTGTCTCTACCCTGTGCCTGGCACCTCAGACTTGCTCAGTAAATGAAAGAGGGGCAAGCTTGTGAGGTGGCTGTATTATTATTGCCCTGTCTCTGTGACTCCCCAAGTCACTCCACCACAGTTTAGTCCTCTGCCAATTCTGAATCCTTTCTTGTCTCGGCTATGATACCTGGAGCTGGGGGACCTGCCTCAGCGTCAGTCAAGTCATGCGGGCTGCTTTTGCAGGGTGCATTCCACAGGTAAGCAAATGTCCTGGGAACACTGGCTTTGATGTACACAGCCCAGCACGGAGCCCCACCTCTGTTATCCAGTCACCGCAGTTAAGCCAACATCGTAGAAATGGATAATAACCTGAAATAGAATGCTTCCTGGCCCTGTTGCATGTCCCCACTCTGTGGACTGTCTAAAGGCTCGTTAGCTTGTTCTTGAAACCAAAGGCTTCTCGTTGTTCCTTAACGCAGTAAACTCTCTCCTCCTCTCCCACCATTCCTTGGAAAGGATTGATCAATGAGAATGCTCAGGCTCGCATGAGGCCAGGTCTTCACTGTCCATTTTCCTGTTTGCTGCTTGAGTCTGAGATAAGAGCTGTTATTAATCCTCCTGCTTCAGGGCTGTAGGAGAATGTTAAAGGCGTTTTTCTCCTGGGCACATTTAAAAGAACCTGGGGCATGGTTGCAATGCCTTGCCTCAAACATTACCTTCCAAAGGGAGGCTGCGGGCTTCATAATTTCTTTGAAGCTTCACGTTCTGCTGCTGTCCCCCACCTCCCCAAATGCTGAGCAGAAGCTGTGCACGGAGCCAGGTCTCTACCACGTGGGCCAGCAAAAGGACATTCACACCAAGTGTGTAGCTATCAGAAGAAGCTGCAGGCTATGCATTGATGGGGCTCAGCCTCTTCTGCTCTGATAGAAATAAATAGTGGGTGCTTCTAGTAAAAGTACCTGTAGGGCAATGGCCTAAATGCTTTGCTTTTATAGTTAATCTTCTCAACAACCTGTGAGATTTCATATTATTATTAATCCCATTTTGCAGGTGTGGAAATTGAGGCCCAGATGAACTAAGCGATTGGCCAAAGGGCAAGCAGCTCGTAATAATATTGAATAGACAATGAGGCCCTGAGTTTAACACAGTTTTCTTAGTAAAATAACAGTGATCACAGCAACCCTATGGTCACACTTGGTAAGAGACACTGGGCCAGGAAATGGAGAGTCAAAGATGAGTCATTTTCTTTTCCCACTGCCTTTAAGGAGCTCACAGGGTGGAGCCAACGCAGCAGTGGAGACAGACATTCAAGCAGAAGATTTACAACACAGTGAAAATACAAAAGCAGTATGTGTAATGGAGGGAAGCCTGGGTAAGCAAGGAAATATTTGCTAATGCAGGTCTAAAAAAGAGCTATTATATTTTTATTCTTTTTTATGGCTGAGTAATATTCCATTGCATATATGTACCACCTCTTCTTTATCCAGTTGTCTATTGATGGGCATTTGGGTTGCTTCCACATCTTAGCTATTATAAAGAGTGCTTCAGTGAACACAGGGGTGCATATATCTTTTCGAATTAGTGTTTTGGATTTCTTCGCATAGATACCCAGAAGTAGAATTGCTGGATTATAGGTAGTTCTATTTTTAAGTTTTTGAGGAACCTCCATGCTGTTTTCCACAGTGGCTGCACCAATTTGCAGTCCCACCAACAATGCCTGAGGGTTCCCTTTTCTCTCCGTCTTCACTGCAATTGTTGTTTGTTGATTTACTGATGCTGGCCATTCTGACAGGTGTGAGATGATATTTCATTGTGGTCTTAATTTGCATTCCTCTGATAATTAGTGATGTTGAGCATTTTTTTATATGTCAATTGCCATATGTATGTCCTTTTTGGAGAAATGTCTATCTATTCAGATCTTCTCCCCATTTTTTAATTGGATTGTTTGTTTGTTTTTGGTGTTGAGTTGCATGAGTTCTTTATAAATTTTTGATATTAACCCCTTATTGGATGTATCAATGGCAAATATCTTCTCCCATTCAGTAGGCTATCTTTTCATTTTGTTGGTGGTTTTCTTTGCTGTGCCAAACTTTTTAGTTTGATGTAGTCGCACTTGTTTATTTATTCTTTTGTTTCCCTTGCCTGAGGAGATAGATCAGAAAAAAATATTACTAAAACAATTTGTGACAACATGGATGGACCTTGAGACAAGTATTATGCAAGTGAAATAAGTCAGAGTGAGAAAGAAAAATACCATATGATCTCATTTATATGTGGAATCTAAAGAGCAAAATAAACAAACAAACAAAACAGAAACAGACTCATAGAAACAGCGAGCAAACTAATGGTTGTCAGAGGGGAGGGGATTGGGACTGGGCCAGAAAGGTGAAAGGATTAGGAAGCACAGATTGGTAGTTACAAAATAATCATGGGGATATCAAATGAAGCATAGAGAATATAATCAATAATATGATAATAACTATGTATAGTGCCAGGTAGGAACTAGACTAATCATGGGATCACTGCAAAAGTTATATAAATGTCTAACCACTATGCTGTACACCTGAAACGAATATAAAATAACATTGAATATCAATTATAATTCAATTATTTAATTAAAAAATAAAATAAAAAGAGCTATTTTGCTTCCCACAGTAATTTTCTACAGAAATCCTTCCATATTACCTTTACAACAGAGCTTATTTTGGGGGTGACTGGTTAGCTCAGTTGGTTACAGAGTCATGCTGATAGCACCAAGGTTGTTGGTTCGATCTACGTATGGACCACTGCAAGCTGTGTCTACCATAAAAGAGTCAACTCTACCATTGTAGCACAAAAGCAATGTGTAACCAATGACCATGGCTGTTCCCCCCCAAAAAATAAAAAAAATAAAAACAGGGCCAGCCAAGTGGCGCGTTGGTTAAGAATTAGCTTGGGACACCAGCTCTGAGCAGCAGCACGCTGGTGATGAGGGCCAGTGATGCTGCCCTCTACATCTAAGATGGTGAACAACAACTCGACCTAGAGCTGGGCTGTTGTGAGTTGCCGGCAACAGAGTAGGCTGCAGTGGAGCTGGTCTGCAGCTGACGTGCGCTTTCATGCCACCGTGAGCCACTGTGAGTGGCAGCCCAGAGGCCAGCGACTGATCTGCCTCACCTGGGAAGAGTGCAATGACGATACCAACATGGGCCAGTGAAGAGACGTCCTCCACAACTAGACTGAAGAACAAAAGGACAGCATCTTGTCTGTTCCCCTTCCCTGATTCCCCAATGCTATTCCCCTCCCCCAATTCCCCAATAAAATCTTTAAAAAACAAAACAAAACAAAAAACAGAGCTGGTTTTAAAGAAGGTTAGGAAAATAGGTGCAGTACCAGCATCAAATCTTCATTTCTATGTGTCTTACTAATTATTCTTCATAGCAACTCCCATTATATTTACATTATTCTCCATTCAATTGTATCTATTTCTGAAATAAAAACAAAACAAAACAAAAACAAGAGGTTCAGAGAGATTAAGAGACCAGAGCCAGGTCACACCGCAGAACTAAAATCTGAATGTGGGTCTGTAACATTGGCAAGTCCACTTGTTTGCCAGCACCCAACACCGCCGTTTCCGGAATGCAGCATTCCGTGGGAGGACCACCAGGCAGGACCTGAGACCTGAGAAAACCTCTGGCTGAGCTGCTGATGTTGAGCCCAGCTTCTCTCCTGCTGTTCCACAGCAGCTTCATGTCACCAGGCCCAAGATTCATGGCCAGCATTGATGCCCGAGCTCGGAGCTCAGCTCTCAGAGGGCTGCATTTGAGGAGCTGGGTGACTCAGGGCCTCCACTCTAAATTCCTATTAAGCACTCTAGATTTAATAGCTGCTATTAATACAAATTATGCTTCATTAAGCATGAAGCTAAAGAGAACTTGGCTCGGAGGCTCCAGTTCAGTATGGGGCTGAAGGACACACAGAACGGCTATTTTTAATCCCGGCCATGTGAGTAGGGAGAGCAGCAGCCTGACACTGCATGCGCCTGCCCCGCGACTGCTGCAAATTGAGTTTTTCACATTTGCAAATAAATATCTCTTGTTTTTAGCTCAAGGTGTGCGACAGAGGTAAACCTTTCCAATTCTTGAGGGATGGTAATAAACAAAACACTCTTCCCTGCAGAAAACTTTTTTCTAGAAAACTTGAGAAGGATCCAAAAGGGAGAGGCCCTCAGCAGGTCCCCTAGCAGACCCCTGCTCCCACACCTCCCAGGAGGCTCCGGTTCTCCCCACACTGGGGAGTTAGAAATGCTGGCCATGCTGCCTCTGCTGTCACCTTGCTGGTTTTATAGACTGTGCTATATCCAGATGCAGCTCAAGAATAGGTGAAAATCATACCTGTGGCATTCTTCTAGACCGGGAGGTCAGAAAATGTTTTCTGTAAAGGGCCAGAAAGTATTATAAATATCTTAGACTTTTGGGCCCTGTGATCTCATTGCAACTATTCAACCCTGCCACTATAGCACAAAAGCAGCCATAGACTACACATAAAGGAATGCATATGACGGTGTTTCAATAAAACTTTATTGACAAAACAGGGGGTGGGTTAGATTTGGCCCCCAGGCTATAGAGTTTTCTTCCTCTGATTCAAATTTTCTGTTCCATCCTAGATGTTTTTGCAACGGGTATAAGCTTAGTCTTTTTTAAACACACTTATATTAACTACTTCTATTTATCTGCACCATTGTGATTACTGTCATTCTTTTTAAATCTCTGTACATGACACCAGTACAGGATTATGGCATTACCATGCTTGGATTGGTTGAATACCCTTATTATCTTCACTATGTTCAACCAAGACTGTGATACACTTCAAGGGGGTGCAATTTCCAATCAGCACTTTTGCTGAGAAGTCAGTTTGCATGCTTTACATGTTACATAGTACCTGATCATTATAGTTGTTCTAAGAACCTGACAGTGTGTGCACTGCAATGAGTCCTGCTAATGAAATGCCATGGTTTATCTACTGTGGTAGGTATATTAGAGTTCTCCAGAGAGACAGGGCCAATAGAAGATAGATGATAATAGACAGATTAGATAGATAGATAGATAGATAGATAGATAGATAGATAGATAGATAGATAAGTATATAGCTACAGATAGATAAAGATATTGTCTCACATGGAAGATATTGTCATTATGGAAGCTGAGAAGTCCCACATGCTGTTCTCTGCAAGCTGAAGCCAAGAAAGCCAGCAGTTCAGGTCCTGGCAGATTGGCTGATGCCCACCCACATCATGGAGAGCCATCAACTTCATTCAGGCCACCAGTTCAAATGCTAATCTCTTCCAGAAGCATCTTCACAGACACACCCAGAAATAATGTTTAACCAGCCATTGGGTATTCCATGGCCCAGTCAAATTGGCACATAAAATGAGCCATAACTGTAGGTTAGCTACTTGTTCAGCTCATATTCATTACCATCTCCTTTTGAGAAGTTCCTTGCCCTTGAGTTTGATGTGTTTTGCTTTGGCCAATGAGAGCACATTGGGGAGGAGAGGCTTAAAATTACGGGCTGGGCGCACCTTTCATCAAAATTACAAGCCACTAAGACAGTGGTAGAGCTGCTTCCAAGAGTATGCGAGGAACGGGGTTTGTATAGTCCATCAATAAAAGGCACTTTTAATAAGAATGCTTTAATAAGAGTGCTAGAAAAAAAGAAAAAAAAATGTATTTAAAAAGATTGCTAGGCCAGATGCAAAACTAGTAACTAGCTTTTCCTCTATCAAACAAAACTACAAGTTAGCATGGAATTTTACAAAATCTGGGCTCTAATAAATAGTAAACAGCAAATCAAACACAGGAACATTCTTGTAAATAATTAAATAGCCCTTGGTCAAGCCTGTTCACCATTAAAAGGACATCTGCCTACATTTTTGCTTTATCTTCAAGCTCTAAGTACATTTTCTTCGCCATTGTTGAGGGATATGTCATAATCATGGAGAACATCCTTGCGGTGTGAAGGAAAACCAGGGTCCTGGATACGCGTGCTCAGGAACTCCTCGTGTCCCTGACCTGGTGACACGCCCGCTAATGTGGTCACCCAGTATAAATAAACGGCATGTTTTGTGCACTGTGTTGCCTTAGCTGTTCCACCAGGGGCAGAGGATGAACAGGCAGAACCCCCAAAAAGGGGAAGGTAGCCCTCCTTCTCCCCATATGGAGGCTTTTGTGGATTGCCTTAGACTTACAACAATTAATGGCAGCGAGCAGCTCTGCTGTGCTCCTTGATCTTGGGACCACCAAATGAGTTTGAGCCTCATACACATGGGTTAGGATGAGTGGTCAAAGGATTTTACTGCCTCACTAGGTCTAGCAGGATGTCACCAAAGCAAATAATGTAATACCTCAAAACCTTCCCCAACATGCAAATGATCATAAATATTCTATTATTCTTAATATTACAATTTTCCTTTAGTTGTTGTTTCCTATTAACATGACATCCCTTGGGGGGGGAATCAATGGGGCACACATACACTATGACCCTCATTCAGGCTGTTGCACAGAGGCAAAGTTAAATGTACGTAGATTTATCTCAGTACATGGGTGAACATCACTCACACCTCACACATCCACAACAGATAAGAGAAGTGCCAGACAGACTGCAGGAAGACTTCATGAATCTCTTAGTGCTTTGCTGGAAGTCTCAAGTTTCTTCTCTACAAACTGAAGACCAGGAGTTGGCGAACTTTTGCTGCAAAGGGTCAGATAGTAAATACTTTGGGCTCTGCAAGCCATACGATCTCTGTTGCAACTACCCGACTCTGGCATGAAAGTAGCCATATACAATATGAGTGTGGCTGTGTTCCAACAATTTACAGAATAGGTGGCAAGCTAAGTTTGACCCATGGGCCATCTTTTGCCAACCCTGCTGTAAACTATAGCAGGCTCCCTAACCCAACATGACAAAGACATCTCTCATGGTTGCATAGCCCTGATATGCTGGCTTCCTACATCCCCTTACCTCTACCCTTAAAGGGAAGTAAAGGGTTGGTGCGTTTTTTAAAGGGTTGTGTGAGCTAGATCATTTACATGCAATTAGCACAACCATCCCCTCCTCTGGGCAGCAGCTAAGGGGGCTTCACACAACTGCTCTTTAACAACTATTTGACTTGGAGTTGGGACAGCTGGTTAGCTCAGTTGGTTAGAGCATGAGCAGTGCTCACAACACCAAGGTTGCCAGTTCAATCCCCACATGGGCCACTGAGCTGTGCCCTCCAGAACTAGACTGAAACAACTACCCGACTTAGAGCTGATGGGTCCTGGAAAAACACACTGTTCCCCAATTAAAAATATATATATATGTATATGTATATATATATATATATATATATATAGTGTGTGTGTGTGTGTGTATATATATATATATATATATATATATATATATATATAGAGAGAGAGAGAGAGAGAGAGAGAGAGAGAGAGAGAGAAGTGGGCAGGGGCCAGGTGATGGCTGAAACAAAGTGATGCAGCAAGAGATGGAGCCTTAGTACCTTTGGGTTAGAGCTCAACTCACCAGAAGCCAGAACCTGCAGGGATGGCTCCAAAGACCACCATTTCAGCTGCTGGGGCGCGGAGGCAGGGTGTGGAGGTACCAGGGGCTCTGTGATGCTCATGGAGGAGCTGGGGGTTGAGACAGTCCTTGCTCAGCCCCAAAGCAGGCCAGCAACAGACAAGCGCATGAACATGAAGATAGAAGTGGCCAGAGGCTAAGGCGGGGCCTGAGCAGCAGCCAGATGTTGAGAGGCTATAAAGCTGGACCCCAGAGTGTGAGGGAGGATAATGAGGTGGCAGCTGCAGGCAGAACTCATAGGCCAAAGTCCCTTTCTGCTTAAACAGCAGCAGACCAGGAGCTGGAAGCAAATTTGCAGTGTAGGTTTCAGACAGCCCTATCAGAAGCTGTCCTCGAATACCTTAGAAAAACTTCTTTAGTAAACTGAACTGTTTATCTTTTAAAAAAAAAAAAAGTGAAAAGGAAAAGATTCTAAAAACAAGGCCTTTGAAATGCTGAATTTCAATTCCCTTGGAAAAACTGCTAGTAAATAAACTGTACAGAACTAACTTTCTTTTTCCTTTGAAAGAAAGGGAAAAAAATGAGTTCTGGAAACAAAGCCTTTGAAAGACAGTCTTTGAAATAACCCCACCTCTGCTCCAAAACTAGTCTAGCCAGTCTAGAAAAAACAATAATTAACAAATCAGTGCAGGTAAAACTAAATGTATTGTTTGCCTGCTGTTGTAACTTATCTATAAAATATGTGTTTCCATGGGAGAAATATAGAAAAGGCCATTGTATTCTCTCTACCCTCCCTGCCCCATGCCTTGTGGAGAATACATATAGATCCCACTGCACAGACAGAAAGGGACTGTGGGTCAAGATGTTGATGTCCTACCCCTCTCATTTCCAAATATTATAGTAAATGACATTCCAGTTAATTAATGTGAAAATTAACCAAGACTAAATATTGATACTCTCCACAACTGCCATAGTGTAGCTAATTCAAGGTTTAAATAACAAAAATTCATGGCTCTGGAGGTTGATTTGGGAGATCAAGTTTATATGGAAAGCATATCTGAGCTCGAACTCTGCCCTCAAGTGTTAATAAGTCGAACCTGCAGGTGTGTCCTTCTGAGTTGAATATGTGTCCTGAGGGTATTTATTTGTATCTTCTTTTGAGCTTCACCTGGGCTTCCCACATCCAGAAGGGTTATAAAAGGTGGTCCTCTCCTTACCACTCTGGCCAGCACCCTTCAAGCCAAGTCAACTGTATCTCCATTAGTGGTGTGAATTTGATCCTTTATACAACACATGACTCACATCCCATAATTTCCATAAGAAAAAAGAGTAGGACTTGGATCTAGATAGCATTGTAGAAGCCCCCTTTCTTTCCTCCAATCTGAGAACATAGTAATGACACATGAAATATAAAAAGAAACTGCTAAAAATCATAGCCAAGTTCAAAATCAAGATAGCTGTGTCTGCGGATGCAAATGGAAGAGAAACCCAAAGTGGTTAGTAGCAGCTGAAACTCCTGTCTTGCTAAGCTCTGCATTAGTCTGGGACATCTGAGAGTTTTGTTCTTGCAGGGTCGACAGAGTGTGTGTGTGTATGTGTGTATATATATATATTGAACACCCAGTGAGGGACCCAAGCCAGGTTCACAGCTCAGGGCTTCTGGGAAGGATTTTTTTCCAAATAAATCATTATCAAATAAATTTAAAAATCAGGATATTTCCCTTTTAAGTTCACTTTTAAATATAGATTTCTGTTTCTCTTGGAAAATCCAGGGAGTTGCCCCATGGAGCTGGCATGCGTGGTTTGACAAAATGTGGGGAGAAAGCTCTTTTCAGCCTACATCTCCCATCTCACCTGGTGTATTATTGTGCAATGACTGGAAGACTGAAGCTGAGACAGCCTCTTGCAACTACTGAGGAAAAGAAGATAAACTAACCTGGAATCCTGACATTGTTGTACCAGTCAATGAACCCTGGCCCAGCATGCCTCTGTACTTCTAAAGTAAATAATAAATTTCATATGGTTTAACCAGTGTTGGTTGGATTCCCTCTTAGATGAAGTCAATTGCATCCGAATTGAATTAGTGGATGTGTGTTTGGATTGAAAGATGGGGAAAGACCCCAGCCTGCAAGTCAAAATTCCAAAACACATTAGGAAATAAAATGCAACAAAAGACAGGAAACAAAATAAACTAAATAAATAAATAATCAAACGTGAATTCACTTGAGATGAAAGTAAAATGATATAGACAGCCTAACAATGATTTAAATTAATGTCTAGGATCCTCAGTTCCTCAGCAAGAGGAAATATCGGCAATAAAAGGGACAGCACTTATGAGACAAAATCAGGCAGAAATGAAAATAACAGCAAACTATTGATAAACTAGAAATCATGAAAATTAAATGTGTAGTTATTGAGACAGGTGAAGTGTACTCAACAGGTGAAGTGTACCTGTTTGTACAGACTGGACAGAGTATAAGAACTGACTCAGAGGAAATGACCCAGAGGGTAGCCATAAAGAGATAATTATCAGAAAGATCAGCTAAGAGACATGGAGGGCAGGGAAGAAGCAATATCTGAGAGACAAAAGTAGAACATTTCCAAGATTTAAGAAAGACATAAATTATCAAATTAAAAGTTTGCTCTGAGCACAAAGCAAGATTGACACAAATTAATCCCAAAGTAGACATGTCATAGTGAAAAAGATAAAGAGAATTAATCCTTAAACTATCCAGACCAAAAAAAAAAAAGATGGTTAACTAAATACTGTGAGGCAATTACACTGCTTTCCTCCCACTTCCTGCGCTGTCCTCATTGCTTCAGATTTCACACATTGTTTTTGCTAATACCCTCTCAAATCTTGATCCCATCTGCAATTTTCATTTCCTGCCCCCATCCCATTCCCCACATTTCTTCAATATTCAAAACCCACCACCACCTCATCTCAGCTTTTTTATTCATAGCTCCTCTCATTCAATTCCATCTCAGCTACTCTCTCTAAAACATCATCTTTCTTTTATTTATACCTCTCTTATTTTTCCAAATAAGATTTATGGTGCCTGTCAAGTCTGTATACCAGAGACAAAAAAAGAAATTGATAAACTATCATTAGAATAAGGTATTGAAGCCAGAATTCCTAATCATGAATGTCACAGTCCTTCACACTTACTAAGGTCACATTGTTTGAGAGGAGCTTCCTAGTGTCCAAAGCAAAAAGAGGAAAACATTCAGTGCAATGTTTATAGTTTCCATAGCATTGAAGTGCACCAGTTGGTAAAGAGAAGTATTTCCATATAGAAATCAGGGAGATAGGTCCCTGTTGCAACATCTTTCTTGCTCCCACACTCGGTGCCATTTGTGTGATGCCAAAGCAGAGTGTGCAGGCATTAAGTCACAGAAACATGATTCCCTGGTACCTACAGAAGGCTCTGAAGGACTCAGGCTGGAACACAGAGCACAATTCCGTGGAGTGGCTTCTCCCATCAGACACGGAGCAGCTGACCAAGGTAGGCAATTCCCCTAAACGTGCATCTTTGGTGAACAGGTATACATCACGTGTGCAGCCCTTTATAGTCAATGCAGTCTGTTTAGCTCCTTTAAAGCGTTTATTTCATTTTCATTAATTTTTCTCTTTTGCCTATTTTTAAGCATTTTCAGGATGCTTTAGCCAGTTCCTCTAAGAGCGTATCAATTTAACTTGGTAAAGATCTTTGAAATATTAAAGAAGACAAAGATGCCTCAGAGAATGTAGAAATCACATACAGGACCAAATGGTCCAATTTCGTGATGTTATACATAAATATTTAAGCACATATGTCATTAGAGGAGACATATATGAAAGAAACTTGTTTGAGGGTTTCCCAAATGTGACAACCCTAAAAATTTACATGACAATTCCAAAAAGAAATTGTTAGCCATTGAAAGAAATAGTTCTAAAACTATCAATAATGAAAAGCAAAATTGGATCAATCATGCCAGAGGGAAAGACTCGATTACCAGTTAATTCTCTCTGTAAACAATGATATTACAGAAGTACTGACATATGAAAAAGCAATCAAAGACAACGCAGCCAAAGATGTAGGGAGACAAGCTCATCCAGGACACTCTCCTATTTATGAGATGAGGATGTGAGGGCAGGAGTGGCCGCTCTGTGTCCCCAATGCCTAAGAAACTGCCCGGGGCTAGGCACTCAGCCCAGGCCCCTGCCCCTGACCTTGCAGGGCCACCTACACACTGCCCATGGGGACACAGCACAGGTTCTGAGCACTGGTGGTCGAATCTAACCGGCTCCTGGGACTTGGCTCCTCCACACCTCTGTGCTTCTTTCTCCAAGCACAACTTTTTTCATTTGAAGCCTGAATTGATAAATAAGGGATACTTTGGCTTGTAATATCCCTGCAACTCCAGGCATTCTGTCCATTTGCCAAGCACAGCCAAATTCACTGACTCAGAAGTGGTAGCCTTCAACTTCTTCAGCTTCCTGGCTTTCGACCTGAGACTGGCACTGACTAATGAAGGTGGCCCAAGCAGCAGCAAAAGCCTGACTTGAGCCATTCCCTTGAAGGCGGGATGCTGCATCTGGAAGACAGCCTGCAGCCCTATTTCCCAGTTCCCTGGAATTTTCGCTGGGCTGTGCTCTAGAGACCACTCCCATGGAAGGAGCATAGTCCCTAAATGTAAGACAGCTGTTCACAACCCAGACAATCACTGCTCCCTACCCCAAAGAAAGCCCGTTATCCACATCACCAACTGTGATGGTTAATTTTATGTGTCAGCTTGGCTGGACTAGGGTGCCCGGATATTTGGTCAAATGTTATTCTGAATGTTTCCATGAGAGTGATTTTGGATGACATTAACGTTTAAATCAGTAGAATTTAAGTAAAGCACAATGATCTCCATAATGTGGGTGGGCCTCGGTCAATCAGTTGAAGGCCTGAATAGATCAAGACTGACCTCCCCTAAGCAAGAAGGAATTCTGCAGCAGACAGCTTTTGGATTTGAACGGAAACATTGGCTCTTTCCTGAGTCTCATAATCACTTGAGCCAGTTCTTTAAAACAAATCTCTCAATCTCTCTCTAGATAGACAGGTAGATGAGGTAGATGATAGATGATAGATAGATAGATAGATAGATAGATAGATAGATAGATAGATAGATAGATAGATAGATAGATAGATATGTGTATGCAAAGATGCATACATACACACTCACGTGATTTTTTTCTGTTTCTCTGGAAAACCTTGACCAATGTACCTGCCAAGATGATTTAAAGTAGCAGGTCATCTAAAAATCCAGTACAGTATTAAAGAATCTAAACCTTAAAGAAATCTTGTTCTGACAGGTGTGAGGTGATAGCTCATTGTAGTTTTAATTTGCATTTCTCTGATGACTAATGATGTTGAGCAGCTTTTCATATGTCTATTGCCCTGTGTATGTCCTCTTTGGAAAAATGTCTATTCAGGTCTTATGCCCATTTCTTAATTGGATTGTTAGTTTTTTTGGTGTTGAGCTACATGAGTTCTTTATAAATTTTATATTTTATAAAATTAACCCCTTATCGGGTATATCATTGGTGAATATCTTCTCCCATTCTGTAGGTTGTCTTTTTAGTTTCTTGTGGGTTTTTTTTTTTTTGATGGTTTCCTTTTCTGTGCAAAAACTTTTTAGGTTGATGTAATCCCATTTTATTTTTTCTTTTGTTTCCCTTGCCTGAGTAGATATATCAGAAAAAAATATTACTAAGACTATGTCAGAGACTTTACTCCCTGTGTTTTCTTCCAGGAGTTTAATGGTTTCGGGTCTTACATTTAAGTCCTTAATCCAGTTTGAGTTTATTTTTATATATGGCGTAAGAAGGTGATCTAATTTCTTTTTTTTTTTTTGTCTGTATCTGTCCAGTTTTCCTAACACCATTTATTGAATAGACTGTCGTTCCCCATTGTATATTCTTGCCTCCTTGGTCATTGGTTAAAAGACCATATAGGCACGGGTTTATTTCTGGGCTCTCTACTGCGGCCGGCCCTTCACATAGGGTATGTCCCTGCCGCTGAGTTCCCCACAGCCCTATCCTTCTAACAGTCTGACACCCATCCTCTTCCTCTTCCACATGACCTACCTGGCTCTTGTAGGCATTTTGGTTTGTGATCCTTGATAACAACACGAGGATAACAAAACCAGGGAAGGACTAAGAGAGAAAAAAAAAAAAAAAGACATGGGACCCTGCCTTTCTATCCATCTTCCACTAGCGTCAATGCTCACTGGCTGGGTGACTTTTGACAAAGTCCTAACTTTCAGAAGCCTTGCTTTCCTTGTGGGTACCATGGGGCTAATGGTACAGATCCTGCATGATGTTTATGAATATTAAATTGCATAATGTTTGCACAGCACCTGGTAGCTATTATTATGATTAGTTTATTCAAGCATAAGCCATACTCCGTTTGGTAAAGATGGGCCCAACACCAGCCAGGGCCTAGCAGAGCTCAGAAACATGCTGTGAATGCTGCTTCATTATGCACCTTGTGCAATGTATGTTTTGAAATGTATAGTTTAAAAATGCAGTTTTAGAGATGTTGTTAATTCCTCACAATGATCTTGGGAGGTTGCTATTGTTATTACCCATATTTAATAGGTGAAACTGTGGAGGTGCAAAAGTCCCAGCCCCTAAACTCTCCTGAGTGCATCTTTACATCACAGTACCTGCCAAATGCATAGTGATAATTATCAATGCCTGTCTGCTTTTCCTCCTAGGCCATGAGAACCTTGAAATTAGAGACAAATGAGAGCCCCTACTGTAGCCTCATGGATGACGAAAGGCCAGGCCCAGGAAAATGCTCAGCTAGCCTTGGCTGAATCAGTCAGTCCATCAACAGAGGAAAAGCCCCACATCAAAAAATCAGTGAAGGGCCCTGAGTCCGGCCCTGGCCTGAGCCCCAGATCACAGGAAAGGGGATATTTTTCCTTTTACTTCCTTAAATTTCTCTTGGGTCCATCACTCCTTCACAGGATGGGAATTGGGAGTTTTACCTGTGCAGTCACGTGTGGATCCCAGGATACTGATGGGGGCTCCAGCAGAAAGAAATGTGACATCTTCCCATAGGTGCTAGAGGAACTGGGTGCCTTCCATAAAGCTGCCAACACTCTTACAGCCCAGGCTGCTCCCTTTCCTGCACAATACCCCTTTTGATGCCCTAATCCAGCCCCTCTAGCTCTCTGATACCTGATCCTCTGGGCAACAACATGGAAACATGGTAACCAACACAACAATGATTAAAATCAGATTTACTGGAGTCTAATTTACATACAAAAAAGTTACTTGTTTTAAGTGGACAGTGTGATGAATTTTGACAAAAGTATACAATATTGTAACTACCACTACAGTCAACATACAGAATATTGTCATCATTCCAAAATGTTCTCTCTGCCCCTGCTCCAACTTCCTGGCTTCAGGCAACCACAGATCTGTATCCTGTTGCTGCCATTTAGCTCTTTCTAGAATGTCATAAAATGGAAGCATAGAATATAAAGTCTTTGGAGTCTGCCTTCTTTCAATTAAAAAAATATATGTCAGATTCATCTCTATGATTACATCTATTATTAGGTAGTTCCTTTTTATTGCTGAGTAGTATTTCATTGTATAAATATACCACAATTTACTTATCTATTCACCTGTCAACGAACATTGATTGCATTGTTTTCATTTTTTGTCAGTTTTGAATAAAGCTATGAACTTCCATGTGTGAATGTTTGTATGGAATGTGTTCATTTCTCTAAGATAAATATCTAGAGTTGGAACGGCTGGGTCATATGGTAGGTATGTGTTTAACTTTACAAAAACCACCAACCTATTTATTTTCCCAAGTGGCTATCCTATTTTGGTCTCCCACCAGCTATTTACAAGTGTTGTGGTTGTTCCACTCCTCTCTGACACTTAATATTCTCAGTCTTTTTAATCTAGCCATGCAAATATGTGTGTGGTGGTATTTTACTGAGGTTTTAATTTGAATTTCCTTTCTGATGTTAGGCATCTTTTCATATGCTTATTTGCCACTCCTATATCTTCTTTGGTAAAGAATCTTATTAAATCTAAGCCCAATTTTTATTTTTATTTTTATTTTTTTTGAGAGCAGTGTCACTGGCCCTCATATGTGGGACCGAACCGGGGCCGCTGGCTTCTGGCTTCCCAAGCCAGTGAAGCACAATTTTTAAAATTGAGTTGTCTGAATTCTTAATACTGAGTTTTAAGAGTTCTTTATAAATTCTGGATACAAGTCTTTTATCCAATATATGGTTGGCAAATATTTTCTCCCAGCCTGAGACTTGCATTTTAATTTTCTTAACAGGGTCTTCCAAAGGCAAAAGGTTTTAATTTTCATGAGGTCCAATTTCTCAAATTTTTCATTTTATAGTTTCTGCTTTTTGTGCATTATCTAAGAAATATTTTCTTCAATCAAAGACACAAACATTTTCTCCTATGTTTACTTCTACAAATTGTATAGTTTTAGCTTTTATATTATAGTTTGATTCCTTATGGATTAATTTTTGTATAAGATATGAGGTCAAAATCAAAGTGCATTCTTCTCTCCATATGACTATGCAATTGACTCCACTCCATTTTGGAGAACACTAGCCTTTCTCCATTGACTTATCATGACACCTTTGTTGAAAATCAATCGACTGTATATGCCTGCTTCCATTTATGGACTCCTCATTCTATTCCATTGAGTTGTATGTCTATCCTTATGCAAAATCCACACTACCTTGATTACTGTAGCTTTATGGAGTAAGTCTGGAAATGAGGTACTGTGAGTCCTCACCTGTAATTCTTCTTTATAAAAATGCCTTTAGCTACTATAGGTTCCTTGCATTTCTATAAGAATTGCAGAATCAGCTTCTCAAAGAAGCTGTAAAGAGCCTACTTGGATTTGGATGGGACTATTTTGGATCTATAGGTCAATTTCAGGAGAATTGACATCTTAATACTGAGTCTTCAAATTCATAAATATAGTATACTACTCCATTTCTTGGTTTTTAAAACATATATACCTACACAGACACACACATACATGTAAGATATACACATAAACATACAATACATTTTGATATTATTTGGAACAAACTCTTATCAATTAGATCAATTACAAATAAGAAGAAATAAGTTTTTATTTTACCTTCATGTATCCTTTTTCAGTGCTTTTCCTTACTTTATGAAGATTCAAGTTACTTACCTATATCATTTTTATTCTCCCTGAAGAACTTCTTTTAACATTTCTTGCAAAGTAGGTCTACTGAGAACAAGTTCTGTCTATTTTTGTTTGAAAAAGTCTCCATTTCTTTACTTTTGAAGGATAATTTCACAGGGTACATAATTCTAGATTGGAATTTTCTTCCTCTCAGTACTTTACATATTTCACTATACTCTCTTCCTGTTTTTTATGATCTGAGAAGTCAGATGTAAATCTTTTTCTTTGCTCCTTTATAAGCAAGATATTTTTTCCTCTGGCTTCTTTCAAGATTTTTTTTTTCATAACCTTTTATTTTCTGTAGTTTGAAAATGATATGCCTATATGTGGTTTTTTGGCAATTATCCTGCTTGGTGTTTTCTGAGTTTTCTGAATCCATGGTTTGGTATCTGACCTTAATTGGGGTAAATTCTAGTTATTATTGTTTCAGATATTTATCCTGTTCCTTTCTCTCTTTCTTCTCCTTCTCATTGCATGTATGTATACCTTTTGTAATTGTTTCACAGCCCTTGGATATTCTGTTCTGTTTCTCTCAGGTCTTTGCTCTCTCCTTTTCAGATATCCTTTAGTTTAGAGATTCATTCCTTAGCCATGTCCCGTCTACTAATAAGTCCGTTGAAGGCATTCTTCACTTCTTTTACAGTGTTTTTTATCTCTAATATTTCTTTTTGGTTCTTTGATAGCATTTCCATCTCTCTGCTTACATTGCCTACCTGTTATTTCATATTATACTATCTACTTTATCTATTAGAACCCTTAGAATATTAATCACAGCTGTTTAAATTCTTAGTCTGATGATTCCAAAATTCTTGCCATGCCTGGTTTTGATGCGTGCTCTGTCTCGTCCAATTGTGGGTTTTGCCGTTTGGTCTGCCTTGTGACTTTTTCGTTATAGCTGGGCTTGGTGTACTGGTGAAAGGAACTCTAGTAAATAGGCCTTTAGTAACGTGCTGGTGAGGGCGGAGGTTGGGAGGTGTTCTCCAGTCCTATGATTGGTGCTCCATCTTTTAGTGAGCCTGTGTCTCTGGACTGTAAATTTCATGAGTTGTCTCAGTTTTTTTTCTCCCCCTTAAGTGGACAAAAGGGTAGGATTGGTCGGTCATGCTGATTTCCCTCCCCCAGGTCAGTTAGGCTGATAATATCCCAGCAGGTTAGGCTCTGGTTCACTAGTTTCCCCTGAGAACAGGCCTTGTTGAGAAGAACAGAGTTCTCTGGCTTATTTCAAAATGCTTGCTTTTCCCCTCCTCCTCTGGGAATCACAGGGACTTTTTCTCTAATATTTACTCTGAGAACCTGATCAAGTTCCTAGAGGTAAATCTCACAATATTTTTGTCACCACCCCACCCATAACTGGGTTCCCCTGGAGTTTTTAACCTTCAGACTTGTCCACACCGAGCCTCCAGCATTTGTCAATTATAATTCAAGTTTTCCTACCCCAGCACTGGTTCCCTTGTTGATTTCCACTCATGAATATCTGCTCCACTAAGCCATGACTCTCTGCATCCACCCGTATCTGCATCCTGGGGGCAGCAGTCCTCCCTTCTCTTATGGATCCAAAAAGCATGGTTGATTTTTCAATCTGTTCAGCTTTTACTTGTTGTTAGGATGCAGGGGAACTTCCAAGCTCCTTACATACAGAACCAGAAACTGGAAGTCTCTTAAATCTGTAAATAAATTTTTCCCAGCAATGATTTTCCAGCATACTGAAAATATACTCAATATGGACAAATTTTGTGTGTATTTAAAATTTTTTACTCTAGATATTTTATATTTTCCTTAATTAATTTTATATTTTAATGCTATTCTAAATGGCATTTTTAAATTCAATTCTGATGATGTTACTGGTATATATAGAAATACAATTTATGTTTACACATTTGACTTTGTGTCCTGCAAGCCTACAAAAACCACTTAATAGTCTAATAGCATTTTTTATAGATTAAAATTTTTCTGTGGAGATAATTCTGTCATCTGTGAACTAAGACAGTTTTACTTCTCTCCCAATCTATGTGCCTCTTATTTCTTTTTCCTGCTTTATTGCACTGTCTATGACTTCTAGTACAATGTTAAATAGATGTCTTGAGAGTAGACATGTTTCTTTTGTTTCTCCCAAACTCACAGAGAAATTATTCAATCTTTCATCATTGAGTCTGATGTTAGCTGTAAGTTTTTCCATAAATGCTCTATTAGGTTGAGGAAATTCCATTTATTCCTAGTTTTTCTCAGAGTTTTCATCATGTGTTATATTTTGTCAAATGTTTTTGTTTTTTTCTGTATGTGTTGAGATGCATAAATTTCTTTGTATGTTAGTCTGTTGCTATAGTAAATTATATTGAGATGTTTTCAGGTAATAAGCACCTGCTGTTTTATCCCAAACTGAAAATGGTCCTTATGTCAATAGGACAATGGCTGAACAAATGGTGGTTTGCACACATCCTTCTCCTTTATTTTCTCTATCATATCGGCAATGAAAAGGGCAAGAAACTCAAAAAAAAAATAGAAAATGATATATGCAAATCACAGGAAGGGGACCCCAAGTTGCTGATAAGTATATGAAGAAATTCTCAACCTCACTTATAATCAGAGAATACCACATTAAAATAAGAAAACACAATGTTTTACCCAGTGATCTCGATAGTCACAGACTTCTGGTAGTTTCCCTCTCAGTGGGACACAAGAAATGATGCCATGATAAAATACTCAATTACTGACAAAAATTAAAGAATTCTTATTTAGTACCTAGCTAGGAAGCGTAACTGGTGTTGCTATGTTTGAAGGGAATCTGGCAGGTATGGGTGACAATAAGCAGCCCCATACCTTGGTATTTATCTGAAAGAAACTCTTACACAAATCCAGAAACAAGGATAAATGTGCAAGTATGTTTATCACTGTGTTGTTTGTGATAAGGAAGAGAAGAAAGCAACCCAGTTGTCCTTCTGGATAAATAATTGTGGAACCTGTCATGATAGAATGCTATGCAGGAGGAGGAAGCAACATAGATAAATCTAAAAAACATGTTGAGTAGAAAAAGAAAACAACAAAATGAGGTCCATCACACAGAGTCATTTACATAAACTAAAACACACACTGCATTATATATTTTTAAGACTAGATTTATCTGAATAAACACATGGAAAGTATTATAGATTGAAGGGATGCACATAATAGATTCTAGAATGAGCTCCTATGAAACAAGGGAACTGGAGTAGGCTTGTGGAATAAAGCAAAAAAAAAAAAATGGAAACAAAATAAATGAGAGGGTCCTTGTACTAAACAAGGGATGATAATGTGCCTTGAGCTGAAACATACAATCAGCTAAGTCTAGGTATATGTGTCTTAGAAAAAAAAAAAAGTCATCAAATTTTAAATGAAATTTCAGCCCCTGAGACAGACCCGTGGGGGACAGTTTTGGGATCTGTGACTCCTTGGAGCCTTCCCACAATTCAGAAAAAAGCAGCCATGACTTTGGCTAGACCCAGAGCTACAAATTATCACATTGTACTGTCTGGGTGACATGTTGCTTTGTTGTGGCCCCAGCTCCTGGCACAATCTCTTCAGATGTGTTATTTTTCTGATGCTAATGATTAAATCCCAATGTTGTGAACAATGAACCTTTTGCACATTCCAAAGGGGCTAAAAAATCCAACCCCTTCTCACACTCCTCTCATTTTGATCACCTCAGACACACAAAGGAAGCCCCTTTGCACATCTGCGGGAGGACAGCCCGTCCTGAGCCCTTCCAGCCCTGAAGGAGGGAGGGAGTTGTGTCCTCTGCTGCTTCTGCTGGGGCTGCTGTAATGAGTTACCCCACCTGAGTCACATCGCCACAAAGATAGAAGGAGAGCAAGGAAAACATGCTGGTTTTCAAATTAATTTTACACAGCGAGATGCTGTGCTCTAGTTAGAGTGGCTAAAAAGCTGGCATCAACTTTTTGTGTCCCATCAAGAGGGAAGTAACCAGAAGCCTGTGTCTGTCAAGATCTTTGGATAAACATGGGAAAGGCAGAGAATTTACCTTTATCTCTACCTATCTATCTATCTATCTATCTATCTATCTATCTAATATCTATCTATTTATCATCTATCTATCATCTGTCATCTGTCTATCATCTATCTATCATATATATATATGATAGATATATATCATATATCATCTATCTCTGTGACAAGGCTACAGAAATGACTGTAATCATTACCTTTGCTGCAAATGGAATTTTTATGTGGAAGTAAAGAAAAAGAAAATGTTATTTATTTAAACACTCCATTTTCATAGTAAATTTTTGCATTCACTGTAAGTATTGGGTTACTTGGAAAACGCCATTACATACTCAATAGCTTGCCTTGAGCAAGCAGCACATTTATAAATGCTTCATATGGACCAACTGTTTAATGTGAATTCCTAGTACTATGTTTGTGAGGCATTCATTACTTTCAAAAGAGAACCATGGGACATTGTATGGCATTATTATTGCAATACCATACTCATTCTAGCTGTGGCTCTGGGTCTGTATTGTTGGTGTAAACATGATTTTTTTCTCTTCTACTCATTGACCACAACATGGATGCACTTGTCCATTTTCCTGGTGAAAAAGTGACTAGCCCTGGGGAGGACATAGTTGGCCACACACACCCTCCCAAAGGTCTACGCCTCATGAGTCATATTGTGTAGCAGGCATAAGATATGAGTGAAAATGACCTAGCATCCCATTCCTGACATTGGTCCCAAAAGTCTTAAATCAATCAGCATAACTTCCTCCTCTTCGCCAGAGTAATTGATCCAATTAGAATAAAACTTGGGACTTCTGATGATTTGGAAAAGAAGCTCTCTTGCTCTGGCTGGACTTGTGTGGCTGTGAAGTCTAGAACTGTTGTAGCCATTTGAACTTCAAAGCAAGTAGCTGACCCACAAGATGGCAGAGCAGAAAGAAAGCCATCGAAATGGAGTCAGAACCCTGGTCCGCCTGTGCCTGGAAGCTGCACTCTACCTCCAGCCTTTTTTTTTTGTTTCTTTTTTGTTTGTTTGTTTGTTTCTGTTTTGTTTTTTAGCTGAGCCATCCTGCCACCTGTTGGCAGCTCAGCGGCAGCTCAGCTCAGGCTGTGCATCGAACTGCTGTTGCTCAGAGCTCAGCTCACACTCTTGAGCAAGCTCTTAACCAACTGAGCCACTCGGCCAGCCCTACCCCCAGACATTTTAGTCACGCATGTCACTATTTGTTTTTGCCAATTTTACCCCCATTCCTTGGAAAGCTAATGCATCTTTACCATAGTGGTCCCAAAGTGCTAAAGATAAGTGTGTGGGGGTGAGGTTGTGGGGAGGGGGAGGTGAAGGCAATTTATTTCTTGGAAATCCTCTTCCCCATTTGTTTATCCAGCATGCCACCTCACTGCCAGGAGCTTTCTCTGCTCATTTGTGATATAGGCCAGCTAATAAGGAAGCCTCTCTTTTTATTTCTTCAAAACCCAGCTTCCTCTACTTTCAGTATCTCTTCCACATTATGACTCAATCTAAATTTAGCCATAACTTGGTTGTGGGGACCCAGGGATATCTACCAAGAGCCTTTCCATCCTCCACTTTCTCCAGGTGACAGTGCTGAGGGGCTGGGAGCTGTACCTGAGGAGCCCACAAGACCCCTGAGACATCAGGAAGTCAACAGTACAGCTTCCCCTGTGTCAGTAATAGAAACAAAGCCTGACAGATGGGCCCGTCTGTGAAGGAATCCAGGGAGATCCGTCACTGATGACCACATCGGCCACCAGGCTCTGGCCCCTGACACTGCCGCCGTCATGTCCTATGTCTGCTCAATCTCCTAATCTACTCCATCTGCTTCCCAAAGACAGAGTCCCTTTCTGTTTGCCATTGCTCCACCATGATTTCTTCATTACCATTACTCCAAGAGCCCTGAGTTCTAGCACTGGCGGTCTCCTCAATTGCCCTCCTACCTTCCATCCTTTGTACACCCAATGCCTTCTCATCCTTATGCTTTTCCTTGTTCTTCTACCCCCCTCATGAATCCTCTTTCCTCATCCCTCTACCTTTTTAAAAATCTGCCTGTACTACATGGTCGTGCTCCTGAGTAGTAAAAGTTTAGGGAAAAGAGCAAAAGCTTTGACATCAGACTGACTTGGGTTTAAATTCTGCCTAAGGCAGTTATGAATGATACCAAGAGGCTGAATCTTTCTGGAACAGAGGCACCAAAAATTCATGATCCACTTCTGCATAGCCACCTGTCCCAGCTTCCTTTTCTTCCTGCAGGGAAGTTCATATATCCCAGAAATAATGTCCTGCAGAGACACCCTATGTGATACCGTGAGACTGTGGCCCCAAATTCCACTCTAGTTCCCCAGTAAATTGAACCACATACAGGGCTTCCTTTATCTAAGTGAGAAGCAGCTGTATCCAAAGCCATCTAGGATGCCTCCTTTCTGGATCTCACCTCTCCAAAGGGGAAGAAAGGTATTGCCAAGGAAAGGCACTCAAAAAATAGGAGGTGGGCCGGCTGAGTTGCGCGGTGGTTAAGCGCTGGCTTGGAATGCCAGCGGCCCCGGTTCGGGTCCCACATATGAGGGCCAGTGACACTGCCCTCAAAAAAAACAAAAAAACAAAAAAACAAAAAACAAAAATAGGAGGAAAGAAATTTCTAACACCAAGAATAGAGCTTCCCTTCTCAGGCCACCATGCAAGCCTTTTCTGGGTGAGGCCATTCCAGTCAGAATGTGCCCTGACCTTTACATGGGACACGAGAGAATGGGAAAGGAAAGATGAAATTTAACTAGTATATCGGGGCTTACAGCTCTGGATCAGATAAGGCCACTAGCCTCTTCTGCTTCTAATTTCCTCCTTGACCATTTAAGTCCCTGAGCTTGTCTCTTAGATGACTTCAGGACCATAGGAATGGCCATTGGCCTTTGGCACAAAATTATTTCAAAAAGTAATACATCGTGTCAATTTCATTTACAAAAACAAAATGAAAAACAAGAACTTGCTAACCCAGTGATTTTACCACCCAAAACCCCAAGAGACATGACCCCTCAGAGTTTACAGGTTTTGTCTCCAGATTTACCATGGTTTTGTCTTTAATGAATTTGCTTCAATACTTCCTGTAACTGGCACTGAGACTCTGCATCTACTGGAATACAACTTTTCTATGGAAGCTCTTGGATTGAATGGCTTCTACTCACCTGTATGCATTC
Organism: Aselliscus stoliczkanus; assembly: GCA_033961575.1. Taxonomy (NCBI): domain Eukaryota; kingdom Metazoa; phylum Chordata; class Mammalia; order Chiroptera; family Hipposideridae; genus Aselliscus; species Aselliscus stoliczkanus. The sequence continues at coordinate 106,521,230 of CM066735.1, forward strand.
CTCCATTGTCCTTTCTGGTCTATGCAGCATGATTCTCTTCCCCCAACACTATCAGATCAATGTCCTGGCATTAGTTCGCTGTTCTGTGTTCACTCTAAAATATGTGCAATAACAATAATGAATATTTCATAATTAATAATTGTGTTTGCTTTTTCTTGGAAATTTGATGAGCTTTGGGGGAATCACTTGGTTAACTTGAGTCTGTTAATAAAAGATGCCCAAAGAAATTTGTGCTGAGTTCTCTTTTTCATACTGTAAGTTTGGCTCTGCCAACAGAGTCATTCCAGTGTATTTGAAGCTATGGGTGTTTCCCTGAGAATTATAATCATGAAGGTGGCATCTCTCCCACTGAAACCACTAGTAAAGAGCTCACTCAGCATCCATCCCTTTATCCTCTCCTATCTTCTCCCTCAGGTCAGCTTCTCAGATTCAGTGATATAAGCTAATGGGAAACAATAATATCTTTTCCAAAGATTTCTCTTCCTTTCTCTGTCACACTTTCCTGGAAAATGTTGAAAGCAATTTACAGATTCTCAGCACATATAATAAATAGGTTTTTCAGAACAACCTTTCTTAAAATTGCCAACACTATCAAGACTAGGTGAGACTGTTTTTTCTCTGTTGGTTTCTCCTGGGAGAAATTACCAAATAATTATAAAGACCATAAGGATTGAGGTAGCACTTCAGTGTGATATGCTTGTCATTGCACAAAAAAATATGTCCCATAAATGACAATACACTGGCATCATATTACTTCTCTCAATCTGGTTTTATTTCTAGAAGTTCAAAAATTCTTGGCAAATATCTATAGGTTTTGCTTCCCACCATCTACTGCCATTGTGCTGATAACTTATCCCCACCCCTTTTTGGGGAACCACCCCTTCCACACTCAGTCCTTGTGCTCTGGGTGTGTTCAACTCATGCCCAGCTCGAGAGGTAAACATATAACTTGAGTCTAGGCCAATCAGCACACTGCATTTTCCTGGTCACAATGATTGGCTTAGGAGTGGTCACATGACCCAACCAGAGCCAATAAGATGCAATAAGACACTGCTAGAGTTTCTGGCAGAGAGACAGGTGTCTTCATTTCTGGTTATAAACTGTAAGAAGGAAAGAGCTGGAGACTTGTTGCCACCATCATGTTACCCCATGGAACCTGAGACGGCAACCAAGACAGAAAGAGACAGAGCTGAGATGTAGAGAGAAACTGAGCCCTAATGCTGTTTGAGTCCTTAAATCCAGCTGTGCCTGCAACCATCTGTAACTCTGGGTGGTTAGTTGAATGAGACAAAAATTCCCTTTATATGCTAAAGCAGGTTTTAATTGGGTATTCTTTTACTTCAAAACAAAACAAAGCAAAAAACCCTGAGTGCCCCATGAGGTACCCTGATTTTAGGTTTGAAAAAGTACATTCAGTGAAGGTAAAAATGTAAGCTGAGTGATGTGACAAAGAGCCTGTATTTCTACATTTCCTAAAGTAACTAGCCCATCCTGGCCACATTCTAGTTTCCCAAGATTGTGTGTGTGGGGTGTGTGTGTGTGTGTGTGTGTGTGTGTTTGTGTGTGTTGGACTGATTGAATGAACACACAAAGAAACTCAAGAATAATTCACATCAAGTGTTAAAGAATCCCTGGGTTTCAAAGCAACAATCACAAGAATTTGTAATATCTATGGTAAATATGCAACTGCCAATCAATGTTGAATGAGCAGAGCTCACTAATGGCTGAGCCACAGAATAGAATGCCTGTGGGCATAAAGGCTCTCACTGACCAGACTCTTGGCAAGGCCACCTGTCTCCCAGAAGCAGGGAGCAGACAATACCTAAGGGAAGGTCTCTCCCCCCACCTCCATGCAGCAGATGCACCTCTGGAGCAGTGAACATTCAGATTCAGGGCTTCAGAGTGACTCTCACCTCAAAGGGTGTACAGTGTGGGCTGAAAAGGGCAACATGAATTTATCGAAGAAACCATGCAGAGCCTGAATTCCACGGCAGGGAGAAGCTGACTTCCTTCTGACGCTGGCAGGTTAAGCATCCTTGGCAACTCAAAACTGCTTTCAGACAAAGAAGGCCCAAGACTCCAAGAAAAAGGAGTCCTCACAACCTAGACATGAGCAGAAATGATTTTAGAAATTGAAATTTATAAATAGAGCAAAGTTTTGTTCTCATCCACTGTACTCGTAGTCTGTGTCCTCTATCAGCATCTTCCTCCCAGAGGTTCCGTGCTCTTTCATGGCCTCAGTCACAAAAGAGATGGGTCAGAGACTCCTTTGCACAAAGGAGCTGGGAATTAGTATGAGCATAGGGATACCAAGAATAGAAAAACCAAAGAAAAAGTGAGGCCAGCCTTCAATTCATTTCAAGTGGTGAAACTTCTCAGGTACTGACAAGGGCTCCTACCTATCCCAAAACTTCCTTCTCTATACAAGGAATAAAATTCCACTGTGGGAGTTGTATTTTTTCAACTTCTGACTTTAATCTCATTCAAATACAGATTCCCTTAAAAAGAAAGTAGTTTAGACATTAAACTGTTGTCAGTCACCTGCGCCTCTGTGTGAAAACTTCATCACTAGAGAAGAAAGTATGATAACTAGGAGCATAAATACAATGAAGGGGATAAGGAAAATGGGATACCATTTGAGGGGAAAATGGTTTTTGGGAGACTGTCGCGCTAGACAGGACACAGCATGGACTTTGAGGTCAGAAAGTCCTGGATTCAAAAGTTGATTCTATTACCTATTAGCTGTTACCTTGAACTAATTACTCTACTTCCTTGAAACTTAAATACTTTCTTTTTGAAATAAGTATATAAATGCCTATTTTCATGTCATTCATCATTGCAACCTCTCTGTCTTGAAGGCCCAGATATTCTTTGGCATTTGCCTGGCTAACTCAGTCAGGCTGCATGTCACCTATGTCACCTCCTCAGGAAGACTGGATTGGGGAGGCGCCACCTGGCAGGATCCTAGAGCATCCAACTACACCCAGCAGAGGCTGCATCAGTTGTAACTTCTGCTATTCTGTACTGTGACTCCTCCCTCTGACATCTGAATGTCTCTGCTAAAATGAAAGGGTCTTAAGACCAGGGTTTGTGTCTCATTCACCATTGCATCCCCAATGCTTAGGAAACTTGAAAACATCAGGGAGAGGTATCTGAAGAGCTCTCACCTAGGAAAGATACAAATATTGGACTTGGGTGGGCTAGAAGAGAAGCCGGGCTTCTGAGGGAGGCTGTTCCTTCACTGCATGGGGACATAATGCAGGCAGGGCTGAGAGAGATACAGGCAGCCACATCTTTGCAAACCAGCTTCCTGACCTGGAGCAGAAGCCTGACTGGAGACAAGGCAGGAATTGTGACACTGTTGTTAGACAAAGTCGAGGTCAAAAGTATTGCAGGGACACAAGAGGTCACTTCATGATGATGAAGGCTGCAATCCACACTGGAGATACTGCATACTGTCCTGAACCATTGGGAATCAAACAACAAAGCATCAGCATTTGTAAAGTAAAACCATAGAAAATATAAAGAGAAACTGACAAAAATATAAAAATAATAAAGTTTTAATATACCTCTTTAGATCTCTCTGATAGATCAAGTATATGAAAATAAGTAAGGATACAAACATGTAAACAATATAATTAAAAGTAAGTCTTTCTAGGTTGTTATGGTGCAAAAATTACAAAATTGACAAAAATTTCCATCTTTAGGCACAAATTCCAAGAAGCTTTATAATGAAAACTACATTCTAAGATTACAATATAATAAAACAAAAAATAAGTAGCAAACATAGAAAAGCCAAACACTTGGAAATAAGGGGGAAAACATTTCTCCTAATTAACTATTGGGTCAAAGATAATAGATAAGTGACAACTGTCAAATATCTAAAAAAGAAAATAATAACATTAAAAATTATAACTGGAATACATTCAAAATTGTACCCATAGGGGAAGTCATAACCTCAAACACTTATATCACTAAGCAAACAATAATAAAAATAAATAAGCATTCAACATAGAAAATTAAAAGGAAAAGAAAAATAGAAGTTCAAGGAAATTGTAACCTCCAAAAACAATTAATAGTCAACAAAGAATTAAATATTTTAAGAGTAGTTTCTTTGTGGAAAAAAATCAAACAACTAATACATAATTAGGTAACCTAATTAAGAATGAAAGAGAGAAAGCGCAAAATTATAAAATTAGGAATAAAGGAATAAACACAAATGCACAGAAGAATCCAGATACATAGGAGAACATTTTGCCCAACACTGTGATAGTAACTTTGAAAATATCTATGTAAGTATGATTTTCAAAAGAAAATATAAATTACCAAAACTTCCAAATTAAGAGAGAGAAAAACCATAACAGAAACTAAGAAATACTGTAAAACCTGAGATTGTTGAGTAATGTGGTTTGCAAGTGTTCCACAAGATGAGCAAACATTTCTAATACATTTTTTTTTTTTTAAGATTTGGGGAATTGGGGGAGGGGAACAGCGTTGGGGAATCAGCAAGGGGAACAGACAAGTTGCTGTCCTTTGTTCTTCGGTCTAGTTGTGGAGGACATCGCTTCACTGGCCCATGTTGGTATTATCATTGTGCTCTTTCCGGCTGAAGCAGTCACTCGCCGGCCATTGGACGGCCGCTAACAGTGGCTCACAGCAACTCACGAAAGCTTACAACCAGCTGCTAGCCAGCCCCACTGCATCCTATGCCGTCGCCTGCTACTCATGGCAGCTCAGCTGCAGGTCCAGCTGTTGTTCACCATCTTAGCTGTAGAGGGCGCAGCGTCATTGGCCCTCATATGGGATCCAAACCAGGGCCCTACTGCTCAGAGCTGGTGCTCCCAAGCCAAGTCTTAACCAACGCACCACTCGGCTGGTCCTCTAATACATTTTAACATGGTAAACGAGCAATGTCTTGCAATACGAGTAGTTTTTCGGAACAAATTATGCTCGCAAACCAAGGTATTGCTGTATGTCAAAGAGCTAGCCTTTCAACATCTCACATTTGCCCAAAATACTATATCCAGATGATTTTAAAAATGAATTCTAGTAAATATGAGAGGAGCAGATATCACTCATATTTTTTAATTGTCCTGAATTAAGCCAAAAGAAAGGGGACAAAATCCCCACTAGAAGAAATGTCACAGGTTCACATTTTAAGAACAGCATGTACAATGGCAGATATTGTCCCATAATTAGAAAATTCAGTCTCACTCTCAAACCCACAGTTGTGATTTCTTTCCCTAGCCCCTGTGCTGTCACTGGAAACACTAAAAAATAGATTTTGACTGTTATGAGGACACCATAAAAGAAGTGGATCTGATGCTGTACTGCTTTATTTACTATCCTATATCTTTCTGGTTAAAGCTGTGGCCTGTTGAAGTCAGGTGAGTATAATTGTCAGGTTGAGCCTAAGGCTACTAAAACAGGCTTTGTCTGTTACAAGTGTCTTTAAGTTCTTGTTCTACTTTTGAAGACATCCATATTGGAAACTGTGGACATACACTATCAAAAAAAGATATATATTTCAAATAAATGCCATGATCCTACATAAAAAACTTGGTGAACTGGTGTGCAAGTATATATTTTATGGTAAAATTAAAAGTTTAAGATATGGGAATATTGCTTCTGTGACAAAAGTAGCTTCCATCAGATAAATTCTCCTGCACATAACAGTTATATACTCTGGACAAACTTAGGGAAAAATTAATCCAAACTCATTCATGAACAACCAAAAGCAGGCAGAGACTAGAGGAGCTTGATATCAGGGAACAGCACTGGATATTGGTTTATGCAGATTTTCACCTGCAGATTTTCCTTAATCCATACAAAATGGGGCTGGAAGAAAAGCAAACATCCATAGTACTTCAGCTTAAGGACTCAGAGAATGGAATTCAGGACTGCTGCGGTGGCTGGAAAGGAAAGAAGCTAGAGATAAAGCCCTACAATCTGTATGTAAAGCCCACAAATCCTCATTTGACCCATGAATTACACAAGCACTGGAGAAAATACCAGGAGGCTTGGCAGAAAGCAACAGCTAGAAGACAAAAAAACTGAATGCACAATTCAGCTGTTGCCCACCATAGGAGAGACAGAGTTTGGTGTTTGTGTCCAACCAAGGAAATTGCTTCCTAAAATAGAAATCAATAATCTTCAGAAGAAGATAAAGGAATCCAGAGTTTCAATCATGTGTCACCTAGAATACAATCAGATCTTACCAGACAATATGAAAAAACAGGAAATGAGAGCCATAGTCAAGAAAAAAAAGTTAGTCCATATCAACTGACTGTGATGACTCACTGGAATTATGAGATAAGGACTTTAAAGCAGCTATTACATTTTGAGCACTTAAAGGAAAATATGGTTAAAATGGATGAATAGAGGATGATCTTAAGCAGAGAAATGGAAACCTATATAAAAAAGAACCAAACAGAGAATCAAAAACTGAAAAGTATAATATCTAACATGAAAATGTGCTGAATAGGCCTAACAATAAATTGGAAATGGCAAAGAAAGAGTCACTGAACTTAAAAACAGATCAGTATCAACTTTCAAATGTAAAGAGCAGGAAAAACAAGAAAAAAAAATGTTTTAAATGAAATGGTCATAGTGACCTATGGGACAATATCAAGCAGTCTAACATGCATGCAACTGGAGTCCCAGAAGAAGAGACAGACAATGGGGAAGAAAGAGGTATTTGAAGAAATGATGGTTGAAATTGCTCCAAATTTGGTTAAAACCAACTTATAGATTCAAGAAAACAAAATAAATACTAAGGAAGTCAGAGCTAGGCATGCCAGGTCAAACTGCTGAAGACCAAAGATAAAAAATGCAAAAGTCTTGAAACCAGTCAGAAAAAAGAAAACATTAAGTAAAGGAAAAAAATATGAAAATGGCCAATTCTTTTAAAAACAACAAAGATAAAAAGACAAAGAGGTTACATCTGTGAAGTATTAAAAGAAAGAATCTGAATTTCTATATCCTACCAAAAATATTCCTCAAAAAATAGAAGTAAATAAGGACAATTTTTTGATAAACTAAGATTGAGAACATCTGTTGTCATGAAAATAATACTTCAAGAAATGCTAAATAAAGTTCTTCAGACTGAAAGGAACTGACATCAGATAGAAATTCAAAATCTACACAAAAAGTGAAGAGAATTGGAAATGGTGAGAATTTGTGTAAATACAAGATATTACAAAAATCTTAATTCCTTTAAGGGGAATATGACTATTTAAAACAAAAATTCTAACACTGCGCTGCAGGTTTTATAACATATGCAAATATAACATATATCATAAGAATAGCACAAAGAACTGGGGATAAATACAACTATCCTGTATAAGAATCTTATTAAGGAACTTAAGTATAATATTAAAAAGTATTTGAGGGCTGGCCAAGTGGTGCAGTGGTTGGGCACTGCCTTGGGACGCCAGCGGCCCCAGTTTGGGTCCCACATGTGAGGGCCAGTGACAATGCCCTCAAAAAAAAAAAAAAGAACAAAAAACAGTATTTGATTAATCCAAAAAACACAAGAAAGGGAAAACAAAGGATCAAAACAATAGATTGGGACAAACAGAAAACAATAAGATGATATAACTATAGCCAATATCAATAATTTCATTAAATATAAATGGACTAAATACTACAATTAAAAATCAGAGATTGTCAGATCGAATAACTATATGCTGTCAACATAAGATGGACTTTAAATACAAGGGCAAAAATAAGTTGAAAGCAAAAAGACACTCCATCAAACACTGAACATAAAAAATTGGTGTTTAATTAATACAAGACATAATTATATTTTTACAAAACCTATTACAGAGAATAAAATGTCTATCATTATAGATGAAGAGCCTATTCATTAGGAACTCATAACCATCATATATGTATATGTGCCTAAAAACTGAGCTTCCAAATATGCAAAGCAAAATCTGACAGAACAAAGAAATAAATAAAACCACAATCCTAGGTGGATATTTTTAACACATCTCTCTGAATAATTTATAGAACAACTAGTCCAAAAAAATCACTAAAAATATAGATGATGAGAATACTATCAAGTACCTTGGACAAATTCACATTTAAAGCACAGCTGAAGAATACACCTATTTCCAAATGCACAGGAGATGTTCTCCAATTTAAACCATGTTGAGTTACATAAGGCTTAAGACATTTCAAATGATTGAAATCTTACAGAGTATAATTTGACCACAATAGAATTAAATTAGAATCTATAACAATACATATATCTAGAAAAACCTTGACAATTATAAATTAAATAACTATTTCTAATAGCTCGGGTCATAAAAGAAATCACAATAAACATTAGAAATAATAAAAACTAATAACAAAAATATAACGTATCAACATTTATTGGATACAGCTAAACAAAAGATTATCAGGAAATTTATAACTTCAAAGACTATTATTAAAAATGAAGAAAGTTTCAACAAAAATGCCCATCAGTAGATGACTGGATTAAGAAACTGTGGTACATTTATACAATGGAGTATTACTCGACTCTAAAAAAGAATGGAATTGTACCATTTGCAACAATATGGAAAGACCTAGAGACTATTATGTTAAGTGAAATAAGTCAGTCGGAGAAAGACAAATGCCATATGATCTCACTTATATGTGGAATGTGAAAAACTAAATGAATGAGCAAAGTAAACAGAAACAGTCTCATAGATATAGAGGAAAAACTGATGGTTGCTCGTTGGGAGGGGGGTGGGGATGAGGGAGAAGGGGAAGGGATTAGAGAGCATGAATAGGCAACTACAACACTGCCACAGGGATAGGAAAGACAGTTCAGGGAATATAATTAACAATGTTATAAATATTTTGTGGGATGTCAGATGGTCACATGTCTTTTAGGGAGACCACTTCATGGATGGAGTAGAGGCTTGATCACTTGAAGCTGATGTGGTGTAATATTGTATGCCAACTGCAATTGAATATATAGATAGTCATGGGATATGGAGAATAGTGTGGAAGGAAGTCAAGAGAATTGTATAGATATATGATATGGTGGGGGGATTGGGGTGGTGAATTAGGGGAGGGGGTTGTCACTTTTAGGGGTAAAATCTATAACTATTGCATCTGAAACTAATTTTTTTAAAAAAGTGTTTATTTCACAATAAAAGAATTTAAAGGGCTGGCCGAGTGGGGCATTGGTTAAGAGCTGGCTTGGGACACCAGCGGCCCCGATTCAGATCCCAAATATGAGGGCAAGTGACACTGCCCTCTACAGCTAACAACAGCTCCACCTGGAGCTGGGCTGCAAGCCCTGGTGACGGTGTAGGCTGCAGCCCCTGCTGCAGTGGACGGCAGCCATAGGCTACAGTGAGTGGCCGGCTGACAGCCAGCATGAGCTGCCAATAGCCACAGTGAGCGACCATCCAGAGGCCGGTGGCCGATCTGTCTCATCCGGGAAGAGCGCAATGACAATACCAACATGGGCCAGTGAAGCAACGTCCTCCGCAACTAGACTGAAGAACAAAAAGACAGCAACTTGTGTGTCCCCTTCCCCGATTCCCCAACGCTGTTTCCCTCCCCCAATTCCCCAATAAAATCTTTTTTTTTTTAAAAAGAATTTTTTAAAAAAATGAAGTTTTAAAATGCATAATCTAAGCTTTCACCTTAGGAATTTGAAAAAAGAAGCAAATTAAGCTATAGCCAGTAGAAGGAAAGATATAATATAAATAAGAAAAGAAATCAGTAAAATAGAAAATAGTAGAGAAAATCAGCAAAACCAAGAGTTACTTTTTGAAAAGATTAATAAATTGAAAAACCCCTAGATAAGGCTGACAAGAAAAAAGAGAGACAAATACAATATCAGAGATTGAAGTAGGAATAAATATTATGACAGATCTAGTAAACATTAAAAAATAAGAGATTATGAATATTATGCCAATATATTCAATAAGTTAGAAAAAATAGGTTGGTTCCTTTAAAAACACAGCCTACCAAAACTGACAATACAAAATATGAATAGTTCCATGACTATTAGAGACACTGAATTTGTGATAAAAAAAATTTCTGTAAAGAAAACTCAAAGGACACATGGTCTCACTGGTAAATTAAGAAAATAAAGAAGAAGCACCATTTAATTGTCTCAATAAAAGCAGAAAATTACAATAAGCCTTGGATTGCGAGTAACTTGATTTGCGAGTGCTCCACAAAACAAGCAAACATTTTTGATAAATTTTAACTTCGTAAAGGTGCGATGTCTTGTCATACAAGTAGTTTATTTCCAGAATGAATTATGCTTTCAAGCCAAGGTAATTACTGTATTTGACAAAATAACATCCCTTAATAATTTTAAAACCAGGAGCAGAGGGAACTTACAAAAGGAATATATGAAAAACTAGAGTCAAAATAACAGTCAACATCACACTCAGTGGTAAAAGCCTGAATACGTTCCCCCTGATATTGGTTACAAGGCCAGCATGTCCACTGTCACCACCTCTACCTAACACTGCACTGGAAGTCCTAGTCAGTGTACTAAGGAAGGAAAAAAACAATGAAAAGGAAGAAGCAAAATATTTATGTACATATGACATGGTTGTTTAGAAAATCTTAAGGAACCTATAATGAAACTATTAGGATTAATAAGTGAATTTAGCAAGCTTATAGAATATCAGTTCAATATATAAAAATCAAGTACAGCAGCAAACAACTAGAAAATGAAATATAAAAGTTTCAATTAAAATACAGTAAACAAACAATAGTTTGGGGATAAATTTAACATAGGATTGTAATATCACTGCCACTTTAATGACACCATTATTTTAATAAAAATAGTGGGAGGGCCGGCCAAGTGGCTCAGTTGGTTAAGAGCTCGCTCAAGAGTGCAAGCTGAGATCTGAGCAACAGCTGTTCAAGGCCAGCCCGAGCTGAGTAGCCGTTGAGCTGCCAACAGGTGGCAGGATGGCTCAGCTAAAAATAAATAAATAAATAAATAAATAAATAAATAAATAATAAATAAATAAAAATAGTGGGATCTGGAAGCTACTAAGGCCAGGTGGTAAAACTTAATCACTAGAAATAAGGTTGGTATAATCACTATACTGAGATGAAGTGTCCACAGAACATTGTGACTCATGGGACTTGTGGGAATGGTTAATTGATCATAGCATCCCTAGGAATAAAATAGGATGACAGCCTACTAAAGAATGAATCTATATAGCTGGAAATGCTCTCAGTCTGGCAGGAAGAAGCCTGATAAATTGCCTTATAGGAAGTTAGAGCCTACGTTAGTTCATAGGCAGTGGCCAGTGATTTGGCTATTTGGTCAGTATTTGGGAAAAAAAATGATTGGTGAATAGGAGGTCTGGGGGAAGAGTATGTGGATGGACCTCTCAAAATGGGCACAAAATATGGATATTTGTGTTCTATGTGATTGATCCTTCAGAAGACGTTGTTATAAGGTGGACAAAATAGAATCTGTTGATGTCAGTCAAACTTTTTCCCCAGCCACTGCAGTGGTTATTCAATGAATATGGTGACAAGGGTAGAGACTGTACATCAGCTCAAAATGGACCTCCCCCGACCAAACCTAACCTGCCTGCACCACTGATGAGTGGTGATTTGCCAGCAGCAGAGATCCATGGTAGAAGCTCAGTGTGGCCCCATTCCCTGGGGAACTATCCGGTCACCTGGTGTAAGAGTGATTACAGTGTGGACCTTCCGTCACAGAGGGGCCACAGTTTGACCTCACTGAAATAGACCTTCTACTGAATATGAATCAGCCTCTGGCACCCACAGCCATCTGTGAACTTAATGCTTATTCATTGTCTTATTCAACCTCACAACACTGCTTCTGATCAAATGACTCATCTTCACAGTTAAAGGAATACAGCAGTGGCTCATGCTAATGGATTTCCAACTGGTCTTACCACATATCCCCTCACCTAGAAGCAGCTGGACTAACAGAATCATAGAATGGCTTGATGGAGACTCATTACAGAGCCAGGTAGGAAACAATACCTTGCAAGGCTGGGGTGCTATCCTAAAAGAGGTTTTTGAGCCTACATCCACCATATGGTAGTTTCCCTCATAGCTGATGTACACTGGCCTGAGAATCACAAGGTAAAAGTAGGTGCAGCCCCTCTCACTATTACATCTAATAATTCACTTGCAGAATTTTCCCTTCCTATATCTATACTTTTGGGCTCTACTAGCTGAAAAGACTTAGTTCCAAAGAGGAAAATCTTGCCACTGGGTGACACAACACTGGTTTATTTGAATTGGAAGCTGAGATTGACACCTGGTCATGTTAGACTCTGCATACTGGTGATCCAATAGGTGAAGTAGATTTCTCTTCTGCCTGGGATGGTGAATCCTAACTACTGAGGGGGAATTGGGTTACTACACAGAGTGGCCATGCCTGGAACCCAACTAGTGAACCCCTTCTACACAATGAAGGTAGGTTTTGCAGGACTCACAATGACTCAGGTTTTTCAAGTAAATAACATGGCCGACTATTGTTAAGCAATCTCAGGACTGTCATAGGATGAGGGTTCTGAATAGAAAAGCTGGTGCTCCCTTTCATGTAATTAGCACAAGAGAAGCCTGAGGGTCTGAGTGTAGCTCAGAGATAATACAAATAGGTTGTTTATTTATTCAGTCAAGAAACTTAATTTCTTGTGGAACTCAAAAGCCTTTCATTGCAAATTAAACATGTGACTATGTCATAGAAAAAAAATGTGGCTCACCATTTGGAAGTATAAATGTCCCCCAAAGAGGTGAGTGAATAAAAATCAACCAAAATGATTTCATAAAAAGAAAGCAGCACTTCGAAGAACCTGGTACCCAATCCTGGGATATAGATCCTGTCATTGTACATTCTACTATTACAACAAAAATATGATAGACTAAATGGTTTAAACAACAAACGTTTCTCTCTCACAGTTCTGGAGGCTGAGAAGTCCAAGATCAAGGCTCAGAGGTGGTGTCTGGTGAGGACCCACTCCTGGGTCATCAGCAGCCTCACATGGCAGAAGGAGAGAGGGAGCTTTCTGGGGTCTTTTCTATAAAGGCACTAATCCCACTCTTGAGGGCCCCAACCTCACCTCCTCTGCACCCCACAAAGGCCCCATCTCCAAATACCATCACATTGGGATTAGGTATCAACATATGGATTTTAGGGGGACACATTCAGTCTATAGCAGTTCCTATGTAACTCCCCATTTCCTTGAGCTTTACCACATGGTAACTGAACTTAAGAACATCCAACAGCTAGAGATCTCCCAAATTGAACTAAAATGGGCTTCTTGGGGCAGAAGGAGGAAGCTTTCCAGCACCAGAGGAGAACAAGGAGAAGCTGAGGGAACATGATTCCAGGATGTTGGGGAGTGGTCCTGTATCAGAGAGGCTGGAGCACATGACCCATGGGTCCATCCCAGTCCCGCCAGTGTGAGTGTCTTACTGAGGGGTACGCTGAAGTCAACTGCCAGCTTTCCCTCCCCTCTCTTCTTCCCCAACTGCCCCCAAAATATCCTAATCACTGATAAGGCTTAGTACTGTGACAAATAGGTGGCAGCCTGTAGTCTGGAAACCAAAAATCCATCTAATACTTTGTTGTGAGGTAGGCACACAGAAATATCTTTCCTTATCCCAAAATGTCACACAAATTTTGTTTTATTTACTGCAGACTTGCAGCTTTCTGGATGCCAGTCCCTGGCAAATCATAACAATGATTCCTCACATGCTAGACATTGTGTGAGACGCCGAACCTCACTGCTGTGTAAAAAATGGCCCATAAAGTAGGTACTTCCTTCACCAGTGAACAAACTGCAACTTGGAGAAGTTAAGTTATTCACCCAAAGCTACAATACATAGCTACTTGGTAACCACACTGAAATGTGGACCCAACCGGGCTGACTCAAAAGCCACAAGACTGTGCCCCCACACTGGGCAGTGTTGATGATGCTGGTCCAAGGACCACATGGGGACTGCCAGGCACTGCTCCCTCCTGCCGCCCAGGACAGTGGTGAGCTACTACTTAGCACCTACCACAAGCCAGGCATTGCACAAGAAGCTCTATAGGCTTTGCTCATCTAATCCACAACCATCCAATGAGGTAGATATTATTTTAATTCCCATTTTAGTGAAGAGAACATGGAGTTAGAAAGTTAAAGTGCTTACCCAAAGACAGGCAGACCTAAGAAGCAGAGAGGCAGGATTCACACTCAGGTCTGGCCAACCCCCAAACTATGTTCTTTACCTTTTCCCAGGTTGCTCTGATCTACCTGTGCCCACAGGAACTGCCAGGTGTGCTCATAGTGCAGTAGTTTGTGGAGGAAGAAATGAAATATTCCCCCCCCCAAAATTAGGATGCTACAGCCAATAATGACTTCAGAAGAAATACCACTACGAACTGTGGTGCGATCTGGTGCTTTTGCTCATTCTCTCAAGAGAAGATACATTCTGTTAGTTTACCATTCTAAATAAATTCTCAACAAGCTATTTGTCAGTCTGTATCTGTGCAGGCTGTTTTTGTAACATTAGATAAATGAGCAATTAGAGACCTTAAAAGACTCTTAAAGGTGGTGCGAGCTTGTAAACCTAAACTCCCAGGGATAGTAAATGTCATATCAAATGTCTTCAGTCCACATTTCCTGTCTCCCCTTTGTTTCAACAGCTGTAATATGGCACTCCTCATCCTAGTCTGAGGACACCTGACTTCCAACAGGATGTAAAGGGAAAATTGGGGACCTGGGACTTAGGTTGCTTAGATTCTAGACACAGCTGTCCCAGGATGACCTTAACCAAGTCAACATTTCTCTCTGTTGTTTGTTAATAAAATGAGAGGGTTGAAACTATTAATAGACTATTTTAAGAGCTCTCCAAGCTCAAACATTCTTTGGCTTCATAAATGTATGACTTTGAATATACATAGCTTCATTCTTTATAATTTCCTAGGCAGGATCCTAAACAAGAGCAAGTTTGGCCCTCAGTAAATAGTTATCACTGTCATCATCATTGTTATTTGATGAAGTTGGAAAGTCTACATGTAGCAAAACAAACAGAACCAGGATCTACTATTCCACCATTACAGACTCATTTCTTTGGTTTTAAAGGGTTTTTAAATATCTGAGAGTGGAGAAATGCTTTAAAACAATGGATTGTTTTTGTAAAAGCAGAAATCTTCTTTTCTTAAAGTAAAATTCTTTCATGAGTCCCTACATGCATAGATAATCATTTTTTCTGGAAGAAGTGGGGAATGGATCAGGGGCAGGGGAATGGGCAGAGATACCTGGGAGTTTCCCCATTTAGCATGTCCTTCACCTTCACATGGGCCCCAAGGCATTGCCTCAAAAACACAGGATTGCTCAGAAGGCCATTCAAAACTCATTTCTTTAAGCCAATGTCAGTTTACACTCTTCAAGGATTAAAGAGCCATTAGAGATTAAGATGAGTTATTGGGGAATGGAGAACCGTGGGGTGCGCACAGAGGAAGCCAGGCCCTGAGATAGAGGGAGAGAAAAGAAACTACCTTTCCTAAGGGTGTTCTGTCCACCATGTATTTTGCAAGATTCTTTAAATGTTTGATAAGGGAAAAGTATTTAAATTATATATATTTACAGAGGCCCAGTCCCCATGCCATGGCTTTCTAAAGCCAATCCCTCCAGTTGTGCACCACATCCATCCCCACTTCTCTCACGGCTCCAGCAATTCTCCCGTCACTCCTGTCTCAGCCACCTCCCACCTGGACCACCGGCATGGCTTCCTAACCCTCTTCCCCACCCATCCAGTGTGCTGTCAACACAGCCACTCTGCCTGTCCTTCCCCGTTAGGCTCACAGTCCAAGCCAAAGTCCTTCACGGCCACCCAGGGCTGCACGCGCTGAGCCGGATCCCACGTGACCTCGCCTCCTGGCTCATCTCCTCACTGTCTCTGCTACGGCTGCATGGGCTTCCTGTTGTTACTGGAAAATCCCAAGCGCACTCCTGCAATTGTGCCTTTGCACTGACTCTTCCCTCCACCCTGTAGCCTTAAGCCTTCTCTCCAATGTCCCCGTCTCAACAAGGTTCCATGTTGAACACTGCAGCCTGCGCAGTCACTCAGACACTTCAATCTCCCTCCCTGTTACGTCAAGTCCTGTGTTGAACTCCTGACCTCCAGTAGCACCGCATTTGACCTTATTGGGAAATAGGGTCACTGCCGATGTAATTAGGTAAGAGGCCACACTGGAGTAGGGTGGGCCCTTAATCCAATGAGACTGGTGTCCTTATAAAAAGGGGAAATGTGGACACCAAGACAGACATGAACAGAAGGCGGAGGCCCGCCATGTGAAGACTGAAGCTGTGCTGCCACAAGCCAGGGAACAACCAGAAGCCGAGGGTCTTTCTGAGAGCCTTCAGGGGAATGTGACATTGCTGACACCCTGGCCTCTGACCTCTGGCCTCCAGGACTGTGAGACAATACATTTCTGTCGTTTATGCCACCCAGTTGGTGATACTTTGTTACAACAGCCCTAGCAAACTCTTACACTTCTCATGCTCTGCTTTTCTGTTTCTCCATGGCAGTTTCTACTGTATCACACACATCATTTACTCACTTATTCCTTTAAGGTCTATTGTCTATCCCCTCTTCTGGATTATAACATTTGAGGGGGCACAGATCTTGGTCTGTTTTGTTCACTGATGTATATATAACATAGTAAGCATTAAGCGAATGCTTTCAAATGGATGAATCAATTTACCTCCTTTCTTCAGTGTTCTCAAGAAACCATCATAAAATTCTACCTTACCCTTCTACGCCTTAACTCTGAGATTTTTTTTTTCCTTGACTGACGCCCCACTCCTGCCTTACCTACTCTCACTCTCTGTCTTCCCACCCCTAGAGGCAATACTAGCATGTTGGTTTGGGCCTTACAGTGAGAGGGGTGTGGCCCAAGAGGGTGAAACTATATTCATGTTGTACATATGTAATCCTCACGGTAGCCCTGTGAGGCAGACATTATCATCCCATTTTATGGATGAGGAAACTGAGGTTCACAAACATTAAGCAATATGCCCATAGCATCCTATGCATAAAACACTATGCATGTTGACCTTTCTCCTTCCCTCTTTAGCATGGCAGTTTCCCAGGGCAGGCACAGCATCTTCAGCTCTGCATGGCAAGCTCACAGACCAGCCCAGGCACACAGTAGGTGCTCCATGAGCACTGTGACACCACTGGTAAGTGGCAAAGCTGGACCGGAACGAGCCTGACCCCACAGCCCGTGCTCTTACCACACAGCCCACCTCGCCTGCAGCACATGGGCCACAGACCAGCTTCTTTGTATTTTTACGAGGTTTCAGCAGCCTCATCTCCCCACCATCCACCAAAAACATTTCCCACTCCCCTGACCCCACGTACGGGCATCAACACCCTCTGGACACCCTTGCATACACACATATGCACATACAGAGTTTTTGTCTTTCTTTTGTTTTAATGAAGTCTTATACATTCATGTGTGGATTCTGCTTTTCTCATTCAGTGGTTTTCCTGAAAACGCCTCCCAGTGAACTGGTTTGGCTCTAAATTATTCTTTTTAATGACTGCATGGTACCACAATTTATTCAACTGCATGTCATTGTTGGGCATTAAATTTATTTCCAAGATTTCTTTTTTCTTTTTGTTAGTGTTGCTACACTGAACATCCTTACCTGGATAATATCTATAGATTCCCAGGAGTGAGATCATTATATTAAAAAGTAAATGTATGTAGGGGGTGCCAAACACATGTATATGTACACATAGCTTGTATTCATCTTTTATTATCGGTATGTATTATTACAATTTTAATAGTTTTTTTCCTTTCTTAAAATGTGTATACATGTGTTGGCACCCTCTGTATATGCTTCCGTTTCTTATAATGAAAAATTTTCAAACATATAAAAGGGAAGGAAATAGTATAACAAACCCCTTTAAACCAGAAGTTATCAACTCATGGCCAATCTGGTTTCATTTAATCCGTTACCTACCTTCCCCACAGTCTAGAGTATTTTGGGGTAAAAACAGTTACTTTATTAGCTAATCTGTAAATATTTCTATCTGTATCTCTAAAAGTTGAGGACTCTTTTAAATAACATAACCAAAATACTATTATCAAACCTAAAAAGAATAGTAATCATTTCTTCTTATTATCCAGTCTTCAGGCAGTGTTCAAACTCCCTCAATTGAATCATAAATGTTTTTCTTAAGTTTGTTCAAATTAAGATCTTAATAAGGGTCAAGAATTACAATTGGCTAATATGTCTCTTGTCTCTTAGGTCTCTTTTAATTTATAAATTTCCGCGTGTGTGTGTGTGTGTGTGTGTGTCCCTTGCAATATCTCTTTTTGAAGAAACCAGGTCATTTGTTTTGTGTTTTCCACAATCTGCATTTTGCAGGTTGACTCACCACACTATCATTGGTACTTACATCTAGAAGTTTGATGGAATTCAGGTTAGAACTTTTTGCAAGAATACTTATAGATAGTGTTGTATACTTCCACCAGGGAGCATACAATGTCTGGTTGTTTCTCTTTTGTGCTATTAGCAGCCACTGATGGTATTGCCTAGATTCATCTTTTCAGCAAATGGATGATATCTTAATTCTATCATTCCTCATTTATGAGCTGTGATACTTCTATAAAGAGAAAAATTACCCTATCAACTCATTCATTATCCTGAGGCATAGTTCATATATAACAAAGTCTAGATAAATTATTCTTTCCCTTTATTTACCAGGTTTCAAAATAACAGGTTAGCTTCCTACTATCCTCTCTAAATGAGAGGTGTTGGGATTTTTGTTTTGTTTCAGTTACCTGTATGAACTTGTAGGTTTTTTTGTTAATGTGAATAAAAGGTTAACAAACTCATTATCTTTCTCTATGGAAAAATGACCTTGGGTTAACTTCCTAGCTCTGTTCCCCTGGAAACCCAATAAAGGTGCAATGTCACATATGTTACCAAGCAACATGCTTGTGGTAAAAATGACCTCTAGTTAGAAAACTACACCTGGCCTGAGAGGACTGTGAATTAACTATACACACCTAGGGGGAATCCATAGCTTGAGCTTTTCTAAATGCAGTGCATCCTTATAACTGGGCATGTCCCTTCCTAAAACCCCTGGAAGCTATTCCCATGGGATGAAATAAAACATATTGGCTCATTGAGGGAATGGGGCTTATAAGCCAGAATGCTTCCTATACCTATTCTCTTGGGCCAGGCTCCCCAAGAAGCAGACAATGAGATGGAGATTTACCCACAGGAAGTTGAATGGGAAGGGTTCTTAGGAGGTGAAAGAAACAGGGCTACGCAGTGGGAAAAGCTAAACTACAGCGTAAATGCAATTGTGAACCTCAGCCAATCCAGCAGGGCCTCCTCATAGCTGGGATGGCCCTTTAAAGTTGTCCCAATTTAGGCAGGGCTGATCCTGGAAAAGGGGCATAATCTCAGGCAAGGCAGTTCCCCTAGACTGAAAGCAAATCCCAGAGAAAGATTCAGGTGTGAACCATGAGCAGCCAACATCCAGGCAACTGGAGGAATGAGTATCTCAGTCTTAACAAGGACACCTGGATGGTACACCACAGCATCACTATACCACTCATAGGGTCTTATTCCTTCACACCTGCCCTGCTGGCCTGCCAGCCTTTCTGTCTTATATCTTCTAGCAAAGCTAAGTAAACTGGTGCTAGAGGGAACCTGTTCGGTTTTGTCAAATGTACACCTAAACCCATTTATCTTACACATTCTGTGCCCCAGACCTGGAATCACCAATTTCTCCAAGAGCCCTGGTTCCCTTTAGTGAGATTCAGAAACCACAGACTGGAAGACAAGGGGGCTCATTATTACTGGGTTTCTCAGTCATTTCAGTGGTCAGAGTTAAGAAATACTTTTTTCAGATAAAATACATCATGACTTGATATTGATATTTCCAATTCAAATTCAGGATTAAAGATTTTCTTTACTTCAGCAGTCATCCATCTATATATCCTTTCTCCCACTTCAAAAATTGTGATTCTCATTGACAACAACATAATTCCTCATTTGCTTTAATGTACCACACATACAACACTTTCAGAATAACAATACTGACTATTACTAACAACAGGACTACTGAAGGAATTTAAGATTTCTCTTTGCTTTGTTTTGTTTGTCCTTAGGGACAAAACCCCACTGGGGATGTACTATCAAGTTACTGTTCTTTTAAAATTTCTATTAAATTTATTGGAGTGACATTTGTTAGTAAAATTATACAGGTTTCAAGTGTACAATTCTATAGCACATCATCTATATATCACATTGTGTGTTCACCACCCAGAGTCAGTTTTCCTTCCATCACCATATATTTAATACCCTTCACACTCTTTTACCTCTCCCCTCCCCCCTTACCCTCTGGTGACCACCAAACCGTTGTCTGTCTGTGAGTTTTTGTTTCTTTCTTTGTTTGTCTTGTTCATTTGTTGCTTTCAGTTTTATATCCCACATAGATGGACTATTACTCAGCCGTAAGAAAAGCTGAAATACAGCCATTTGCAACAACATGGAAGGATCTTGAGATTATCACGCTAAGCAAAATAAATCAGACAGAAAATGTCAAGAACCATATGATCACTCAAATTACTGTATTTTAAGCTAACAAAATAATTCCCCTTTGTATGGTTATGATACCAACTCAATTTACAGGTTCACTTGTTTCATTTTGCTTAATTTTTAGGACTGCTCTTTTTGATTCAATTTTGTTTTATAGTTATGTAAAATACGTAAGTGGCTTTAAAATCAATTCTATAAGTTAAGATATATAGTCCGCTTGGCCTTATTCCTGTGCTACCTCATAAATCTAAGTTTTTGGTTTATCTTAATATATCATAAGATAAACCAACGACTTAAGACCTTTTCTGACATGAAGGTAGCATATTATATGCACATTTCTACACCTGGCTTTTTGCACTCAATAATATATTTTAGAAATCATTTTGAAATAGTCAATGGAATTCTTTCTCATTTTTTTACGTAGTTGCGTAGACACCATGGTGTGGATTACTTTGGCTTATTTGACAGTTCCCTGTTGATGGATATCTGGATTCTTTCTAGTTTTGTGCTATAGCAAACAGTGCTATAACAGATAACACCATGAATGGATCTTTTTGTATTTTTGTCAGTGTATCTTTGGGAGAGATTCTTAGAATTGGAATTGTTGAGTCAACAGGGAAATGTAATTTTGTGCCATAGCGTTTGTGCCAGTTATAACATTCTCACCAATATGTATAAGAATTCCTGACCCCTAGAGACTTGCCAACAAATTATTCTCAATTTTTTGGAATTTAGGTAATCTGACAAATCAAACGTGCTATCTCACTGTAGGTTAATTTTGCATTTCCCTTCTTATGAACAAAGGTAAGGAGCTTTGTACACGATTAAAGGTTATTAACATTATTTTTCTGGAAACTTCATATTTTTAGCTCATTTTTCTGCAGGTAACTTGATTTTTGCATCTAAAATTTTTAGAAGCTTTTTAGATGTTAAGGATAGCAAATCTTTGTCTATGATATAGGTTATACATGTTTTCCAATTTGTCATGTGCCTTTCTACTTTGTAATGGTTTGTGGGTTTGGTATTTTTGTGGGGGTTTTCTTTCATTTTTTTGTTTTGTTTGTTCAGTCCTTTAAAACCTTTTTATTCCTGTAATCAAATTGATCAATCTTTTTCTTTTATTGCTTTTGCATTTTGTCTTAATTAGAAAGGTTTTCCCCACTTCCAGGTTATAAAGCAATTAACTCATGTTTTCTCCTATTACTTGTATGATTTTATCTTTTACCACATTTAAATCTCTGACCCAATCAGAATTTATCACTGTATGAGGAATGGATCCAATTTTATTTTTTTACATAAGACTATCTAGTCCTCCTAACCTTGTTAAATTATTATAAATATTAAATTCTTTGTCTTTTTTACCACTGATTTGTGATATTGCCTTTATATATTTATGAAATTTCCATATGCAATTTGATCTATTTTGATTTTTCTGTTCCCTTCTAGAGATTATTCCTTCACCAGTACCAATACTATTTTAATTATAGAGGCATCATAATATTTTTTAATATTTAATACAACTGGATCCCTTTATTTCTATTCTCCATCAGAGTTTCCTGGCTCTTCTTGCTTGTTAGTTTTTCCAAATAAGCATTAAATCAAGATTTCTAGCTTCAGAAAAAATTTCTGACCATTTTTTTTACTGGCTTTACATTGAATTTATTAATTTAGGGAAACTGAGATCTTTATGATGTTGAGTTTTCTTATCCATGAATATGGTACATATTTTCATTTCCTCGCGTCTATATTTAAATCTTACAAGGGTGTTTTATAACTTTTGAACTTTTCTGGTCAAGTTTACAGTTGGATTTTTCTTTGTTTTTGTTTTTGTTTGTGAATATAAATTGGGTCTTCTTTGCGTTTACATCCTCTAACTGGTTTTGTTTGTATGACCCAGCAATTTTACTCCTAGGTATATACTCAAAAAATTGAAAATATATGTTCATACAAAAACTTGTACACAAATGTTCACAGCAACATTATTCCTAATAGCTAAAAAGTGGAAACCCAAATGTCCATCAATTGATAATGGATAAACAAAATGTGCTACATCTATGTACCACAACGTTATTCAGCCATAAAAAATGAAGCACTGATATATGCTAAAACATGGGTGAACCTTGAAAACATGTTAAGTGAAAAAAGCCAGCTACAAAAGGCCACATATTATATGATTCCATTTTTATGAAATGTCCAGAATAAGCAAATACATTGACATAGAAAGTAATTTAATGGTTGCCACGGGCTGGAGGGAGCAAGGACTAATGGGTACAAGGTGTCTTTTTGGGGTGATGAAAATATTCTGGAATTAGATAGTGGTGATAGTTGCACAATCTTGTGAATATATTTAAAACACTGAATTGTTCAACTTAAAATGGTGAATTTAATGGTAAATGAATTATATCTCAATAAATGTTTAAAAATAAAAGACAAGAGGGAGCCTTGCACAGATCAATGAAGAAAATGTATTGTAAATTCAGGAGTGTTTAAACTTAAACCATGTAAGGAGAATAGAAAGGAATTATTGATAAATCTGAGTTTGGGAAAACATGAGGGGAAAAAGTACCTCACATATATTGTTTGTGTCAGTATAAACTAGCACATACAAGTAAGCAATTTAGTAGTGTCTATCCAAAAAAATAAAGCACATACCCTATTATCCAGGATTTTCATTTGTAGGAATCTCAAATCAATGTGTGGCTGGCACAGTTAGCACTCAGTGAATGCTTTTCTGATTATAAAGGTGATAATCATAGGGAGACACAATAAATTATGCAATAAACTCCTACAGCCAGTTCAGCTCTCATTTCTGTTTCTTTTTGTAAAAGTAATAAGATGGTGCTTATACCACAAGGCTGTATAGCTATGAAATTTCTGTACCTTTAATGTTTGCAGGCTGCATAAATTGGAAAGAAAATTCCCTTCTCAAATACAAGGTCATTTCTAGAGATACTGCGTGTATACTAAAAGGAAAGTTAAAACTTCTCATGTAGAGTTTCAGCCTCTTGTAAAAGAGATATAGTAAGGTGGGAGTGGGGGATAAGAGGGTGAGAGAAAGCTTGAACCTTGGCCAAACCAAAAAAAGCCAAGAAATATTCATGCGGGAATATTGTGACTTAATGCAGAAAGCCTCATAAAAATCATCAGATTTGAAATTAAAAACATTAAAAACATTTAAGAAATTTGAAAAGAAAAAGAAAATCATCAGTGCAGCAACTGACATACTCAGTTACTTACTGAAAGAAGTGCCCAAGTGAACCGATTTTTTTCTTTAATTCTTCCTCCAAATGGTAATTGCCTTTAAATGTCGCATTGCTATTATTTGAAATGCTGTGCTTTGTTTATCAACTAAAGAGTTCTATCAATGCAGAAAAAGCCCAAGGAGACAAACATCATGTCAGCCTGCTTTCCAATTAATCATCCCCAGGCCTTGAGGCCTATAAAGACATATCCTCAAGTCAACTTGCCCAAGTGGCAGGGAAAGCAGAGAGAAATAGCTTCTGAAATCCACCCCATAACTCGAAAAGTGACAGGTGACAGCTAACCCTTCAGGATGCTCATTGCCTTGCCACTCCTTGGAGCCAGTCCTAAGCAAGCATGGTGTGTTCCTCAGCCCACCTGCCACTGGCCCCCAGATCTCACCCTCCCACCTACCCAGCATGGTGGGGAGACAGGGATTGTGACATAAGCAAATGGCCTCAGGCTCATATATGTAAATGCCAGCCCATGAGCTTCCTAGTAGGCACACAGCCTGGGAAGGCCTCACAACAGACAACCTCTTGCAACCTCCAAGCTGACGGCCCGGTCTGGAGGAAGAGGAACCCCCTCCACAGGAGAACTAACAGCAGGATTCTGGGGGAGGAGGGCAGGTGACCATCACGCAGGAGCCATGGACACGGCTATGTGCGTTTGCTCTCCATGTTGTACATGGCAGAGATGTTGTCCACGGTTATGCTCCTGTCTGTGCTGCAAGTTCCTGTTCACCTCGGAGCGGAACTGCACCTGCTTTCCCTGCCCTTACAAGGATGAGCGGAACTGCCAGTGCTGCCACTGCACCTGCTCCGAGAACCCCAACTGCCACTGGTGCTGCTGCTCGTGGGCCAATGACCCCAACTGCAAGTGCTGCTGCACGGCCAGCAGCAACGTCAAGTGCTACTACTACGAGAGCCGCTGCTGTCGCAATGCCACCATCACATTCCGAAAGGGCCTCCTGAAGAGCATCCAGACCTCGTAAGTGCCGGGCACCCGATGTGGCTCAGGAACAACGAGGGGGCGGGAGGGGAGTGCCAGCACTCAGCGCTTAAGCAACTTTCCAGGCACTGCTGCATGACCCCAAGTCACCCTCATCCCATGCCCACCCTGCAAATGAGGAAACTGAGCCTCTGAAAGGTTAAGTTGCCCAGGACCATACAGATAGTCAGAAGCACCCAGGATTTGAACCCAGAGTCTGTGTGTTCTTAACTTTAAAATGCTCTACTGCAAAACAGAGAGGATGATACCTGTTTTGGTTCAGTGGGCATGAGGACTAATGCATATACTTTGTAATATGTGTTATGTGATTTAAAAATATGAATTGCTTTTCTTCCTCTGAACTTTTGATATCTGCAACCCTTACTGGAAAAGTAATCACTTCCACAGGACATTTTGACCCCTATGGCCTAAATCAGGACCCCAGGCAGCTGTGTACCCCTGCCAGCCTTCTCTTTGTTCTGATGCAGGGGTCATAGACTGAGGGTTTCAGTCACTCTTTGGGAGCATTAACCCTCTGTGTCGGGCATCAAATATCCTCTTTCTACTCTGATCAAACCAGTCTTTCCATGTCACACATGAGAGGGGCTGGAGTAGGAGACGCAGACTCCTTAGAGGAGGAAAGATCAAAGCTCAGCACTGTGACAGGACTTGGAGAGGTAGATTCGAAGCCTTTCAAGATCGGGAAAGCAATTCTGTGGGCAAAGGTTAGTGAATTCAGATGAAAATATGAGTGATCCACCTTGCAGTTCAGCACTTAGCAGATGCTTAATAAATGTTACTCTCTGCTCAGGGCCCTCTCGTGGTCCTTGCGTCACTAGAGGACCCAGAAGTTCTGGATACAGGTTCAGAAGCTCTAAGAAGGTGTGGGAAGTAGTGTCCACACTCCTCTCTCCTCTCGATGCCCCATTTTCTGTGCATCAGCCAAGACAGTCACTGAGCCCATTTCAACAGGGGAGGGAGGACACTGGTGCTTTGGGAAGATGACTCAAGCCAGTAGTTCCCAAACTTTGCTTTGTATTGGAATCATCTGGGGAATCCTTAAAAAATACTGATACCTGGCCCCCACCCCCAGACACTCTGATTTTAATGGTCTGGGATATATAACCTGGACATCAGAATTGTAAAAGCCCCACCCCAACGCCAGTGATTCTAAAATGCAGAATGGTTTGGAGGGGGCAAGGAGGGAAGTCAAGAGACTTGCCAGGTGATACAATGAGAACCCAGGTACAAGGAGAACAGGCCTGGATCTGGGAGAGGGAGAAAGCCATGCAGGGGAGCAGAGACCAGATATCTCAGCAAGAAGGCAAGGCTGCTGGGCTAGGTGATGGTTTGGACATGGAACCATGGCCACTGAATGCCCAAGTCTAAGCCTGAGGCTTGGAAAAAAATGGTCACTGGTGCTACTGGAAGTGTCAGGAGGTTGGCTCTGGGTGCACTGAGGCTTGTCTTCCATATGAGCTTTCTCCTGGTTTCTGAACCACTGCATCCCCTGATCCTCATCAGTACTTTCTGCCCAGCCTCTTGCTCATACTGCCTTTCTCTGGCCTCATTCACCCCTCTCTGCCTTACCGATCTCTTTTGCTCACTTCCTTTGTCACCTCCACCCCAGCTCCCTGTCTCTTACACTAACACCTATCTCTTAGCTCTGCCCTCTCTTTCTCTTCCCCTAACACCACCTTCCTTCCCTCCCTTCTTCTGAGTTCTCCTATTATCTCCCTTTATGTTACACCATGATTCTGAGGGTCCCACCTTGTCAGACTAGAAAGGTCCATCAGGTACCATGTGTACAATGGACTTGTACCTCCCAGTGACCCCTTCAGGGCCCAGGCAGGAGCCTGGGAAGGCAGAGAGGGAACCAGGCTGAGAACATTGAGGCTGGCAGGCCTGGAGCCCAGCATCTCAATCCTATAGAATGAGCTTTCCAGGTGCCTGAGTTCCCACAGGGGGCATGCTCTCTCAGCACAGGGCCACTCTGCTCCAGTACACTTGGGCAGTACTTTTGACTATCTGGGGTCTAAGGTATAGATCCCTAAACAAGGGAATGGGGAAGGAGACAGGGGCATATAGGGACCATAAGCAGGCAAAAGCGCAAGAGAATACAGCCACAATGTCAAGATCAATCCAAACACCAGCATGTGGACAGAAGCAAAGAGATGGGAAGAGTCACAAATTGTGTGTATGTTGACACCTCATTCCCATAGCTAATTCATTTATTTTCATAAACTGCTTTTGTCCCAATTGTAGCTTCTTGGAACATGCACTTCAATTTTACAAGTATGCCTTTACCTTGTCCATAGTTCTTACAACACATGAAAGCAGCTCGGATGTTAGACAAAGCACACATACACACACCCACCAACAGTGGAAGCACAAACTTCATGCTCTTGACCACTGTTTTCCTCTCCTGTGGACATTAGCTGGCTAGTCGTGGAGGGGAGTAATTACAGTGGCCACACCTATGGGTTGCTTACTAGGTACCAGCAGTTAAGGACTTACCATTGATTACCTCATGCAGACTTTGTAAAATTCTCATGAAAGTAGTACTGTGAGCCCTGATTTACAGGTGGGGAAACTAAGAGTGAGGGAAGAAACTCATCTCAAAGGTGCAACTCTGCAGTGGTGCATTCCATCACATGCAATCTGCCCTTAACTCTTACTTGTCTAGTGGTGGGACACATGGGTTTTAGGCTTGGCTCAGGGACTGACCTCCTGGTGTCCCGTCCTCTTCTGTGTTCCATCCCACATTAATAATAATGCCCTCCAGGCAAAACCCATCAAGAACACACCTTTAGTTGGATGAGATTGGATTTATTGCCTCATTGCAACAAGTGAGAACATACACCAGGGTGAGAAGGCATCAATAGGTCATTATAAGATTTAAGCTCCTGTCAGGTGAGGATGTGGGGATAAACCTCCTATTGGGTATCTGAGTAATCCTTGTCTAGATAGAAGGCGGAAACAGAAGGAGACTAATGCTGCAACTGGAGAAAAAGAAGCAGTCACTCCCGTTAACCAGGAGAGGGACTGTTTGGTCATTTGTGTGGTTTGAACCAAGTTCTTGCTTTTGTCTGAGTTCCAACATGATAAAGGGGTCTTGTTTTTGCTTTGCTCCATCAGCCACAGAATGGCCTTGTCCGGTGTTGGTATTGTGTGATGTTATCATGGCCAACAGAACCCCCCAAGGCCCAGCTGATAGTACCAGGCCAGTCTCCGCTGCTTTTCTCTTGATCAGAAATAACAACAAACAGTTGTACAACATATACTGGGTTCCAGGGACTGCTTTGAGGCCTTGCAGGTATTCAATTCAGCTGTGATCCTTTCAAGACGCTCTCTAGTGTGAGTACAATAATTTTATAATGAGGAAACCGGCAGAGACCGGTTAATGAATCTACCTAAGGTCACCCAGCTAACAGATAGTGGAGGCAGATTTTAGAACCCGGGTGGCCTGGTGCCGAGTCCATGCGCCTCTGCCATCCCACTGCGACTGCCTCTCGGTGGCCCTCCGCTTCTTTCCGAGGCTGAGAAATGGAGCAAGCCCTGGAGCCTGCGTCCTGAAACCCTCCCTGTGTTTGGTCTCCTTTCAGCTCCAAGACTGCCCTGCGCGTCGGGAGCAGCGATACCCAGGTGGATGAGGTGAAGGCAATGGCAGCGAGCAG
This sequence comes from Aselliscus stoliczkanus, assembly GCA_033961575.1. Taxonomy (NCBI): domain Eukaryota; kingdom Metazoa; phylum Chordata; class Mammalia; order Chiroptera; family Hipposideridae; genus Aselliscus; species Aselliscus stoliczkanus. The sequence goes on from CM066735.1 coordinate 106,549,716, forward strand.
CCACCTAGTGGACCACCTCCTGTGCCCCATGTGCAGCCGGCTGCGCCTGCACTCGTTTATGCTGCCCTGCAACCACAGCCTGTGCGAGAGGTGCCTGCGGCAGCTACAGAAGCACGCCGAGGTTACCGAGAACTTCTTCATCCTCATCTGCCCGGTGTGTGACCGCTCGCACTGCATGCCTTATAGCCACAAGATGCACCTGCCTGAGAACTACCTGCGCGGGCGCCTCACCAAGCGCTACATGCAGGAGCACGGCTATCTGAAGTGGCGCTTCGACCGCTCCACGGGGCCCATCCACTGCCAGGTCTGCCGCAGCCGGCGCATCGCCTACAAGCGCTGCGTCACCTGCCGCCTCAACCTGTGCAACGACTGCCTCAAGACCTTCCACTCAGACGTAGCCATGCAGGACCACGTCTTCGTGGACACCAGCACAGAGGACCAGGATGAGAAGGTCTGCATTCAACACCCGTCCTGCCGCATCACTGAGTACTGCTGCAACGACAACCAGCTGCTCTGCACGTTCTGCAAGACCGCGTTCCACAATGGCCACGACACCATCAGCCTCATCGATGCCTGCTCCAAGAGGGCCGCCGCACTCTTCAGCGCCATCGCCAAGTTCAAAGCAGGTCCTGGTCCCCTTCTCTCCCCTCCGAATAACTCCTAGTTCAGAAACTGATGGGGAAGATGGCTTGGGGCCATCTGGTTAGTGAGTGTCTTACCTCCACCTGGCGGAGCTACAGTGGAAGTGCTGGGAAGCCCTGAGCTAGGCTGCAAGTCACTGGCCTGGTGTCCACACCTGGCAACTACCACCAGCCATTTAACCTCCCTGTGCTTTGGTTTTCTCATCTATAAAATGGGGATAATAGTAGTAACTCTCTCATTGAGTGACTGACTATAAGGATAAAATCAGTCTGTGTGAAGCCTGCAAAAAAAAAAAAAAAAAACTACCTGCCACATAAAAAGTCCATAAAGATTCTATAATCTTAGTTATAATCTTCATGACCTTGGGCCCCATTTTCCCTTTTGGATAATGGAGAGTTTGATCCTATAGGATCCTGAAGTTGTGTGAGCTTTTTTAAGGTGTTCCGTCACTAAAGTTGGATTTCTCCAGTACTTACCCAATTTTCAGGAGGAAAGAATTAAGTTCATGTTGAGAATTACCTCAATTTAAAACTTTCCCCAACAGATTTTTCATAAAACTTGCGAACAGCAAACTAAATGAACTGGTGGTAAACACATAATAGCACTACAACTCAGAAATAGCCAATAATGTTCTGATCAACAGCTTGTTTTTCCTCTGCATGACTGAATGCTCATGTTTATTTTATATTGCCTACCTATAATATTGTTTTAGTTTCTATAAGGGAAACTGACCCTAGTTTCCATGCACCCTAGTACAACAATATATATGGGGTTCAGCAAAGAGCCTCATAATTTCTGGGTGTGCATCCACCTGAGGAAACATGAGAATTTCAGGGATCCTTTCAAGGTCCTTTGTCCCAGAAATAGCTCCCTTGTTAGAGGCCTACTTTACCCAGGCCTCCGAGAAGAATTATGTCTACTCTTCTTACTACTACAGTACAGGCATTGAAATTCCCTCCATGGATAAGACAAGTGGGGTGCCAAGAAGTAACTGGCACAAGACAACCAGTAAAAGACAGGTCCTAATGCCCATGCTCATTTCACAATAATCATTTGATAACCTACTCCGTGCTAAACAGTGACCAGGTTCTAAAAATAGAGATTGGAAAAACTCAGCAACCACCACCACCTGTGATCTGTGTTCTTCAGGAGTAGCCTACAGTCAAGTGACAAAATGCAGGCAATCAACCCAGCCCTTTCCCTTTGTCAGATTTTTCATGTCCCTGGTGTAAACATGTCTGAAAATATGAGAGGGAGGCAGTTTTCCTTTGAGCTGCACAGAAAAGTACCATTAGACACAGAGGTGGGTCGGAGATGAACTTTGCTAGTATGTCTCCCAGTACCACTCACCAGCATGAATATTTCAGAAATGCCTTGATTTCTCAGTTGCCCCATCCCTGGAAATATTGTTTGCCAATAGACTTTTATGCAGTTTTGGAACCACCACCAGGGAGCCTTTATATTTAAAAAAGCCTATAGGAGCCACGTTGCAAGCGTGAACCACGTGGCCCCTTTGGTTCAAAGTGGGACTCACTGGCTGGGCAAGCCATCTTCTCTGGAGCTTAGCATGCAGAAGGGGCTACTGCTGCCTGTAGCCTGCAGTGGCCCTGTGCAACCATATGAAGCCTGGGTATTTAGCACAGGAGAAACCCACGATAGTTTCCTCAGAGCCCATGGCACCTAAAAGTCAGACAGTGAAGTTCAATTTAGGGTAAGGGGACACCAGTACAAATGCCAGAGAGCCCAGCAGTTGGGAAGGGAGAAAGGGCTACCTTCATGGCATATCCATTCAGATATAGGTCAAGAAATCAGCCTGTTACATAAAAAAAAGAAAAAAAAATTTTTAAACCAGGGTTCAAACTCGCTTTTAGGGATTCAATTCACTTTCTGGAGAGGTGCCATAAATCTGCATTTTAAACAGATCGCCAGGTAATTCAAAAGCAGGTGACCTGAGAACACAATTTGAGACACTCTGGGCCCCGGAGAGAAGATCTAGTTTGTATTGAGTGTTCAAAGCTGTGGTGTCAGCCCCAGCTGCGCAGTGACACTGCCTGGGGAGCTTTATATCTAAAACCAGAAGCAGTGGTGTCACCTGGCAGCTTGGGAGACACACAGAACCACAGGCCCCATCCTGACTGCATGGGAATCTTCATTTTAATGAGATCCCCAGAAGATTCCCTGGATTAGTTCTAAACCTAGCTGCAAACTGTCTCACCTGAATTCCTGAGCCCCAACTCAGGCCAATTCAGAATCTAAGCAGGTGAGGCCAAGAGAAGAGTGTTTTTTAAAGTTCCCCAGGTGATTCTTGTGCTCACAGAGGGCTGAGAACGAGAACCACAGCAGAGCAATTAAGAACATAGGCTTTGGAGTTAGATGAATAGAATTAGAGACAGGTCATGGTTTCTCCCATTTACTTGCTGTGTGACACTGAACAGTCACTTAACCTCTCTGAGTCTTAGTTTTCTCATCTATAAATTGGAACAATATCTTCCTTATAGAAAGATATGTTTCATATATGGACATGACCCATAATATGTGTAATGTATGGATCTGGTCCATAATAAGTGTTTCATAAATAATAGCTACTTTTAAGTATATTCCCTGAAAGAGACCTTGATTTGACTTTGCTCTAAGACCAACTTTTGCAAAGATGTCGAATTTGTAAGGGGTGGGGAGTGCTCCTCAGTCCTTTCTCTCCTCCTAGGGCCGACTATTTCCCCCTTACCTAAGAAATTTTTATCCTGCCTATCAGGACTTCGCACTGTTTAAGCTTAACTAATCCCTAATAAAGCAAAACATTTCCTATCCAAGTATATTTGGCAGTAAGTAACTATTGAACAAAGAAATTAATCATAAAGTGGAATTTCAGCTGCTATAAGTTCACAGTAGCGCTTGTATTTGGGGAGGACAGGGGGCACTTCTCAGTACCACTGCTACCATACCCTAATGGTTTCCTGTTCAGCCCCCATCTGCATCACTTCCTTATCCCTTCTGGGCCAGTGTAAGGGAGGAGGTGGGTAAAGGGAATGGGGGATTCAGAAAGTAGGCCAGAGAGTGACACTGCTGATATTCCCCCTTAGATGTTAAAAAGGGGGACAAAATTTATTCACTCTATAAACAAACACCTTTCAATCACCTGTGCACATGCCAGTCATAGCCGTTACCAACACACCCGTGGTCCCTATGGTTATGACAGAACTCTAGGCTTTCTGTTACTTCAGGGCTCATCTCTGTTACAATGGCCACCACCCACAGAGGTCTACGTTAAGAACCAAGTACAAAACAGACTTGGTTACTCCTGAGTAAAAATTGATGAGGATTGTAGCCCATCGATTCGCTGCAGAGTTGGCCTTTCATGGGGAGGAACTTATTTTGGAACAGACCACAGAAGGCTGACATGTCTTCAGATCACTGCCTAATGCCTAAATCCCCATAAAGGCAACGAAGATGCCCATTTCACAGGTGGAGGCATGCTACATGCTCCCCTATCATAGAGTCCTCTGCGCTGTAGTGTCATTGGATTTATGAGTGCCCTGAGCCCTCTCATATCTACCTCTGTATCCCTAGTGCCTATAAAGGAATGTGTCAAGGAACAGGTAGGTGTCCAGTCAGTGTTTGTTGAATGACTGAGTGAACTTAAATCCAAATACCATGTGGGAAGATGCAGGACTAATTAGATTCTCCCTGAAGTGTAACAGCAAGCCCTTTATTGAAAGGAAGTGGGAATAAAGGCAAGAGAGGGAGCCCAGCGAACCTGAGGGAGTAGAGTCCGCCAGCCAAGAATGGGGTGGGGGTGTGGGGAGGGGGTGTGTGAAAGAGAAGCTGCAGTGAAGAAAAACAGTGCTGATTTCCCTCTGTTGGTGAGGGCTGGGTTTTTGGTGAATGAGACACGGCAACATTTAGAAGTAGTCATCAGAAATGTAGTTCTTTCTCCTACCTCCGCAAAAGCTTTTCCCTAGCTTTCACCCAGGGAAAACCACATTGTGACACCATATCTTCTCAATTTGCTGACAAGTGAAGTCTGGTGAAAACTAATATCAAGGGTGGCCTTCAGCTTCCAACTTCAGACCCAAAGCCACAGGGATTGCTGTTATGTAAGCTAGAAGCATGCCAGGGAAGGATGACTGTTGTATCCAAGGGAAGTGTTAGAGGAGGAAGCGTAGTGAGGGAGGCCAAACGCATTTCATAAACCATTTCATGAAATGCGTTCTAGTATGTTCCTACCCAGCTGCAAGTGCCTTTCCTCCCTCTCCACCCACTTCCTTGGAGTCCAAGATAATTTTCTCCAGTTTACCGCTGCCTTTCCCTTATGGGGAGATGAAAACTTTAACCAAAGTAACTAACCTGGTTGTTTTGCAGTCCGATATGAAATTGATAATGACCTCATGGAATTCAACATTTTAAAAAACAGCTTTAAAGCTGACAAAGAGGTCAAGCGAAAAGAGATCAGAAATGGATTTCTTAAGCTGCGCAGCATTCTACAGGAAAAAGAGAAACTGATCATGGAGCAGATAGAGAATCTAGAAGTGTCCAGGCAGAAGGAGATTGAGAAATACGTGTACGTCACCACCACGAAAGTGAACGAAATGGATGGCCTGATTGCCTACTCCAAGGAAGCCCTAAAGGAGACAGGCCAAGTGGCGTTCCTACAGTCCGCCAAGATCCTGGTGGAGCAAATCGAGGACGGCATTCAGGGCACCTACCGGCCTGACCCACAGCTCCGGCTACACTCCTCACACTGCATACCCTTGGACTTCGTGGAGCTCTCCAGCGCCATGCACGAGCTCTTCCCCATGGGACCCAAGAAGGTATGCTCCTCAGGGGACTCCCTGCCCACCCCCTATCCCGTGCACCCAGAGACGATGGCAACCAGGAAGGTCACGTTCGGCACCCACAGCTTCGGCAACCATGAGGTGTACCAGCGAAGCTCCTCCTTGTTTTCCTTCACCACCACCGGCAGCGAGAAGGCCAAGATCGGTCTGGAGGCCTGTGGGCGAGCCCAGTCAGCCGCACCTGCCAAACCCACAGATGGTCTCTACACCTACTGGAGCACAGGGGCAGAAAGCCAGCCTGTGCAGAACAGCGGCAGTTTCCACAACTGGTACTCATTCAACGATGGCTCTGGGACGACTCCAGGCCCAATTGTTATCTATCAGACTCTGGTGTATCCCAGAGCTGCCAAGGTGAGAACAGGCCCTGGGCCCGTGGGGAAGGTGGGAAGGTGCGGGGCATGGAATGAGTTGGGTAGTCAGGAAAGGTTGCAGTTACGGCTTTTGGCCTGTACGGTCCTGGTCACTCAAATTTGTTCCTTTGCGCTTTGTGGCCAGCCCATTCAAAAGGGATAAGTTCTTGAAATCTTACGTAGCCTAAGACTGGCTTGAAGCAGGCAATGTACATATTTAACTCATAGTCAGAAATACATCTGGAATGAACCCCACTTCAAAGGTAGTTTCTATAAAAGAGAACCCAATTTGGGAACCAGAGTAATTTTAAGAGACTGCTTGGAAAGTGTAATATTATTTCCCAGAGGAAAGCCTGTAATAGTAGACAAAGTACAGAAATTGGAATTAGACATGAAGGTTCCATTATCTATTGGCTATGATTCCTCTAAATTGCTATCTTTCCTAAAGAAAGTATCCAGATGCTTCATAATTTAGAAAGATTGGAAGGATAATCCCCAATGGAACTCCAATCCTTTTCTCCTGAGACTCAGCTTTTTTTAACATTCCGTTCAAATCCAACTGATCCTCAATTGAACTGTTAATAGAATACTTTATTAAAATTCAGGGAGAAAAAAGATTAACACAGAACTAGATATTTTATTAGAGCATTATCTTGCCACCTCTTGGGGTTCCCAAAAGGGACATCTCCCAGGCCAGCCCATGACCTGCTTCCATGTGGCAGAGCCCATCTTTAGCACCCTCCCCGCCCCCATAATCTGAGAACACTCCCAAAGATTTTTAGCATTCTTGAAGTCTAAACCAGGAGTGCTCAGATGTGCACCTGGGGATCTTGTTAAAATGCAGGTTTTGTTTTAACGGGTCTCAGTGGGACCTGAGATTCTGTTTCTAACTAACTTCCAGGTCTTGCCACTGCTGTCTGCAGGACACACTTCAGTATCAAGAGTCTTAAAACAAGGGAATGAAAGCCAGACACTGAAGAAGCTTTACCTTTCTATTCTTCTAAGCCATAGTCTGTTTTGGGGTCTATGATGGACACCGAGAATGACCTTATGTTGCCATATAAAACATGCTGTCCCATGGGCCATCAGACACAGCAAAGTATCTCTGCCCTTCACATAAGAGGTACCCACAACTGAGCAGCTGAACCTACATTTCCAAATGATACTAGATCAACAAAGCCTGTGGTGCATGTGACATTAGCTCAGGGGTGGCATTCAGTCTCAACTCCATGCAACGTAGACCTTGTTGGGGGCTGGCAAGATCTTGCTCTAGAGGAGAAGGACTGGGGATGTCAGCTCTTTACTTGGGCTTGGAGAATAGTCACCCTATGCCACCTATTAGTGGTCCCTGGAAGAGCTCAAGGAAAGGGTCTATGCAGAAAAACCTAGTCAAGTCATTGGCTGGCAAGAGAAGACACCTAAACTTACTTCCAGACAGTGTTATTTGATGTGAAATAGCCTTCATCCCTATTTTGGGATTATGGAATGGAGTTCACACAGAAATCATAGTTTTCAGTAATGTAGACGATGAAATCTGTGTTGACATCTCTCTCAATTGTTGACTAACAGTCCCTTTTAGGCTTTTGGCATAGAAAATATTCTTAAAGTTGGAATTATAACTTGTCTGTTATATCTTAATAATACTAAAGAGTTTTTTTTTTAATAAAAACTCAACATTATTTCTAGAAATCCCTCCCCAGGACATGATGAAAAGTTCAGATAAAGATTCATGCCCAAAAGTGTTCATTGTACCATTATTTATTAAAGTATAATTAGAGACAAGCTACATGTTCAACTATGGAAGGATTAAATCATTTATGGGGCAGTTATTAAAATGGCACTTTATTGAATTTTTAATGATACAGGGAAATATACAATACATAATAAGTAAAAGAAAGAAGGAGTCAAAGCAATATAATCCAAGTTATATGTGTTTATGTGTAGTCCAAAATTGGAAAGAAATAATAATGAATTATTAACTTAATTGTGGGATTATAGATGATGTTTATTATCTTTCCTTATACTATACTTTTTCTGTATTTTCCAAGTATTTTAAAATAAGTATGTTTGTTTTGATAATCAGAAAAAAGTTAATATTTATTAAGTTATATAAATTAATAAAATGCTTTAAAAGTAAATATATAAAAATTATAAGTTAATTACACAAATTCATAAAAAATTTTAATTTATATAGTACTAGTGAGAATTATAAATTAATTTTATAAACATAATAACATTTACATTTATTAAAATTTAAATTAAGCATGTTAGATCTATTTTAAAATACAATTACTATACAATATTTATATGCCAGATACAATCTGCCAATTGATGCTTGTTCATATACCTCTTCCCAAGAGCTGATATTTTATGTTTTGAGTATGAACATATATTCTCCATTACTTGAAGAAGTCATCTCATCTCTCTGAGACTCTATTTTCTTGTATGTAAAATTGAGGGCCAGAATATATATACCTTTCATCTTTCTAGGAGTCTGTGATTCCATTGAAATTTGCTAAATGTAATTTTTCTGAGCCTCAGCTATAAACTGGGATAATAAAATCTCCCTTCCATGTGTGTTGTAAGGACTAAATGAGGTAGCCTTTTCTGACAGAGTCTGATGCTTAAGAGGTGATTCATAAATGGTAGCTACTCTGGTTAGTGGTGTCAGGAAGACAGTGGTCACCTCCAGGATGACTAACAGTAACAGAACTCAGAGGAACATTCTTCTGTTCTTGAAATGCATGACAAGCATCATGTCAGGGCTCATCGCCTGGTCTTTCAAGACTGTCGCGCAAGGTCTAACTCAAAGTCCTCGGCAGCTAGAGGGGATGGGTTCAGCTTGCACTCACCCCACAGACAGCCAACAACCCAGATCTTGACGGGAAAGAGAGCTGAAAGATGGGTAGTAGGACCACACTCGCTTGTTCATTTCTTCATAGGTTTACTGGACATGCCCAGCAGAAGATGTGGACTCCTTTGAGATGGAATTCTATGAAGTCATTACTTCCCCTCCTAACAATGTGCAGACAGAGCTCTGTGGACAAGTTCGGGACATAATGCAGCAGAGCCTGGAACTGCACAACCTGACCCCCAACACCGAGTATCTGTTTAAAGTCAGAGCCATCAACGACAGTGGTCCTGGGCAGTGGAGTGACATCTGCAAGGTACTGTGCATGTCATTGCTCAGACAGATTTTGTGTTATAAGCTCTGGATTCAGAACTGTTTGGATGATCCTGGAATCACAGAACCCACCCCGTGAATGCCCCTTCTCATTCCAGAAAATGTGTTAGCTAGGGCCAAAGAGAAGGCTGCAGGCTTCACTCAACTTTGCAAATGAGAGCTGAGAACTGTTTGGTTTGATTCAAAAACATTTGTGTTAGGCATTGTTTTAGGATGCGGAGATTTAGAGGAAATAAGACATAATCCTTGTCTTCAAGGAGCTCAGAATCTAGTAAACAAATAATTGTGGTGTGAGAAGGACAAAAAAAGTTACATGTCTGCCCCAGTGGTGACTCAAAGCAAGGACAGGGTGTCAGATGTCACAAATACAAATATAGGATGCCCAGTTAAATTCAAATTTCAGGTAAACAACGCATAATTTTTTTAGTATAAGCAGGTACATGCAATATTTGGGATGTACATAACGCTAAAAAAAAAAGAAAATGTATGTGTTGCTTATCTGAAAGTCAAGGAAGAGCCACTGAGCAGGTCAGTACAGACTCCAAAAGAGAAGGTACAAGATTATTCCTATGTTCTTTGTGATACAAAGCTGATCCTTCTTTATATCCCCAAGGGGCATAATTCATGCGTATGATTTTAGTGGTATTCAAAGGAGAAAGGGAAGAAAAATACCAACACTGAGCAGAGCCATCTTACTGTACAACTATGATGGTATTCTTTGGAATCATAGTGGATTATGTCTTAACCAGGTGTTCTTTAGAAGAAAAGAGAATACGTCCGTCCATTTAGCTTTTGAAAAGGGAAATTTATAGCACAGAGAGGGAAGTCTCATGAGACCACTTCCAGCCAGGACATGCATCTAATACCCAAGAGAACTGGAACGTCGTGTTTATCTTAATCTCAATATTGATGTCAGTCTCAATCTCTCTCTCCCTACCTCCTTTCCTTCCTCCCTCCCTCCTTCCCATTCTCTCTCCCTCCCATCTGAATCTGCGCCATTTTCAGCTATCCCTCAGTTTCTCCTCCCCTAAATTCAGTTTACATGTGGCTTTGGATTATCCTGGTCCAACCTCTGTATGACCAACGAAATCCACTCCTTTGTCTCTGGTCAAATGCTGGCAGGAGAGAATCTGATTGGTTGCTATCTGCAGTGATAAAGGGAAGCAGAAGATAAGTGGGGACAGGATTACGCTGTTGATCAGTCTACCAGTCCCAGCCTCCTGGGGGTAGGGGCTCTCTACTCCATCCTGAGTGCCAGCTCTGGGGGTCATGTTCTATTTCTGGAGCCCGGGGTCACCCTCCCCCCATGTACCTCCTCCCCCTCCCCCAGAGGTCAGACACATAAGAAGGAAGTGGAATGATAATGTCAGCCTGGCTGCTCCTGCTGCTGTATACCCTCCAGCCTGTCACCCTGTCAGTGGGTCGCCCCATAGCCCTTCTTGTTGATACCCTTCTCTCCAGAGCCTGGAACCCCCACAGCAGCTACCACATTTTGCATTATGTTCTTTTGACCATGGAATTTTCCTTTAATCTAATTCCACATACCTTCTCATTTAAAAAAAAATTCCTCAAACATGCCTTGCCCACGAAGAGCATTCAGTGCTGTTATTAATTATTTTTTCAGTGTATTTTCTGTCATTTTTAGATGCTAGGGACTGAGTGGGGGTGGAAGATTGAAGTGTGTCAGCTTTCTTAAGTAGGCATTTGTCATCCCTCTTAAACTCTTAACTCCATGAGAACAAAATTCATGTCTAATTCCTCTCGCTTTCTCCCACACTGCTTTCCACAGCACTGTGCATATAGCAGTTCTTAATGGTTATTGAATGAATACATGAGTGAAAATGTGACCAAACAAATGAATATATGAATGAATGCTTAAATTAGAGAGTGAAGAAATAAATTGATAAACAAAATTAATAATTACAAAGTACCAGATGATGCCTGAAACCTCTTAAGCATTTTATATAATCAGTCAAGAATAACATTCCCCCTGAAATTGTGTTTATGCGATTAATTTGTACTCCCTGTATGGGAAGGAAACTCATTGCAGTCCCTTTGCTTTTTAACACAATTTCTAAATGAGCAGAGCACTAATTAATGAGGTTTTCTGGAAGCTTCATTTTTATCAGAGTCGCAGAGCTGCAATATAGATTTTCCTGCAGAAGTAATTCTTCCTCCCTCTCTGTGAATATATTAGCATTCCAGGGGAAACACTGCTTTCCTTAACATTTGTCAGGATTTGCATAAGTAAAGACTTCAATTGCAAATGAAAATAAGATGGTGTGTTTAAATGACATTTATAAAGCTTCATAAAAGTAATGACTTCAGCTCTTTCCTATAAAATCGAAATACTTTTCCTTTGGCATCGGTTCTGTGCAGGTATTTCCTGAAAGGTTTCATTTAAAATGATGTAATGAGGCAACAGAATCATTTCTTATCCAAAAGGCAATATTTCTATCATATGTACTTTTGTAAAGGAAGTGAAATAACGCCCTTTGTATTTGATTTTCATAGTCTGCGGCTTGTTGATTTTTTTTTTCAAGGAATTTTATTTGAAGTATAATACATGAAGCATGAAAATGAACTTTCACATGTTTTAAAGGTTTCATTTAGTGAAGGCTAACTCTGTGTCAGACACTGTATATTCATCATCACTGGTCATCCCACCACTCAGAGGGTGGGGAGTTGTGGCCTCCATTTTACAGATGAGGGCAGTGAGGCTCAGTGGAACAAAGCGTCTGGCCTCATGTAACTTAAAGGAGTTAAGTGGGAAGCTAGGTCTTATCCAAAGTGGAAGCTCTTTGTCCCTCTGCCCTATAATCAGATGCAGGGTGGGCTCAGCCCTGGAGACCTGGCATCTCACTCTGGGAAAATGTCAAAGCCAACTTCAGTGAGAGTTAGTTGTTTTTTTGAGGGGCAAGATCACGCATTGGAAGGAACACTGGATTTGGGCTGGTGTACCTATGTCCAAGCCCCCAAGCCACCAGACGGCAAGCTCTGTGATGACAGGCAGTACATTGGCCTCACTCACCCCGCTTACCAGATATATACCATGAGTGAAGCTGCTGGGTCTTGGAGTGTGTGCCTACTTGATTTGACTGCATGCATGCACACTCCCATAAGGAATGCATGAGGGCTCCTATATTCTAAGTCGTACCTACATTTGGCATGATCCAACTTTCTGCTATTTTGCTAGCCCAATAGGTATAAAGCGCTATCTCCTTTGTGTTTTAAATTTCATTTCATATGCTTGTTAGTTTTCAGGATTTCCTCTTCTGTAAATAGACTGCTAATATCCTTTGCCCATTTTTCTATTGCATTTTTCTTTTTCTAGATGATTTGCAGGATGTCCTTATATAGTCCAGATAACAGCTTCAGACATTGCTAATATATTCTCCATTCTGACATTTGTCTAAAGTTAACTTTGTTCATAGTGTACTTCATAAAATAGCAAAAATCTTCAATTTTGATGTGATCAAAGTCATCAATTATTTTTTCTTTATGGTTTGACCTTTTGAAATTTTGTTCAAAAAGTCCTTCCATAGGCTTAGATCACAAAGATAAAATTCCACATATTCTTTTATTAACTTTACAGTTTCACCTTTCAAACTTAGGACTTTAATCTCTCCAGAGTCTACCTGTGTAATTAGTGCTAGGGAGGGATGTACTTTTTGGGCCATCTAGTAAGCCAGTTTTTCTTATATCATCTATCAAGCAATGTCTTCTCCATTGGTATATAATAAAGGTGCCACTTTGATCTTATATTAAATTGCCATATATTTAGGGGTGTGTCTTTGAGCCCTCTGTTGTATCCCATTGGTCTATTTGTGTGTTTGTATGTGACTACCAAACTAGTTTTATGGTTCTTTAATCTCAGTTTTGTGCTGCCTTGATGATCTGCTAAAGTAAGTCTATCCATTGCCCTTCTTTCTTTTTTAAGGTTTACTTAGCTAATCATGTATTCCTTCATATAAATTTTGTAGTAAGTAAACTGAATTCTGAAAAAAATAATAATAATCGAAATAGAACCTGATTAGAAAGGCATTGAGTCTCTCAGTTAATCTGAAGACAATTGATATTTTTGTAATATGCCTGAATATTTATTCATATTGTCTTCAGTGTGCTTTACTAGGGCTTTTAAGTCCTTCCCATAGATGTGCGATATGTTGCTGGTTAAACCAGATAATTTACAGATTTTGTTGATATTATGAATGTTATTTTACATATGATGATATTTTCTAATGTATTGTTAGTTTAAAATAAAAACTATTGGTGTTTGTAAGTGAAGCTTGTCTCCAGCAATCTCAATACACTCTCTTATTAGTCTGAGAGTCTACCTGTTGATTGATTCTGCTTGTTTTTCTAGGCATATGATCCTATCATCTATAAATAATGACAGTTTTATCTCTTTCCATATAATCCTTGGATCTCTAGTTCTTTTACTTTCCTTATAGTAGCTTTGGCCAGGACCATTGGTCCTACAGAAAATGGAAGCCATGATAATTGATCTCATTGTCTTTTTCCTGATCTTAACATTTCTCCATTGAGATATAATGACTTTTGATTTAGTTTCTGTTGTATATAATCCTTTCAAAGTTAAAGAAATTCCTTTCTATTTCTAAATTTCTGAGAGTTTATTCAACCTCATGAATTTTTTTGTATTATTAAGATAATTACATGATTTTTTTTTCTTTAGACATTATGAAGTGAATTACACTGATTTTGTTATGTTAAACTCTACTTGCTTTCATGAAATAAACCCTATGTAATCATGATGTATTATTTTTTAATATATTTGGTCTTAGTTAGCTCATATTTTATTTTGTTTCATTGTGTCTATGATTTAAATAAACTGGACCTATAAAGTTTTTCTTATACTGTTTTTATCTAGTTCTGGAATCAATATTTTACTAGCTTGATAAAATGAGCTAGGAAGCTTTTGTTATTCTCATATTTTCTAGAATAAATCTTTCTTAAAAGTTTGGTAAAATTCATTTGGAAAGCCATCATTTTGGGTGGGGAAGGGGCTGTCAACTATCATTTCAACTTCTTTACTCTCTCAAGTTCTGTTCTCCATTCCTTCTGTCCTGTTTCATCTGATCACCTTGTTCATGGACATACCTCAGCCCCCACCACCCAGTTCACATGTCACATAGTCTTTATCTCTGGAGACCCTGACTCACTTTTAGGCAGAACTCAAAACCCCTATTTTTTATGAGTCAATTTCCAACCCCCCACAACACTGTTATCCCTCCCTCGTTGCCCCGAAAGCTTTGTGTGTACATCTTACATTATTTATATTACCTTTATGAGGGCTATCTCTATGTGTTATCTACATTTTTATCAGGCCATGGGTAGTCTAATGTCATGTATATGATATGATCATTACCTTGCATGAAGCCCTGTTTTCTCTAAAACTGAAAATTAACTTTGTAAAACTAGAGAACATAATCGTATAAGTATCTTTTTTTTTTTTGCCCGCTTTCTTTGAATACAAACGTAAAATACAAAGTTAGAAGCTTTGTATATAGAAACTTTGTACTTTGTACAACCATTGCTCTTCACCATCCAAACCACACCCCCACCCCATCGGTCCCATGAGCCCTGATTCACCTAGACAGGCCCCATTGATCCAGTGGGCTGTCTCTCATCCTCACTCCCTGCATGCTTCTTCAGCAAATGTGTATTGTGAAGGAACTGAAATGCTGCTAAAGCAGAGATATGGAGAAACCCACTACCTTCGTGGATCAAGAGATCCATGTCTAAGTTGAATTGCTAAGATTTTTAGGAGGGTCCTGATGCCTTTTCTAGGTATTCACTGTGATTAAAGATAGTCCAAAGCATCAAAGAGAAACAACTGGCAGCTTTACAAATAATGGTTCTATCCACCTTTCATCCACTTTTCTAAAAACCTTCTCTTTACCATAACCAATGTTGGAATTATGGAGATGAAGGGCTGTCATTCTCCCACACCCCAATCAAGGTGTTCACAGTCTGGTAAGAGACTTGCTGAAATTTACAAATGCTAGGAGCTGTGACAGAAGCAATTCCCAGGGGCTGGGGGAGGCTACTCTATGGTGAAGTCCATGTGGGATCACTGCCCTAACACTGTCATCAGCTCTCAGTCACATGAGCTGCCTTAAAGGAAGTGGAACATGGTCTATGAAATCCCAATCCCACTACATATTAGCTGTGAGACATCACAAAGTCTACCAGTTCTTCTGCCCCAGTTTCTTCATCTATAAAATGAAGTTGGTGACACCTGCTTCATGTGGTTGTCATGGGTTGTCAATGAGATGATGTGTATAGTATCTGGCATGCAGCAGGGGCCCAGTTCCTGAGAGCTGCCATTTCTCTTATGGCTGGTGCCATGGCTCTCTGTTTCTGATTGCAGGTGGTAACACCAGATGGGCATGGGAAGAACCGAGCTAAGTGGGGCCTGCTGAAGAATATCCAGTCTGCCCTCCAGAAGCGCTTCTGAGCCCTCCTACCCCCACAGCAGAGCAGGCAGCAACCTCAGAGACACACCACAAAATAGACATATATATATACACACACACATATGTATATGTATTTTTCTCGCCACATTCTTCAGTGAGGTTGCAGAAGATGTTCCTGGGACTTGTGAGCTGTTTCATCAGGAGTCTTTTAAGAGCTAATAAAAGGAAATGCTTAATGTAATGGCTTACTGCTTGCTCATTATTATGAAACTAAGAAATAAAGTAGTCAGCAAGTCTCTATGTCTCTATTAGCTCAGACTTAGCCCTAGGCTCGGCATTCTGTCGTGTTTTGTACAGGGCACCACCAGGCTGCTGGGTGGTGAAAAGGGCCCTCACTCCTTGCAGTCGGTCCCCTGGGTGTGCATTCTAACCCTGGTCCAACCTGCTTTCGGTGTTTGGACAAGTCACTGATTGACAGGGAGCTCCTTACCTGACTATGCAGTCTATTTCAACATTATAATAAGCAGCCCACGTTGTTAGAATGTTCTTCCTAATTATCGGGCCTGAACGCGTCTTCCCATAACTTGAAGCCCATGGTGTGCCTCTGAGTCATAAAGACTGAGAGCACTCCCCCTTCTCCTCACTCCTACTGGTGCTCAAGAGCAAAGGAGGAGCAGTAGAACGGCTGGTCAGAGGCTCTCCTGTGGCTCTTTGAAGCAAGGCATGAAAGAATGGCAGAGTCACGCATCGGCTACTGTCACGCTGAGCTTGGCCTGGCCCGTCAGACAATAATGAAGCCCCCAGGATGTCTTGCCTGATAAAGACCCATCTGTCTGGAATGACCATCTCCTGAACCCCACCCCATTTCTGCCTAGAAAATACCACCAGTCTTTCAAGCCCCAACCACTTCTTCCAGGAAGCCTTTGCCGATTCTCCAGGCGGGGACGGCACATCCCTCTTCCCCTGGGTTCTCACTAAACACAGACCCCTCCTCCTCCTCCACCCCATACCCCACAGAGATATCTATTCCAGCCTGTGATTTACCAGACCTCTCTTTTGTCCAAGTCTCTAAGGCTGATATGGTGTCTCATTCATTTTGTCCAGTGCCTGGCTCAGTGAGGCTTGCATTGCAAGTTAGTACCAGGAAGAAAGGAGCTGTTGCTGGAAGGCAGGCACACAGAATGACCCTCCTCTGACTCCCCACCCCCACCCCGGCCCCCCATGTGTCAGTTTGCATAATGAGGGTTCTACACACAGACATGGACTTGGAAAGGCATAAGCAGTTGCTGATTTCCACCTCCTCTAATCCCATCCAGTTCATGAACCATCCCACTGGCAGGCCCATCTAGCTTCACCCATAGCATCACTGCTTTGCAACCCTTTATTTTGCCCCGAGGCTCAGTGTCAGAGCCAGAAAAGGCCCTTTCCTCACAGGAGGTCCCTAAGGAGGATCTTCTAATAATAGGGGAGAAAGCCAAGGAGATCCCTTCCCTGCCCCCAACAATATTACAAGAAGGACTCTCCTGAGAGCTTCGTTATCATCCTATTGCTGTAAAGGATGGCTTGACTCCACCATCGGCTTTGGTATTACCATGTAATCATTTCTGTAAAAAGCTTCAGAATCATCATTAGCACAGGGAGCAAATTACATGATTTGCCAGCAGGGATTTTACTACTGATAAACTCAAATGAAATTAAACTAAAAAAATAAAATGGTATGAATATTGCATTACAATGATCATACCTACTCACAGAGCAAACAAGAAGGGTCAGAATCAGATAAGCCACAGTACCCTGGTCTGGCTTTACTGGCACTCAGTGGCCAAGACAGCTAGAATCTCTGAGAGACCACTTAACCAGTAGCTGAGCCATTCTGCCAAATGCAAGATGGAATTTCTTTTTTTTTAATTGAGCTATAATTGACGTTTAACATCATATTAGTTCTACATGTGCAGCATAATGATTTGATATATGTATATACTGTGAAATGGGCACCCCAATAAGTTCTGTTGACACTCACCATTACACACAGTTACAATTCTTGTGATGAGAACTTTTAAGATCTCTTCTCTTAGCAAGTTTCACATAATAATACGGTATTATTAACTATCATTCCCATGCTGTGCATTACATCCCAGGACTTATTTATCTTATAACTGGAAATTTGTACCTATTGACATATATGATATATGAGCACATGTCAAATATAACCAAGAAATTCATAAATATATACCACTATATTGAGCCATAATCTCCCTGTAATCTATGTATTTCAACATCCCTATCAGCGTATCTGTGGAAGAGTCTGTGGCTGCAGAAACAGATAATTAGCACCAGTGTGCACATGAGCACAACTTACAGCATTTTGGTACCATTGCTAGCTAAGTAAATGGTAGTTTTCTTGCACCTTTTTTCCTTTTTTCCTTTTTTCCTTTTTTCCTTCCTTCCTTTCTTCCTTCCTTCCTTCCTTCCTTCCTTCCTTCCTTCTTTCCTTCCTTCCTTCCTTCCTTCCTGTTTTCTTTCTTTTTAATCTTCTCTAGATTCATTTAGCACCTCTGTCATGAGACCTGGATGCAAGGTATGGGGACATAGTGATGAATTAAACACATATGGTCCTGCCCATGTGTCTGATAGTCTAATGAGAGAGACAGATACAAATATAAACATGTAGATGATTGAAAATGATTGGAAATTCTAGGAAGGAAAGGGATGTAGAGATGGAGGGTATCAATGCTACAGAGAGTGCAACGGATGGAATGTGGTATCCCCCAAAATTCCTATGTTGAAATCCTAATCCCAATGTGATGGTATTCTGAGGTGGGGCCTTTGGGAGGTGATTAGGTCATGAGGGTGGGGCCTCTATGAATGGGATTAGTGACCTTATAAGAAGAGGTCAGGGGCTGGCCAAGTGGCGCATTGGTTAAGAGCTGGCTTGGGACGTCAGCGGCCTTGGTTCGGATCCCACATATGAGGTCCAGTGACACTGTCCTCTACAGCTAACAACAGCTCCACCTGGAGCTGGGCTGTGAGCCCCGGCAACGGTGTAGGCTGCAGCCTCTGCTGCAGTGGGCTGCCATGGGCTACAGTGAGTGGCCGGCAGCCAGCGTGAGCTGCCAATAGCTGCAGTGAGTGACCATCCAGAGGCCGGCGACCGATCTGCCTCATCCGGGAAGGGCGCAATGATGATACCAACATGGGCTAGTGAAGCAACATCCTCCACAACTAGACTGAAGAATAAAAAAAAAAAAAGACAGCAACTTGTCTCTTCCCCTTCCCCGATTTCCCAACACTGTTCCCCTCCCCCAATTCCCCAATAAAACCTTTAAAAAAAAAAAAAAAAAGAAGCGGTTAGAAAGCTAGCTCGCTCCACCCTGTGAAGATACAAGGAGAAGTCAGCAGTCCACAACCCAGAAGAGGGTCCTCACCAGAACCCAATTATGGTGGCACCCTGATCTTGGACTTCTAGCTCCCAGGATTGTGAGAAAGAAAGTTTTGTTGTTTATAAGCCACCCAGTCTATGATCCATTGCTACAGCAGCACAAACTAAGACAGAAGGTACCAGTGAGGGGCTCCCCAAGAAATGGATTTAAAGTTGTTTCCTTAAGAGTGGGGGGTGGAGGGGGAGACAGCCAGCCATGTGATAAGCAGAGGAGAAAAGCATTACAGGCAAAGGAGCAGCAAGTGCCAAGGCCCGGAGACAGGAAGGGCTTAGCATGTTCAAGAAACAGGAACACAGCCAGAGGGGCTGGAATGCAGGAAACCAGGCGGAGAGAAGGGCAGGTAAATGGCCATGGCAGGACTTGTAGGCCATCGCAGGCACAGAAGGTATATTCCCTTGGAAGCTATGGAAGGATGTTTAGCCAGGCAATGTCACACCCTACTTATATTTTGGTATTATGACTTTTGAATCTACGTGAGAAATGAGTTATGGGAGGGTACGGAGGGGCATTAAAAAAAAAAGCAGGAGGACTATTAACACAAGCATGATTACCTGGGCTGAGGAAACTAGTTCAAGGTGAAATCAACAGCCCTTTCTGACCATTGGGGTATGTGTTGACGAGCAAGAGACGGGACTCAAGAATGAGACCCAAGATTCTGGATTAAACACTAGGTGGATGATGAGTCCAGAAAGGGAAGAATGGACAAGTTTGGGGGAAATATCAGATTTCTGCCTTGGATGAGGGAAGATGCTTGAGGAACAAGTGAGTGGGATCAAATAGAGACAGCTGGGTATTGTATCAGTCTGATTCAGTCAGGAAAACAGAAACCACAGCAGTCCTTTTAACAGTGAGAATTGAATATGGGGATTGATTAAACAGGTATTGGAGGACTGAGGACAGAAAAGGGACACTGGGATAACACAGAGGTGGCAACTTCCAGGAGCTGCTATCACCACTGGGATTGGGGGGAAATGAAGTGAAGGGGGTGGGGTTAGCACAACCAGAGGCTCAGAGGAGGAGCCCTGCTGAGCTGGAACCCAGCTCTCTGAGCAGGGCTCATGGCCAGGCTGATGCTGCTGGATGTGAGGGAGCTCCAGGAGGCCAATTATAGGAGCGTGGGGGGAAAGATGAAAACTGACAGCAACAGCGAGACTGCCACTGCCCAGAAAGGACCATTGCTGCAGTGATGCCCTCCAGAAGACTCAGCAAGACAGACTGCAGCACTTTCCTTCTCCCCGCTTCTAGGCTTCCTCTGGCATCCCCCCATAGCAGAGCCTAGCAGAGCCAGCTGGTGAAGGAATAACGATATCTGCAGAGCCACAGCCCTGCATCACAGACAGCTTAATAATCAACCAGTTATATAGGCTTCGAGCTCAAAGGCTAGGCCTGGGCTGGGGACACAAACTCGGGACTCACCAGTGGGCATGACTCAGTGACCTTCTAACACACGAATGGCATCAAGTGCACTGAACTCAGCTAGGCTCTGTGGAGTAAACCAGAGAGACATGAAGCTTGTTCCTGTCTCTGGTGGCTTCTTAAACAAGACAACCACAAGGGCAACTGGAAAGCAATTAAATACTTGAATACGTCACTTTGCCTCTGAAGCCAGCACTGGAATCACCTATGGAACTTTTTAAAAATTCAGATACCCAGGTCCCACTGATCAGATTATGCAGTATGGGGGGGCGGGGCGCGGGTTGGCTAGCCATTTCTAAAAAGCTTCTGAGAGATTCTGAGAAACAGTCCTTTCCCAGACCAAAGAGATGGTGGCCGAGGCATTCGAAGATGGACCCTGGCAGCAGGAGGATGAGAGTTAGCTTTTGAAGAATGGGCAGAAATTGGATAAGGTGCAGGTGAGAAGAAAAACTGCCACGAGGATGGCTTGCAAAAGAGCAGAGAGGCAGGAATGCATGGGAACCTGGGCACAATATTCAAAAAATGCTCATTGATTTAAGTTGGCACCCACAGCTCTCAAAACAGTAAGAGAGAGACATGGTGAATGAGAAACAGAGCACGTAGGGAAATGGTGACGTCAATTAAACCGTTATTTCAACAGCTGCCCTGCTCCAGAATCAATACAGAGTATATGCAACGAACAAAGAGATAATGAACCCCAAGGTGGTGGGATTCTCCCACACATAAGCACCCCTATTTCTGTCCACTGTCGTGTCTTCCTGGTTAAAGCCATCACCAGCGCCCAGCCCTCTCTCTTGGCTATGCCCCACCGCGCGCGTGCACACACACACACACACACACACACACACACACTCCACACAACACACAACACACTCACCGCCTCTGGATCACATTATCCATTCCGAGGTCAGTGAAAAGTTCAAGAATCAATAGGATCAATAGAGATTTGCCTTGTGGCTTGAAGCACTAGAAGATCAAAGAGGCATGGTTCTGAGAAAATACTTAAATACCTGCGACAGGAAATAAGGTGGGAGGAAGGGGAGGATTGACATGATGGAAGACAGTGAAGGGGGGCATTGCCTTCTCACCTCAGTGTCCAAGTGATCTGTGAGGCCATTTTCATTTAAAACCAAAGGGTCTCTTTGACAGCAAACAACCAGAAGAACCAAGTGGTATGGAAATTCTCAGAAAAGCTAATACATTCTAAGGCAAATAATTGAGTAAATCTAAGAAAAAAATGCAATTTGGGGAGAACCCAAGGGACACGTGTGACTGCAAAGCTGAACTGGGCCCAGAAGCTTGAATTTTTTTATACCAAGTAGTAGAAGTTAGCAAAATAGGGTCCAAAACAGCTCTTCAGATGCTGTGAATCTATGCATAACTTCATTTCCATTCCTTTAATTCCACTAGGAGCCACAATTTCTAAATTTTCCTTCAGGAAAAAAAATAATTTAGCTCAGAAATCATGCTTTCGATATAAAACTGTAGCTGTTTCAGGGTTTATGTCTTTGATACTTTTTTTTTTTTCCTTCCAAGAAAATCAGAATAAAGGGAGTCTTTCATCTTAATAAAGCCAGACATGGAAAGCTTCTCTCTGAGCACCAAAGCAGACAACAGACTTACTCAATAAAAGTTGACCCAGTGTCACTGGTCAGCCTGGTCCTGGGCACATGGGACAAATATAGAGCAGGCTCTGCCCGCCATGGGCTTCCCCACGTGGAATGATGGGAGAAAATCCAGCCCGACCGCCTACAGAGGCTTTGTGTCCAGGCCAGGCTCCGTGGAATGAGTGGGACATCCCTGGGGTCATGAAAACGGAAGGGAATTAAAGGAGCAGACAAGCAAGAAGTAGGCATCCTATGTGAGGAACAGCGTGAGTAAAGGTGTAGAGGCTGGACTAGTACGTCAGATGCATGAGTGTGAAACAGTAAGAAAGTGTGTGTGTGTGTGTGTGTGTGTGTGTGTGTGTGTGTGTGCCCCTAGTTCCTGACATAGCTCTACCTAAAACCCTTGTAAATTCCTAAGTGATAAGAGCACAAGAAGGAGTTGAGCTATTGAAGCCACTCTGGGTGGGTTTCTGCATGGGGGCTGGTCACCAGAAAGATCAAGCCATGATTAGAAGCTTGGGATTTTCAGCCCCGTTCCCCCATTCTCCAGAGAGGGGAGAGAGGCTGGGAATTGAGTTAATTTTGGCCATACCTGTGTGAGGAAGCCTCCATCAAAATCCCCATAACATGGGGTTCGAGGAGCTTCCAGGCTGGTAAACACATCCATGTGCCCAGAGAGTAATGCACCCCAACTCCATGGGGACACAAGCTCCTACTCTTGGGACCCTCCTAGACCTCACCCTGTGTATCACTTTATCTGGCCATTCATCTGTATCCTTTATAATGCCCTTTAATAAACTGGTAAACGTGGTTCCCTGAGTTCTGTAAGCTATTCTAGGAAATAACCAAATCCTAAGAAGACTTGTAGGAACTCAGCTGGAAAGTGAGAATACTGGTGACAACCTGTGACCTGTGATTGAGGTCTGAAGTGGGGGCAGTCTTGTGGGGCTGAGCCCGGAACTTGTGAGATCTGATGCCAACTCCAGGAAGATAGTGTCAGAGTTGAAGTGAATTCTAGGACAGCCAGCTGGTGTTGTGGAAAATGGCTTGGTGTGGGAACCCCCTCTGCACATTTGGTGACCAGGAGTGAAGTGAAGTATGGCAGTCATGTGAGAGTAAAGGAGAAATACACAGGAGTGTGTTTTTCCTCTTCAATCAGTGATAAGCGGGGGTGAGGGTGCATGACCGCATTGTAGAGGGTGGATGAAAAACAGGTTTTGAGTTTATCCTGTGACTAATGAGGAGCATATATAGATTGTTGAGCTGGAAATGAATAATAATTGTAATTATAATAGTAATAGCTAACACTTATAACCATATTCCAGGCACTCTACCAAGCATTTTATACATATTGGCTCATTAAATTCTCACAAAAACCCTGTGAGGTAGGCACTCTCATTATCTCCATTTTACTGATGAGGAAATTGAGGCACAGAGAGGTTGAGATAAAACACAGCCTGCCCTTGGAGGCTATGATGCGTGAGGGTTCTGCCATGCCTTCACACTGTGCCCTGTCCCATGGAGAGCCAGTCTGAGAGGGAAGCTGAAAGGCAGGAGAAATGGAGGTGAGAGGTAGTGGGGGCCTGGTGGTGTTCCAGGGTCTGGATCAGGATTCACCCCTGTCCTCTCAAATCCTCCTTTGTGGCCTAAGATCATTGGAGGAGGGGTTGTGTCACTTACAATATGCTTTCCCTTCACCTTTTATTATTTTCAGATTGGGCCTCTTCCTCCACTGGCTGACTGTGCCTCTATCAGCAGCACTTTCCTAAGCAGGGACAAAGTGCCAGACACTGTGCTGATGCAGGGGATACCAGGATGAGGGAGACACTGGCCCACTCTCAAGAGCGGAACCGTGTGCAAGGGGCCGTGGCATGCAGGGCAGGGCGGGTCATGGTGGGAGCAGGAGGGCCCAGGATGCTCTGGGGACTCGAGGAAGGCTCTCAGAGGAGGCAATACCAGAGTGACAGAGGGGAGGGGGAATGGAGGGGGATGGGGACATTGGAAGAGGGACATATGCTATGTCTTCACCTAGGCTCAGAGAGCCACCGAGATCCTATGACAAGGTCCAGACAGACACTTCCCCTGTGTTGTCGCCTCATGTCAGTGGAGGTTTGGGGTGCTCATGCTCCCACATAGAACAGTAACACAAGGGCCACTGATGTCCAAGTGTCAGATATTCAGTGTCCCTAACTAGTGTTTGTTTTCCAGTTTCCAAGGAGCTGCAGGTCTTGTGTAGGCAAAAGTGAATGGCTAAGCTGTTTTATCGAAGTGAGAGTCAACTTCTTTTAGGACCAGCCCAGTGCCTCCAAGGGTTTAAAGGTGAGACCACCTGTCAGGTCGGAGGGACCTCACCTCAGGCCTTGCCTATGAAGACTGGATTTCCTTAGTTCCAAACTACAAAAACCGGGTCTTCCCTCCCAGCTCTCCAGGAAGGGAGGGTGAAGTCCCTGACACATTCCCAAGGATCCCCAGTAGGACATGTTGTTTGAGCAATTGTCACCATCCCAGGGTATGCCCCAGACAAACACCAGCATCGAGGCTCCCAGACATAGGCCTGGGTCCTGTTCTTGCCACTCTGTCTCTGTAGGGCTCTGTCTGGGCCTCGGGACTTAATTCTGCAAAAGGGATAGAAACGCCATTCAGAAGGACAGAAGACCACAGGGGTATAGGATAAGCACAGTGCCTGGCCTGTGGCAGACGCTCAGTAATTGAGATTTGTTGCTACAATTGCAAGGATAATCCACCCAACTGCCATTCTTCCATTCAGCTGAGTCTTGATGCAATCCGCCTGCTTTTAAGGACCCCCTTTAAGAATCTGGAAAAGTGACAGAGCCTGGCAAGAAAAGCACATCCACACAAGATTTCGCATAGAACTTCAGTGGAGTCATGAAGCCCCTAATCCCATCGCTGTGTCCCACCTTGCAGGAGTCCAGGGGCTCCAAGTTCAGAGGCCTTGCATTCAGGAGGACTTGACTATGTCTGAACTCATTTATTTTGTACTGAGATAAGAGTGAGGCAGCCTCTTTGGACCTTTTTCCAGGCCAGTCTTGGGAGGCTGGTCACCATACCACCATGAATGACTCACAGAGATCTCCTGGCCCAGAGAGGCCCAGCGTTGGGCCTGAGAGCAACTGAGCTCCAGGAATCATCATGCTCACCAAACGCTGTGTGCAGCCAGAGGAACTAGCAGCACCCACCCCATACACAAGCTTGCATTTTTCACACACGAGAAACGGCTATGGCAACAAACACAAAATAGTTACTAAAAGCACAAGCACCAACTTAGGGAGGTACCAGAAATATTTTGACATTTAGGGAGTCCCTCAAACTTGACAAGATCAGAAATCCCTGCTGTGGTCTAGCTGCCCTCCCCTGGCCCTTAGTTCAATGTAGGTATCCATGACAGGGGGTTGCCTAGGCAATGCCTGTACCGTTGGCCTCCTGTGGCAATTAATATAATTAAAGCGGAAACCTTTTAGAGCATAGTTTAAACAGAATAGAATCATGCCACATCCAAGAGCCCCATTTTTAGCTCCTGCAAATAAATCCCATCTCCAGAGTCTATGGGTCACGGACTCCGCTCAGAGCCATTTTGCCAGTTCTCCATACCTAGACTCCCATGCACAAAGAGAAAGGCTTGGGTTGTGATTGTTCCTTTGTCTTTGTTTCTTTTTGCATTTATCTTGCTCTCTTGAAGTCACAGAAACTAAAGTTAGAGAAAAAGATGAAACAGTTTTGCCTGATGTTCAGATTTAGAGAGCCAATGTTTCAATTTGCTCACAAACAGCAACTGAATCAAAATGGCAGGTTTAAACTGTCTTCAATCTACGAGACCTTAGCCAGTGAAAACATGAAGAAATGTAACAACAGTAACAAGCAGAGATGGATGACTTACAGCAAGTGAGTGAATAAATGAACCTTTTTACACAGCTGATTCCAAGCCTGTGCTCCTTCCATCCCTTCCCTTGCCCTTACTTACTCTTCCAAGGGCCTTTGTCTTGAAATAAAGGTGAACAAACCTATCACTCCCTTTCTCCATCTCTTCCCTTATAAACGATCACCAGTGTTACCTACAATTCAAGAAGCTTCCACCAGGGATGGTACTCCATTACTGCAAATTCAGCAACAATCTCTGTATACATCAAAGCCAAAACACCAACATTTGTTCTATTAGCCTCAACATAGTGGAATTATGGGATAAATCTTTTTCTGCATCTTTATCCCTTTCCTCTACTTTCAAAAGAGAATATATTTATTTGACAATCAGAAAAAAATCATTTGAAAATGTTTTAAAGTTAATACAATAAAATAGTATTACAGGGCCCGGCCGAGTGGCTCAGTTGGTTAAGAGCTCGCTCAAGAGTGCGAGCTGAGCTCTGAGCAACAGCTGTTCGAGGCCAGCCCGAGCTGAGTTGCCGTTGAGCTGCCAACAGGTGGCAGGATGGCTCAGCTAAAAAAAAAAAAAAAAATTGTATTACATAAACAACAAACACACAAAATGGATGATGCCGGGATATTACCTTTTATTACCATTAAGTGTAAGGCTATATATTCCATGGTGTACAGGAGGAATTCACAGACTCTGGATGCAATCATGATCTATAGTTTGCCCATCCTATTAAATGGATATTTATTGTTCAAATGATCATCCTTGTCACCCTTGCATTTGGCATGTTAGTTTGGCTCAAAAGAAAGACACCAAATGCTATTGCTGCAAAGACCCTGAATTCCAGGGACCCCAATAACTGGTCTCTCCTTTGGCCTTAAGACCTTCAATCTGTCACTGTTGGTGTGCAACAAAATTTAGAGAAAGGAAAGAGCACAACTGAGGGGCTTTTCTTGCCTTTTATCTTCCCAACTTTTCTCAGATTTACCATTGGGATTTTCTATTTTCACCTCAAAATTGCCAGTCTAAAACAAAAAGAGTAATAATGCCTCTTGCAATAGTAGTTGTAAAGAAATGTTGTATAAAACTATTATGTTGGCAGAGAATCATGAGGGCAGAGCCTGGCAAAAGTGCCCATCATGTCAGGACAATCATTTAATAGAGATTCCCATGTGCTGAGTGGACACCGAAGTTTGTGAGTTTGAGCCATCCTCGTGGAATCTTACTCAAAAGCGGTGTCTGCCAGGTGGGGAAATCCATCTTAAGAGTGTGGGTATATACCTTTGGGGGCAAAGGTAAAAGAAGCCAGAGCCAGCAGCAATGCAGAAGGGCAGCAAGAAAGAGTGAAAAAGTCACCACGCCCTCCTTTCCCACTGTAGGTTCCTAAATTTGGGATATTCTAAGCTGGAAGGAGAGGAGTGAAATGTGAGATTAGAGTTTTTATTCAGATTTGACTAGACCCTTTAAAGTGTGAAAACAGGGCTCTTGTAACTGATGAGTGATCAGCAAGCTACAAAATCATCTACAGGCAACATGATGGGGAGAGAAAGAGATTGGACAGAACATATTGGAAGACAATGAGGGGATTAAGCCATTCAATAAAATGGTTACACCATTATGTAAGTTATATAGATATAGATATAGATATAGATATAGATATAGATATAGATATAGATATAGATATAGATAGATATAGATATATAGATATATATAATTATTATATACATTGTATATTATATATATTTAACATGTCGAGATGTTTATATTTTGCTTTCTGAGAAAACAGATGGCCAGGCACAGGTCTGAGGCAGGGCTGTCTACTGTGCAGGGGCTCCTGCAGTGGAAGCAACTGCAGCCTTCTCCCTCCTTAGGCCCCTGGGCCCTCACAATATAGCTCCCTCCTCAGTAAATTTCCCTTCAAATGTTCAGCCTGTGGCAATGAGATATTTTTATAGCTTTTTATTTAACATCCCCCTGAGAATTATTGTTTGCTTTTACTAGGTATTACGAAGAAATAAAGGCAGCAAAAACACATTTTAATTTTTCAAACAATGTGGCTCATCTTCTTTCAGATAATGGAGGAATCAGAACTGGAAGGGCAGAGAACTGGAGCCTGGAGTCAGAAGACGGGGATTCTCAGCTGGTCAGTGGCCTAGGCTTCCCATGGAACTTAAAGCAAGGCCCTTGGGCTCTCTGGGCTTCATTTCCTCTCATGTAGACCCTCTGCAAGATATGCCCCCAAACATCCTATGTGCCAGGATGTTTTTTGTTGTGGAAAAACCCTGAGCTAGATTGATAATCAGAACATGTGTGTTCTAGACCTTCTTATTCCACCAAGGAGCACTATGAACTCAAGCAAAGAATTTAGAGTCATTGAGCAACTGTTTTCATTTCCTTAAAATAAGTTATACTTTACCAACCTCCAGGGTATTGCTGCTGATTTTACGTTTTGGTTCTCTAGTGCTGCATACCACCACAGCACATACTGGCTAAAAACTACCATTTATTTTGCTCATGATTATGTGGGTCAAAGATGTGGTGAAAAGATCTAGCTGGGTGGTTCATCTTAGCCTTATGTGGCATCGCAAGGAGCCTCTGGGGCAGGATTCAGCTCCACAATGCTCCTTCACTCATATATCTAGCACAATGATACTTCTTAATCTCTCTCTCTCTCTCTCCTCTCCTCTCCTCTCCTCTCCTCCTTTCTCTCTCCCTCTCTCTCTCCCACCCCTGCCCCCACATGGTATCTCATCTGCCTAAACATGGCAGGTAGGAAGCAGAAGCTTCCAGTCAATTAAGAGCTATTCCTAGAACTGGCACAGCATAACTTCCACTGGATTTAGTCTATGGGTCAAAGTAATCAAAGTCCAGCCTAGATCCATGGGTTCAGACATCATCTTCATCTGTTGATGGAGGAATGGCAGGTTCACATTGCAGAAGAGAAAATGGGGCAGTAGATCCTGAAAACTAGAATCTCTCACATATTATTTTTGTTGATACTCTAGGCAACAATTATGATACATGTAGAAAGTCTTTGAAAAATTAAATCTCATGCATCTATCAAGTGCCATTCTGATTCTCATTTCAGTTTTCCATTTTTAATCTACTTTGGTTAGTGTGACTTTGAGGTTAGAAATGGCTCCATTCCAAATCCAGGTACAGTGGTCTCCAAAGCATTATCTGTCCCTTAGATCAACTTCAGTTAGAGACCCAGGGTAATTCCTTCAAGTGGAGGACATAGAAATTTCTTGGTTGAACAGAGACTTGATGTATCAGTCATGACATGCCAGATTAGGATCTAGTAACTGACAACCACAAAATCAATGGCTGAAGAAAAGTGTAACTCTCTCTCACTGTATGCCTATCACAGGTTGGCTGGAGCTCTGCTGCTCTGATACCCGACCTGTCAGAGCATGTGCCATCTGCAGCCTTGCCGGGCACTGCAGCAAAAGCAGGGGGCATGGCTTCCCCACAAGTGACAACCGTCACCTCCACTCACATTACACTGATGAACACAGATCACACTGCCACTCCTGACCTCAAAGGGACAGGTGCACGCAACCTTTCTATGCCTCAGAAGAAGGAGAACCAGAAATGCTGGAGAATTACGTTCCTCAAGAGGACATATGGACTTTTCCAGGATTCTGCTCAAGGACGTTTTTCAGAGCCCCTTCTCAATGCACAAGCACCTGTTTGAAGACGCAGAGAGAAAATGCATGCTGTTATCCTGTATTCTCCTGCTCTAATAGGCTGTATTTTTTTTCCAAGCTTTTCTTTGCTGTTTCTTGTAAGACATTTCCCAGGGGAGTGACAGTGATTGAAATCCTGACCTTGCCTGGAGATTCACGGAGAACAAAATGTTCCCTTGGGGGAGCTCACAATAGTATCCATCTGCTAGCTCCATAGAACACACGGGGATGCCACATGCGACCCACATCAGTGAGTCTCCGCCCAGAGTTTCATGCACTTGGCTTAGGCTGCAGTGTGTTAGCAGAGACAGCAGAGCAGAGTGGCGAGAGCAGTGCAGTAGGAATCCCATTACCTGGGTTCAAAACCACTTCCTAGCATGTGACTGAGAACTATTGATTCAACTTTGTTGAGCTTCAGTTTTCTCAGCTGCAAAATGACAATAGTAATAATGCCTTTTGGAGCCGTTGTGAGAATCAAATGAGAGGATATGTATAGAACACTTGGTTCAGTGCCTGGAACTTTTTAAATTGCTATTGTTGCTATTGTTGGTGGTGTCATTTGGCCTGGCTCTGCAAGCCTCTGACCGGCGTTGAACTTGTGCAGAAACTGATGCCCACACTCTTATAGCCAGGCCCTTGGAACTCATGTAGCAGAGCATAGCCATTAAGTGCTGTGAGGATTAAATGAAAAACAATGTGAAAAGCAGCAGTCCCTTACATTTAACTATCAGGGAATGCAATAGTTTTGTGCATGGAACAAAGAGGTAGTTATCCTTCTTCCCCCAAAAAACTACCATCCTTCCAAAATGCCTGATATCTTCTCATTAGAAATCCATTCATTTGGCTTAACTATTGCCTTCTCTAAGTGCCTCAGAAACATTCATTGAGTAAATGAGGGACAGAGGGAAAGGGCTTCACAGGAGTAGCCAAGGCATTTCTAACATATACCCTGGTAAAAGGGACTAGAAAGTTCCCCTGCCCAGTAATCTCAGACAAGAATAGCTATAATTCTTATTTAAATGCTTTTTTCATCTGTATCACTGAAATGGTTTCTAAACTAGTACTCTTATCTCCAGTCAGCTTCCTTTAATCCAGCCTCTAAATTACTTCTGGGGTCATCTTTCTACGAAGAGATGTGATCGTGTCATGCATTTGGTCTAATGCCATCTGCTTCAAGATGGGTATTGGTTCCTGGTGTGGCATGGGAGGTTCCCCATCATAGCACCCTTGAGTCCCTCTTTAGTTGTCTTTTACTGCTGCCTCCAGCTCCCTCATTGACAACCAACATTCTAACTCACATAAACAAATTGGCTAGGCAGGCAGTATAACGTTCTTTCTTTACCTTTCATCTTTACGGGAATTGTCCCCTTTGTCTCCATCATATTTAATGGAAATCATAGTCTGGGGAGAACTCTCCTCCATCAGCATTAGCATGTGATTCCTGTGTGACCAATGATTACAATACTCTTTTTTTTTTAGACATACACATAGGCATGTGACTAAGGCTCAGCCAACCAGAGAATGGTTTTACTTTGGAAATAAGATTGGTCCAGGTATGGCCAAGTGATCAAAATAAGGCAAATCAGAACTATCCCTTGTGATTTTATTAAATAAAATCTTATGTCTTTGGTTAGAAGGCTAGAGAGAGAAAGGGAGGGAGGCAGAGAGAGAATGAGGGAGAGAGAGAGAGGGAGGGAGGATGGGAATGAATATAAATGAATGATAGACCTTATTTTCATCCCTGGATCTAGTCAAGAGGTTAGTGAATTTAAACTATACCCAAAAATTATTTGACACTCCTCCCTTCAACAGGTGGAGCCTAATTCAGCTCCCCTTGTGTGCAGGGGCTAGATTTAGTGACTTGCCTCTAATGAGTAGAATGAGGTAAAAATTAGAGAGCATGATTTTGGAGGGTAGGTAAGGCATTGTGGCTTCTGCTTTGCTCTCTTTTGGATCACTTGCTCTGGGAAAAGCTAGCTGCCATCTCAGAGAACATTCAGGCAGCCCTAAAGCAAGGCCCATGGGGTGAGAAACCAAGGCCACCTGCCAACAGCCAGAGAGGAACAGAAGGCCCTTGCCCATGGCCATGTGCATGGTGAGCCATCTTGGAAGGGAAGCTCTCAGCCCTAGTGAAGCGTTCAGAGGCCCCGGCAACGTCGCATATGCAGCCTCATGAGAGACCCGAGTCAGAGCCACCCACCTACGCCGCTACCAATATCCTGACCCTCAGATATTATGAAGTACTGGCTGTTGTTTTAAGTCACTAAGTATTGGGGTAACTTGTTTCTCAATATTAGGTAAGTAATACATGAAGTATCCCCAGCTCTACTAGGATATTCCACAGTTTTTCTGCAGCTGAGTTTGGTTTCTAGCTTTCATATCCCAAATTTCCCTGATTAGATTATCTCCTCTCCCATGCTCTCCCAACTTCTTCAGCTAAACCCCTTTTATCTTTCAGGTTCTTACTGGGTATCACCTCCTCTGGAAAACCTTACCTGTCCCCTTCCCCATGCTCCACCCCTCCAAGCTGGGGGAGGGTCCCTTCTCTGAGTGCCCCTTCCTTGCTCTAAGTGCCATTGTCATTTTCTGGGTCTCCCAGCTAGACACTAGGCTCCTGAGGGCAGTGACCATGTTTTTGTCAACACTAACTGCTATATTTCCACGATCAAGAGGAGTTTTTACATCAGAACTCTGTCAATGTAGTAGACACGATCAGTGCCCCATCCAGGTCCCTTTTGCTGCCTGGTGGGTGGGGTGGACAACTACTGCTGGACTGCCCAGGACTTTGCAGCTTTTAGTACTGCAAGTCCTGCACCCCAAGAACCCCTCAGACCTAGGAAAATCAAGGTCACCCTACAGTGACTTTGGTCACTATGGGCATATCAAGGACGCTGTAAGTGACCAGTGACTCTCTCCTGCTGCTAGTGCTGGCACCAAGAGCTGACACACATGACCGTGTCCAGAGAATGGCCTTTCGTTGCCTCACCCAGAGACAGTGGGAGGTTACACCGCCACCCTCAGAGGGGCAGTGACTGGCTGATACAGGGGTACCAGAGCATAGCCCTCTTGTCTCAAGGTGGGGCAACTCTGTGGTGTCATTGATGCTCCAGAGCCCCCTACGTGGTTCTGGCTGACTATATTTGAGACCGCATCTTTGTTCAGCCTTTCCCCATGCTTCCCCAGCTTCTCCAACATCTTTATGTGATTCTCCTGAGAGCACCCTTCAATACATCACATGTACCCAAATCCCTGCATCAGGCTCTGCTTCAAGGAAACACGAACTAAAGCGGTAAATCATTTCTGAATGAATGAATGAATGAATGAATGAATGAAGACCATCT
Organism: Aselliscus stoliczkanus; assembly: GCA_033961575.1. Taxonomy (NCBI): domain Eukaryota; kingdom Metazoa; phylum Chordata; class Mammalia; order Chiroptera; family Hipposideridae; genus Aselliscus; species Aselliscus stoliczkanus. The sequence continues at coordinate 106,582,543 of CM066735.1, forward strand.
TAGTCACTTAACATCTCTGAGTCTGAGACTCCTGATCTGTAAACAAGGATAATAATATTCACTTTACGGAGTTGTCATGAGAATTAAAGAAAGTGGCATTTGCCAAGTGCCTGAAACTGTGCCTGCCCCCATGAGGGGTAGTTCCATCACAACTCTCAACTCCCCACCTCATAGGTCTGACTGTGGAGAATTAGGTTGCTCCTGAATGTAAGGGAGGCACCATCGCTGCAGAAAGCTAAGCAGGTAGACAGGAAGTGACTGGCAAGCTATCTGATAGCAGGTTTGGATAGGAAGCTGTTTGAGCTGAAGCACATTAGTTTCTTGAAGATAAAGTAGGCATGCAGAGAACTTATTAGCAGGAAAATGTAAGCTCATATCTTGGGGAGAGGAGATGCCCAGACTTTCGCCACATTGAACCCCTCTCCATGGTGGTTTCCCCTGTTGGTGGAGAGATCTAGAATGTGCAAGGCATCCTTGTGACAGCAGTCGGCATGTGCAAAGTCAGACAGTAGTATCAGACCGCACCCACTGCCTCCCAGGCACCTGCCCCCAGTCTACCTCCCTGGGGAAGTCAGGGTTCCAGAGAGAATCATAAATCGGGCTCAGTTATTAGAGGTTTAGCTGGAAAGACCCTTGACCTTGCTCTAGAACCATGGGCCTCTGAGAGGATAGACTGCAAGCCCTAGTTATGACCCTTCAGGGGAAATTGACCCCCCTCCATCACCCAAATGTATGTGGCAGGTCTCTGATGCCAAAGGGCAGCTCTCAGGATAGGGGGTGCGGGAGGAATGAAGAACTATTCCCAGAAAACTGTTCCAAGTCTCAGCTTAAAGAGACCTGACTTCAACATCAGGCAGACATGGACATAAAGCCTGGCTCTGTTCTCATTGGTTCTGTGACATTGAGTGAAGTCACATCTCCACATCTCTGAGCCTCCATTTACTCAATCCATAAAATGGGTGTGATCACCTTTGCTTCACAGGGTTGTGGGGGAGATGAGCAAACACCACAGCTATAGAGTGCCAGGCTCACCAGAAGCACTTATCATGGAGAAGTTACAGTCTTCTTGAGCCTGAGAACTGAGCCAGGGCATTCAGGCTACATTCTGGACCCAGAGTCCAGCTTCAGAACCCCCTAGCTATCCATACCCTTCCCTCCCTACATGGCCAAGGCTTCAGGCTATGCTGGACCCTAACCCTAGTAAAACTCAGAGTAAGATGGATCTTGCATTCTAAAAGGGAGATTCCAGGTAACTTAATATCTAACCCAAAGAAATAAATCAGTCATGATGGAATTTCCACACAATAGTAAATGTTGGATCTTGATGATTTCCATTACCTATTACTGCTTAACGCATCGATGCAAAACAGTGCTTAAAACAAAACATATATGTATATTAGATGTGTAATATAATTACTATCTTGGTTCTATGGGTTGACTGAATGGCTCTCACTTGGGGCCTGTTATGCAATGCCTGTTGGGGCCATCTGAAGACTTGACTGGGCTGGATACCCAAGGTAGCTCACCAACATGGCTGGCAGTTGATACTGACAGTAACCGAGGAGCTCGGCTGAGGCTGTCCACCAGAGCGACAACACATGCCTTCTCCACGTAATGATGGCAGCTGGGTTCTGAGAGGCTGCACCCCAAGAGCAAGCCTTGCAAGAGGCCCAGGGGAAGCTACAAGGCTTCAACTCTGGTAATCTAGCCTTGGAAATCATACAATATCACTTCCACTGCAGTCTGCTGGCCGAGAGCTAGTCACAGCCAGCCCAGATGCAAGGTGTGGACGTGAGAAAGCCCAGGTCACTGGCCACCATCTTTGGAGACCAGTTACTAAAGAAATAAATGTTAACTCAGGATGAGATGAGAAAGATTAGCACTTATCAAGTGCCTGCTCTGTGTCAGGCTTTTTAAACATATTGTATCACCCTACATAGTCCTCACAACAACCCCAGAGAGGTGTTCTTGCCCCTCAGTTTAAAAGAAGACATCTGAGGCTCAGAGAAATCACGCGTTTACCCAAGGTCATGAACCCACGGAGTGGCCAGGCCAGACTCTGAGCTCAGGTCTGTGGGCTCCCAAGCCTGTGGTTGTTCTCAGGTCAGCTGGGCTGTGAGGATTCCCCAGGTAACCATTTCCTGGTCGTTCTGCCTCAAGAAACTGAGGACTTCACATGCTGACAATTACCTTCTCCTTTCCACTTGGACAAGTTGCCCTTTCATTGGGAAGGGAAATGACTTCCGGCTCCATCCAGTGAGTCCCCAGACTCCTGCCCTGCCCATGGAGACAGGCCCACCCACCACTGGGGCCTGCTCACCTGCCACCTTACTGCTGCAGGCGCATAGCAGCTCCCTTCTCCCTCTGCCACGCCGAGCCCCGTTTCTCTGTGGATCTCCCAGCTTGTTTTGCTGACTGGCTTCGCTAAGGTTCCCTGACTTTTATAGACATGAGCCAGAACTGGGTCATTAAGCCTGAATCTTTTGAAATCCCAGAGATTCATAGTCCCATAGTCTGCAGCGGGTGAGGGGCAAAGCACATGTTATCTGGCACCACAGACACAGAGCTTAGAAATGGGAGTTTGAGGCTACCCTGGAAGGACTGGGACCCCAGAAGCTGACAACCAGGACATGCCACAACTCTTTGCCGAGGGCTCCTGTGTAAACAGCTGTGAGTCAGGGCCTGTGGGGGGCGCAAGACAAGAGTAAAGAGCCCTGCCTCCAAGATCGTTAGGAGTTCAGCAGAGCCCTGGCACATACATGGCTGTGACAAATGCATGAACCTTGTATATAGCTCCATAGCAGGTGTTACCGGAGTATATACAACACCCCCAAAAGGCAGTATGACAGGAAACAAACTAATTCTGTTCATCTCAACTGAGCACCAATTTTATGCCTCTACCATTTGAATGACCAGGTCTTGACAGGTGGCCCTGAATCAACTTACCCACTTAACCATCTAGAGTGGAGAAAAGACTATGGTGGCCTGAAGCTGCGGAAGCAGGCTCTGTCCAGGTAAGCTCACCTGTGGGCCTCAGCAGAGAGAGGGCACCCACTTGCCCTTGGACACAGGATGTGAAGGGGAAGCACCCCTGCAGGCCCTCTGAGGCATGATGCCCTGCCCCTAGTCATAGGGCCCCACTGACCCAGCTGCTAATTTCATCACATTGGAAGAGGAAATCAAAGCAGACAGATGGCAAGTTGGAAATGTCCCCCACTCCTCAGCTCTTCCCTAACAGACAAAGGCTGAAATGTGATGCGAGGGCCAGAAACTGTCCCCACCCCCGCAACACAGAAGTGATGGCCAAGCCAGGAACAGAAATGCCCAGGACTGTTCACAAGGCAGCCACCCCCACTGGGGTCCAAGTCACAGAGCATGTGCTGGGTCTGAATGATCGGCTTCCCGGTGTGAAGTCATCTGCATCCCTAAGTGCTGTCCTCCTTTGGTATAAATCCATGTCCCTGGAGTCCACGGGGAAGGCCCCAGGGACTAGAAAGATAGCACATCCTCCATGGGCCCATTTGCAATCCTGGTCCCAGAAATAACTCTGTTTTCCCCAAATTAGGACACTGACACCCTTTGTTTCTTACCTTGGGGGACAGGGGCCTGGGAAATTAAAGTCCCCTCTTCCCAGCCTCTTTCTTCCAAGAGCACAGAGCGCTTTCCTAACTAGTGCAGCACTTGTGCTCATATTACCCCAATTCTGTGCTAAAATTAAGCTGTGCTAGCTCACTTTCCTCATCTGTTCGGTGAGGGCTTGAACTAAATAAAGGTTCCTCCCAGGTCTTCAGTCCCTGATTTTTGTGTCAGAGTGATGGAGTAATGTTAAAATGGATTCACCCATAGAGAGTTACCTATATTTTTTTTCATTACTGTTATTCTCTGCTGCTTTCAACCCCAGAAGTCATTATGCTTTCACTGGTACTGGTTTCAATCCTTGTTCTGCCACTGTGTCACCTTGGGCAAGTTACTGAACAGCTCTGAGGCCTTGTCTCCTCATATGAAAATGGGGTTGAAGTTCGCTGACTCACAATGTCATGACAGAGATCAAATGAGATAATGTCTGCAAAGCTCCTAGCTCAGAAAGGACTCCAGAGATGCTCAGCAAATATTAATTGTCTTCTGGCTCCTCCAAAATTTCCTGCTCAGAAAGAAATCCCCTCAGAAACATTCCTACATCACCCGCCGCAGGTGTAATGTTTCTTCTATCCATCCCATCCCCGTCCTACCATGGCAGGTGGTGGTGGCCTGAGCCAGCTCTCACCAGCTTATGAGAGCTGACTCTGCTCCTTTCTTCCCAACTCCGCGTCCAATGGCTTCGTTCTGATAGTCTGCTATTGGCCATGGTGATCTTTGCACTACAGTAATCCGCAACGCTATAAATCACCGTTTCCACCCCCACAGGCCAGTTTACCAGTGCAGCCCTTCTCCACCAACATGCTGACCCAGGCCTGCCCAGGGCTCCAGTCGGTGGACATCCTGGGAATGTTGGACGCAAAGCACAGCTTTCCCCCACACTAAACAGAGCTTTTTCAACTGGTTACATGGGGCTAGTCAGAGGCCAACTGATAGCCAGCTGTCATTGATTTTCTAAAAAGAGGAAAAACCAGCAAAGAGAACATGTATGCAGAGGCCAGTCGACCTCTTATTGGATCAGATGAACCCAGCTGAAAAACAACTGCCGAAAAGCTTCTGGCTAGGGCGGGATAATAGGGAATGTATCCGAAATAAGACCACTTGTTGTTTAAATGTATAAAGTTGACAGTTCTTTTCTCTCCATGAAGTGGAAAAAAAATTTTTCTGAAGAAAATTATAGAACATAAATTATATATAAGGAAATGGAAAAAAAAAATTAAAGGCCACAGATGGCTCATAATAACATATACACTTTTGTGGCCTTTATGGTTCACCAGGCTCTGTTTTAATCACTTCACAAACGTTAACTTACTAAATCCTAAGAATAAGTGTGTGAGATATACACTACCATTATCCCCATTTTGCAGACGAGGAAACTTAGATAAAGAGAGAAACTCTGTGAAGTCGAGATCTGCAACCTTTGACAAGTTAGCCCCTGACTGACATTTGCTGAGGCATTTGCTCAGTCAAGAGGAGATGGAGTGATAAAGGGGCCCTAGCGTGTCCATACCCTCTGTAAGTTGTTCCGTCTCTCCGACTATCTTCACTGCCTGGACCACCCATCCCTCTTCGATCTAGCACACTGCTGCTCGTCCTTTACATTCTCACAAGCTGTGGCAGAAGGAGGTTTGCTTTTCTTCCCTTGGTCTTCTTTCCTTCCCACCTCTTCTCCCTCCTGGAGAAGAGATTAATCTCATGATAGCCAATCGGTGTAATGCTAGGAAATGCTGTCTATGGCAGGAACAGAAAATCTTGCTTGTCTTCCAGGAGCCCCTGGAAGACTCTGGAAGCGCTAGGCTTCCCACAGGGTTGCACAAAACTCAAGGGTCTCCAGCAGAACCCCCAGGAAGGGTGTCACCCTAGAGAGGAGGCAAAAAGGAAAGATGAGGCAGGAAGGAGCTCCTGAACACTCACGGGACCTGGGAGACTAATCCGTGACTCTGGGAACAGTGAGGAAATGACTTGTATTGTTGCCCTCGACAGCTGAGTACAGGCTTCATCAGCTAAGACAAAGCTCACAGATGTCATGGGCAAAATGGAACTAACAAATTCAAACAGTGCAATGGGATATAAAGTGAAATGTGAAAATCAAAGGGTGTATGCAAGTATTATTTATGTAAAAAGCAAAAAGAATGTATGGGGGATCAAGGAATAAAAAATAACATAAAATTTTAATAAGTTGCCCAAACATTGATTTTTACATGAATAGGAAAATTAATCTAAAAGTATAAGAAAATGGAAAAATCAATATTCAATGATCATGACTAAAAGCTATATTGTAAACACTGAGCCACAAGTCAAGAAAAATAGAAATGAATAGGCTTTTACTTGATGACTATGCTATTTTCATGAAATTAGTAGTATCCCTTAAAAGTCAAATTTTGGAACAATTATATATTAAAACTGCATTTGGGCTGTCCCTATAAAGAAAGTATATCTGTTATTCCTTTTCGCCTTTTTTTTTTACATTAACAAACACAACTTTCATTTGAACAAAGTTAAGTCCTTCTTCATCCTTGACTGAATTCTCAGGGGAACTGGTGACCTTCCAAACTCATTTCTTTATTCATATGCACATGCTGTTTTCTACATATTGGAATCATACTCTACATATTATTCTGTGATTTAACGTCTTAGAATGTTATACATATAATAGATTGACAGAAGTCTTGTTTACCATCACATTATATTCCATAACACAATGTCATCATTCCTTATTAATAAACTATTACATAGTTTCCAGGTCCCCGCAAACAAACTACTGGATGAATCTGGACATGTTTGTGCTCATTTAAGGATTGCTGAAAGATAGATTCCTAAAAGTGAAATTGCTAGGTCAAAAGGTGTGAAATGGTAGATACCGTCCTTTCCAATCATGAAGTAACAGTGAATTTCACACTAACAATGCGTGTGAATGACTGAATTTATAAAATAATTTGAGGAGAATCGCCATCCTTAAAAATATCGTCACCTCCCACCTAGAAACATGGAATGTCTGTCTGTTATCTGAAAACTTCTCCCACATGGACCACGGACCTCTCTTGTCAGGTTTTCTCCTAAGCACTCAGTCTTCTGAACTTGCTACTAATTCTAATGGTTTCTCAATTGACTTGATTGAATTGTATATTAAAAATACCCATGTCGTTTCATCTTCTCATGTATTACTGTGTCAGCTATTTATCCTTCCACAGCCTTCCCAGGAAGCCTTCACTCACTCCTCACCCTGCTTTCCTCTAACAGATAGCACTCAGCACAGTGCCCAGGAATCACCTACCTGTGTCCTGATAGCTTCCCAAGTGACAGCCAGCTTCTCATCACCATTTGGAAGCGTGTACAATGTGCTAGGGACTGGGCTAAGCAGCTCACGTTCATTGTTGTTCAATTCTGACATCACATCTCTGGAGAAGTTCTCACTAGTCCCACTTCTCCAATGAGGAAACAGGTTTGGAGAAGTGGCGTGGCACTCCCAGGTCCACAGCTACTAGCTGAGGAGCTGAATTTCTATCAGATTGTCACAAACCAGCACCCTCACTCTGCTATGACACCTCCTTAAGAATAGAAACTCATCTTATATTCATCTCCTCATCCTTTCTTCTAACACATCATAGACCCTTGCCCAATGTCACCACTTTGATATGTCAATTAGCTCAGAAAGGTCCCAAGTCATTCCCTAAGCTCAGATAAAACCCATCTGGCCTCTACTCGTGGTCCCCAATGTATGGAAGATGCTTTTAATAACAACACAGGGTTGGGTTTCAACAACAGTAAAGAACATTCTGGTAGGAGGTCAGACTCCTCTTGTGCCTCATCTCACACCCTCTTTGCCTGCATTTTTACTGCACCCATATGGCAGCCACCAGCTCCACTACCTTCCTCCCTAGCTGGCTATCTCTCTCGCCTGCACTCAGACTTCTCTGCCGTTGCCCATGAACCTCCCATGGCAACACAGTCAGCTACTTTGAAGCATGAGTTAGGCGAGAAGTGTTGTTAACTGCCAGATAAGGACTCCCTCTCCACCCCTTAAGGTGGACGGACCACCCCAAGGCACATCCTGGGCAGCTCCATAGAGTGCTCCAGAAGGCTTGGGCCCACTGGCCACAGCAAAGACCAGCTTGATGACACACCTTTGGATTGGCTTTCCCACCTTCTCTCTGTCTCCCACTCCTGTTCCCTGGAATCCCTTACCAAAATAAACTACCTGCACACACCCGTGACTTGGATTCTGCTTTCTGAGGCTGCCTAGTCCAAGCAAACAGAGGACATGATGCATTCGCCAGCTCACACAGGTGCTGTGCACACATGCTCACCTGCACCCCTTGGTCATGTGTACACATGTATACTACACATGTCAATTGGGGTCCTTCAGGGTTTGCTTTTTTTATTAAATCTGCATAAAGAAACTCAACTGTAGTCAAGGAAAATGAAGCATTTGTCCTTTCGGCCTCATCAAGGCTCTGCTTTTAGGTGCCATTATTTATTATGCTACTGTAGATTACATCATTAAAAATCCAGAGTCGACTTACCTAATATCAGTAAAGCCCACTCCATGTTCATTTAAAAACAATCTTTTTATTTTTTTATTTTATTTTATTTTATTTTAATTAGTTTCAGGTGTACAACACAGTGCAATAGTTATACATTTTACCCCTCAAAATGACAACCCCCCACCCCCAACTCACCACCCCACTCCCCCCCATATCATATATATCTATTACTCTTCCTCTGACTCTCTTCCACAGTATAATCCACATCCCATGACTATCTATATATATTCAATTACAGTAGGTATTCCACCTCCGCTTTAGTAATACAGTGCAGTGATCAAACCTCTACTCCATCCATGAAATGGTCTCCCTAACAAGACCTATGATGGATTAAAGACTTAAATGTAAGACCTGAAACCATAAAAATCCTAAAAGAAAATATAGGGAGTACATTTGCAGACATTACCTGAAGCAATATTTTTACTGATACCCTACGGGCAAGGGAAGTAAAAGAAAAAATCTTTTTATTTTTAATTATCAATGCCTAACCCTAGCTCTGTCTCTTCCCACCTATAGGAGGGAGGAAAGCTCAAAGTCAAAGAACTAGTCATGGGTTCGGTGATCGACAATATATTACAGCTTACCAATGGTAAGGATTGCTCAATTGGCAGAGCCAAATTTATAGTCAGGCTCTCTCCGACTGGTAGTATGGCCCTAGCAAGTCACAAAAATTTCTCTGAGCCTCAGTTTCCCATTTTTACAGAAATGAGGGTTGTTTTTCTTCCCAAAGTAGCCTAGAATTCCTATTTTTTGCCAATTCACAATCATTCACCCCATTTACTCAGACTATCAATACCTTGTGTATCTGTGGGGAGAAGAATGAGGGATTTAAGATAGATGAGGCACTGAGTTCATTACAGCCCTTGTTTCATTTCATGTTCACAGCAGCCTGCATTCTTCGCTCCATTATAATGTGACCACTGGAATTCAGGAGTTCAAGTACCACTCGCAAAGTCAACCAGATGATAAATGGCAGCATGGACTGGTCCTCTGCACCTAAACTCATTTGATTCCCACTGCTCCACTCCGCAGCTATTATAATAATAACTAAGGGTGTGGGGAACGATATGGTGCCAGTGAGCCTTCAAAGATTCCTATGGGTCTCAACTCACCTGATGAAGTGAAAGCCCGTTAATAGGCCAGGATCCCATGGATGACAATTCTCACCTTCTTCCACATGTGAGTTTGCTATGGCTGGTATAACAAATTGCCACAAACGTGGTGAATTAAAACAACACACATTTATTCTCTTTATAGGTCAGAAGTGCAAAATGATTGCACCAGCCCAAACCCACATTCCCTCCAGAGACTCGCGGGAGAATCCCTTTGCTCGCCTTTTCCAGCCTGTACTGCACATTCCTTGCGTTCCCTGGCTCACGGCCCCTCCCTCCACCCCCAGGGTCTGTATCTTCTCTTTCTGAGTCTGACTTGGAGTCACTCTGCTGCTGGCAAATGGCCTTCTTCTCTTCTGCGTGTAGACACGTCTCCCTTCCTCTTCTAAGAAAATTTAGGATTACATTTAGGGGCCACCTGGATAATCATGGATAATCTTCCCATTTTAAAATCCTTAACTTAATCATATCTGCAAAAACCTTTTTCCATATAAAGTAATGCTCCCAGGTTCCAGGGATCCTATCACTGGGGACCATTATTCAGCCTCCCACAGCCCAGCTGAGAGAAATTCTCGTGACTTTCTGAAGTCAAACAAAGCCAATCAAGTTTGGAGCTGCTCTAGAATAGTAACCCCCAAAATTACTAAATTGTCAAGGCTACAGCCTAGTCTCTCTCTCTCTCTCTCTCTCTCTCTCTCTCTCTCTCTCTCTCTCTCACACACACACACACACACACACACACACACACTCACACACACACTTTAGACTTGAGTAAAAGAGGCCAACCCACGATACACTCCTGAAATCCGCAAAGTGCACAAATGTCCCAGACACCTCAGGACCTGGCTACACCTGCTGGCTCTCTGCAGGGACTCGGTGCTTTCATATTTCAATGCTTCCTTCCTCGCCTCCGTAGCAATAGACTCTCAGGAGAAAAGGGTATCAGGAATTTACTCTGCCAACAGTTTACAGCCTTAGCCTAATTTTTGATGTAGGATGAAAGACCTTATCCTCTGCAGAAGGAAGTTCCAGCATCAATGACCAACTGGGGGTTTCCTACCGCTTATGCAGGCAGCCAATGAGACCTGTTAGCGTTTCTGTTCCCCCACCAAGGACATACTCAGTGTTAAGCCAGAGACTTCTTTCCCCCAGAAGATGCATTTTCATTGCAGGCATCTTCAGCTGAGTGGAGATTTTGCAGAGACTTGTCTTTCCTCCTCCATCTCTCATTGCGACCAACACCTGCTCTGTTTGCTTAACAAACCATGGTATCTGGGACTCCAGCTGCAGAGGAGGCAGCCTCACTGAGCCAAGGTACTAAGAAGAGGTGAAAGCAGGGTCTTGAAGACTGTGTGGTCCAAAGCCAAAAGCTGGCTTCTGTCTCCAAGCAACCCCATCAGTGACCTTCTGCCTCCCTGTTGGCCCCATCCCCAGCCCTGAAGGCAGAAGGGAACCAAAGCTGGCCCCGCCCCCTACCACTGCCAGCGACCCATCCTCCTTCCAAATGGCTCTCAACACATCCTTAGCCACTAAAAAACATTTTAAACTCCAAGGAAATAAGAACCGATGGCAACATTTGGGATGCCATAATAGGCCAGAGAGGAAGATGTTTAGGGGCAGGAAAGTCTCCCAAGTGACTCCTAAATCACACCAAATAGGCAACGATTCACCTTTGCACATGTTCTCCTGGGCAAATTCCATACATTGTGCTTGCCTGGTTCTTGCTGAAGGATGATGTGAGGGATTCACTTCCATCAACGTTCCCAAGATGCACAGCTTCTGGCCCCCCACCAGGCCACTCCTCCAGTGCGTTGCTCTCTGTTTCTTTCAGCCCTTTGAGCGTCAGATCTGATGAAGCGTAGCTATGCATGGCCCCAACATGAGTCCCTGTGAGTTCCAAAGGGACTATGGGACCTGCTCCCTATGGGCAGGGGACCAGGAAGGTGGCTTGGGTTTTCTAGCCTCTCAGTCAACTAACTGGCCAATACTAACTTAGAAGCTTGAGCAGATAACTTAATCTTCCTAAGCCTTATGTTTTCCCACATGGAAAATGGACATAATGCCTCCTAGAGTGGTTGGGGAAACTAAATGAAGTACAGGTGTAAAATGCATAGCACAATGACTACTATATATCAGGCACTCAATAAATGTACCCATTCTTAATGTTATTTATAGTAATATTAATACAAAGTCATGCTGCTAGTTTATAGATTATGATCTAAAATGATAATCTATAGTTATCTGAGGACATGAGTAATGATGCACAGAACTCTCTCCTTTTATGTTTTGCTATTAAAATTCTCCTAGCCCGCTGTGAACGGCTGTCCAGAGGCCGGTAACTGATCTGCCTCACCCGGGAAGAGCGCAATGACAATACCAACATGGGCCAGTGAAGCGACGTCCTCCACAACTAGACTGAAGAACAAAAGGACAGCAACTTGTCTGTTCCCCTCCCCCAATTCCCCAATAAAAATCTTAAAAAAAAAAAAAAATCACCTAGCCCTCTGTATGCGAAAGCAATGTTTCACTTTTCTCTTGGACATTCACAAATATCGATGAAGTGCTTGCTGTGTGCAGATATCAACAAGCTCAAAGTATGGAGTGTACCTTTAGGGGAATTACCACCTCAATGTGGAGTCAAGAAACAACATGTCCAGAAAGAGGTGGATCATAGTCGTATTTCTCAGTGCTCACTGAGTCAGAAGAGCTTCGAGAGTTCAGAGAAGGTGTTAGTCCTTGGGGCCAGAGGTACACATAGGCCTCTCGGGAACCGGTCCGTGAAGAAAAGGTAGGATGGTGAACATGCAGAGAGGAGTAGAAAGGCATCCTATGCCAAGAGCCTGGTGCAAAGGGAAGGAATGATGGGAATTTAGGTTGCGGACCTTTCCTCTATTAGTTGTCCCCAGCTGCCTTTGTGACAGCCACCAAGATGGCACACAGAGGCTGGGGTGCTCAGTGAGCTCTGCAGTTCTGTAAATCTGCACCACAGATGTGAGCAGCTCAACCTGCAAGCTGATTCCCCAGTTTGTGCAGAAACTGCTCCTGTCAACATGCTGGGCCCTTCTTAACCAGCTGAGGGATGGAACCCTTGGAATTTGCTTCCTAAAACAGATTTTTCTCAGTTCAAATTAGCTACAGTGGTGTTGTTAATCCCCTTGTTATGGGATTAGAATATATCACTGCACTGAGATTAGAGCTAGACAGATTTGGAGGAGTTCGGATTCAACTCAAAGTTCCAAGCAATCCAGGCGTCCCAAGGCTCTGTGGTCTTTGGCTGGAACAATGGCGCCACCCCGTGGCCACAATGATCTCTGTTTGAAAGGGTTTTCTTTGGGGCACATTTCATCAACTACTAAAGCCTGGTATGTGTTGGGGCCAGAAATACAATGATGATTGATCTCCACTAACTCCTCCCTCAAGGGGCCTGCAGGCTGGTGGGCCTCATTAGTCCAGGTCCCATGATTCCAGTCAAGGACAGCCCCCTTGGGCTGCATGGTGGGCAGCCCAGAGCTAACATTAATGTGGATGTCTACAGAGTGGGGTTTCAAGGATTATAAAATGGCCTCCTGGGCCCACCTACTCTCTAATACCTTAAGTCTCTAAAACCTGTTCTTGTACTCACTCATTCATCAGCACATATTTACCATTTGCTTCTATGAACCAGACACTATGCTTAGGGCTAAGACACAGAAATGTTCAAGGACCAGCCCTTACCTTTCACGTTGGCCAAAGAGATGGAGACAAGTCCAGCCGTTGTCCCCTGTGCTGGCCTTGGAGCTCTCTCCCAGGCTGACAGCTGAACACATCATCTTCCCTCTTACTTCCTCCAACACATTGCACCCTCTTCCCCACTCCCCACTGTTCTTTGTGCACCTTATACCCGTCCTGCCACCACACCTTTTCTTAGCTGCTCTATCTACAGGAAATGCCTTCCCTCTCTCTTCAAGGATTGCTGCTTCTAGAAGGCTCCAGGCAGAGAGGGCCAAGCTGGTGCTTTCAGAAAAAAAATGACTTCCAATAGCAGATACTGACGTGAGCAATTGCAAACTATGGCTGCAGCTCCAGGTGGACAGATGAGGCTAGACCTGGGGAGAATGCAGAAAGCAGCCCAAGGGGCAGAGACGGGAGGGGAGCTTGAGTAGAGGCACCAGTTCTACCCAGGGACGAGAGGAGGGCCTGAGAATAGGAGAGGGTTTGCATGTAGCAACTATTAGGCATGAGAAAATAAGACTGTGTGTCTTACCCTGAAACTCAAGAGAAGGTGGGAAAGGAAGAGAGGGGAGTTTTATAGGTGAGAGGGAACTCTATAGAGTGAAGAGTGAGGACCAATGTGCCTGGATATGATGCCCATAAGATAAGTGTGGGAGTGACTAATGTCAAACCTTACACTACCTGTATCGCTGGATGGAAATCCGTCTTCTACCCACCTCCAAATCACCTGGGAAGGCTGCTATAGTCACATTCATGAAAACTTCGTGTGAGTAGGTTTTACTTAAGATCAGGGCATTACCTAAGAAAAGGAATGTGTTTCCATGTGTAGGTGAATAATATGTCCCATAGAGAAAGCACCCACAGACCCCAGAACTTGGATGACAAGGAGATAATGGGCACATAAGTCCCCTGGAAATTCATAATATCTAGAAGATGGCTATGAGCTTCCACAAGGCATAGAACGGAGTTCTAAGCCAATCTGAGGCCCCAGGGGCCAAAAATCCCAGCAGATATCTGGTCTATCCATGCATTTCAATGCCCTTTCTCAGGTATGGAAAATATGGGTCCAATTTCCCATGTAATGTTTCTCTGTTATCTCCTTGCTAACAACGTGGTCTTGAGATGTGTCGCTATGTGGAGGGACTAGTGTGGTGATACGAAATAAAGGCTTTCCAGCTAGAAATATGTGAAAGCCAGTCCCGGCTCCCCTTCTTCCTATCTATGGGAACTTAGCAAATTGGTGACCCTCTATCACCATCAATCCCACATCTGGAAGATGGGGTTGCTGGGAGGCTAAGAGATCATTTATAGAAACAATGTTTTTGAGGGACATAAGCTTCATCACTGTGGTTGGAAGCTCTTGGTTTGTTGCGGCTGTTACCTAGAGAGCATCTGGTCCAGTGAGGGAAAAGGGGACCCAGTTTGTAGGGAGGGCTGATACCCCAAGACTAAATCAACAGCACAAGCCCTAAGCACCTAAGAGGTGGCAAGTGTCTAGGACTTAGTTCTGGTCACAGCCCCATATGGAATCACAAATACGTGCTCCCTGTCCTTCACAACCCCCTTTTCATAAGTAGGTATTTACACTTCACTGTCAGAGCTTGAATTCCAACATGACACAAGTTGCTGAGTTTGTTATTCATTTGTGGGGTGAATCTGGGCTCTTGCTAGCAATGTTATGCACACTTCTTGCATGATCTTCCTACTATTACTTCTCTAGAAATTGATCCTTCCTCACCCTATCCATAGGGTTGGGGCCAAAGCTCCATGTGATAATGCAGCCCACCCACTCCTTACCATGGACTGGTCCAAGGAAAGGCATTGCATTTGGGGGAGAGGTCAGACTCCCTCTGGGTGACAGGTCTATAGCATGTAAATTTGGGAGCTGGTGGTGACCCACCATGAGAACTGGGGAACAGAAAAGGCTGGACCAACAGAAGACAGAAAAACCAAGAGAGAAACATGAGTAACACAGAGTAAAGACTCCCAACTTGGAATAGCACCATGGGCCAGCTGTGGTCCGCTGCCTGGCCTTATCCTTGAGGCTGGATTCGGCTGTACACCCTGAGAGTCAGCCAACCATGTCCTTTTTCATTTGCAGTACATAAAGTGAGGTTTCCAGAGCTGACATCCAGAAGAGGCCCAACTACCATGCAGACCAAGGTTTCGGTGGGAGAAGAGGCAGGACAATGATGTTGAAGGCACATCTCCGCAGATGATGAACAAACTGCCTCTCAGCTCAGCAGTCTGGGAAAACCTACCAGGGTATTATACACCTACCACACTGATGCTTCCCATGGATGATAATTCCACTCAGGCACAGACGTCACATTTTACTATTTAATGGTCTGCTTATAGAGATATCCCTTCACAATGAGAACATTTCCTAATACAGGAGCAAAGTGAAAAAGGAGTTATTCATTCCACACGAAAAACAGGGACATGAAAAAATGGAAACACTGTCAATCAGGCTGAATCACAAGCTGTGATTAAAGCCTGCAGACTTTTTTCCCATTACCGTGAGCACATTTGAATTTTAGCCCAACACCAAGCCTGCATTATAGAACGTCTGATATATTCCGCTTTGAACATAATGCCAAACAGGTTGTAAAAGTGGAATACTTATCACCTCAGTTCAGGAAAATTTTGGTCTTTTATTCAAGAAACAGTCACAGCACCTCATTTACAACCTTAACTCAAAACTAGGTCTCCCTAATCAGGGAAATGATGATAAAACTGGAGTCTATTACCATTGTTTTGCCAGTGTGTGAAGTATAGTTTGTGGAAGAGAAGCCAGACTCTTCTGGGAAAGGCAATTTTCAATCCCCAGCCCACTGCTATTGTAGCCAGCGATGGATTCGTTTTGCGGCTTCAATCTAAACAATGACTGAGCCCCCTGCAGTGGGGGCTGGGAATATAAGTGAGCCACGGTCCCTGCCCTCAAGAACTTCACCAGCTCATGAAGGATGACCCTCAAAGAAAAAGACAATGAACCTGAACCAAGAGACTGTGGGCATATAAAGGAGTGACTAGCTCATCCCACTGAAAAGGCTCCAAAAAGGCTCCAAGGATGAACAGGGTTAGTCCTCAGAAGAGGGCACAGGGCAGCATGAGCAGGGCACCGGTGTGAGAAGCCTGGCACACTGGGGGAAGACTATGTTCAATGGGCAGCTCTCCATCTGGCCACACTCACCCAGGGGCATGCAGTGACCTCTGCTGGGCACCCGAGAGGCCCAGGAATGGAGGCATTCCTACCCTGGGGATCAGGGGTATCTTGAATGGTAGGCAGACCTAAAGACAAGAGAGGCAGATGATAGCCCTGTGTTTCCTCAGTGATCTGACATTCTTCCAGAGATGGCTCTGGTCCAGTGGGTGGGCCAACTAAGGAGGATATTAGCTCAAGCTCTGATGACGGAGGGAGTGGCCAGGAGAGCCTCAGCTCACAAGCCAGCTGCGTTGACCACTCTATGGCAGGTGCCATTGCTGACCACAGCCTGGGGCCTCTGCTGCCTCAGAGACAGTGGGATTGCCACTTCCCACGAGATCAGGGCATCTCCCTGAATCTGTTCCTTATTCTGTACCCCTGCGCCAACAGTCTTCAGTCATCCCTCTCACCTCTGCCTCCAAAATATACCCCACCTGTGCCTATGCCTGTCCCTCTCTTCTGCCACCACCCCAGTCCAAGCCACCATCCGCTCTCATCAGGAAATTGCAACAGATGGACACTGAGTTCCACTATGACTCAGATCACCGTGTGTCCCTACTCAAGACCCTCGGAGATTTCTCCTCCCACTTGGACTAAACCCAAGCTCTTTTCCATGGCCTACAGTCCCTGCCACACTCACCAGGCCAGGCCCCAGCAACTCCCTTTCATGCCCACCTTTGCCCTAGCTCTTCCCTCTGCCTGGAATGTGCTTCTCACCTAATATTACTGCCTTGAGAAGCCAGTACAATGCCTGATTGATTGTCTTCACACAATATCCCTATTTCCTTATTGTCTGCTCCCCAGCCCTGCTACACGATAGGCCTCCTAAGAGGAGGAACTTGTATATCTGCACTCTTCATGACTGTATTTCCAGAACACATTCTATCCCATACAGAGTACTCCATGCACTTTGCTGAAGGAACAATTCCATGCATTTGCAAAAAACCCTGCAAACTTTGGGACCTTGTGAAAGTCATTGTTCCTAGAATTTGCCAGGCCAGCTCTGATGCCAGGGAGGAGTTTATGTGCCCCAAGGACTCCCAAGCAATGGGGTCACAGGCCATCTTTCCTTTCTGGTAGAGCCTTTGTGACAGAGCACTCAGACCTCTGCTGATCACTCTATAACTGTGCTGTATTAGTCGGGGTTCTCCAGAGGAACAGAATCAACAGGGGATATATATATATATATATATATATAATATAAATAATATGTATAATACATAGAGAGATATATGAATAAAGGTATATGGAGATAATAATATATTATATATAATATTGATAAATATATTAATAATGATATATGTATGGAGTAAGACAAAGAGAGAGATATGTTTATTGTAAGGAATTGGCTCACATGATTATGGAGGCTGACAAGTCCCAAGATCTACACTCGGCAAGCCGGGAGCCCAGGAGAGTCAATGGTATAGCTCCAGTCTGAATCTAAAGGCCTGAGAAACAGGAGAGTTGATGGGGTAAGGTCCAGTCTGGAAGTCAGCAGGCTCAAGACCTAAGAAGAGCTAATGTTTCAGTTCAGGTCCAAAGATGGAAAAAAATGATGTCTCATTCAGAGTCAGTCAGGCAGGAGGAATCCTCCCTCACTCAAGGTGGGTCTGCCTTTTTGTTCTATCCAGGCCCTCTACAGCCTGGATGAGGCCCACCCACTTTGGGACAGGCAGTCTGCTTTACTCCAAATGTTAATCTCATCTGAAAACACCCTCACTCATGCACCCAGAATAATGGTTGGCCAAATGTCTGGGCCAGTCAAACTGACACATAAAATTAGCCATCATGTGTGCCTTTTGTGTCTACCTTCCCCACTGAGTGTGAGCAACTTAAACCCTGGGCCTTGTTGATCTTGGAGCCCTCAGAATCCAAGTGAATGCCTGAAACCATGGTAGGTACTCAGCAAATATCTGCGGAATGAGTAACTGAATCTCTGATCCCCAGGGCCTAGTCAAGGCTCACAAACTTGGGACAAATTAAAGTGCCTCTTGGCAAAGGACCAGAGGGGGATCAGGATGTGGGCCACCGGGCCATCCAGAGGGTGCAAAACATATCATTCAGACAATGAGGACTCACCCGGGCTCTATAGAGAATGTGGGGCAGACTGGGGCCATTTCGGAGCTCGAGATCTGGACTCTGAACCACAGGTTTCAGCGCCATTGCTTTGCCAATTACAACCTGTCACTCTAGTCAAGGACAATCATTCCTGGTAGTTTCAGCCTCTTCATCTCTCAAGTGAAGGTGAGAGTAGCTTCTTCATAGATTCTTGTGAGGATGAGATAAGATAATCCAGGTACAATAAGTGTGAATTTGTTTCATGACACTTGGGAAAAGAAAGGCATCTCTAGTTTCTGAATTAAGTAAATTTGGCTTGGACTATAAGAAAATCAGATAGATAAAATCAAACCATATAAAGAACTCCTTACAACTCCACAATGAAAAAACAAGCAACCCAATTTTTTAAAATCAACAAAGGACAATTTAAAAAAAAACAGACAAAGGACTTGAATCATCATTTCTCCAAAGAAAACATAATACATATAGTCAATAAGTAAGTGAAAAGATACTCAACATAACTAATAATTAGGGAAATGCAAATCAAAACCACAATAAGATACCACCCTATACCCATTAGGATGACTACTATCAAAAAACAGAAATTATGTGTTGGTGAGGATGTGGAGACACTGGAACCCATATACACTGTTGGTAGGAATGTAAATGGTACAGCCACTGTGAAAAACAATATGGCACTTGCTCAAAAAATTGAATTACCATATGATCCAGTCATTCCACTTCTAAGTATATACTCAAAAGAATTGAAAGCAGGGTTTCAAAGAGATATTTGCACTCCCATGTTTGTTATTATCTCACAATAATAACAGCATTATTCACAATAGCCAAAAAGTGGAAGCAACCCGAGTACCCACTGATGGGACTAGCTTATAGTTTACTGGGAATGTTGACATTAAATAGACAACTACACAAAAGTTTTTACTGCTATGTTGGTATGTGCTGGGGAGAAATATAGAATGTTTATTCATTTGTCCACTAGATATTTACTGAGCACTAGGGCAAGCAAAACCGTACCTTAGGTGCTTACCGGAACATGTGACAAGACAAAAGCTGGGAGGTAAGAGAAAATCCCTTGAGAAAATATCATTTAAACTGAGATCTAAAGGGCAGGTAGGAGTTCACCTGATAAGAAGACAGGAAGGGATAACATGAGTGGTCCTGGGCAGGATGTGCCTGGAACAATGAGCTGAGAGCCACGTGGGCCTGCGCGCTGGGGACCGGGCAAGGTGAGGCTAGGCCAAGGGGCAGCGCCAAGGCTCACCAGCCTCTCTTGAGAGCTGTCACTTGACGCTAAGGGCAAGGGGGAGACTTCTGAGAGGCGTTAAGCTGAGAGATAATGCTCTCAGCATTAACACTTTATCAACGTCCTTGAACAGGTCAAATTCCAGCCTGCTGTCCTTCAAAGACACTGCCAGGTAAATTCATATTTGAAGTACGATGTTCTCCACACCTTTGTGCCATTCAACATGCTGTTTCCCCATTTTGTTTTTTGCTCTTTTCTTCCTGGTAAACGCCCATTCACACTTCAAAATTCAGTCTGGCCACCGTCTCATCTGCAACGCAATCTGACTTCCCCAGGCCTCGACTGCAACTTATACTCACCTCCAGGTAACAATCAACTTAGAGTATGGGCCAAGGCCAGGGACAATCCCAAACTGTGTATTATCCACCCATAAAAAGTGAGGCAAGTACAGAAAGCGAGAGGAAGCATTTAGGAACTTTGAGAGGACTTACACAAGACAACTTTATGGCTGTTGAACCAAAGGAAAAAAAAAATGGGGCTTGGATTTTGTATGTCTTTTTATTTCATTTTTTCCTAATGATTTGTTTTTATTGCATTTTATAAAACTATTGATCCACTATTGATCAAATTTCAATATGAATTGAAAGTTATTAAAAATGGGGGTAGGGAGGCCTTGAGCACAGTGTGAGAAGCACTGTCGTGAGTCCTGAGGCTGACCGCCCCTCTCTGCTTCCTCCTCCCTCTTCCCCACTTACCTGACCACTGCAAGTCACCCACTTCGTTTAAGCCATACAACAACCTTACAGGGAAAGCCATTCCTAGCTTGTCTTCTTCTCTTATTAGAAATGAGCTAAGAGAAGGCAAGCCTCACCCCTCTATTAGTTTTTTATTGCTGCTGTAACAAAGTACCACAAACTCATGGCTTAAAAATACACAGATTGATTATCTTATAGTTTTGGAAGTCAGAGAATCTAAATGGGTTTTACTGGGCTAAAATCCAGGTGTCCGCAGGTCCACACTCCCTCAGAGGCTCTAGGGAGAAATCCATTTCCTTGCCTTTTCTAGCTTCTAAAGGCTTCCTGCACTCCTTGGCTCATGGACCCTTCATCCATCTTCAAAGCCAGCAGTGTAACATCTTTCAGTAATATCTCTCATTTAGTCTCCTCTCTCTCTCTCTCTCTCTCTCTCTCTCTCTCTCTCTCTCTCTCTCTCTCTCTCTCTCTCTCTCTCTCTTTCTCAACCCCCTCTGCCCCCTACATCCTGCATCATCACATCTCCTTCTCTGACTCTACAGTCCTCTTTATAAGAATGCTTGTGATTACAATGGACCCTCCTGTATAATCCAAGAAAATCTCTCCATGTCAAGATTCTTAATCCCATCTACAAAGTCCCACTGCCATGTGAGGGAACATATTTCCAGGTGTTAGGGATGAGGACATGGACATCTTTGGGGGCCACTATTCTGAATACCACATTGGCCAAGATCACACAGCTAGTAGGGCAAATGTTACTAGGATTCAAACCCAGGCCTGGGTCTCAGAATCCATGTTTTTTTTGGTTTTGTTTTTTTGCTCTACTCCACTCTTCCTTGTAATATATGTGCATATGTTGGTAGAAATACTTTGTTTGAAAACATTAGAAAACAGAAAGTGAGCCATGATGTGTGGGTGGAAAGCAGACTCATGCAATTTCATTTCCCTCAGCTGTGGAGACACATAGGCCCCTGCAGACAGTCACAGCAAACATGAGGGAGGTGCCCATTTAAGCAGCAACCCCGACAGCATCAGGAATGCAACTGGCAGCTGGGACCCAGAAAGACCTGTGATAAGTCACCTGAGGGCACGTGCATATATTGTAGGAAAGATGGGCCTTTCTCCAGCAAAGACAATGTTCCCTGGCAGTGCTAAATTTTATTCCTGGGCAGAAAGATAAATAGATATGTGATTCCTATTAGCAAGATGAAGAACCTGCACAGAGTTTCTCCAGGAAGATGTTAAGATAATCCAGCAGCAGCAATCCACTGCCAACCTCAATCAATTCTTCAGGATAAACTTTTATAAATCAAATGCAGAGGACTCCAGAGTCTTGCGAGAGCGTGTTCTGTGATATGTTGGTTGACGCCAGCGCTGGTTGGCACAGTCCACTGTGTGGGGATTATTACGTTACAGCGTTTTGCTCGCCCCATCGAGTCAACCTTATTCCACCTCAAGTCCGCAGACCATCTGCCCCTCCTAGAGTTTGTGCTCACCTCCCAGAGAGGGGACAGCAGACACATCCATCAGACACACAGGACTCGCCACTCCCACCTTGCTGTGCTCCTGGGCCCAGGGCTGAGGAGCTGTCACCCCTGCCCAGCCCTGATAAGGGGTTGGGGTGTCGGGGCACGTGGCACTTCTTGTCCATGGATATGGCACCAGGAGCCACTCCAGATTCCTCAAGGAACTTCTAGCCAAAGCCGGGAACCCACCCCAATAAACCAAGCCAGGCTTGGGACCACATGGGGCCGAGCTGGACTCCCTTCTGACCATCTCAGAAGCTCCCTATAGAATCCAGAAGCCCCAGACTTGGGCAGTCAAGAGTATTTAAAGCGGCCCTTGGCAGCATATTAGTACCACCCTCTATGCTGGCTTTCAGGGTGGCGCTCACCTCCATCTTGGCGTGTCACGTTGTTTATATGAATATGTCTTTACTTGTCTGCAGGGTTGCTGTGTATGCATGCTCAGATGTGCATTGTACAAGGGCACCACACCTAAGGAATGCCGTTGAGATCTAGACATACGCTCACTTCTTAGAGAGCGCACTGGCCAATGTGTAGGCTCCCCGCCTCCCAGCTGAGAGATATGTGCCTCTCTCTTCTCTGGCTTACCCATTGCTCTTGGACATGTAATTCCACTACCATCACCCCTACTTCAGACTCTGATCTTGACTCAGTCACTTGCTGGGGGGTGAGGGCCAGACAGGGATTTGGGCATCCAGGGGTGGTAGGTGGGCACGTGCATGCCTGCAGCCCCAGGACTTCCTGCGGGGCTCTAGAAAGTTCCCTGAGGAAAGACATGGCTGCTCGGCACCATTGTTCAAGTGGAACAGTGTGCAAACATTTTTTTTTTAACATAAAGAAGAAAAGCACCTTTTTCTTCAAAAAAATAAGCACGTCTTTAACTTTTTCAGAAAAGTGTCTTATGCCCTAGCAGGGACCCTGCTTGTCTCCTGCTCCCTCACTGAAAGCTTGGATTACATGCACTGCTTTGTGTATCCAGCAGCCAGCATGACGGGCTCTTGGGCTGATTTATGGACAGAAGGAGGAAAAAAGGAAAGGTGGGAAAGAGGGAGGGAGGGAGGAAAAAAGGAAGGGAAGAAAGGAGAGAAAGAGGAAAAGAGGGAGGGAGACAGGAAAGGAGAAAAAGAGGGAGAGAGGAGGAAGAAATAAATATTGGATGGATGGATGGATGGATGGATGGATGGATGGATGGATGGATGGATGGATGGATGGATGATGGATGGATGATGGATGGATGGATGGATGGATGGAGGATGCAGAGATGCATGGGTAGATGGATGGGTGGATGGATTTCCTATACTCATTAGACACAGAGATTCAGCCTGCTGTCCCTTCTTCCTTCTGTTTTAACCATTTCCAGTCATCCGCACCACAGTCCCCTTCTTTCCTGCCTCTCCCACACCCTCTGGGTTATCCTGGAGCCACCCGCATCTCCTAAACTGAATCACTGCTGGGGTCCAAGCACTCCCCTTCCACTGGTGTGGCCTTGGCCTCTACCCCTCTTTCCCACCTCCCTACTTTGCCGAAGAAGCCCAGCCCTGGAGCCAGACCCCTGGCCAGAGGGCACCCTGTGGTGTGGCTGTGTGCAGCTCTGTCCACAGCACTCACCCCCAGGAAGTAAGAGGGTTTTCATCCCCCATCTCCCTGGGCAGCAGGGTACCCAGGAGAATCTTGCTCACCTCCTTCCCGGAAGAGAGAACTCCCTCCTCTATCCAGCCCAGTCTCCCCAACCCTACTTGCAGTTCAGCTTCATTTTTCTCTGGGGAGATGTTTTCCCCTGACATTCTTAGTGCCTAGTGCCGTGAGGTTTCCTATATAGCCTACGCCAGAAACACTGAACATTCTCAAGGCTCCCAGAGGTTGACTCCAAAAATGAATCTGCTTCCAAAATACTCAGCAGACTGAAGCTGTGCAAGGTATGTTTTGAGCACCTAATCTGGGCCAGATATTATCCTGTGCCCTGGGAACAGCAGCAGACAAGGGAAATTCCAGTTCTCATGGAACTTCCAGGAATAAATGTTTGTGCATGCTACAACATGTCAGATAGACACTGGCCGTGGTGGGGGCAAGGAGGTTTTTTAGCCCAGGTGGTCTCCCTGCAGAGATGACTTTAGACTTCAGACCTAAGTGACGAGGAGGAACCATGGGGTACAGATGCAAGGGACACGTGAGGAGGGAATGGATTAGACACGTGGAGGAACAGACGGAGGCTAGTGTGGCTGGAGCCATACTGAGCCATGAGTGAAGAGGAGAGGAGGTGGAAGTGGCCGGGGGACAGAGGCCTGATCAAGTACCTACTCAGACAGTTACTGATGTTTGCATTGACTGCCCTGCACTGAGTGCCTCCTGTGTGTCCAACACTGTGTTAAGCCCTTCACCTAAGTTATGTCATTTAATTGTCACAACAACCCTCTGAAATGGCGATTATTAGCCCATTTAATGGATACTAACATTGATGACATGCATTTAGTACCTCTCATAGGCCATGTACTGGGCTGAATGCTTTATGTGCATTATCTCTTTGATTTCTCATGACAACCTCAGGAGGTTTGAGTATTCTTATTTCTCCCCTTGTACAGGTGAGAAAACTGAGATTTAGAGGAGCTGAGTGATTGGATCAAGGTCCCACCACTGCATTGGTTGAGTCTGAACGTCCACATACCACAGAGGTTCTCCCTGTACATCACCACCCTCTCGCCTGCTTGCATGCTGGACTGCCTCGATGTTTCCCTTTGGGAAAATTAAGGGCATGATTCCCACCAGAGGAAAACGCTGGGGGCATGGAAGGATCTGTCCTTCCATCTGGGCTCTTTCTTGGGTGACAGAAAGGCCCCAAGAAGTGCATGGTGAAGGGGGCACAGCATCCTCTCCAGCGGGCTGTGGCTTTAGGCCTCCCCAAAAATGGGCTTCACCCACACTCCATCTCCAAAGATTCAATCCAGTCCACTGCCACCTTTAACACCTCTGCCATGCTTGAGGAATACTCTGCCTCCAAAGCAAGCCTCCCAAGAAGCTCCGTTTTCATTCTTCTCTGTCACAGCCCAGACCAAGCCCAATCAACTTTAAAGCGATTTGCCTCCCAGAACTCTCCTAGTCCTCCCCAACAGTTTTCAGGCCAATAGATCATTTGAAATGTTTTTATAACATAAAAACCCAATCCTTTATAGCAGGCAATCAGCAGTCTTAAAATAATTACCCGTAACTAAAGAGAAACCGAAGTAAGATCAAATGAAATCTGAGTAATGGTGGTAAAGACCAGTTCTTTAAATAATGCCTTAGAATAAATTTCAATGGGATGATCTCTCCATGAAGATATTTCTTTAGGGGCTTCAGATAAATAGAATTTTTTTTTTCAAAGCACCTCACAACTAAATTACATAGTGTTTTGGGGAGGTTCCGGTTATTTTTCCTAAGGAGAGAATTTTCTGTGTGCTTCTGTTTTCCCTCAAGGTGACTGCAGAAAGAGAATAAAGTTTCCATTTCCCCTGCAATTATGTAGCTGTATTATTTTTGTAATGGGCTTACAAAGAACAAGTTTCCTAAACACAATCCTCCAGATGAAGTTCACAGGGTTGGAAGCAAGAGATAAATTCTCTTTGCTTCTTACTCAGCTTTTTTTAAAGGTCAGCATTGATGACAATTCAGAAAACTCAATTTCTCCTCAAGTGCCAAGGTTTCTAGGACACACCTGATAGAAACTTGGAGCAGGGCCAAGCTAGTGAAAGGGGTGGGGGGGCAGATGAAAGGCCCAATTTCTACCCCATCTTTGGCCCTTACTAGCCTCATGCCTGAAGTCATATAGCATGGGGGTTGGGGGACGTGAAGATGGGGAAACTGAGACAGGGCTTTGAACAGCTAATGAGGAGATGAGAGGGCCTAAGGTGATCGAAGGACCCCTCCAAGATGAGAAGAATGAGTGGTATTGGTCAGGTAGAGGGAGCAGAATATGCAAACACCAGGAGATGAAAATTAAGAGCAAGTGAGGAAACTTGGAGCAAGTGGCCCTACACCAGAAAACAGATCTTCTTCCTGTGAGACCAGAAGGAAGGGGACAAAGCTGGGTGGGGGTGCAGGTAGCTTTGGAAGGTAGAGCAAGAATCCCCTACTTCCACAGCTCATTGGGAGGCCCAGTCAATCCCCAATTGAAGGAAGAGATATTGGAATGGAGGGTTTCAAGAGAGAGGAGAAAGTGTGAATGAGCTTCTGAGAGAACGAAGGAGAGAACCACCATAAAAGCATGGTATTTCCATGGAAAGTTGAGCACCTAACTCAGTAACGGGCCATGAATCAGCAAAATTGCAGAACTGTGCCCAGCAGCACTCGGCAGCCCAGCAAGAGAATGGAGGAGGTAGACAGCCAGACTGATCCAGTGTAGAGGGTTTGCGGTGTGGGTGGTGCTAAAGGACAAATTAGGTAAAGGGAGGGAAGGCATTGGCAAGGGAGAGATTGAAGTGATGGACCCCAAGGTTGGGAGTAGATTGGGAAGGAAGTGATTAAATGGTGAAAATAGAAATAAGAAGTATCAAGGGGGTAGACATCTCAATAGGGACAAAGAGCAGATGCTGTGGGGGGGACCAGTGAGAGCAGAAGAAAGATAGGAGGGCTGACCAAAGAATAACCACAGTTCAGAATGTCAAGTGGAGGAGATCCAATGGATAACAAGGGTATGGCCTGTGGTGTGGCCATGACAATCGATGGCTGAAGTAGAGAGGGGATGAAGGCTTCCTGAGTTATGGAGATCAAGACTCTGAGGAGGCAGAGGATTGAAGGTAACACCCATGAGGATCCTGAAGTCCTCAAAAATGACAGCAGGACTCGGCAGGGGAAGAAACTCTGCCCAGTGGGTTGATGGGATCTTGGGACAATCACCTTGAGGGAGCTGGGACTGACCCACCTCCCACCCCTAATCCAAACAAGCATTTTTTTTTTTGAGGGCAGTGTCACTGGCCCCCATACGTTGGGTCCGAACCAGGGCCGCTGGCGTCCCAAACCAGCGCTTAACCACCATGTCACTCGGCCGGCCCAAAACAAGCATTTTTGTAACAGAACTTCCTCCCTTTGATCAACAAACTGTATCATAAATTACCTGAAGCCTGTAGACCTTAAACTACAAGCAGGAGGACACAGTTATATAACAAAGTAAGAACTAAAATTTAAAAGCAAATGCTGTGTTTGAAATATTACCTCCCCAATATGTCTTACATCCACCAGCTTCTCTCACTCTGCACGTTTCCTGGTCCTTCATCCAAGCTACCACCATCTCCTGCTCTTCCAATGGCGTCTTCCTGCTATTCCTCTTCCCAACACCCCCACTCAAAAAATCTATGCCTGCACTTCAGTCCACTCAGCCTTAAAATGCAAATCTGGTCATCTCCTCCCATGTTGGTGGTTCCCAAACAAACCCCCGCCCCAGGGGCATGTTAGCATAGAAACCTGGAATTTCTTGGTTGAAAAGGTGAGGACTCTAGAGAACTACGCCCATTCAGCCTCCCCATCACTTGGCCATTCGCTTATTTTTATGTCTGCTTCCTAAAAATCCACATAAAAAGAATGGCAATAACATCTGACACAAAATAGTAGACCAGGGAGCACCCTATTCAATGCACAATATGGCGCAGTGGTGGCAAATGGGGGTTCAGGCCACAGGGGCTGGGTTAGAAACCTGGATCCTTTGCTTATTGTGTGATCCTCCCAAGTTACTTCATCTCTTAGTCCCCACTCTCCGCTATAGTTAAATGGGAATCATAACAGTACCTAATAATTGTGAATAACTGACACCTGCCAACTCTTGCTAGAAAATTCTCAGGCCTCCCTTTCCAGCAGGGTCAAGAAGATACTGGGTAGCTCCCCTAGGACTGCAGAATGGAATAAGCATGCCAAGAAGGACCGGGTTTGGTGGTTGTCCTTCAGCATCCAGTCGTGGCTCCAGGGCTAACCCTATACCCTGGACCCTTCCGAGGCCCCAGACACCCAGAATCACATGAATGTATAGGATGGAGGAACCCTTGGAGACACCTTTACTCAACCCTGTTGAAGGGTTTTTGTCTGACCTTCTTCCTTCAAGCCCAGGGTGGTCAAACGTTGATCACCTCATCCTGTGACCCATCCTGGTAGCTAACAGACTCACGCTGTTCAAGAGCTGGAATTTACTCTCCTCTTGACATCCTTTATTTTTCTTATAATTTTGGCGGGCTCTTCCTTTCTGTCTTTCTTAGTCAGCTCAGGCTGCCATAACAAAATACCATAAAATGAGTGGCCTAAACAACAGATATTCATTTCTCACAGTTCTGGAAGCTGGTAAATCCAACATCTAGATGCTAGCAGATTGGTTCCTGGTGAGAGCCCTTTTCCTGGCTTACAGATGACTGCCTCTTGCTTTGTCCTCACGTGATGGACACAGCGAAAGCTCTGGTGCCTCTTCCTCTTCTAAGGTCACTAATCCCATCATCGGGGCCCTATTTTCATGATCTCAACGAAACCCAGTTACCTCTTAATAGCCCCACTTCCAAATATGTATCATCACATGGAGAGTTAGGGCTTCAACATATGAGTTGGGGAGGCAGGGGACACAAACGGAGGTTCGTAACACCTTCTTTTTTATCTTTCTTTTTTTCCCAACCCTTCCATGAGAAGCTAATAACCTCCACAAAGAACTCAGTTACTAAACCCCAGATTCTCATGAACGCTAACAAAAATACACAGAAATGAAAAGTGCATCTCACAGAGTGTAGATGTACAATGGGGAAAGCATAATCTAAAGCCACAAGACTGGGTTGGAGCCCAGCCTGGCCACTAGGCCGCCTGTGTCATTGGGTAAGTCTCTTCTTGTCTCACCTGTGATGTGAGAATAATATTTACCCCATAGAATTTCTATGAGGATTTAATGAGTTAGTTCACATAAAGTGCTTAGAATAATGCACATATATAAATGCTAGATCCATGTTTTCATTATTTTGAAGTTACAAGTGAGCTGTGCTATTGGTGATGAATCAACACAGAAAAAAGCAAGGAACAAGTAAGTAGTCAAGGTTAGCCTAATCCCAGGCTCCCAGGAGGAAAAATATCTGGAGAAGATGAGCTCCAGAGGTCAAGCTTGCCCCCATCTTAGTTTGGATTGCCCCAGAAACAGACGCTGAGCCAAGCAGTGAAGGACAAGCCACCTATGGGGATGTGCAAGGAACAGGGGTAGGAGCGAGGGGGAGGGTTCTGGGAGGCACAGGCAACCAGTAAAGGCATGTTATTAAGCTAACTACCACAGCGGAGGAGTAAAGCTTAATCCCATGGGAAACTGAAAAATGGCACAAAAATATGGCTCAGAATTATCCTGGCCAACACTCTAGGGGGCTGGGATGTCAGGATATCCATCAGCCAGTGATTATGGGCTAATCCTGGGATATATGGGGGTAATTCATAGGTACTTGCAGCCAACTGTGCCCAGGGACAAAGGGGGTTCCAGTAGCCTAAGGGCAAACCCTACAAGAGATGCAGGTGTTGGCTCCTGGATGTCAGGCTGGTAGAAATGGTGAAAACATCGGAGGAGATATGACGACACTTGTCAATATTTGTGGGCTTCCTCAATGGGATTACAATTCGGATGCTGTTGTCACAAGGTGCAAATACTGTTCCTAACTCTTAGCCCTCACTCTGCCCTTCCACTTCCCTTGAGACTTGTGTGATTGAATTCAGTCGATTTTCTCATGATAGCGCTCACTCTGTCCCAGCTGTATGTACTGCTGAGAATGCGCAGTGTGAAAGCCCCAGGGGTTTCCATCAGTACAGGTGGATGTTTGTGCAAAGAACACCGCAGCACTGAGGTTCTGTGCCTTGAGTGTTGGATGTCACACCCTTTACAGTGCCAATCGGGGGCAGGTGGAGGGGGCCAGGAGTTGACCAGGAAGAGAGAGGGTGTCTTATTTGCTGAGCACAGTCCATGTGCCAGCCCTGTGCTGGGCCTTTACACCTCCCTGAATCTGCTGCCAGCCCTGCCAGTAGCAGAAGGGATAGCATTCTCCTCCATGCTTGCCAGCCCAGGGAGCCAGCCAACCTGAAGATGACAACTGATTCATCTCAGGGCTGTTCTGACTCGAGTTTGTCTGCTTACAAATGAGGCTGAACAGCATTTCATGTTTATTGTTCACCAGCCTTTTAGCCTGCACACCATAGCCAACCTCAGCCTGCACATACCCCTCCTCACTTGTTTATCACATTGTTCTCCTGGGAAAGCTGACTTCTGAGCTGAGATGCAGTTTTGAGGAGCCAGCTGTGTTCCAAGCCTGCTTGTGCTCACAAAAGAAGCAAATCTGAAGGGCAGAAAAAAGGGGTCAAGGCAGCAGTTTCTCCAGTGCCTTTGGGATGGCTCCCCAACTACCCCTGACTCTGAACTTGAGGGAGGTGGAAGCCAGAGGCAGGGCTGGCTAACTGCGCTTATTCTCCACATACAACCACCCTCCAGCCACTCTCTGCCCTGCCCTGTGCTTGGAGGCTGATGTCTAGGGACCACATAATGGCTCGTCCACTCTCCTCCTTCCAGGTGGGTCTGGCCGGTGACAGACACCATCATGAGAGAAGGCAAGACAACAATGGTCTGAGACATTTTTCCATCCCTTCCTATTTTGGTTCCTTGAGCTGCCGTAACAAACTACCACAGACTTGAATGGTTAAACAACAGAAATGTATTCTGTCACAGTTATGGAGGATGGAAGTCCAAAACCAAGGATGGGCAGGGTTGGTTCCTAGCAGAAGCTCTGAGGGAGAACCCGTTCTGGGCTTCTGGTGGTTGCCGGCTATCCTTGGTATCCCTTGGTTTGTAGACCCATCCCTCTGATCTCTGCCTCCATCTTCACATGACATTATCCCCTCTGGGTCTGAGTCTGCGTCTCTGTCTTCTTATAAAGGCAGCAGTCATTGGACTAGGGCCCGCCTCTAATGACCTCATCTTACCTTGATTTCATCTACAAAGACCCTCTTTCCAAATAAGGTCACCTTCAGATACCAGGAGTTAGTGCTTCAACATACCTTTTGGGGAAAGACAATTCGAACCATAACATTCCCAACTGGCCACTGCCCTGGCTCTGGCTGGTTCCTCTCAGGTACCACATCCATCCAGTAGCCTGTCTTTCCCAAGCTCACCATTTCCTCCCCTACCTCCCTCAGCACAGTGCAAGTCTCTGGAAGACTTGCCATCTTTTGTCCTTACCCTCCACAGCTCTGTTCATAGTCCCTTCACTAAACCCTCCTCAGTTGCACTCTGAGTGCCCACAGCCAAATTGTGAAGTTGAGAAAATCCAAAATGGGCATCGCAAAGACCACATAGGGAGCTCGCCCCGTGTCTTTGCTATGTGACAGGTACAGAGACAGGTGCAAGACCTCAGCCTAAAGAAGAATAAGAGAGACTTGGCTTGCAGTCTCTCCACCAACAGTGTGGCAGAGATGTGTGGGCTTCCTAACCCCCACCCCTACCCTGGGCTTCATTATGGAACCTGAATGGATGATTTTAAAAGACCAAGATTGCTTTCCATTTCAGGACAAGGCAACCTCAGCAGGTGAAAGCTTTCAGGTAAGAGCTTTCCTACCCTTCATCTTCCAGCAAAAGGCAGTCTTGAAAAGAAGGTGAGGGTGGTTAGAAAACCACTTTAGGGAAAGAACAATGCTGACTGTAGATGCTATCTATACCCCCAATCCACCCCCATCAACAAAGCTCCTAACTGGAAATAGGGTCAAAGCTGGAGAAGTTTAACCTGGAAGAAAGTTCTGAATTTTGGTTACTGCTCTAGAATGAATATTGTAATTATTAAGATGAGACTGCTCTTATGACTGAAGGTGAACAAAGGATGTTTTTCCCTAAGAGTGACAAGAAAAGTTATGGAACCTCACAACAATTTCATCCAAGGTATAAGGAAGAATGGTCCCCAGAGCAGGTCTGAAGGGACAGTAAAAACATAAATGGCTGTCTCCTGCTAGCACCCAGCTGGCTTCTACTCATTCTGTATGCTTGATAGAAGGAGCTAGAGCTAGAGACATAAATATAAATATGCATCAAATAAAATCAGAAAAGATGAGGTGTACATAAAATAGAAAGATGAACAAGGAACAGCATGTATAAATATGGGGTTCAAGGGTTCATACACTGGTAAAAAGTTGGACTGCAAATATGGCTCTGAGTTCTCTGGCAGCCAAAGCAAGACAATCAATTAACAAAGCAAGAAATTGGATGCATCCACGGAAAATAAAGCACACTAGTGTTTCAAATGAAACAATGCCTTTCTTGTACTCAAGCCTTAAATTTTTCATGTGGCTCTTCAAACAGGCTCCACTGTTTAGTGGACAATATCCTCCCCAACAAGCTATGATAAATATCATAGAGGGCTTCACCCATCAGTTTCTTACATCATCTGTCAAAGAAAGCCAACAGCAGGGCAAAGCACATTAGTGGGAAGTTAACACAATTGGATACAAGTAGGTAGCTCCCTGTGGTCCTGTTTGATAGGTTTTTACTGTTTTGCTTGGAGCAGCCATTAGAACAGTGCACACCTGATGAATTTCACAAAGCGGGAAAGCAGGGCAGGGGCAGATGGGAGGGTCCTGTGCAAGCACTGGGGTCGCCATTTTTCATCATCCACCTTCCTCCATGCCCAGGAAAGAAAATTCATCCATCACTCATAGTAAACGCTGGCACAAATGGCCTGACCTGCTCGGCTGATTGAAGCAATCAGGTTTTCCAGGGTACCCAGAAGGCACCGTTTATAAAAATTCTATTTTCTTTTTCAGGCAAATTTAAAATTTTTTTCTAGGCTTTGATTCACAAACCACAATTAGAAGTTCATTCATGTTAATTCCGACTAAACTGAACACTGAAGCTAAATGGTGTCAGCAAATGGAATGATATTCCACCAAGATTAAATACCCGTGTCCTGAAAGACTATTTCAAAAGTGTAAAGTTATTCTAAAAGGAATTGATTTGGATGTACAAGTATACTATTATTCAAATAACTTTCAAACATAACAGAGCTTAAAGAAAAACACCATTTTCTACCTCAGCAGAGCATGTAATGGTTTGTCACTGCACGTCAAGTTTAATTTTAGAAAGGCTCAATGTGCCTTCCCCTAGGCCTCTGGCCCTGAGACCCGCACTGGGTTATCCGGGTCTCCTTTCTCCTGTCTGCCTGTGAAGTTTTAGGAAAGAATGACAGAGTAGGAGGAAACGTGTCACCAGCTGGGCTGCTCCACTTAAACTCAAAGCAAGATCAAAGGTGGCCTGTGGGAGCCACGGTGAGGAACCAAGTAAAAGTTAGCCAGACAGAAAGAGGTACCGGGGTCAGGTCAGCAGGCGGGCACGTGAGGGCATCTAGACAGAGAGCGCAGCATGGCCAAGGCCAAGAGGCTGCAGAGTCCTGAGGCAGCATGCTCTTAACACTCTAAGTGGTGCTCTGCGGGTGATGGGTCCTAGAGCAGGAAATGGGGCTGGTGATGGGCAGGGGTCAGACCTCAAAGGGCCCTCCTTATGTGCCCTGCAAAGAAACTTCGGTTTCTTTCTCCTGAAGGTGACAGGAGAGTTTGGAGCAGAGGAGTGACTCTGACCATCAGAAGAACATGTCCACAGACAGCGGCCCAACGTCTAAAATGCCAGCTGTGTGGAGGCTCCAGCATGCCACAGCTGTATGTTTTGTCATTTGCTTACATTTATCTCAGGTGGGTGACTTTCTCCCCACATGGACATTCAGCTCCCAGAGGTCCTGCCTCATAGCTCATGCACCCTTGCTGTGGGATTCTCCTAGCTCTTTGCACACATGGCCTTGGGTCACCCACCAGCCTTGGGCCAGCATCAGAATGCTTTGTTCCTGTCTCAGTGCCACTAATAAGCTGGAACTTTCTGGAGGAACCAATTCCTTTGTTGTAATGAGGGAAAGTTGTCCCTGCCTCCAGGGCCCCTTCCCTAGATGCGTGCAGCCAGAGCACACGTTTGGACTAAGGACCGAGTGTAGTCTGCGAAGCCACACCCGGCCGCCCTGTTGCTCCATCATGCCTTTTCTCCCCACCCTCAGGGACTAGTACTGTGTCACACCAAGCCACAGGCACACAGAGATGTTTCATAAATACCTTCAAACTCCTTCAAGCCAATACACATGGGATGTTCTTGAGGGGAAAATTATCTTTATGCTTTATTTGTGGTTCAGATGTGTGTGTTTATATACACATAAAAAAATATCTGGAAGGATGCAGAGCTAACTGTTCTGAGGGGTCATCCTGGAGAAGTGAGACTGGAGGAAAGGGAGTTTTTGTGGTTGTTTTTTATAAGAAGCATATATAACTTTTATAATGCAATTTTTTACGTTAAAAAAAAATGTTTTCAAGGCTCAAGCTCAGGCCCCGACTCCCACAGGAAACCTCCCCAGACTCCCAAATTTGCTGTCCTGTCCCTGAACATCCCTTGAGGAGACCGGAGTCTCCCCCCACCCGCAAGTCCTTACCACATGTCACTTGATGTCACCTGTTCATCTGTGCATGAACACAAGGGCAAATGAGATTTTCCTGTTTGGCTCAGAACATAGTGCCATGGCTGAGAGTCTTCAGTGTTAAGTATCCCTATCATAGAGAAAGCACCAAGATGCTTGTTAAGAAACAAACTAGTGGTCCTGGAACCCTGATCCTACCATTCCACTCTCTCTTATACACAGACTACAGGGTCAAGGAGGTCATTGATGGGGAAGGCAGTTCTTGGAGGAGGTGGCTGTGAAAAGGGAGCCGTGTGTTCCTGTCTAACCAGGGCCAGTTGAGGAGGGCTCTTGGGGCGCCACTAGGAAAGGTGGACAATGTTGCCAAATGCTTGCCCCAAGGCTGTCCCAGAGCAAAATGTAGGGGGACTGTTCTTGGAAGGCCCGGCCATGGGTTGTCAGGACTTTGGGGGAGAGGGACCACAATCTCCTGCATACCTCTGAAGGTGAGAAGCTGAGCAGAGCAGCCATGCTACTAGCTCCATGAAGCAGGAAAGTCACAGAGTTTGGAGGGACAAGGGTGAACCTCCCAAGTGCCAAGCCAGTGCCAGGGGAGGAAACGAGCTAGCACCCCCCTAGGGGACAGCCTGCCAAGGCACAGGGCCCCAGCAGGAAGAGCCTATGTGGTGAGCAGGGGTGGCACAAAAGATCAGGAATGTGGGCGGTGAGGAGCCCTCTCCCCGAAATACTTCTGAAAAGCCCATGCACCTACAAGACAGCGGGCGCATCTCTGCCTTCCCTGGGGACCCTCTACAGCCAGGCTCAGGGGCAGAGGAGAACCACAGCAGCAGAGCCTACTGAGCAAAAAAGCTTTGGTCCTGTTATTCTCCCTCCTCCTGGCCACCGCAGAAGAGCTGAAGATGAAGAGAGAATGAAAGAAGAGTCACAGGCCACAGCTGAGCTGGGGGAGGGAGGAGCTCTGGATGGGAGAGGCCAGATCAGAAAGGACATGCCACTACCTGAATGTGACTCTCCACTATCAAGGTGGCCATCCCCTATATCTAAAGGGACCATAAAATTACAGGGTCTGCCAGAGCTGTTGTCAAGGGGTGGGGAAGGCAAGTACCACAGGGCATGTTTGAAGTCTGTGGCTGGGGAAAATAAATTCGTTTTGTACCTGGCGAGTCCAAACTACCTAAGATTCCAGTTATAGATAAGTATGTGTATGTCCAACACAATATCATTGTTTGATAGGAAAGGGTTGTGTAGCCTGTGTGTCTGGCATCACCTTGTCCAGTATAGGGAGCCCATGAAATGCCTAAGAAATGTACATATGGGGCTGGGGGCTGGGAGTGGCAGGAATGATGGGATTCAGCAAAACTCACAACCGAGATAGCCTCCCTTGGCCCCGTTTGGAAACCTTGACCTCAGTTAAACAATATTTAACATTCTTAGGTAGAAGATCTGGCAGAGCCGTTACTATGGTAATGTGTATCTCAGCTCTTCTAGAGGGGAATGCGGTATGCCACTTTTGAAACTTATTTACCCACCAAACATTCCTTCTGCTAGAATCTTTCATAAGTTCTCATAAAACAGCTGCTGTTGTTTAGAAACTACTGCTCCATGCATCACGGACCCAGAACCTGCCAGGGACGGCTTCTTCCAGCCCCCAGCCCCCAGCGGTGGGACACTCCTTTCTCCTGTTCCTTTATTTCAGAAATGTTTTAGCGTGTGTACTCTGCAGCAATGTACTAGTTGGCTGGAGACAGAGAACAAGACAGACACTGCTGTTTTCCTTCTGGAGTTTACGCTCCAGTGCGGGAGAGTAATAGTGCACATAAACAATGACTAGGAGTGAGATGTGAACCATGGGGAGAGCTGGGGGCTATGGGAGCTGGTGGCAGGACTAGCTGATGCAGTCAGGTGTGTCAGGGAACGGGGATCGCTGAGGAAGGGACATTCAAACTGAGAACTGGAGGATGAATATGAGGTAGTGGAGAAGAGAGAGAACAGCGGGAATTCCAGGCTGGAGAAGCAGCACACGCAAGAGGCAGGAAGAAGCTTGGCTACTTTCCAAACCTATATTTCAACCCCTAACCCCAGTGCCACCAGACACTCTGGAGGCAAATACATAAAAGGAAACCTACACTTTAGAAGTTTCTCGAAAGTTAAAATACACATCAGCAACCTCTTTGTTTCGCAGGAACCACTAACATTTCCCCTTCCATGCAGCCTACTGACTTTAAATGACTTAAGAGCACCATCCCTGCCAGTCTAGGCATCTAATACCTCATCGAGTGAGGAGGCATTGATGGATGTGCCAGAGTTTTCGTGTATTGCATGGCTCAATCGATCATGATGTGTTTTATAAATTAGTATTCTTAAATTCCCATTGTGCGTCGGTGTCTTTTGATTTATATAATACAGATCTAATTTATGGATCATTGCAGTAATTTATAGCTCAGATAACTAATTTGTCGACCCAGCACCAAATTGTGTAAGTCACCTAGCGTTTTTCTCAGTGACACAGATGGGTCCTAAATGATTTGGGTGATTTATACTGACAGGGCATGAAAGCATGGAAAGCCCCAGGGTTTGATCACTCTAAGAATCACTCTTCTCGTCAAAAGTCCCAAAAGGAGAAGGTCAAATGCCCTTGAACCCACACATCCTATTCCCAGTAATTTACCCTAAAGGAAATAGATGGAAATGGCTATCAGTATGACTCTTGTAGTGCAATTTAGAATGGCAAAATGTTGGAAATAATATACATGTCCAATAATAGGAAACAATTTCACAAAGTATGAGTCCTCAACTGAATGTATATATTGTTAGGCAGCAAATAAAAATGATTTCCAGGGCCAGCTGAGTGGCGCATTGGTTAAGAGCTGGTTTAGGGATGCCAGCAGCCCCGGTTCAGATCCCACATATGAGGGCCAGTGACACTGCCCTCTACAGCTAACAATAGCTCCACCTGGAGCTGGGCTGTGCGAGCCCAGTGACGGAGTAGGCTGCAGCCCCTGCTGCAGTGGCCTGCGGTAGCCTACAGTGAGTGACCAGCAGCCAGCATGAGTGGCTGGCAGCCAGTGCGAGCTTTCAATAGCCGCAGTAAGCAACCATCCAGAGGCCGGCGACCGATCTGCCTCATCCGGGAAGAGCACAATAATGATACCAACATGGACCAGTGAAGCAACGTCCTTCGCAACTAGACTGAAGAACAAAAAGACAGCCACTTGTCTGTTCCCCTTCCCCGATTCCCCAACGCTGTTCCCCTCCCCCATTCCCCAATAAAATCTTAAAAAAAAAAAAAAATGATTTCCAGAACTTAGTGATTCTCAACCAGGGACAATTTTGCTTCCCAGAGAACATTTGGCAATGTCTGGAGGCATTTTTGACTGTCACAACTGGGGAGTTGGAGTCTACCAGAATCTGGGTCAGAGGTGCTACCAAGTATCTTATAATGCACAGGACAACTATCCACAACAAATAATGATCTGGTGCAAAATGTCAATAGTACCACGGTTGAGGAATCTTGCCATAATTACAAACAACATAAACAAGGTGCTTTACTGATATAAGAGAACAATCAGAGCACAAAACTATCCATGTTACAACTTCAGCTATGAAAACCATATATGCATATGCACCAGGACCATGGAAGGACAAGATAAAAAGAAAGCACATGTATTGTTTGGAGGATGAAACTATGGGCAAGTCTTTAAATTTTACTTTATTTTTGCAAATCAGTTTTTCAAGAAATAAAAATGAACAAAATACTTATGGTAAATAAAAAATATGAGAGAGGAAGAAGACAGATGAGTGGGTGAAAGGAAGAGAAACTAAAAAATACAAAACTCACTCAAATGCAAAACAGCTGAGTTAGGCACATAGTTCACCAACCTAAATGAAATTCAGAATCTTTTATAGAGAAGTTTAAACCAAAATGCAGCCCTTCACTATGAAATGACACTTTCATCTCTGGCAATGCTCCTTACGTGATATTAATATAGCCACACCACTTTGTTTATGCTTAGATTTGCATGGCATATATTTTTATTCATTTTACTTCAACCTGCTTGTGTCTTTATATTCCAAGTGTGTATCTCTTAAATAGCATAGGTTTGGGTCTTGCTTTCTTATCCAGTCTGAGAATCTCTGCCTTTAAACAGCATGTTTAATCCATTTACATTTAATGTAATTCTTATTTTCTACTTACCTCCTCTGTTCTCTCTTCTTCTGTTTCTCCTTTCATTTGGGTTAATCAAGCATTTTTTTAGTTCTACATTCTATCTCCTCCACTGGCTATTTACTCTTTTTGTTTGTTTTTCTTAGTTGCTCTCATGATTAAAATAGCTATCCTTATACAGTCTATCTGGAATTAATATTACACCACTTGCATTACAATGAGGAAACTTATAAAGTACAATTCTCTTTACACTCCTTCCTGTCCTTGTACTGTTGTTGTATATTTCATTTCTACATACATTTTAAATGCCACATTACATTGTTATCATTTTTGCTTTAAACAGTCAATTGGCTTCAAGGAAAAGAGAAAATAAAGAAAAAAATATTTGCCATTTACCATTTTCAGTGGTCTTCTTTTACTTCTTTGAGATTCAGATTTCCATCTGGTATCACTTCCCTTCCACCTCAAAAATTTCCTTAGCATTTCTTGTAGTGTAGGTCCACTGGTAACCAATTATCTCAGCTTTTACCTGAAAATATTTTATTTTGCCTTAGTTTTTTTCTTTTTACCAACTTTTCATCATAAAAGCTTTCAAACATACAAGAAAGTTGAAAAAATTTTATACCATATAATCGCTACCTAGATTTTATATGTCAACACACGTGCAAGGCATGT
Source organism: Aselliscus stoliczkanus (assembly GCA_033961575.1). Taxonomy (NCBI): domain Eukaryota; kingdom Metazoa; phylum Chordata; class Mammalia; order Chiroptera; family Hipposideridae; genus Aselliscus; species Aselliscus stoliczkanus. The sequence goes on from CM066735.1 coordinate 106,621,643, forward strand.
ATCCCATACCTCACTCCATTTCCTTCTAATGCTGGTGGTCCCAAGTCTGTCATGGGCCATTGAAACAGAAACTGCTTGGGAATTCTTTAATGTTTAATTTAACTGAATTCATACACATTTACTGAGCATCCACCATGTATTAGAGACAGTATTATGTGTCATGAATAAGACCTGGGACATGGTCCTCATGGAGTTCAGAACCCAGGAAGGAGCAGACATACCAATCAATGGCACTTGTTTGTAGCAAAAAAAACAAACAAACATTGAAAATACATTAAATGTCCACAGGGTAGAAAGGGCACCACGATATATTAAATGAAAAAAGCAAGGTATAGAATATAGTACATTACCTTCCACATAAAAATGGAGGAAAAGTAGAGTAATATATTAATTATGTAAGCAGAAAGACACTCTGGAATGATACCCAAAAATCTAATAACTGTGGTTCCTGTGGCTGAGGTTGGAGGATGGGGAAAACTGGGCAGAGGCTAAAGGTGGAAAAGGAGAGTTTTACTTGTTTTTATTTTATTTTATTTTATAACTGCATTTTTGAACTATTTGAAAACTTAAATTAAAAAATAAATGTGATTACAGCCTACGAAAATAGTCTTAGCATTGCCTCCCCATATCAAGAGTATCCCTGTTCTTTCTTTCTTTTCCATCCCACGCCAGTACTAGATCCCTGAAGGCTGATGATTGATTAACAGTGGTGGGGAGAAACAGTAGATAACAGGGGTTCTGCTCTTCTCCCTGTATGAGATGTCAGGTTCCCATCAATCTGACACCCCCAGAGCGACCTGCAGTCTGAAATGGCACCGTGTCGTCTCCCTCAAAACCGTGGCAACAAGTCCTCCTCATTACCCGCCTGCTCCCATCAACAGCTAAGCCGATGATTTCAAAGCAAACCCTCAGACGTTGCCGGACTCTCAAAGGCAACAGAGGACTCTGAAGTCCAAGTTCAGCTAAATGTTTTTGCTTCTTGCCTTTTCCTCTTTAATTGCAGCATAATTTGCATTTATATGATTTCATTCCGTCATTTTGTGGGCAGCGCTGATGATGATTGACACTCCATAACTTCCCATCATAGCTGGAGAGTCAGGAGGGTGACGGCCGTCTCAGATAAAATCCTTTCCAATTAAACAGTTCATTGCATGTGTCATGGCTTGAGGTTCTCATCCTCTGATGTGTACGTCTCACGGATATTTCTTTACACCCATTATCATAAGAAGGTCTTAGTGCAGAGATGTTCGGGGAATTATGCTCCCCCACTGAATGACTGTCATGACGTTGACTTGAAAATGGGCCTCCTTAGACTTCCTGGAGAAGCAGAACTATATTCTCTTAAGTGGATCGCTCTGGGCTTTCTTTTCCAGGTCTTATGTCCAAATGGTATCAGGTGCTCCACAAGATGAAACATGCCAAAGATACTGACAAAATAACACTGGCCCACTCTCAGGGTTCATCTTCTGAGGGTAATATGTCTGAAGGCTTCTCCAGTCAGCACCTCAGAACATGGCCCCTGCTCTAGATGGTGTGGCTCACCTGGCCAGCCTGCTCACCTGGCCAACTCACCTTGAAAATACAAGGCCAATAATTGTTTATTTACAATGAAAATACCAGAAAGAAAATTCACAAAAGTACAAATGCTAGTTACCTCTGGGTGGTCTGATTACTGGGGTAGAAAGTCATTTGGCACAATCTCATCTATAGATTGAATCTCTCTCCCCTACAAAAGACAAAAGGCCAACTGGGGGGCCAGTACTGGCAGTGTTTTTATTTTCTTCTTCTTTTTTTGTGCTTCCCAGGTTGTTAAAGATTTTTAATCATTCAGTACATTTTATATTTATAACAACATATTCTTAAATAATACATATAGCTATAGAATGGGGAAATAAACGAACTGAAAATGTTGTTTATTTACAATCAATTCTATAACCTCAAGCATGACAAAGAGAAAGGGAAATACAAGCTGATAGTGCCTGACCGGACTGTACCTAAGCCATCTAACAAGCCTATGTAATTTAGTCTCCCCACCCCACACCATGCCATTCCACCCTAACCAACCAGTGTAAACTTTGAGTGTGCCAGTGCCTGTCAGCAACTACTCAGGACCACAGCACCTTGTTCCAGAACCACTCCCATTTCTTCCACTCCCAATCAGGAGTCCCAGCCTGACTCCTGAATTGTCCATTCAGGCCCCCTTTTACACCCCTTCCTCTGTGCCATGGTCTTGCTGTTGATTTTGACTTGGACTCAGATACTGGTCTCTGGTTCTTCCTACCCCAGACCACTACAAGAAGCCCGCTCCTAGGACTGGCCCCCAAGTTGGCACTATGGCTTTTGTAGGGGAGGGGGTTTTAATCTATAGGTGAGATTGTGCGAAATGATTTGAGCAGTGCTGTCCTAGGACCCTAATTAGTGAGTTGCTTAGCCAGAAAAAAGGCATGGATGCAGCTTTTCTCAACTTCCTCCTCCAAACACTCATTATGGCGCTTCTTTCAACTTGAGGCTTCAGTGAGAAGGATTACCACAAGAAAGCCTTGCCCCAGGAGGGACCTCAGGGGGAATAGTCTGTGAGGGTTCAACATGTCTAATGCCTTAGAGTCCACCAAGCCTTGCCTGCCCCTCTCCCTGGACTAAATGGTACTTCAATTTTTTTTTTTTTTTTGAGGGCAATGTCACTGACCCTCATATATGGGATCCGAACTGGGGCTGCTGGCTTCCCAAGCCAGCGCTTAACCACCATGCCACTCGGCCGGCCCTCAATTATTTTTAATTAACATAAAATGAAAGTTTTCAAAACCCTAGGTGACCAAGACTGGCCACAGGGTCTCACATGCCTTTTAATTCTGTCAAATGCAAAATCTAAGCACCATCTTGCTGTAACCTACGTTCTGCCCAACCATTTCCCTAAATAGCAGAATACTCCCTGTTCTAAAAGTCCTTGACCCCAGACCTCTCCCTCAGTGACTGAAGCCAATGACGAAGGGATAGCCTGCAACTTTGAGCTAAATCCCCCACAAACCCAAGCAAACTGTCCAGGAATAGATAGGCTCGAATAGCATGACCTTTGTACTACTTTTTCTGAGCAAATATTGTGGGTTCAAGGCAAACTCCAATTGCAACTTCTTGCCTTCCTTGGAAGTCAAAGGAATACATTTCTCTTTAACTCATTACTTTCTGTAGAGCAGTAAAAGCCAAATATAAATTCCTTTTGAAATCTACTACATAGATACCAAAAGATTAAATAAGTAAGATTTCTAATGAAAGGAGCTTTAAATAGGAGAATGAGAATGATGTTCTCCCTCCCCCATGTGGATATGCAGTGAACCTTCCAAGCTAAGGTGCAATGGCTTTGGTCTACTTTAGTTAACCACAAGAGTCTAAAATTATTAACTCTGTTTTTACAAGAAGGGGAAATCATATATGGCCATACCAGGAGTTTCAGCCTCACTCAGGGACTCAGCTAACGAGCCCATATAATACTAACAATATGAGCCCGTATACTACTTTGGCTACTGCGGGCACCAACTGCCACTTACACCTCAGTAGACCTCATGATTCAGGCAAAATCTCATGTTTTTAAAGTATCTGCTAGCAGTATACACCTGAAGCTGAATAATAATGAATGTCAACTATAATTGTGAGATATATATATATATATATATATATATATATATATATATTCATGGGATGCAGAGCACAGCATAAGGAATAGAGTCAGCAGAGCTGTAACAGCTATATACGATGTCAGAGGGGTAGTAGATTGGGGGAGAGGGGTTATCACTTTGTGAGGGGTGTAAATGTCTAACTATTACATTGTTTTGTACACCTGAAACTAATTTAAAAAAAAGTATCTGCTAGCAAATGGCATGCATGGTATGTTCCAAAAACAGGAATTTGATTATAAATGATCAAGAATGTCACTTCTAGCCCTTTTTGTGTAAACCACGCCCCTTTATTTCTCGGTGGCACTCTACTTAAGGTCCCACTCACCAGCATATTCTGTTCACTAGTGCAAAAGCATGAATAAAGCCTCTCTCAGGCAGCACCCTCCAATATCCTAACAATACCGCTCAAAACACAGCTGTCTGAAAATTCCAGTGCCAGCCACCTTAACCTCTCTTCTACTGGTTACAACTAAAAATGTAGGCAAAATACAAAATACAAAAAGCAATTACTTGCAGACTCTGAAAGAAGTTAACAAAAGTAAGCAAATTAGGGAAGGGAGCCAACACTTAAACAGTGACTCAGGATATCAGTGAATGAGATTCCTAATTGCTCCTCTTTGATCTTCTGACTTTGACCAAAGGGTGGTGCCACTGCAGAATCATGCAACAGAAAGGGGTCCTAAAACACAGAGAGAAAAACAGAGCAGAAGACATGGGAAAGGGGCTGCTGGGAGTTAAAAGAGTATGGCGGAAATCAGAGAGGGGGACCTCTTTCTTCCGTCACAAGTCCCAGGATGACCTCTAAGCTGTGTGTGCACAAGGTCAGCCCACAGCACACAGCCAAGCCTTTGAAATCTGAACTGCAATATTATCCACTGCCCATGTGCCAGAGAAGCATATGCATGGAATAGACCCAAAGCAGCATAACAAAGGCTTTGAAAACCAGATTAACATTGGAACCACTGCCCACAGATGGCAAGAGAGAACTTGCAGTTTGAACCCAATCAGACTGCCTGCCTGCTAAAACAACAGAATCAACATTCTGAAGAGAATTTAATGGGGCCCAAAGATTCATGACAGAGTGCTCCAAATGTCCAAAATTATTACAATAAAAAAGTAATCAACATACAAAGAATCAGGACAATGTGACCAATTCTCAAGAGAAAATACAATCAATAAATGCCAATTCTGAGATGATCCAGATGTTGGAATCATCAGACAAATACTTTAAAGAGCTATTTATAAACATGCTCAACGAGGTACAGGCAAACACTCTGGAAATGAATGGAAAGGTAGACATTCTCAGCAGAAAAACAAAAACTATTTTTTAAACATAAATTTTAGAACTAAAAAATAGAGTATGAATATGTGAAATTTAAAAGTCACTGAATCTCTCCCTGCGGAGACACCGGCGTGGGCAATGGCTGCTTCTTCCCTCGTGTCCACGTTGGCCACCTGGCTGTTTCTGCCCGCACAGACCTGCAGCCTCCGCCGTGGTCCCTTGCACCTCTCAGCAGTTCGAAATGAAACTGTCGTTATTTCTGGAAAGAAACTTGCCCAGCGGATCAAGCAGGAAGTGCAGCAAGAGGTGGATGAGTGGGTGGCATCAGGCAACAGCCGGCCACACCTGAGCATGGTTCTGGTTGGTTAGAATCCTGCAAGCCATTCTTATATCCTCAACAAAACCAGGGCCGCTGCAGATGTGGGAATCAACAGCGAGACAATTGTGAAACCAGCTTCAGTTTCAGAGGAAGAACTGTTGAATTTAATCCATAAACTAAATAATGATGAAAATGTAGATGGCCTCCTTGTTCAGCTGCCTCTTCTAGAGCACATTGATGAGACAAAGGTCTGCAATGCTGTTTCTCCAGAAAAGGATGTTGATGGCTTTCATGTAATTAACGTAGGGCGAATGTGTTTGGACCAGTATTCCATGTTACCGGCTACTCCATGGGGTGTGTGGGAAATAATTAAGTGAACTGGTATTCCAACCTTAAGGAAGAATGTGGTTGTAGCTGGAAGGTCAAAAAATGTTGGAATGCCTATTGCAATGTTACTACATACAGATGGGGCACACAAGCATCCTGGAGGTGATGCCACTGTTACAATATCTCATCAATACACTCCCAAAGAGCAGCTGAAGAAACATACAATTCTTGCGGATATTGTGGTCTCCGCTGCAGGCATTCCAAATCTGATCACAGCAGATATGATCAAGGAAGGAGCAGCCGTTATTGATGTGGGAATAAATAGAATTCAGGATCCCATCACTGCTAAACCCAAGTTGGTTGGAGATGTGGATTTTGAAGGAGTCAGGAAGAAAGCTGGCTACATCACTCCAGTCCCTGGGGGTATTGGTTCCATGACGGTGGCAATGCTAATGAAGAATACCATTATATGCTGCAAAAAAGGTGCTGAGACTTGAAGAGCAGGACGTACTGAAGCCTAAGGAGCTTGGAATGGCAACTAATTAACTGTTATGTCTCCCATGTCATGAACAGTACTCTAAGCCAGTTCAAGAGGCAAACCAGGCCAATAGAAATGCAGTATTTTTTTATTTATTCTACTGAAATGATTTTAAATGATGCTTTGTATTTATTGAAAGCTTAAATGGGAGGGTGTTTGGGCACATAGCTGCAGCACCTCACCAGGGAGTATGCCAGTAATTGTGCTGGGTCCTGTGACCTAGCCATAAGAGAAACCATCAACCTAATAATCAACATAGAGGTGACTGTCACACTGAGAATGGCTACTTAACATTGTCAGATCACTTCAGTTACAATTTGCCTTTTCTAGGATTGCATTTCCCATGCGCTATTCCAATAACAGTTGATACTCACTTTAGGTTCTAAACCTTTTGAGTTCAACCAGTCAAAGCAAAGAAAAAATGTTGCTAAAGAAAAATTAGGTAAAAGGTAAAAAAGGAAGGAATGATGGTAATTCAGTAAAAATATTTACTCTAATTTTATATATATTGACTGATAACCAGAAGAAAAGTTACATGTTAATAGTATCCTGAGCTGTCATTTTATAGCTTAGTCTGTCACTGGAAAGACATCTAGGATGATCCATGTATGATCCTTCATGAGGTCTCCCCATTTTAGTTTTCTAGGATTGAAAGACTTATTTTATAAATAACTTGTGTGTATTATTATATTTGGTTTTTCATATATCTTTAAACTACATTGTTAAATTTTTGTACTGTTTGGAGGTGTCTGTGTGGTTTCTTTGGTAGAATTGGGGGTGTCTGTGTGGTTTCTTTGGTAGATCTGGAAACCTATTTTTGAAAACTAAAACTTGGGCTTTATAATCATTAGGGTGGCTTGTATAAGTATGCAACTTACTTTTCCACCAAAGACTTGTCAGTAGCTGCCTGCTTTTCTCTGAAGCGCCTGTTGGTTTCTCCCCGATAGGTTTTTAAGAGCTAGAGTAATACTGAATCTAAGCAGACTTTTTTTTTTTAAATTAGTTTCAGGTATACAACAGAGTGCAATAGTTATACATTTTACCCCTCAAAGTGACAACCCCCCACCCCCAATACACCACCCCACTCCCCCCCCATATCATACACATCCATTACTCTTCCTCTGACTCTCTTCCACAGTATAATCCACATCCCGTGACTATCTATATATATTCAATTACAGTAGGTATACCACCTCCTAAGCAGACTTTTTGATTAAAGGGTTTTTTGTTTGTTCGTTCATTCGTTTGTTTAATAAAACACTTCTGATTGGTAAAAAATAAATAAATAAATAAATAAAAATAAAATAAAAAATAAATAAAAGTCACTGAAGGAGCTCAAAAGTAGAATGAAGATGACAGAAGAGTCAGCAAACTTAAAAATAGATCAGTAGAAATGATCTGATCTAAACAACAAAGAAAATAAAAGGTTTTTAAAAAATGAATACAGCCTGAGGAACCTATGGGACAATACCAGAAGGTCTAACATTGTGACATTGGCGTGCCAGAATTAGAAGAGGAAAATATCGGTGCAGAAAAAACATTTGAAGAAATAATGACCAAATACTAAATTTTATGAAAGATGTGGGAAAGAACTTCTCTTATAAATGGTCACAGAACAGAAAGATATCTATGTTCCATATGAAAGCTCACAAAGGACATCACTGCAGAGGAGACTCTTCATAACACAGCAAGGTGAAATATTCTGTAGATATCCATCGCCATTGTTTGCCCAACAGGTGATGTACAAAGTGGGCATGTTGGCAGGGATGGCAGCTACACACAGGCTCCACAACAGGGACTCCCCCTGACTAAGGCTGACTTAGCTACTGCTACTACCAAGGGTTAACTTGTGAACAGCAAAAGCCAACCCTGAGCCCGCAGGATGGCACAATTGCCCACGGGGCCTACCCAGCCATCTAGAGGCACGTTGATCACATTGCACCCACATCATTGGGGGCAGCAGTATGTCCTCACTAGACTAGATATATATTTTGAATGTGAATTAATCTTGTCTGTGATATTTCTGTCAACGTGGCAGTTTCTTACAAAATGAAACATGTTCTTACTATATGATTCAGCAATCACGCTCTTCAGTATTTACCCAGAAAAGTTGAAAAATTATGTCCATACAAACACCTGCAAGTGGATATTTATAGCAGCTTTATTCATAATTGCCAAAATTTGGAAGGAACCAAGATATCCTTCAGTAGGTGAATGGATATATAAACTGTGGTACATCCAGACAATAGATTATTATTCAGTGCTAAAAAGAAATGTTATCAAGCCATGAAAAGAGCTGGAGGAAGCTGAAGTGCATATTACTAAGTGAAAGAAGCCAGTATGAAAAGGCTACATACTGTATGATTCCAACAATATGACATTCTAGAAAAGGCAAATCTATGGGGACAATAAAAATGGCTTATCTTAAATGAATTATTTTGCAATAAAGTTGATAACGAATAGAAGTTAATGGTCCAGAAACCAAGGTTTACAGGTTGTGACATTATAACTGTGAAGGCCTCAGCCCAACAAGAGAGGACTCACCAAGATTCTGAGAAAGCTTTAAGAGCCAACCGAGGGCCGGCCAAGTGGCGCGTTGGTCAAGAGCTGGCTTGGGATGCCAGCAGCCCCTGTTCGGAACCCACATATGAGGGCCAGTGACACTGCCCTCTACAGCTAACAACAGCTCCACCTGGAGCTGGGCTGCCATGAGTCCCCAGGATGGCATAGCTGCAGCCCCTGCTGCAGTGGGCTGCCATAGGCTACAGCGAGTGGCCGGCAGCCAACGTGAGTGGCTGGCAGTGGGTGTGAGCTGCTAAGAGCCACTGTAAGCGGCCGTCCAATGGCCGGCAACCAATCTGCCTCACCCGAGAAGAGCGCAATGATGATATCAACATGGCCCAGTGAAGCAACGTCCTCCACAAGTAAACTGAAGAACAAAAGGACAGCAACTTGTCTGTTCCCCTTCTCCGGTTCCCTAACACTGTTCCCCTCCCCCAATTCCCCAATAAAAATCTTTAAAAAATAAAAAAGAGCCAACCTAGCAATTAATCAACAAACATCATTTTATTCCCTTTCCCTCTGAAAAACACACATGGAGTTTACCATGGAAAAGAATACAGCCAAGGAGTGGCCATATGGGGTTGACCATCTGGTTAGGGAGATGCGTCACATGTGAGGGACAGAGGTGGCTGTGCAGGAGACAGCTGTGCAGGGAGAGGAGCAGCAGGGGCAGCAGCTGCAGAGGTGGCCCCGGGATGATGGGAAAAGGGGGCCAAAGACAGAGAAGCATGAAGTGAACATTCTTCCTTCTGCTAACCAGTGGCATCCCCACATGTGCCCTCACTCACCTAGACTTGAAATATCAGTCCTCTTTGCTTCCTCCTTCACCCTCTGACCCAGACAGATATGGGGTCCTGATAGATCTTCCATCCTGAACCACTGCATAGCCTTCTACCCCATCCTTACACTTCTGTGCACAATGACTGCCTTAGCTCAGGTTTCCTAGAAGGAGATCCTATGATGGGGATTCTTGTTCAAGTGATTTCTTGGAAGAATGCTCTCAAAGAAGGGAGATGAGAAAAGCAGGATGACGCAAAGGAAGAAACTAAGCCAAGATGTGGCCTAGTCTTGATCCCTCAGGTAAGTTCTGGGACACTAGTTGTACCACAGTTCGTCCCCCTTGGAGGCAAAGTAGATTGCCTCCTGTGACTGTCAACCATTGATTTTGGGGGGCAGCGGGACATATAGGTTTTTCAAGCAGAGTGGATCAATTTGGCCAAGGACAACCCTTTAGAAAATGGGACAGCTGTGAACTATTAGCAGCAAACACTCAGAAGCTGGGAGATGGCACCAACATGAAAAAGTCATTTGGGCAGGGCACCAACAGCATCCACTATGATGACCTTTGCAACTCACTTCTCTGGTTTCATCATGTCTGATTCCAATTGCACTGGGCTGGGGTAGGGGCACATATTCCAAACTTTCTCCATCCTCATGTAAGACCATCACAATCTAACCCAAATAAAATCAACCTTCCTAATCTCTCTCTCTCTCTCTCTCTCTCTCTCTCTCTCTCTCTCTCTCTCTCTCTCTCTGTCATCCACAGAGGTGAAGTAGACTAATGGATGAAAGCAATCACCCAGAATACTCCATTTCCTTTTCCTAATCTATTCATTTTAGAGTGACTCCAAACTGCCTCTATGGGTTGATCAAAGAAAGTTGATGAGAGCATCCCTTCCTCTGTCACTTTGGCTCTGAAGGTGCTGTGACCAAGGTCCTGTTTTCCTGCCTCCCACCCTGAAGGGCTCAGAGAAGGTAGCCTGATGCAAATGGACCATCAGGTCGCCAGGCATGACATCCCAACCTGATGTTCTCTTATCCCACATGTCTAATTGGGCTGCATCATGATCACAGTCTTCTCAGGAGGATGGGAGCTAATGCAGTCTGATGGGAATCAGAAGGTGCTGTCAGCTCCTATCTCTGGGGCCTCAGGACCATGTCAACATGCTGATCCCAGGCCATGGCCACAGCCGCACACAGCGACATCAGGTTGGAAGCAAAGTCAGTGTCAGCCAAGCAGAGCCACCATTTAAAGATGACAACATTCCATGCAGAAAAATGCTGGTGCCCTGCACTGGGTGGGGGAAAGAAGACCTGTCCCCTAGGGGCTGGCAGAGCTGGCCTCTCAGCCCAGCACCTCTGGATCAGATGCCTACACAACACCACCCAAACTGTAACAATCACAATGTCCCCTTCATAAAGTGGGGTTCGTGGATCCTCATGCAACACCGTGCAGTAGCTACTGATCTGCCCTTTCACAAGATGGGAACCTGAGGCTTCGAGAAATGAAGCCACATGCCCAAGACTCCCTGCTAGCCCCCCTAGGACCTGAGATTTCTGTTCAAACCTATTTTTCTCTCCTCCCCAGTCTACTCCAGAGAGAAGAAAACATGACAGAAGGGGAAACAGACAGGCTCAGATGAGAAAGACTAGGTCCATATGAGAAGGAGGTAAAAGGAGGCATTAACACCGGGTTTTAACGATCCCCATCACTGCCTTTTCCATGTAGTTCATGAAGCAGGGAGGAGAGGGGTTCTCTTTGTACAGCTTTGGGATCCAAAGAAGGAAGCCTGGCAGGGGGCCCACTACAGGAGGAAAGCAAAGGCACAAAGTGTGGAATGAACCTATGGGTCTAATCACAGAGTGATATGCAGCAGAGCGGAGCAGGTGAGCAGGTGGCAGAAAGAATGGGAGGCGGAGCCAGGCAGGAAGGGGCTTGGAGGGAAAAGCGAAAGGAAGTCGTGGATGGGAGCCAGCAGGGGCTTCAGAGGCGGAGAGGCTGACCACCACTCTGTTCCCATCACCCAGCATGGCACCTAAATGAATAAAGGAGTAACTGAAGGGAAAATTCTGAAGGGATCCAGATAAAGGTGTGGCTGTCGAAAGCTATCCTGCTGAGAGCCAGCCCCATTTATCACATCATTTACCAGAGAAAGCTCTTCTCCAGAGCAGGCAGAACCAGGGCTGTTGCCCCCCTAACCCAGCAGGCCTGTCCTGCAAGTCAGAGCACAGACCAGCTGCTCACTCCGGAGCCCTACCGCGTGCCTCCTACCACCCTTAATGAGATGTGATTGCTGGAGGGAAGCGGCTAATTGCATGATGTTTTATTAATCCCTTCTCCATGAAATATTAATTGTAAACTTTCACAAACACAAAGATGGGTCTGCTTTTTAATGGCTCACGTTTGTGGTCTCTCCAGATGAATGTCTGAAGGTTTCCTGTTGAGGGACGATGGTGACAAGCACGATGCCATGTCCTAGAGAAGGAGCACAGCTGACAGCCCAAAACACAAGAGGATGTCAAAAATACCTCCCTCCGAGAGCTGTTCTGCCCAGCAGCCCAGGTTCTGTCCACAGGGAGGGAGGGGGGCGCTTTGTGATTTGGTGCTATGCAGTGAATTAGGCTAAGAGGAGATTTATGTTCAAATATCCAGCCCGCTGTGGACCAAAAGGAAGAAGGGCGCCAGCAAGAGGAAGCCATCAGCATCGACAGAGCAAGGGCTATATTGTGAGACTTACCTCTTCCTTCCTGTCTTTCCCTGAGACTGGGTTGCATGGGCAGGGCGAGGGGAGCATCAAAGAGAAACACGAGCTTTAAGCCAGATGAGTTGACTGGTGGTTCCTAGAAGCAGGAGGGAAAAGGCTGGCTTCCAAGGATGGAGCGAGACAGGTGGAGAGAGCTGTTTGGAGACCCTCAGCCCACTTCGCACCTAGTCCGAGAAGGCTGCAGTGGGATGCCCGCTAGTCTGCAGCCAAGACCCAAGCATTGTACCTCCCCCACCCCCCTCACCGAAGGGCTTCTACATGAGTGGGAGAAGCTGGAATGTCCACTCCTCTGATCCATGCCCACAGCCAGAACCCAGCACCAGACTCATAGGCTAGTTCCACAGGAATAGGACAGATGGTTCCAGGGCCTTGTGAGAGGATGCCCAACCTGGCAAAAAGGTCACTGGGATATTCCTCCCAGGAGCCAAAGGGAGGTAGGGTTGCCCCTCTAAAGCCCAACCCCCACACTGCACCAGCAAAGGCCCCCAGGGATGGCTACAGCCGGCCTAAAGCAGAGTAAGGTCTGCGACACTTCTGACTGCAGACATGAAGGAGGCTAAAGAGGGAGCCTTCACCTCCCTGTCTCTCTTCCCTGCCCCCAAACCCCTGATGAGATGCACTTGGGGAGAAAGGAAGTAATCTCAGGACCAGACCACACCCCCTCCTCAGTCTGAAAAGGCAGGGCCACAGCTCTGGCCTGCATTGGAAAAAGGGAAGAATTTGTCCAAAAAGTTTTGAGACCAAAGTAGATATCATTATTACATTTCATTGTAGAGATAGGGAAAGGGGGGCACGGAGAGATTGGGTCACTGCCGAAGATCTCACAGCTAGCACGTGGCAGAGCAGAGAGGCACTGGTCACCCTGCCTCTGCCTTGCAGATGCTACTCTGATCAGCGCTAGTGGTGATGATGATGATGATATTAATAATAACACAAGACAAACTCCTCAGAGGCAGACGACATGTAACGAAGACTTAAATGTCCAAAGCATTGAAAAGATAACGATGTCTCTATCTCCCTACATCATTAAAATAAAAAATTATAGCACTCAATGAAAATAAGTCACAACATTTTCATGCATACTGAAATTAAAACAGCTTTTCTCTAGATATTGTGATTGCAAAACTCTGGAGGAGTTTATTCAGGCTGAATCTTTTGCAACATTTTTTTCCATGATCCTACTTGGCTGATGACCTAAATACAGTTTTGGTGCCTCCCAGGTCTGAGGGCAGGGTCCAGACCCAATGTTTCTATGTCCCCCATGTCCAGTCAAGGGCTTTGCCTATTCCTTCTCTGTAAAGGTTTGTTGAATGAATGCTTAACTGTGTTTCCCAATCTAGTTGGGTTGCTAGATTAAATGCAGGCTGCCTAGTTAAACTTGGATTTCAGAAAAACAATTAATAACTTTTTAGTATAAGTACGTGCCATGTAATATTTAACAGGCATCCTATATTTTTGTTAGCTAAACCTGGCAGCCATACCCTCTAGATAGAATTCAGAGAAAGGAGAGTGAGTGGCTTAGAGCCGAAGAAAGGGCTGTCATAGAAGAGGCAGAGGTGGAACTGACTCAAGAAGGAAATATATAGCATAATGTTAATGGCACCTCCTAGAGTTGTGCAACCCAGTAGCCCTGAAAGATGGAGGGCATCCCTGGCGTGAAATCAGCATCACTGAAGCCCTAAGGGCTGAAGTGAGCATGGCAGGGTGGAGGCTGTAAGGAGGACAGCTGCCCGGAGCATCTACAATCCAGCATTTCCAAACAACTTGTATTTCTCCAGTTGCCCATTTCCCTCCATGCTCCCCCTCCCAGCAAGCCTTTGACTTCGCAGTCCATCAGCCTGGAACTCCTTCTCCTCTTCTCTACCTTGTGTACTAAAGAGATATACCATGTCGTCTGACTCATTTCTGCCCCAAATACTGTGTCAACCTTAGCAAACCTCCCAATGCTTGAATGACGTTTTCCTATACTCTTCCAGCCTTTCCCCACCAATAGTTAAAGGAAGCTGAAGGTGCCTCATGCAGTGCCATGTGTGACCATCATTGGAGGTCCTGCTTGCCCATGTGATATCCCCCAAGTCTGTGCCTTCCTTGTAGGGCCATGACCAGAGGTCACCTATGGAATGCACAGCCCTGCTCTCCTGACATGAGGCTGGCAGCAAAGGGCTTCATTTCCATCTTGAGAATCCTTCTTCAAAAATGTCCCCTGCAAGGGTTTAATAAGCCCAAGATCTGATGACCTGGTTACATGCTGCCCTGAATCATTCTGACTGGGCCATTTTTTAACTCATGACCACTTCCCTAAAGGTGGCCCTTAGTGCTGCCCACAGCCATGTCCCACATCCCAGTCCATGCTCTGCCGCTCTCTTAAACAGCCACCTCGCACCTTCTCCTCTTTTCTCACACCTCCAACACCTGCATATCCCTATGCCCATCTGAAAGCCAGGCTTCTCATTTCAGTGAGGAAATACAAGTCATCCTATGCTGCCCCCCCACCCCGGGACCCCACCCACCTGCCCTGCTTTTTGCAGGAATAAGCTGCCTCTGTTCCTGTCCCCTTGGTTACTAGATCCCACACACTCTCACCTTCTCAAGGACACCACTCCTGCAGTGATCACTCTCCTTAATCATTTTGCCTCTCTGCTGGATCCCTCCCATGAGCACACAAACAAGCTGCCCCTCTCCCACCGCCTTTGCAGGAAGAGGTGACTCTAGTCACTGGACCTACTTTCCTCCTCTCACCCTCTCTCTGTCAGGGTTTTGCCCCCATTATTCCATCACACCTGCTGTGGTGGGTCCCCAGTACCCCCTAGACCTCATCTGCATTGACCTCTCCGCAGCATGCAGCAGAGGTACTCATGCCCTCCTCTTTGAAACACTTTGTTTACTTGGCTTCCAGGGCAGCACACACTCCTTGTCTTTCTGCCTCACTGGCCGCTCCCTCTCCATCTCCTTTGCTAGATCTTTCTTGTCTCCGCGACCTCTAAATAATAGAGGTCTCCCGCTCCAAGGGTCAGACCTCATTTCTTCTCTCTCCAGGCTCACCCACTTGATGAGCTCAACCTGTCTGGTGGCTTTGAATGACAACTTCCCAAACTCTCACTTGAATCCATACTTGTGTAATGATCTGCCTGCATAAAATCTCCAGTTGTGAATGCCAGACATAACAAACTTAACATTTATTTCTTTGCTCCCCCAGAACCTGTTCTCCCTGCAGCCTTTGCCATCTCGGTCAATGGCAAATCTGGTTTACCAAAATCCTTTGAGTCATCACTGATCCCTTTCTTCTCTCACACCCTGCCCCACCCCCATCCAAATTATCCATTCTAGCTGTTAAGTATACTCAGAATCCAACTACCTCTCCCTGCCCCACCCTGGCAAACTACCATCATTTCCCGCCTGGACTATTGCAACACTCTCCTAACTGGTCCCCCTGTTTCCACTCTTACCTATCTGCTGTCAGCTCTCCACACTGCAGCTAAAGGGCTTTTCTTAAATGTAAATCTTACATGAGACAAGACTCTACTTTATCAGATGCACAGGTGCCTCTACAACCTCATCCACTTCTCCTCTCTTCCTAGAGCTCCAGGCACCTGGCTTCCAACCATTCCCTGAACACCCCTAGCACACATCCTAGGGAAACTTTACTCCAGTTGCTCCCTCTGCCTAAAATGCTGCCCCCCTGCCCCCCAACCTGCCACCCACATAGTCACCCCTTCATCAGTCTTCACTCAACAGAGAGGCCCATACCACATTATTTAAAATAGTACACACTCACACATACATACAAGAATATACACTCTAATGTCTTACTGTTTCATTTTTTGCCTTTGTAACTAATATTTATCTTTTTTTGTTTTTTCCATGGTCTGCTCATCCCTACTGGAATGTAAGGTCTATGAAATCAGGTGCTTTGCCCATTTGGCTTATAGCTATTTGGTTTACACAGCCTAGGACACTGTTTAGACCATAGAACTGTTCAAGAAATAATAGTTATTGATTGAATAAATAAATTGATTTTCTCTGTATGATGGCAGTGGCCACCAAAGGTAACCAAGAGCCTTAAGCACCTGGCAGCTTCCTAGATCAGAAGGGGTACCCCTCAACAAGGGGGATTTAGAATATCTCCACTCATACTTTTAGGTTTCAGCTTGTATGTCACTTCTTTTCTGACACCCTCCTCCCTTCAATAAGATTAAGTACTCTTGCTGCCTGCTTCCCTGGCATCCCATATTTCTCATTTCAAGGTACTTGTCACATCATATTATAATTGTGCCTTAATTGCCTTCCTTACTTATTTTCTGAAGATACATATGGAATTCCCAATAAATATTTGTTGAATAAACATTGTAGATGAATAAAATTGAATGAGCACTGTGTGGCCATGAAGTTGTGGCTAAGAAAACTGAGCTTGACATCAAAGAAGAGGATGAATTGAAAAGAGCAGCAACAGTGAGAAAAGCTTGAAATATTTCATAACAAAAAAGGAGGAAAGGAAACAGAGCGGGAGGGAGGGAGGGAGGGAGGGAGGGAGGGAGGGAGGGAGGGAGGGAGGGAAGAAATCTTGTTTTATGTCTCTGCCAAATGTCAGCCAACTAACTTTGGTCTTAGCACTTCCTACACACACAACACCAAGCTGACATAATCTGGTCAAATGGAGCCTGCAGCACCTGCCTATCTAGCTGCACTGTCATTGTGATGAGACATTCCCATGGGAATGCTCTAACTCCAGGCAGGGTGCCCCAAAAAGGAATGGAATTGACTCTGGTCACAGAGAGAGCATGGAAAAGCAAGGAGGGGCAGAGCAGGAGACCCTTGCAAGTTCTGTGGTCCTGCTGGCTTCCTGCAGGCCACTTATCGTGCTCATTCACTGCCTCCCTAGCCTCATTTCCCTCCTGCGACCTATGCCCTCTCACTGGGAATGGAGCCTGTCTCACCTCACTAAAGACTTCCCATTGGCAAGACTCAGCAGAGGCCTACTTTCTATGAGGAACCTGCCAGACTATCCCAGCCTATACATCTCTCTCTTTTCGCTGACTGTGTCAGCATTTATTTTGAAATATACTGTATGAACAATTTCTTAGTATATTCTATTGGTATGCACATAGTAAATGCTATATAAACAATAGCAATTAGCACCAATATCACATCGTTAGAATTAATCTGGCTTTTCTCCCCAACTAAACAGTAGGCTCGTCAAGGGTCATCTATTTTCTTTCCCTTGAATCCCTCAGAGAACTTACACCAGGGCTGAACAAAATCAAGTCCCCAGAAAATCTTTCTTTAAACCTGTCTTGTTTAAAATTATTGTCGAGTAAAACCAAGGAGCCAGAGATAGTTTCCCAGTTGTAAGACATGGAACGTTATCTCACAGATACCTTTAAAATGCTGCCTGTTGCCCTGGCCCTAGCTGAGGAGCCTGTGGTTTATTCCAGGAGAGAAACTGTAATGAATGGAAGGTATGTTTCTGCTGAGTTAGGGGTTATCATGTTCCCTGCATCGAGGCACCAGATTGATGGGATATGCCTGTATGATTTATAATACACTAATCTCACTGGAGAGTGAAGAGCAATTAATCTTAGAATCTTGCAGCCTGCACTTAACAACTTTAGAACCTTCCCTGTGTACTTGGCCTGCATAGCAAACGTCTGTGCCTCCCACAGCTGCTAGGACAACTGGGCACAGAGAACACAAAAACACCCTGCTCCATAATGCAACAGAATGTCATGGCAAACATTTTCTTTAGACTTTCCATGATATTACCAGGGAAAAAAAGACAATATGATGGCAATAATATCATGAAGTACCTATATAATCAAAACTACAGAAACACCTGATGAGTCAGATATGTAACTATTCAACTTCTTTTCCTTTGGTTTTATGTCCCTGCAAATGTCAACAAACTAACTTTGGCCCTAGCAGTATCTACACACACAACCTACCTGGCACAACTGCTCAAACGACTTTCTCTGTGTAGCCTACCACACTTACCCATCTACCTGTATTGCATTACTCACTTTTCCACCCGCCGTTTTGATAAGATGTTCCCATAGGAATTCTCTTTCTCTAGGCAGGGTCCCCCAAAGAGGAATGGGGCTGCTGAGATCCAAGAAACAACAGATTCCCAAGCAACTAAAGCAGATAGGACAAAGTCTGTGCACTGAGTGTCACTCAGTTCATGGGAGAGTCCTTCATGTTATGTCCAAAGTATATTTACTTTTACTTCATTTGGTAATTCCAGCAATCTTTGTTGTCTGCATCATGAGCCTTCATGAAATTCAAAAATAGGCAAACACTCAACTACAAAAAAGGGCACCTAAAGAAAATTTACTCACAAGATAAAAAGAGGAAAAAAATTATGTATGACCAAAAAAAAGCCAAACACACATTTCGGATCCTCTTCTTATGGAAGTCAACATCTTCCACTCCTTCTATAGACTAACCCTGTTTTAGTACAATATACTCATACTCACCCCTCATACCCAGTCATCCACACAGAGCAGGTTCTTTAAGCTCCAAAAAAAAGCAAGAAATATGTTGGTGTTTAGAAAGATTTCTTTCAAAAATGTCTCAAGTAGAAAAGTATTGTGCTTACAGTTTTAACTCTATTTAGCTAAAATAACATACTCTTTAATTTTCTGGATAGCTAAAGAGGGGTTTTTAAAAATTAGTAATCATCTTTAAGTTGGGAGGGTAGAGGGTAGAGCAGGTGGAGGTCTTCCAAGGACTCTCAAACCTGCAGCCCTTCAGTATTTCACAGGACAATCCTATGAAGGTAGATAACCTTGAAATCATTTTAGGGGCTTTTTGTGTAAACATGGCTGCCTATTTCAGCTTATTTGTCGATCCTCTCCACAAAAATCATATGAAAGAAACACGAAGGATGGAAAAAATATATCCACAAACTCTATTTCCAGTGAAACTAGAAGCCAAACATCATTTGCACACTCCAAGATATACCTAAGGGCCAACAAAAACAACAAAAATCAGACAGAAACCATGTGGCAAGAAAGAGAAAAGAAGAAAAATTGAGCTGTGGGAACACTTAAAGATGGCCATCTTAAAAGTGCCAGTAGAAATAAACTTCTGATGGCATGTAACTCACCGTGAGGGGTGTAAGTTGCACACCCTACTTGCAAAAAGGTGCAGGAACTGAGGGGAGCAGAAATCACAGGAGGACTCCCCACAGAGTTCAGAGAAACAGAGGAAGCAAGGCCACAGAAAGAATAACATAGTCAAACCATATTTCCAGAAATCAGTCTTTCTGGGAAACAGCAAAGAAAGAGAAAGCTTTGATTTGTGAAGCATTCCATCAGAAACCTTATGTAAATAGCTGTCTAGAGAAATAGAGCACTAACAATATATATAACGTTGTATTTATAAAGGTAACCATGAGAACAAAAATACAAATCCTCCTGAATATCAGAACTGCAATTGTTTTTAAAAGCAAAGAAAACTCATTTTGTAACAATTTGTTGAAAAACAGTGGAAGAGAAACATTATCTAAAATAATATGATATATTAAGATCAAATATATCTGTCATATTAATAAATGCAAATGGGCTTAACTTACCTATTTAAAAAATGTATTTCAGATAAATCACAAAGCAAAACTAAATCTTAAGTTTACACACACAAAAAAACCCTAAGTTTATACAAGAGATACAAAAAACACAGTGATTCAGAAAAGTTGAAAATAAAAGGATGGGCAAATGTTTAACAGGAAAATGCAAACAAAACAGCAGAGAACGTAATGTAAATATCAGACAAGGTTAAGTTCAGAGCAAAAGGCATTAAATGATACGAGGAAAGGTACTGTATATAAGGCTAAAGGGTGCAACTTACAATGAATATATAACCACTATGAATATCTATGCAATAAGAGTAATTATAGCTCTGCAAGGAGAAATAGGAAAACAGACTGGTAGGTAGGGAGATTTTAATTCCTCTCTCCATCTATGCAGATCAAGTAGATAAAAATATTAAATCAGCAGATAAATGACAGAAATACTCAGTGGGCCTGACTGACATGTATTGAGCACTATAATCTGAAATGCCCTTGGAATCCACATGAAAACCAACCATCATTTAAATCACAAAGAAAAGAGCACTAGATTCTAACACATAGAAATGAACAGACAATATTCTCTGCCCAATATGGTAAAACTAGAAATTAAGAACAATATCAGAAAACAAGAGATTTTTTTAAATAAAATTTTAACTTAATCCCTTGTTCAGAGAGGGAATGAAAACTGAATGTTCAGAGTTTCTAGAAAACAAAATGCATAAAATATTTACATACCAGCATCCATGGGAGAACTAAAATAGTACTCAGAACAATTTTCAAATATTTAAATTATTATACAAGTAGAATATAAAAATCAAAATAAATGAATTAAGCATCTCACTTAAATAACTTAAAATGAAAAATAAAATAAATTTAAAGAAAGCAAAAAAAATGACATATCAAAGATAAAAAGCTGAAATTAATTTAAAAAGAGGAAAACAGACCAAAGAAATATATCAAAGTTAGCTCTTTTAGCCCACCTACTTCACACCATATACAAAAATTAAAATATATCACACACCTAAATATAAGAGCTAAAACTATTGAAGTTTTAGAAGAAAACAAAGGCATAAATCTTTACGACCCAACGTTAGGCAATGATTTCTTAGAAATGGCAACAAAAGCACAAGCAACAAAGAAGAGATAGATGAAGTGGGCATCATCAAAATGTAAAAGTTATTGCCAGTGCATTTCAGGCCCCTTGGCCAACAGGAAGGAGGAGAGGGTTTCTCAGTCTATGTCTCTTACCCACAGATCTCTCAGAGGCACCATGCCCTCTATCCTATTCCCCAGCTGAGCTCAGGCAACTCACAAATCATTTGGCCAAGTAAATGGTGCTGTATCCATGGCTCTCACCTGCTCACCTGGAAATGAGGAGAGGGCACGTGGCTTTCATCTCTATATTCCTAGTGCTGGACACACAGTGCATCTTAACAATCGCCTTATGAATGCATGTGTTATAGACTGAATGTTTATGTCCCCCAAAATTCATATGTTGAAATCTAATCAATATGATGGTATTTGGAGGTGGGGCCGTTGGAAGGCAATTAGGTTTAAATGAGGTCAGAAAGGTAGAGCTCCCATGCTGGTAAGGAGGGGAAGAGAGACCAGAGCTCTCACTGCCTCTGCCATGTGAGGACACAGCTATTGGCAAGCCAGGAAGAGGCACCAGAGCTGCTGCACCTTGAGCTTGGACTTACTGGCCTCCAGACTGTGAGAAACAAGTGTTTGTTGTTTAAGCAACTCATTGGATGGTACTTTGTTACAACTGCCCGAACTAAGACAGCGTGTGTTAACTAACGTATGCAGGCTTTAGATCATTTGGGAGTTTTTGTGTTTCACACTCAAGAGACATCTGTCTTATCAGACTCAGTGAAGTGATAATAAAGTACAGTGCTATTCAGACAGTGGGCCCCAGGCCATTCAGCCTCGTAAGACGGAGAAAAGTATGGGGCCCAGCTCTCCTGATGTCCAGTGCAGAGCCATTCCCATGTCACTGTGCTGCTTGCCTGGACAAGGGTCAAATGAAACGCAGGCACAGGACTCGCTAGGGCATGCGGGATGCCGCCAAGATGTCCCTCCATGAGCCAAGCACCTGTGTAGGGAGCCAATGAGCACCAGCTCTATTGCTAGAAGCTCTGCATTATACAAGTCACATCCCCTTCCTGAACCTCAGTTTCCCCATCGGTACAACGTAGATAGAGGACCAAAGTATCTCAGAGATTTCTGTCTGCTCTAAATTCTTCAATTCAGGGACTGACTAGAGAAGAGGAATTATAATCAGCATTGTCACCTCTCCCTTAGCCCTTATAGATAAGCAGAAGTGTTTGGAGTAATTGGGTGAGTAAGATATTCGATGGGAGCCTCCTTAAAAAGGGAACAGAGGCAAATTCACAGATTAATTCTGAATAAGCAGTGTCCTGCATACATATATCTGTCAAAACTGAGAAGCCGCCCTATCATCAGAGAAAGGGGAAACGGCCCTGAAGGCTCCCGAGTAACTGCTAGAACTACCATCGTCCACCAGAATCAGGAATTCCTCCACCAATTTCTAGAAGAAATTAGCCACCAGACACTGAGCCATGCCACAGCTCTCTTCAGACACCCGCCCCCCCCAAATATCAATAAACAACTAACGGTGCTCCTGGCACAAGACACTCAAAATCACCAAACTCCCTGGGCCTACAGGAGATGGAACCACTTAAACAGACATGCCTCAGACTTCACGGGCTCCTATCAGTCTCAGCCTGCTCATACAGGAACGCCAGCCCCGCAATGGTACCTTTGACCAGGTCTGTATCATATGTGCTCCCCTATTTGAGAGGGAGTTGACTACTGGCAGGTGCCACTGCTGCCCACCCACACCTACCAGGTGCCTGCCAGCCAGCCCTCAGAGGGCATCGACCAGCTAACTCAACACAAGTAGGCTTGCCCGATATTCCATCTCCCCTGATGTGAGCGAGAGAGGCCATATTGCAGGAATTGCTCCATTCTTCCAGAGATCAAGGGTTCAGCTTATCATGCCTGGCTCTTTCTTCCTTAGATGAATTTGTTCAAGAGTCTCCAAAGGCATTATGTAAATGGGCTTTGGCAGGCCTGTCCATCCAAGTTCCAGGCATGTCCAACCAGCTCCAGGCATGCTGAATTTCTCATTTAGACTCTGGCTAAAAAAACTCCCCTATCTGACTCCCGTGCTCAAACTCTCCAATGGCTCCCCGTGTCTTCAGGCTAAATTTCAACTCCCTGATGTGGCTCACAGAGCCACACTATGTGCCTGGAAGAACCTAGAGTTTCCAAGAAGGTGAGAGGTCTTCCCTGAGAGGCAGGGCAGTGTGGTGGGTATAACCTCTCTTAGGCTTCTTAGGCCTCTCAAGCTGCATGGCCCTGCTTCTCACTGACTCCTACAGGGTCTGGGGCCACTCTTGACCAGTTCAGCTGCTCACCCACCAGCTTCTGAAACAAGGAGCAACCTCCAAACCCCAATAAATCAGCCTCTGAAGACCTGCACCTTGGGTTAAGGCCAAGGCTTACTTTATCTGTCATCATGGTGGCCTCCAGTTGAGATGGATGGATCTCAACTAGAAACTCTTCTCAATCTCACCTAACACATGATTCTGTATAAATAATCACTGTCAGTTCTCCTCCAGCACCGGGTCCAACCAGTTAGGGTGTTCACGATTTTCTTCCTCCTCATCCATGTCTTATCCACTGGGGAATGGTGGGAGGGGGACAACAGGACAATGGCATGTAGGCATCATGAGCATGAGGCTACCTGGGACTCTCCTGAGGCTTGTGTTCCTGGTGCTGACCTTCATACCCATTTATCTAATCCCTCATTCCTCCCTGAGCCTCAGATTTTTCATCAGTAAAATAGTTTAATAATCCAAACCATGTCATTCTATTGTGAGGAAAATATGAGATAATATGTGAAGTTATTAGGACTCAGATTATGGGAAACTCCATATTCTAGGCCTGTGCTGACACCAGAAATATCATGCAAGCTATATATTAATTTTAGATTTTCTTATAGTCCCACTACAATTTTTTAAGTAAAAAATAATTTTAATGTTTTATTTAACCCAATATATCCAAAATATTATAATTTCAACATGTAATTAATTTAAAACCTAATGAGGCATTTCATAGTCTTTGTTTTTCTTTTGTACTAGGTCTTTGAAATTCTGTACATATTATACACTTACTATACTCCTACATCTCAATTTAGACTAGACACATTTTGGGTGCTCAATTGCTATATGTCGCCAGTGGATGCCATACTGGACAGTACAGGTCTAGATTAATTCTGGACTTCATTCTATGGACAATGGAGAGCCACAATGGATTTTTGCCAGAGGAGTGAAATGCACAAAACAACAGTGTAGGGATCTTCAACCTGGCCTTGGGGTAGGGGTACAGCTGTTCTGCCTCAGTGGTCTAAGCAGTAGACCAAGAGACAGCAGCTCTATTTTTCTGTCTCCCTGGCCCTTACACAGAACCTGCAAAAAAAGTCCTTGGTGATTGGGTTGGATGAAATAATCAATCAACAAATCACCCGGACGGGCAGCTGCCAAGATCTGGGGAGCAAGTTAGAGGGTCAAGATGAGTCTGAAGGGACTGAGGCAGCAGGATCAGGTGGTACGAGAAATAGAGGCTGGATGCAAAACTGGAGAGGTGGCAGGATGACTTACTTTGGACCTGTGTTCAACATGACAGGAGACTGTTGAGACTAAAAGACTGGTTAGGGAGAACATGGAGCTGGGGCTCGGAAGATGTCATTCACTTGGGCTACAGTGACCAGGTAGCTGGGAGACACCAGGCACTCTGGAGCCACTTGGAGAGGAGCAGCCATAATGAAGAAGTAAAACAGCAGGGAAGGCTTAAACACATGTAACAAGAGGTAAAACTCAAGTTCATGCAGACACGGAGGTCTCAGATGCTTAGACAAGTTGGGAGGGAATGCTGGAGATGGAAAGATGGACTGGAGACGCGAAAAGCAGGCTTTAGACAGACAGTCCTGCTCAAGCTGAAGCAGGCAGGGCATCCTCCACCAGCAAAGCCCTAGTCAAACCATTTGCATTTCATTATCCAATCGTGTTCTCTGGGGATCTGGGGTGAGACTGCTTAGCAAAAGCAGCTGCTTTCATTTTAAACAGTTTTAGATCAAAGCCAGCGGCATATAAGCTCTCTGCGTGACACTGGTAATGAAGAAGAAAGTCTTCCAACAGCTCAAAGGGGAAAAAAAATAATGAAAATAAAAGGCTTTGACATTCATCCAGAAGAAGCTTGCTTCTCGATATTCATGATTTCCGTGAGCATGTGTGTCAAGTTCAGGAAATGTCAGGGGTAACAATAGCATTTGGCCCTTCCAGGACTGGGGTATGTTCGGGGAGCTGGCCTGTCACAGGAACTGTGGGCTTTTGACCCAAAATAACCTCCGACATTACCCAGCCCAGGTGCTGTGCAGACTCCAGAAATCATCCTTGGGGAGAGCAGAAATAAACAACATATTCCTATGATCACAAAGATTGATCTGTGGCTCAGTTGGTTAAGAGCTCGCTCAAGAGTGCAAGCTGAGCTCTGAGAAACAAACAGCAGTTCGAGGCCCAGCCGAGGTGAGCTGCCGCTGAGCTGCCAACAGGTAGCAGGATGGCTCAGCTAAAAAAACAACAACAACAAAAAAAACAAAGATTGATCTGAAAGACCGTCTGTGGTCACTCTTCTTTAAGCCTCACAAGAACACCTTAAATCACACTGGTTAAACACTGTTAACCAGATTTGACAGATGAGAAACTGAGGCTCCGAGAAGTTAGGAGACTTGCTCAAGCCCACCACATTTAACGGAGCCTCTGCAGGTGAAAGAAAACCAAAACCCCAAAAAAGAGGGATTGCCCGGCATGGTCTGAAGAGCTCCTGGACCCGAGGACGCTAACACCTTCGAGACTCGCTCACTCTCTACCTCTTGCCTCTGCTGCTCAGGCCAGCTGCCTCAGCAGGTACAAGCTAACATCCATATAGCCTCACAACTGAGGAGGAAAGAAAGTCTTTCCCAAAGCCAGCCTCAGCTAGCAAAACTTTGGAGAAGCACTCTGGTTGACCAGGCTTGAATCACATACCCACTCTTGGGCCGCATCTGTGGCCATGCCATGGAGAACCATCTTTGGCCCAGCCAGGTTAACAAGCTTTATCCACTCTTGTCTAGGTGTGTTTCTGGACTGACCAAGAGGATCAGGTGCTGGACAACCCAGAACAGCTGCCTCTGTAGTCACTGATAGAAAAGCCACAACAAACCAAGGCCAGGAGGCCAACCTTTTGGCTTGGACTTCATCCACTATTATTGATTCAACAAGTATATACTGCATTAGGTACACTGCAATAACCAAAACAGATGCAGTCTAGCCTTGTGGGCACACAATCTAGTGAGAGAGGAAGACGATAAACAGGTAAACAGATAAGTAACTGCAAATTATGACAATTTCTATGAAGGAACTCAACAGGGTGAAATGACATAGAAAATTAGGCAGCTCTTCTGATAAGATGTCTAGAGAAGGTTCTCAGAGGAGTGGGGGGCCATTAAGCTGTGATCAAGACAAAAATGGAAGGGCTGGCCGAGTGGCTCAGTTGGTTAAAAGCTCACTCCAGAGTGTGAGCTCTGAGCAACAGGGTTGCCAGTTGGATTCCCAGCCCGAGCTGAGCAGCCGCTGAGCTGCCAACAGGGTGGCAGGATGGCTCAGCTAAAAAAAAAAAAAAAGACTAAAAAGAAGCTATCCAGGGAGAGTGAAGGGAAGACTGTTCCAGGCTCATGGAGGAGCTGTGTGTCCAGAGACCCTGAAACGAGGAAGACCCAGTCCTGGATGGGAGACTAAGAAAAGTCAGACGTGACCTGAGCCCTATGGGCAAGCTCAGAGTGGGAAGCTAGGCACCTGGTCAGCAGGCAGGACCCAGGCACACAGGGCCTGCCATGCCCTGGAAAGGAGC
Source organism: Aselliscus stoliczkanus (assembly GCA_033961575.1). Classification (NCBI taxonomy): domain Eukaryota; kingdom Metazoa; phylum Chordata; class Mammalia; order Chiroptera; family Hipposideridae; genus Aselliscus; species Aselliscus stoliczkanus. The sequence continues at coordinate 106,648,426 of CM066735.1, forward strand.
CCAGGTTTTAATCCGAGGCACTCTCAGGCCAGTAAAAAATCTTTAGGCCTCAGAGCACTATGAAATGACTTGTATTTTAGAAGAGTAGAAACAGATATTAGGTAAGAGGCTGTGATTGCAGTAATCCACTAAAAGTTGATGTGTCTGAAACTACAGTAGTAGCCGTGGAAATGGAAAAATTGGGAAGATGAGAAATACATTTAGGAGGAGGAAAGAGACAGGGCTGGGTGCTTGAGTTGAGGGAGAGGGAAGAATCACAGAGGAGTCCCTGGACTGAGCAGGGGCCTGAATGGTGGGGTCACTCACTGAGAGACAGCAAACTGGAGTTAAACAGTTTGAATATGATGGACATAGAGAGCTCAGCTTTGGGTAACTGATTCTGAGCTGACTGTGACATATCAAAGTATTAAGCAGGCAATTGGATATTTAAGATAAATGAGAAGACCTAAGACTGACTCATAGGAAACTCAAAACATAAGGATAGTAGAAAAGTGTCAACCAAAGGGATGGAAGAAGATCATCAGAAAGATAGCAGGGAGACTAGGAGAGAATGATTCCATAGACACCAAAGAGGAAAGTGTTTCAAGGGAGAGGTAGTCATGTCAAAGCCACTGAGAGGTCAAGTACAATGAGAAGAGAAGAGTGCCTTCAAACCTGCAACATGGAGATCTTGGAGAACTTTCCCAAGAGCCGTTTTGATGGAGAAGAGAAGTGACATCCAGATAGGTGTGGGCTGGAGAAGGTGTGGGAGTGTAGAGAATGGGGACAGTATATGTATACGCCCTTTCAAGTGGAATGGTAGCTGGAAAAGATTCCAAGTCAGATAACATTTTTAAGGAATTGGGGATAGATACAAAGAAGTGCATCTCCTATCTGCTTTTATTATAAATTGACTGTCCACAGTGCGTTCTCATTTGAACACGGTGTTCTCAGGCTTTAAAAAGTGTACTCCATGAAACTAGATGTTCCCCCAAGGTCCCTTCCATATCTGTCATTCTTAAAATTCTACAAGATCAGAAAAAATACCCAAGACTGGTGTCTTAATCCATTTGGGCTGCCTTATCAAACTGCTATAGACTGGAGGCTTAACCAACAAACATTGACTTCTCACAGTTCTGGAGGCTGGGAAGTCCAAGATCAAGGTGCCAGCAGATTTGGTAGCTGGTGAGAACCCTCTTCCTGGTTCATCCGTGGCCATTTCTTCTCGTGTCCTCACGTGGCGGAAGGCGCAGGAGAGCTCCACGGAGCCTCTTTTATAAGAGCACTAATTCCATTCATGAGGGCTCCACCCTCAGGACCTAAACACCCACCAAAGGCCCCACCTCCTAAACAATCACACAGCGGGTTAGGATTCAACATAGGAATTTGGGGGGACACAAACATTCGGTCTATAGCAACTGGTATCCAAGCAGCTCCTCCTTGTCTTCACAGTTCATTTGGTCATTGATTTATTCATTCACTTCCTCAGAAGGTGAACACCATAAAGGCAATGATTTTTGTTGTTTTTCACAGACAGGGACACAGCAGGTGCTCAATAAATATTTGCAAATTCAATAATTTGTTATAGAGTGTCTATACAGGTGGATCTCATTCAATATTCACTCAACAAACATTAAGTGTCTGACTCATGCCAGGCCCTATGCTAAGCACACTTCAGCCAGCTCCTCCTTAAAGTGGAAGAAATAAGACTGTTCTGCCTGCCTTACAAGATCGTTATGAGAATCAAGAAAGAAATACTGGGGTGGGGGTGGGTGGCAGTAGAGGGAACTTTGCAAATGTTAGAGTACCTTAGAAAGGTAAAACATTACTAAACATGGCTTCTGTTGTCAGGGAGCTTGCAGTGAAATTGCAGAAATAAGAAAGAAACACAGGAGGTAGGTGGAATCACTGTTTGGTGGGCACCAATGTGCATCAGGCACTGGGGTGCTTTACGTACCTTCTCTCACCTGTTACACCCACACGCTGAGGTGGGCATCATTACCCCATAGTGTAGATGCAGAGATGGATATCTGAGAGGTTAAGTAAATTACAGAATCCACTCTGACAATTAAGAGTCAAAAATGGATGAAAAGTTAGGTCTGCCTATTTTCCAAACCTTACCCTTTCAAAAAATATTTTCTTTCACATAAAAGTAAATCCCAGGAAGCATTCAAAGTCATGTCCCTGAATATTGGGGATGGGGTGGGTGAGGGAGGCAGGAACGACTGTTTACTGCACGTTTATTGAACACCAAAGTCTGTATGTATTACATCAATTCTTATTTGTGATATAGTGTCTGCCCCATTTTTCACTCTAACACAAATGCCAGCTGAAGGCTCCAATCCACTAATAATTTAACTAAAGTTGGCCAAGAAGTTCCCTCCTTCTGTGAAAACCAATGCTATTTCAAGACTTTTTAAATTTCTCAGAGAGTTCACATTTTTGAAGCAAATTTCAAACACACTCTCCTCACCACACTCACCATCTGCAGCTTCTGGGTACCATTCTTCTGGGGACCAATCCAGATGTCAGATGTAGGTAGACCCCTCGAATCACACTTACACAGGGATTAAAAAGCATGTGGCGGGTTTTGCAATATGTTTGGGGAGACAAAGTAGTTAGACATCCCAGCAGAGCAGGCAGCTTAAGGTTGACTATCAGACATGCATGCTCATCCTATCCTTTCTTCAGGTGCTTCTGGGGGCTTCTCACTGCCCACCTTTTTCTGAAGACTCCAGCCTTTCCCTCATACCACCTAGCACCCCTTACTCTAAGTCACCACCCGCTGACCCATCCATATGGATCCTGGGGGACTGCAGAGTTCTTACACGACTGCAGGTGACTGGTCAAGCTGTGGCCATCTAATCTGTGCTCAGCCAGTGAGGATCTGCCCTGGGATTTTGGGTATTTGGACCAGAAACCATCAGGTCAATCCCCTCTGTGGTCATTGAGGCTGTAATATCCAACTCTCTGGAGGTGTTGGCTGCCATGTTGTAGAAGATGAAAACAGTCCCTTTGCAGGAAGAGAAGGAAGCATATTTACAAAACGCATCCAAGAGGAACAATAACAAGAGGAGAGAGAGAGAGAAAGAGACAGGCCAAGATGCTGGTTGGGGAGTTCCTGAAGCCCAGCCACATTCCCGTTCTTCGGCTCCACTTCTGGGGCTCTTGCCTTCTTCTAGCAGCAGGAACTATGAGAGAAGTTAAAGTGCTGGTCTTCCTTCTTCTCTCCTCCACCAGCCTTTGCACAGACTGAGAACAGTAAGGAAATGTATCCCCCTCCCCCAATTGAATTATGCCAATCATGTTAGAAGACAAAATCAGCTTGCCCTGGGTGAAGAACTCAGCAACCATAAACCACCTGACAAATTCTGAGTAAAGCAAAGGCACACTTTAATGCTTCCCATCAAGCATCTCTACTCAGCCCCAGGGAGGGTTAAGTGTCAGGTTCATACCACTACCCCACCCCCAGGTAGCTGCTGAGGTGGCCTTGTGTGTCATCCCATGATACACAAAAGGGAACAGATTCTTAAGGAATTTAAAGAACTTGCCAAAGTCACAGCCAATAAGAAGCAGAAACTGAATTTGAAATGGGATTTGTGTGTATCTCACTAACACTGTTGGGACAGAAATGCAGACCCAGCAGAGCTGGGCTGGGTGTGGAGCTGGAACAAAGCCATGCCCAGGGGTCTACAGAGCCCTGCCTTTTCCACTGTTGTTATTCCTCTCTCTCCTTCCTTCTTTTCTTTCCTCCGCCCATCCATCCCTTCCTTCTTCCTCCTCCTCCTTTCTTCTCCTCCCAGACTTCTGGGGGCCCCAATTGGCAGGAAGGGACACAGGTGTCCCCACTCTGACAGCTGACCATCCCACTGAGGCCTTTTAGGAGACGTTGAGCACTGGCTCATCCTGAAGGACAAGACAGTCTTTTTCTTTTTTTTTTTTAAAGATTTTATTGGGGAATTGGGGGAGGGGAACAGCATTGGGGCATTGGGATTGGGGCATTGAGGCATTGGGGGAGGGAAACAGCATTGGGGCGTTAGGGGAGAGGAACAGCATTGGGGAATCAGGGAAAGGGAACAGAGAAGTTGCTGTCCTTTTTTTTTTTGTGGAGGCCGTCACTTCACTGGCCCAAGTTGGTATTATCATTGTGCTCTTCCAGGGTGAGGCAGTCACTCAGCAGCCATTGGACAGTCACTCACAGCAGCTCACGAAAGAGCATGCCAGCTGCCGACCAGCCCCGCTGCAGCCTACGCTGTCACCAGGGACTCACAGCAGCCCAGCTCCAGGTTCACCTATTGTTCACCATCTTAGCTGTACAGGGTGCAGCATCACTGGCCCTCACATGTGGGATCTGAACCGGGGCCCTGCTGCTCAGATCTGACATCCCAAGGCAGCTCTTAACCAACGTGCCACTTGGCCAGTCCAGGCCAAGACAATCTTTGTGCAGAGGTCACTGTGCTCCAGTGAGGACAAGTCACCACAGAGAAAATTCTGAGTGAGAAACACAAGAGCCTGGAGGGAAGGCAGCGCTTTGCTCCCCTCAGTCCTGAATGGCCTTCCCTGGCCTTCTCTGGATCCCCTCTCTTCTCATTCTTTGGAAAGTGAAAGCTACTAAGTTAGATGATATTCTACTACCTTTTAAACAATGGTTGTTCTTAGTCCTGCACCCCATAATTCCAGCTTCCATCCTGGTTTCCATAGTGGCAATCTGTGTGACCTTTGGAAATTCACTTAAGAAAAAAATCAAAAGTCAGAAAGTGTTTGAATGGACATGTGCTTGCACAAAGGAAAAAAGCCAGGATGAAATGCATTTAAATGTTCTGTAGGGAGAAACTCAAGCAATTTCTTCTTTATATTTTTCTATATTCCCCACTGTTTGTACAACGAGCATGTATTACTTCTATATTTACAAAATCCCTCACTGAATTTCTCTCGGCTTTAGTCTCCGAGGGTATCAAGTATGGATGGCACCTGCCTTGTTTCTGTCATCGTGCTATCTTGGGAATGATAAGATGCCTAAAACTGTTTGATCCATATCATCAGCTGAGGTTACAAACACAAGCACGTTTCTTTCATTTTTCCAATTAATTACTCAAACAGCTGCAAGCCCTTGTTATTAAGCAATACAGTGTCTCTCTCTTAGGCTTCTCTCTTGTGGCACTTAAGAATGGGTTCCAGAGCCGGTCAAGTGGCGCAGTGGTTGGAAGCTGGCTTGGGACGCGAGCGGCCCCAGTTCGGGTCCCACATGTGAGGGCCAGTGACACTGCCCTAAAAAAAAAAAAAAAAAAAAAAAAAAAAGAATGGGTTCCAGTATATATAAAAAAATAAAAAATAAAAACACCAAATGAACAAGCAAAACAAAACAGAAACAATTTCATAGATACAAAGAACAAACTGATGGTTGCCAGATGGAAGTGGGTGGGAGGATGGGTGGAAAAGGTGAAGAGGAATAAGAAGTACAAACTGCTAGTTATAGAATAAGTCAAATAAGTCATGGGATGTAAAGTACAGCATAGGGAATGGAGTCAATCTCATAATATTGATATATATGCTGACAGATGGTTACCAGACTTATCATGGTGATCACTGTGTAAAATATATAAATGTCTGGGGCCGGCCAAGTGGCACAGTGGTTAAGCACTGGCTTGGGAAGCCAGTGGCCCCGGTTTGGGTCCCACATATGAGGGCCAATGACACTGCCCTCAAAAATAAAAAAAACTTTTTAAAAATTAAAAAAAGTAAAATATATAAATGTCTAATCACTATATTGTATACCTGGAACTAATATAATATTGTATGTCAACTATAATTTTAAAATAAATTTTTAAAAAGAGATGGGTTCCACTACAAGCAACAGTAAACCCAACCAATAGTGCCTTATACATATGGGGTATATTTTCCTCCTGGAATAAGAAATCCAAATTTAGGCAGTCCAAGGCTGGAATGCTGCTCAGGATGTCCTCAAGGATCTAGGCTCAAGGCTCAGCATCCTTAGTTTGTGATTCATTCTTGTGTCACAGAAAATCTGCTATGTCTCCAGGTGAGAAGGGGGAAGAGCAAAGGGCAAAGAGATTTTGCCTTGTCATTTGAAATGGGAACTCTGCCTACATCCTACTGGCTAGAACTAGATCACATGACTACCCCTAGCTGCAAGGGAAGCAGGGAAGTTGAGTAAGTTCACTTTTCACCCTCTGTAGTAGAGAAAAGCAAGAGAGGAGGAAATTATGAGTGATTTTTAGTTATCCAAGTCCCTGATTCTACCATACCACTGGAGTTTATTTAAACTGAGGGCTTCAGTTCCACTTCTGAAGGCCAGGTGGAGTGAGAACTAGAAGGTCCGGCCTGTCTACAAGGAAGCTCAAGTTTTCATCTGTCATCGAGTTTGTTTCTGCCTTGCAGTTGCTGTTAACATCTGGTCCCACACAATCAGTTGACCCCCTTGTCTTCTGCAGAGGTGCTGCTGTTATTATTCCAGTTCCCTAGACAGGCCACAAGGTCTCTCATGCTTGGTTCTCATGTTGCAGTCATTTAGGTTACACTCACGTGTGCACATCCAGTACTCCTCAATTATAATTCTAATGGAAGGGAGGCTGGGTCATAAAGGGCTCCTCACCTCAGCTATACCCTATGTCAGGTGGCTCCTCTGTGATCTCTTAGACCCCTCTTTTGAGCCTGGGCCACCAGTCCAGACTTCTCAGAGGATGTCTCCATTTTTACTGGAAGACTTGAGATTAGATCATCCCATTACATCAGAGAAGGTCTAGTACAGTTGAACTTCTCAATGGTGGCGATCAGAATCTCAATCTCATCCCCACAGGAAACTCCTTGGCCCCTACGAAAATTTGCACACCTTTTCTCCCCAAATCAGTTCTGAATACAAGAAGCATTGATAGGGTTTGTCTCCATCAGGCCACATCAGGCTCTATTCTGTCCTATTCACCAGATTCCTGGAGAATTTACATTCATATAAATAAAAGGACCCACATCAGCGGCTCTTCCAGAACATAAATCTGCCCCCAAAGTGATTTGTTGTGGACACGTAGGTAGAGAAACAACTTTACTAAAAAAAAATATGTTTATTCTGCTGGATGCACCTGCAACATGCACGCCAAAGTGGTTTAAGGCAGAAGGAGGCCTAAGCCTTCCAGGTCTGCAATAGTGTGGGCTCTGTGAGCCCTATTCAGAGAAACAGCAAGAACACTGAGAAGCATATCACAAATATCCTTTTACAATCTCAGCTGAACTCACAAAGAAAGGGATACCCCCTGAACCAGAATACAGAGGAACTCAAAACCAGAGAGGCAAACATGTTAGCTAGCTACTTTATGGCTGCTTTGGGAGGATCTTCATTTTTGTTCGTGTGTTTACTTTTTCCTGAGTTATAATTATCATATAGTAAAGTGTACAATACTTACATGTATTGTGGAGCTTAACAAATTTTGTTTTTAAGATTTTATTGGGGAATTGGGGGAGGGGAACAGCATTGGTGAATCAGGGAAGCGGAACAGACAAGTTGTTGTCCTTTTGTTCTTCAGTCTTGTTGTGGAGGATGTTGCTTCACTGGCCCATGTTGGTATCGTCATTGTGCTCTTCCCTGATGAGGCAGATCGGTCACCAGCCTCTGGATGGTTGCTCACCACAACTGTTGGCAGCTCACGCTGGCTGCCAGCTGCTCACGCTGGCTGCAGGCTACTCACTGTAGCCTATGGCAGCCCACTGCAGCAGGGGCTGCAGCCTACACCATCACCGGGGCTCGCAGCCCAGCTCCAGGTGGAGCTTTTGTTAGCTGTAGAGGGCCAGTGTCACTGGCCTTCATATGTGGGATCCGAACCGGGGACGCTGGCGTCCCAAGCCAGCTCTTAACCAATGTACCACTCGGACGGCTTGAGCTTAACAAATTTTTACATGCGTGTACAACCATGGAAACTCCACCCAGATCAGGATATAGAATATTTCCACAAAAGGCTCCCTTGTGGCCCCCTTCAGTCAATATCACCCCTGAAGGGTAACTACCATTATGACTCATCACCAAAGATTAGTTTTGCCTGTTCTAGAATTGTATAGAAATGGAATCCTACAGTAGCTATCCTTCATTGTCTGGCTTCTGTTACTCAATAGCATGTCTATGACATTCTTCCATGGTATTGCATGTATCAGTAATTTGTTCTTTTTCATTACTATACAGTATTCCACTGTAAAACTATACCACTATTTATCAATTCCTCTTGATAAATACCTAATAAATTCCAGTTGATAGGTATTTGGGTTGTAATTATTCTGAATAAAGCTACTATGGACACTCTTGCATGTATATTCTGGTGGACATATGCAGGGCTTGGGTTTTAATGGTCATCTGGGGATACTATGAGATGAGACCATCAGCCTAAGTAAAGCAACAGAATGAAGCTTAGAGCCCACAGGAAGCCAAGACTATCAAAGAACTATACCCTTGGTGATGATGTAGACAATGGGGGGAAATATCTTCTCATAAGTACAGGGAGAAAAGAGGATACCTGTCTGCCTCTATCTGAGATCTGGTTAGGGGGAAAAAAATCCCCTCTGAGAATTTATAATAACAGGCCCATATCTCACATTCCTTCAAAGTTAAATTTTACACTATCAGTATAATCCAAAAAATTCCAGGCTGATGAATTGTCATAGAAATTTGTCACAACCTGGTAATATCCCTAGGGCCCCTGACAGACATGAATCAAAAACCATTGCAGGTAGATAGTATGATATGGGGGGAGGAGTGGGGTAGAGAATTAGGGAGGAGGGTTGTCACTTTGAGGGGTAAAAAGTATAACTATTGCACTGTGTTGTATACCTGAAGCTAATTAATTAGTTAATTAATTAATTAATTAATTAATTAAACCATTGCAGGGCCAGCCGAGTGGTGCGTTGGTTAAGAGCTGGCTTGGGATGCCAGTGGCCCCGTTCGGACCCCATATATGAGGACCAGTGACACTGTCCTCTACAGCTAAGATGGTGAACAACAGCTCCACCTGGAGCTGGACTGCTGTGAGTCCTCCCAGATGTCACAGCTGCAGCCCCTACTGCAGTGCGCTGCCATAGGCTACAGTGAGTGGCCGGCAGCCAGCGTGAGTGGCTGGCAGCCGGTGTGAGCTGCCAAGAGCTGCTAATGAGAGGCCCTCCAGAGAGTTGCTAGGGAAACTAAATGACGTACATGTGTAAAATGCATAGCACAATGACTACTATATATCAGGCACTCAATAAATGAACCCATTCTTAAAGTTATTTATAGTAATATTAATTCAAATTCAGCTGCTAGTTTATAGATTGTGACCTAAGATCATAATCTATAGTTATCTGAGGACATGAGTAATAATGCACAGAACTCTCTCTTTTTATGTTTTGCTATTAAAAATCTCCTAGCCCGCCATGAACGGCCATCCAGAGGCCGGCAACTGATCTACCTCACCCGGGAAGAGCACAATGATGATACCAACATGGGCCAGTGAAGCAATGTCGTCCACAAGTAGACTGAAGAAGAAAAGGACAGCAATTTGTCTGTTACCCTCCCCCAATTCCCCAATAAAATCTTATTTAAAAAAATAAAAAACACCATTGCCGAAGGACACAATTTCATTCCACACTGTGGATGATTCCAACAGATAAATGTTCAAAATTAATAGATAAGCTCAAAATTAAAAAATAAATGAGGAACCAACCCACTCTACATGAGAGTCAGCAAACACACACAATTTAAAGGGGGGGGAAGGTGCTTATACTCACAAGAGTTTCAGATAACAGAACAACAAAATAAAGATTATAAATAAATGCGTTTAAAATAATAACCCAAAATAAAAGTATTGGGATCATAAGAGGAGAACAAGGCACCATGAATAAGGCAAAATTTTTAAATAAACAAATGGAATTCCTGGGCATTAAAACTGTATACGAGGGCTGGCCGAGTGGCGCAGTGGTTAAGCACTAGCTTGGGAAGCCAGCGGCCCCAGTTCGGTCCCACATATGAGGGCCAGTGACACTGCCCTCAGAAAAAAACAACTGTATGCTAAAAGCCATAGAATACTTTTAATTGGTAAATGGTATGGCATTAAAACCACATCTAAATAATTTTTTAAATTCAATCATTAAAATAATGTTTAAAAATCTTGAGACAGGTTTAGCAAAATAGTACTAGACAAAGCTGAATAGATAAGTAATAAACTGGAAGATGACCTTGAGGAAATTCCACAGACTTAGCACAAAAAGAAAAACGACGTAAAAATATGAAAGAGCACTTAAGAAAGACAAGGATATAATGATAATGTCCAGCTATATCTAATAGGATTTCCAGAAGGAGAAGATAGAATGAATGAAGGAGGTAATATTTAAAAGAATTACAAGGAATAGTGGTTGAGAGTTTTCCAGAATTGATGAGGACATGGCTTCTCAGATTTGAGAACCATAATGAGTATGAAGAAAATAAATCTAAACGTAGACATAGCATAGCAAAACTACAGAATACCCAAAACAGAGAAAATCTTACAGGCAACTAAGGACTAATTTCCAACAAAATAGTAACAATTAGACTGGTATAGACTTCACAGTAACAGATTTCCTACAATATAATAACTAGTACAACATCAACAATAGCATCAACAAAAGCTGAATGCAAAATATCTTTAAAATGCTGGGCTAATACAATTGTCAACCCTATAACTATACTCAGCTAGACTAGTATTCACAGTGAGCTTATTTCAAACAAATAAGAACTGAGTTTATCACATCAGACCCAACTTGAAAAAACTACTAAAGGTGAAAGCAATTAAACAGAAAGAAGATACAAAAAGTAATTATGTTTATTATATTTTCCCCATATTTTTATAATGTTTTATATTTAAGACTAAACATGTGTCCATGTAGAGAAAGAGGCAACATGAGAGTGAGCCATGCATGGAATATATGATGATTATTAATATTGTCCATTTAGGGAACCTGTCTCCTTCCAGTCCAGACACTGATAATTAAACATATCATGGTAAAGGGCTGTGGCTTTAGAGACAATAAACAGACAGGTGAGTGAGGTAGGGGAGAATCAGGATCAAGTCAAGTCACTTAAAGGTGCAGGGAAACAGAAGCAAGTAAGAATAGGGACCAAGCTAGGTATCACTTAGAAGAAACTGGTGGCATGGGTGACACAGAAAAGAACAGGCTACAGGCAATGGACTGGAGCCTAATTCATAACTCCCTCCCCTCTCCCAGAATGAAAATGACAAAGGAGCCTGCTACCCTGAGCAATACAGGCAGGTGGCCTGCGGGGAGCCAGCCTCCACAAGTCCAGGGGTTCCCTCAGGTGTGGATGGAGTCAGCGAGGCGAAAGAAGGGAGTGGAGACACTGGAGAGTCTACGAGAAGTGTCACACTTTATTGTTACAGCATGTCCCCTTTTAAAGGGACTTTTAACCATTACCTCAGTCACAAGTTATGTATCACATGACTTTGATGTTTCTTTTTTCTCAGGACTTTTACAGTCTTTGGGTCCTTGTAATTATTTTCTCCAAGGTACACTGTGGCCTATTCTATGTCAAGGATTCACTTATCGCCTAAAGAGTGGTTACCATGACTACCTTACAGGGCGCATACTTGAGCTATTGCCAAGAGACTAGCAGTGGTTGAGTTTAGGGCAAAAACCATCTAAAGTCTATTTCTATGTGATTATAATACTTAGTAGCAAAAGGAGTCTCAAATTTTTTTTATCCTACGAAGGGCTACATATTATTGCAATAGAGAGTACCATCTGTTTCTCAGTCAAAGCTTCAGTATCTGTTGCTACAGCAATATACAAGGCAAAGAGTTAAAACAAGGTTGTTAATTAACATACCCCATGGTCAGCAAGCTGTCTCTTATCAGAACTTTCATGGCCGGGAGACCTTGGTCTCCAAACCTCTCACAGCAATAACCACAGGCAAATGAGCTCAAGGACTGAGTTATCATCAGTTTCTCACAGACAGGCTGTCAGTTTCTCACAGACAGGCTTTTAACCTACGTGACCAGAGGCCTGAGCCTCTATTTCCAAGGGGCTTGAGTCCCAAAGGGGGCTGTAGCCTGGCTTGGGTTGTCCCCTCTCTTAGGAGATCATGCCCGTCATTGACTTACACAGCCAGCTCTCATTGGGGAACCACAGGGAATTGCCATAAATGCAGTGAGAGTACTGTCTCCTATAGGATCTGATGTGGAGGAAAGGCACATGGGTTCATAGAGGCAGAAGATATTATATGACTAACCATAAGGCAGCATCCTAGACTTCCAGCGCTGAGCATGGATCTTTACTTCAATGTTGCCTTGTCAGACACTGGGGTGCTGTCGGCTCCAACAATGGCCATCTGGATACACCACAGAGGAGTGGGGCTGGAGGAGGCACTGTCTCTGCTGTCACTGAGGTATCTGAGATGCCAGTCCTTAGTTAAAAAGCAGCCAGAATCCTTGCCAGTCTTACCTGATGCTCTCCCAGATTCCAGAAGGAGGTCAGGCCACACGCTGGTGGTTGAGAGCTTGCTATGACCTGCTGGGATGAAGCTAGGAAAAGTCCAATCCAATAATGAGAACTCACCTCTCTCTCTTCCAAGAAAATCTAATGAAGAAGAAACTATGGAACCATTTTCTAGGACCCAGAGCACTTTTAAAATTAAGATGCTATCTGTAAAATGATAAGAACTGAATATTCAATTTCTGAAGTAAGCACAGAGCTTTTGGTTAGCTGGTGGATTAATAGAGGTGAAGGTCCTAAGTAAGAGAAGACACAACCACGCTGCACTGTATTTAGGTGCCAGATGTTCTTTCGTGTGTTATTTTCATGTTACAGGGCTTGTCTTTACTCATTTAATGATAACCAGTTATTTGTATAGATGTCTAAGTGTGAAACTTGTTTAAGAAAATTGTGACATGTTTCATAAAACTTGATAAGGGTAGGAAATACTCACAGTTCATTAACTGCATTTATGACTTACCATAAATTGAGATGTTGAGATGTTAACTCAAAATGAACATTTTAAAATTCTTTTCCTGCCTCTCTGGGTTTTCCAAACCATAAAATCCTAGCAGTCTTCGTGTTTGTGATGGGCAATTATAATTTGTGATTTTCCTTCTGAAGAAGTTTATAATAAGTTTAAACAAAATGAAAAGTGCTTCCACTATTTTCTAGATCTAAACACAAGCAGAACTTTTAAAGTATGTCCTTCTTCTTACTATTATACCACTTGAATTGGGCTGGACTTGAATTTTTTTTAATATAGCTCTAGACCAGGCATCTACAAGCATGAGATCTCTTCCTGTATCTCTACTCTATCTTATGTGGTCTGTGTGATCATGTGGAGGGCCTGGGTGGAGGGCCGACTCTGAGTGATGATGGGAGAGGAAGACGGGTTGCCAGGGCAAGAAGCTTCTGAGGGTATCCATCATATCTCTCCATCCAGCGTCTCTCCCCTACTGCTGACTGGCTTCCCTTCCACCAGGAAATAAGTTTTCATTCCACAATTAGAGAAGGCAGTGATTTAAATGCACATATCAAATTATTCATTGAGGGAAAATTGTGATGAAGTTAGGGAAGGAAGAATTGAGTACTGAATCTGTAAAGACCCCAATGAAGCACATTGCTTTTAAATGTTGTGTCTTCCTAAAATGCAAATATTCAATCCTAACCCACAATGTCATGGTATAAGGAGGCGGGGCCTTTGGTGGGGAGGGTGGAGCCCTCATGAATGGGATTAGTGTCTCTGTAAAAGGGATCTAGGAGAGCTCCCTCCCCACTTCGAGCATGTGACAACACAGTGAGAAGGCAGCCATCTACGAACCAGTAAGCAGGCCCTCACCAGACACCAAATCTGCCAACAACTTGTTCTTGGGTTTCTAGCTCCAGAGCTGTGAGAACTAAATGTCTGTTGTTTATAAGCCACCCAGCCTATGGTGTTCTGTCATAGCAGCCTGATGGACCAAGACACACATGCACTGTCCTTTTTGCTCCCTACAAGCCTGTGAAGTAGGCAGTACTAATATCCCATTTTCCAGACAAGGACCCCAAAGCCTAGAAACATTCAGTGACTCTCTCTAGGTCCCACAGCTAGAAAAGAACGAGTAGGGATTTGAAGTCAGACAGCGTGAACCCAGTTGCAGTGCTCTCAGCCACCATGCTCAGATCCTGAGAAATGGCATAAGAAATAGCACAGGCAAACTGCTCCCGTCCAAGCTGGGTGCACAAGTGCTGAGAGTGTGCAAGGGGAGTGAGTCTCAGCCACCTGTACCTACATTCTGGGTGTTGCCACACTCATGACCCCCAACTCCGAAACACTTCTCATACATTTTCACTTGAATGTCATTTGAATCTACAGCTGTGGAGGTCACTTATTTTGTTTGCCTAGCCTGAATTTCTGAGAAGTGGTCCTTCCTCACCCCACCCATGGGCACTGGGAGACCCCCTCCCTGCCCTACAGAATAGAAAGTCATGAGGTAAGGTGGGATTCTTTCCTTTTTCTTGGTTTCACTGTGGAAGTCCAACACTGATGGGGAGAGGCAATAAATCCCCCACATTCTCGTTCAGAAAGCCCCCAGCACACCCTTGGGGCCTTCTGAGGGGAGTTTCAGTCCCACTACTCACCTCACCCTTACCACTCCCACTCACCTCCGGTCAGTGAAAGAAGAGAAATAAATGAGAAGTGTGGGCCCCTCAGCTCTTGGAGGCACACAGTGATCACGGCGAGAAGCTAATCCCTCCCAGCTTTTGAGTTCATCTTCCACGCTGACACTGTAGAGGAGGAAGAATTTTCCTCTATTCTTCTAGGTTCTTTCAGCTAGTCTAATAACTAAATCTATATGAGACAGATTAACAGAGAAAATAACCAAATTTAATTACATACATACACGTGGGAACCCCACATATATGAGAGAGCGACCCCATATATATGAGAGGTTCAGAGAGGAAAGGTAAAATGAGGTATACTGGGAGTGCCCAAAAAAAAGGATACAAGTAGACACTTCGGCCAACGTTGCCCAAGCAGTAGTTCGCCATCATCAGAAGTGTCTGGATGCTGATGGTAACCACTTTGAGCACCTCTTGTAACTGCAGAAGTCAAACGTGACGTGTAGTCATCTTTTGTTATCGGTATACATTGAGTATTACAATTTTAATAGTTTTTTCCTTTCTTAAAATGTGTCTACATCTTTTTGGCACCCTCTGTCTATGACATCCTGAGCTAAAGATGAACGAAAGCACCTGCAGTTTCAGAGGGGAGGAAGGACGATAAGAACAGATGTTCAGTAATTAGTTTTCCCTGCCTTATAGATAGGTCATAAAAAGTTATTTCTAGTAATAACTGTTATTATGGGCAAGGCCCCCAATTTAAAATCTTGGGCCCGCAGGGTCTCGATTTCCTTCAGCTCAAAATAACCCATAAGCCAAAGTAGCACATCTTGAGAGGCCTGTTCTGAACCCTTTCAAGACTAAGGGAGGAGGCTCTATTAGGAGTGGAAATCAAAGCAGCAGACCTCTTCAGGGAAGGGCTGTCTGGTGGGCTGCCTTGGCAGGGTCTCAGGGTTGGTGGGGGAAGTCATCATGTGGAGCCACAAAGTTGTGCAAAGAGAAGGTCCCATAGGCCCCCCAAAAAAACTCAGTGATTCACACTCCAAGACAGGCTGCATGTGGGTGTTCTTCACACTGAGGTGCTAATAACTAGTTGTGTTGATGGGAGAAGCAGCACTGACCAACAGAGGGGCCTGCAATCTTCCCACCAAAAGAGGAGACAGGTGCCCTCTCATTCTCCCCCAGAGTAGCCAGAACGTAGAATAGAAAGGAAGAGGGGATATCATGGCTGATGACAGAGCCACTCTCCCCAGAAAACATTCAGAGTCACAGCTCTGGGAGAGAGAGTTTAGAATCTGACATGACACTGCATTTTTAAGTGACTAGGAATAAGACACTTCTAATATCTAGAAGTAGCTGGAAAGTTGTATAATCTAGTCCAGATACTGATGAGGGGGAAATCTCTGACATCTGGAAAGAAGGGAGGTCAACATAGTACAGCTGGCAGGCAGATATTAGAAAAAGTTATTTTTATACCCCCATAGTTGAGACGCTGTGACATCCACTTCAAGCCCACTAGGATGACTGGAATTGAAAAGTCATATAATAACAAGTGTTGGAAAGGATGTGGACACATCAGAACCCTCCTTTGTTATTTGTGGGAATGTCAAAAGGTACAGCCACTTTAGAAAATAGTGTGGCAGGTTGTCAAAAAGTTAAACACAGCATTACCATTTGATCCAGAAATTCCACTCCTAGGTGTATTATGCCCAAGAAAATGAAAACATATGTGTACACAAAAAATTGAATTCAAAAACTCATAGCAGCATTATTCATAGTAGCTAAAAGTGAAAACAACCCAAATGTCCATTAACTGATTAATGGATAAATGTGATAGATTCATATAATGGAATATCACGCAGCCGTAAAAAGGAATGAAGTCCATGCTACGTACGACATGGGTGAACCTTGAAAACATTATGTTGAGTGCAAGAAGCCAGTCACCAAAGGTCACATATCATATGATTCTATCTATATGAAATGCCCAGAATGGGTCAGTGGACAGAGATAGAAAGCAGAATAGTGATGCCCTAGAGCTAGAAGAGTTGGAGGGTCACAGCTGCACAGTGCAAGGTTTCTTTTCGGGATGATGACAATGTTCTAAAATTGAAGCGATGCCTTAACATCTCTGAATACACCAAAAACTATTGACTTGTACACTTTAAATGAGTAAATGATATGGCATGTAAATTATATCTCAGTTAAGCTGTTCCCAGAAAGAAAACCAAAAACAAATGGTGACATAATAGAAGACAAAAACCAGGCAAAACCAGAGGAGCAGTGCATCGGATGGACAGACCTGGCCTAGATCTCGCCCTGAGAGCGCCCTGAAGTCCGCATGGGTGCTCCTGGCCCCCAGGCAGAGTGCCCTGGCCCGGTGGACAGCACAGCTCTGGAGGTGTATCCTCAGGCCTGCGGGCATCTGGCTCTTGGAAACTATGATGCAGGAGAATGGGAAAGCTTTAGACAGCTGGCTGTCCTCAGCAAGCTAGTGCCTCCCTCTGAGCCTCAGCTCTATGATCTACCATCCCCGGCTCAGCGGGCAACCAGCAGTGCAAGCAGCTTATCAGATATGCGGAATCTCAGGCCACACCCCAGAACGACTGAGCAAGAATCTGTGTTTTATTCAAATCTGGTAAACACTGGCTCACACTGTAGGAATAACAATACCTCCTTCAAAGGGATTTTGTGAAGATGCTTATTAACAGTAATTACTATCATTTATCTGACACCCTCTATGTGCTAGATACTGGGATAATATAGAGTGCCTAGTTTAGTACTTGAACATAGTAGGTACTCAATGTATGGTAGTTATTGTTTAAAAGTGCCTAGCTTGGGAGGAAAAAGGGGCCTGAATGCTGGACTCAAACATGCCCGGTCTTCATACTAACTCCTCTCCTCTGCACGTTGAGGCTTTGGGCAAGTTACTTGGGCAAGTAACTTGGACAAGTTAACTTATCTGTGACTCAACTTGCTGATCTGTAAAGTGGGCTCACCTCACAGGACAGTTGTGAAGATTAATCAAGAAAACACATCCCTTGGCTGCCCCACACCTAGCAGCACTGAGGCGTCCAGCAGGAGTTCAGTCATTTCTCCCCTCCCTATACCCAGATCGTACTGGGTGTCACTACGGAAGAGACCCAGCCATTTGAATCATGCTCAGTCTTGCTCCCAGCCCTACCTCTCTCTAGTATTCATTCATGTACCCACGAGCAAATTCTTCCTGAGCACCTACTATGTGTCAGGCTCTGTGCAAGCAGCACAGACATTGCAGCTGTGGTCTCTGAGCTCATGAAACCCTATCTGGCCTTGTAGAGAGAATAAAACAGACCTGTTTCCCCACCTGCTTGGAAAGCTGCAGACATAAAGCCCATTGTCTCTCAGCAGCTATCTGAGACAATTAGCAACTAACTCCCAACCCTAATGGGCTTCCACACTGTGAAAAAGCACTTTTTCAAAGGGGGCAGGAGACATAAATTAGTATAATAATGCAATTAACATACATTTTCCTTTCACTTACTTACTCTTTTTTACATCTTGAGCAAATGTATCCTTCCATGAAGGTATTTAAGGAGATTCAAAGAGGCTGTCGAGATGATCAAGAAATGCCCCAAACCACAGACACAGATACCCTACCCTGCAGGCCACACCTACAAAAGGCTCTCCCTCAGGCTCCACAAAGACCTGTGGGCAGAATTTCCCCAGCCCAGGTCCCTGGCCCTCTCTGTCATGTGTTCATTCCTTCACTCAACAATTTTTGTCAGTACCTCCTCCATGCCTGGCATGGGGAATAACCGGAAATGGATAGGACACAGTGCCTACCTCAAGGGGACTATCTAAGAAGAAGGCAGCCACACAAAAGAGAGTAGGACTCAGACCACAAGTGCTGTGACAGCTGGGTGCACAGAGAAGGGACCCCCCCCACCCCAGCCAGGGGCATGTTGGGGTGGGGGAGAGGAAGTGCAGGCAGAATGGGCCTTCTGTAGGTGACCTTTGAGCTAAGTCCCCAAGGATGGGGGATGAGAGAAGGGGTTCGCTGGAGTGGGTCCTCAGAGTGACCAGCAAGGACAAAGGCCTGAAATGTGGGAGAGCACATTGCATGACGAGCTTTAAGCCATTCGAGATTAGGAAGCATGGAGTGAGAGAAAAGGCAAAAAATAAAAATAAAAAAAGCAGGGACTCAAAACTCACAGCAGACCAGAAGAGCCTGGGCAGGGCTAAAGCATGAGGACTTTGTCCTAAGAACCTCAGGAAACCAGAATTGTTACCATGTGCAGGAAGGTCAGGGTGGTGGGGATGGGGGGTGGGGGTGTGAGGAAGGAAGGAGGAAGTGGGGTCATGCTTAGGAAAAGGTGCAACTACCAGACTGACCAGAGCTGGAGTCCAATGGCCAAGAGCAAATCCAGGATGGGTCTTGACCCTGGAGGTGAACTTTAACTAATTATAATGGATTATAATATTATTAGCATGGCTGGAGAAATCTCCACCCATGACCGTTCTGACACGGTCCAGGTAAAGACATGGGAATCCCACCTCCCCATGAGAAGGGGTGGTCAGCAAAGACCTGCCCTGGGAAGGCCTGTGACACTGACCCTTAAATATTTCACGCCCTCCTTCAAATATAATCCTAAATTTCTTTGTTCTTCAGTTCAGTGGCTCTCTTGGGCCTGTCCACTCCTGCATTTTGGGAGTGTGCTCCCTTTCTTTTAATAAACCTTCTGCTTGCTCAGCTTGCTTGGCTTTGATTGCATGGCTTAATTTGGTACGTCCTAGAATTCATTCCCTTGACATTTACCAAGAGCCCCCGTTCTCTGGTAACAGAATGAGCACCCCAGTAGCAGGGGTGGAGAAGCCAGAAGCTCAGAAATCACAGGATGAAGCCAGAGGCCCTCACTGCCAAGGATACAGCAGAGTCACTGCCCTCCTTCAGGAAGTGCTGACTGGTACCCGAAGTTACTGATTGGGGATTGCCATCTGCTGGCAAGATTTCTTCAATACAGCTGGCTCCACCAGTGTTCGAAGACAGAATACCTTTTAAAAACTTAGCAGGCACAGGCAGCTTCCTTGAATTTACAAAAGACCAACTTAGTGTAGCCTTTATAGAAAGAATATTATTAGAGCTTCATTCAAAAACCAGAGAAAAGAGCATCATATAAGAATTGTGGTTGTAGATTCAAATTCCCTGTCAGCCACTTCGTATGTAAATAAATAAATAAATAAATAAATAAATAAATAAATAAACCACTTCACCTCTTTTACCTATGTTTTTAACATCTATAAAGTGAAGATAATATCTAACTCCCAGCTGTTGATGGGAATAAAATATATCAAGCGGGTAAAGGGAAGTCCAAAAGTTATCAGGTTAGGGTGGAGGAAAACTACATCCTTCCCTCCTCCTCTTTCTCCTCCTTCCATTATATAAAAGAGTAATGAGTAAAGGCTAATTTGTGGGATTAACATAAAAGTACAAAATAGATTTAAAATACTGAACAAAAATAGATGTGAGTTGAATGAAGGTGATTAAGATTTAGGAGGAGAGATGAGAAACTTTTTATCTTTGTTATATTTAGTAAGAAAGTAAGCAAGAAAACCGCTGATAACAAGGATCTGTGTATGTTTCACTTATATAACCAAAATGGACCAAGAGCCAGTGAGCAGAAGGCAGACATGGCTCAAACCCAGAGCCCATCTAGAAAAGCGGAGACCAGGTCCCACAGAAGCCTGCCCACCAAGAAATGCTACTTCCAGTTCTTCCCCCAAAGGGACCTCCAACCATTTACCAAAGTAGCTGAACATGGAGGTAAGGAAACTACCCAGGCCTTTGGAGTGCTGATGTATATAAGTTGTGAGGTGACATTGATACCAGGATTCCTGAAATGCCAGGTAGAATGATAGCAACTGGCGCCACTCTCAAAGCTTAAAGGGTACATCTACCCCTTTCCATACATTGGTGTAATCCCTGCAAAAGCAGATGGGTTACAGTGGGAGATGACAGACTACTATAAACTTAACGATGGCATAGCCACATTTGCAGCTGCTGTACCAGATACAGTATCTTTATTAGAACACGTGAACACAGCCTCTGGTTCTTGGAATGCAGCTATTGATCTCGGCCCATCAGAAAGGATGATCAAATCACTTCCCAGTCACCTGGAATGGACAGCAGCACACATTTACAGTCTGGCACTTAGGCTGTATTAACTCTCCAGCTCTGTTATAATGAAATCCGAAGGACTCTTGACCGTCACGACATTCCAAGGTTGGTCCATTGCATTATTTGGACTGGGAGACTAGGAAACAGCAAGTACTCTAGATATCCTGGAAAGATGCATTCATACCAAAGAGTGGGTTAAACTCTAACAAAGAGGCAGAGACCTGTTTCATTAATAATGTTTTTAGGAGTCTGTGGCCTCGAAAATGCCAAAACATCCCCTCCAAGTAAAGGACACATGACTGAGCCTTGTGCCACCTGCCACTATGAAAGAAACACACAAAGCTTGCTTCAGGTTTTGGAGATAGCATAACTGCACTTGGGAATACTGCCCTGAGCCATGTCAGGTGACATGGAAGTCTTCCAGGTGTGAGGGGGCCCAGCACAAGAGGGGGCTTTGCAGTGGACTCAGGCTGCAGGACAGGCAGCCCTACTGCTTGGGTACACGGAGTGGCAGATCCAGTGATGCTAGAGGCATCTGTGGGAGTCAAAGACACTCTGTGGGGACACTGACAAGCCCTGAGAAGAGTTACACCCAGACCCCTAGGGTTCTGTGGCAGGGCCATGCTGTCCATAACAGAAAACTACCCGTCATTCAAAAAACAGCTTCTGGCACAATACTGGACCCTGGGAAAAACTGAGTGTCTGACCATAGGCATCAAAAGTGGGGCAACTGTCAGACCCACCAGATCATAAGTTCAGGCAAGTACAATTGCAATCTGGCATACAATGAAAAGAGTACATTTGGAATAGTGCACACCTGCTCAGGTAGGTATGGAGGAAACAAGTGAATGATGTGAACAGGCAGACAGGACCCTATGTTCCCTGCCTCTCTTGTCTTGATGCCTCAATATCAGCTCACACCTATGGTCCCTGGGGGTTTCTCTACAACCATTTGACAGAGGAGAAAGGAAATAAATGACCAGATAATAGCTAGGTCAGCACAATCTGTCGGTGTAAGCTGAAAATGGACTGCTGTTACACATAATGTCCTGAAAGAAGAGTGGTGAGGAAAAATCCTCCCAGTGGGCATAGTTTGAAGTACAACCAGTCAACCATTTTGTGTAGGGGAAAGAAATGGCCTGACATAAGAATATATACAGACTTGTAGATCATGACAAATGGCGTGGCTACTTGGTCAAGACCTGGAGGGAGCAAGATTGGAAGATTAGAAACAAGGATGTCTAAAGAGGAGGCACATGCATGGAGCTATGGAAACAGTCTCATTGTGTGGGGATCTTTATGTCTTGCCCCAGCATCTACCAGAAAGCATGTGTGGTGGAAGAAGAAGCTCTAAATAAGCAGGTGGACAGGATGGGTCATCCAGGAAATGCCAGTTAGTCTCTGTCCTTGGTCACTTCAATCCTTACAAAGGCACCCATGACTGAATGGATATTGGTGATGGCCTGAAGTGATGGGCTGCCTCTCACCAAGGCTGATGTAGCTACCGCCACTGCTGAATGCCTAACTGTTGGCAGGACAGATCAGTTCTGAGCCTTTGATATGGTTCTGAAGGACATATGCAGCTGGCAAGTTCATGATGCTGGATCTCTTTTACCCTAAAGGGGGCAACAATTCATCCTTACCAAAAGTGATATGTGATCTGATTTTGCTATCTCTGTTCACAGTGCATTTGCCAGCATTATCTGCAAGCCACCTATTATCTGTTTCTGGGGAACCAATCTTAAAGGCAGTCAACAAATCAAGAAGTTGGTTCTTTGAAAGATTAGATAAAACACATAAAATTCTGGCAAGATTAGACTAGTAAAGGAGAAGAAACAGATAAACAATATTGCAATTAAAAAAAGATAAAACTATGGACGCTGATGAGATTTAAAAGAACTAAGATAAATAACTGAAGAAGGGAAAACTCTTCCTTACGGTAGAGCACCAACTAATACAGAAGGGATGAAGGTGTTAGAAAATCACTATTTTATAACCAGCATAGTAATGACTGCTGCAGGTATGAAGCAATAATGAATGCTAAAACTCACATGGGAAAGTTTGATAAGGAATGGGATATTTCCCCCATTTCAAAGTACCACCCACAAATCACTTATTTAATACAGAAAGTAAAACAGTAACTTTACAGCGAAGAAAACTGTTGGCTATCGCCTTAACCAAATGATCAAAGTCAGTAACACAAATCATCATCAGTTGATGGATGATGTTATGCACTAGAAGCAAACAGTATTTTGTCGTACTCCTACCAAAAATATGCATAACTCAAACCTAGCCATGAGGAAACATGAGACAAATTCAACAGGAGAGACATCTACAAAACAACTATCCTGTACTCTTTAAAATGTAAATGTTGTGAAGGATGGAGGAATCGCTAGTGGACTATTCCAAATTAAAAGAAATCTAGGGGCCAGCCAAGTGGCTCAGTTGGTTAAGAGGGAGAGCTCTGAGCAACAGTGTCACCAGTTCAATTCCCACAAGGGCCAGCTTGCTGTGCCCAAGCTGAGCTGCCGCTGAGCTGCCACGTGCTCCTAACAACAAGGTTGCCTGTTCAAGATGGTGGGCTACGCCCACCCGCAACTAATTGAACACAGCACCTTGAACTGAGCTGCTCAACTGGACTTGGAGCTGAGCTTGCTGCGCCCTCCACAACTAAGATTGAAGAACAACAACTTGTCTGTTCCCCTTCCCCAATTCCCCAACACTGTTCCCCTCCGCCAATTCCCCAACAAAATCTTTAAAAATAAATAAATAAATAAATAAATAAATAAATAAATAAATAAATAAAACCTAAGAACAATGACAACTACATGCAATCTCAAATTGATTGGGTTATGGGCCCCCAAAAAATGCTATAGAAGACATTATTGGGACAACTAACAAAAGTGGGATGTGAACTCTATATTAGATAATGTCAAATTGTCTAACACTTAGATAAATAGTAAATTTCCTGTGGTTATGTGGTTATTCTTAGAAAATAAATACTGAAGTACTCTGGTTGGAAGGGACATGATATCTGCAAATTACTTTTAGATTCGGGATGGGGGGAGAGATTTTAAAAAAAAGAGAAGAAGACAAAAGATAAAATAAATATGGAAAAATATTAACAGTGGGTAAGTAAAAGATGTAGTTCTTTAGCATAATTCTTACAATTTTTCTATAAGTTTTGAGGAATAGAATGAAGAAATAAAATGGAGTCACTATAGTCAACCTGCTAAATTACTAAAAAAATTCTTTATCATTTATTTCTAGCCAAAGCCCCCAGGTTCTTTATTGAGTTCATTTGACAGTTTGAAATCATTTCAGAATAGATTTAAAATAAAAAAAGCTTTAAGAAAAAAGGAATAAGAAAATATTGTGAACAATATTATAGCGATAAACTTAAAAATATAATGAAATGAATAAATTCCCAGAAAAACCTAACCTGATAAAACTGACTTAGCTAGAAAATGTAAATAGATTTATAATCATTAAAAAAATTAAGTCAGTAGTTTAAAATCTTTTCAAAAATTAAATAGTAGGCAAGACAAGATGGATTTATAGATGAGTTCTACCAAGCTTTAAAGGAACTGATATTTCAAACTCCCCACATTTATTCTTTGAAGTTATTGTAAGCTTGACATCAAAAGCACACATGGATAAAATGATCAAGTACCCATTTCACTCATTAACAAAGACACAAAAATCATACACAAAATGTTAGCAAAGTGAATCCAGCAATTTACGAAAACCATACTCATCACCAGGTTGAGTTTATCCTAGGAATTCAAAGTATGTTTAATGTTAGAAAAGTTATTAATATAATCAATCAAATTAACATATTAAAGGACAAATATATACGTTGAAAAGGAGCAGAGCTTGCCACCCCAAAATATGCTTTTGGGGATACTGATTATTTTAAACTGGTTATTTGAAAGAAGACTCAGGAAAAACCTTTAACCTTCCTTCTAACTGCTTAGAATTTAGATAAAGGACCTGCTCCAGAAAGGTAGCTATCATCATAGATAACAATAGTTTAGTATGAACTAGTATGTGATGGACAGAGAAAAACCTAGCAAGGCCCATTTAATCAAAGTCCTCTCTGTGTCCCATTGTTAATGATGGCCCAGCAAACATTTATGTACCAAACATTTGCTCTTTCTATCTCCATGCGAATTGCCTTCCTCCCTTTTGAAGTCTGAAACCTCTACCTCTCCCTTTCTTCTTAGTTCAAGATGGGCTATCAGCCTCAACTGCCCAATTTGTCTTCCCGCCCCATATCACTATGTCACCCCCATATGTACAAACATAATTAAATTTGATTATTTTCTCCTGATGATCTGTCTTATGTCATTTTAATTATTTAACCAAGGGCCGGTTGAGTAGCTCAGTTGGTTAAGAGCTTGCTCAAGAGTGTGAGCTGAGCTCTGAGCATTAGCAGTTCGATGCCCAGCCCGAGCTGAGCTGCTGTTGAGCTGCCAACAGATGGCAGGATGGCTTAGCTTAAAAAAAAAAAAAAAAAGTATACATAATTATTTAACCAGCCAGAAGAACTAATAGGGGAAAGACAAAATACCCCTTACCCCCACAATATATTTTTCTTGTATTTTCAAAAATGAATAAACAATTCCTATATAATCAAGAATCTTGGCTGGCCTTTGTCCCTGGTTCTTGGGAGGTAGCCTCTAAACCGTTAGAATTTCCCAAATGCTAGGGCTGTCTTTGTGATTCATGATGGACCCTTCAGACCACCCCTGAGTTTATGCTAACAAAATGGCTCATAGTGGGGCCACTAGATAGTCCATGTAAGGAGGTGACTGGGTATAGGGACTGTCTACCCAGAAAGACCAACAACGTAATTAGAGGGTTGAGGCTTTGAGACAGGTGATATCAACCCAACCTCCAGGGAGGGGGGAACTAGAGATTGTATTCAATCACGTGGCCAACGATTTAATCTATCGTGTTTACTTAATGAAATCCCCCCGAAAACCTCAATAATCTGGAATGAGTTTCCCTGGTTGGCAACATTCTGTGCATATCATTACATATCAGTGCGCTGGGAGGGTGAATCCACAGGGAGTGGACACTGCAAGCTTCCCATTGGGAACCCTCCCAGACCTCACCCTATACATTTCTTTTGACTGGCTCTGATTTGTATCCTTTTTGCCATAACAAAACTGTAATGATTAGTATAACACTTTCCTGAGTTCTATGAGTCGCACTAGCGAGTTATCAAACCTATGGGGGTAGTGAGAACCCCCAAATCTGTAGATAGTTATTCAGAAGAGAGGGTGGCTAGGTAAACTCCCTAGCTTGTGGCTAGTATCTGAAGTGAGGCCAGCCTGTGGAGCACCATGCTCTTAACCATGAAGTTTGGCCTTACCCTGGGTAACTAGTCTGAGAAGTCATTGCAACAATGAACAGATAAAACAAAACCTACCAGGGCCGGCCGAGTGGCGCGGTGGTTAAGCGCTGGCTTGGGAAGCCAGCGGCCCCGGTTCGGTCCCACATGTGAGGGCCAGTGAAACTGCCCTCAAAAAAAAACAAAAAAACAATTGGTCTGAAAACAAAACCTACCAATAAATGGTCATGTGAAGGGGGAGGAAGAGAAAAGATGGGCTGGAATAGGGTAGAAGCTAGACTTCTCTGAATGTACTTTATTTTATGATGTTAAAACAACAGACCCAAAATAGAGTCACTTATGCTAAGCCTCATGTCACCAAACCAAGACTTAATTACAATTTTGGCTCTCTCAGACAACAGACTCAAACTGGAGTCATTTGCAGTGGGCCCTACCAAGACTTATTACCTAACCTAAATGCAATTTCAGCCTGTTTCAGACTGGAATTTTAAAACAATCTGTCTGGAATTTCCTGGTCAGTGCTAGTGAGGTAATCAGCCTGATAAGATCCCCTGCCTTCCCCTAAGGAAAGATGACCTCCCCTGAAATAATCTTCCCTTCTCGTTTTCTTGTCCTACTCTGTTTCTGCCTGTGAAAGCCTTCCTTTTTATACTCCTTGAAACACCCTTCTATTTACTAGACAAGATGTTGCTCAATTCATGAATCATTCAATAAAACCAACTAGATCTTTTAATTCACTTGGCTGAATTTTTGTTCCTTAACAGCCTAATCAGCACTAGTAAAGTAATCTGCCTGATAGACCCCTGCCATCCCCTAAAAGAAAATAGCCGTGCAATAACCAACCAGCTTTTTTGCCTAGTATAACTTCCTTGTTGCTGCTCCCTTGTGCCTACAAAAGTCTTTCATTTTGTACAGCTCCTTGAAGTTCCTTTCTATCTGCTTGATTGGATGCTGCCAACTCATGAGTCATTGAATAAAGCCAACAAGATCTTTAAAATTTGCTCAGCTGAATTTTTTTTTTTTTTAACAATCGTTTGACTTTGGAATCATGTAGTTGTTTTACATAATTAAAATACAAAATTGAATCAAATAATAAAATAAAAGCAGTCTAATTTTATATCAAGTTGGTAGCATAATTACACAGAATTATTTCAAACGACTTTGAAGACTGTTTTGACTGTATATCTCTAGGAGGATAGATAGATCATAAGCTCAAAAAAATCAAAAGAAATCAAAACTGCATTCAGGGGTCTTGTTGTCAATTGTAACATTGCTATTGTTATTTTGAAAAGATGTAGAATCAATAACTACACTCCTAACCCCAAGATTATGGACTTTAAATATTATTACCTTTTAAAAGGAACCAAAGTTCTTCGGACAAATGACTTGTCCCATATCTGGAGAAGGAAATATACAAAAAGAGCCTGGTACATCTTGTCATAGCAGAAATCAAAGAACTTATCAAAGGCTGCTAGGGATATGTCAATAGCAGATTAGAACCAGTTGAAGGAGCTCCCACTGGCCAAAGATAGGATAATTTGAGCACAAAAAAAATAATCATTTTAATAGATTGAGACACACCAAATATGTACAAATATACTTTAAAAAATACAACAAATATATAAAAACATTCATTGATTAATAATTATAATTTTATAAAGCCATCATTGGATGTCCCTGGAGGTTACTAAGGCACCAACTCATTCTGAAAATGGACACATAAAAGGAAAAAATCAAGCATTTATCTTGCCTTTCCTATTCAGACTATTTTTCAGGGTTACCAAATAACTGGTGAAAGTTCTTCTTTATAGAAGAATCACAGCTAATAAATGTAGGAAGAGTTAATGACTTAGAAAACCACTATTTTGCAATCTCTAATGAAATAAGATGTAAATAATGACCAACAATGGCTGCCAAAAGCTTTGGGTGAAAGGTGGATGGGAGACATTATTACAATGGAAGAATTAGGCTGACACCATCTGAACCAGCTCACTAAAGGTGAGAGCACCAGACATTATGTGTCTCCTGCTGTGATGCAATAAGAAGTATGCAGTCCCATCAATGGAGAAATTTTGCCAAATAAGTAAATTTTAAATAAAGAAATTGCCAATAAATTTAAATGTTTAAATGTTCTTAAAATAGAAAAGCCAAATCTAATCAAGTCTCTCGTTCTAATTACTGTTTTTCAAAAATACAAGGATTGGGGCCAGCCGAGTGACGGATTGGTTAAGAGCTGGCTTGAGATGCCAGCTCTGAGCAGCAGGGCCCCGGTTCAGATCCCATATATGAGGGCCAATGACACTGCCCTCTACAGCTAAAATGGTGAACAACAGCTCAACCTGGAGCTGGGCTTCCGTGAGTGAACGGGGACGGCATAGCTGCAGCCCCTGCTGCAGTGGGCTGCTGTAAACTACAGTGAGTGGGCGGCAGCCAGCGTGAGCAGCTGGCAGCTGGTGTGAGCTGCAAGAGCCACCATAAGCGGCGGTCCAGAGGCCGGCAACGGATCTGCCTCACCCAGGAACAGCGCAATGATGATACCAACATGGGCCAGTGAAGCAACA
This sequence comes from Aselliscus stoliczkanus, assembly GCA_033961575.1. Lineage (NCBI taxonomy): Eukaryota > Metazoa > Chordata > Mammalia > Chiroptera > Hipposideridae > Aselliscus > Aselliscus stoliczkanus. The sequence continues at coordinate 106,677,077 of CM066735.1, forward strand.
TCCTCCACAACTAGACTGAAGAACAAAAGGACAGCAACTTGTCTGTTCCCCTTCCCCGGTTCCCCAACGCTGCTCCCCTCCCCCAATTCCCCAATAAAATCTTTTAAAAAAAAATACAAGGAATGGAATACCATGTAAAATAACAGTTCAAAAATTAAATCAGATAAATACAGACGGCAAGAAATTCTATGCTACAAATGACTTCTTCATCAAATTAATAACATTTTAAAAAGGAGAAAGTTTTATTTAGACTAAAAGAGATTTAAGAAACATACTAACTAAATGAAATGTGTGCACCTCTTTACATCCTAGTTCAAATAACCTAACAGTAAAAATATAATACTTTGGAAAATCAGAAAAGCATTGAACACAGACTGGATGTTAGGTGATATTAATGTTAAGTAATTGTTATGGGGTGGGGAGTAATCATGAGTATTGTGGCTATGGTTCCTTATCTCTTAGAGGTACCCACTGCTGCCTTTACAAATTAAATAATATGATGCCTAGGAATTACTTTCAATACTTAAAAAAAGAAAAAAAAGCGGGGGAAGAGATGATACAAGAATGGCAGGAAATTGACTGTTATTGAAGTTGGGTGATGGGTCACAAGGAGTCCTTATAACATTCTCTCTACTTGGGGGTATGTTTGACAGTCTCTAATAAAAAGTTAAAGATAAGCATATGATCACCTTAACAGATACAGAAAAAGCTCATTTGATCACATTCAACATCCATTCATAATCGCTATTCTTAGCAAACTAGAAATAGGAGAGAATTTATTTAACATGATAAAATATCCCCATCAAAACCTACAGCAAATATTACAGTTAATAATGAAACAGAAGCATTTTTTAAAATCAGGAATAAAATAAGGATTCCCTTACTATTACCACTTCTTGGCAACATTAATTTGAGAAACTAATCAGTATAATGAGTCAAAAAAAGAAATAAGAGATATAAGAATTGAAAAGAAAAAAAATAAGAGGGCCCGCCGAGTGGCTCAGTTGGTTAAGAGTTGGCTTAGAACGCGTGCTCTGAGCAACAGGGCCACAGGTTGGATTCCCATATAGACCAGTGAATGCTGCGCCCTAGCTGAGCTGTCGCTGCTGTCAACAGGAAGCAGGATGGCTCAGCTGGTGTAACAACAATATTGCCTGTTCGATGGTGGGCTATGGCCACCCGCAACTAAGACTGAACTCGGCACCTTGAGCTGAGCTGCTTCCCAGATGGCTCAGTGGATAGAGCGTGCGCTCTTAACAACAAGGTTGCTAGTTCGACTCCTGCATGGTATGGTGGCTACGCCCATCCGCAACTAAAATTGTGCACAGCACCTTGAGCTTAGAGGCCACCAGCTGCCGACAGGAAAGCCATATGGTGACCGGTGCCCTCCACAATGAAGACTGAAGAACAACTTGTCTGTTCCCCTCCCCCAATTCCCCATCACTGTTCCCCTCCCCCAATTCCCCAATAAAATCTTAAAAAAGGAAAAAATAAGAGTTAATTTTCTCAAATGAAATGATTGTGTACATAGAAAACTCAAAGTGACAATAAATAAATTATTAGTATCATTCTCAATATAACTAATTGTTTAGCAAAAGAGTGATAAAGAAAAGCAGTCAGAATGTTATTTATCCCCAGTGAGTAGAGAGAGTATTCAATTGGAAAAGAACATGGGTAGCTTTTAAAAGCACTGGTAATGTTCTATTAAGATAGACGGTAGAGAGAAGAATGTCTGTTATCCCATATACCTTATAATATTATCCCATATACCTTATAATGTGATATTTGTGTGATTTTGTTTGTATGATATGCTACATAATAAAAAATTAAAACCAAATAAAAAATAATAGATCCCCTATTTCTGGAATTTCAAAAGCATAAAGCATATGGCCCCATCTGTTGGGGATGTTGTAAAGATCATTCTTTCTTCAACTGGGAAAATCATAACTTGCTTTTGAATGTCATTTGCCATTTTCAAAAGTTCTCTAACAACCTTGCCAGGTGGCAGTGTGAACTTAGGGTTGCCAAATATTCAGATATTTATCCAAAAGCAGGAAATAAAAAAACTTTTCATGTACTTTGAGATACTGGGTGCAATAACACTTTGAAGACCAAACAAAAGACATCTATAGGTCACAAGGCCGTGACCTCTGCTCTAGACTCTCAGTCTTAGAAGTAGCCTTTGCCCCTGGGTGAGTTGGGGGGCCCTGAGTTCTCCAGTACACCCCACAACTCCCCATTCTACTCACATCCCGCCATCTTCCCTCTTCTGCATTTCCTGCCCGGTCCAGCGGCTGGCTGAGTTGGTGAACCTCTCTTCCAGAATCCGACCTTGATAGGAACCTGCCTGTATTTCTCTCGATTGACCAGCAGAGGGCAGGCATGGAAAAATAAGACAAGCAAAACCATAGCTTTTGCTACTATTGGTATTTTCAAGGCAAGGAATCCAGGGATTAACCACGCAAGTTGTTTTACTTATTTATCTATACTTAGAAGTATTCTGCAAACAGAAGGTATGAGGGTGGGAATCTTCAGGCCTTGCTGGAGCTGATCTAAGTCAGTGGCAACAGTTTGAAGTGAGATCCCTGTAGAGATGCTGCTCGAAGAATCAGAGCTTGGTGCTGCTCAAGAGTGTCGCTCAGGACGACCAGGGACTTGGCTTATTTCAGAAACTCTTACAAATGAGCGAATGACTCAACAGATTCTTCAGAGTCTACTTTTCTGCTGAACACGTCTCTTGAAGAGATTTTCTCAAGATCCGCTGTCCTCCGATAGGAAATGAGGAGAGATTATATATGGAACAAGGTGGGGACAAGGTAGCCTCTGTCACAGTCAGCAGGCAGTTACACAGCGTGTGGTGTGCTGGTAAATGTTTAGCAACTATCTCTCTAAATAAACAAACCAAAAAAGCTCTGATCTGCAGCATTTGCCATTTCCATGGTGTACATACACCTACCTTGGCCAACCTCAAGCTGCCAACATGGTGTCACTGAACACAGAGTTGGGAATAGATACACACATTGAGCTCTCAGAACAAGCAAGCTTTCAGCACACCACTGACTCCCACCCACTCTACTTGGATTTCAGTGCAGAAAGAGGCCAACCTTAACATTTGCAGGGTTTAGGGTGAGGGCACAAATGGAGGCCTACAGTTGGTACGCCTAAATATTTAAGTCCTAAGTCAAACTCACCAACTGTTAATTAAAATATATCTTACCTTGCTGCCATGACAAATATACCTTCATAACTACCTAGGAAGCCACATTTAAATTTAGCATTCAGTGCCTAACATGGCCAGATGGAATAAGCCATCCCTGGCCCTCTTTCCCTAGCCCACCCCCTTCCCTTCTCATCCCCAACACACAGAAGTCCTAGCCCATGCTTCCAACTGCTGTGATGGACAAAATATAAATACAGATCAAGTGATGAAAATTTAGCACTGATAGAATGGTCTGTGCTGAGGAGAATGGGCTCAGGGAAGAGATCACACCAGCGTAAAAATAGACCTCAGGGAATTATGGGGGACCAAGCGCCTGAAGCATGGAAGAAGGGGTTAGTCTCCAAGTGGGCATGTCTCCATTGCCCTGTGGATTTTTCATGCCTTGGGGATGTCCAAGCCAGACCAAGCCCAAAGCAGGCCCTTTAATGTACTCAGGGCAGGGAGCCTTCTCTCCCAGGCTTAACAGCAATTACTGCGCAGAATTGCCCCCTCCTGCTGTCAGGGTCTCCTGATGACCCTGGTGCTAAACATTCCTACCTTCACAGGGCTCCTGAAATTTCTATCACTCAGGCAAAGTGCTGAGTACCTACAATTTGCTGGGACTGAGCTGTATGTTGAAAGAATGGGAAGATCCTTCTGCCCCACTATTCCCCAAAGGGGAATTCATTACGCTGGGTCTTCACTTTTACTTTGCAGCAGAGTCGGCGAGCCAGGACCCACGGGTCAAATCCTGCTGGCCTGCCTTTGGATGGCCCATGAACTTCGAATGGCTTTTACATTTGAAAGGGCTGGGGGCAAAAATCCCAAAAAGACGAATACTTTATGACATGGGAAAATTATGAAATTTTGATGAAAAATATGAAATTCTAATGTCAGCATCCATAAATAAAGCTTTATTGGAACACAGCCCTGCCCGTTGGTTTACGCATGGTCTATGGCCACGTTTGCGCCCCGAGAGCAGACCGGTCGAGACAGAGAAGATGGCCGCAAAGCCTAAATTGTTTCCTCTCGGACCCTTTACAGAAACAGTTTGCCAACCCCTGCTTTCGAGTTAAGTTTCTTTCCTGTTTCTCCGGGGAAGATTGGTGATATGTCAAGTAGGAAGAAAGTGAGCCCCCTGAGAAGGAAGGGCAGGGACGGGACAAGGAAAAGGAGAGACCGGAAGCTCTCACAAGGTGAACTGCAGAACTTAATTAAGCTCCTTTCGCTTAGAAAAGAGAAGCTATCCAGAGGCAGCACAGGCCTGCAGGGAGGGCACTGAAAGACAGAAAGAGGAGGGGGAAGAGGGCACAGTACCCTCTAACACTTCATGGACACCCAGGTCAGTCTGTGCCTTTGTTTTTCCCATTAATCTCATTTATAGCCTCCACTTAATTGGGACGTTAAATCTCAGTGGTCACTCAGGAAGTCACGACAGCTCCTTTGCTATGTGATTATCTTTGTGGTTGAAAATGGCTTTGGAGGCTCATCATTAAACATCTAGAGAGCTCTGTCTACTAGAAATAATGTTGATTTATAGTAGCCTCATTTTAAAAAGTAAAAACAAAACACACAAAAAACAACTGGTGGTATTAATAATAAAGTATCTTGCATGTGTCACATGCCATTGAGTTGCCACCGGCTCCTGGAGGCCCTATGAATGAGTGAGGTCACAGTGTCCTGTCCTCACAGCCCTGCTCAGCATGCAAACTCATACCTATGGCTTCTTTCATGGAGTCAGTCCATCTCACGTTTGGTCTTCCTCTTTTCCTGCTGCCTTCTATTTTTCCCAGCATTGTCTTTTCCAAAGAACCCTGCTGTCTTGAGGATGTGCCCAAAGTAGGACAGATTCAGTTTCATCATTTTTGCCTCTAGCGATGTTCCAGGCTTAATTTGATCTAGGACCCATTTTTTCATCTTTCTGAAAACCCATGATATCTGTAGAGCTCTCCTCCAACACCATATTTCAAATAAATCATTTCTTTTTCCTATCAGCCTTCTTTATTGGCCACCTTTCATATTGATACATAGTAATTCTGAATATGATGTTGTAGAAAATTTTAGCCTTGACTTCTAATGACACGTCTTTGCTATTGGTGATCAAAATATCTTACTTGATCCCATCTACCCAAAATACTATCTATTCAAATGCAATCAATATAAAATTATCAATGAGATATTCTGTATTTTTTTCATATTAAGCCTTTGAAATCTTGTGGGTATTTTACATGTATAGCACACCTCTACTAGAAAATCTCATGCTAAATTTTCATCACAAATACTTGATCTGTATTTATATTTTATAAAATGCAGAGCTAAAAAAGCAAACCATACTCAAATTATTCTAAACACATTTAAATATTTTCTAGTAACTGAGTCAAGCTTCAGGGTTTTTTGGAGTTTTTTTTTTGAGGGCAGTGTCATTGGCCCTCACATGTGGGACCCGAACCGGGGCCACTGGCTTCCCAAGCCAGCGTTTAACCATCGTGCCACTCAGCCGGCCGTCAAGCTTCAGTTTTTAAATGTAAATTGAAATTAACTGAAATTAAATAGAATGAAAAATTCAGTTCCTCAGTTATCCTAGCCACATTTTAGGTGCTCAGTGGTCACATGGGCTCATTACTACTGTACAAAACGGACTGCTCCACATGGGTCCACCGCACAGCACTGTCACACATTGTTCTCTGTGGTTGGTGTCTATCAACAATGGGGCCACCACAAACATTTACAGAGCACTTATTCTCTCACTTTAAGTTCTCCAAACAGGGAAATAAGATGTGTAATTTCTCCATGTTGACTCCCTGCAAAGGGGACCCTTCCCAGGATCCATCCACTTGGGGGATATGGCTTATCTCCTGTGACCCCCCCCCCCCAAAGAGCCATCAGGAGGAAGGAAGAGTCTTCTTTGGCAGACAGAGTTTCCAAAGGGTCAAGAGTCCAAACATCCCAAAGGCTGTGATAGCTCCATACTCCCCATCAAATCCATAAACAAGTTTTGTTGGCTTTGTCTTTAAAACACAAGTTTTAGTTGGGGGATGCACACTTCCCAATTTTAAAACCTACTACAGAAATCAATCAATACAGTGTGGTAAGTACCATAAGGATAGCTATATCTATCAGTGGTATAGAATTAAGAGTCCAGAAATAAACCCACTCATCTATGGGTTATTCAACAAACATGCCAGACTTACTCAATGGGGAAAGGACGGCCTTTTCAGTAAATGATTCTGGGATAACAGGATATTCACATCGAAAAGAATGAATTTAGACCCATCCAAAAGTTAATTCAAAATGGATCACAGACCTAAGTGTAAAAGCTAAAACTATTAAAATCTTAGGAGAGGAATGGCTGAGTGGCGCAGTGGTTAAGCGCTGGCTTGGGAAGTCAGCCGCCCCGGTTCGGGTCCCACATATGAGGGCCAGTGACACTGCCCTCTAAAAAAAAAAAAAAAAAAAATCTTAGGAGAAAACATAAGAGTAAATCTTCATGGCCTTGAATTAGGCAACAGTTTCTTAGATTTAACACAAAAAGCACAAACAACCAAAGTAAAAATAGATAAATTGGATTTCGTCAAATTAAATTCTTCTGTGTATCAAATCATACCATCAAAGAAGTGAGAGAACAACCCACCAAATGGAAGAAAATATTTGTAAATCATGTATCTGGTAAGGGTATAGTATCCCTATATCATACTATCCCTAAATATAAAGAACTCTTATAACCCAACAAAAAGATAAACATCCCAATTCAAAATATGGGCAATGAACTTCAATCAACATTTCTCCAAAAATATACAAATAGCCAATAAGTACATAAAAAGTTGCTCAACATCGTTAGCTATTAGGGAAATATAAATCAAAACCACAAGGAGATACCTACTAGGATGTTTATAATTTTTAAACAATGGATGATACCAAGCATGGTGAGGATGTGGAGACAGGTGAAGCCCTCATACATTTTTGGTGGGAATGTAAAATGGTGGAGCCTCTGTGAAAAAGTTTGGTAGTGTCTCAAAAAGTGAAACATAGAGTTACCATATGATCCAGCAATTCTACTTGTCAGTATATACCCAAGAGAACTGAAAACACATGCTCATATAAAAACACGTATATGAATGTTCATAGCAGCACTCATTATAATAGTCAAAAAATAGAAACAACCCAAACATATATCAACTGATAAATGGATAAACAAAATATGATCTATTCATACAATGGAATATTATTCAACGATGAAAAGGAATGAGGCATGGATGCATGCCACAACGTGGATAAACCTTACATACTACAACATGGAAAACATTATGCTTAGTCAAAAAGCCAGACATGAAAGACCACATACAGAATGATTCCATTCATATGAAATGTCCAAAATAGGTAAATTAATAAAGATAGAAAGTAGATTAACTGGTTGCTAGGGAATTGGGGGAGGGGGGGTCAAGAATTGGGAGATTTGGAAATATGCAGTTTCTCTTGGGATCATAAAAATGTCCTGGAATTAGGTAGTGGTGATAGTTGCTCAACTCCGAGGATATATTAAAAACCACTAAATTACACACTTTGAAATGATGAATTTTATGGCATGTGAATTATATCTCAATTTAAAAATGTATAAGGAGCATTTGAGATTTTGCTCCCCGGCATACGTTGTCTGTTTGGCTCAAATAAACTCTTATAAAAATTAAATAATTTTTAAAAATTAATTTAAAACTTTAATCTTCTACTTTTCCTCATCTTCACTACCACTACTCTCACCTGTCATCATCACCTTTCATTCACCTGCAAAAGCCTCATAACTTGTCTTCCTGCCTCCACTCTTACTCACTATAACTCATTCTTTACCCAATATTGTGTGCTTGTATGTGTGTACATGCACACAGTAATTTTTAAAATGTATTTATTATGTGTCTAACCTTTTACTTTGTAATAATTTCATACTTATAAAAAAGTTGCAAAAGTAGTAGAGTTCCCATGTACCCTTTCTCATCTTACATAGCCACAGAATCATCAACACCAAGAAATGTATACTCTATTAACTCACCCACAGACCTTGTTTAAATTTCACCAGCTGTCCCATTATGTCCTTTTTCTGTGGCAGAATCCACTCTAGGAACCCACATGGCCTTTAGCTGTCCTGTCTGTCTCCTTAGCCTTTGCCAACCTGAGACAGCTCCTCAGTGTTTGTCTTTTATAACCTTGACATTTTAGAAGAACAGAGTCTAGTTATTTTGTGGAATGTCTCTATTTGGACTTGTCTGATGTTACTCATGATTAATTTCAAGTTATGCATTTTTGGCAAGAACACCGCAGAAGTGATGCTGTGCCTTTCTCAGTCGTCTTATCAGAAAGCACATGGTGTTCACTTTCCCTTTACTGTGATCACTTGGTTAAGAGATGTGTCCAAGTTTCTCCTCTATACAGTTATGAGTTTTTCCTTTGTAATTAACAAGTATCTTGTGGGAAATACTGTGAGATTCTTCTCTTTCTCATCATACTTTTGCCCACTAAATTTGATTGATGATTGTTACCTGCAACAATTATTAAATTATCACTGTGTTGTTTGTCAAATAATGATTTTCTAGATCCATTTCTTCTACATTAATTAATTTCTTGTAATGAAGAGTTGTTCCTTTATTTATTCAGTATAAACTCATGGGTATTCATTTTTGTCTATGAGTTCTAATTCATTATTATCACTCTATTTGTTGCACAAATTATCCTGGATTTGAGATTTGGGTGCTCTTTCAAGTCAGCTCCTGTGTCCTTTCAAAAAGCTCCCATCACTTTCTGAGTGTTTCTTTGCTTTCTGGCACAGCAAAATATTCCAGGCTCATCTTGTACTTTGCCTGACCCAGACCTGCAGCCTGATCTTTTTAACAGGTCATTTTGGCTAGGTCATCCCCTGCTTCATACCCCTCAATGGCTCTCAGAGAAAAAAAATCCTTCGTGGTTTCAAGGTCCTTTTGCCTTCTCAGGCCTCAATCTCTGCCACCCTCCTGCCCTGCTCCTTTGCACTCTAGCTACACAAGCATTCTGACAGTTCCTAGGACATGCCCAACTATTGTGACCTCAGGACCTTTGCATGGCTGGCTCTTTGTCATCCTTCAGCTTTCACCTCACATCACCTCCACAGAATGGATTCCTTGATGTCTCTACCTAAAAGAGCTCCTTCCGTCCTCAAGTTACTCATCATCCCACCCCCTTTCCTTAGCACTTCGTACAATCTCTGTTGTGTTTGCTTCAAAACATGTATTGTCGAAACCTTTTATTTATTTATTTTTGGCATTTTAAAATAAGAATTAAATAAATCTAAATGCAACAGTTGTCAATGCAGAACAATGGAGGAAAGTCAAATTGGGCATCAAATCTGGCAATGTTGTCACTGTGACATGATTCCCCACCCCTGGAGCAACCCTTGGCAAAGTTTCAAACAAAACAAAATACATACACAGTAGTTGGACCCCTGGAAAATTCAGTGTTTATTAAAATTGAGCAGAAAACACTTTTGCATTTACATGTAAACCAAGATTAGGTTTTAGGCTCAGAGCATTATAAACACGGTTGTCACCTACTTGCATGTCAGGCAAGGCACTTGAGAGTCACGTGCAATCTACAAAAGTTTTTCATGGAGCCAGACTGTCCTGCTGCTTTGTAAGATGTTTAGCATCCCTGACCTTGTCCCAACCTTGCCTGCAGATCCCCATTCGTTGTGCCAATCAAATAGGTCCCCATTTGCTTGAGATTTCTAAAACTCTTAGATTTCTAAAGCTCACTTGTTTTAGATTTCTAAAACATCTCCTGGAGTGGTAAGATGCATTGTTTTCTAAGAAGCCAGGACACAGGGCTGAAACCCATAGACATGGTAATAGAGGGACCACAGACTGGGCTTCTGTGTGTGATCACGCCATCTAAGCACCAGCAACTGTCAGGGTATTAGAAACAGGCTGTAACTGCTGGGAAGACATTCCCAGGCCGGAAGGAAACAGGGCACCCTTGCCTGAGGTCCTCCCTAATCCCAACCAGGAGTTACTCCTTCTTCCTCTGTTCCCCACAGTATGGCTCCTCTGTTGGCCACTGAGGAATTCCTCTTTGCATGTGCTTTAACCAGGGAAGAATGGGAAACAGGGCAGGCCTGAGGCAAGTCCTCTCCCAGAGCTGCTCCAAAACGCACAGCTGGCCGCCACGTGCCAGGCCCTAGGCTAGGCCCAGGATGAGATGAGCAAGACAAATGCCTACCCAGGGGGAGGAAACAGACCCCCCACACCTTTAATAACTTTGGCAACTGGGGAATGCATGAGACTGGGGGGGCACTGAAGAGGGGCAACTAGCTCTGTCGGAAGCAGTTAGGGCCAGGAAACAGGTTCACGGGATGGTGTCTGACCAGAGTGAGTCAGGGTTGGCCCAGGTGAGGGTGGGGTTGTTCCGAGCCCAGGGAGGCAAGCTTGCAAAGTCACATTAGGAGAACTCCGGTAACACACTCCTCCTCCCCATACCCTCCTGGCACTGCCTTCCTCTGATCACCACTGTGTCAGGGAGGAAGGTTGCTCAGGAGACACACGCACGGGGCAAGTTCCAGAGTGCAACTTGCTTTAAAAGACTATCAGGCTGTATATACAGCAGCCAGCCTGCCTCTCCCCACCAGGCATCAAGAACTGACCAAGTCCTTACCGGGCTTAGAAAAGTCCTCCCGGCTTCCATCTCTTGGAATTGCCTTTTCCTTGGAGATATGCATGTGATGCTTCCATATCAACATCTATTTTAAAAACGTGACCTGATTCACTTAGCCAATCACCTTCTCTCCCCCAGCCCACCTACGTGGGGAAGGCAGAGGTACTAAGGTTTAGGGAGCTCCTGTTCTGCCAGATGCGTTTCTAGGTGCTCCACATCTGTCACCTTCTGACGTCCTCCGGGCACACCACACAGCAGGCATTACCATCCCTATTTACAGAAGTGCAGCCTGAGCTCAGAGAGATAATGGGGCCTGCCCAATATGGCACAGCTCGTAAGGGGCCTACTCGTCACTCCCACCCCCATACCCTTGCTGCAGGCTGCTAACAACTTCCCGATGGCTTGAGGGGTGAAGGTGTGGTCTGTGTAAGGACTTCAGACGTAAGATTTTCCAGGGGTCTCCTTGACAGGGAAGAGGAATCTGCTCAGTCTGGGACAGAGGCACAGTTGGGGTCTGGCTCTGTTGACATCAGTAAAACACAGCAGATAATCCACCTCACGGAGGGTTAAATGAGCCTGGCGCATGGTGGAGGCTTACTCCCTGCTCTGCTAACAGGAGCTCCTGTGGAAACTTTGGCTTCCAGCCTTTGCCCACAGTTGGTGCCTCTGTATATCAATCACACTCTCAGCAGGAGACAGGCAGTCAGTTTATACTCAGCCGATTTAACTGAAGAGACTTCACAAAGGCTTTACAAAGGCCCTGATAGGCAGCGATACAGCAACCAACAGGAGCTGTGCTGAGAAGCCCTTCTCAGCCCACACCTGAAAGGACAAAAGAAGGGGAGAGAATTAGGCACTGGGGTCTAGTAAAAGCTGCGGCTGCAGAGGAAGACCTGCCATGAATCAGTGGTTCTCAAACTTTAGAGGATCAAGAGCAGCTGGAGGGCTTGTTCAAATGCAGATTGCTGGGCCCCCCCGGAAGGCTGGGAGTAGGTCCAAGAACTCGCCCTAATAACAAGCTCCTAGGTGATGCCGGTGCTGCTAGCGTGGTGCTCACTCTGAGAACCATGGTCAAGGAGGAACGGGTCCGCAGTGGGAAGAAGAGGGAGGCATAAAGAGCCTGCCCTCTCTCTCCTTCCACCTTCCAATCCCCTGCTAGTGCTTTGCATGGGCTGAACCCAGCCTGACACTAGAGGGCAAGGAGCTAGCGTGGTAGGGCCTAGAGAGGCCCGGCTGCTGGGCTGCGGGGCAGGGAAGAGAATGGATCCCAGAGGTGGAAACAGGGAAGAATGCGAGCTCCCGCAACTTGCCCCTTGCCTCTGCTTCCACCAGCCCGTCAGCAGAGGATCCCATCCTCATCCAAATACCGTTTTCTGCCCTGTGGCTTCTCTGAATATTATTTTTGAGTGGTTGAATGCATTATATTTTGCTCAGAGGCTTAAAACAAAATTATGATTCTTGTGACTCAATTAAATAAGCTATTGTGTCTTGTTGCTCTGCAGTAATTTGATGCATTGCTTGTGTTAAGAAGTGTTGAGATTCACGTCTGAAATAAAGCTGGCATTCATCACCCCTTTCACTTCCATCTTTTCCACAGCTGTTTCCAGAAGGCCTGTTTGCTGATTAATATGTGGAATTCTTTTCTTAGAATTTAAGGTTGTTGTTGTTGTTGTTGTTTTAACTCTATGCAGTGATATAAAAAAAATGGTATTTCTTTAACTTAAGTTTTTCTTTTTATATTCCCTGCTCCCAACTTTAAGGAGTAAAAAGATTTTTTTCTTTAGCCTGAATCTCTGAAGATTTGGTATAAACTGTTCAGGAGGAAGAAAATCTGTTAAATAAAACTCCGTTTTCTGTTTGTGCAAAACATTAACCAGTGGTAGTGCTTCAGAAACCCCAAGTCTCCAGAGCGATCCCTGAGACTGAGGTCATTTACACACAGCAGCGCCCAGAACCCAGGCGGGCTTGAGAAGAGGAGCCATCAGGCGGGTAGGTGCTCCACGCCCAGAGCCTGGGAAAGCTGTGCTGTGTGGAAGCGTGACTTCGGGGAAGCCCTGTCTTTGGCAGCACCTGAGTCACTGAAGATGCCCTCCCTCACCAAATGTCCCCATGCTGCCCCTCAGCCACCCATCAGCGTGCCTGGCTGTCCTGCCTTCCTCACGACTCCATGCTCTCCACCTGCAAAGGCAAATGGGTTTATCCTTTGCACCAACGCTCATCCATCGGTAGTGATGACCTGTAATGCCAGTGCTGTCCTGAGAACAAGTGTGGTGCTTACCTTCTAGCAAAACAAGTACACAGATAAAGGGACAGAATAAGTACACATTGTGGTAAGGGAAGAAATCATGGCAATTAGAGTAAGCAGCTTTACCTAGAGGGGCGGTAGTGGGAGGCTCCACAGCATCTGAATTTAAACTGAAGAATGGTCTTTGAATACACACTGAAAAATGAAAACGAACCTGGCACACAGTCGCCAAAGGAAGCAAAGGCCTAGGGGATGAAAAGAGCTTGAAATATTCCAGGCGCAGGACGAGGCCAGTGTCACTGGGGTAGAATGATCAAGGGGGAAGGACTAGGAGATAAGTTTAGAGAAGCTGGCCACGGACTACAGTCTTGTAGATAAAGTGTCACCGTTATCTACAGTGGTGCAACAAACCAACTCAAAACAGTGGCTCAAAACAGCCATTTTAATTCTCTCACAATTCTGGATGACAGCCATTTGGGCTGGAATTAGCAGAAGAATCACCGGTTTTGCCTGGTCTCGCTGATGTGACTGCCACAATTTGGTGACTCACCTGGGATTAGATGATCTATGATAGCTTACCACACATATCTGGTAGTCAATTCCAGCTACTGGCTGGTGGGTCTAGGCACCTCAGGTGGGAGGGCTCGTCTCTGTCAGCATGATCTCTCATTCTCCAGCAAGCTAGACCAGGCTTTCTCACATGCTGGCCTCAGGACAGCATTCCAAGAGGACAAAAGTAGAAGCTGCAAGCCTTTTGAGGTTTAGGCTTCAAAGTCAAATAAGGTCACTTGTACTGCAGTCTATCGGTCAACGTGTCACAAAGCCAGCCTAGATTCAAGGGGAAATGGACTACTCCTTGTTATGGGGTGGGTGGCAAAGTCACATAGCAATAGGACATGCATACAGGGATGAAAGGAATTTGTGACCAATTTTGCAATATACTCCACCAAGGTAATAAGTTCACATTTTAATCTAAGAGCAATGGGGAGCCACTGATAAGTTCCAAACACGGGAATCAGGTAAATCTGGTTTATGCTTTCAAAGAATCACTCTGATGAACTGGGTGGAGTAAGGATGAGAATGAGGCAAGAATGTAGCAAAGAGACTGGTTAAGTGGCTTTGGGGGTCATCCAGGCTGGACATGAAGAGTCTGGGCTAGGGCGGGGACAGTGGAGATGGTGAAAAGTGGGCATGCCTGAAGTCTATCCGGGAAGTAAAGAAGAAAGGACTTGTTTGTCATGGTAGAGGTGAGAGACAGAGAAGCGAAGCTGACTCGGAGGTTTTGAGCTTGAGCCAGTGGTGGTGCCATTTACAGGGATGGGGAAGATGGGAGAGGAGCAGGTGGGGATGGGGACAGGAGGGAACCAAAAGTTTAGTTTGGAGGAAGTCAAGTTTGAGGCACTAAGTGGTCATATCGGTCATATAGTTAGATATTCAGATCTGAGGCTCCCCAGGGAAATCAAGGTTGGAGATGTCAATTCACAAGTTGTGATGGTCAGTTTATGGGTCCACTTGCCTAGGCTGAAGTCGCCAGTTATTCAAATACTCATCTAAGTGTGGCTGTGAAGATATTTTGTAGATGTGACTGAAGTGGGAGATTATCCTAGATCATCTGGATGGGCCTGATTCAGCCCATTGAGGTCCTTCAGGGCAGACCTGAAGCTTCTCTAAAGGAAGAAGAAAAGCTGCTTGTGGGAAGCAGCTGCACGCCTTGCCCACGAGTTCCGGCTTGCTCTTCCTAACAGCCTGGGCTATGGATTTTACGATTGCCTAGCAAGCCCTTAAAAATCACATACGAAATTCCTTGGTGGGCCGGCCGAGTGGCATATTAGTTAAGAGTTGGCTTGGGAAGCCAGCTTCAAGCAGCAGGGCCCCGGTTCGGATCCCACATAGAGGGCCAGTAACACTGCACCCTGAACAGCTGAGATTGTGAACAGCAGTTGGACCTGGAGCTGGGCTGCTGTGAGTCCCCAGGAATGGCATAGCTGCAGCCCCTGCTGCAGTGGGCTGCCATAGGCTACAGTACTCACTGTACTGGCAGCAAGCATGAGTGGCTGGCAGCTGGTGTGAGCTGCCAAGAGCCACTGTGAGCAGCGGTCCAGAGGCCGGCAACCAATCTGCCTCACCCAGGAAGAGCACAATGATCATAATACCAACATGGGCCAGTGAAGCGACGTCCTCCACAACTAGACTGAAGAACAAAAGGACAGCAACTTGTCTGTTTCCCTTCCCTGATTTCCCAATGCTGTTCTCCTCCCCCAATTCCCCAATAAAATCTTAAAAAAAAAAAAAAGAAAAAGAAATTCCTTGCAATAAACCTCTTAATATATAATATATTACTACTGGTTCTGATTCTCTGGTTGAACTTTGATTGATAGAAGGGTCATCAACAAACATGATATAGGTCATATCTTATGGCATGGGACCTGTGAGATCTCCCAGGGAAAGAAAAGGGAGGAGAGCCGAGGAGACACCAGCCCAGGGTACACCAACATTTAGAGATCGGTTAAAAGAGGAAAAGAGAGAAAAGGAGACTGAGAAGCAATAGCCAGTGGACTAGGAACAAATCCTTGTGAGTCTGTTGTCACTAAAGACAACAGGAGAAGTGTCGAAGAATGAGGGTGCTACCTGGAGTCACTGCCCTCAGAGTGCCTCTTGCACCATGACTCTGGCTGACCACGCAAGCCACTAGCTCTCAGTGTCCTGTACGTATACCTTGCAAGCGAGGTGCTAGGAGTCTACTTCCAGGGAGGGTGTTGAATAGATTACAGCCGTTAACCATTACTGCTGAAACAGCTGCAGTTGGTTATCTAGCTTACAAAAAAACTTTATGTCAAAGGTCACTGCAGCAAATCTATGGGAAGCCTTCTCATCCACAAAGACAACGCCAAGAGAGTACATGATTTCGACATGAGGCATTTGAGAAATAAAGCTGTGTACCAGCTTGTTGGAGGCCAAAATGTCCCCATCCTGTTATGTACTTCACACAAAACACAATGAAGAGAATGGAGACAACATGGTACCTCAGGCCATTATGAAAACTCAAACATCAATGAACAATCTTGATGCTGCCAACCAACGTGTCGCGATGGTACCTGGTTGTTTAATTAGAATGACCACCCCTTCTATCTAATTCACCTCCCCTGGGTTCTAAGTGTGCTTTATTGCAAACTGCAGCTTTCATAGTCATAGCATTTGTCTTACTTGTTGAACTATTGTGGTGTATGTTTGTTTAAACAAACGACCTCATGGCCTGTGGGTTAAAAAATAAATGAGACAATGGTCAACTGTGTTTAATGCTATTGAGAGGTCAGGAAAGCTAGGAACAGAATAGTGTTTATTAGTTTTGGCTAATCATTGGCAAGTTTAGCAAGAGTGACCACTTCTGGGCCGGCCAAGTGGCGCATTGGTTAAGAACTGGTTTTGGGATGCCAGCGGCCCTGGTTCAGATCCCACATATGAGGGCCAGTGACACTGCCCTCTACAGCTAACAACAGCTCCACCTGGAGCTGGGCTGTGCGAGCCCCGGCGACGGTGTGGGCTGCAGCCCCTGCTGCAGTGGGCTGCCATAGGCTACAGTGAGTGGCCGGCAGCCAGCGTGAGCGGCTAGCAGCCAGCGTGAGATGCCAATAGCCGTGGTGAGCGACATCCAGAGGCCAGCGACTGATCTGCCTCATCCCGGAAGAACGCAATGACAACACCAATATGGGTCAGTGAAGCAACATCCTCCGCAACTGGACTGAGGAACAAAAAGACAGCAACTTGTCTGTTCCCCTTCCCCGATTCCCCAATGCTGTTCCCCTCCCCCAATTCCCCAATAAAATCTTTAAAAAAAAAAAAAGTGACCACTGTTGTAGAATAGCAAGATCAGAAGCCATATATCAGATGTGCGATATCCTGAATCTTCACAACAGCCCTGAAAGCTAACCTTCCATGCTACTCTACATTGTGTGTGGTGTTGAATACTGAAGCTCTGGAGCCTGAGTACCTGGGTTCAAACCCTGGCTCCTCCACTTACCAACTACATACATTACCTGGGCACGTTATCCAACCAGTCTGTACCTCAATTTCCCCACCTGTAAAGTGAGAATAACGATGATACCTTTCATAGGGTTGTTTGAGAATTGTATGATTTACTATATGTGAAGCCCTTTGAAAGCTTGTTAAATATCCACCATCTACCTTACCGACCCCCTTGTGCAGATAAAGGAACAGAGGGTCCCAGGGCTTTCTGTAAACCCCAAGACTAACAATGAGGGAGGAAGGGCGTCATTCCTGTTCTCTTAGACTCCACAGCCCGAGTTACAATTTGACATACCTGCCCCTCACATTCAGGTTTCTTTAAAAGCAAGAGGACTCTTCTGGAAGTGAACCAAGTGATCAGCAGTAAATAAGTCATGTCCTTCTGGTAACACTTGGCCTTTTATATGCCCAGAGACTGAGTTGGTCATTTAGAGACAATATGCACACTCCTTAGCCATACGATATCAGCATCACATCTAGTAGACAAAACTGTGTAACTGCCTACTCGTTCCTTTCAACCTGGACATTATTTATCTATATCAAGTTTATTCATTCTCTATCAATGTTCCCAATTATTTCGAGGAGACTACAGGATAAATTACATCACACAAACATAATTACTATGAATAAACTTTTTAGTAAAACAATAGGATGTCCTGTATCCAGAATCAAAATAATGTTAACACCCTTTGACATATCAAATTTCACTTCTGGGAATTTATCCTGAGCAAATAATCCAAGAGAAGGAAAGGAAAGAATGGGCACGAAGATGCTGTATTATTCGACGGAATAACTATAGTAAGGTCTTCATATCTCCATAGCAATATGAAAATTACTTATGCTCTTACGTGAAATGTTTAAAAATACAAAATCATGTCTACAGTCTTATTGTGCAAGAGGAGTGGCACAAAAATCATGTATGCAAATTGGAAGAAAATAGTAAAGAACATTGTTTTGGTCCACCTTCTCTCAACATCAGCTTCATGATGCTGGGCAAGAACTTTAGCTCACTAAGACTCAGTTTCCTCATCTGTAAAGTGGGTACAATAATAATCAATATCTATTAAGCATTTACTATGTGCCAGGCACTGTGGTGCTAAGTGCTTTTCAGGCTTTATCTTATTTAAACATCCTCCTCCCCGTGACCCTGACTCCTCCACTTACCAACTACATACATTACCTGGGCACATTATCCAACCAGTCTGTACCTCAATTTCCAGTAGGAAATTGGAATGACTTTTTCCAGTAGGAAGTAGGAATGACTTTTATCATTATTTTCCAAATATAGAAACTGAAGCTCGGAGATGTGAAGTGACTTGACCAAGGTCACCTAGTAAGAGGGGATGTGGGATTTGAGCCCTGATTCCTTCCCAGCTGATCTCTGAGCCAGAGCTCATGTGATCACCAGGCTATAGTTGAAGGTAATGGTGAAAATTAAAATATATAAATATCTTTTACCGTATAGTAGCTGCTACATACATAGATCTATTTGCCTTGTGGATAGCTGGGTAATGAGAAACACTAGCATGGGGAGGGGATGTCACCAGGTGCCCAGCTGGGGAGGCAGTCAGGAAGGTTGGGACCCAGAGGCTAATAATGGTGATAGCTAATTTACATTAAGTGCTTGCTTTGTACCAGGGACTGTTCCAATTGTCAACACATTTAGTCCTTTTAACAACCCTATGAAGTAAGCAGTATTATTATTCCCATTTTGTAAATAAAGAAACTAAGGTACAGAGAGATTAAGAAACTTGCCTGGGCCGGCCGAGTGGCGCGGTGGTTAAGCGCTGGCTTGGGAAGCCAGCAGCCCCGGTTCAGTCCCACATATGAGGGCCAGAGACACTGCCCTCAAAAAAAAAAAAGAAAAAAAAGAAAAGAAAAGAAAACAGAAACTTGCCTGAAGTCACATACGCATAGCTTGTCAGTGGAGGAACCAGGAATCAAACCCCAGGCAGTGCAGGCTCTCCAGCCCACCTGCTTTGCCAACCAGCTAGAGCTGACTCTGGAAGGTTGTGCCAACTGCTTGCCCCACCATGTGGTCATCGCAGATCCAGGGATATCAGTGAATGTTTTCCCCATTTCACTGGAAGTTCATCTACCGTTGCTACAATATTTACATGATTTCTTTTCAAAATAAAAATGTCTAAAAGTAAGCAAAGGACTTGATAGACATTTCTCCAAAGAAAATATACAAATGGATAGTAAGCACACAAAAAAGATGTTCAATATCACTCATCATTAGGGAAGTCAAATCAAAACCACAAGATACTACTTCACACCCTTAAGAATGCTATTATAAACAAACAAAGAGAAAATAACAAGCGTTGACAGACTGAAAGTAGAGGAATGAAAAAAGTTATTTCATGAAAATGGAAACGAAAAGAACAAAAAAAGCTGGGGCAGCAATACTTATACCAGACAAAATAGACTTTAAAACAAAGGCTATATATAAAGAAGAATGAAATTGTACCATTTGCAATGATATGGATGGACCTAGAGACTATTACGTTGAGTGAAATAAGTCAGTCGGAGAAAGACAAATACCACATGATCTCACTTATATGTAGAATTTGAAAAACTGAATGAATGAGCATAAGAAACAGAAATAGTCTCATAGATATAGAGGAAAAACAGGGTTGCTAGTTGGGAGAGGGGTGGGGATGAGGGAGAAGGGGAAAGGATTAGACAGCATAAATAGGTAACTACAGTATTGTCACAGGGATATGAAAGACAGTTTGGGGAATATAATGTTGTTAAAATTTTGTGGGGTGTCAGATGGTCACATGTTTTGTTAGGGAGACCACTTCATGGATGGAGTAGAGGCTTGATCACTGCACTGTATACCTGAAATTGATGTTGTATAATATTGTATGCCAACTGTAATTGAATATATAGACAGTCACGGGATGTGGATTATATGGTGGAAGAGAGTCAAAGGAATTGTAATAGATAGTATGATATGGGTTGGGGGGAGGAGTGAGAGGGGAGAATTGGGGGAGGGGGGTTGTCACTTTGAGGGGTAAAAAGTATAACTATTGCACTTTGTTGTACACCTGAAGCTAATTAAAAGTATATATAAATAAAATAAGTAATAAAAAAAAAAAAGGCTATAACAAGAGACAAAGAAGGACCCAGTAATCCCACTTCAGGGTATTTATCCAAAGAAACCCAACACACTACTTCAAGGGGATGTGTGCACCCATACATTCATTGCAGCATTGCTTACAATGGCCAAGATGTGGAGGTGGCCTGGGTGTCTGTAGATGGATGAATGGACAAAGAGAAGGTGGTACATATATAACAATGGAATGTTGCTCGGCCATGGATGAGAATGGGTTCTTGCCATCTGCAGCGGTATGGATGGAACTGGAGGGTGTTGTGCTGAGCGATGTATTTCAGACAGAAGACAGGTGTAATGTGATTTTGCTTATATGTGGAATCTAAAGAACAAAATAAGCAAAACAGAAACAAACTCATAGATACAGAGAACATTTTGATGGGTGCCAGGTAGGAGGGGGCTTGGAGGTGGGTGAAAAAAAGGAAGAGATTAAAAAGTACAAATTGGTTGTTACAAAGCAATCAATGGGATGTAGGGTATAGCATAAGGAATAAAATCAATAATATTGTAATAACTATGTATGGTGTCAGATGGGTACTAGATTTATTGGGGTGATAAATGGGAGGGGGGTTGGGAGGCAGGGAAGGGTGAGGGCATTAAGCAACACAAATTGGTAGTTGCCAAATATTCATGGGGGTATAAAGTAAAGCTTAGGGAATATAGTCAATAATATGGTAATAACTATGTATAGTGCCAGGTGGGTACTAGACTAGTCAGGGGGTCACTTCTTAAATTATATAAATGTCTAACCACTATGCAGTACACCTGATATTATACAAAATAGTGTTGAATATCAACTGCAATTGAAAAATTTTAAAAGGAGGGAAAAAGGTGAAGGGAAATTAGATGTTCAAACTTTCAGGTATAATACAAATAAGTCATGGAGGTATAATGTACAGTACAGGAAATATAGTCAATAATATAGTGATAGAGTGGTACAGTGTCAAATAGTTGCTGGACTTATCATGGTGATCACTTCTTTAGGTATATAAATGTGGAATAGCTATTGTGTATACCTGAAATGAATATAATATTGTATGTTAGCTATATCTTAATATAGATCAAAATAAATAAAAATAACGAGTATTGAAAAGGATATGGAAAAATTGGAACCCTGTGCATTGCTGCAGGGAATGTGTAATGGTATAGCTGCTTTGAAAAATGATATGGCAGTTCCTCAAAAAATTAAATATAGAATTACCATATGCTCTAGCAATTCCACCTCTGGGTGAATACCCAAAAGAATTGAAAGCAGAGACTTGAATAAATAGCTGCACATGTTAATAGCAGCATTATTCAGAATGGCCAAAAAGTTGAAGCAATCTGTTATGAGCTGAAATCATATGTTGAAGTCCTACAACCAGTACTTCATGTGATTATATTTGGAGATAGGGCTTTTAAAGAGATAATTAAGGTTAAATAAGATCATTAGTATATGCCCTACCCCAATATGACTGGCGTCTTTATAAGAAGAGGAACTTAGGACACACACAGGAGGAAGACTATGTGAAGATACTGGGAGAAGACAGCCATCTACAATCCAAGAAGAGAGGCCTCAGAAGAAATCAACCTTGTTGGACCTTGATCTTGGACTTCTTGCATCCACAACTGTGAGAAAATAAATTTCTCTTGTTTAAGCCACTCAGTCTGTGGTGCTTCCTTATGGCAGTCCTAGCAACCTAACATACAACAAAACATCCATCAACAGGTGAATGAATAATCCAATTGTGGTCTATACATACAATGGAGTATTATTCACCCTTAAAAAGGAAGAAAATTTTGACACATACTACTACATGGATGAACCTTGAAAACATTATGCTAATTGAAATAAGATAGTCCCCAAAGACAAATATTGTATGAATCTACTTATATGAAGTACCTAGAGTGGTCAAAGTCATAGAGACAGAAAGTAGGATGGTGCTTGCTAGAGGCTGGGGTAGGGGGCAAATGGGGAGTTAGTGGTTAATGGGCACAGAGTTTCAATTTGAGATGATGGAAAGGTTCTGGAGATGGATGGTGGCAATGGTTGCACAATGTCAATGTACTTAACATCACTAACTTATCCTTTAAAAATTTTTCGTCATACATTATACATTATGTCTTGTGAAGGAGAGAAATGACAGGGCCAAAATGGCATCACTGCACTAAAGCCTGATACCAAACCAAGATTTAATGCCTGACCTAACTGCTGTGCCAACCTCTCCCAGAAGCACAATCTTAATCAACCAGTCTGGAATTTTCGGATCAATACCAATGAGGTCATCTGTCACCTCTTCCTCCTCCCCCAACTCTCTACCATAGAAGAGGCAATCCAAGCTGCATGGTAAAACCCCTTCCCGCCCCAAAATAATCCTCTTTTCTTTTCTTAATATTTCTCTTGTCCCACTTTCTTCTCCTAAAAACCTTCCATTTTGTACAACCTCTCAGAGTATCCCCCTAGATGCCCCATTCATAAATCAATAAAACCAATTAGATCTCCAAATTTACTCATTTGAATTTTTTAACAGTATATTTTGTCAAAAATTTTAAATCTTTTTAAAATTAAAAAAAAAAAGAATTTCTAGTAATAAAATAGAATGATAACCATATTAGTACAATTAGGAAAACAGAAACCACTCTAGATATTGTCAACAAAGAGAAGTTTATACCAGGAATTGGCTACAATGTTTTGGAAGGAGCACAAGACATGGAAATTACCAAAAGATTAGCCAGCCGGAAGCCACTACTGACCCTGGAGCTGAAGAAGTAAAAGAGAATATGGTGGTGTCACCCAGAACGAGGAACATTGCACCTTGAGGCCACTTATACCCAGGAGCTGGTTCTTGTTGGCCACAGCTTCTGTCTTAGTACCCCCAGAGGTACTAGCAGAAATGGGAAAGCAGGGAGAAATGGCTTCCCTGTCTCACCTTCCAATCTCTGGCCAGGGCCTCCTATAGGAAGTCCTACCAGAAGCAAACTGAAAAGAGATTCTGGGAAATGTAGTTTGCAGGCTTCCAAACTAGGGGAATACTGAGAGGGGCAAACTGAGGACAAACTCTATCCAACTCATAGGTCTTTTCAACAAAGTAATCAGAAAGAAGGCAGTAGCAATGTGAACATAAATGAAGTTTTTGAAGCTCACAGGATTCCTGTGGACATTTATTACCTTCTCTCAACCCTGCCTCTAGTTTTTGTGGAACTGCCCATTACTAATCCATGGGATCATATGGAACTGACCATTAAGGAGGTTGTCCCCTCCTACTCCACAGGGGTGTTCAAGAGACCCAAACAAGTCAATCTCTACCTCTCATGGCCTTGGGCAGTGATTCGTTCAGGGAAAGGCACATGATCCAAGCAAGCCTCTTCACAGCCATTTTGGGGAATTGCTGGGCACAAGAGGGATCTCCGACTTTTAGAGATCATGAGCTGTAAATCCCGTAGGCCTGAAGGTGCTGGAATCATCTTCCTACTAAGGAGAGAGGGCCTGCCTGGGAATGTAATTTCAGGTTTTTTAGCCACTGGGTCAACTACTGGTTAGTGTCAGACCTGGGATAAATTAAAAACCCTAAGACTTCTACTTCTTTAAAAAAATTTTATCTTCACAGCTTTCTCATGAGGAATGCAGTTGATTCAGGTCTCCTCGCTTTAAGCTTATTCCATGGAGTTTTTTTCTTACCCTTAAATGCAGGTTCAACCAGTTCAGTGACTTTTTTGTATAACACTCGAGTTAAACTTAGAAGCTGCCCTCATGGTGCTGGTCCCTGCACTGTGGCCCTATAATTATGAGCTTTGAGGACTTCTGTAAATAATTGTCTTGGACAGGGGCCAAGCAGCTTTCTACTGAGTTCTGGTGTGTACAGAAAGGTGTCCCTGTGACTCGCCAAAGGGGGTTTGTTTGCTTAGCGATGACAAGAGTCGCCAAAGCCAGGAAAAATCTAGAAGCCACAGCCTTTACCCAAGTCACTAGGTGAAAATCAGAGCACCTTGGATACAACCAAATGCTCTGGGAGCATCTTGCACCTGTATTTACCAATAAGATACGTGCATAACGGGAATTGTTTCTGTTGCAGGTGCCAAAGGGAAATTGTTGGCTTCTATAAATGAACATTTTAGGGAACTCCTCAGGCCTGGTTGGGTCCAGATGCAGGAATCTCTCTCTCCATCTCTAGAAGCTCTTGTTTTCTTTTTTCCTTAAGTCATCAGGTTGTAATTCTGCTCAAGCATCTCAGGCGAACATGGGCCTGGCACTTGGTCAGAACACACCTGGAGAGTGGTGTGCCGTTCAGGAAATCATTCCCCAAGCAAGAAGCGAACAAATGAAGGGAACATAGATGGTGACGTACCAAGGATGGGGTGGTGGGAGCTGTGTGCCCTAGCAGAAAGCAGGATTTTATCACTGGTAGTGTTTAGAGTCACCTGCAGTCACGATAATAGAAAGCCAACTGGGGCCTGCCAAGTGGCGCGGTGGTTAAGTGCTGGCTTGGGAAGCCAGTGACCCTGGTTCAGGTCCCACAAATGAGGGCCAGTAACACTGCCCTCAAAAAAAAAAAAAAAAAGCCAGCTGACTTTTAGTCAGTTTTTACTATTTTAAATTATCTACAGACAGTGCTCCCCTTATTTCCTGCCCCCAGGACAATGGCTCCCACCACCCTGCCTTTGGCACACCACCAGATGTAGGGGTACCTCCTCTCACTTGGCACACTTCCCATAAGAGCCTAACAGCTCCCCCATCTTCACCTACCACCTCCTGGCTGGTGGCTTCCGATCTCTCTCCCCTGGCAGCATCATCAGCTGCCTACAGGACATTTCCAATTAAACGTCCTGCCACATCTGATGCTGAACTCCACCTTGCTTCTCCCCCTGCGCTTCTGATCTCAGAAGATGCATCTATATAACAAGCAAAGAAGAAAGCTATCAGGAACGCATGAGATGCACCCCTAATCTTTAAGGCTAGTCAGCAACGGCCTCCCTTAAACTGCTCTGTGCTACACATCCTATGGAGCTGACCAAAGGTGACCTGACATTGACAACAGGTTGTTTATTCACAAATCTCTTTCCTAAATGCCCAAACACATAGAGTCTATGCTTTCCCTAGGCACTTCTCGGACAAGAAAAGAACAAGTTCCCTTATTCACTTGTCGCCCTTTGTTCCCACCTGACTCCTGATTTTGTGGCGCCCAGTCCTGGAGGAGTCATTCAGGAATGCCTCAAAAGGTTCTCTGAGTGTCTGCCAGTGTGTGGCTGGCAGTTCCTGGGGTTAATCTGGGGCAGTGGAGGCAGAGCTTGGAGGTAGGGGAGCCCTACAGAGCTCAATTGTTTCTGAAATTTATCTCTAAACCTGACCCCATACCAGACTTTCCATGGAATCATTTGGATTCATTTCCACGACACCCCAACCTTTACCCCTCAACCCTGACAAGGCTGGTCCGTGCAAGAAAATATTTTCCAAGTACCCAATGGCTTCCTTTACACCTGCACACTGACCTGCTCCTTCCAACCTACCTGGGCCAAGGGCCAGAAGAGTCCTTTCCCCACTTCAGAGAAGAGGAAATTAAAGCTCAAAGAACTTAACATGACTTGGCTAAGATCCCACAGCTGACAAGTGGAGGAGCCGGGGCCCAAACCTGGACCTGTGCTCCAAGATCTCACGTGATCACGCTCACTGTCAGGGAAGGCTGTCACAACCCTGGGCAGGGCTACTCCACTCACACATACCTTCCCACTGGCCTGTCCCAGTCATCAAATTAGCACCCCTAGAGCATTGTGGTCCCTTTGAGTAACAGAATTGAGCTGTTCCATAGTGGCTGGTGTGAAGTCATTTATCAGATTGCCTCCTGAGATCATAGCCCCAGAGATGTGGGCATTTTGCCAGGAAGAAAAGGAAAGCACAGGCATGCTGCCAAGAGTTGAATGGAAAGGGAAGACTCACAAGGTGGGCCCTCATGGGGTCTGAGCCCCTGAGGGCATAGGATTCCTAGAGTAGAACCAGGAACAACCAAAGGACAGTACATTTGCCTTCTGTCTGTGTCTAGATTCTCTTCCCCCAAAGAGGGGGAGAGGTCAGGTGTAGGCATGGCCCCTCTAGCTGCATTCACCCACCTGCAATGCTAAGGCCAACTGCGCTCAGCAGAAGGACAAACAGGAAAAAGGACAAAAGAAATCATATAGAAGGTTGTCATTTACACTGGTGTTCTTCCCTAAAGCTACTGATCTGTCCTACTCTGTCATGATCATGGAGAAACATCAGCTCTACTTAAGTTTTTAGCCATTCATTCATTTATTCATTCATTCAAACAACATTACCTGAGCGTGTCATGTTGGCTTCTAGGGAGCCAGTGAGACATGGCCATACCCTCCAGGCCATCGCTGACTTTCTAGCCTCTTCCTAAAGTCCCAAGATCCCTGGTTAACTTGACCCTAGAGCTTCTTAACCTGCGATCCACTGACTCTTGAAAGCAATCAATGGAACCCTTGCATGTTTTTATTTATAATTATGAATTTCTCTGGGAAACAGTCCCTTCCTGGGTTTCCACAGATGCCCACGGAATGATCTGCTGCTTAGAGTCATTACCGAAGCAGTGCTGCAATATTGTTCTCCTGCAGAAACTTCCAGTAATACACAGTGTGCTGGAAATTATTCCCATTTGCAACAGCAGGTTCTATAAAAGGAATGGATGCACTAAGCAACCAACCATATAGTTGGACCTTCTCTATATAATAAGTTCCTTTTTTAAACGAGGACTAATTTTATTCATGTTTGGTAACAGGAAGCTAGAGCTGTCAACACAGATGTTTATACATGTTGTGAAGGCCCTAAAATAGCACTTGAAGCCAGCCACTAGATTCCATAAATAAATAAAAAACATAGATGCCTTAATGGAACCATTCTTCTCTTATTGCAAAATAGTCTCCACATTGATAAACATGGTGGCAACTGTGGCGAAGAAGTGCTGGTTTAGGGCTTTGTTTATTGTTTTGTTTTGTTTTGTTTTTTAAATAGCAGCATAGCTGTTTTGCAGGAAGAACTGGTTACATTATATTTTCACATTAATATGAGATTGGTATATTTTAAACAGAGGTGGGAGCCTGTTTTCCTCTGTAGAAGTAAGATTAATTCACAGTTTTAAAGAAACGAAGCCAGTCTGGTTTGATAGCTTCCCTGTTGGTCGCTAGCCATCAAATTGAAAACCCCAATGACATCATAGCAAGTGAAGTAACATACAAAAGTTTATATGCAGTGATTCCTGAGAGTATCTGTACTTAGCTACTTTGCTCCCTCCTCCTTTTTTCTTCCATTCCTGCAAGTTTTCTGAGCTCAGAGCAAGGGATTCGCCTTGAAACCAGCATTCCAAGGATACTCGGTATCTTGAACAACTGTCAAGCAATTGTCGAGCGACTACAGTATTGGGCTTTTACTTAGAGGCACTTAGGAAAAGGCAGTTAAAATCTAACTGTGGGACTGGCTGAGTGGTGCGGTGGTTAAGCGCTGGCTTGGGAAGCCAGCAGCCTTGGTTCGGTCCCACGTATGAGGGCCAGTGACCTGCCCTCAAAAAAAAAAAAAAAAAAAATCTAACTGTGAAGAGAGGCCTAACACAAAACAAACAGAAACTAACGTAAGTTGATTAAACTATTAAATTATGAAGTGATGACTCAGAGTGCTATCTGAGCATAGAAAACAGGGATGATAAAGTTGGTTTGATTATTGGAGTAGATCTGAAGTAGAGGTAAAATTGAGTTGGACTTTGAAAACAGATGACAGTGATAATATTAAAACCAGTACCATTAACAGGAGAAAAAAGTAAACACATAAAAGTACCAATTTTACAACCTATTTCCAGCAAATGCTTTATATGAATTACCTAATCTAATCTTCAGAGCAACTCATTTCACAGATGAGGAAACTGAGGCTCAGAGTTAAGGACCCTGGCCAATGATGGAATTAGGTCTGTCTGCAACCTAAGCCCATGTTTTTGCCACCACATTTCCCTAGTATATGGGCAACAGCACCCCTCCTCTTCTCTTGATGAAAACTGTCTTTTGATATTTTGGAATTGTCAAACTAGAATATTAAGATTCAAGAAGACCCATCCCCTGGCTGCACCCAGACTCTCAAAAGACAGGTATATTTTGTCAGCTGAGACAGAAAGATCTGATCATTTTTCTGGCCCAGAGTGTGTCCTAACTCCCTGAAGGAGTAGAAGGAGAAGTAGGGGACTTCCACAAACTAGAAACAGAAGCTGGGAGGCCAACAGGAAAGCCCCCACTCCCGAAGTAGCAAGAGGCAAGGAAGTGTCTAGCTTTCTAAGAGATCTAATCCAATGCTAAGGAACTCCAGGCAAAGATGAGGGGCCCAATTGAAGCCACATATAGGTCTTTAAGCTATTACATAGCACAGGATCAGAGGTGATGCAATCCAGTTTAACCATAGGATATGTGGTCCCAGTCTCCAAGATGGCCTCAATGATACCACTTCCTGAATTCACACTCTTGTGTAGTCCCCTCCCATGTTGCATCAAGGCTGGTCTGTGTGATCAATAGCATGTGATAGAAGTGACAGGATGTCACTTCTGGGATTAGATTATAAAAGACTGTGGCTTCTATGGGCTCTCTTCTTCTTCTTCCCTCCCCTCTCCTACCCTTCCTCTCCCTTCTTCCCCCACCCCGGCTCCCTGAAGTCAGGGTTGCTATAAGCAACCCTATGGAGAGGCCCCATGGTGAGAAATTGAAGCTTGTTGACAACCATGTGAGCTGAGAAGCAGATTTTCCAGCCTGAGTCAAACCTTAAGAAAACTGTGGCCCAGGAAACAGCTTCACTGCCACAGCATGACAGACCTTAGTCAAATCCATCTAGCTGAGCTGCTCCTTATTCTTGGCCCCAGAAACTGTATGAGATAATGTTTGCTGTGTTAAGCTACTACTAAATTTTATATTAGATCTTAAGGAGCTAATATAGGGTAGGATGGGCCTTAACCATCAGAAGAGATGCTCCTGACTAACACAGCACAACAGAGGAAAATGAGCCGTGGGATTTCCCTGCCTCCAGGTCCCAAAGCTCACTCTCTTTCAGGTTTCTACACAAGACTGGAGTATCTTCCCCTACATGTCTTCCTGTCTGCCTGTCTGCTCAAACATCCCCTCCTGCAGGAATCTCCCCTGACCTCCTCAGCTGGGTGAGCTGCTCTGCCTTTTAGAATCCTACTCTTCTTCCTCCCCACCACCCGACCCCCATGCTTCCTTTTATCACAGCCATGATTTTTTATGGCCTATTTTTTTGTCTATTCATCCCACTAAACTATAAGCAACTTGAGGGCAGGGCTGATCCCAGCATCCGGTTAAGTACTTGGCACACAGTAGGCACCCAAGAAGGATTAGAAGGATTCCTAGGAGCTCAGAGCCATAGAAAGCTCCTGAAAAAGAGAAACAAGCAACTACAAAGCAAATAATGAGTGGTTTGAAGCAAGGAATTTTTGGGGACACACAGGAAAGGGACTTCCTCTCAGAGAAAGCAAGGGCTGGCTAGCGAGCACAGGGCTCAAGGCAACCAAGCCACCTTCCTCAGAGCAGACACACCATTCACACTGGGCTGAGGAGGGTGACTTGAGCCTCAAGGCAAGGCCTGAGACCAGGAAACCAGCTCTGGACAGGACACAGGCCTGGACCATAATGCCAGCCCAATCCACCTTGGCCTAAAAGCCAAGCCGTCTTTATTTAGGATCCAGACAGAGCTGCCATGAGGGAAAGGAGCCTGGGGCCAGGTATGAGATCAGCAGATCAGCCAGTCTAATCTGGGCACAGACTTTGGTTAATCAGAAACTAGGTTGCAGTAGAGGAGGGAGGCACTGCACAGAAGTTTTCCATTTGTTTACTTTCTAAGACTTTATTGACAAAAAGTCAGTTCAAACTCATTAGAAATGGATGTTTCCTGCAGCTTCATCAAGACACAGGGGTAGGGAACGAGGCTATCCTGGGAACAAAAATTCTCTTGAATCCCAGTGCTCCCACATCCAAACTTGATCCACACAAATACCCTCCACCCTGGCATGTGAGGTCAGCAGCACCAGCAGCAGCACACCAGTAGTCTGAGATCAAAGTTATACAGTGAGTTATGGCTGCACCTTTCAGTCCAGGTGGGACACTGCCCAAATGGGACATGCCCTGTTATTATAAATCCCTTCTGAAGGCCCGCCATGATGAACCCAGCCCAACTCCAATCACCACCTACAGTCCTCAGAACATATATATAGATATGTGTATGTATGTGTGTGTGTGTGCATACACACACACACACACACACATACACACACACATACACACACCCCTGTATATTCTTCACCAGGCTAAGTTTTGAATCAACATAGGTTTATATTTGTATCTTCTTTCAGTTAGAGTACTTTAAGAACAAGAGAGATCAAGTTATAAATATTTTCCCCAGTGTGTCACTTGGTTTCTAACTTTCCACATGGTATTTCTCTGCCCTATAAAAAATTTTCATTTCTATAATCAAGTTTATCAACCTTTTTTTTTTTTTTGCCGTCTAGGCTTTGTGCCATGTTTAGACAAGTCTTCCTCATCCCAAATTATATCTGTTTGAAGTATCCCATGTTTACATCTAAAGTTTTTATGGTTTCTTTTTTGTTTAAAATTTTATAGAGGAACAGCCATGGTCATTGGTTACACTTGCTTTCATGCTACAATGGCAGAGTTGACTCTTTTAAGGAGGGCACAGCTCACAGTGGCCCATGTGGGGATCGAACCGGCAACCTTAGTGTTATCAGCACCACGCTCTAACCAACTGAGCTAACCAGTCACCCCTATGGCTTCATTTTTTAAAATCAATTTTACATACAATAATAATTACACATAATAGTAACTTGCATATAATAAAATGCACCCATTTCAAGTATACAGTTCAATCAGTTTTGACAAATACATACAGCCAAGTAATCAGCAATATAATTAAAAAAGCATTTCCATCAATTAATTGATTGATTTCCATCGATTGAGTTCCCACCATTGAGTCTCCATCACCTTTCCAGTCACTCCCCACTTGCCACCCCAGCCCCAGGCAATCACCAGTCTGCTTTTTTGTCCCTTCAGTTTTTCCTGTTCTAGAATGTTATATTGTAATTGTACAGTATGTCTTTTATATCTGGCTTATTTACTAAACTTAATCTCTGTGAGATTTATTCGTGTTATTGTATCTTTTTTCTTTTTTATTGTTGAGTGGCATTTCATGGTATGGATAAATCACAGTTTGTTTATCCTTTCACCTGTTGGATATTTTCCAGTTAGGGGATATTATGAATAAAGCTGCTTGGCTTCACTTGTTGTTTCTGATGGTTTAATTTTTTTAATGGACTGTATTTTTTTAGAGCAGTTTTAGGTTCACAGCAAAATTAAGTGGAAAGTAGAAAATTCCCACACATGCATAGCCTCCTCCAATATCAAAATTCCCAACCAGAGTAGTACATTTATTATCACTGATGAACCTATACTGATACATCTTTGTCACCTAAAGTCCATAGTTTACCTTAGATTTCACTAATGGCATTGTACAATCTGTGGGTTTTGCCAAATGCGTAATGAAATGTATCAACCATGATAGTATCATACTGAATAGTTTCACTGCCCTAAACATTCTCTGTGCTCTGCCTATTTATTCCTTCCTCCTCCAACCCCTGGCAACCACTGATCTTTTTACTGTCTCCACAGTTTTGCCTTTTCCAGAATGTCATATGTTGGAATCATACACTATATAGTCTTCTCTAACTGGCTTCTTTCTCTTAGTAATATGCTTTAAGTTTCCTCCATGTCTTCTCATGGCTTAATAGCTCATTTCTTTTTAGTGCTGAATAATATTCCATTGTGGTCTGGATGGATCACAGGTTATTTATCCATTCTCCTACTGAAGGACATCTTGGTTGCGTCCAAGTTTTGGCAATTATGAAGAAAACTGCTATAAATATCATGGCCATGTTTTTGTGTACATGTAAGTTTCCAAGTCCTCTGGATAAATACCAAGGAGTACAATTGCTGAATCATATGGTAAGAGAATTTCAGTTTTGAAAGAAACTGTCAAACTCTCTTGCAAATTGGCGCTACCATTTTGCATTCCCACCAGCAATGAATGGGACTTCCTGTTGCTCCACATCTCCATCAGCATTTGGTGGTGTCAGTGTTTGGGATTTTGGCCATTCTAGTATATGTGTAGTGATGGCTCATTGTTTTCATTCGTATTTCCTTGATGACATATCATGTTGAACATCTTTTCGTATGCTTTATTGCCATCTGTATATCATCTTTGGTGGTGTGTCTGTTCAGGTCTTTTATCCATGTTTCCATTGGATTGTTTTCTTATTGTTGAGTTTTCAGAGTTCTTTGTGTATTTTGGATAACAGCCCTCTCTCTATAAGATGTGTCTTGCAAATATTTCCTCCCAGTCTGTGACTTGTCTTCTCATTCTCTTAAGTTGGCTTAAATTTTTGTATTTAAATCTTTGCTCTATCTGGAATTTCTTTTAATCTAAATAGTGAGATTGGGAGTCCAAGTTTTGTGTTTTTACAGATAGGATAATCCAGTAATTCCAACATGATTTATTGAATAATTTATTTTTCCCCACTAATTTGAAAGGCCACTTTTATACTAAACTCTCCTATGTATTTGGATCTAAATAACAATGCTTTTTAAAGCATCTACTGATCACTTAAAACAAGAGGTGCCTTTGTACCACCGAACACTTCTTCAGGAATGACAGCAAGGTGCCCTAGTCATTTTCATGCACATGTTCACCATATCCTAGAGTTTATTGTAATTAGTGGTTGTGTAAGCTACTTTGGGCTGAAATTTTCCACAAGAACAAATTGGGGGTCCTCTGAGAACAGAGACCTCTTCAAACTTATCTACTCTCTCAAACCAGCCATTCCTTAAGGACAGCAATCCAGTTACCTCCTATTATCACCACTCCTTCACACAAAGTTTCTTCCCCCATCAGGGAAAAGGGCCCTCTCATTCCTACTACAATGGGAAAGCCCTGGAGCAGAAGTTGTCCCATCTGTGAAAATCACGGGATACCTGCCCCACACTGGCCACTCCCTCTCCTTGTAGACTATTTCTTAAAACTGTTCCTGAGCCTGGGACTCCCTGAAGAGAAGGTGGCAATGTGTGCTATGGTCCGAATAAAATCAAGACCACTTCAGTTTGGTGTTCATTGCTGACCTTCATCCAGGCCAGCAGAAAACCACCAGGGAGTGAAGGGTGGCCTCGCGTCACCCCACAGCCAGCTGAGGTCAGGCTGTGCCCTGCTCAGTGGTCCCTGCAGGGAGAGGTGGTCTTCACCTTGACCTCTGCCCCTCCCATACCCCCTCTCCTCCTGGACTGCCCTCCCTGGGCCTCCTCTCCCTTTCCTTCCCTTTGAATATTGTTTTTTTTTTTTCGTTAAAATAAGCTTGCGGCTTTCCTCGAGAGGGCTGAGGGATGGAGTTCAGCAGGGTCCTCTGGGTAGACTGGTTGTCTCTGAGACAGAGGAGAGATCATGAGCTAGAACTCAGCTGAGAAACCAGAATCGGGTGAGTTTCAGGACTTTTGAGATTGCCGTGATTCAAAGATACTCACTGCTCCCCAGGACATTATGTATGCAAGAGTTCGTGATGAATATTTCACAGAGAACAAATTAATAAAACATGCAATTAAATGTTCCCTTTTAGCAACTCCATTTGATTAAAGGCCCGCAGCCTCAGATCTCCACTGTGGGGCTAACTCTGCTGGCAGATCCGAGATGAGGTCAGCTGTTCAGGAGAGAGAAGGGAGCCAGCAGCCCTCCTCTGAGCCCACAGGGAGCAGGATAGAGAGGAGGGTACTGAGGGGAGTCAGGCAGGGATTGGGGGGCTGGAGAGTGCGTTTCTGGCTCTGATGCTCAGCAGGGCCTCCATTCTTCATCTCTACAATGCTAGTGGCAATCCCCTCTCCTGGGGTTGTCATGAGGAAATGAAACTGCATACAAAGCAAGCCCCTGTCACATGGTACATTCAATGAATGGCACTTATTATTCCAGTCAAATTATCCAAGACTCATTAGAATGACCTCGCTCTATTGATGGCAAGTGTTCATAGATTAGCACCTTCCTCACACGGTGATGACGAATCTTGGTTAAAAATGACACTTCTATAAAAGGTACCACATCCTCCCTTCCTTCTTACCATCCGCTTACTCTTCCCCTCAGCCAGCCTACTCATTATTCCTCTGAGAGCATTCTGTCTATGCCACCTCCTGCAATAGCCCCCTAACAGACTCCTGGTTCCTTTCTTGCCCCCATTCCACTCAGTTTCTATACATTAGCAGTGACCATTTGCAATTGAAAACTGAGTCCATGCTCTACAGTGCTTAAAACTCTCCAGTGACTTTCCACCTCACTTACAATAAAACCCTTGACACAACCTACATGTACCCACAGGAACTGGGCCCTGGCCACTGTCCAACTCCAGCTCCAACCAGTCTTTCCCTGTTCACATTGCTCTTGCCCCACCACCTTCCTTTTTCCTTAAACTAACTCAGGGCCTTTGCACATGCTATTCCTGGAAATTCACTCCCCTCTCCCCCCCCCGTTATGGGGTGAATTGTGTCCTCCTAAAACGCATATGTTCAAGTCCTACCTTCCAGTACCTCAGAATGTGACTGTATTTGGAGATAGGACCTTTAAAAAAGGAAATTCAAGTTAGATGAGGTTCCCCTCAGTCTGTTAGGACACAGACGCAGACTGAGGGGAACCAAGTGAGGACATAGTGAGAAGGCAGCCATCTGCAAGCGAAGGGGACACTTGCCAACACCTTGATCTTGGACTTCTAGCTTCCAGAACTGTGGGAAGATGCATTTCTGTTGTTTACGTACCCAGTCTGTGGTCTTTTTGTGATGGTAATCCTTGCAAACTAATACAATCCCCATCTCACATGGCTGGTCCTTACCTCTCTCAGCTCTCAACATCAGTGTCATGTCATCAGAGAGTATGTATGCCCATAAGCACGCAGTCAAAACTACATCCTCCCATGACTTGTTTTTCTTCACAGTAAAAGGTGTCACAGTATGGAATTATTTTATTTGTTGAGCAGTATTTTGTCTGTGGTACACTAGAATAAAAACTCAGTGGGAGCTTATATCCTTGTTGCTCTTTTCTGTCTCATTGCTCTGCCAGGAGAGTAGCTGGCCCAGGGCAGGCACATGGAAAATATTTATTGAATGTCCATGATGCCAAGTGCCAAAGGGGCTACCAAGACAAATGACCTGGAGAAGAATGGTGCCTGTTGTGTGCCGGGAATCCTGGCACTCAGGGAATGCATGGGCCCGAGGAGTAGACAGGGTATGGTCTGCGGAGGCGAGCACGGAGCTGTAGAAGCAAAAGGGGAAGGAGGTTTCTGGCATGTCTGAAAGCACAGGGCTGTGAAACAACTATGTGAGGATGGGCAGTGCCAGCAGTGCAGTTGGCCCAGAGGGGCCTGTGCTTGTAGGACCAGAGAGAGTGGGAGGGAGAGATAGACAGGAACTTCACCATGAAGTGCCCAGCTAAGGGCGCTGAGCCTCTCCGTCTCTCTCCCTCTCCTCCTCCTTCTCCCTCTCCCCCTCCTTCTCCTCTCCCTCTCTCATTCTTTTTCCTCCCCTACTTCATTTTCTCCTTTTCTTGCTCTCCTTCTCTCTCTTAAAACTAGGGGGGGAAAAATGATAAAAATTAGTTACATAACTATCATAAACATTTCATTTCTTGGACTCACATGGATGGTGCACTCATCCACACCCACAATTTTACCAATTTATCACTTCTTCAATCATCTACCTATTACCTATACACATCTAACGACTGACTCTCTTCTGTCTACATGTCTTCTCTTTGCCCATATAAAAGTGGAATCATGCTTAACGGGCACCAAATGATATGAGCAGTGGATGCATTCAAGCCTGAAATAATCCTATAATTCAGCTAAAATTGTGGGTTCTAATTTAACTCCACTGTGATTAGGAAACAAAATTTGTATGACTTCAGTCCTCTTAAATTTTTTCAGATATATTCTGTTGGCCCAGAATCTGGTCTTATTGGTAAATGTTCCTTATGCACTTGATAAAAAACAAATATGTATTCTGCTGTTGTTGAGAGAAGTAGTCTATAAATGTCAATCAGTACAAGTTGGTTGATAGTATTGTTTCAAACTTGTATATCCTTGCTGAGTGTCTGTTTACTTGTTCTATCGATTATTTATAGAGGGGTATTGAAATATCTGACTATAATTGGGGATTTGTCCATTTCTCCTTTGCAGTTCTATCAGTTTTTGCTATATGTATTTTGTAGCTCTATTATTAGGCAAATAAACATTTAGGATTGTTATATCCTCTTGATTACTTGACCGTCATTATGAAATTACCTTATTTATCCCTGATATTTTTCCTTATGCAGAAATCTACTTTGTCTAATAATAGAGCCACTCTAGCTTTCTTTTGACTAGCGCTATCATGTTTTATTTTTTTCCATCTTTTTACTTTAACATATTTGTGTCTTAATATTTAAATTATAGGGAGCACATAATTGGGTCTTTCTTTTTGTCCAATTTGACTATCTCCTTTTAATTAGGGACATTTACATGTAATATGATTATTGCTATAGTTAGGTTTAAGACTATCATCTTGATACTTGTTTTCTATTTGTCCCATGTACTCTTTGTGCCCTTTTCCTGTCTTTTGAGTGCATTTTTTTTTAAAGATTTTTTATTGGGGAATTAGGGGAGGGGGACAGCGTTGGGGAATCGGGGAAGGGGAACAGACAAGTTGCTGTCCTTCTGTTCTTCAGTCTAGTTGCGGAGGATGTTGCTTCACTGGCCCATATTGGTATCATCATTGCGCTCTTCCCGGATGAGGCAGATCGGTCGCTGGCCTCTGGATGGTCACTCACCGCAGCTATTGGCAGCTCACACTGGCTGCCGGCTGCTCACTGGCAGCCCACTGCAGCAGGGGCCAGCCTACACCATCGCCGGGGCTCGCACAGCCCAGCTCCAGGTGAAGCTGTTGTTAGCTGTAGAGGGCAGTGTCACTGGCACTCATATGTGGGATCTGAACCGGGGCTGCTGGCATCCCAAAATCAGCTCTTAACAAATCGCCACTCGGCCAGCCCTTGAGTGCATATTTTGTATGATTCAATTTTATGTCTTTTCTTGGCTTATTAGCTTTAACTTTGTTATATTAGTGGGTGTTTAAGGGTTTATAGTATATCTTTTTTTTTTTTTTTTCGTTTTTTTTTGAGGGCAGTGTCACTGGCCCTCATATGTGGGACTGAACCCGGGCCGCTGGCTTCCCAGGCCAGCGCTTAACCACCGCGCCACTCGGCCAGCCCGGTTTATAGTATATCTTTAACTTAACAGTTTATCTTCAAATGATACAATATACAAGTGTGTGTATATATCTATCTATATATATAAAACAATATATATGTATCTACAGGGGGTTCCCCAAAAATGTATACACATTTTAAGAAAGGAAAAAAATGTATTAAAATTGTAATACTCAATATATACCGATAAAAAAGATGAATACAAGTCATGTTTGACTTCTGCAATCATAGGAGGTGCTCAAAGTGGTTACCATCAGTGTAATTTTAATATATTTTTTTCCTTTCTTAAAATGTGTATACAGTTTTTTGGCACCCTCTAAAATATATATATATATATATATATATATATATATATATATATATATGTTATAATAGCATATTTTGGGTCATATTTTCCTACTTCTTTGCATACCTTTACCTTGTTGGGTACTGGATATTTTGACCTCTGTTCTAGGATACATTTAATTGCATACAGTTAATCCTTTCACTTCTCACTTTTAGGATGGCAGGATCAGAACGGTGTTTAGTTTAGGGCTAATTCTTCCTCACTAGTGAAGCCCCTCTGAGTGCTGTATCCAATGCCCCATAATTGGTGAGATTTGCCACGCTGGCTGATGGGAATATTCCTGGCTGTTTGAATTCCAGCTACTCTTCCCTCTAATTCTCTGCATATAACTGTCCCACAAGCCTACCTGCTGTAGTCTCCCTGAACTCTCAACTGTGTGTCCTCAACCCCAGAGAGTCTGCCAAGCTCTACCTGATTTGTGTCTTCCTGTAAAACTCTCTCCAGGCAAGAAGCAGGTGCAATTTATGGCTTGCTGTGTTTGTTTCTCACCTCTCAGGAATCATTGTCTTTCACTGCCTACTGTCATATGTCTTTAAAACCATAGGTTTATATATTTTGTCTGGTTTTCAATGGTATTTCTGATCCCTGTTACTCTATTTTGTTTGGAAATAAAAGTCTTCCAGAGCCAAAATTATGGAAAAACTGTGAAAACAACTTTAAATATTTCCCACTCAATGAAAGGATAAAAAACAAATTGTTTAATGCTGGCCAAGAAATTGAATGATGATGGTTTCACTGACATACTGGAAGGAGACAATAAAGGATTAATTGAGAAGCAGAAAGAAACCTTTAATACAAAAAGTTCTTAGTATCCTGCATTTCTGGGAGGCTTAAGGGCTTTTCCCTGGTAATTCTGATTATGGGGTACGGGGCTTTTTCTCCCAGCACTGACCTCTGACTAACTCCAAGTACAAGGAGATTCCCCAGTCCTGCTCTCTATTTCCTTTCTGTTCACTCAACTTCTAAGCAGCATTCAAGGACATGGCCTGGAGTAGAGGCTGGAGAAAGGAAAAAGCTGCTGAACCAGTTCTCCCTGCCCAGACTCAAGGGAATTGGCCACTTGTAAACTGAAACTGTTATCACTTTTTTCCCCCCACCAAATATCTGTCAAGAGCTGCTTCTCACAGCATTGCAGCCAAAGCAGAAGTCTATCCTTTCAACCACTGGCATCTGGGTGCTGACCCAGCTGCAAACTTCTTCCCAGCTTTGGGGATGGTGGGGGTGGACAAAATATCAGCTACACTTTTTGGCTTTAGGGGCTGAAAGACCCAGATGAGGACATGTGAAACCATTAAAGAATACTCCAAGGGTAAATCCTCAATTTGTATTTCCAGACTGAAAAGGCCCACTGAGTACCCAGCACAGTGAATGAGGGGACCCCACCACCAACGTGGCACTTTGTCATAAAATTTTACAAAACCAGGAGTTAAAGAAAGGTCCTAAAAGGTTAAAAGAGCAAAAAACATGTTAAAAGTCACAGGTACAAACGAAGTCAACCTTCTCAACATTAACCCTGGAAACTAGAAACCAATGGGACAATGGCTTCAAAAGTCAGTGAGGGAAAATGATTC
The DNA here is from genome assembly GCA_033961575.1 of Aselliscus stoliczkanus. Lineage (NCBI taxonomy): Eukaryota > Metazoa > Chordata > Mammalia > Chiroptera > Hipposideridae > Aselliscus > Aselliscus stoliczkanus. The sequence goes on from CM066735.1 coordinate 106,716,591, forward strand.
TCAATCCAGAATCATATACTTAGCCAAATGATCAATTGTGAAGATAAAAGAAAAGCATGCAAGATCTAATAATAACGGCAATAATATCTCCTCTGCACCTTTTCTTTGGCAACTGCTGAAGGATGTACTTCAACAAAATGAAGTAGCAAAAAATAAATAAATAAATAACATCCAGGAATAGGATGTAAACCTCAGGATGACAACTGGACAGCCAAGAGAGCAACTACAACTAGTTCAGGTTGGAGCAGGAAGAAGGAAGAATCCAGGAGGGTGGTCTCCAGATGGAAGGGAAAAAACGGGATTGATAGATTTCATAGGGTAGGTAGATTGATGGAAATGAGCAGGAGAGGAAGAAGTTGAGCCACGGTTAGAAAGCCCCTGGCTGCAGCTCCTATTTGGGTCAAGACCCCTGGCAGCTGCCCAGCAGGATTCAGGTTTACACATACACCTAAGGGATGGTTTACACAGGCCCCCAAACCAAGGGGATGTGTTTCCAAGTGCTCCTACATAAAGGGGATGTGTTTACACCTGCCCCTAAATCAAAGAAATGCATTGCTAAGTGCCAGAGGACCAAGCACCTCAGGAAGAAAAAAAAGAGATAAGAGAAGGGAGAGGAGGAGGCAATTCTACCCATAAAAATAGAAACCCTCACACAATGTAAGGTGAGGCTGCTCCCCTGTCTTGGGTCAGCCTGCTCCATGTCTCAGAGTGTACTTTTTTTTTACTAATAAACTTCCTGCTGTTTTATTCTGAACAAAATGCTGTCTCTTGATTGAAGTCATTCCTTCAAAACGACAAAGAGCCTAGGTTCAGCATCATTTTCTGGTAACAGATCGATATTTCAACATTTAGAAAATAATATTCTTAGGGCATTCATATGATGCACTAGGTGATAAAAAGTAAGGATAGGTATAAAAAATTAAGCAAATAGAAAAAAAATAGTAAAATGGTTAACCAGAAAAAGTAAAAATTTGTACAAGAAAAACATGTACATCGTATGGCCTTGCTGTGGAAAAAATTTACATAGTCATAATGAGATAAATAATTGTCAACAACTAAAAGATTGTGATACAATTATCGGGAAGGTGGAACAGGAAAAATAGGAACTAGAGGAGTATATTTAAAGAGCTAAATCTGCCTCTTTTATAATCAGAAGTGTAATAAATAATGTCTGAAATTAATAAATCAAGAAAAACTGTATGAACTGCTATTATTGAGCAGTATGGAACTAAAGAAAAGTAAAAAGTTGAAAGTGGTTACCTCTAGAAGCAAAAATGAGGAAAAAGAGGAATAGTGTAGGGAGTCTGATGTTTTTCATTATAACTTTTCTAATACATATATTTACTTTTTCACAACCACAAGCATTGCTTTCATTATGTTTTGACTGTGGTAAAGTATCCTTAACATAAAACTCACCATTTTAACCATTTCTGAGTGTCCAGTTCAATGGCATTGAATACATTCTCATTACTGTACAACCATCACCACCAGCACACTTCCATCACCCCAAACTGAAATTTCATACCCACTAAACACTAACTCTTCAATTCCACCTTCCCCCAGCCCCGGCAACCACTATTTTATTTTTTTCCCCTCTATGAATTGGACTGTTCTAGGTTATCTCATATAAGTGGAATCATTCAATATTTGTCCTTTGGTGATGGCTTGTTTCACATGACATAATGTCTTCAAAGTTCATCCATGTTGTAGCATGTGCTGAATAAATATTCCACTGTACGTATGTGCCATGTTTTGTTTATCCACTCATCTGATGATGGACACTTGGGGTGTTTCCACTTACTGGCTATTGAAAATAGTGCTGCTATGAACATATCTGTTTGAGTACTGCTTTCAATATTTTGGGGAATATACCTAGAGGTAGAATTGCTGGATCATATGGTAATTATGTGTTTAAGTTTTTGTGAAACTGCCATTCAGTTTTTCACAGCAAGTGTACCATTTTACGTTCCCACCAGCAATGAGTAGAGTTCCAATTTCTCCACATCCTGGCCAACACTAGATATTTTCTGTTTTAGTTTGTTTTGTTTTGTCTTTATAATAGCCATCCTAATGAGTGTGATGTAGTATCTCACTATGATTTTAATTTGCATTTCCCTACTTATTAGTGATTAGTGATGTACAGTATCTTTTTCTGTACTTATTGGACACTTGCAAATCTTTGGAAAAACATCTATTTAAGTTTTTTGCCTGTTTTTTGAATTGGGTTGTTTGTTTGCCCTTATTATTTTGTAATAAAAACAAAGTGTTAAAAACAAGATCTTAATGTCACCCTACAAGTTGGGTTTCAAAGCAAGGGCCTTTGGTAGGGCCTTTGGATAGGTTCTTAAATGAAAGGCAGCGTGCTACTGTATTACCACAAACTGTTGAAGTCCCAGGCATTATCCAGATAAAATAAAAAAGTATGCTACGCCCTTATGTCAGCAAAATCTACGCATTTCTTTGCAAGGTCTTCCCACCCTTCTAATACTCCTGTCTTGGACGGTAGAAAAAGTGCTCTGTTGGGTTTTTTTTCCAAGCCTCCTGGAACACACCCCTGAATTGGTCCCTGTGAAATAGTGTTTCCTACAAACAAACTATTAATTTATCCTGGGGAAAATTCATTTCTATCACACTCCTTACCCATCTCCAATGCTGGCTCTGCGTATCACCTGTGTATCAGAACTACCTTTAACCATCACTGACTAGAAATGTTACACAGATTAGCTGATGGGAGTGGTGGCTCAGTGAGACATCAAAACTGCATTCCGGAGCCTCTACTCAGATGTAAGGGCACATTTTGTCCTCTGGGTACCACATCTTAAATTCCTCTCAAATCACTACCCCCATTTAGGAACTATGGCTGATATTCTCAGTCAACCAAAAAACAAGTGAAATGGGGTAGAACGAAAAACTGAGAGCACAGATTCTAGAGCCAGATTCCCTAGGTTTCCATCCCAGGTTGGCTACTTGCTAATTGAATCACCTCGACAAATCCTCTAATCTTTCTGTATCTCAGTTTTGTGTAAAATATTCCTCATTAGGTTCTGGAAAGCTTCATTTAAATTCACGTAAAGACCTGCAAAAAGGCCTGGCCCATGGTGAGCACTGTGTAAGTCTGAGGCTCTTTGACATAACTTCCATCATGGCATAAGAGTACACAGAAGGACACTTACACAACTCTTACCAATCATGTCCTCTGAGGAGTGGGAATTAGGAAGGGAGGTTGAAGAGAGGATTTTCATTCCCACTTTGCGTACCTCTGTTTGTTTGAATTTATTACTTTTTTTTTTTTTTTTTTTTTTTAGCTGAGCCATCCTACCACCTGTTGGCGGCTCAACGGCAACTCAGCTCAGGCTGGCCTCGAACCGCTGTTGCTCAGAGCTCAGCTTGCACTCTTAAGCGAGCTCTTAACCAACTGAGCCATTTGGCCGGCCCTCTTTATATAGGTTTTTTTTTTTTTTTTCTAGCTGAGCCATCCTGCCACCTGTTGGTAGCTCAACGGCAACTCAGCTCGGGCTGGCCTCGAACCGCTGTTGCTCAGAGCTCAGCTTGCACTCTTGAGCAAGCTCTTAACCAACTGAGCCATTCGGCCGGCCTGAATTTATTACTTTTTATTAAAAGCAAAGTAAATAAAATGGCATCTGGCTAAGAAACTATAAAGCAATCTCTCCCAAACCTGCCACTAAAATAGCTAAGAACACACAAAGATATATATATCTCCAAACACTTAAAACTAATGTTACCGGGCCGGCCGAGTGGCGCATCGGACAAGAGCTGGTTTTGGGATGCCAGAGGCCCCGGTTCAGATCCCACATATGAGGGTCAGTGACACTGCCCTCTACAGCTAACAACAGCTCCACCTGGGCTGGGCTGTGCGAGCCCCTGTGACTGTATTGGCTGCAGCCCCTGCTGCAGTGAGCTGTCATAGGCTACAGTGAGTGGCCAGCAGCCACCGTGAGCTGCCAATAGCGGCGGTGAACGACATTCAGAGGCCGGCGACTGATCTGCCTCATCCGGGAAGAGCGCAATGATGATACCAACATGGGCCAGTGAAGCAACGTCCTCCGCAACTAGACTGAAAAACAAAAAGACAGCAACTTGTCTGTTCCCCTTCCCCGATTCCCCAACGCTGTTCCCCTCCCCCAATTCCCCAATAAAATCTTTAAAAACAAAAAAACAAAACACAAAAACTAATGTTACCAATCCAAGGCTTGAAACCCACATGAATTTTATGTACCTACAAGATCAATAGAGACTGAGTGGGGAGAAAAATGATGTCAGTGGTCCATCTGTGCTTCACTCCCCACAAATAGCTATTAAGACAGAGTCTTCAGCACATTAGCAATTAAAATTCAAGGTCAGTGCCAATCAGGAAATTGAGTAGGAGTCCCCTCTACTTCATAATGAGCTTATTTGTTTTGAGGCAAGCATCCAGTTGTGGGCACCCCTTTCCCATGTTTCTCTTTCTATATTCAATAAAAAAGAACTACAACTCCCTAAAGACCCCTCAGCAGGAATAGGGGAAGTGAAGGTATGCCTGACACCAAAGCATGGTCTTAGACCCACCCACCCTGCCCTAATGTCATTCTAGAAAAACTTGTTTGTGTAAGGGACAAGGGCTCAAGAAAACTTTGGGCCAGTCTTGAATCACTTAAATATGTGCTCTAGTCAACAAGAATGAGAAAGAAATGTTATTAGAGAATAGTAGGATGACAGTGCAGTGGGAACTTCAGCAAACTCAACCCTGGAATCACAGCAAGAATAATGACTTCAGCAACCACATCCAAGTGGGCAGCCCCATGATTTACAAACCAGGGTGTGCAGGTGTTACCGGCCAACTGAGCAGCAACGATCCCCACCACTGAAAAACTTCAATGTTTTCTTTTCTATAGAAGTGTTAAGTACAGAAATATTAAGTCTCCTCCCTAGTTCTTTAGTTTCTTAGCTCTTGGGCTTTGATTGCTCTTCTAACCAGTTTGTGAATCTTGGAGGGAAGATCACCCTTGCTTCTTAATTGCTTTGTAAATCAGTTTCTTAATCTGAAACAATAGAAGTCTCCTACCCCTGCTTCAGATAACTATTTGAAAGCCTGAGACTTCCTAATATCCCCCAGGCCAGTAAGCTAAATGTCAAACCCATTCTGTGTCCAGACAATTGATGCCACCTGAGTGATGGACTGAATAGCCACAAGTTTCATAAGAACTAACAGATTTATATTTTTGTCCTCATTCAGAAGCCTTGAGGATGCAGGGGATACCCCAACAAACAAAGAAGCCAACGCGGTCTTTCAGGTGGAGCTTGAGTCCCCTTCCTCTCATCTGAGACCAGCTAGGGTGAGAGTTCCGTGAACCCCAATAGGCAGGGACAGCTCTACAGCCCTGCCCAGCAGGAAGCAGATACAGAAGAGACCTCCTGTCCCTCACCTTCCCATAGACATTTTATGGGGATCACGTCTCTCAAGGAAAAACTAGGCAGGCAGTTAGAGGCAGGCATTGGGTCTCTGCATTCCTACACATCCCACAGAGTGGGACCGCCTGGGGCACTTCCCCTCTCCACCCAAAACTCCCCTTTGTATTGTAATTACCTATCCCTGTGGGAAGAGCAAATGGGAAGAGCAAATGGGCGCAAAATATCTAACTAGATCAGACCAGTCACTCACACCTACGCAGTACCTCTTGTTAATAACAGGTGCCAATCAAGTGGTCCTATGCCCAGAAAGAACAGCCCATTCTAGAGAAAAAGGGAGAAAAACCCCAAGTCCTGGGAAGCACGCAGCTGCTGCTACTACTACTACTGCTACTTCTGCTGCTGCTTCTTCCCTGCTCCTTTTGACCGCTTCTTCTCTTTGAGCCTTGCCTTTGCGTGTGGCCCCCTCCACACTCTTTGGAATGTAACTTCTAGTAGTGGGCCCTTGAGCCATCCTCTAGTACTCAGGTCTACTTTTATTTTTAAATGTACTATCTTTTCTAATAAACTTCTTATTCTACTGCTTTACTCTGGTATCTCGTTCAATTCTTTGCTCGAGTTGCCAAGGACCTGGACTTTGCGCTGAGAAAGGCCCACTCTCCAACAACATAGGGAGCAAAGTCTACCTCCAAGATGGCATCAGAAAGAGATACAAAGGAAAGAGGTACAAAGGAAACAGGCACATTATGAACTGTTACTGCTCATTATGGGAATAACTGCTAATGCACATGAGAATTGGAGCTCTATTTTTACTAGTTTTAGAAGCTTCATTAAATGTAACTACTATGACATTTACTATATCAAAAACATGGAACTGCAGCTATTGGTACAGTCACTTTGGCAAACAGTAGGGCAGTTACTCAAAGGGTTAAACATAGAGTTATCATATGACCCAACAATTCCACTCCAGGTATATTCCCAAGAGAACTGAAAGCATATGTCCATGCTAAAACTTGTACACAAATGCTCATGGCATCATTATTCAAGATAGCCCCAACATGGAAACTATCCAAATGGCCATCAACTGAGAATGGATTTTTTAAAAATGTGGTATATCTATACAATGGAAAAATTATTCAGTCATAAAAAGGAATGAAGTACTGATACATGCTACAACATGAGTGAACCTTGAAAACATGCTTAATAGAGAGCCAGACATAAAAGGCCACAATGCAATATGATTCCATTTATATGGAAAGTCCAGATTATGCAAATCCAGAGAAATATTGATAGAAAGTAAATTAGTGGTTGCTAGGGGGTGGGGGAGAAGAGAATGGGAGTGACTGCTAACAGAGTGCGGATTTCTTTGGGGGTGAGAAAAATGTTCTGGAATTAGGTTGTGGTGATGGTTGTACAACCATGAGAATATACTAAAACTCACTAAATTGTACACTTTAAATAGGTGAATTTTATGCATGTGAATGATACCTCAATACAACTGCCGTAAAAAAGAAATACCCACCAAATGTTAATGCAATGGTTTGGGGAAGTATGGCAAGGTGCCAATTTTTATTTCTACTTTTTTGGTGTGTTTTTTTTCCAATTTTCCCCTTCTAATGGGCAGCTATTACTTCATTAACTGAAGCTCTAAAATCAGGCAGACTACTGAATTCAAATCCAAGCTCCTTCTGGATAAACTAGATCATATTGGGCATGTCACTTAATTATTTTACACCACAGTCTCCTCATGAAAACCTGAGGAATAATATAACTTAACTCACAGAGTAGTTGTGAGAGTTTAATAAGAGAATGCTGCAAAATGCTTAGATAAGAGCCTGACTCAAGAAATATCAGCTGCCATTTTTATTAAGAATACATGACAGTAAAATACTACTGTTACCAGCCAACTGAGCAGCAACAACCCCCACCACTGAAAAACTTTAATGTTTTCTTTTCTATAGAAGTGTTAAGTATAGAAATGTTAAGTCTCCTCCCTAGTTCTTTAGTTTCTTAGCTCTTGGGCTTTGATTGCTCTTCTAACCAGTTTGTGAATCTTGGAGGGAAGATCACCCTTGCTTCTTAATTGCTTTGTAAATCAGTTTCTTAATCTGAAACAATAGAAGTCTCCTACCCCTGCTTCAGATAATTATTTGAAAGTCTGAGACTTCCTAATATCCCCCAGGCCAGTAAGCTAAATGTCAAACCCATTCTGTGTCCAGACAACTGATGCCACCTGAGTGATGGACTGAATAGCCACAAGTTTCATAAGAACTAACAGATTTATATTTTTGTCCTCATTCAGAAGCCTTGAGGATGCAGGGCCTACCTCAACAAGCAAAGAAACCAACGCGGTCTTCCAGGTGGAGCCTGAGACCCCTTCCTCTCATCTGAGACCAGCTAGGGTGAGAGTTCCGTGAACCCCAATAGGCAGGGACAGCTCTACAGCCCTGCCCAGCAGGAAGCAGATACAGAAGAGACCTCCTGTCCTTCAGCTTCCCATAGAGATTTTATGGAGATCACGTCTCTGAAGGAAAAACTAGGCAGGCAGTTAGAGGCAGGCATTGGGTCTCTGCATTCCTACACGTCCCACAGAGTGTGACCTCCTGGGGGACATCCCTTCTCCACCCAAAACTCCCCATCGTATGTAATTACCTATCCCTGCGGGAAGAGCAAATGGGAAGAGCAAATGGGCGCAAAATATCCAACTAAATCAGACCACTCACTCACACCTGGGCAATACCTCTTGTTAATGACAGGTGCCAATCAAGTGGTCCTACGCCCAGAAAGAACAGCCCATTCTAGAGAAAAAGGATAAAAACCCCAAGTCCTGGGAAGGAAGCATGCGGCTGCTACTGCTACTGCTGTAGCAGTGGCTGTTACTGCTACTTCGGCTGCTGCTTCTTCCCTGCTCCTTTTTACCGCTTCTTCCCTTTGAGCCTCGCCTTTGCACGTGGCCCACACCACACTCTTTGGAATGTAACTTCTAGTAATGGGCCCTTGAGCCATCCTCTAGTACTCAGGTCTACTTTTATTTCTAAATGTACTATCTTTTCTAATAAACTTCTTATTCTACTGCTTTACTCTGGTATCTCGTTCAATTCTTTGCTCGAGTTGCCAAGGACCTGGACTTTGCGCTGAGAAGGGCCCACTCTCCGACAACACTACTCTAATTATTATAGGTAGGCCTTATATAGCAGTGCTATAGGTGCTTTACATAGTTTATCACATTTAGTCTCATAACTACCTTTTGAGGTGGGTACTCATGCCCATTTTACAGATGAGTATTTACTGTGGAGTAGATGAACACTTACTTGCCAGTGCCATGCAGTCTGTACATCTTGTAGGAATTTAGGAGAGGTAAAGAGCATAAAGAGCTGAGGCAATCAGGGAGGACTTCATGAAGGAAGTAGCCCAGGAAGGAAAGGAAGCTGGGCCCTGAACAATTGCACATGGGTGGGAAAGGGTGGTGAGTGCCTTGCAGGTGGAATGCAAGTTACAGAACAAAGAGGTGGAAAATATTAACATGTGGGCCCAGTAGAATGGCTCCCCCAAAGAAGGGTGGTGAGAAGAGGAAGAGCCGTTCTGCCATCAACCAGGTAGTGACCAGAGCATACACCATCAACATTCACAAGCGCATCCATGGAGTGGGTTTCAAGCAGTGTGTCCCTCAGGCACTCAAAAGACATCTGGAAATTTGCCATGAAGATGGAAACCCCAGATATGCGTAATGACACCAGACTCAACAAAGCTCTCTGGGCCAAAGGAATAAGGAATGTCCCATACCACATCCAGGTGTAGTTGTCCAGAAAGCACAATAGGATGAAGATTCACCAAATAAGCTCTGTACGTTGGTTACCTATGTACCTGTCCCCACTTTCAAAAATCTACAAACAGCTAATGTGGATGAGAACCAACTGCTGATTGTGGAATAAAGTTATAAAACTGCAAAAGAAAATTATTAACATTTGTGGGTGATGAGTAGACTGTGTTACATTATTCTCGGTACTTTTCTGCACCTTAAAAATAATTACTAATTAACAAAAATTTAAAATTTTTAATCACCACATTCTGGAGAAAAACAAACAAACATTTTGTCCCTTAAGTCTTTGACCTTCTTATAGGTACACAAAAGAAACATTTACTAGTTAGAAGAATCAGTAAAAGCGTGTTTTCTTTATTCTTTCTAACATACACCTTAATGTTTTAATTGCCTGTTTTAGTTACTAGGCCCTTAAGAGATTTTTTTCCACACACATCTACCTCATCCCTTGTCATAACTGCATAATATTCCACAAGAGCGATGTTTCATGCTTTATTTCTCCTTTCCCTACTTGATGCCCATTTTCCCGTATTACAAGCCCGGACCAGTATTCTTGTACGAGCCTTTGCATGCTCATGTTGACTGTTGCTCTGAGGTAGCTACCGAGAAGAAGTGTGGGTCATAAATCCAATTTTTAGAGAGTAAACCAAATAAGGGGTAAATGGGAAATCTTTGTACTTCGCTCTGAATTTGCTGTAAACCTAAAAACTGCTCTCAAGGAAGTGTTTGTTTTTTTTTAAGTAAATCAGGGACTTGGCACCCGGAGCCCCCCTCCCCGCGCTCTGCTCGCGTACCAGGGATGCAAGCGGTTTCTTACAAAGTCGGGCGCGAGCGTGGGGTCTCCGACAGTGCGCCCCCGCGAGCCCAGGCAGAAGGCGTGCAGATCCGGTGCGAGGGCACAGTGACCTACTACCCTCCCCGCCCGCGCTCTGGCCCCGCCTCTCGGCCCCTTTCATTGAGAAACCCCTTAGCGATCACGTGAAAGAGGCATGGTGGCCTCGTGACGTCACGCGGCGCCGGCCAATCGGGGCTTCTGTTTATGAGGCGGGGGAGGTCATCGGGCCGTTCCCGCCCCCGCACGCCCCCGCCCTCCGCAGCCGCGCCGCGCTCGGGCTCGGGTCGGGAGCGCTGAGCTGGACCTGGAGGCGGTGCGGCTGCAGGCCGCGCGGAGCGCAGAGCCGGTTACCTTTTGCAGCCGCGTCTCCGCCGGCTCCCGTCGCGGTCCCCGGGGCGCGGGGCGGCTCCAGTGTGCAACGGAAGCCGCCGGCCGTTGGGGGCGGCGGGATCTGCGTCCTGCTTGCGCGCCCGGAGGACATGCGGGAGAGAGAATGAGCCAGAGGGACACGCTGGTGCATCTGTTTGCCGGGGGGTACGGTACCGGCGGGACGTGCAGCGTGGGGTTTCAGAGGGGCTGGGCGGAGACGCGGGCGCCGGGGGCCTGCGGGACGAGGTGGCGAGGCCCCGGCGGGAAGCGGCCCGGAGGCCCCGCTGGGCAGCGTTGGGAGGACGGAACCGAGGAGGGACGTGAGGCCTTGGGCCTGCGGCGCTGGAGCTGGGCCTGGGGAGCGGCGGGCGGGGCCCGGAGCGGCGCGGGGCCCTGGGCCCCTGCGCAGGGCGGCCTAGCGGGTGTCTCGCGGGCGGGCTCGCGGGGAGGAGCGGAGCCGCAGGCCTCACGGAGGCTGGTCAGCCCAGGGGCGCGCGGGGCGGGCCGGGCGGAGGCCGAGGACAAAATGGGCGCCGGCGCCGCCTCCTGGCCTTCGCGCGGCGCTGGCTCGGGGCCGCTTCCCGGCGCTCGGGCCGGAGGTTCCTCGCTCTGCCCGGGTGGGTGCTCCGGGGCCTTCCCCACACCACATGGGCTTTGGCGTTCTTTCTCCCGCGGGAGCGGTAGGTTTCGAGCGTCTGCAAAATTTCCTTCCCCAGCTTGGAGAAAAGCGACTCCCTGCCGGTTACAGGAGAAGGTGCGGGATGGGGAGAGGTCACATGCCTCGGTGGCAGTGCGTGTGTGCAAGGTTAGGACCAAGCCTCGGGTCTTAGATGGCCCGCCTAAGCGCTGCGGACACTTGGTTGAGCCAGGTTGGTCTCCTATTTTTTTTTTTTTTTTGAGAGCAATGCACCGACCCTCATAAGTGGGACCCGAACCGGGGCCGCTGCTTCCCGAGCCAGTGCTTAACCACCGCGCCACTCGGCCGGCCCTAGTCTCCTTTTTTAGGTTTGGTACTTACAGATTATTTGGAGAATCATAACTAAAGTGTAGGAGTTCTTTCGGATCATAGTCTTAATCAAAAATGGCTACGATGAATTATGCTGAGACGCGGCTCGGCCTCTATGGCCGTATACAGCCGCATTCTCTGAGGCCATCCAGTTGGTTTTTAACATCGACCTTTTTAAGAATAGTAAGGTAATGCATAAGCAGTTCTATTCAGTGCCTGGGTTTGAGTTGAGCATATGGACTCTAGCGTCAGTTACTTTCCTTGCCACATCCATTCAATAAACATTTATTGCACACCAATTTATTGCACAACCACTGTTCTGACATCAAAAATACAATTTTTTTTTTTTAATCCGTGAGACCCAGTTTAGGTAAAATTTGCTTTCCACATTGCTGAAAACATTTGCCAATAATCTTGGCAAATTAAATCATTAAAAAACCAAAACATTAGCCATGTAAATATTCCTGTGAAGATCTTGTTCGGCAAATAATTGGATTTCCTCTTATAATTAGGCCGTGATGCCTGAAAGTTAGGAGACTGCACATCTACGTTGGGCCATTGTTTTAATTTGAGTGCAAAATGGACACATGGTAGTAATTGCTTCATCTGTAAAACGAGGAACTTATAGTGTATGATCTCTGAGGCCCTTCTCTAGGTTCTAACATTTCTACTACTCTGCATTCAAGATTCACTTACCATTTTCTTAAAAGTAGGGCGCCTTTATTTGAAATGTTAGCTTGATTGCACTAACTCCTCAGTTCGGATTAGATATCACCAGTCACTTTCATATTATTATTATTAACACATGTAAAGGCTCTCAGGTTAGCTTTCTCTTTAAAAACAGGAGTGGAGATTTTTGCAGCATCTAAACACAATTAGATTTAGGAGCCCTTCCCCCAAAGAACCAGCATGTGCAGGTTATTTCAAGTATATTAAAGGAGGTACCTGGTATGTAGGGCCTGACACAAGATAGGTGCCCAGCCTTGTAAATTCCCTTCCTTGGCACTTTGTCTTGATTTTACATTTATATGTGGTTGCATAAGTCATTTCAATAAACCTGGCTTATCTTAGAGAAACATTAGAACTAGAAGGATGGTAAAGATCACGTTTCAGATCTTGGAAATAGACAACGTTATTATACTTTTGAAGTATTCTACTGCCCTGATTTTATAAGGAAGCAGGTGAAGTAATTTCATAAACATAACAAAATTTCTGTAGAATCAACATATTTGACATCCAAGTGGGAGTTTCTTAACTGACGTAATGAATGGATAGATTAATAATGTTGTCTGCATTACTGTCTATATTTTTATTAGCCTTATTTCCATTATTTTCACCTTTTTTGTTTTTCCTTGTAAAAATGCATTCTTTCATTCTTACCAGTAGATTACAAGACTAAGGGGGGGTTGCTTATCCTGATGTAAAATATTCTCAAATAAACTATTTTGAATTAGTATAGCACAGCAGTGTGGATTATGAACCCCTGAGAGGTCCCAAGATCCTTTCAGTGATCTGAGAGGTTAAAGTTGTTTTCACAGAAATACTAAGACATTATTTGCCTTTTCGCTGACTGTTGTACTGATGGTGCAAAGGTAGCAATGAGTAAAACTGCTGATGCCTTAGGCAGTGTCACCAGATTGTGCTAATTAATAGCCATGGTACTTGGAATTTTAAAAACCAGTTTCACTTACAAATGTTCTTAAAGCAATAAAATTAATTTGACTAAATCTTGACCCTTTAGTACACATCTTTATTTCATATTCTGTGTGACAAAATGGGAACTATGAATAAATTACTTCTGCATACCAAAGTAGTTCTGCAGTTGTTTCAGTCTCAAGCTGAACTAGCCTCTTTTTCATGAGAACCACTGTTACTTGAAAGAACAATTGATAGACTTGACTATGTGGCATATATTTTCTCAAAAAATGAAGCAAGTGGGCCTGTTGCTTCAAGGAAAACCACTGATAACATTTGTTGCCATATGGTAAAATTTGAGTTTTCAAACAAAAACTAGAATTTTTGAAATCTTGAATTGACGAATGTAATTTTTTTATGTTGTGTAATAATACGTGTATCAACATTTCAAAGATCTGTATAAACCAGGAAACCAACGTTTTTCAGATGACCAGTGTATGATGTAATAGAGTCATACATAGATAGAATACTAAGACTGCAAGATAGACCAACGGATTTTAGTGTACCAAGGTGAAAAGTTTGGTTATCATTCAGATTCCATATTGCAGTGGTACGTTAACTTTAAGCACCTACCACTTGTCAGGTTTAATGTGATAATGAAGAATATTCACAATTATCTGAAAAGGACTGAATCATAGCATTAATTAGAAGTTGTTCGTAGTAGACCATAATAGGACACTGTTTTTTTTCTGAAATGGGAGGAGTCATAATTGCAGGAGTTTTAAGGGCTCACTGGTCATCTGGTCACTATGTTTAGAATAGACTATACATAGGGCAAGGGCAGAAGTAGGGAGATGATTTGGCTATAGCAGTAATCAAAATGAGAGATAATGGTCATACATAGCAGGTTGTGATGCTTTAGATGTAGAGTGTGAAGAGGAGTTCAGAATAACTCCAGGGTTTTTAGTTGAGGAAATTGGAAGGAGGGATTGCTGTTAGCTGAGATGCACAAGGTTGCAGATGAAACAGGTTTGGGGTAGGGAAAGACCAGTAGTTCCATTTTAGACATGGGAAGTTTGAGAAATAGGTCAAGAAGCCAATTGTTCAGGTGGTTGGATATATTAGTCTGGAGTCCAGGAAAGAAAAGTCTAGACTAGAGGTGCACGTTTAGTAGTTATTGGAACCTAGATGGTGCCAGGAGCCTAGATGAGATCAATAAGGAAGTGAATGTAGAGAAGAGAGGGTCAAGGATTGACCTCCGGAGACTTCAGAAAGAAGTCAGTAGAAAAGGAAGAACCAGCAATGAAGACAGAGTGACCAAGAAAATGTGTTCTGAAAATCAAATGAAGCAAAATTCACAGTATTTAGGAAGGAGTGGGTGATCAGCTGTCATGTTACTGTCAATTAAGATGATGTCTGCGAGTTGTTAATCCTTGAATTTAACAGTTGGAGACCTTTGATGATTTTTTGATTTTTTTTTTTTTTTTTTTGAGGGCAATGTCACTGACCCTCATGTGGGACCCGAACTGGGGCCGCTGGCTTCCCAAGCCAGCGCTTAACCACCACGCCACTCGGCCGGCCCCCTTTGATGATTTTTAAGTCAGAGCAGGGAATAAAGGTCTGATCAGAGTAGGAGAGAAATTAGAGATGACAGGTAGAACTTTGAGATTTGCTGCATAGAGAAGAAGCAAAGCAACAAAGCAATAGTTTTGTGGGGCAAATTTACTAAACCTACCATGTATCCTCAGTATATTTTGTTTCTATAGTGAATTTTGGTCCTCAGTCTGATAGCTTATTGTTTTTCCTGAAAGACTATATAACTACATCTTGGGCTATATGATATGGCTTCCTTCTGTGTTTCTATGTTTATCTAATTTAGCTAATCTTTTCTTTTTTTCAATACTTTGATGTTTTGATTTTGCCTTGCCATTTAAAATGCCTAGCCAGCGGCCCTGGTTCCGTCCCACATATGAGGGCCAGTGACACTGCCCTCAAAAAAAATAAAATAAAATAAAATGCCTAGCCTGTTAATTTCCCCCCCCTGCATCAGAAATACTACCTGAACCTTCCAAAATACTTGTGTCTGTCTGACTTCTCGTAAGTTAGTCTGTCAAGTGTATAGAGTATGTCCTTCATTCACTGTTTCAAGAACTTGTATTGTTTCTTACCCAGATACTAAAGCTTCAGAGAAAATACCTCAACAAATTTACTACTGGACAAACAATTTTGATAAGACTTCCTAAATAGTTTTTACAAAATTGCAGAGATGGGCTACATGCTTTGAGAATGAAGAGCTCCTTGGCTAACATTTTTCTTTTTTTTTTTTTTTTTTTGAGGGCAGTGTCACTGGCCCTCATAAGTGGGACCCGAACCGGGGCCGCTGGCTTCCCAAGCCAGCGCTTAACCACCGTGCCACTTGGCCGGCCCTTGGCTAACATTTTAATGGATCTCTTCCTTAGTGATATTTCGTAATTTGACTAATGCCCTAATTAGGAAATTACAGTGAGTGTTACCTGCAGACAGAAAAATGACAAAATATTTCAACCTATTCATTTTGGTGTACAAAGCTGAACACTTGCAATTGTGAGACAAAATAGGTTTGCTTAAAGTTAACAAAAATACATTTCTAAAGTACCTATTTTACATATGTACATATTACACACATACACATGCACACACCAGTATTATGGACCCAATCAGAATAAGTTTTGTCTGTTTATAAATTACCTTGCCTATAAAAAACAAATGTCGTGCTCCATATAGACTTAGAAAGTTAAAATCAAGGATATTGTGTCTAACAGCCACAGTCTTGGAATCCCAGTTGTTTTCCATGACCTTGCCTTTCCTTAGTGGAATCCTGGGTGACCTTGGGTTCCTCTGCCTTGATGTGCTAGCGAAAGTCTTTCAAAGCCGGGAAACTATACTGCAGCCTGAGGCTATCCGGCTAATGGGGGTTTTGTGCTTGTGCCCCTGACTTGGGGATTGATGACTATCTATGGCTGAAAGTGATCTGTTTGCTCCTCATACTTTTACTTAAGGAACAGTTTCTGTTTCCTCTTTTTTTATCCCCTTCATCCGCCTCCAAACTTCTCATTCCTATGTTGCTATAACTTGGGTGAGAGAGAGCATTTTGAGGCCCCCAGAGGCTTCCTCTTGCTTATAAGACCTATTTGCACAGATTTTGTTTTGTTTTGTTTTCTTTAACCAGTCTCTTGGTTACATTGTGCCTAATTTTAAAAAAAAAAACAAAAAAAAACGGCCTCCATTCTAAGTAGATTTAGCCATTGCTTGCTTGACTTAAGGGATCCATGGGCCCTTAAGTAGTTAAAACCCTTGGCAGGCCAGAATTATTAAACAATTCTTAAATATTTTCTAAAATCAATGCATAGTTGTACGATTACCTCATTCGTCAAGCAACCTTGGCTTTATATCTTTCAAATGTCTGACATTTGCCTATAGAAGTCATTCAGGGGCCTTAACCTGGATATACCAAGGGTACGGTAATATTTAACAGTTTTATAGATTCTTAACCTTAGAAACTTTAGATTTTTTATATTCCCGGATAATGAACTTTGCTCTTCTGCTATCAAACTTGGCTGTTCTCTCCTTGGAATTCTTTGCAAACGAAAGCATTTCAAGCAAGGAGAGGGCAACTTATAACTTTTTCTTTAATAGTAAAGCTTCCAACTTCATCCTTATTAGTAGTAGCAAATTACATCAGTGATACCTTGCAACTGATCTTAACCTATGTCTGGATCAGAGGGACTCAGGACCAGATAGAAGACAAGAAATAAAACGAGGGCCTGCTTTAAGGCACTTGTAGTGGGGATTGTGAGGGGAAGGAGGAAAGAAGTTTAGAATGTGGAACCAGTGAGCCTTGAAGATAGCTGGATATCAGAAAGCCTCTGTATCCCTTCTTCTCCGTTCCAACTGATGTTAGCCTTCAGTACCTCATAGCTAGATACTTACAGGAGCTTCTTCACTTGGCCTTTAAAAAAAAAAGTATGTATTTAAGGTGTACAACAGGCTATACATAGTGAAGTGATTACTGTATAGCATATCATCTCACATAGGTACCATTATTTTGTGATGACAGTACCTGAAATTTGCTTTTACAGATTTCCAGTGTTCAATCCAGTATTATTGATTATAGTCATTATGCTGTACATTAGAACTTTAGACCTCTTCATCTTACATAACGGCAGTATTATACCCTTTGGTCAGCACCTCCCCGTCTCCTCACCCATGGTAACCACCCTTCTACTCTCTGCTTCTGTGTATTTGACTTTTAAACGTTTCACGTAAAAGCGAGATCATGTTGTGTTTTTCTTTCTGTGTCTTGCTTATTTCACTTAGCATCACGCCTTTGTTGTTGCATATGCCAGTATCTTCCACATGGCCCTTTAGACTCCGGATTCTTCCCCTTCTTGATCCACGATTCTTCACAGCCTCAGTACACTCTACATCTCCATCTTGATAATTTTTAAAGCATTATATTGGCTATGCAAGTTGATGTTTGCGAGAAATTTCATTATTATCAATAGTAAAATATTTAAATCAGTGTTTACTGCTAAAAAACTGTGGGGGAGTGGAATAAGACTAACAACATTTTTAACATTAATATTTTTATATAGAATGTTTTAAAAATAATTTCTAGTCTTTTCCATTCATTGTTTTATGATTTGCCTTACTTGACAGAATTAATTGTGTTGCCCACATCTTATAGATTCATAAATGAGACAGGTAGTGTATATTTAATATATTTAGTTGTGCTCACATCCATTTAATTGTGAAGCCGAGAGTGCATGGAGCCAGCCCCCTGCTGTTATTAATAAATAGCACACTGCTTTAATCTCACACTAAATTGACCAGCCCATAAAAATACCTCTACCCAAAAACTATTGGGTTGTGGGAAAAGTCATGACACATTTTTGCAACGAAAAACAGAAAAAATACGTCATGACTTTTCCAACAACCCAATATATAAGATGTGTAATAATACAGAACAAATATTTTTCCCTACCATGCCTGGTTAAATTGTATCTAACTAGTATAGAACAGTGTTTCAAATTTCATAGCAAATTTCATAACCCATTAGTGGATTATGAAGTGAATTGGGTTGCTCTGTGACCAACATATTTTTAGAAGTAGAATAGAAAATAGTAGTGCATTGCATATAACAGATAAATATTGTTCTGTAAAATGTCTGTCTGTGCATGTGGTTATATTGCATACTGCATCTTGATGTGAAATATCTCATGGGTAGAAGTCAAAGATTTGAAAGCCACTGATCAAAGGGACTAAGAATCAGGAGATAAGTAAGCTTTGTTCTTTAAGTAACTGGCTGTCAACTCGGAGCAAATAATTTTCCCTTGCAGGACTTCTGTTTTCTCACCTACTATATTATAGACTGATTGGAGGATGTGGGGCAAGGCTAGAAGCAGGGAGACACTTAGGAGGTTACTGCAGTGACCTCAATAAGATATAGTGGCTTCTACACAATAGAGTACACAGATACCGAATTATAGTCTTGTACACCCGAAAATTATATAATGTTATTAACCAGTGTTACCATAATAAATTTAATAATTAAAAAAAGATTGAGTGGCTTAGACCAGGATGGAAATTGTAAGAAGTTGTCAAGATTTTGGATTTTGAGGTTCTGAGCCAGATGCTTGCACACTATACACATCGTTTTTTCATGGGGTCCAGTGGGTCCCAGAAACATTAACCACATTCTGCAGTTAAAAACCCCTGCTATTTTTTTTAAAATACTAAGATTTTGATAAATTAATTAAAAATAAAAAAATGTATGCAGAAGGTAAAAAAGCTGCGGAAACATAATAAAACCCAACATTCCCCAGTTCCCCTCCCATCTCTCTAGTAGGAACTTCTTGTAAGTCTTAGTTATATATTTCCTTTGGAATTTTCATCATCCATTTCTGGTAGATGAGGATTTAGTTATATTGTGCTCCTCCCTATTGCCCCCTTTTTTTCATTCTCTCAGCACAGTTAGTTATTAATACATCACAATTTGTTGTTAAATCAGTAGTCAATGCTTGCTTTCTTGAATAACTTCATTCTTTTCCCTGGAGTTAATAATGACCTCACATTTTAAAATGCTTGTTTAGTTATGTGAGTCCTTATACTTGAATATTTATTTTCATATGGTCAAATATATTCATCTTATTAGTCTTTTCCTGGAGATTTTTAGTCCTCTGAACTCGGTCATCCTAATCTTATTCGGACTGGTTATTTTCTAAGCCTGACATTTCACTACCATCTTGGGACTCCTTGCTCCCTCTCCTGAGTTATTCTGTTCCTGCATTCAGTCCTCCCTCCCCCATTTTATTGAGATACAATTGACATATAATATTGTATTAGGTTTATATAATGATTTGATATATATTCCCTCTGTTTTAGTTTACTCCCTTAATTTATGGAACACGTGCTTTAGTAGCTGTGTAAAGGTACAAGGTAGGAGATTTCTCGAATATTTGTCTCCTTTAGCTAATTTTTGTGAGGGTGATAATTAAGCTCAGTTCTTCTCTAGCTACCAAAGGTGATTGTATGCAGTCAAATAAATGAAGCATTTCAAAAACTAATCTTCTGAAATAAAAATGTTACATTTTAGTACCTTGGAAAAGCTGCAGTTGCCCACCTGTTCTACAGCACTGTGCATGTGTTCTAACTTACGAATTAAGTAGATAAGTTTCGTTCTTTTCATTTTTTTTTTTTTTTTTTTGTAGATGTGGTGGTACAGTGGGCGCTATCCTGACATGTCCACTGGAAGTTGTCAAAACACGGCTACAGTCGTCTTCCCTGACAGTTTGTATCTCTGAAGTTCAGCTGAGCACCATGGCTGGAGCCAGTGTCAACCGCGTAGTGTCTCCTGGACCCCTCCATTGCCTAAAGTGAGAGCACAGAATTCACGAATTTTTTTTTCGTCTGTTTGCCTTAATGATGTCCATATATTTGTTTATATTCTGCCATATTTTAAAAACTTTTTACAAACTTAATGACAGTTACTCTGAATTATGTTAATTAGAAACGATAATCCCTAATGGAGGGTAACAGTTGAATAAAACGTAATATTATTTCCAAATTGTGTATTTGGAATATTTTTTACATTTGTCCAATGGATTTATTTCCTAAAGCCTATTATAAGTATTTTAAACTATTCATTTATTTTTGTAATGTGATAATGTTAAATGTTAATTCTTTATGTGTGTCTTTAATCTTCTAAGTAATCACACAAGTAAGTACATCCAATTAATGACAGTCTTTGATTTTTATATAACTGAGATTTATAACTGAGCTTTACCTCAAAGTTCTACTGATTTTAAAATATGAGTCAGTGTTCTTGATGGTTTGAAAAAGATTTTTTTTTTTTTTACATTTAACTATACTTTATTATGTTACAAATTGGATTTGAAATTTCAAATGCAATGAAATTAGGGTTTGCATGTTTAAAGTATGTAATGTAATGCCTTGTGTGTCTGCCTTATCAGCACACTGGGGATATAATCTGTTTGAACTTAGTTCAATAGTGTTTGTTTTGTAGTAGCAAATAAACTCATACTGTGTGTTTATCTTCTTTACCAAAAGATTTTATCAGTCTTTTTCAAACTTACCTAAGCACATAAATAAGTAGAAGAAAATAGTTACAATTTTGGATTAAAATGCCATACTTCTATGTAAATATTTGTCTGATTAATAATAGAATATTTTAATATCATGATTTTAACATTTACTACCACTGATTATCTCGCCTTAAAGTTCTTCCTTTGAACTTTGTGACAATACTATATTTTTTATTCTGTTTTCCGATGGTTTTGCCTTCTCTGACTTTCCTCAAAGGAACTGTAGGACCCTCTGGATTCTGCTTTAATTTTTCAGTTTTTCAGGCCCTCTTATATGAGTCAGTTGAACATGTTTCACCTCTGTCAGCACACAGCTGACTTTCCAGTCTGCATTTGCTGGCCCTCGCATCCCTTCACTCTCTTTTCCTTTTTTTCCCTACTCAGGGACTGTGTCCTAATCAATCTTATTTTGTGGCTGCTGCTGCTGCTTTTTTCCTTTCTCCAACATCTTTATTGAGATATAATTCACATATTCACAGAGTTGTGACCATCACCATTTTCTAAATGTAGAACATTTTTCATTATCACCACCAAAAAAAACCTTATTTATTTGCAGTCACTGATTTTGTCACTTCCCTCTTACCCTCCCCACAAGCCTAGGCAACTACTTTTTGTCACTACAAATTTGCCTAATCTGGACATTTTGTATAAATGTAATTATATAATTTTTTGTGACTTGTTTCTTTCACTTAACATGTTTTCAAGGTTCATCCCTGTTGTAACAAGTATTTTTTTTTTTTTTTTTTTTGAGGGCAGTGTCACTGGCCCTCATATGTGGGACCGAACCTGGGCCGCTGGTTTCCCAGGCCAGCGCTTAACCACCGCGCCACTCGGCTGGCCCACAAGTATCTTTTTATTGTCAAATATTTCATTGTTTATCTACCCTTCGGTTGGACATTTGAGTTGTTTCCACTTTTTGGGTGTTATGAATAATGCCACTATAGATAGGGACATGATTTTTTTATTTCTCTGGGGAATATACTAGGAATGGAATTGCCAGGTCATATAATAAGTAACTTTATGTTTAACGTTTTAAGGAGCTACCAAACTGTTGCTCCAAGTGGCGACATCATTTTACAGGCCCAAGACCAGTAAATGAGATTTCCAATTTCTGCACATCCTTGCCAACCCTGGTTTTACTATGCCTTTTTGCTTATAGCCATCCTGGTGGGATCAAAGTGTTTCACAGCTTCTTAACCAGGAACTTTAGGACCCCCTCCCACCCCACCCCACCCCCACACATACACACACACACTCTTAGATGAAATTGTATGCAGAATTGTATTTGCAGATTTGTATTGTTTAAAAGGACACTTACCTTCCTTATTTTCTCAAAGGAACTTACAATACAGAAAGGACTAGCAAACACTGAATCTTTAAAATGTGCACTATAATTTGTCATTCTTAATTCTGCTTCTGTCTAATCTAGTTTTATCAAAAGTGGTTCATGACCCATGTCTAGAAGCATAGTGAAAATGTAAATTGCTGCGCATTCTCCTATACCTATTGAATCAGAATATTTTGAGGGTGGGATCAGAGAAATCTGCATTTTAAACAAATGCTTCAGTAATAAAGATAAGTGCTTACTGTGAGCAATAAAGATAAGTGCTTACTGTGAGCTAAGAACTCTTTTAAGCTTTTTATGTATTATTTATTCCTCACAGTAACTGAAAAAAAGTGCTGTTTTTCTTTATTTACTGCTGATGAAAATAAGGATAAGTGAAAAGTCACTACTTTATGTGCTCACAGCTATTCAGTTACCAAAATTGGGCTTCAGAGAAGTCTGGCCCCACAACTTAATTAACCATTATGCCAAATTGCCTTTTTAAGAAATCATGCTTAAGCATATAGATGCTTGAGAACCACTGGCCAAGTCTGTTAACTCTAAATTAAAATACCTACTTTTCCTCAGTCTCTGTTTCTCCTTACCTCCACAACTTAATTTAAAAACCCACCCTCAGAAAGCCTTCCATGACTTAGACATGCATCTGTTCCTTTCCCGACTGGGCATATGTGTCTAGCTTATACAGTATTTACTAATTATTATGGTCTGTTAAATCTTTTGTTTCAATATAATTCTTTTTTCCACAACTAGACAGCAAATTTTTCCATAGCAGGAGCCTCACCCTCCCTTGCTTTTACTCTGCTTAGTCTTTATACTAAAAGATTTGTCCCCAATCAACGAAAGGACCTCAAATACTGAGAGGGAACTACATTTCGGATTGGGATTGGGAGAAAGAGAACAAGACCAAGAGTTTTTTGTTTTTTTTTTCCTTTTGGTATAATACTATATTTTGTGAATTTTTATCAGTTCCCAAGAAGTACTAGAAAAGAATTCCATAATTCCATCAAACATATTGACCTGTAGGATTTGGCTCCAATAACATCTGATTGGGAATTGAATTTGCTGGTAGAAATAATGAAATGGAAAAGATTAAAGATAATAGTAGCATGACAATATGAAAATAAATGTAGGGAGAAAAGGAAGGGACAAGGCAACATAAACTGGTAACTGCAATACTGCTGCAGAGACAGAAGAGACAGTTTAGGGAATATAATCAATAAGGTTGTAGGTATTTTTTTTTTTTAGGGGAACAGACGGATGCATGTCCTTTTAGGGAGGTCACTTCATGGATGGTGTAGTGGCCTGACCACTGCACTGTACATCTGAAGCTGCCGCTGAACAATATTATATGTCAACTATAATTTAACACATATATAGTCATGGGATGTGGAATATAGTGTGGGGATGGAGTCAATGGAATTGTAATAGATATGTATGATATCGGTTGGGGGGGTAAAGAGGGGGAAGGGGGGAATCACTTTGTAAGGGGTGAAAAAAACTATTGCATTGTTTTGTACATCTGTAATAATAATAAAATAAAATTAAAAAAAGAAAATGTAGAAGTCTATATTATTATATCTTTAAAACTTAGGAAAGAATCTAAATGGAGTTCTTTCTATTATCACTAGTAAATCTATTATTAATCTTCCATAATTTATGCTATGTCAAGAAAAACAGCTTTTCATAAGTAAAGAAAATTGACCAGAGCAGCATAACATAGTATAAACATGTGGGATTTAGACTCTTAAGTTTGGTATACAAATAAAGTACTAGACTTTGAAGGATGTTCATTTCTAAATAATATTTTTCTCTTTCAGGATGATCTTGGAAAAAGAAGGGCCTCGTTCCTTGTTTAGAGGATTAGGCCCCAATTTAGTGGGGGTGGCCCCTTCCAGGTAAAAAAAAAAGAAAAATTAAGCAAAACTGTGGCAATTTTATCTTGTTTCAAGTTTAATGAGGGGAGACACTGAAGTCCAGGTGGTAAGAATAAAGCATTGTGGTGTAACTAACAGGTATCAGTAAAAGGCTGGGCAGTTTGTAGCATGTGGACGTACAGGAGCTCACAGTGAGATCATTGTGAAGTACTTTCTGCACCAGGTAGAAAAGACAAAAAACCAACTAGTGCTAAGAAAGGAGAAGACCTGGGGCTCTGGAACTCATCCTGGTTTTCAGTGTAGGGGACAAGCTAAACAGTTAGAATGGCTTCATTCCGTATTAAAGAAGCCCAAAGGCCTTAATACATTAATTTGTCGTTTCTCTCTAATGTGTTTTTATCATAGATTAACTTCTTCCATGATAGAACATTGCAGAGTTTACATTTCAGATTGAAAGTGCATACCCAGCTCTCTGTGTCCAAATAGTATACCAGACCCATGTCTCATTGTTTATTGCTTTTCAACTTCTTATGGCCTATTTTCTCTCTTTAAAAAAATTATCCAAAATTTCATCTTTATTGTAAAGACCAAAAAAAGTATAGCTTAAGGCTTGACATTCTACCTTAAACCCTTCTCTCTCACCCAGTGCACCTCCTCAGACACACTCTTCTTGCCATAGAAAACCAGCATTAATGAACACTTTGGTGTATAGTCTTCCATTAATTTTTCCTGCTTATCATTTACATAAAATGTATAATAGGTATACCTATTATCATTTAATAAACTGAATCATATTAAATATTTCACCCAATTTGTCTTGAAGCTTTTTCCATGAAAATATGTAGTTTTTTAAAAATTGCATAGTATGACTGCCATCATTAATAAGCATTCCCTTAATGATAAACCTTTAGATTAATTTCCAGATTTTTGCTGTTAGAAACAATGAACTTTCATGAACTTAGCAGTACCTTTACCTTTGAGTAAACAAGTATATTTCTTTAGGGTAGTTATTTAAAAGTAGAATTTCTGGATAAAAGGGCATATGCACATTTAAAATTAATTAGTATTGCTCAACTACCTTCTGAAAAGGCATCTCATATTTTTATTCTGAAATTGTGAATTAGTTGCCCGTTATACCCCTGTTGGCTTCTATCCATGTCTTTTAATACTTGCCAAATAGATTGAACATGATTTTTCACTGTTTTAATATACGTTTGTTTAATTTTTGGTGCAGTCACACCCTCCTTGTAATTATTTGTATATCTCTTCTGTGAATTACCCGTATATATATTCTTTGTCCTCTTTCTCATTAGGATGTCCTTTTGCCTTACTGATTTCTAGGAATGCATTGTTTATTCTTTTCACAGTTTGGCATCATTAAATGTATCTTTTTTTTTTTTCTTTTTCATAAAGCAGTTGTTTAATTTTGAATTATATTAACTTCCCCCTTTTGTACTTGTTTGTCTACTCTGTCCCTTATTGGGCCAGATAATTAGGATTGTTGGGAAATAACAGGATATTTGAAACAACAAGCACCTAATGCAGTGCCTGGAAAGCTAAATGATGAAGAGGTAGTTGGGATGCATAAAGTCATGGTCGATATGTTAACAGGAGATATTTACAAACTTAATGGAATGTTTACAAATGTTGGAAAATATCACCTGACCTGATGGGGCTGATTTCTTTTGGAGTTGTCTTGTCTGTTTAATGATACTGTGAACTACTGTATAGTACAGATTAGAATAAACTACAGTATCTCAAAATTGTTTAATATGTACTTTGATCAGTTGGGTCAGTTCTAGCTTTCTCTCTCCACAAAAATAAAATGTAAGTGCTCATACCGTATTTCCTTAACTCAGGTGTATTTAATATAGTCTTGGTATTACACCAACCTTTCAGCCTTTGTCATGTGCTTTCAAAATTTTATACAAATATTTTTTATTACAGTTAGTTGCTGTCAAAGTATTGGGGTAGGGTGAGGGGGTGTCTGAGGATGCTTTCCATTTGAGCTTGTCTTTTTCTGAATGAGTCAATACAAAAAGTACTTCAGGGTCTTCCTGGGAAAAATGTGTAAATTAAGCTGATGTTACGTGAGAATGTAGCTAAGACTTCATTTTTTAGATTTCTCTACTCTAAAATTACAAAGATCAATTTAGATGTCATTTAAATCTTATGAATTAAGCAACATGCTTATTGATAAAAATTTTAAATCTTTATTTTAGAGCAATATACTTTGCTGCTTATTCAAACTGCAAGGAGAAGTTGAATGGTGTACTTGATCCTGATTCTACCCAGGTACACATGATTTCAGCTGCAATGGCAGGTATGAATATATAATACTAAAAAAACAAACAATTTTCTGAGATCTAGAGACTTAATATTGAATTATGATAAATTTACATTGTAAAGTTAAGACAATGTGCTTTTCATGATTAGCATCCACAAATATAATTTTTATATTTATTAGTATACAATAAATTTGATCAGGAGGTATATGTAAAATCTGTTGTCAATTGGCATTTTGTAATTAGGAGTTTGTGATAGCATACAGGTAATATATTTACATTGTCTTGTGTAGTTCTCTAAATATTTAGTGATCACTTTTAATAGTTTTAAGAATCCAACCATGATTACACTATAAGTAAGTTATGGAGCTGTAATTTATTCTTCTCTCCTCAATTTCTGTTAGTGCCTTTTCCCTTTTTGCTGCATGTTTTGGCTTCTGTCTGAAATGTGCCGGCAGTTCTTGGTAAAGTATTCATTTTGTCCTGTGCTCAAATGCTGAAATTTTTGTGAATGATGTATTACTGATAACTCAGTTACTGTAATGTATACATTTTGAAAAATATGTGTAGTATTCCACGTAAATCACACTATAGACAGCACTCAAAATTTTCACACTGGCTATGTGTACATGCTTGCGATAGAAATGTTTCCAGGCATTCTTCTATCATCCTTGAGTATATCTGATTCTGAATTAAAACAACCAGTCCTGAACCACTCTCTGCACTGTCTTAAAGATAAACTGGAAGACTGGTTTGACCAGTCTGGTTCTGGAATCATTTGCTGCTATGCGTGTTAGACAAAGCCATGATCTTTGGTTCTTATTAGAAAATTCTGTACAATTTTCTGAGATTTGTTGCATATTTATCCATACGTCACATTTCCAAATTATGCTATGACTTTATAAAGCAAATTATATCTACTTTCATCTACTATTGATCAATTAATTGAGTGTCAGCTATGTGCTTAATAATGAGTGCCTTAAACTGTTAACCATTTTCTGTTTAGAAATAAATTGGATCAGTTTGAACCACATACTTAACGAACTAAGTGTAAGTTGGAAATACCAATTTCTGAAAGGTCAATATCCATGTGATAAATCTAGCATATACCTTACAAAATATTTTCAAGGCCTTTTTTATATTTAGTAACTGTTGACTAACTCATTGAAGTTTTAAAGCTGGAAGGTGGTGAAATACTCTTATTTTAAAAATGTGGAGAGATCTTGGGCACATTATTAATGTATGTGAGCATCCATTGTTTTATCCTTGGAATGAGTAGGTTGCTCTACATAGATTTGGATTTTGAGAATTAGCTCTTCGGTACCATAGAGATCGTCTAGTTACAACTGGAATTATTTTTTAATGTACTTCTTACAGATGTTGAATACGAATAGATTTTCCCTCTACACATTTCAGTGGGTATAAGGTAAAAGTTAGTAGCTAATTTCAATCTGTATAACCAGTATATTAGGAACTTTAAGAATGTATTTCTGGATTACCAGTGTTTATGTTTTTGTTTTTTAATCCCAGAACATTATGAAGAAATGTTCATCATTCTTTTTTGGAAGAATTAAAACCAAGAAAGTAGAAGAGTAAACACTTAAATTGAGGATAGTTGTTATACAGTATTGCAAATTTAGAGTTTCTGAGTATCTTAATTCCCTCTGGAACATTAAAATAACTCATCAGCATTTATTACTATATTTGTATCAATTGCAAAGAATTTCAGTGGAATTATTGTTTTGCACTTTTTAAAAAAAATGGGAACATGTTAACTTTTTTTTTTATATCTATATATTGATACTATTTCCGAACTTGAATTCCTTGAATTTTAGTTAATTGATAATCTTATACTTTGAAAATACTTCTTCTATTTGTTTTCAGTTACGTTTTTTTTTTCTTCTGAGAATTGTGCTTTCAGAGCTTTCTTGCACTGTTCATGAGCATTAACATTTAGTTTTGCGGGTTTTATACATAACTACCTGGTTGGTAAAACTGAAAGGTCCCATGCAGATTTGTTAAGGTTAGCCTTTTGCCCCCTTCATTCTTGAAATAACCTAGACCAGATTGCTCTGGTTTTTCCTCATGATCATGTTTTAGAGGCCTTATAAATTATGAATTGGGGGTGCAAAGTGCTTAGAGGCAGTCATGAAAAATTGTTTTTCATCTGGCTATTAAAAAAAAAATGCTAACCTTGTCATTTTAATATCAAAAAAACATCCAAATAGATCATTAATGATATTGCCTGCAAGAATTTTGCCACATCAAGCAACACACACATTAAGAATTCAATAACATACCTTGTACATAATTTTATTTCAAGTAACCTCTCAATTCAGGTGTATTTTTCATGTTATCCATAAGAACTAGAGTGTTTAGATCTAAATCTTTTTAGTTAGGACAATTTATTTAAAGTGGGTCTTGGCCTTCGTTTGTTGTAGTGTATAAGGGAATACTATAAGAATTTGTTAAACTATGAATTAGGGCTATAAATTCTCATGCATTGAAATTTTTTTTCAATTGTGAGGGGCTATTTAATCAAATTAAGTAATGTTGACTCTTCATGTTTTACCTGCCTTTTTTTCCCTTGCATATGAATTTTGTCAGACTAAGTGAATCTTAGCAATTGAGGGTATTTGTATGTTTTTGTTTAAATGAACTTGCATATTCCTTTGTATACACCTAGACATAGGTGTGTATACAAAAAATAGCGTTAAGCTTCTTCTTTCTTTATAGTAATTCCCAATTTTAAAACGTTTTTACCTGGAATGTATATACTATTATATATAGCATTACAGACTTAAAGGAAGTGAATTCTGGTTTTTATTGGAGTATATATTCAGTTTCTGCTCAGTTTTTTAAAGTACCCATAATGTAATTGCTTAACATTTACTGAATACTTATGCTTATAGCATTCGCTGTTATTTTTCAAGATATATTTTTTATTGACTTAAAGTTTATTAAAGGTTAAGTTTTTACTCATTAAATAGAAATTTTGTTTAATTTTTTAAAAACAGTAAAAGCCTGGGGTCCATGGCAGTTCATTCAGCCAGATGGATGGTTGAATAGATGTTTTGTGTTTGTGTGTAAACATTCTTCCTGTTTTTTGTTTTGTAGAACACAAGAAATTAAATACAAAATAAATCAAAATATTTCATAAAAATGGATGTGCAATATTACTGGCCATAGTGCAAAAGGTGAAAGGTACTACTGAAGCAACATGTACTTTATTTATTAAAAAGATGATAGTTAACAACATGAAGTTACTTGGATATTGTTTGTTTTTTTTTTAAAGGTTTACTAAGTAGGTTGGTTGTTGAAGAATAGAAAACTATAATTTCAACTCCAATAATGGTAGGAAAATGGGATATGATAATCCCCTCTAAATATTTTCTTAGATTCCTCTTTGACAAGGTTAGCATTTTTTTTTTTTTTTTAAGGCAAAATTTTTCGTCTTTTAGGTAAGTATTTGGATTCTGAAACTGCTGCAGATGGCAGAATTTTCAGTACTCGGTACATTTTTTTAAAAGCTTTATGGCCCATTTTGATATTCCTTTCTTTTTCTTTTTTAACTTAAAATTTTCAAAAGAGTTAGATCTCACCGTAAATATTTCTCAAATCCTTCCAATGGGATTTATTTTGTACACATGTTTCTGATGAGGTCACTGCTTGTTGTTATGATACAGAAAAGCCTGTGTCTATTTTAGGCATTTACTGTACATTTCTCCCGAGAAAAGAGTGAGATCGTGTCATCTCATGCTCCCCATCCGCAGGTCACTTCCTGTAGAAATATGGACTAACTTAAACCTCGTGAGTACTGATCTGAGCATCTCTTGCAGTCTCTAGTTATAAGAAACACCCCCTGGGAATTTACAATAGCTGTGGAATTAATAGAAGGCGGGAAATGAACTTTTATTTCCTGAATTTGTGTGTGCATTATCTGAATATTTTCTAAAACTTTAATTCTGATTCCTTTATAATATTCCTTCTAGAAGGAAGAATGGGGTAACTTTTCAGTCGTCATAGTAAAAGCCTGGGTTCTTCAGCTCGGCCACAATAGCCTTGACCATCAAAGAAATTGTTAACAGTATTTACTATATAAAGAGTTGTAAATGGTATCATACCATCCTGCAACTTTTAGAAAAAAATAGTTCTCTTTGCTTAGCATAACATATTTTTAAAATCGAATACAGTGCTTTCTATTCTCCTGCTTGTTGATACTTGGCTTTTTTCTACTCAATCTTAATACCTATCATTACTTTGCAAATAACTGCAGGATAAGAATATGTGGGATCTTAGCTGTTTTAGTTTTAATTAGTTTTCTTTTTTAGTTTTTAATACATTTCTCAGCAAGTTAAGTGGGTTTTGTTCTGCTAAAGAAGTTAATTGAAATAAAAAATACTAAAAATGCAATACCACAGGTATCACTCACTTAATGAAATGGACATTTTCAACAAGTTTATCGTAAGCAGGATTTCTGTTAATCTGGTTTTTAATTGGTTTACATTATCGAATGGAGTCTTAGATGAAGCAAAACTAAAAAATTTCATTTTAAAAGTTTTTTTAAACTTTCTAATAAAATACTAACCACACTACTAACAGTATGGCCAATATACTACCACTTTGCTTTAACTGACTGTAGAGTAACATTAATTCTTAACCTACAAATAGATCCTACATATACTTCTTAAGTCAGTTTCAATGTTTAACAGGGTATTCAGAATATTACTGTGAGTTAGCATATTATCAAAATGTCACAAAATTTAAATGCCAAAATAAAAAGTATTGTAATAGCAAATTTCTAAATTTCAGGCGCACCATTCCCAATATTTTTGTGTATGTTTGTCCTAGAAAAAAATAGGAAGATATGTTTAGCTTTGACTATTTGTCAACTTCAAATTGCCTTACTATATATAATTCAAAGTTAGTGATAAATTTTTGTTTCTTCCCACTTGTTCCATTTCTTGAATTTATGGATTATATTTTTCTAGATCTAATTAGCTTAATAATGTCTGCTTAGTTTATTAGAGTGTCTTTGGTGAGAGACTGTAATAGCACCAAAATCAAGGATGAGAGTTTTAACTGATAAAAGACCAATAGCTTAAAAACCTGTGTATTATGCCTAGATTCTTTTAACCTAATGGTTTGCTGGCAGTTGGGCTAGTGTCTTTATTAAGAGCTAGCTTATTGGGAGAGTTGAGCCAAACCAACTACAGTAATCACAAGTTACTGATAATAACATTTATATAGGAATAAGATGACAATATTCTCTCACCTAAATTTGAATGTGCACTACTCCATAGATTAATTTGTATCTGGAAATGAATTTTAGTTAAGTGAGAAATACCTGTTGTTTGCGTCCTGTCATTGTTTAATATGTACAGAGAATAATTAAAATTATAATTCATGGATATTTTGAAATTTCTTTATATAAATATTTATTGTAATATTTTAAAGTTCACATATAAGGGGTTTTCAGCCTCTGAGGAACTCTGTGACTTGGAAGAGCATTAAGATTTGGTACTAAGTTTATATTTTTAGAAGTAGAACATAATTATTTTTTAAAATACTTTGATACTTATCTTCTTTTCAAATAAATATAATACCCAAACAGGCTGTTTTTTTAAAGATTGATATAGTAATTCCCAGTTTTAGCCTTTCTAAATTCAATAAAACAAATATTTTTTCTTAATCTTTTCACAGAATAATTAATAAAAACCATTGTGAGTAATGTGGAATATTTTGTTGGTTTGGGCTGCTTAGTGGCTTTTCACTAATAAACCCCTAATGTACAGACATTTAGCTAATACAGATATTTAAGTTTAAAAATAAAGAAGCATTAAATTAGAGATATGACCAGAATGCTAACGTCTGGTTCATATTTGCTTTAAAATAAAATTTGAACATCTTTAGTTTGCCTTTTTTACTTAGAAAAATGAAGGTTCAAGCAATGGGGGGAAAAAATGCTCTATAACTTTATTTTCAATTAAATCTAGGCCTTGCAAGAAAAATCTTTTCCAAACAAAATACTTACATGGATCTGACAGTTTCGTATTTTTCTCTTTCTCTTTACCAAGAATATATACATGAAAAGAACCTTATTTTAAAATGTTCTGACAACCAGTTCAACATTTAAATTTTTATTATTTAGTACTGACTGATGCCTACAAAATTATTGATCCCGTTCTAGTTTTATACATATGTATGTAGTATTAAAAGCACTTAAGTGAAAAGGAGACTATATAACCATTACAAGATTATTAAAGGAGTTATCAAATCAAACATTTATTCCATTTATTTGGCTTGATTTCAATTTGAGCATCCCTTTGTGAAACATCTGGCTATTTCTACAGTGTTAAAGCAGTGGATTAAGGGGATAAACTTGGAGCTAGTTAATTATCTGACATTATAGAAAAGAAAAGAAACTGTGAGACTGAATTCCACTTTGTATACAATTTAGTAAAATTATTTTGCATTTGTTGATATACCCATACTAGCTTTGAAAGCCAAAAAAGGTTTATGATTGGTTCTGCACAATATGTTAACTTAAAAAATAAACTATCCACAGCATTTTTGCTTCCAAAAGTACTTTCCTCATATTAAATGTGCTGGTTATAGTCTACCTTCTAAAATTAATGTGCTTGACCTTCTAGTATTTGATATAAAGCATTAAAACAGTTAAGATCCTTAGACGTTTCTGCATGTAAATTTTCATTGAATTTAAAGGCCAATTGAATAACTGTAGCTTAATACAAGTATTGGGTTGCTGGAAAAGTCATGACACATTTTTGCAACGAAAAACATAAAAAATACATCATGACTTTTTCGAACACCCAATAGTTCTGTGAAGTTTGGGTAGCTAATCTTAAATGTTTGCAAGCAATATATTAAAACCCTATTTTGTATAGATGAAGCAAGCTTCATCAATTTTCATCATCAAGATTGCATTTCATGTTGCTATTTTTCCATAGCACTAGGAAGATAGCAAATAAAAGCTATGCACTAGGTTAGAAACATACTGTTCCAGAGATCTTAATTTAATTACCGCCTGGAATGGCCATCTTAGGTGACCACCCTTCTGTGCTGAGAGTACATAGTACTTTAGTTTTAAAGTGAACTAGAGCTACTACCCTGAGTTTCTCTCCAGTGTCTATGAAAGTGAGAGGGAAGTTCCAATTTGTAACTTTTTGAACTTTTTTGAGTTTTTTGTATGTGTTTAACTGGATAAAAAAAGTAGGTTTGTCCGATTAACTCGAACCAGAAACCTTACCTCTGTGGTATCATTATTTTAACAATATTAAGTGTATGTTTATGTAAAGTATTCATAAGGCCAACCAACAGTCTTTTCTGTTACACAATCAGCTTAAGATCATCAAATATTAGGAAATGTTGGTGTTTATATAGAATCCATTTTGAACATAGTGCTTTGTGATGTTAATTGGACCCCAAGTAGCAGTTATAGTTTGCATGCTAAAAATCCCTAGAACACACAAAATTTTTGTATGTTTGTCTATAGAAATAGGTTTCTGAATTTAGCTAGAGAGTAGAAGGCACCCCAGAGACTATTCTGAATATGTTGGTAGAGGAATTTATATATAGTCACATTTTGCTTTTAAAAGATTATCTTTTAGCTATGGTCAGAATTTGAGAATGTAGCTTGGAAATAAAGTACAAATGTTCACGTTTGTATGGATATAAGATAAAAGTGTAAAGCATACATCAGTTAATATTGAAATATTTATGAAGATTTTCTTTAATATAGATTTGTATAATTTTAAAAACCTTAAAGTTAATAGTGTATTCATTTTTACCAGCGTTCATTTTAAACATGTTTGTTTAGGTTTTACCGCAATCACAGCAACCAACCCCATTTGGCTTATAAAGACGCGGTTACAGCTTGATGCGAGGTATGTTATTTCATTAAAACAAAGTTAAAGTTGGTTTCAACTAATTTTTTTTCTATAAATTTATATCAGTGATATTTCAGTGACGGGTATTTTCCCTCTTGGTGCTGAATTTTTTTATTTTGTTTTGTTTTTGAAATTTGGGTCTACCATCAGAAGCAAAAGTGATATAATGGCTGAAAATATGATACTTCAGGGAGAAAATATATTGTGTTTTTAAATAGAAGAAAGAAGCATATATTAAGCTAGCCTAAGCAGTGATAGTTTCACCACATGGGTGATTATAATTGTCCTCCCAACAGCTAAATAACCCACAGGATCAACTATTCCAAGTGAAATCTTTGAGGATCATTGCTCAAATCCAGTACCCTTATATACAGAAAGCCCTGGCATGGGATTCAGCTCTCATATATTCATAGTCTTCATCTGTTACCACTGACAACTTTAGATTCATTCATTTGATAAATCTATATTGAGCAAGCACTGCTAGGTTCTAGAGATATACCAGGAAACAGTGGGGACCAACTTTAAATGGAATAGTCAAGGAATGGTTTTGAGCCCATTTTAAGCAGAGCAACGGTCAGTGCAAACCACCTAGTCTTAAGTTTAGGGCCTTTGGTGTGTTCTGGGAACTGAGAGAAGGCCAGAAGCAGTGCAGCTTAGGGTTTTGCCATCTCAACTCGTGTTGGCCTTTAGCATGGAGGATGGCGAAAGGTAGTTAAGTAGAGAGATGATCCTAGCTGCCTTGTAATAATAATGTTAATAGCTTTGGAACTATTTTTGTGTTTCAGCCTGGAGTAGACCAGGCATAACAAATTTCCATTGTTTTTTGTATCTCAGGGTTTGGGAAGTAGTGTTGTGTATCTTGTAGACTATAAATAAAACTGATCTAAGAAATCATTAACAATTACACCTGATTAAATATCTGTTTTCCACATCCTGTCATGTTGAACTGTATGTTACTTGGAGACTTGAAAAGTCTTAATTCTTTCATCTGGAATAATTTTTAATAAAATCCAAAGTGATAACAGCAAAACTCAAAGTTTATTTCTTAAAGCCAAATATCTGAAAGGTAATCATGGTGGTAAGACAATCCAAAGGTTAAGAAAGTGTGAGATGACAGTCTATATTATACTATTATTAACTACCATGGGTCTCACCTTCAGTATATTATGGGGTGGATTTGTAAGAGATCCAAGAAAAACATGGCTTAAAACTCTTTAATATCAATTGTAACACAATTTCTTAGGCTTGGGAGTGGGGAATGGAATGGGGTTGGGTTAGTTGTGAAATGTTGATTTAAAGGTACTAATTTATAATATCCTGAGATCAAGAACAGCACTGATGTGTTTGCATATTACTCTTTGGGACTTGTAATTCTTTTAACTTTGTAGGGAAGTATTTGATGGCAGGAACTATTACCAGTTGGTTGCATGGATTATTCAACTAAGAAGGTATTTAATGTCAGTAGCAGCCATTAGTTCATAAAACTGGAGGGATCTGTAGGTTACCAGGTAGGTGGCTTAGTTGTGGTTTTATTTTGTTAGGTCAGAAATAGGTGTGAATAATTTATAAATAAGTAAATTTTCTACTTCTTTCCCTGTTAGGTAGCATTTAAATTCATTTTTTATAGATAGGTTTATATTGAGGGAAATCAGTGTAAGGTAATAGTTGTATAAACTCAAAATTATATACATATGTAAGTGTAGATGCTGCACCCTTAAGTAGCACTAGGAACATTTTCTTGGACCAGAATTCAATAAATACTTGATAACTGTAAAGGTCCTCATTTACTATTCATTAGGATACTGAAATGAAAGATAAGGATAAGGCCATTGCCTTCAAAGGAAATTTGTTTTAAATTGACCCAATCCTTTTGGGGAAGAACAGGCTGAGTCTGGAAGAATCTTTCAGATGCACAGAAGTTAGATTAATCATGCTCCTTGGTTTTGTGATATACTGTTGTCATTGGTGCCCCGGTCATTCTTTTTCTGTTATTAAATGCAAAAGAAATCTTGGCAACTTAAAACTAAACTGGATTTAATATAATGTGAGTGCTTTTTGTTTATTTTGTTTTTATCTTGAGCTACAGTCACAGTATATTTGGACTAAAGGGTTTTGCTTATCCCTACAGTACAAACTTCAATGAGGACATGAAACTGAAGATTCAGTGTAGTGTATTTTACATTCAGTAAAATAAACTGCTTACATGTTACTCATCTAATATGACAAATTTGGGACAAAAAGAATAGGAAATCTAATATGAATGTTTTACAATTTCCAACTTCTTCATGAGTTAAAGAGGATCATTCTTCTTTAGAGGGGCATATTTCTACTATATTTTATTTACTTTATTTAAAAACCTGTACTACTTATATCAAAAATACTTTTCTGTTGTGCTTTTCAGGAATCGTGGGGAAAAGCGAATGGGCGCTTTTGAATGTGTTCGTAAAGTGTATCAGACAGATGGACTTAGAGGATTTTACAGAGGCATGTCTGCCTCATATGCTGGCATATCAGAGACTGTTATCCATTTTGTTATTTATGAAAGTATTAAGCAAAAACTACTGGAATATAAGATTGCTTCTTCAATGGAAAATGATGAAGATTCTGTAAAAGAAGCATCAGATTTTGTGGGAATGATGCTAGCTGCTGCCACCTCAAAGACTTGTGCCACAAGCATCGCATATCCACACGGTAAGAGGAGATGAGTTAATATAAGTACTGTTCTGTTAATGCAGGCCAACAGCCTGCATTTATAATTTCACTGAATTTCAGTATAACAAAATACAGTTCTTAGGAGTTCATACAGGAGGCACTTGTAAAGCAATATTAATATGTCAGTATATGCTCTAGTGGCATGGTGGCAATTCAACATGGCTTTGGACAGATTTTAACCCAGAGGCCGTCAGATTCCAGCCAGGAGACTTTGGGCAAGTTTCTGTTTTTTAAAAACAATAAGGATGTAGGTGGTATACCAGATACTTCACATACATTATTGCTAATCATAAAAATCTGGCTAAGTCTAGGTATGCTGGAACATGACCACAGCTGTCTTCATTTTCAAGTGGGAAACAAGAAATGTCATGTGGTTGGCTCAGTGATAGAGCCCAAATCTGAATTGAAGTCTAATCCCAAAGACCAAGCTATTCTGTACCATTTCATGTTGACAAGTATATATGAATGGTTTCTTCTATTTCTGTCTTTAAGTTTTACAATATTGTTTCAAAAATAGCTACGAAAATCACTTAAAAATTGGTCTGTAACATGCTGAGGTTTTTTGTAATTTTTTGTTGTTTAAGTGGAGCCTTTGAATTTGGTGTGCTTGAGGTTTGTTTTGGTTTGATTTTTTTAAGTACTCACTTTTGTTTCATTAATGAACATTTACACTAACCATTATAAAGCTAAGGTCTAGTTAAAGCTGTATCAGGAAAAATGAAACAAGTCTAGGAAATGAATATTTACTTTAAAATGTAATTTATGAATGAAACTAACTCTACTCAAGTTGGACTAGGAATTTATCCGGTTTCCTGAGGGAAATCCTAACTTCCTTAAGAAGTTAGTCACAAGGTCACAAGAGGACAGTGTCAGCAGCATTGTTGGGTTCTGGCCTCCTGGGAGGCCAGGAAGGTGGCCTGCTAAGGAGGGAGTGCTTTGCAGTGTTAAGTATCCTGTCCCTTCAAGTGAGATGATATTATAAGAAGAGGTACAGTTTATAAACAATATTTCAGAGCAGAATGTATAAATGGCAAGAATTCTTAAGGTAGGACATGAGATTGCGAATTTAACATTTGCAGTGAAAACGGCGTTAGGCCATTTCCCACAAGCCCATCAAGAGTAGTGTGTTGAAAAAGTTTGAGAAATGATGAACGTGGAAAGAACAGACTTTTCTGTCAGAAAAGCTCTTGAATTCTTGTCCCAGCCTCTACCCTCAACTGTCGAAAACCTCTCAGTAGCCCCAATTTCCCCACCTTTTAAAATGAAGAAAAATTGGACTCACTATAATCTTTCAGATCCCTTTCAGTTCTAAATGTTATGGTTTTTGTCTAGTTACTCCCCAGATGGGGCCTTTTAGCAGGCAGTTTGTATTTTAAACATTTTCAGCCTCGGACACATAAAATTTCATGGTGGTATATATGGACCATTGTGAATAGATTAATAATTCTATTTTCTAATTATGCTGTCCACTTTTTAAAACTCTTTTCTGCTTATTTCTCACTGTATCTATATTCATTTTTGATATTACCTCCATTCCCTTTCCTGCTTCTTCACCTTTTTTTTTTTTAATCACATCTATTCTTTTTATCTATAACTAGTATACAACTGATACTTTTATTTCATTCTGTCGTTTACCATTCAGAAACCTATGGAATTTTATAATTAGTATACATGATTTTAGCCAGCTAACTTAGAGGTTTGATGTTGTTATAATGTGACTGGTTTTAATAAGTTAGACATTAAAAATTATGTATAATTTATCCTATGGTTATACTTACAGATAAATTTATCCTAAGCTTGCACTTGCAGGTAAATGGGATATGATGTGCTCAGTATCACTAATGTTTAAATAAAATCACTTTATTTTCCTAAACAGAAGTTGTAAGAACAAGACTACGTGAAGAGGGAACAAAATACAGATCTTTTTTTCAGACACTATCTTTGGTTGTTCAAGAAGAAGGTTATGGGTCTCTTTACCGTGGTCTAACAACTCATCTGGTGAGACAGATTCCCAACACAGCCATTATGATGGCCACCTATGAACTGGTGGTCTACCTGCTCAATGGATAGCAACATCAGGCGGCCATACTATGAAGAGGAAAGACCAAAAGATTCCAGTGGACCATGGAGTGTCGAAGCCAGCATGGTGGACAGAAGAGAAATGGTTTGGGAACATGTAATTATGCCTAAGTGGAAGTCTGGTTGTAAGAATTAAAGTAATCATAACCACATTACTTGGTCCTTTTGGTAATGTGAAAAAACCTCGGCTGCCTCCAAGAAAAAGCCTTCAGACGCACTCCTTCCTCAAAATTGCCATTTTCCTTACCACATCCATGGGACACAGTTGCATTTTGTTTATTTATGGCAGTCAGAGTATAGTGTTTATTCCATGAGTACTTTTCCGATCTTCTAAACAAAGCCATCCCTAGTTCTATACTGTACTATAAACTATCCAAAGATGGTATTGACAGTCATAAATTTCTGACTTTTGGCTTTTGTGTAATTATTGTAAAATAACAATAGTAGCGAGATCCTCAGTATTATTTTCACATTTCCTTGAGAGGATATGGCCCAATATTTAAAAGTCAATTGTTTGACATTAGTAGTCACTGGTTTTGACAACTAATGAAATAGTGTCTAAATATCTTACCTACTTTTATCTTTATTTTTTTTTTCTTTATTTTTTTTTTGAGGGCAGTGTTACTGGCCCTCGTATGTGGGACCGAACCAGGGCCGCTGGCTTCCTAAGCCAGCGCTTAATCACCGCACCACTTGGCCGGCCCTATCTTTAAAATGTTTTGGTTTTCACTGCTAACAGGTGCTTGATGTTTAGCATAATGTGGACACTTAAAATTGTTCATTAACATATGAAACTCAAAATGGTAATAGTTTGGGACAAAATAAACCAGTAAAAGATTGATTTTTGGCCATTTCAGTAACTTGAGCATGTCTTCATATCTTTTCTAACTTTATGATACATGAATGAATGCAGTGGTCAGTGATTTACTAGTTTGAACATGAATTACCACATATTACACACTTAGGCATCATTTTCTTAAAGTGGAAAATTTTACCACTTCTAAATCTTTTTCTGCTTTCACATTAAGAATTTGAACCTTTGAATTATTTCCAGAAGATCTGTATAGATTGCATTTATTTTGTAGAGAAAATGGTCATTTTCAGCCTGCCCTTACAGGGTTTGTTTTTAAGGTGACATAAATCTCTGGGGCAGTACAAACGTTATAGAAGGGGGGGCTCTCTGCTATCTGATTGAGCAGGTAATGATCCTAATTGACTTAGTTTTGTGAATGAACAAACTGCTTTTGAAAGGAAATTTATTCTATCCTAATTTCTTGAATGGTAAATCATAGAAAGATTCAAGTTAATTCAGATTAAGTGTGCTAACAGGATGTAGCTTTTACATTTTGCTATTGAGTTCAACTGCACCTTTTAAATGTGTTATGTATTTGGCCCTTAAGAAGACGTTGGCTATAATTCTACTAAGAAACTTTAGCTTATGGATGTTGCTATACTGGTGTGAAAAAACATCTACAATTAAACTCCAGCGTGGTATTCATTTCAGTATACATGAACTGTACATTTTGTGCAATGGCTTTATCTTAAGAATGACTCTTTGTGAATGCACTTTGTGGCCTTTTTTGAGGAGGGGAAGTAGTAAGAGTAGGAGAGAATTCCACGTTAAGGTTATTTTTTTTAAACATTAGTCATGTATTAGGCAAACAGTATTCATAACATTTTTCTGGGCTTTAAGTATGTTGTTTTGGACATCTTTAATATAAATGTTTGAGGTATTCTATGCAACTAGTGACCTGACATAGAAAATTGTAGCATGTCATTGCAAGCTTTCTCTGCTGTCACCAATGAAACACAGTGCCCTCTTAAATTCCTTCACCTTCTTAACTTCCTTGTAACCAATAGTAACTGGATGTTTTTGAGGTGCTTTGATTGGAATTAAAAACATTCCAATCTATTTGGAGACCAAAGGCAAATTCAGTTTCATTATTTTTGGGGTTATTCATAACTTTTATGGTGAATTTCAGCTTTGACATTTATTGTGAGGAACATGCCAAAAAAAAAAAAAACATTAACAAAAACAACGGGTTTCTAACTTAAATCTGTAGAGAA
This sequence comes from Aselliscus stoliczkanus, assembly GCA_033961575.1. NCBI lineage: Eukaryota > Metazoa > Chordata > Mammalia > Chiroptera > Hipposideridae > Aselliscus > Aselliscus stoliczkanus. The sequence continues at coordinate 106,757,577 of CM066735.1, forward strand.
AGTCTCCCATCTGTAGCGTTTGCATTTTTAGGTGCCACTTGTACTGCCTAATACCGTGCCATTTGCCTTGTGAAGATCTGTAAATACTAGTTATACTGAATGTAGGACAGAGACTCGCCCTAATCTTAATGATCTCAGTACCCCACAAGTGATTAAGAATGATGTGAAACCAGCAGCTAAGGAACAGCTTATTATTTAGTTGTAGCAGATTCATAACAAGTGTCCTTCAAGGATGAACATGTATTCTATTCCTGTTTGTATCTAGCAAGTAAAACGTTCGTTGACCTTTACTGCATTATATTCAGCTTTTAAAAGCGAGTTTTATGTATGTACTGGAAGGAAAAGATCTTAGGGCCTTAGCCTGTGTTTCTTTGTGCAACAACTGGAGATGAGCAGTGTCATTTTTTTTTATTGTTTTGTTTTTCCCCCAAAGCACAATCTGCTATAGTTTTATATATGACAGATAACTCAAAATAAAAAATTTTAAAAAACTATATAAAAGTTATTTATAAAATTGGTCTCTGAAACATTTCTTTGGAGATCTTTTGTTTAATGCAAATGTTTAAGAAGAAAAACACGTACTTAAAGCATTGGACTTTTTAAAAAACTTTTGTTTTCATCTGTTTCTATCAAATAACATTTCATTTCTAGTATAGAGGTAGTCTGCACTCTTTAGATAATTATGTGTTTTTGTAGAATCTTCTCAGAAAATTAAATTGAACTTGTTCAGGTTAAATCAGTTGATACTGGAAGAGCGGACTCTCATGGAACAGCTGATAGAACTCCGGTACCTGCGGAGCCTGTGGCTCACAGAATAACAGTTTCCTAAATTCCAGAGTCCAATTCTGAGAATTACCAACCCAGTGATTGTGAGGTCCCGGACAGTGATTTTAAATCCAGGAAGCAACTATCTCCAAAGCTGTGTCTTAATTTTTACTATGTATGTTACATTGTAGAACTAACCTTACTGGATGGGGCCCACAAGTAATTGATTTGTAACTTCAAAACCAAGACAGAATATTGTTAGATTATTTAATCCAGCCTTTTGTCTCCTAAAACCTAGTGCCTAATGCCCATCGTAGAATAGCATTTAGTATATTAGGACCAGTAGAGTTTGGTTTATGAATAATGAGTATTTTACTGGAGCATAAATATGTCAGCATTTTTAGTCACTAAAAATATTGATTTGAACTTGAAGGATTTAAATGCTAGAAATCAGTCTATCCGTTACTCTTCCACCTTTGCTTATGCCAGTCTTTTGTTGTTTACATGCACTTCTGTCTAGACTGTTAGTAGGGACTTTGGGGCTGATAAATTTAATAGTTCAGCTTTTTCCTCCTCTAATACCGACCATGACTTCAACATTCCTAAAAATATAGATATTTATGAATTATTTAAATTGGAAAGAATTTTAATTATATAAAAATATTTAGGGCCGGCCGAGTGGCTTGGTGGTTAAGCGCTGGCTTGGGAAGCCAGCGGCCCCGGTTCGGGTTCCACATATGAAGGCCCGTGCCACTGCCCTCAAAAAAAAAAAAAAAATTAATGTACTAACTTTCTGCCCACTCAGATCTCTTCTGTGCCATGCTTTTATATTTCCCGGTAATCTAGATGCTGCTTTTTATGCTACTCCTTTTAGAAACTGAAAATTCTAGTTTCATTCAGTTTTTGTGTTAATGAACGTTTTGAATGTGTACCCCTGCATATGTGAACAAATAAATTATGACCTATCGGTCGTAGCTAAATAATCAACTTCAAAAGAGTTGATATCTTTTGACCGTTTATGTGAGGGTTGCTGTTCTTGCATTTCTGTACATGGCTGTAAATTATGTGCATTTACTCTGTATTTATATTAACTAGCTGAGTTTTATTTGAATTATTAAAATTTTAAAAATTAAAACATGCTCATGAAAAAGTGGTGTGTTGTTTTTTTATAACTTATCCTAAAATATTGGGATGGTGAGGATATAGTCACACTTAGGATTTATGTAGAACAAAAATACATTCCCATTTTCAAGTTAAATGTTAGGCTCCTATCTGCTAGACCTAGTAATATCTCTGGTAATCAAAAGGTCAAATAATCTTAACTCATAGATAAATATTTTCCAGAGGTTTATTGATCTTGAAGTCTTTTACTTGCCAAAAAATATCTAACCATACAATTTGCAAAGAACATCTGAGAAATTGGAGCCAGATTTGGTTGTTTGATGGACACCTCCCTAGGTTGTAACTGTTTTTTGACACTAGTAGCTTTTTTTGTTTGTTTGTTTCAGCCTTCAGGAAAGCTAAGAATTTTTAGATTCTTAAAGAGCTGGAAACGTATCAGAATAACCAAATGAATATACATGTGATAGGTTGAAATAGAAGTGATACAGATATAAGTGTTATGTGGTACCTACGTACTGTACATTTTGTCTATTTTGTTTTATTTACATTTTCCCCAATTGTAGTTACCATCAAACATCACCCAGTTTTGTAGGTGAGGAAACCAGAGCAAATTTATCATGTTCCATTTTACAAAGTTAACATGAAGTTGAAATCGTTCGACCTACTAACTTATCTTTCCACTGAAGACAAGTAGTGGGTAGGGTGAAGACATTGATTAAATAATGGTTATGTAAACTTAGCTTAAGTGTTCCAAGTTTAGATTGTGTGTATGTATGTTCATTGCCGAATATCAGGAGCTGTGATAGTGAAGAAATTGGTGATTTCTTAAGGTTCAAGTGTGACGTCTATACAACTGATAAAACTCAGGCAAACAAGCAAATGATTTCATTTGCTTAATTTTTTGCATTGCACAGACCAGCTGGCTACCTGAACATACAGAATTCGATACAGTAATTTAAATTTGTAGAGTATTGTGTTTATACAACGATTTCATAACAGCCTATATAGATTGAGTAGACCAGTGATACTTAGAGGAATATTAGTCACGATGGGCATTTTTATTACTTGGGTGTTCTGAACATTAGTCGTGTATTTATACTAGGTTTTTTATCAACACTTGGAATGACAGACGATTTGAAAAACAACGATCTATGTGGATTGGCTTAGAATGAAACATTGGGAAGTAATGAGAAATAGAACTACGGATTTAAATTGGAACAGTATGAGCTGTCTTTGAAACTGATCTATATAGAGCTTAGTTTATATCCTGAGGCTACTGGGGAACCACTGGATTTTTTTTTCCCCCAAAAGCATCATTGTGACATCAGAAAGTCAGACTTAACAGCTTCAGTTTGTCTTATGTGAGCTGCCCTCAACTGTACCACCATGGCGCCTCATGGATGTCCTGTGTTCTCTGGAAGTGTCGTGATTTTTTTGAAAGATCTGGAAAGTTTGCCTGGAGAAAACAGTATTACAATCAGGAATTAAAATGATAGAAATGTGACAGGCTGATAGGCCGAGCGGCATTCCTTGTTGAAGCAAAAATCAAAATGTCCTAGCAGACCCTCAGAAGAAATAACCCATTCTATTCTCTCCTGGGTATTGACTCAAAACAAGATTTTGCAATTAGATGGTAGACCCAGGATTCTAACTAAACCTACTCTAATTCAAAGCTGCTCATCAAATCCAGCCCATCAAAATTCAGTGCTGGACCTCTGTTTTCTGTGTTCTTAGGTCCCTACTCTTCCAGAACATCTCATAATTCCTCATTGAGTCTTTCATTGTCAAGGTAAAGAGCCCGTTTTCAAGCACTACTGGATTTTTGCTTTCAAGGATATCCAATAAGATTAATCTCCATTGTATTAACTTACTAAGGTGTTTCTGTGGCCTAGGTTATTTGATTTATACCTTCTTAATCCATAGCACCACAAATCACAATGCATCCTGAGGATTAAAACATCAAAGCAAAAATCTTGATTTCTGCTACCTACGTAATAGGCTAGATTTTAGGGCCTACACTCCTGAAGTGCAATTAAAATGTAGGTAAAACATTCTAAAATCAACACCCGTGAGTTAACATGAAGAACGAGCAGACCAAGATACAAGCCATGATAAGAACCTGGAAAGTTAAGTGATCATACTAAACCACTTAGGACCTAGAAGCATTTGCTGATCAAGCTATAATTGTGGATAGCTTTTCAGGACAAGGGAGACAGAAGGAGATGTCCAACCCCCACTTAAGTCTGGTAGAAACGGTTTCCATTAAGTTGGGGCCCCAGAAACTAGATCAAGTATCAACCCTTGAGCATAATTAGAGACCACATTTGTACTGCCAGAGTGGGGAAAGGGACACTCAGGTCATGACATATAGAGTCCCAAGTACATGGTAGAAGCAAATCCCATTCATTTCTGGAAAAAGCAATCGTTATCCTAGGTCATGGTAAAACCACATCAATAAATTTTTTCAATAATATGAGCAGCCCATAGCCAAGAAGCACATAAGGAAACCACACCACTGGTGACAACCCTCAAAAGCAAAAACAGCCCACTCTCCCAAAAAGAAAACATCTGGAATTATTAAGCACAGATGGTAAAATACAAATTAGTACATTTAGGAAAAATAAGATGCTTGAAAAAAGAAGAATGGGACACAAAAAATGGTAGAGCAGATTTGAAAACCAAATGTAACTTTCAGAAATGAAAAATAAAATGTAAAGCACAGCTGGCTAAGCTGAAGGGAATTGTTTAGCTGAAAGATGGAGCACACATGAAATGCAGAATGCAGCAAAACAAAGAGGGAAATACAGAGGAGAGGGTGAGCTGCAGGGAGGAGACATAGAAGTCCAATTTCTGTTTGGTGTCCCAGGGAAGCAGAGACTGGATCGTAGAGATCATCTGAAGCTATAACGGCTGAGAATTGTGTAAAACTAATGAGGAACGTTACTCCACAGATTCAAAATCCCAAGTAATCCAAAATAAAATAAATAAAACAACCCACACGGTATAGTGAAGCTAAACTACTGAAGGCAAAGAGAAAATTTTGAGATAAAAGCATCCAGAGTTTTTCCTTTGACAGAACCTTCAAATCAATGACAGCTGGCCTGACAACTATCTTAACTTAGAAGAATTTTTCCAGTGTATGCCAAACTAGAATTGTACACCCAGTAAAAGTCTTTCAGGAATGAAGATGGAATATAGAAATTTCAGAAAAATTAAAACTGGAAGTTTGCTATCAGCAGAAACTCACCAAAAGAAATTCTAAAAGATACGTATTTTAGACAGAAGGAATGTGATCCCAGATGGAAGGCAAAAAAAAATTTTAAAGGTAAAAAAGCAATAAGATAGGTGGGCAAATGCAAAAGGTGATTAACCATATAACAGTAATAATGACGTTTTCAAAAACAAAGCAAGATAGAAAATACAGCACATTGCCATTTTATGAAAGTTGGGAGATTAAAAAGTGTTCTAGAAACCGTATGTTACGCAGGAGAACAAAGATTTTGATTTCTTTTAAATTTGTTAGGTCTACATAGTAAGATGTAAGATAACCAATGAAAGAACAAAACTAATACCACTTCCATACTAGTAGAAGGGGAAAACATGAAATTATTCGGTTAAAAAGTCAGTTAGAAAAAAGGCCTGTTAGGAGAGGAAAACAGCATGAAATAATATCGTTTTAAATCCAAATATATTAGTATTTACATTAAGTGGAAATGGACCCAATGCTCCAAGTTAAAGATGGTCAGGCTGGAGTTAAAAACAAAAACTATTTGTGAGAGACATGGCTAAACCCTAGGACACATTAAGATAGAAAGTAAAAGAATGAAAAAGGATAAGACATGAAAATACTTCCCAAAGGAAAATGGGTGTAATCATATTGCTATCAGGGAAACAGACTTTTAAGGTAAGAAAACGTTAGTTGCTCAAAAAGGTTGGTCACCATATGATAATAAAAGGTTTGTTTCACTGAAGATACAATGATTTAATAGTTTCATACACCTAATGAAATTTCCTCATTGTATATAGCCAAAATTGAAAGAACCACAATGAAAAACAGACAAATCTACAACAATAGTGGAAGTGTTTAAACAAACTTCTCTCAGAAATTGATAGAACAAATAAATAAAAATAGTAAGCATACAGATTTCACCAATATAGGTAACAACCTTGACCCCTGGAAACACAAAGAAAAAACACTGCATTCAACATCTGCGGAATATGCCTGCTTTTTCAAGCATGCACAGAATATTTATAAAAATTGATCCAAGTAATCTCATCAAAGTTCCAAGTACTGAAATCATACACAGGATGTTTTCTGACAACAATGCAATAGAACTGGAAATCAATAAGAAGATAATTGAAGAACTTTTAAATTTAGAAATTTAGACACGTGCTTCTTCATAACCCACTGGCCCACGAAATCAAATAGACAAAGTATTTTGAACTGAATAATAAAAATTCTAAATGTCAAAATTAATGAATGCAGCTTATGCAATCCTTAGAGAAAATTTAGAATTTTTAAGTCCATATATCAGAAAAGGAAAAAAAAAAAGCTGAAAATCAATGAGGTAAGCATTTATATGAGTTAGGGTTGGCTAGGGCACAGTAGTTTAGAGACTCAAATGCATAATAGCTCAATCTAATGGACATCCATCGCTTGCTCATGGAACAATCTTGGACAGAAGAACAGGTTGGTTCAGTCCTTTAGGGACTCAGCTCATTGAGGCTCTGCTATTCTCAGCACTTATTTCCAAGGTGGCAAGGGGACTGTGGTTCTTCAACTTCAGCATGTGTCCAAAACGGGGTTTGTTTTGTTTTGTTTTTCTGTTGGTGTTGTTTAAAGTAAAAAAAAAAAAAATGTTACTTATCTTAGAGAAGCTGTAAAAAGATGGGCAAAATTCCATCCTTTGGGGATATAATTCAGAGAATAGAACTGCTAGGTGTATATTCATCATAACATTACTGTACTATTTTCTCCCTGCTTTGTTGAGATATAATTGTGTAAATTTAAGGTGTACAATGTGATGGTTTGATACACTTACATAATGCAAAATGATTATCACCATAAAATTAATACCACCATCCCCTCACATAGTTACCATTTTTTGGTGCGTGGTTAGAACATTTAAGATCTACTCTCTCAGCAGCTTTCAAGTATATAACACAGTATTCTTAAATATAGTCAGCATGCTGAACTTTAGAGCCCTAGAATTTATTCCTTTTATAACTGAAGTTTGTACCCTTGGACTTAAAATCTCCCCATTTCCCCCAGCCCCAGCAACTATCATTCTACTCGCTATTTCTATTTCAGCTTTTTTAGATCCCTCGTATAAGTGAGATCATACAGCATTGGTCTTTCTTTGACTTATTTCACTTAACATATTGTCACAAAAAGTGGGACTTCTTTCTTTTCTATAGCTGAATAACACTCAATTGCATCCATACACCACAATTTCTTTTTTTAAAAAGATTTTATTGGGGAATCGGGAAAGGGGAACAGACAAGTTGCTGTCCTTTTGTTCTTCAGTCTAGTTGCGGAGGACGTTGCTTCACTGGCCCATGTTGGTATTGTCATTGCGCTGTTCCCGGGTGAGGCAGATCGGTCGCCAGCCTCTGGATGGTCACTCACCGGGCTATTGGCAGCTCACACTGGTTGCCGGCCACTCACTGTATGTAGCCTATGGCAGTCCACTGCAGCAGGGGCTGCAGTCTACATCATTGCCGGGGCTCACAGCCCAGCTCCAGGTGGAGCTGTTGTTCACCATCTTAGCTGTAGAGGGCAGTGTCACTGGTATCGTCATTGAGCTCTTCCCGGATGAGGCAGATTGGTCGCCGGCCTCTGGATGGTCGTTCATCGCGGCTATTGGCAGCTCACGCTGGCTGCCGGCCACTCACTGTAGCCTATGGCAGCCCACTGCAGCAGGGGCTGCAGCCTACACCGTCGCCGGAGCTTGCACAGCCCAGCTCCAGGTGGAGCTGTTGTTAGCTGTGGAGGGCAGTGTCACTGGCCGTCATATGTGGGATCCGAACCGGGGCCGCTGGCGTCCCAAGCCAGCTCTTAACCACCGTGCCACTCGCCCAGCCCCACCACAACTTCTTTATCCATTCATCCATCGATGGACACTTAGTTGTTTTCACACCTTGGCCATGTAAACAATGCTGCAATGAACATAGTGTGCACATTTCTCTCTGAGACAGTGAATTCATTTTCTTCAGACATACACCCCAAAGTGGGATTGCTGGATTATAAGGAACAAGACAGTGGAACAGAAGGCAGAGCCCAGAAACAGACATACACTGATAGAGAGACTTGACTGTGTCAGAGATAGCCCTGCAAATCAGGGAGAACTGGCTGAACCATTCAACATGGTGCTTGTTCAAGGTTATCCGTGTGAAACATTATGAACTTGGATATTCATATTCAACTGCTGGATACCTTATCCCAACGGAAAGAATCCATTTCAAATGGGTTAGACTTAAATGTGAGAGGACAAACTTTTACAACATTAAGAAAAAAATATAGGAGAAAGTACACACTAGTGGGAGAAAAAGATTTTCTAAAGCAAGACACAAAAGGTATTAATGTACTTCATACAGGAAATGATTGCTAAATTAGACTACATTAAACTTCATAATTTCTTGTCTTCCAAAACACTTCAAAACTAATGAAAAGATAATTCCAAAGCTAGAAGAATATATTTGTAATGTATACAAGTGTAACTGACAAGGTATAGTATCAGAATATATAAAGAACTCCTGTGAATCATTTAGTTAAAGACAATCCAATAAAGAGCTGGACAAAGTCATAAATAAGCATTTCACATGAAAATAGACCTTAATATGCAATAAGCATATTAAAAAATGTTCATCTTAGCAATTAGGGAACTGCAAATTAAAATCATGACATCATAACCACCAAAAAGGCGAAAGTGAATAAATCAGACAATCTCAAATAGATTTAGAACAAAGGAATTCTTATGCACTCAAGTTGGGAGTGTAAAGTGGTATCATATGACACTTTGGAAAACATTTTGCATGATATTATAAAGTTGAAGATGCTTATACCATATAAGCTGGCACTTCCACTCCTGGGTGTATGCCCCAGAGAAACCCTTGCTCATATGTTCCAGGAGTCATGCACAAGAATGTTCACAGCAGTCTGGTTGCAATAACAAAACACTGAAAACATTCTACGTGTCCAAGGACAGGAGAACAGAGAAATTCACAGCAGTGAAAATAAATGAATCACATGAGCAACATGGCTCAATCTTAGGAACTTAATTTTGAATTAAAAAAGGGAGTCAAGCACACATACAGTGTGATGCTGTTTATATAAAGCTCAAAATTTTGCAAAACAACAAAATTTCTTTAGGCAAATATACATGTGTTAATAAGGAAAAGCAAGGCAATGATAAATGCAAAATTCTAGATGGTGATTACTTCTGGCAGGCCACAGCAGGCTAAGGTATGATGGTGCGAAGACACACAGGAGGCTTTGAAGGAACCAATGCTTTATTTCTTTGAGCAGCTGGTGGATCAGGTGATTTCTTTTCTAATTTTCTTTTTATCTATCACTGTGTAACAAAGTACCCCAAAGCTTAAGAACTAAAAGCAGCAAATCACTTATTGTTTCATTTTCTGTGGATCTGAGTCCTCCATCTCAGGGACTCTCAGAGGCTGCAAGGTGTTAGCTGGGGTTCCACTCAACTCCAAGGTTGTCTGTGGAAGGACCTGCTTCCAAGTTCACTCATGTGATTGTCAGCAGGATTCAATTCCTCACAAGTTATTGGACTGAGACCCTCAGATCCTTGGTAGCTCTTGGCCAAAAGCCTCCCTCAGATCCTTACCACATGGGCCTTTCCACACAGTTCACAACATGGCAGTTGGCTTCATCAGATCGAGTAGAAGCAAAAGAGGTAAGCAAGGGGGAAGCCAGTCTTTATAAACTGTCACTCAAAAGTGACAGTCCATTACTTTTGCCATATTCTATTCATTAGAAGCAAGTCACAGGTCCAGCCCATGCTGAAGGGGAGGGAATTATACAAGAGTGTGAATACCAGAAGGCAAGAGTCACTGACAGTTATTTTAAAGGCTGCCCTACCACATATATGTTCTCTTATGAAATATTCCATAATAAAAATCCCTATGGTGGCTCCTCAGCAATTTCAGGGTCAAAATAGGTTCCTTACTGTGGTAATCCCATGCTGAAAAGCCCTCTTCCATGGCCTGGCCTTGTCTGCCGTCCAACCTCCATTGTCCCTCCCATCAGACTGAATTGAGTTTTCTCTAACTGGCCATGTGCACTCAAGTCAAGCATTTTCCCACACTGTAGAGTGTCTTCTCCTCATTGATCTTCTGCACTCCTTTACTAATATGTATCATCACCCCCAAAAGCCATTTCTGTTCCCACTACTTGTCTCCCTGCCCTCAGGCCCGGATGGGTTCTGCTGATCTAATGGGAGCTTGGGTGTTTGCTTTGTTAGACTCTGGACCCTCAGAGGGCAGGGCCCTGCCTACCTATTTTTCCTCCCAAGACCTAGCCCAGAGCCCAGCACATGAGCCACTCCACCTGAGACAGTGTAGATGGAATGAAAGGACATTGGTAAACAGTCACAGCAAGGGAGTGCACAGAAGCTGTAAAGAGCCTCATCACAGTGCAGGTGGGGCTTTGAAGCCAAAGGAGTTATGGAAAGATGATCAATTTTTGAAGCTTTTGAATTTTAGATAAGGGATTGTAGATTTGTGTTGCTTAAAATATCCAGCATTATTATAAAGATGGTGTTTTATAAACTTTTTATTTTAAAAAAATTTCAAATCCACAAAAAAGTCACAAGAATATTATAATTAACTTCACTATATTCTCCATTTATTGTTAACTTGTTAACATCTTAACGCATCTGCTTTCTCTCTCTCTCTCTCTCTCTCTCTCTCTCTCTCTCTCTCTCTCTCTGTCTCTCTCTCTCTCTCTTGCTCTCGCTCTCACTCTCTCGTGTGCATGTGACAGAAATGCCAGAATAATGGCTCCCAAACATGTCCAAGTCCTAATTCCTGGTGCCTATGAATATAGTATGTTACATGGCAAGGGGAAATTAAGGTTATAAATCAGCTGATTTTAAGATAAAGAGATTATCCTGGATTATTCAGGTGGGTCCCTTGCAAGAGACCCCAGAACCAACACTCTTGAAGGTTGGCTTCAGACCACAGCAAAGCACCACCCAATTAGCCCCATAAGTGACACACCCAAAGGGTTATTTCAATAGGCAGCAGAGCCCACTGAGGTGAATCCCATTCAGTGGGGGTAAGCCCCACAAGCAGCAAGCAGCCTGTGGACATGGCCAAATCCCACAACAAATCAGCCTGAGGGTCAGTCCCACCCAATGACATGCCAATAGCAACCAAGTCTCAACTATAACAGGAGGGTTCACACAACCCACATAAGGGACACTCCTGGAGTACCCAATGCAGGTGACCAGGGAGACTGTGCCAGGGCCCCATAGGGCACCTACTACATGAGGCCACCTGGCCAAGACTGGGAGACATAACAGATCTACTTAATATAGAAACAAACAGAGGCAGTAAAAATGAGGAAACAAATAAATACATTCCAAATGAAAGAACAGGAGAAAACTCCAGGAAAAAAAACAACTAAATAAAATGGAGGTAAGCAACCTATCAGAGACAGAATTCAAAACAATGGTTATTAGGATGGTCAAGCAACTTAGTGAGAACTTCAACAAAGAGATAGCAAGCATAAAAAAGGAACAAGTCAGAAGTGAAGAATATAATAACTGACATGAAGAATGCACCAGAATAAATCACCAGCAGACTAGATGAAGCAGAGGATCAAATCAGTGATTTAGAAGACAAGATAGAAAGTACCCAATCGGAACAGGAAAAAGAAAAAATAAATCCAAAAAAAGAGGAGAGTTTAAGAGACCTCTGGGACAGCGTTATAATTGGAATGGCAAAGGTTAAAAACAAAGAGAGACTCTTAAAAGCAGTAAGAGAAATGCAACTAGCAACTTATAAGGGAGTTCCCATAAGATTGTCAGCTGGTTTCTCAACAGAAACTTTGCAGGCCAGAAGGAATTGGCACAAAATATTCAACGAGATGAAAAGGAAGGACCTACACCCAAGGGTATTCTACCCAACAAAGCTATCATTTAGAATTGAAGGACAGATAAAGAGTTTCCCAGACAAGAAAAAGCTAAAGGAGTTCATCATCACCAAACCAGTATTACAAGGAATGTTAGAGGGACTTCTTTAAGAGAAAAAAGATCAAAATTACAAGTTATAAAATGGCAATAGCTACGTATCTATCAATAATTACTTTCAATGTAAGTGGATTAAATGCTCCACTCAAAAGATATAGGAGGGCTAAATGGATAAGAAAACAAGACCCTTACATTTGCTGCCTACAAGAGACTCACTTCAGATTGAAAGACACACACAGTGTGTAAAGGGATGGAAAAAGATAGTTCATGAAAATGGAAATGAAAAAATAAAAAAAGCTGAGGTTAGCAATACTTATACCAGACAAAATGGACTTTAAAATAAAGGCTATAACAAGAGACAAAGAAGGACCCAGTAATTCCACTTCAGGGTATTTATCTGAAGAAACCCAACTCTACTTCGAAGGGACGTGTGTTCACGCAGCATTGTTTACAATGGTCAAGATGTGGAGGCAGCCTGGGTGTCTGTCGATGGAAGAATGGATAAAGAGGAGGTGGTACATATATACAATGGAATATTGCTCGACCATGGAAGGGAATGGATTCTTGCTATCTGCAATGACATGGATGGACCTGGAGAGAATTGTGCTGAGTGGAGTGTCAGATCGAGAAAGACAGATGCAATGAGATTTCACTTATATGTGGAATCTAAAGAACAAAATAAACAAACTTAGAGATACAGAGAACATTCTGATGGTTGCCAGATGGGAGAGGGGTTTGGAGATGAATGAAAAAGGGAAAGAGATTAAGATGTACAAATTGGTTGTTACACAGTAGTCATGGGGATGTAGGGTATTTCATAAGAAATATAGTCGATAATATTGTAATAACTATGTATGATATCAGATGGATACTAGATTTGTTGGGGTGATAGATGGGGAGGTTTGAGAGCAAGGTGTAAAAGATGAATGGAGTAGGAAGCAGAAACTGATATTTACAAAATAGTCACGGGGATGTAAAGTAAATCATAGGTTATATAGTCAATAATATAGTAATATCTATGTATAGTGCCAGGTGAGTACTAGACTAATCAGGGGGATCATTTCTTAAATTATACGAATGTCTAACCACTATGCTATACACCTGAAATTAATATAAAATAATATAGAATGTCACTTGTAGTTGAAAAATTAAAAAGAGGAGGGAATGAAGGGGAATAAGAGGTCCAAAATGGAGATGTAATGTACAGCATGGGGAATATAGTCAATAATGTTGTGATTGCATGGTACAATGTAAGATGGCTGCTGGACTTACGGTGATCACTTCTTTAGGTATACAAATGTTGAATAACTATGGTGTACCCCTGAAACTAATATAATGTTGTATGTTAGCTATATTTTAACAAAAATCTTTAAAATAATAAAATAAATTGAGAAAACAAAGAGATGACCTAAGAAAATGAAAAAAAACAAAACAAAAACACTGATAATTCTACTCCTGAAACAACTAGAAAATGGTTACCAGTGCAACCCAAATTTTAATTTACATGAACATAGTCTAGAAAAAATCCACCCCAACGTTTCTCTCAATCTAAAAATTTTCCTACTTGAGAAGGCTTTAGGAACAGAATAAGCTTAAGACTTACATAGAAATAAGGCGTCTTGCTTCTTCAGAAGCCCTAGGGGGCGCCCGGCAGCTGCTGTGGGGCTCGTAGCCTTGTCTGTCTTCTGGGTTCTGGGTTGAACAGCGGGTTCTTCCCCTCTGAGCCCAGGAGCTGACACCCCGAACCCTCAGAACCTAGAAACAGCATCCACCTGGAGAGAGGCACCCCCACAAGTGTGTCACATTAACATTTTAGGAAAATCTGGGAGATGCCCAAGGGCCTGTTAAATTGAGGACATTAAAACATGGAAAGAAATAAAGAATGGTTTTATAGTCTTCTGTGATGACACAAGGCAAATTAAATGTAATTTGAATAAATATATTCACCATTAGGTACTTGTCCTCTAAAATACTATTTGGTACTGTCATGTATGTACAAATGTGGGCTGCATATGAATAATTTTATGATTTAATGGTATAATTTAGCCAGAATGAGATTACAAAGTTGAAAACAGCAGCTGAGTGCTCCCAGATTCTCTACCCGCTCCAGAACAGTCTGCAAAATATTGACATTGTATCTTTAAACCAATTTGATTCTGATTCTAACTGTAGTTGTGATAAATGCCCTCTTTTTACCTCCCTCTTGCCCCTCTCCTTTTGGAGGTATGGTAGTTCATGCTGACTTGAGTGGGCATTAGAGTAAATACTTTTCTATGTCATACAGGAAATCAAGGATTTAAAGTAATATTGTGTTTATTGGTGCAATTTCCTCTCTGTTCCCAGAGGGCTTCACTTTAAAGCAGTTGGGATGGGGAGAGGAGCCGATGACCGCAGCAGGCCTGTTCCCAGTCTCTCCCCGAGACCCCATCACAGAAGCACAGAATACATTCATCAGGTTTCTTGTTTATTCATTTATTAATATTCGGCAAATGTTTACTGAGTGACAGAGCAATCCTGGCAGAGCTCACTGGAATTCCTTCAACAGTTCTTCATTGTTTACAGTGAAAGACTAATATGATTATACTCAGTTGTATTTGTGAGAGAGACAGAACCAGAAGGGGAGAGAGCTACTTTCCAAAGGACTTGGTAGATGGAATCTGCGCTGACAATTGCACTCCCGGACTTTCAGATTTGGGGACTGAGACAGATTCAACAGGCAGGAAGTCCAGCTCCGTGTGCCACACAAAGAATAATGCCTGATGAGCAGCAAAACACTCACTCTGTCCCGTGTGCAAAGCTGTTCAAACAGGTGATACCAAAGGATGTGATAGGATCATGGTTTCGCAGTTCAGATAGATCTGAGTTCATATCCTGAGTCTGGCACCTCCACTGGGAACTTGAGCAAGTCACCTTCTCTTATTTTTCCATCTATAAAATGAGAATTATGACACCTACCCCAACAGGGCTGCTTTGAACATTAAATTTGATGAACACTTGGGAGAAGGCCTGATACCCAGTAGAGAACCAAATAAGTGCAGTATCCTCCAGAGCCTTCCCCTTTGCCCGGTCAGAGGAAAGCAATGGACTAAACCCTTTATCGGCCTGACCTATGCTTCTAGAAACTTCTGCCAGCCTCAGGCTTTGCTGTTTCAAGAAAAAAAGCAAAAACTTGTGTTGGAAAAGGAAGAATTGGATAAAGAAACCATTTTTCTTTATTCTAAAATGAAAAATGTATATGAAAACAATGAGAGGGGCATGTCAGTAAGGTGAGTGTTCACCCCATGCCTACGAAGAGAAGGAAGGACATTACAATGTAATTCACCAAAGTTCCCCAAAGCCAGGCTGGTGTCAGAAGATGAAAAGGTTGGTCAGTTTTGTGTGTGTGTGTGTGTGTGTGTGTGTGTGTGTGTGTGTGCATATATGAAAGAAATATGAATTTTTGTGTATTTCGTATTGATTCCTCTCATGTCACACTGTTCTTGGGAACTCCTATAATAAATTTCTTCTTGCAGCCGGATATCAGCCAAGGCTGAGGACTGTAAGTCTGAAGAGAGTTCCCGCTCATCCATGTCACATTCAGACTGAGTGCTTGTTAGCAGAAATCTGCCACAAAGGCATTTCCTCTCTATTCTTATGATGCAAGCAAAGCATCCTTAGATTATAATTTCACATCCTCCAAGGATGAATTAGCCAACCCAAGTTAATAGGCAAGTGTCTTCTGAGAAAAATGTGCAGTATTGGCTAGGTGTTTGTACATAAAACAGAGAGAGTTGTGTTGATACTTCCTCATTCTTTGTTAGCTATCTTAGAGATTTGGTATTTAAGTCATTGAAGGGCTCAAGGCATGGCTCTTTTAGCATCAGTAATTTCCCAGTGTCTACTGCTTGTTCATCTGGCAAATGGGGACAATGATACCCGACCCCCAGAATCAGCCCTGGGGTCCAGAAGGTTTATGGACTAGAAGGCAGCGCTCTCTCATTCATTCTGGCGGTTTGGCCCTCATTCCCGAGCTTCCGAGTTGATGTTTGCATTTCAGAGAGCGGCACTCTGCCAGCAAGTTTCAGCGAGGGCAGCACCACACACTAGGGGGCGCTTTGGAAGTTTGAGCAGTGCTCTTAGTGTTCAAATTGACGAGAGGAGCACTGGCAAATGTGGAATGCCTTGTACCCTGCAGTGTGTGGGTGGATCTCATACAACAAAGCTGTCCTGCACTCCACACGACTTCTCAGTGTCCGACCAGAGAGATTCATGTAGACGAAAAACCTGTTCCTAATGAGCGTGTCCTAGAACTTTCTGTTTTAAATAGAAACACAAAGTATTTTTATGTGGTTTTAATATCGTGTTTTATCTGTGTGAATCAAGTTATGCTTTGCTTCATTATGGCTGAAACTTTATCGAGAGTTTTGTTTGCCATTTCAGAAAGTCAGAACACCAATGACAATACCACTCCTGTATTTGAGTCACTGCATTGGAAGCTGTCACATGCACAGTGATTTTATGTCCATGTATTAACATCTCGCTACTTTATGATGCCTGCTGGTATAATTGTGCTCGAGCATTTATTTATTAAATACATATCTTTACAAATTACTGTTTTTCCATTTCCCCTTTATATTAGACTTAAGATATTATATTGATTTGGATATATTACATGTGAATTTGTTTCAAGATGATAAAGGGAGCCTTGCAAAATATTTATCATGCAAAGGGAAAGTTTTTGTTGTCGTTGTTGTTTTAGAGAATTTTTATAAGAATTTATTTGAGCCAAAATTGAGGACATATGCTGGGAAGCAAGATCTCAAATGCAAAGGGAAAGTTTTATCAGGAAGGCTGATAACCTCCAAACTAAGACATCACTGAAGATTCAGAATTCTGCACCGCTTCTGCATTTGATGCTGTTTATATTTATTTGAATTAGTCTCATCTGCCCTGAACAAAATACTCAAATAAATGACTTAAACAAGAAAGAAATCTGTTTCTCGCATAAATTAAGTCCAAAAATAGGTGTCAAGGAAAAAGTTATTTGTGACACTTGTTAAAGACGGTAGGGAAGGGCTGGCTGAGTGGCACATTGGTTAAGAGCTGGTTTTGGGATGCCAGCAGCCCCGGTTTAGATCCCACATATGAGGGCCAGTGACACTGCCCTCTACAGCTAACAGCAGCTCCACCTGGAGCTGGGCTGCGCGAGCCCCGGCGATGGTGTAGGCTGCAGCCCCTGTTGCAGTGGGCTGCCATAGGCTACAGTGAGTGGCCGGCAGCCAGTGTGAGTAGCTGGCAGCCAGCATGAGCTGACAATAGCCGTGGTGAGCGACATCCAGAGGCCGGCGACCGATCTGCCTCATCTGCGAAGAACGCAATGACGATACCAACATGGGCCAGTGAAGCAACATCCTCCACAACTAGACCGAAGAACAAAAAGACAGCAACTTGTCTGTTCCCCTTCCCCGATTCCCCAACGCTGTTCCCCTCTACCAATTTCCCAATAAAATCTTTAAAAAAAAAAAATGGTAGGGAAGACTCTATTCAGGGGAAGCTGCTAAAATGGGGTTTTGTGGTCAGAGAGAAAGATCAGGCTCCCCATTGAACACAAGGACAAGCGGGAATTTATGGCTGAGGGGAAGGTGGTCCATGGATGGAAAATTACTAAAAGCAAACATCAGGGGTGAAGGGGGATTCTGACTACACTGACTTCACAAGGTTCTTGCTGAAGGCAGCCCAGGGCAATCTGACATTATCTAGAGGATTGACTGCCCCTAGCTGAAAGGGAGGGAGATGAAGCCGATCTGATATCAAAGGTGATCAAATATTGAGGATGGAGGTTTCTGGCTAAGTTGACTTAGCAGAAATCTTGCTAAAATTGGATAATGCAAAGATAAACTTGGAAGCTCAAAGTCAGGGCCTAGTTGAAAAGAGTTGACCAAGAGAGAATCTTAGTCATAGGCAGTTCAGCCTGGCATGGCAACTCCTCAGTTATTAGGGACCCAGGCTTTCTATCTTTATGATCCTTTATTCTTAGCACCAGTCTTCCCTTTTCAAAGCTGTTTTATAATTCAAGATGACAGTGGAGCGCCAGTCATCTTGGCCACAATGTAAGCAGTAAGCTAGGGGTGAGAGGAGGACAATGGGTACCCTGCAGCTGTCTTTCCTTTATTAGGAGCTTACCCATAAGTCTCATCCAACAACTGCTGACGTCTCATTGGCTGCCCCTAACTGAAAGGGAGGCTGGGAAATGAAGTTTTTCAGCTATACATTATTTTCTGGAATGAAAGCAGAATTCTGATAATAAGAAAAAAAGGAGGGAGAATGAATATTGGGTTGGCATTTAGCAATTGTAATTGCTGCTGCTAATAGTGGTTTTTATATTTTAAAAGTACCTTCCTCCCCAGGCTTAGGGAGTTTCATTACTGTGAAGTCAAGAGACGGGGTCACACTGTAGCCCATCCTCTTACTTATGTGTTGACTTTAGCCAAGTGGTTTGACCCCCTTGAGACTCATTTTCTTCATCTGTACAATGGGAACAGAAATGGTACCTAGGAACCCAGTTCCGAGGTTGTGAGGTTTAAATCATTTGTAAAGTCCATGCCAAAAGCCCTTAGGAATAGTACCTCTCCTCTTCCGCACACACAATTACAAACTTAGCAAGAGCAACGTCAGGTCTGCAGAAAGGAAGCCCAGCACACTTTGTTTCATAGATATCAGCTTGGTGTGCAGAGGAAGCAGGTCTCCAGGAAAACACCGCCTTACACCTGTCAGCTTTTGGCTAGTTGCTCTGTGGGAAGGATGCGAAGACAGCTGGGCTGGGTTTTTCTGGGCTTTTCTCCATGGTCCTTTCCGGCAAGGCCAGCCAGAGGCCAACACCTTCAATATAGTGAGGCTACTTTGCAGTATGACCCGTGATTGTGGGCACTGCTTGTCTGCTTCACTTACACAGGCAAAGGGCTTTTAAAGCGATTGTGTTCTTTTAAAGTGATTGGTAGTTACCACCAAAAGGAACCAAGGCTCCTTGGAGAAATGACTGACACCAGGGCTGGGCTGGATATGGACAAGATAAATCTGGAACACCTTGTGCCAGAAAGCAAGTAAGCTATCAGGACTGCCAGGTCCTGTGGAAAGGAGTCCAACTTGCAAGGGCTCTCAATGGCCAAAGATGCACTCTGAGCATCAAAAAGAATAATGATGACCATTTATTGAAATGTCACATGTACTTTAAATCCCCTTTAAGTGATACTCATTTAAAACTTATTGTGGGTTTTTTTGTTTAAGTTTAAAACTTATTGTGGGTTTTTTTGTTTGTTTAAGTTTGGTAGGAAATAAGTCATTATCCTGAAAACATGAATAAAAGGAAAAAAATAAGCATTTATTCTGTTTTTACCAGATGGACTATATTTCAGAGTAATCAAATAGTTGATAGGAAAAGTTTATATTTGTAGAAGAATCACAGTTAATAAAAGCAAGAGAGATAACAAAATTGGAAAACCACCATGTACAACCCCTAATGAAATAATGGATCTAAGCCACAATCATCAATGCTGCTAAACCCAAGAGGAGAAAGGTGAGGGTGCTTTATGATGGTTAAATCAGGTACCTGAACCCCCTAACCAATTTTAACATCACCAAAAGTGCAGCACCCAGGTGTGATGCCATAGAAAATACACGGCACCACTATGAAGTATTCTTGCCAAAGAAAAAGGAAACTGAATTGAACCATGTCTCTAGATCTTCCTACATTTTATAGAAAACACAAGAGATAGAGGAACATATTAAGAAACACTGTGGGGATACAATCCGCCATGAGCAGAATGTTGGAAATTCTATGGGATAAATGACTTTTTCTTCAATAAATAAATAATGATGGAAATAAACTTACAAGACATTAAGGCACATAAGCCATATGCAAAAGGAACATAATTTGATCCTGACTTGATCAAACCAACTACAAAATTATATTTTAAGATAACTGGGAAAATATGAATATGGATCGGGTATTAAATGATTTTAAGAAATTATCACAATTTTGTTGGGTATGATAATAGTGTTGTGGTAATGTTTTTAAAAAGTCTTTATCTGGGGGTAAAATGATAAGATGTCTAGAATTTACTTTAGAATGAGCCAAAAAAAGAAAAGGGAGGTGGGGTAAACAGAGGCTAGATAGAACTGTTGAAGAAGAATGGCTAGAACCTGGCCACATGCCCTACTAACTGCAAGGGAGGCTGGGAATTCCCATGTGCCCATCCTCTGCCTGTGAGGCCTTCCAGTGATTAATGATGATATATTATGACTGAGGAAGATGATTAGCCTCACCATCTGTACAGGAAAGAAAAGCGTTATCAGCAGAAAAAGAAAACGAGTGAGTTTAATCAAAACTGGGTCTTGCTTTGCTCACATACCTGAAAGGCTTCAAGCAAGGAAGGGCTTAGAACTGGGTCCTAGGATTTAATCTAACTCATTTCCTGGTCCTACTCTGTATGGTTCAATCTCAGGAAGGCTCTTACTTCACAGGATGTCCCTAGCCTCTAGAGGCCAACTACCCACCTATTTTTTTTCTGCTATTCCAGTGGCGAGAGAACTCCTCTTTCCCAGGAGGCCAGCAGCAGCCCCAGGGCTGCATCTCTTTGGCTGACTTGGGTCACCTGCACACCCCTGACCAAATCACTGTGTCCTAGAGATTGAATATGGTGAAGGGCCTGGCTGGGTCCCAGGCAGCCTCACCTGAACCATGAGTGGGGCAAGGGAAAATTGCATTGCTACTACCAGAAGAAGGGGTGCTTGATCCTTGGCAGAGAAGACACACAGATATCTCTTTATCGCATCACCATCTTCAGCCTCTGTTTCCTCATCTATAAAATGAAGACGATGATGCCTACTTGAGTAGTTAATGGGATCTGCCGAATTCTGGCACTCAGTAATGATAAATATAACTGTTCTTACCTCCACTCTCTTTAATGGCTCTATTTCTATTCTTTTTCATGGCGACATGAGGTGGCTCGACACCATGGCCACTTCACATTCACCATCCTTCCTCCTCAGTGCTACCAGGGAGCCTAGAATTGGCAAAACCCCTGGGAGAGGAGTGCTACACAGCAATTGGTTAGGCCACTTCTAGATGTTTACAAAAGATGTTCAATGGAGCCAGCAGTTGTTCAGATTGGTTGTGTTTTAGCACAACTGTGAGTGGTCCAAAGCTCTTTTGTTTTAAAAACAATTATTTTAAACATCTGAAAACACACATTTTATTGGGTTATAAATACCTCTAGTCAGGCAATTTGGTATCTTGATTCATTTGTCCCAATTGTGAATTCTGATATTTCCTGGCTCTGGATAACTCAGGTTAAGGAACTTTTAGTGTTTTGTCTTTCTGACCTTGGATAGAAGTTATGTGCAAGAGGCCAAGAACTTGATATTTACCATGTAGAAAGAATCGGTGAAGTAGATCAAGAATACACGCTTTGGGAAAAGACTGCTTGGTTTAAACCCTGACATGTGACCTTGGACAAGCATTTCTTAGACCCAATTTCCTTGTCTGTAAAACAGGAGTTAGCATTTGGCTGTGAAATTAAAATGAAGAAACATGTTGGGTCCCAGCTCATGCTGGCAAGCACACATGGCCGCTCCCTGTCCCGTTACCCTCCCCCCCCACTTGTGTCACAATGGTCTGAGGTGCAGCTTGTGTTTGAGGCTGCCGATGGGGATTGCTCTGGTGCCTTTGCCTCCTTTGTGTGCCCTTTTGTTCGCCATCTGTCTGGCTGGAGGGTGCTGCCTGCCATCTGAGTCCCACCTGCTCCCCTCCCCCAGCCTCAGGGCTGTCCAGGGCCTCCCTCAGAACAATGCAGGAAAGCCTTCTGGGGCTGGGGTCAGGCCTCTGCTTTGTGTCAGCCTGGCTGTCTCTCTCCCTCACAACCAAGCCCAGATGGGCCCATGGCTGAGGCTCTTATGAAGGATGTTGAAGCAGGGGCTTTGTGGACAGGAATGTGGGGGACAGAGGACAGGGATGGCCCCCCTCCCCCGACTCCTTCGCTGTTCAACCCAGGCGCTGGTGTCTTCAGCAAGATGGTTCTGAGTTTGTGTGGGGACTGACTAGGCCTAGACGCACGTGTATGTCTTGATTTATGAGAACTTTATGCAAAGTTAATTCTGTCTCCTGTGAACTATTCTCTTTCTACCTCCATTTTAGATATCAACCTATACAATGTGTTTAGGTGGCATTCGTTAAGAAGTTGTCTCTCTCATATAATTTTCTTATCAGCTTTATTGAGATGATGACATAAGACAGGTACACTTAAGGTGTACAGTGTGATGATTTGATGCCTATATATTGCAAAATGATTACCACAGTAAGGTTAGTAAACACCTCTGTCCTCTTACATAATTACCATTTGTGTGTGTGGGTGTGTGGGTGTTGGTTAGAACATTAAGATCTACTCACTTAACACTATCAGTTATACAATACAGTATTGTTAGTTATAGTTGCCATGCTATATATTAGATCCCCGGAATTTATTCATCTTATAGCTGTGAGTTTGTACCCTTTGACCAACATCTCCCCATTGCTCCCCCCTGCCCCCAGTCTCTGGTAACCACTATTATGCTCTCTATTTCTGTGAGTTCAGCTTTTTTTAGATTCCACATATAAGTGAGAACATGCAATATTTGGCTTTCTCGGTCTTATTTCACTTAGCATATGTCCTCAAGGCCCATTCATATTGTTGTAAATGGCCCTTTTGTTCAGGCCTTCCTTTTTATAGCTGAATTTTATATATATATATTCCATCCCACAATTTCTTTATCCATTTATCCATTGATGGACACTTAGGTTGTTTCTATGTCTTGGCTATTGTAAATAATGCTGCAGTGAACATAGGGTTGCATACATCTTTTTGAACTTGTGTTTTGGATTTCTTTGGATAAATACCCAGAAGTGGAATTGCTGGGTCATATGGTAATTCTATATTTAATTTTTTGAAGAACATCCATACTGTTTTTCATAGTGGCTACATTAATGTACTTTCCTGTCAACAGTTCATGAGGGTTTCCTTTTCTTCTGTGGACTTTTTCTTAGAGTTAGACTCAAGCACAGAGAGAACTCATGGACTGAGGGTATGTGACTATGTAAAGGGGAGGGAATAGAAGAAGGGAAATAGGAAAAATGGAGAAGGAAAAGAATAGTTTCAAACAAATGGTGGGGAAATAGTTCCATTTTTACATATCCAGGCTTCTAATGTTTAAGTTTTTAACATTTCAAAGTAGAAAGCATGAGGAAAGATACAAAAAAAAGTCACAAATAAGCAGATTTGTCTTCACAGAGAAAGAAATCAAATGAGTTCCTTGCAGAAAAATTTTACCTTCATTGTGCATTTGATCATCATTAATAACTCTGGGAAGCAGGTAGTATTATCACAGCAGAACACAGGGAATGGAAGCTCAGAGAAGCTAAGTGACTTGCCTAACATCACACAGTTGGCAAGTGGGAGGCCAATTCAGGCCTGTGTTTCTCTGGTTCCAAAACCTGCACTGGGTTCAGCACTCCCCAGTCTCCTCTGAGACATCAAGCATTCTGTGAGCAAGGTGCTGTCATTTTGATGGCAGCAGGGAAAGCCCTCAGGGCCTGAGTCTCCTTTGCCATAAAGTGAGGATATTACCCATCCCATTGCACAAGGCCATGCTAAGACTTAACTGAGATCATAGAGAGGGATTTTTAAAGTATAAAGAGCACCCCAATAAAATCTTAAAAAAAAAAAAGAGCAGCTGTTCTCTATATAGGTGCTGCTTTTTATCCAAAGCCCGTGAGCCGTTACATCTTTTTTTTTTTTCCTTTTTTCTTTTTTTAAAGATTTTATTGGGGAATTGGGAAGTGGAACAGTGTTGGGGAATTGGGGAAGGGGAAGTTGCTGTCCTTTTGTTTTTCAGTCTAGTTGTGGAGGATGTCACTTCACTGGCCCGTGTTGGTATTGTGATCATTGCACTCTTCCCAGGTGAGGCAGTTGTTTGCCAGCCATCGGAGAGCTGCTCACGGCAGCTCACCAAAGCGCTCACCAGCTGCTGGCCAGCCCCACTGCAGCCTACACCATCGTCGGCGACTCAAGGCAGCCCAGCTCCAGGTCGAGCTGTTGTTCACCATCCTAGCTGTAGAGGGTGCAGCGTCACTGGCCCTCATGTTGGATCTGAACCGGGGCTCTGCTGCTCAGAGCTGGCGTCCCAAGCCAACTCTTAACCAATGTGCCACTTGGCTGGCCTGCCCTGTTACATCTTTTAATTGGTTACATTCACAGTCTGGGCATGCTCCGTGGTGGATCAGGGACCTTCCCATATAGAGAAGGGGAGAAATGTGGCAGCTCTGGCCAGAGAGCAGAAGGCTCACTGTTATGGCTCCAAAGATAAGACATGAACAGGAGGAAGCTGAGACAGCCACAGGCAAGGAAAGAAGGGATGATGCAATATATCCTATAGGCAGAGCCAGGAAGGACTGGCAGCAGAAGGGAAAAATACATACATAAATGAAAGAAAGAAAACGAGAGGGAAAAAGCCATTTTAGCATCTTGACCTTGTAGCAACTTTGGACGTCTACATCTAAATGTACATGTAACTCACTGGGTGTCCCAGTTTGGCCCCTGGTCCATTGCTTTTCCCAGTCCATACCCCCAAACAATGAGGGTCTCCAAGAGGGGAAAAAAGGATTTAAAATTGCCAAGACCTCACTTTGTTTTCCCTTAAGTGTAAAATGGGGTAATTTATACTTCTATTAACATTCTATATGTTTGTACATATACAAGTTTTATTGCCCATTTTTTAAAATGACTTACTGGTTTTCTTATTCATAAATTCTGGATACAAATCCCTTATCAGATATATGCTTTGCACATATTTCTCCTTACTGTGGCTTGTCTTTTCATAATGTTGACAGTCTTTCAAAGAACAGAAATTTTTCATTTTGAATAAGTCCAATTTAACTTTTCTTGTCAGGTTCATGTTTTTTGTGTCCTCGCTAAGATATCTTTGCCAAAATCTAAGGTCAGAAAAGTTTTATATTAACTCTATGATCCATTTTGAGTTAATTTTTATATGTGTACAAGTTTAAGACCAAGTTTCTTTTTTTTGAAAAGACTATGTTTTCTCCATTGAATTACTTTAGCACCTTTGTTGAAAAAAATATATGAATGGGTCTGGTTTGGGCTCTATTGTGTTCCACTGATCTGTATGTCCACTCTTAGGCCAATACCTGTATTGATTATTATAGTTTAAAGAAAGTTTTGAAACCAGGTAATGTAAATCTTTTAATTTGTTCTTTCTTTTCAAATGGTTTATTACAGATTTTTGTTTTTCCATATTAATTTTAAAATCATTTTGCCAATGTTGAAAAGCCTGCTGGAATATTGATTGGGATTATGTTGAGTCTATACATCAGTTTGGAGGAAGTGACATCTTAATAATTAGTTTTCTGATTTATGAGTGTGGTATATGTTTGTTTACTTAAGTCCTGTTTGATTTCTCTCATACAAATCTTGCACATACTTTAAAAAAAATTATCCCTATATATTTTGGTTTTTATACTCATCAATTACACTGTTTTAGGAATTTCAATTTACAATTGTTCATTGAAAGTATATCAAAACACATTTGCTTGTTGACTTTTTGTCCTATGATATCACTAAACTCAATAGTCTTAATAGCTTTTTTGTTGATTCTTCAGAATTTTTTACCTCAGTGACCATGTTGTTGACAAATAAATACAGTTTGATTTCTTTCTTTCCTATTTAAATGCCTTTTATTTCTGTTTCTTGCCTATTGTTGGGCTCTCCAGTGTGATGTTGGATAGGAGTGATGAGAGTGAGTATTCTTGTTTCCATTCTTGGGGGAAAGCCTTCACTCTTTCACCTGTGAGTATGAGTTTATCTGTTGGTTTTTAGTAGATACCCTTTATCAGGTTGAGAAATTTCCCTCTATTCCCTTCTATTCCTAGTTTGCTGGGAGTTTTTATCATAGATGAGAAATGAACTTTATCAAATGTTTTTTTTGCATCTATTAAGATGATTACATAACTATGTCTTTTTTAGTCTGTCAATATTGTGAATCACATTGATTGACATTTGAATGTTGAGTCTATCTTGCATTCCTGGGATAAACCCCACTTCGTCATGATGTATTATCTTTTTAAATATACTGTTAAATTAAATTTACTACATTTTTATTTTTTATTTTTATTTTTTATTATTTATTTATTTATTTATTTATTTATTATTTTATTAGTTTCAGGTGTACAACACAATGCAATAGTTATACTCTTTACCCCCCAAAGTGAAAAACCCCCCTCCCCCATTCGCCACCCCACTCCCCCCCATATCATACATATCCATCACAACTCCCCTAACTCCCCTCCACAGTATACTCCACATCCCATGACCATCCACATATTCAGTTGCAGTTGGCATACAATACTATACAACATCAGCTTCAGGTGTACAGTACAGTGATCAAGCCTCTACTCCATCCATGAAGTGGTCTCCCTAACAAGACATGTGACTATCTGACACGCCACAAAATTTTTACAACATCGAACCAGGGCCGCTGGCTTCCCAAGCCAGCACTTAACCACTGCGCCACTCGGCCGGCCCTACACTACATTTTTAAAAGAATGTTTATGTCTATGTTCACGTCGATCTGGGTTTTCTTTTCTTGCCGTGTCTTCAGCTTTGGTATCAGGGTGATGCTGACTTCATGGAATGAATTGGGAAATGTTCCCTTCTCCTCTGTTTTTCAGAAGAATTTGTGTAGAATTATAGCATGGAATTATAATCACAACTGCTTTACAATCTTTATACGCTCATTTGAACATCTGAGTTATCTCAAGGTTGCTCTTTGTTGATTTTCTTTTTTCTTAATGATAGATCAAATTTTCTTGATCTTCATATGTCAAACAGTTTTGGATTTTATCCCCAACATTGTGACTGTATGTTGTAGAGGCTTGAGATTCTGCTCTGTTTGTTTTTCTTAGTAGGCAATTACTTTTGTTGGATTCCAGCTGCAAATTCTTTCTCTTGAGTAGCAGCTCAAATCTCAGTTCACTTCTTTGTTCCTTAGCTAGGCTGCTCACAGCCTGCCCCGGGCATGCATGGATAAATGGTTACACAGAGATTTGAGTAGAGATTTTGCACAGAATTTGGGACTTCCTCTCTCTGGCCCACCCCTTTATAGGATTCCCCTTCACTTTTCAGTGGCTGAACTCTGTCCTCTTTTTCAGGCCAAAAAGTACAGGTTTTCTAGCAGACATTTAGCTGTCTTGTGTGGTGCTGGCTTAGGCTTAGCCTAAGGCTAAAAGCCATAAATTTGAGTAACTCACCCTGTGTTATTCATTTTTTTCCAAATGTTGATTCCTGTCCAGGATCTGCCTTTGTTCATTCTTCAGTGTAAGCAGGTCATTTTTTTTTTCAGTGGGGGAGGGAGGTAAGTTTATCCAAAGTTTATATTCTTTTCTATAGGAGGGTCATGTTCATCAACCACATTGGCAGTGGAAATCTCCTTTTACCTTTGTTTTGTCTATATAGTTGCTCTTTTTCAA
Organism: Aselliscus stoliczkanus; assembly: GCA_033961575.1. Classification (NCBI taxonomy): domain Eukaryota; kingdom Metazoa; phylum Chordata; class Mammalia; order Chiroptera; family Hipposideridae; genus Aselliscus; species Aselliscus stoliczkanus. The sequence goes on from CM066735.1 coordinate 106,785,228, forward strand.
TTTATTTTAAGCCTGTTTGACATACGTATGACAAATTATTGGCCAATCTAAAATGGACTTTTATTTTTAGTTCTAACAACAATGACATCCGCAAAAATCTAAGAGTACTAAAATGAAGCCTATTGACATCCCTTCCACTTCTCCACAAGGAAGCATTGATTCTTGTGTGTTCTAACAGTGCTGAGGAAAAGCCCTTTTAGGATCACTTTTCTGTGATGAAGGCAAAGTCATTAGCTCATAGTATAAGGCTGTTGGGTGGGAAGAACTTGAAAGGGGCCATGCTGGATAAACAACACCCTACTCTTTCAGGATGGGAGACTGTCTCCTACTACCTCCCCAGGTAATTCATTTACTCATTAAATATTTACGGAGCACCTCATATGTGTTAGACCAGGTGCTGGATGTCAGGGATATAATTATCAGCAATTTACAATGGGAGCCAGACACGAAACAACAATCCACAGATATAGAATTTTTAAATGTGATTACTGCCATGCGTTAAAAGCATAGGGTGCTATGAGAGTGCATTACAGGGGGCTTGGCCCAGCCAGAGAGGTCAGGGAAGGATTCCCTCAGGAGCAAGATATCACTGGAAAGGGGAGTGAAAGTTAACCAAGTGTGTGTGCTAGTGGGGTAGCTCCAATCAGACGGAACGGTGTGTGCAGAGAACCAGTATGAGAGGCGGGGGAGAACTGAAAATTGGAAGAACTGAGAGCAGACAGTGAGCTAGGGCATTAACAGTGAAGGCAAGGAGCACAAGAGGAAGCCTGAGAGAGCGGGGTCCTGATCATGCACCTCTGTCGTCCACTTTAGGATTTGTTTTTCCTTCTCCTCCCTCGTCTTATGTTCCTCCTCTTACCTCTTCGTTAAATTGCCAGGAAAAGAACTCATGGATTTGTATGCAAGGAAAACTCTGTGCCCTCCCCCACCCCTGTCCCACTCCATAGAGACAACCACTGCCAAGGTTTCCCGTATTTGTTTTTAGAACTAATTCACAGATGCACACAGATATGAGTAAGAATATACAGCTTCTTCTATACAGCACGGTCGGTTACATATCGCTTTGTTTCAAGGGCTGCACAGCACTCCAATGCATGGATGTGCCATTTTGTGTTTATAATCAGTCCCTATTGATGGACGTTTTAAGTTCCTTCTGTTTCTTGTTTTTACAAACAATGTGGCCAGGAACACACTTATAAAGGCATATTTGGGCACATGAGTGAGTATATGTGTAGGATAAATTTACTTCAGTGGAATTTCTCCGTGAAAACGTACGCACGCTTGCAATTTTTTTTTTTTTTTTTTGAGGGCAGTGTCACTGGCCCTCATATATGGGACCCGAACCGGGGCCGCTGGCTTCCCAAGCCAGCGCTTAACCACCGCGCCACTCGGCCGGCCCACGCTTGCAATTTTGACGGGCGTTGCCCAGTTGTCCTCCAGAGATGTTTGTCCACTAAAATGTTCTATAGGCATAGCTTAGCATCAGGGGCTTAAGAAAGAGTTTGGGCACTGAATAGTATATATCCACTTCCTGACAAAAGGGAAACTGCAAATTTGAGATAAATAAATGTTTAATTACATATCTCTACAATGTATTATTTGTAATGTTATTATTCATTTAAAAAGTTGATTATATTTGAAAATAGGAGGTTGTATGTTTTGCTAATTTTGCAATAATTCGCAAGTATGAACAATAACTGTTGAAAAATAGCTTATCATAAATTAAATAAACTATCATAAATTAAATAGGCTAGGGCTGGCTGAGTGGTGCGGTAGTTAAGCTCTGGCTTGGGAAGCCAGTGGCCATGGTTTGGGTCCCACATATGAGGGTCAGTGACACTGCCCTCAAAAAATAAAAAATAAATAAATAAATAAATAAATTAGAAGGGCCAGCCGAGTGGCGCGGTGGTTAAGCGCTGGCTTGGGAAGCCAGTGGCCATGGTTTGGGTCCCACATATGAGGGTCAGTGACACTGCCCTCAAAAAATAAAAAAAAATAAAATAAATAAATAAATTAGAAGGGCCAGCCGAGTGGCGCGGTGGTTAAGCGCTGGCTTGGGAAGCCAGCGGCCCGGGTTCGGTCCCACATGTGAGGGCCAGTGATACTGCCCTCAAAAAAAAAAAAACAAAAAAAAAACAACAAAAAAACAAAAAAACAAAACAAAAAAATAAATACATAAATAAATTAATTAATTAAATAGCCTACCATAAGAATTACTTATAACCAAGTAATTTCAAAGGCAAAATTATAAAAAACTTTTCAATATTTCAATATCAGCAAACATTTTACTTAATATAGGATGTATGTGTATTTTAATATATTTCATATGATGTAGGGCATGGCTTCCAAAAGTCAGAGTGACTGAGACCTGGAAAGGTCTTAAAATGGCCTTGATTGTACAAACCATGTAGGAAATTGCCTGTATCCTTATACCTTCGTCAACGTTGCGTATCTTCAAAACTTTTAATCTACACCAACATGGTAGGCAACATTTTTGCTTGTTTCTTAGTTTTATATTTATTTCATTATGGAGCAGTTGAGCATCTTTTTTGTAAATTTTATGCCATTTATTTTCTTTTATGGTGAACTGCATTTTTGAGTTCTACATCAATTATGCTGTTGGATGTTGATCATTTTTTGTTGATTTGCTAGGTCTTTTTATACAATGAGGAATATAGCCCTTGGTTAGTCAGGTGGTATTACAAATATTTCCTTCCAACTGTTTTTGCTTGCTTTATGGTAATTTATATGTATTCTTTTTTGCTTCCGAGAGTTTTATACATTTTTCCTGGTTCAATTAAAATTTTTCCTTTATGGCTTCCTGAAGGAAGTCTAAGAACAAAAGGAAGCTTTAAAAGGTTTTAAGCATGGAAGCGATATGATCTGATTTGTGTTTTAAATGTAGCTGCTTTGTGGAGAACTGGAAACTGAATCTCAGAAGAGCAAGATTAAATACAGGGAGAACTGTTAGAAGGTGAGAGGCAATGAATGGTAGCTTAGCTTAAGGAGGCAAATGGGAAAGCTATCAGGAGGCAAAATCAATATAACTGGTGATGGAGAATAAGGGAGAGAGAAGCATCAAGGGTGATGCCCAGGTTTCTGGTTCTGATGACAAAATGGAATGCAGCAGCCGCTCTCTGACACAGCAGACATTAAGGGAGGGCTAGGTTATGATAGTTTATTTGTTTTGGTGGGTGTTGGGGCTCAAGTTGATGAGAATATAGTTAGATTCAGGGCATGCTGAATTGAAGTGGCTCTGAGATATCCAGTGGAAAAGCCGTAGCTGGATCCATGGCAATGGAACATAGAGGCCAGTCATTTGATAGGTGTGTTTCCACTTCATGCGTCTTGGTTTCCACGCTGAGGATCAAAGTTAGACAAACCCCTTCATGACCTTGACTCACAATGTTAAAACCCCAACTTGGGTCCAGAGGTTGGCAAAGATTTAAGGAATTGCTAAATGATTTTCCTGCTGAGAAAAAGAGCTTTTGGTTTAAGTAGAAATACACACCCATTTCAATCATTAATTTATGACCCTAAAATATTTTCTTTTAATTTAAAAATAATATCAACCTTATAAGAAAGTTACAAGAACACTACAAAGAAGGCCCCTTTTCTCAGTCATCTACTGCTAGATATCTATTTTTGTATTAAAAACTACACCAAAACTTAATGGCTTAAAACTACAACCATTATATTATATATTATGGTTTCCTGTGTTGAGAATTTGGACAGGGCTCAGCTAGGTGATTTCCGTTCCATGTGGTGATGACAGAGGTCATGGGATAGTGTGTAGCTAGTGGCTGGACTGATCTGGAGAATCCGATAGAGCTTTACGTCACATGTCTAGCACCTGGGTGAGGATAGCTGGAAGGCTGAGCCTGGCTGGAAATGTCAAAGAAGCACCTATATAGGATCTCTTCCATTTGGTGGTCTCAGGGAGTTGGATGTATTACTGCAGTTCAAGGCCCCCAGAGAAAGCTTTCCAAGAGCCCAAGGTCAGATGTGCTAAGCCTCTCATGACAGCCTTGAACGTCTCAGCATTGCTCCCCCTACATCCTAGGAGTCAAACAAGTCTGTAAGGCTAGCTCAGATCTAAACACAGGAATTCATTTTCATCTCCCAATAGAAGAGTGGCAAAATATTTGTGGCTATCTTTATTGTACCACAATTCACCAATTAACGTTTTGCCACATTTGCTTTATCATTCTTCTCTCTGAACTAGTTGAGAATAAGTTGCATATATCATGCTCTTTACCCCTAAATGCTTCCTTATACACTTCCTAAAAACAAAGAATTCTTTTACATACCCACAGTAAAGCAGGAATTTTAACATTGACAACAACTATTATTATCTAACCTATAGTGCATATTCCAATTGTTCAAATAATAGCATTTATAACAAACTTTTTTATGGTCCAAGATCCAGTCCAGCATCATATATTACATTAATTATCAGGTCTCTTTAGTCTCCTTTAATATAGAATGTGTCCTCATCCTTTCTTTTTCTTTCAGAACTTTGACATTTTAAAGAGTTACAGTCATGCCAATTGTTTTGTGAAATGTCCCCCAATTGGGGTTTGTCTTATATTTCCTCATAATTAGTTTTAGGTTATGTACTTTTGGCCAGACTACCACAGAACGATGTTATGTTCTTCTAAGTGCAACATGTCAGGAAGTACATCATGTTGATTTGTCCCATTACTGGTGATGTTAATTTCCATCATTTTGTTAAAATGGTGCCTGTCAAATTTCTATTTTTTCCTTTTTTAATTAATAATTATTTTGGGGGAGAGATTTGTTGAGACTCTAAATAGCTTGTTCCTCAGTAGACTTTCACCCACATATTTTAACATCCTTTGATGATTCTTGCCTAGTTCTATTGCTAGGATGGTAGTAAAATGCTGATTTTCTGATATCATCATTTCTTCTATGCTTATTAGTTGGCATTCTACGATAAGGAAGAGCTGTCCCTTATGTATGCATGTGTTATTTGTATAGACTATGGATTCTTATTATATTCAATTGATTATAATCCATTACTGTCATATATTTGGATATTTAGTGCCTCCAGATGTCTTTCATGTACTTTTGATATATTGCTGTTATTTCTTAACTTCTGTTATAGCATAATATTCCAGAATTATCTTGTACTTTCCCTTCACCAGTTTTTGAATAGGTGATTTCTCCAAGCATCTCTGGTTCCTTTTAGCAAAGAACGCTTTTCAGAATCCAAGATGTGTGTGCCCGAGTATGCTCCTTACCGGTTGTGTCGGTGCTGCTAGATCCTTTCACTGGACAAAGCTAGACATACCAATATCTCTATTCTAATCCGACTGTAGGATTTTGCTTGCATTGCCCCATTTCATAGTTGTCTCTCCTTTCTTCCACAGTGAGAACTCTGATTCCTGATAACATTAGTATATTCATTTACTTATTCACACCTGAAAACATAGAAAATGATTTTAGAATTCTTATGCTACTACAGAAATCCAAACCTAGGAAGTCAAATACAAGACTTATTTTTTATTTATGCAATTATCAGGAATGTCTGAAACCTGCCAGGATTTGTCTCTGAGGCTGGGTATATTGTTACTGGAAGAAAACAATCATTCTGTTAATGTAAAAGGGATGGGGGAGGCTTTCCAGTGGGCACCCAATAGTGACTGCTACAGTCACTCTGGGTTATCTAGAGCACATGGTAGGAGGGGAATGAAGAGGCAGAGATGATAAAGGCCCAAGCCAGGGAAACCTACTAGGGGCATGTCGCCCATGAAATCAGCTCAGCCCTTCTAGAATCTTGCACACTCTAGTTGGTACCAGACCCCTGGATAATGTATTTCAAATGTGCATGCTCCAGAAGAATACTAGCTATGTGACCTTAGACAAGGTCTTAACTTCTCTGAGCATCACACAATCACTTGGGCGCTAGCAGAAAGGACGTGAGCCTGTCCATGGTGTCGCTCAGGGAATTTTTCCAAATTTACTGCTAATCAATAGTTTTGGCCAATAGTATGCTTTTCTTTAATTGGCAATTACAGATTCCTTTTAATGCTATAGGAATCCCAGATCCTTTTAATAGATGGCATTGTAATGGCAGTTTTCATCTCAAACCACTTTATTTTCTGAGGGAATGAAAGGCTATGTCAAGGACATAATGAGCTAATTCAATGAAAAAGATGAAATGCTTGACTACCACACAGGTAATGGCTGACAAAGAAAGGCCCAAGTGGCAATAGATCAGGTAGTGTGGAGTGATTAAAGTTCAGTTGTGTGGCTGGAATGTATTCTGAGTTATGAATCCCCCATGCACTCAAGACCTACCATCCTCAGTATTGACTTGACCTGGCTGCCTCTCAACAGAGGGGGTGCTACTCATGTTAGTAGTAGCAGTCAGGGCTTTGGAGTGATTCAGGCCTGTATTCAGGTTCAGCTCTGTCATTTATTGCTGTATGATGCTGGGCTCTTAAATTGGGGTAAGACATCCTGACCCCATAAGATATTATGTGCCTTTGATGAGATAATGAATGAGGAGAGCCAAGTTCACGGACATACAGTAAGTATAAGTTCCCTTCTCCCTTTGCCACTTCCACAGGTTTACTTCCGTGCCCTGACAAAGCTCTATTGGTCTAGAGTGGCCTCAGCCCCACAGTGGCCTCAATACGTAGGACATCATCAACCAGCTCTGAGGATTAGACCACTGAGGAGTGAGAGCCAAGAGGAACAATACTTCTTCCAAAACCACACCCAGTATTTCTTTCAGGACTCAAGGAACACTAAGTCACCTGTTTCTCTCTTTATAAAGAAAATTTTATAAATGTTCTATAACACCTATCCAGTGCCCAGTCTCTGTATTGGGTTTTGTGGGTGATACGAAGAAGTATTAGATGCAGTCTCTGCTTTCCAGGAACATAAGCTTTGGGTCCCACTAAGGACCCAAAATGAACACAATGCAGAGCAGACAGACTTGGGTGCAAATCTTAGTTTTATCACTTACTAGCTATGTGACCTTGAACACTTAACCTGTCTGCACCTCTACTTCCTCACCTGTAAAACAGAACCACCAGTACCTATATCATCAGGGCATTATGAGGTTTAGAATAGCCACTACATATAATGGACCTGGTACAGGAGGTGCTTGAAAATCTAAATTCTTTCATTCTTTAACCATGTAGTATTTAATTAACTTAGCAGAAAAATCTATTATAAGACAGCTTATAATTCATTGCCAAGTGACATACCCTGAAATAAAGGCTCTTGGAGTTCAGTGTAGTGCAGAACTACACAGGCTGAGGTAGGTAGGGTAGATTTCTGGATGAAGAAGGGAAGTGACATCTTTTGAGAATGGGATGATTTTCTCAGATGCACCAAGGTTGAGCCTTGGTCTCAACCCCTTGTCTGCTGCACAGATGGTAAAGGATAAAGACTTGGACACCTAAGATAGAAGTGACATATTGAAGATTGAACAAAGTCATTCAGTTATCTACCCAATCAATGATACTGCTTGCCCTCTAACTGTGAGTTCTCACCATCCACCTCTCCTTATGGCCTTCCATCCCACTATGAATGAATTGTCCCTCCTGCAGTAGTCAGAGTCCACTGGGCAATAGCAAACCAAATAAGAACAGATATATGTCTAGGATAAAGAAAATGTGAAAGGACAGAGACATATTCACCCCAATACTCCTAAAGCATTGCTTTGAACAAAAATGTGCAGGGAAATTTACTTGCAAAAGAGGATGTTAATAACAATCACCAGCTGTGGTAAATTGTGTTATTGTTCCCAATTATCAGCTACCTCTTCCATAAGAGAATCATACATCCCTTCTCTGCCAGGACTCTCCACAGGCAGAGTACAGCAGCATCCCATTGATTTTCTTGATGGCCATGTGATGTTCTTTGGCCAATGGAAGATGAGAGGATGCGATAGGCACCACATCAGAGCAGAAACATTAAATGCACTTCAATGATTTATTTGGCCTCATGCTCTTGTCTTTTCAGATAATGCAACTCTCAACCTGGGTCCCAGAAGGAGAAAGCCTGGTGCTCAAGGTAAGCCAAGCACAGCTGAGTCATGACAAACAGAGTTAATCTGACCAATAGACCAGCAGACCCATGAGTTAGAAATGTGTGTTATTGTAAGCCACTGAGATGTGGAGGTTTGTTGTTGCCACAGCAAACGTTGACTAGTACATCAACATTAATTGAACACTTGCTCTGTGCTGGCATGGTCCTTAACATTTACATATGTTCTCTCATGTAATCCTCACATTAGTCATGTAAGATAGTGCTTCAGCCAGGGTTTTCTATTATAAACATCAGAAAATTTGGCTGTGTACAAAGGAAGTATAAAAGGAAGGCTTTTGCTCCAGCCAAGATGGAACAACAAAATCTGTTCATGCCCTTCCATCTGAAAGAACTAAATACAAGAGAAAATATATGAAACAATGGTTCTCAAGATATTAGACAATAGGCCGTGAAGAACAGTGATCTCTAAGAGATGGGAGACAAACAATTGACCCAGTTTACTGCCTAGAAAGAGTTTCCAGGCCATGGCACAAAAAAAGGGGGAAGCCAGGCAGAACCTGATGATCTCATTGATTTAGGAATATGGAGCTGAAAGCAGGGATGCCAAGGTGATGAAAACTTGCAAGGCAGAGCACTGGAAAGAAAGCTACACAGAAAGAGGACCGTTGGAAGATTCAGCTGAGTCAAGATCAGGGTGTGCATAAGAGAAAACTATCCAAGACATGGAAAACAACTACCGAAAAGGCTAGAGGGAACAACTCCTGAAGCTCACCTAGAACAAGAAATAGTGCCTATTATCACCCGCCACATTGGACATCAAACAGAATACTCAGAAGGGTCTTGCTCCACAGTGGGAAAAAATTACCAGGCATGCAATGAGACAGGTACATACAACCCAAAGTAAAGAGAAAAATCAATCCATTGATACTAAGCCCCAAATGACAGATAATAGAATTAACGACATTTAAAAAGTATTATGACTGTAGTCCATATGTTCAAGATACTAGAAGAAAGAGGGCATGTGTTAAATGAAGACATGGGAGACATTAAAAAAGGCCTAGGTTGAATTTCTAGAGACAAAAACTATAGTATCTGAGATTAAAAAAACATTGTCTGGGATTAATTGCAGATTAGATATAGCAGAGGAAGGATTCGTGAAGTTGTAGACATAAAAATAGAAACTGAAAAATGAAGCCTGGTGAGAAAACATGAAAAAAATGAACAGAATAACAGTGAGCTGCAGGACAACTTCAGGTGGTCTGTGTACATGTAACTGGAGTCCTTGAAGGAAATGAAAGAGGAAGAAAAAAATATTTGAAGAAATCATGGCCCAAAAATGGCCCAATATGATGAAACTGTAAACACACAGATCTAAAAAGCTCAGTGAAACCCAAACACAAGAAACATGGAGAAAACTACATCACAGCACATCATAATCAAATTGATTGAAACCACTGATAAAGAAAAAACGCTAAAAGTAGCCTAGAGGGAGGAGGGAACACACATACAGAGGAACAAAAATAAGGATGACTATGGATTTTTTGTCAGAAACAATTTAAGCTAAAAGGCAGGATGCAAAATCTTTAAAATGCTGAAATGAAAAAACAAAAACAAAAACAAAATCCCATCAATCTAGAATTCTTTACCAAGAAAAAACGTCTTTCAACAATGAAGACAAATAAGACTTTTTCAGACATACAAAAGCTGAATAACTCATCATCATCAGACCTGCACTCTAAGAAATGTTACAAAGAAATCCTGCAGGCAGAAGGGAAATTATACCAGATGGAAATATGGCTCTCTACAAAGGAATGAAAAGTGTTTGAAATGGTAACTATGTGGGTAAATATAACGACTTTAAAATTATTATTTAAGGCCCGGCCGAGTGGCGCACTGGTTAAGAGCTGGTTTGGGATGCCAGCAGCCCCGGTTCGGATCCCACATATGAGGGCCAGTGACACTGCCCTCTACAGCTAACAACAATTCCATCTGGAGCTGGGCTGCGAGCCCTAGCAACGGTGTAGGCTGCAGCCCCTGCTGCAGTGAGCTGCCATAGGCTACAGTGAGTGGCCAGCAGCCAGCATGAGTGGCTGGCAGTCAGCGTGAGCTGCCAATAGCCGCGGTGAGCGACCATCCAGAGGCCAGTGACCAATTTGCTTCATCTGGGTAGAGTACAATGATGATACCAACATGGGCCAGTGAAGCAACATCCTCCGCAACTAGACTGAAGAACAAAAAGACAGCAACTTGTCTGTTCCCTTCCCCAATTCCTCAACGCTGTTCCCTCTCCCAATTCCCCAATAAAAATCTTTTAAAAAAAATATTATTTAAGTATCTTAAAAAGATAATCAACTGTTTAGAGCAAAAATAAAAATGTATTTTATACATTTATAATATAGGGGTTAATAGCACATGTAGAATACATGACAGGAGTAAAATGTACGATAGCTATACAGAGAGGCCAAGCAGGGAGATGTGAAATATACTGTGGTAAAGTTCTTATACTATATGTGAAATGGTATGATATTCCTTGAAGGTGAACTGTGACAAGTTAAAGATATATACTATCAACCCTAAAGCAACCACTCCAATAACACAGCAATGACTTATGGGCCAATAAACCAACAAAGCAAAATGGACTTATAAAAAAATACTCAAAAAGGAGGAAAAAGAACAAATACAAAACAAATAGCAAAATGGTAGCTTTAAACTCAACCATACCAGTAATCATATTAAATAGTTTAAGTACCCCAATCAAAAGGCAGAGATTACTCAATTAGAAAATAGAACCAAGTCACAGCCATATGCTACCTAACAGAAATGCATTTTAAACAGAAAGACACATACAGGTTAAAAATAAAATGACAGGCATCTGTATGTCTTATTTAGAGAAAAGTCTCTTCATGTCCTCTGCCCATTTTTTAACAGGGCTGTTTATTTTTTTGGTACTGAGTTGTATGAGTTTTTTTATATATTTATACAATGGAGTATTACTCAGTCATAAAAAAGAATGAAATCTTACCACTTGCAACAACATGGGTGGACCCTGAGAATATTATGCTAAGTGAAATAAGTCAGACTGAGAAAGACAAATACGATATGATCTCACTTATATGTGGAATCTAAAGAACAGAATAAATGAGCAAACTAAACAGAAATAAACTCAGAGATACAGAAAAAAAACCTGTTGGTTGCTAGATGGGAGAGGGCAGGGGATGGGGGACTAGAAAGTGCAAATTAGTAGTCATAATATAGTCACAGTAATATAAAATACAGTATGGAGAATATAATCAATAATGTTGTAAGGATTAAAGGATTATGTAAGGTGCCAGGGGGATCACTTCATGGACAGTGTAGATGCCTGGCCACTGTGCTGTACACCTGAAGCTGAAGCTGAATAATATTGTATGTCAACTATAATTATATATATATATATATATATATATATATATATATACACACACACACACACACACACACACACACACATTTATGGGAGATGGAGTATAGCATAAGGAAGATAGTCAATGGTATTGTAACAACAGTTATATAAGATGTCAGAGGGGTAGTAGCTTGGGGGAGAGGGGTTATCACTTTGTGAGATGTGTAAATGTCTAACTATTATGTTGCTTTGTACCCCTGAAACTAATTTAAAAAAAATGACAGGGAAAGATGCACATGCTAACACATTTAAAAATAAAGCTAGAATAGATACAATCATATCAAACAGAATAGATTCCAGAACAGTGAATATTTGCAGGCACCAAGAAGGTCACTTTGTAAAGGGACATAACAACTCAAAGGTGTATGTACTAAAACATGTGAAACAGAAAATGATAGAATAGCAAGAAGCAGCAGACAAATCCACAAGAATAGTCATAGGTTTCAACATATTTCTCTTAATAAATGACAAGCCAGGGAGACAGGAAATCAGTAGGACTACAGAAGACTCGAATAACATAACCAGGAGACCTCCCTGCTATCTCCAGCACACGGCACCCAACAACGACAAGATACAAATTCTTTCCAGGTGCACCTAAAACATTCACAAAGGTCAGCCATATTCTGAGCCATAAACTAAATTTCAGTAAATTTAAAACATCAGGTCATACAAAGAGTATTCTCTGACCACAATAGGATTACATTAGAACTCAATACCAAAATGATGTCTGGGAAATCTCCAAATATTTGGAAACAAAATGACACAATTCTAAGTAACCTATGAGTCGAACAAGAATTTTAAGTTACAAAGAAATTTGACATGAATAAAAATGAAAAGTAACATAAGCAAAATTTGTGGGATGCAGCTAAAACAGCTAAACTAGTTGCCTATTTAGATGAGAAAAATGGTCTCAAATCAGTGATCTCAGCTTCCATCTTAAGAAACTAGAAAAAGAAGAGCAAATAGATGCCAAAGTAAGCAGAAGAAAAGAAATAGTGAAGACCAGAACAAAAATCAATGAAATAGAAACCAAAAAAACTAAAGAAAATAGATGAAACCCAAACTGATTCTTTGAGATCAATAAAATTGATAAACTGCTAACCAGACTGAACAGGCGGGGGGGGGGGGGAGAAGAGAGAGAGAGAACCCAAATTACCAATATCAGAGATAAAAGAGATGACATCACTACAGATTCCACATGTATTAAAAGGATAATAAGAAAATATTATGGAAAACCTAATGCTAATATATTCAATAATTAGACAAAATTCACAAACTTCTTAAAAGATATAAATTAACTAAGAAACAGATAACCAGAATAGCACTATATCTATTAAAGAAGTCGAATTTCTTTTAAAAACCTCCCCACAAAGAAAATTCCAGGGCCAGCTTACTTTCCTGGTGAACTCCGTGAAACTTTAAGGAGGAAATAATATCAATTCCACACAAACTCTTCAAGAAAATAGAAGAAAAAGGAACCCTTCTTAACTCATTCTTAAAAACCAACATTATTTTGATGCCAAACCCAGGCCAAGATATTACAAGAAAAGTACAGACCAATATCCCTCATGAATATAGATACATATGGAATCCAACAAGATATTTAAAAAAAAAAAAAGGATAATATATCATAACCAAGTGGGACTTATCCCAGAAATACCAAGTTAGTTCCACATTGAAAACTCAATCAATGTAATTCACTATATGAACAAAGAGAAAGGAAATTGGGAAATCACAGAATGACCGTGAAGCCTGGAGAACCAGATCCAGAAAACAAAACAAAACAAAACAAAAACCAGGCAGGAACAACAAAATCAAGAAGAAAGGCAGGGCAGCAGAGCCACAGCTGGAATCAGACCCCAAACCCAATCTGTTGAGGACACCAATACCACTCCCAGCACTGATCACTGGACACTGGGGCGGGAAGGGGTTGCGGGGCGCCAGGGAGGGCACCACTGCTAATGCAGGGGTCCCTGGGGCCTGGAGGTTGCTGTTGACAACCCAGCCCCCATCAGGATACATTCATCATCCTTGTTTTTTTTTTTTTTTTAAAAAAGATTTTATTGGGGGAGGGGAACAGCATTGGGGAATCGGGGAAGGGGAACAGACAAGTTGCTGTCATTTTTTTGTTCTTCAGTCTAGTTGGGGAGGATGTCGCTTCACTGGCCCATGTTGGTATTATGATCATTACACTCTTCCCAGGTGAGGAGATTGGTTGCCCGCCACTGGATGGCTGCACACTGCAGCTCTTGGCAGCTCAAGCCGGCTGCCAGCCACTCACAGTAGCTCACGGCAGCTCACTTGCCACCCTTCTGCAGCCTACGCATTTCTGGTGACTCACAGCAGCCCAGCTCCAAGTCGAGCTGTTGTTCACCACCTTAGCTGTAGTGGGCGCAGCGTCACTAGCCCATGTGGGATCTGAACTGGTGGCCCTGTTGCTCAGAGCTGGTGTCCCAAGCCAACTCTTAACCAACGTGCCACTTGGCCAGCCCCTATCCTTGCTTTCTTGAATGCCTGGTTCCAGTTTTGAAGACTCAAGAGGGAGACTCTGACTGGCTAAGCTGTGGGGGGACTAGAAAGAGAGAGTAACAGAAGGGATGTTTAGTTGCCAACCATAGATTCCCTCCACTGATTTCATGCAGGTGGGGACTTTGTAAGACAGATGAAATAACTCACAGAATCACTGGGATTGTGGGGAACTAGGCTCTGGGATGAGTCTTCAGGAAAATAGCTGTAACTACACTGAAGAGAAGGGCTGGCGAGGGAGCTGCTGCCACAATGGAATCAGGAAGCTGCCACTCCTGCCTCTGGTCACAGAAAAGAGCTGCCTCTGCCTCCCCCAAAGTACCAGCCAGAATGCATGGCCCCGGCCTGGGGCGCTTCCTCAGGGCGCTCACCTCAGAATCAGACTGACGCCTTTTTGGGCAGAATCCAGGTTACATCCACAGCCAGCAGCAAGGGAGGCTAGGAAATAAAGGGCCAGGAGTGGGGTGGGGGGGCATTGATGTTTACCAAAAACAAAACGCGAAGAGGGTCTGCAAGAGTTTTGAGAGCCACGACTGAGCAATGGGCTTTCTGCCCACCAGTGGGGAGTGTGACCCTGCTTCCCACCCAGAGTCATCCGGTGGGGTGTTCCTCACACTTAGGAAGGTGGGTCAGCTGCTCAAAGTACAAAAGTGACAAATGTCTCTAGAGAAAGGCGCTTTATATTACTTCCATTTTACAGATTGGAAACTGAGCTTCCCAGACATTTGATAATTTACGCAAAATCACAGCTTGAAGAGATAGCCCTTATAGACATGACCTCCTTTAATCCTCACAAATCCATAGATATTATTATCCCCATTTTATATAAGGAGAAAATGAGGACTACGGAAGTAAATTAAAAAGCTAAAAATCCTGTGCTATGACCTTGCCGTGATCTGCCCTTCCTATCCCCCACCTCATCCCAGTGTACCCAGGCATTTTATGATAACAGACTTCTGGGTGTGGTATGCATGTTCATGTGCATATGTGCCCTCATGTGTATGCATGTCATATGTGTGTGTCCTTAATATCTTGTCCTACACCAAGTTCAATGTTCACGGGGTTTATTTGGGTGTCTTTGTCACTGACTCTCACCTGTCTTCTTTCTTACTACAGACCAACTCAGGTATGTTCCAGAGTCCTCCTGGGGTGCTGACATCTCTGCGCCCCATCAGCTCTAACAATCTAAGAAGTAACGGGGCGGTAGGGTGAGGAATGGAATGGCCTGGAATCTTCAGCCTTGTCAGTGTGCAAATCACTTATTTGTATGCACATGACTCCAAACAAGCAGTGTTAGGGATCCTTAGGTCAATTGTTTATGCTTCTATGGATGCAAATTACTTTTGGTGGCTGGATTGAAACTGTTTGTTTGCTTGCTTGCTTGCTTGCTTTTAATAGGCTTTATTTTTTTAGATAAGTTTTAGGGACACAACAAAACTGAGCGGAAGATACAGAGATTGTCCATATACCCTCGGCCTCATACATACAGAGCTTCACCCATTATCTAATAATCCCCACAGAGTGGTACATTTGTTACAACTGATGAACCTACACTGACACAATGTTATCACCCAAAGTCTATAGTTTACCTTAGGGGTCACTATTGGTATTGTATATTCTATGAGTTTGAACAAACGTATAATGACCTTTATGTACCATTATAGTATCATACAGAGTAGTTTCACTGACCAAAAACCTTCTGTGCCCCTACTCCCCTCCCTTCCCCTGTCCCATGGCAGCCCATTCATCTTTTAACTGTCTGCATAGTTTTGCCTTTTCCAGAATGTCACACAGTTGGAATCATACAGTATGTAGCCTTTTCTGATTGGCTTCTTTCTCTTAATAATACACATTTAGGTTTGTCCCTGTCTTATCGTGACTTGATAGCTCATTTCTTTTTAGTGCTGAATAGTATTCCATTGTTTGGGTATAACAGTTTATTTATCCACTCACCCACTGAAGGACACCTTGTTTGCTTCCAAATTTGAACAATTATGAATAGAGCTGCTATAAACATCTGTGTGCAAGTTTTTGTGTAAACATCAGTTTTCAACTCTGGATAAATACCAGGGAGCATGATTGCTGGATTGTATGGTAAGCGTATTTTAGTTTTGTAAGAAACTGCCAAACTGCCTTCCCAAGTGGCCTCACCATGTTGCAAACCCACCAGCAATGAATGAGACTTCCCGTTGCTTCCCATTGTTGCCAGCATTTGGTGCTGTCAGTGTCCTGGATTTTGGCCATTCTAATGGGTATGTATCTCATTGCTGTTATAATTTGCATTTCCCTGATGACATATAATGTGGAGGGGTGTTTTTAGCGTTTCAGTTTTTAGCATTTCAATTTGATGAGCTGACCCATGCTAGACAGTGAATCAACAATTCCACTCCCAAGAATAGACTTAAGAAAACATCAGCCCAGATGCACTAGGGGACCTGCTCAAGAGTGTTCACAGCAGCACTGTCCACAATAGCCCCAAACTAAAATCAGTCTAAAGGCCCCTTGAGAGGAGTATGGAAAAGTAAACTGCTGAAAAACACTCTTTTCTTTGACCAGGTTTTAATGGGGCTCCTGCTTGACTAGGCCTCAGTTGGGACTTCCCTCTGTCCTGGGAGAATCCATTTTGAGCAAGACTCCTAAGTCAGTTTTGTGAAAACCTGCCACCCTCTGGCATCTGACCACCCTCAATAGCTGATCAAATTCATCAGCCCTTACCAGGACCTGCCTTCAGCAAGAACCCTGTGAGGTTACTAGTGTAGCCAGACTCCCCGTATCCCTCATGTTTGTTCTTAGCAATATTCCATCCACTACCCGCTACCCTGCTCCTTGGCCATAAATTACCACTTGTCCTTGTTGTGTTCAACACAGAGCCTGGTCTTTCTCCCGCTATAAACCCCATTGTGGTAGCCTCACTAGAATAGTCTTCCCTACCATCTCTAACAAGTATCATAAATCATGTTTTTTAACATTGTGTTTGTTCATCTAACAAACTATTATAAGCTATGACAAATAAATGGGCTATATATATCAACATGGATGAGTCTTGTTAATTCCAAAAAGCAAGTCCTAGGAAATAATATGTCCTAGAAAACTATATATATATATATATATATATATATATATATATATATATATATATATATCCCTTTTTTCAAGTGTGTACAGACACACACATACTATTTTTTTTTTAAAGCAATCCAAGGAAATGATAAACCTTAACAATCAGGATAGTAGTTTTATCTGAAGGGGAGGAAAAAAGATGGGCTAGAGAAGGAACACATAGGGAGATGTAGGTTCCTTGGGTTGGATGGTGGGCTCATGAGTATTTATGATATTATGAATAAATAGATAAATAAATGAGGGCCACGCATGAGCTAATGGTGACAGTGTGTCATGAACCAAAGACTATGATTAATCCAATTCTCAGTATTCAGTGCATTATATGAAAGGGGAAAAAAAGGAAGGGGGTGGGGAGGAAGAAAGAATGAGAGGGAGAAAGGCCTTTCTCCCTAACCTTTTCTTCCTAACCTTTGTCTTTCCTTCCTTCTGCTCTGCCTTGAATCATTTATTCCATAAACATTTATTAGACGTCTACTATTAGACGTACTTACTTAGCCCTAGGCTGGGTGCTGTGCCAGGAGCACTGGGATGAATCAGACACAGTTGTGCCCTAGCAGAGTCACTGTCTGCTGTGGGAGTCTGACAATTCCCAAAGGCTTTGCAAAGTGCCATGACAGAGGTAAGGCAACAAAATGCTGTAGAGCTCAGAGAAGGGGCCTCTTACCCACCCAGGGCTACTTGGGAAGACTGTGGAGCTTTGCGCTCTGAGAAACTAGTAAGATGAAAATGTAAGTGGGAGTGCAAAGGCTATAAAGATGAAAAAAGACAGCTCTGCCCTAGAAATGCTTACATCTTGGGGGCAAGAGGGTGGCAGGAAAACAGGCCACAGCAACAGTGGGACTGGGCCCCTGAGAGAGGGAAGCACACACAGGAGGGCACCAAACTGAGTCTAGGGTGTCAGCAGGGCTTCCTGGGGGCAGACTACATGCATATAGGTAGGGAGCTGAAAGGTGAATCAGAGTTACCTGGGGAATCTGTACCAGGGAGAAAGGTCAGTGTGTCCAAGGGCCTGTGTCAGGGTCAACGAGCTGGGCTCACTGGGGTCGCTTAGAGGGTCTCAGTGTGGCCTGACCCAGAGCACAGAGGTGGGGAGTGATACTAGTGCTCAGCAGCCAGACCCAACTAAGAAGTGGGAAAACCATCCAGTGGGCCTCTGAAGGGCGTGGCAAGGGAGATTTTTACTGTGTAAAGACAGCCCTGGCAGAAGAGCAGAGGTGAGGAGGTGGCTGCAGCTGTTGGGGAAAGCGATGGTGGTGCCTGAACTGCAGAGAAGAACAAGATCAGAGAGATGAGCCCCTTATGGGCAACGCCACACTGTAAATGCAACGAGGTAGGGAGTGGGGGGACATGCAGACCTCGCACACCACCATTCTTGTCAGCGGCATGCCCATCCTTGGAGCAAGCTTCAAGCTCCAGAATTTCTCAGAGCTGGGGATTGTTTCTCGATTTTTGTTAAACATGGCAGATACTTTTGGGAGACAGAGAAGGAGACCAAGGTTGCAATATCTAAAACCTGGTAAGTGGATTCTAAACCAAACCCTGTTAGGAGAAAAGGCAACAGTGGTGGGGTTCGCAGCTTTGCGTTATAAATAGCAGTTCTGTACTCCTGACTGCATGGCCTGCTAATGTGCCTTCTGCTCCAGGCATGACTTTGCCTCAGCTCAAGAATTCCAAGAGTGCTGCAGATCTTCTGCTGAGAAGCAGAAGGAAAACATTTCTTGAGTACCTACTATGGAACATGCTATAGCAGATAACCATACTCAGGAAATTCTTCTGTCCCCATGTCACAGTGAGAAAGCTAAAATCCAAAGAGTCTGAACTGAAATGTAAGCCCTGCCTGGATATGCTTATGAGATATTGTGCTTTCTTTTGAGTGAGACTGGCTAGTTCTTTGAGGGTTTATTTTTTGAATCATCCTTGGACAGTTAAGAACATTTTGTATTAGTTATCTATTGCTGCACCACAAATTACCCCCAAATTTAGCAGCTTTAGACAACGAATATCTATTCTCTTACAGTTTCTGTAGGTCAGGAATCTGAGCACAGTATAGTGGAGTATCTCTGATTCAGGGTCTCTCATGAAATTGCAGTCAAGGTGTCAGACAGGGCTGCAGTCTCATATGGAGGCTCAGCTGGGGTGGAAATCCACTTCCAAGTTCACTCACATGGTTGCTGAGCAGGCCTTAGTCCCGCATCACATGGGCTGCTGCACAAGGCTGCCTCAGGACCTGACAGCCAGCTGCTCCCAGAGAGGAGAGGAGAGAGAGAGAGAGAGAGAGAGAGAGAGAGAGAGAGAGAGAGAGAGAGAGAATGCTCAATACAGATACCAAAGTTTTTTAATAACCTAATCTTGGAAGGGACATCCCATCACTTCTACTGTATTTTATTGGTGAGAAGCAATTCAATAGGCCAGCCCTTATTGACACCTAAGGGGAGAGGTCACACAAGGGTGTGAAACCAAGGGGCAGGACTCACTGGGAGGGATTTTAGAGGCTGTTCACCTCAATCTGAAGAGTCTTCATAGTCGGGATATCCTGGCTTTTTCCAAAATGGCAAGCTGTTCCCCCTAATACCCATGGGCTGGAGTATTTTGGGGCTGACAGGAACACTTGAGGTGCTGTGGTGACCACTCCTTTGTGCCTGAGGCATAGTCTCATTTGGAGGGGCCAGCGTGGTGAACCTATCTGAAGCCCCCAAGGGAGGGAGAAGATAGTATCTCAAATTGTGGCCATTGCTCCCTCCCCGTCTTGTCTTTAAGGCTGTTGCCATGTTTCCCAGCAAGGAGGGAAGGCAGTGGGTATCCCATCACACACCCTGTCAGCCAGATTGGGTTGGGTCCAGGGGGAGAAACTATTAGCTTGAAAGCCTTCTTTAAACTCCGTTTTGCTTCTGATCTTCTTTCCTCAAATTTTCTTGTTCCCACCGTGTCCGTTGCCCCCACAGTAGCATGCCAAACAGACACTCCAGGAGCTTCCTAATAGGGGTGAGGAAGGGCTACTATGGAGATCCCTGGAAATATGTTAATAGTAAGTGTGAAGAGAGGTCAGAACTGCCACTAAGGTCCATTCAACCACATTTACTCAATATCTGTTCTGTGCTGGGTACAGGGGATCTAGAGATGGATAAAATACAGATACTTGCCCTCTGGGAGGGAGGGGTCACAGGTATACAAATGTAATGACAAAAGAGTAGAATAAGTGCAATAAGTACTTGATCAATACACCCTTTTGTCACCCTACCATGACTGTTCTAGTTCACAAAGCATCATTTTTTTGTTGACTATTTCAGTAGCTTCCAAGCCGGTTTCCTTCATTCATTCACTGTGTCGCTGACAGATCTTTCTAGAATGCAAACCTGACAATGTCACTACCCTGGTTAAAGGCTTCCCCAACGGATACTGGGGAAAGGCCAAACTCTTGGGATTGTCGCCAAGACTCTAGCTACTGTCTATCCCTTCAGCTTCATCTCACCACCTTCTGCTCACACACCAGTCATATCACAGGCTTTATGTAGGTACCTACCTGGCCTCCTGCCTCCAGGAGCTAATTCATATAGCCACCTCCACTAGGAAGCATTCCCAGATTGCCCTTCCCAGTGTAGGAAAGGAGCCCTACAGCCTCCATTAAAGTGTTTCCTTCACAGGGTTGGGTTGTCTTTACTTGCCAGTGTCCCAGATGAAATGGGGGCTCTGCAGCTAGGCTTTTTGGTGCTTGGCACCAAAAAGAGGGCTGGGGTCAGAGGAAACGACAAATCGAAGTCAACTATGGGAGCACAGAAGAAGGCCCTCCCACACCAGGAACTTTAAATTTCCCCAAGGCAGCATAGACGCTAGAAGCACCCTCTGGGCCTCAGCTCTGGCCAAGCCCTCTTCCTTATCTCCCAGTTCAACCTCTCAAAGCTGTGGCCCACCAAGCGGCCCACCTTCAGGGCTGGTAGCCGGCTGAGCAGCGAGACTCATTTCCCTGCGACTTGGGTGGGCCAGGAAGGCTCCGTGCAGCAAGTATGCAATTGGACTTTAAGTGATGAGTTGGAGCTTGATCTTAAAAAAGTGTGGACATGTGTCTGAGGTAGGGGACATTAAACCATCCTCCTTCCCCAGCTGCTATTTCCCGCGGGCGTTGGGGTAAAGTCATCAAAGCTGCGGATTAACTCTGGGTATCTCCTACCCCGCAGGGGCACCCATCCTCGTGCTCCCGGCGCGATTGAATGAAAGGAGGCGGACCCACGCGCATGAATGAGTGCGTGAGGGAGGGAGTGCGCGGGCGAGAGGGAGGGTGAATGGCGACCGCGCCGCCGACTCCGCACAGGGTAGAGGGACTCGGGCTCCACTTCCCTCTCCCGCCAGCTGGTGGCCTCGGGAAGGTGGCGGCGCCGGCAGCGGCCCGAGCTGGGACGGGCCGGGACGCGGGATGGTGGGGGAAGGGGCGTTCCCCGCGGCCGCGCCTTCCGCGGCTATTGGATTAGTGGCCTTCAGGGATGAGCTCAGCCGGATCGGCTTTCAGCTGCAGCCTCCGGGCCGGCCGGGAAGGCGGGGAGCGGGCGGCGGTAGAGAAGGAGGGGGAGGCGGCGGCGGCTGCAGCATCCAGAGCTGGCCGCGGCGGCCGGGGCGCCCCGCGCACAAAGGCGCCCAGCCCCTGGGGAGGGCGATGAGCGGTGGCACCGCAGCCGGGGCCCGGGCCCTAGCTCCAGCGGCTGCTGCCTGAGCCCAGGGCGCCTAGGAAGACTTAGGGCGCGCCAAGGGCCGGCGGCCGAGGCGCGGCCCGCGAGTCCTGAGCTCGTCACTCGCCGCCCTTTGGGACCGGCGCAGAGCTTCGGAAGGGCTGGAGAGGTGGCCTCCGCGCGCCCCAGGGATCCGCGCAGGAAGGCGCTTCCCCACTCCCACCTGACCTCCCGCGCCCGAGCGCCAACTTCCCCAAGAACGCTCCAACTCCAGGCCACCCTGCCGGGCAAAGAGGGCGCTGCTGCGGGGCGCCAGCCGTGAGGGCGCTTCCCTAGCCTTGGGGAGCAAGCCTGCATCTTCAGGGTCGCTGGTGCGCCCCTGAGTGGGCGGCGGCCGCAGACGCCTCTCCAGAGAGCCCAGGACCTGCCAGCGCTGGCGATTCCTTACCGGCAGGCGCTTGCCCTCTCTTTTATGGTAAGTATTCTCCAGCTTCTGATAAGGGGCGCGCGGGAGCGGGAAGCCGAGCTCTGGCTGTGCGACCGCGTGCCGGCCGGCGCTCACCACCGCGGGCGCTCCTGGCGTGCGTCCTATCGGGGTCCCCGGGAATCCCTCTGCTGGCTATCGTAGTCGGAGCTGGTTGGTTTGCGCGCAGCCGTGGGGCGCTTGAGGCTGGCTTCTGGAGCTGCAGGTTCGAAGCCCGCTGCCGCTCTATGTAAGGAAAACACAAAAAAACACTGCTCCTCCCTCCCCTCCAGGCACCCTGCCTGGGTTTGGGTCCAAGATCCATTATTCATAGGCTAGGTGACCTTGGGCAAGTCGCCAAACCTCGGTTTCCTCACCCGTAGGGTGGAGATGGTAATGGTCCCCTTTTTATAGAGGTACTGGTAAGATCTATGGGGTGGTGCTTGTCACGTACATAGACCTGTGCCTGGCACATAGGAAGCTCTCAGTCAAATGTTAGCTAACATTATTATCAGCTGTGTGAGCTCAAGTGTGCCATCCAACTTTCCCGAGCTGCAGCAGCTCCCTTGTCTATGTAATAAGGACCGTAAGTTCGTGGCGGGGGCGGGGGCTATTCGTTGGATATAATGGGATTCGGAGCGGTGGAAGTCAAGCGCTTGGCACGCAGTAGGCGCGGGTGAAGTGGTGGCTGTTGTGATCGTTTATTCTTGACTCTGGGATCGTGTGGCTGGTCGCTGGGCCCGAGCGCTGCTTGGGGGCGGGGGCAGTTCCTGGCCTTGCTTGGAGACAAAGTTGGCGATGCTCAGAAAAGGAGGGGTCGTGAGCTCCGCGAGTCACTGACAGGGAGTTGGGGGTTGGGGTCTGAGAAGGAGGGAGGAAGCCAGAGCCTGGAGCGCGGCAAATGTGTACGTTCGGGTAGTGCGGGACGCACCACGGGCTCCGAGCCAGGAGAGAACGCCGAGCTCCCTGGCGAGAGCTTCTCCCTGGGGAGACGGGGACGGGGGGGGGGGGGGATTGCGAGTGGCTGCCCCTGCCTCCCGGATGGCCCAGCAGGGGCTGTTGCAGACTGCAAGGGAGAGGAGAGGAGGGCACTTCTGTGCCGCTGTCACCAGGAGGTGGAGAGCTCTCGGCTCTGGAGCCAGGCTTGAGTTCAAATTCCGCCTCCACCCTCCGCTAGCGGTGTGACCTTGGACAAGTACCCTGATCTCTCCCAGTTCAGTTTCCTCCTCCTAGGGAGGGTTTGGGGAGTGAAAGTCCGAGTTCTCTCCTCTCTAGGAATCTGAGCTCCCATCCTACCACCCCCGTCTGACTCCCCCAGCCCCACTGCAGTCTGATGAGCCTAAATCAGGAAGACATTATGCCTGAGCCTCTGGTAGCTGCTGTTAAAAGGAGAATCCAGGATCTGCCCACCCTCTTCCCTCCAATCACTGCACCCTGAACCGAAAGAAGAGATCAGTGCACTCTAATTTCCCACTTTGGCGCCTGTACCCTCCAACCAAATCCTGCAGCTTCTGTTACTCAGGCTGATGAGAGAATCCCTCCTCATCCCCCAACCCTTCATTGATTTTAAGCACTGCTGATTAATGGAGTTTGTAGAAAGACAAAGTGTAGCATGATATAAACATGCTTTACCCAGTGGCATAGTCCTCTGAGACACATACCCTCTGATTAATTCCATTTTGTCTTTAACTTCCTTAAAAAGAAGTAATAAAAGGCATTTAAGCTAGCTTTGGCAAACCACAAACAAAATTCAACTTGCCAGCCATTCCACTCTAATATCTCTCCAGGTTGTATTTCTATTTTATTTCAGAGACTGATAAATTCAACTATATAAAAATAAATTCCGCAGAGAAATGAAATCACCATAAACAGTCAAAAGACAAACTGGAGAGAGAATCACCACCCTTATCACAAAGTGCTCATCTCTTTAAGGTGTAAAAGGTTCCTCAAGTCAGCAAACCAAAAACCAAAACCAGACAAAGACATAAACAGTTAACACACACAAAATGAAATGGAAATAACACTTAAGCATAGGACAAGATGCTTGGCCGCACTCAATAAGAGAAATGCAAGTTAGAACTATAATAAGATACAACTTTTCACATATCAGATTAGCAAATAGTATCAACCATTTATGAGAAACACCCTTTCAAAACATAAATAGATCAGTAGGGCCCTATCTTAGATCCTTTTCCATGGAGTAAAATCTAGATGCCCCAGGGCCCTCCAGGTCTGATTACTGCCCCCTCCAGCCCTTTCTTACCATTTGCCTCTCTCATTACCCCCTGGCTTTTCAGACTCGCTCCTTTTCCTCATTGCGGCAGGCCTGTCCTTGAGGTAGTTTCAATTCTCTCTCAGGAAGTGGCAAAGTCCTGGGCCACTGCAGATTCTCCCCGCATTGGGAAAACCCAGTACAACTTACCGAATAGGACCTACTTAATTTTCCCTGAGTTGGGTGTCCTATTGTCACATAGCCAGGCCCTTAAAAAGTCCCTTCAGTGTTGGTACAGGAATGAAGGGTCTTGGGCAGCACTCCATCTACCCCCCAGTTAGAGCAGGCTACTCCATGTGGAAAATCAAGGGGATGATGGAACCTGGAGCACAGTTACCAGAAATCTCTGTCTCATAGGCATTTTTTAAAAAAATGAGTACATAAATGTGTACACTTAACTTACGTGAACATAATCATACATACTTGGTCAAAAAGATCAACAGCAAAATAAATAAAACAGCAGCATATTTTTAATAAAGCATTGCCCCTAAATAAGTCAACTGGTTTATCTGCTGTTGCTCATCTTAATAAATACAGATCTGTTCTGAGGCTGTAGGAAAACCTTTGTCCCTGCTGAACCCTCTGGGGAAGAGGATAGCGAACCCACCTCGGGGACCATGACTCTTGTGGACCTTCAGAAGGGCATTCCTTGGATCGGCCGAGTGGCATTGTGGTTAAGCGCTGGCTTGGGAAGCCAGCGGCCTTGGTTCGGGTCCCACATATGAGGGCCAGTGACACTGCCCTCAAAAAATAGAAGGGCATTCCAGGACAGTGTTAATTGCATGCAATTTTTGCTTCACATACTGAATTTAGAACTTAATCCCCATTTAAAATGGGTATTTTAATTATGAAAAAAATGTCTGTTGTTAAAAATGCAAACTATACAAGAGTTTTAGAGTACATATTTGTTCTTCAATCCGGCAAGTGCTTTCTAATGCATCCAGAGGTAGCAGGTGCTGGCTGGGCGTTGGTAGGGGGTAGAGCCTAGTTGGGCTCTGGTCTCACCAGCAAGAAAAGCAACAAGTGGTGCAGAAGACAGCCACAGGAATCAACAATAAACATGAGGGAATCTACAACAAGAAAGAGGAGGATGCAAGAGAAAGGAGGGCAGCCACAGTCTTCCCGCTTTCTTGGGGGCCTTCTTGGGGTTTGGGTAGGGGTGAATGAGTGTCAGTAAGACAAGGGAAGGTGGGAGGGCTACCAGGACACCAAGGTATGTGGTGCCAGGAGTCTGATGTGACTGGTTTGTGGTAGACCATGCTGGGAGACTGGGCGTGGGAGAAAGAAGCAACAGCAGGTCTTGAGGACTCTTGTGTGCTAAGGGGTGCAACTTCTCCCTGGGGAGTTGAAAGAGAAGGTGGGTGGGCAGTTTGGTCGGATTTGCCCCTTGGCAGCGAGGAGGGTGGGTTGGAGGGCACAGACTAGAGTCAGGGAGTCCCATTGGGAGACCATTGCAATAATCCAGGCAAGAGAAGTTGAAGATATTGAGTGAGGGAGACTGAGAGACGACAAATGGGGGTGCACAGTGAGGAACCTGGTATGCCAGAGAGGGAAGAGGCTGAGTTCTGCCCTGGGTATATGGATTCTAAGGTGCCAGTGGGTTCCCCAATGTCTGACATCTGGAGAGGGTGGGCAGGGAGAGGCTTAGGGTGGAAAGAGGCCAGCTGATTTACAAGGTTGTCTGAAGGAGCCCTAGTCTGGGCTGGCCAGAGACTTCTAGGTAGATGGGTGCTGAGCTGAGAATGCAGGGCTGGACACTCAGTTTGGGAGAATCTGCAAGGGCTGGAAATGTCAGTCATACGAGAGGAGAGAGGAGAGAGAGCGAGAGAGAGAGAGAGAGAGAGAGAGAGAGAGAGAGAGAGAGGAGAGGGGCGAGGGGAGAGGGTAGAGTGGAGAGAGGAGAGAGGAGAGAGGGAGAGTGAGGTGGGGAGCGGAGAGGAGAGGAGAGAGAGAGAGAGGAAAGAGAGGGGAGAGGAGAGGAGAGGAGAGGAGAGGAGAGGAGAGGGGGGAGAGAGAGAGAGAGAGAGAGAGAGAGAGAGAGAGAGAGAGAGAGAGAGAGAGAGAAGCAGACACTGGAGATGTGACCTAAGGGACACCACATTTATGGGGCAGCAAGGTGGACCCTGGAGCCAGGAGGTGGCAGGAAGCCACTGTGAGCCCTGCACCGTTATATGCTAGTATGTGTAGAGAGGCCCAGAGCTGCTTCACAGTTACCCATATGACTTTTCATTGTGTGAAATGTCATTTGTGGTGAACCTGAAGCTTTGCCTTCTTCAGCAACAATAGTGAGGCTTAATCCAATTCCCTGGGCGACAGGGACATCTCACCTGTCAGCCACACACTAGGAGATGTGCAAGTCACACAGACTCCTGGGGCCGAGGAGCTCCCTCCACCTGGCGCTGCCTCTCTCCTCTCTCTCTGGTCTCCCTGACTCCCTGCTTCCTCACTACTCCCTCTTCCTTTCCAGTCTCCCCCCACCATCTCCAATATGATCTCAGAAACCCCTCAGGCTTACCAGAGGGGCCTTCAGAAATCCCAGCGGGTCCCTCTTATGATATCCCACATCAAGTCTGAGGCATGAACAGGCTCGCTGTTCTTGTAGGCATGCTGATTTTTCAGACAACCGGTTATAACAATTGGGCAGAGTTCAGCTTGGGAGATAAAGGAGGGCCTGGATATGAAGATCGTTGTGTTTTGCTCATAGGAGTTGTCCCAAGAGGGTCCCATTATGCAGCACCCTCCCTTACCCCTCTCCTCCAGCGTTGCTCCAGCCTGAATCATGCTGGGACCCACAGAGGCCAGCTGTCCTGCAGAACCACCCACATGCGCCTGGGCAACCCTCTGGGGGCAGCTGCAACATTGGCCAGGCCTGCCAGGAAGGTGTGTCTCTTTCAAATGACCTTGCAGAGCACGCCGGCCTGGTCACTGGCCAGCAAACCTCCTTCATCCCATCCCTTGCTTGCTCCTTTTTGCTGGCTGGCAGCCTGCGCTTCCGCCTTGGGGGCTCCTGGCTCAGGCACGCATCGGAGGATTCCCATGGAAACCCCACAAGAAGGAGAGGCTCGGGGAAGCCTCATTGATTCACGCTCCAGGAAGACAGCCGTGAGACGGTTCCACCTGGAACTGGACAGATGGCTCTCTTTGTGAGCTCTTGGGAAGGAAGGGCTTGCCCAGCCGTTGTGCATGTGTATAGCAGCGAAAAGCTAATGGACAGCGACCAATAAAACCGGGGGTGGGGGGGTGAGGGGGTGGGGTGGGAGGGGGGGACATTGTTTAGCTCATTCATCATAGGCAGGTTCATTCCCAATGAGCACCTTTTAATAAAACAGCCCCTCTACTTAATATTTGTACCAAGAAAATCTTAAAAATACCCCAGTCGAACCGGTCCACGTAGGTATCATTGTCTCTGTACAGATTGTACAGAGACAAAAACTGCGGAATGCAGACCCAGCTCATGAAGCTCTGTGCTCCCGTTCCTGCCTTGGTGCAGGCTTTCTAAGGAAGCAGGTTGCTTTTATTTGTTCATGCTTGTGCATTGCGCAGTCACCCATCACTTTCTCTGAACCAGAACCAGGCAGAGTCCTGGCAACTCCAGTAAGGAGACTCAGCCGTGCTCTTATTGTCCCCCATCTGGTGGGAGGGAGACAGCTAAGAAGATGTCATGGCCCCTTGTGATAAGTCTGTGGTGAAGACAGATACAGGGGCCCTGGGAGCAGGGGGAGGGAGTAGAGAGCCCCCAGAGGCGTTGATACCTGAAGCAAATGTATTACCCAGATATGTGCATGTGGGGGCTATTCAGAGAGCGGGAACGGACCATGGGAGTGTCATGTCAGGACGTGTATGTGGGGGCCTGCGTGTGTCTGCAGGGAAATTTAGGCAGTCTGGTGAAGAAGCAGTGAAGGGGTTCATGGAGGAAGATGGGCCAGGGAAGCATGCTGGGGCATTTTGGGAGGGTTAGGGTTTGGAGTCTGCACTTGACCCTGAAAGCCATGGAGAGACTTGTGAAGGATCTTAATCAGAGAGCATGATTAGATCAGATGTGCGTTTTACAAGTGCTGTAGTAAATATTTGAAAACAGTATGCAGTCTATTAAAGGAATTCAAGTGGTATCAAAATATACTGCTGTTTAGGGCTGGCCGAGTGGCGCGATGGTTAAGCGCTGGCCTTGGAAGCCAGCGGCCCCGGTTCGGTCCCACATATGAGGGCCAGTGACACTGCCCTCAAAAAAAAATATATATATATACTGCTGTTTACAGTCCTTGTCATTATTCAGACCTGCCACTGGGCCTGACCCCTTTGGTGTAAGCTCTCCCTAAAGGGAAGTGATTGAGTCTTAGACTGTCCTGTAGCCTCAGATCCCAGGGAGCCATCATTACTGCTGCTTAAATGAAGGAATGAAATCCATATCCACCCACTACCCTGGCAAGTCTGAACCCAAAGGCCACACTGAGGGGTAGGCATTTTGCCCCATCATTACCAATTCCTGCAGCAGTCAAGTCTCAGGGCAAACCCTGTCCTGGGTGAGCCCAGCTAGACAGGCCTCTGAGAATGGGATTTCAGGTCCTGGTTCTCTGGAGACTGTCACATTTTGCAAACTGCTGAGGCTCCTTAAGCAGTGCACCATTAACGCTTCATGTCTCCTCATTTCCCTGTCAATTGCAATACCTGCCAGGCACCTAGGAAGGGCAGTTGGCAGTTTGAGTTTTTGTTTTCTTGCTCTGCCATCATTGAAATCCCAGGGTGGATCCTTCCAGGTAATGTCATTAAGCATCCCCATCCTAGCATGACCTAAGACACTGAGTTTGGTTTGGGGGAGAAAGTGATGGAAACACACTCAGTCAGGCATTGCTCAGTATGCCCTCTGCTTCCTGGGTTGAGATATGATGTTATTACTATCAGGAAGTTAGACTCTTGTGTCTCCAGCGTCCGTAGCCCAGTGCCACAAGCTGTGGTGAAGACAGAGAAATGTGACAAGTGTCCATGGCCTCTGGCTGGAGAGAGATGACAAGGGTTGAGTCTGACTTGGCCACCACTATGTCCCTAGCTCTTAGCAGCACCGAGCCTGGCACATGGAAGGCATCTACTAAGTATTTGTTGAACAAATAAATGAGGACTGGAAGTAGGAAGGGTGCACAGCAGTATCTAACAGAGGGACAGGCAGGAGTCAGCGGCTCAGAGGCGGTGACCATGTTATGGCAGAAACTAGGTCCCACATTGCCACCTCCTAACTCCAGCCCTGGCCCTTTTCCTGCCATATCCTCTAAAGATAGCCAAAAATGAAATCTCCCTGAAGTCAGCATCTCCTCTCCACACCTTTACGTGTACTCTGCCCTATCTTCAAAGCACCGCGCCTGTGTCTGTGGATGGCACGAGCAAGGAAGCCCAGGTGATAGCTTCCTGTCATCAGAGGAATGACCCTCAAGGGAGAAACAAGCAGATCAGCAGGACCAGAAAGTCCTGGCTGATTCGGGTGGGCAGAGGTGGCTGGCCGGTACCTAGAGGCTTGGTGGAACAGGGCAGTCTTCCTGGAGGAGGTGGAGCGCTCGGGCAGGATTGGGGAGGTGAGGAAGGACAAAGACATGAAGTCTGACCTGTGACCCTGGTTTAGGAGTTGGGACTCTGCATTTGTGACTTCCTATCTGCCAGCTCTGGCCCTGTTTTCAGCTGGTCATTCTATTTCTCGATTCTGATCCTGACTGTTGCCCTGGACAAGGTCCATGGGACTAAAACCAAGTTACTCAGCTGAACTTTCATTCATTTGTGAGCTCAATCACCAGTTGCAGGAGACTGTAGGCCCTGTCCAGGGTGAGTACTACAGAGGCAGGGAGTCCCAGTCAGGCGCAGGGGACTTGAGCTCAGACGAGAGCCCTCACGATAGGCCAGGGTCTGGGCTAGAAGCAGGAGACCCAGTGAATAAGACTATTCACTCCATTGTTGAGCATTTACATTGTTCTCCATCCCTTGCTGCTATTAACTACTGTGCCCTTTGCTTCTATAGCTGAATCCTAGTGCACATCCATGGTTGTTTCACTAGGATCAGGTGGAAAAATGGCAATGTTGGAGGACATACATGGTTTAAAGGAGCCTCCTTGGGTGCCCTGTGCCATTCCAGACTTTACAGATGTCTATCCTGATCCTTGCCAAGGTAGGCAAGGTTAGCTCATAATTAGCAGTGCTTTTCAGTTGCCCAGGGCCCAATGGACCGGCAAGAATTCAAACCCTATCCTTTCCTTGTATTGTGCTGCCTCTAGTTGTCCCGAGTGGATGGCCATTAGTGGACATCTACTCTTGGCCGCCCTGTCTTGGAGGGAAGCAGCAAAGGGCTGTCTGTTATCTGTCCACCTTGCAGTGCCCCCACTGTGTGCAGCCTTCTGGATCCCCGCCGGCCACTATAGAGGAGAGGTCTTGAGGCCTCAAGGCTACAGCCAAGAGGGAGAGCGCCTTGCACTCCATGACCCAGCATGGGTCCTCTCTGGGCTGCTTGGCTGTTGCTTTCAAACACATTAAAGGCCTCTCCTCCACAACAGCGACACTAGCAAAGTTGGCATGGTTGTGGACATTTCCCTTAGAAATGTCCTGCATGGGCCACACAGAGCTGACCACAGTCAGCACTATGAAAAGGCTCTGTTCCAAACAGGAAACTGGGAGAGCTTAGGCTTGTCCTCCTGTGGCCCTGGGGACCACCCCGCCCTGCCACTTACTGGGAACTTCTCCCTGGGGGCCTGTTTCCTCTTTTGAATAAAGGGGCCCATGCCCCATAGTTTCTGTGAAGCAGTTGTCCTGCCTCCTGATACAGAGTGGGTGCAGATATTTAAGGTTAGTGATGGCGAAAGCACAGAGGGGTGGACGCAGTGAGGACTTTGGGTTCAGGCTACTCAGGGTGGGACTAGCCCTGCCACCTTGAGGTATATGACTTTGGCAGGGCTGTGTCCTCTTGGAGCCTCAGTTGTCTACTTTCCTGGTCTGTTAGAATGGGAGAATATGGAGACTTTAAGTGAATTATAAAAGTGGCAGATTCTAACCCCCCTGGCCTCCCTGTCAGACACCCTTGGACAGGCAGGATGAACTTCCAGAGAGATCCCTAGGTGAGAGGTCAGTTCTAACGATTAAATCCACACTATGTGCCCTGCACCTCTCACATGTTACCTTGCATTTCTCATAACCTGGTCGAGACTCAAGGGCTGGGTGAAGCCCTTTGGGTTAAATACCTCCTCCCCTTCTCCCTGCCCTCCCTCCTTTCTCTTTTTCCTCCGCCCCTCCGCCTCCTTCCACAGTAATGGTAGCATACTATACATAGTACTTTGTTTGTTTGACTTCATCTATCTGTTAGATCTTCTATATTAGTAAATTATTTTTTCCAGCTACATAGTATTTAATTATACAGATTTGTCCTCATGTATAGCCGTATTTACAGTCTTCAATGCAATAAAAGAACTTCTTACCAAAAAAAATTTTTACAACAGGTTGGCAGGATGGCTTAGCTAAAAAAAAAAAAAAATTTTTTATCCTGTCATCAGTTTGGGTTTCTCCCAATATTTTGCTATTACAAACAAAGCTGCATATCTATATACTTGTATGTAATACACCAGGTGTGGCAATTAAGTTCACGAACTTGTTGCACTGATGTTGCTAAAACCATTTTTTTTTTTTTTTTTTGAGGGCAGTGTCACTGGCCCTCATGTGTGGGACCAAACCGGGGCCGCTGGCTTCACAGGCCAGCGCTTAACCACCGTGCCACTCAGCCGGCCCCCTCTAAAACCATTTTTGATATCAGAGGGATTATTCATTATGAATTTGTACCAACTGGACAAACAGTTAACCAAGTTTACTATTTACAAGCTCTGAAAAGGCTGTGTGAAAAAGTTAGACAAAAAAATGACCTGAACTTTTTGCCAACAATTCATGGCCCTTGCATCACGACAATGCACCAGCTCACACGGCACTGTCTGTGAGGGAGTTTTTAGCCAGTAAACAAATAACCGTATTGGAACACCCTCCCTACTCACCTGATCTGGCCTCCAGTGACTTCTTTGTTTACCCAAAGATAAAGGAAATATTGAAAGGAAGGTATTTTGATGACATTCAGGACATCAGGGTAATACGACGACAGCTCTGATGGCCATTCCAGAAAGAGTTCCAAAATTGCTTTGAACAGTGAACTAGGTGCTGGCATCAGTGCATAGCCTCCCAAGGGGAGTACTTCGAATATGACCATAGTGATAATCAGCAATGAGGTATGGAGCACTTTTTCTAGGATGAGTTCACAAACTTAATTGTCCCACCTCAGATATAATAATTTACACATACGTGTTTTACATATTATATATTATATATTATATAATACATACACAATACATATTGCAGGTATACATATAGACACACATACAGACACATATATATGTCATTTTTCACATTTGAGAGCATATCTGAATAAATACTGGAAGTGGACTTGCTAGGTTGAAGAGTATGTGCTAAGGTTACATCATTTTACCTTCAGCTCTGCAGTATATGAGCCTGTCTGCTTTTCCAAGAAGGTGTAATCCAGCTGTTTGATCTTCACTAATCTGACATACCAAAATGGCATTTCTAACTTGTTTCTTCTCTTTTATTATGTGTTTGGTAGACAGAGCATTTTCTCAAAGGAGTTGTTTGTTTTTTATTTTGTGTGAACTGTTTGTTGTATCATTTCACATTTTGTATTTGGGTTGATCTTTTCTTATTCATTTGTAGGAGCTTGTCATATTTATTTATGATTTGTGTTGCACATACTTGTATCTCCTCATATTAAAACAACTAACAGGTCTAACTATTTCTGTGTGTTTTTTTGCTATGCCATTTTGTTGTTTCCTGTTTTTATTTCTTATTTGACATATCTGTGTCTTCTGCCCTTCTCTTTTAAATGATTAGGTTAAATGATTTTTATGGTTTATTTTTTATTTAGATCATTAAAGTCATGCATTTAAAGTGTATTTAGTAATAAGTGAAAATGTTAATTATTAAATTTTAGGAGCAATCACCTGAATAAAAGCCCATGATGCCAAATTTTAAAAATAAAATTCACTAATATTTTATAGACAAAAAAAGAATAAAATGAAATACACCCAAATGCTAACAATAGTTATATCAGGTTAATGAGTTAGAAGGAGATATTTAGGTTTTGTACATTTTTTCTGCATTCTAAAATTTAGAAATTGACTTAATGTTTTTTAATGGATAGACTTTATTTTTAAGAATAATTTTAGATTTTTGGAAAAACTAAGCAGATAGTACAAAGTTCCATATACTCACACTCAGCTTCCCTCATTATTAACATCTTACATTAGTGTGATACATTTATCACAATTAATGAACCAATATTGATTATTGTTGTTAACTAAAGGCCATACTTCATTCAGATTTCCTTCATTTTTACCTAATATCCTTTTTCTGTTCTAGGATCCCTCCAGGTTCCACATTACATTTAGTAGTTATGCCTCCTTAGGCTCCTCTGGCTGTGACAGTTTCTCAAACTTGCCTTTAATGTCCTCCACAGTTTGGAGGAGTACTGGTCAGGTATTTTGTTGGAATTTGGCCTATGTTTTTCTCATGATTAGACTGGAGTTATGGGTTTTGGGGAGGAAAACCATAGAGGTAATGTGTTATTTCACTACATCATATCAAGGGTACATACTATCATCATGATAAAGTAACAGATAATAATACAACAATAAAATACATAATATAGATTAAATGATTGAATTAATGGTTTATATGTTTTATTGGTTTAGTTTTGTTTTGGGGGTATTTTTTTTCCCCAAAGAACCAGCTCTTAGATTTTTTGATTAGTTCTATTATTTTTCCATTTTATTATGCTTAATTTGTGTATCTTCATTCTTTTTTATTTACTAGTATAAGTGCAACAGTCATGATTTCCTCTGAGCACTATAGTGGGACCACAGGTTCTACTCTACAGAATGTTTTTTGTTATTCTTATTTTCTAGACATTCTTCTATTTTTATATAGATTTCTTTGTTGGTCTGAGTTGTTGAAAAGAGAGTTTTAAAAAATGTTTTGTGATCCATAATTTTGTGATTGATATCTAGTTTTCTTATATGTAACAGATCCTATATTATTCCTGCTCTTTTGGTGAGGTTTTATTTGTGGCCTAATATATGGGAAATTTTTTTTGGAAACATACATCAATTAAAACTATCTTACTGGGCCAGCCGAGTGGTGCTGTTGGTTAAGAGCTGGCTTGGGACCCCAGCTGCCGGGGTTCAGATCCCACATATGAGGACCAGTGACACTGCCCTCTACAGCTAAGATGGTGAACAACAGCTCGACCTGGAGCTGGGCTGCTGTGAGTCCCCGGGGACCACATAGCTGCAGCCCCTGCTGCAGTGGGCTGCCATAGGCTACAGTGAGTGGCCGGCATATGGTGTGAGAGGCTGGCAGCCCGTGTGAGCTGCCAATAACCACGATGAGCGACCATCCAGAGGCCGGCGACCAATCTGCCTCATCCGGGAAGAGCACAATGGTAATACCAACATGGGCCAGTGAAGCAATGTCCTCCAAAACTAGACTGAAGAACAAAAGGACAGCAACTTGTCTATTCCCCTTCCCCAACTCCTCAATAAAAATCTTTAAAAAAACTATCTTACTAGTTATGCAATTTTGTTTTTTTGATGTCTCTACCTAATTTGGTCCATTGATGATTCATGAACTAAAAGAAGTGAATTAAAATCACCTTCCTCTACTGTGTATCTGTCTGTGCTTCCTTGTGTTTTCTGTAGTTTTTGCTCTCAGTTTTGGTGGTGTTATTGGGTGTGTTAGATCTTCAATTGTGAATCATTCTTTATTATTGTAAAGTGTTCTTCTTTCTCTCATTTAAAATCTGTTGCCCTGAATTCAACTTTACTTGCCTGATATTAAGGTTATGGTTTCTGTTTAGTTTTAGCATTTACTTAGTATATATTTGCTCTTCCTTTATTTTTAAAATTGTGGAATTACTTTGTTTTGGGGATCTCTCTTATAGGAAACATGGTTGAAGGTTTTGTCTTGTTTTCCAATCTTAGAATCCTTTCTTTTTAGTAGTTTTCTGTGGCCATTCATTGGCATAGCTGGTATTTTGGTCTTAGTTTTCCTATCATTTTTTTTTTTTAAGATTTTATTGGGGAATTGGGGGAGGGAACAGCACTGGGGAATCGGGGAAGGGGAACAGACAAGTTGCTGTCCTTTTGTTCTTCAGTCTGGTTGTGGAGGACGTTGCTTCACTGGCCCATGTTGGTATTATTATTGTGTTCTTCCCAGGTGAGGCAGATCAGTCGCCGGCCATTGGATGGCCGCTCACGGTGGCTCACGGCAGCTCACGCTGGCTGCTGGCTGCTTACACTGGCTGCCTGCTACTCTCGGTAGCTCACAGCAGCCTACTGCAGCCCCACTGCAGCCTACGCCATCACCAGTGAGTCACAGCAGCCCAGCTCCATGTCTAGCTGTTGTTCACCATCTTAGCTGTAGAGGGCGCAGCGTCACTGGCCCATGTGGGATCTGAACTCCAGCCCTGTTGCTCAGAGCTCACACTCCCAAGCCAACTCTTAACCAACGAGCCACTCAGCCGGCCCCTTTCCTATCATATTTTATGTCTTTGTCTTTTTGCTTCTGCTTCTTAAAACAAAATCTTTCATGATATGGTCAGTTTTATTTTATGTTGTCTTCCTTCTGACAATTGGGAGGTTTGTATTTTATTTTTGGTTCTTTGGGAGCCTTTATAAATGTGTAAAATATATTAATTTTTTTTAAAACCTATACTAAGTCATTTTCCTTCTGAAATAAGTGATCACAAAATTAGTTTACAAATTTGGTCATAATTTTTACCTGCTTTGTGACAGTTTTTCTTCAGGTGCGTTTTCTTGGTTTGCCATACTTTTTTGTTTTTTCTGGGGTTTTTTCTCTTTTATTTCTCCACTAGCATCTGTGATTATCTTGTGTGTTGGTCCCTCTTTGAAAGAGGCAAACCTTCTCAGATCAGCATTTTGCAGGGGGTACATGCAGAGGAGGTGTCAAGAAGTATTTTAAGAGAGCAGATGGCTCCCGGGTTCATGGTAACTTTGTTCACAGGACTCTGGCAGTGATTTCTTTTAGCTTCTACCCAGACAGCAGAAATCCGCATCTATAGGCTTTCCCCAATTCAGGCCCTTCCCCGGCTCTGTCTCACCAACACACTGCTCCCTGCGAAGAAGGCTGGCCTGTGGTTTTCACTGTTAGGCCTTCCTCGTCCCTCCTCCTCTATCCCTCTGACTCCCGCTCCCCTTCCCATAGAGAGCCCACCCCATTCTCAGATGGTTGCCTTATGTCCATGTCCATGTCCCTGGGTGACCTGGGTGTCAGAGGCAGCTCCTACTGCCAGACCACATACCCTGTTCCCACTGTTACTGATTAGAAGTCTTTGGCTTTTTCCTTCAGAGAGTGCCAGCTAAGAGAAATTTGCCAACTTTACCCCAGATCTGCAGCCACAGGTGTCTTCTGTAGGTGCTTTCTCACACCCCGTTTGATCTTCACTGCTTTTGGCAGCCCTTTACTGTTTTTGGCAGCATCTCTTTATAAGTCATGGTTCGAGTTACAAATGTGTTCTAGTTTTGCCAAAGATAGGATTTGCATTTGTTTCTCTTTCTCCTTTATTTTGGGTGATTTGGGATATGAGAAGGCATAGCTTTATTCTATCTTAGAACTGTCTAGTGTTGTGAATTTTTATGCGTTCTGGTATTCCTCCAAATTAAACATTAGCCAGAGCGCTCTAGATGGAGTTGGCATGAGCTGAAGCTGGGGTCTGACCAAAGAAAGGAAAGAGAATGGGAGGTGAGAATAAAATAGGAGGGTAGAAAAAGAAATCCACAGTATCCTTGCCTGTGCTGTGTGGCTGCAGGGCTCTTGCCCTCTCCACTTGTACTTTGGCTGGGCGTATGCCGCTGTTTGGGCACAAGGTCATGGCCAGGCTGCGCAGGGAATGAAAACCGCCTTCTCTTGGTCTGTCTCAGGGCAAGTTATTCTGAGCCCAGTGACACTCAGGTCAGGGTGGGGAGGGCACATGCCTCTCCTCTGGATGGACTGTAGGGCTCAGTTCTTCATCTCCACCCACAGCCAGGGCCTGTCTAAGCAGCCTGTGTTCTAGTTGGTCTCCTAGTGATGATGGCCAAGTCTTCCTCTTCGAAAATGAGGACCCTGGCTCAGAGGAGGTTGTCCATAGTTAAAGCCGTAAACGGTGTTTACATGCCCAAAGAAAGCTTCCCCCTCCCAAGGGAAAGGGGTCATTTGGGATGCCCAGGCTGAATCTTAGCTCACTCCCTTCTTACCTATGGGGCTTTGGTTAACCACTTATCCTGTCTCTGCTTTTTAGTTTTCTCATCTATAAAATGGGAATAATAATGTATATGTTTTATAGGGAGGTCTAAGGGAATAAATGAGCCAATAAATGTAAATCGTTTAGAACAGTGTCTGGCATATGGCAAGCACAAGGTAAGTGCCAGATGTTATGTTAATTAATCATTATTATTAATGCCTGCAAAGGGTTCAGCCAAGGCATGGGCCTAAATGGCTATCCGTGCTGCTGTTGTGACCTGTGCCTTTTGCTTCCTTCCAGGAGCTTGGGCCCTTGCCCCAGCCCGGTAGAGGCTGTGGAGGTGTACCGTCTGAAAGCCTGGTTTCCAGGCCCCTGGCCCATCCCTGGCTGCAGGGAGTGGCAGCTCCTACGAGGTAGCGGTGGCCTGCAGCGGTGGCCCCTCCTGGTAGTGAACCATGGGCCAGAAGCTCTCGGGGAGCCTCAAGTCAGTGGAGGTTCGAGAGCCGGCACTGCGGCCAGCCAAGCGGGAGCTGCGGGGAGCCGAGACCGGGAGGCCGGCGCGGCTGGACCAGCTGCTGGACATGCCAGCGGCGGGGCTGGCTGTGCA
The DNA here is from genome assembly GCA_033961575.1 of Aselliscus stoliczkanus. Lineage (NCBI taxonomy): Eukaryota > Metazoa > Chordata > Mammalia > Chiroptera > Hipposideridae > Aselliscus > Aselliscus stoliczkanus. The sequence continues at coordinate 106,823,659 of CM066735.1, forward strand.
GCTGCGGCATGCATGGAACCCTGAGGACCGCTCGCTCAATGTCTTCGTCAAGGATGACGACCGGCTCACCTTCCACCGGCATCCCGTGGCCCAGAGCACTGACGGCATCCGTGGCAAGGTGGGTCACGCCCGCGGCCTGCACGCCTGGCAGATCCACTGGCCCGCTCGGCAGCGGGGCACCCACGCCGTAGTGGGCGTGGCCACGGCCCGGGCCCCCCTGCACTCAGTGGGCTACACAGCGCTGGTGGGCAGCGACGCCGAGTCGTGGGGCTGGGACCTGGGCCGCAGTCGCCTCTACCACGACGGCAAGAATCGGCCCGGAGTGGCCTACCCAGCTTTCCTGGGGCCTGAGGAGGCCTTCGCACTGCCGGACTCACTGCTCGTAGTGCTGGACATGGACGAGGGCACCCTCAGCTTCGTCGTGGATGGCCAGTACCTGGGCGTGGCCTTCCGTGGTCTCAAGGGCAAGAAACTATACCCGGTGGTGAGTGCTGTGTGGGGCCACTGTGAAGTCACCATGCGCTACATCAATGGCCTTGACCGTAAGTACAGCCATTTGGGGGTGGCCAGGGCCAGAGGGCTTCAGTGCCTGCTGTCCCTAGAAGAGTTAAGGTGGGGGGTTGGGGCAGCCGGCAGGTGAGGCCCAGCTCTCCATCAGCACTTGGGACAATCCTGCCATGTGTAGTGGTTAGAACGTTGACTCTGCCACCAAGTCTTGGGTTTGATTCTTAATTCTCCTTTGTTGGCTTATTGATGATCTTGGGCTGTTTCTCAGTTTCGCAATCTGCAAAAGTAGTACAATGTAGTAACCTTGGCCGGGGTTGTTGTGAGGGTCAAATAAGACAATAATGAAAGTGAAGTGCTTAGAACAGTGACTTGCACCTAATAGGGCTTTTAGTGTTGACACTAATTACAAATTTTTCAGTCTATATCAGGTTTATGCCAAATGATGTCTTTTGCATGCCCAGCTTCAGAAGAGAGTGGCAAGTAGAAGCCACAGTCCCTGTACTTGAATGTACTTGAGTTACTGATAAATAATAAGTAATGATAATAACTATCATTTATTGACCACCTTGTGTATGCAAGGGCCAAACACCCGAATTCTAGCTCTTCGTTGTGAACTGTCAAAGGGGGCATCTGCCTCTCCTCTCTAGCTGATAATCACCTCATGGGAATGAGAGCTTGCAAGCTGTAGAAACTTCTGATTTTTCCAAGAGGACCCAGAAATCTAGATTTTGTAAACTATCCCAGTTTTAAAGTTTGCTGCTGCATGTGGGCCAACAAAACACCCTTGCAGGCTGTAGACAAGTCCACAGGCTACTGGGTTTGACCTCTGAAAACTCTAAGGCCTCCTCTCATTTCATATACACAATTATCCTGTGGTAGCTTAAAAATCATAGTAACCAAACATGGCTATTGGTTTTAGGAGGGAGTCACTCAGGAAGGCCCTCTGGACAGGTGGCCACCTACCCTGAGATGATGAGCGGGACTTTGTGGACTCACACGTTTCTTGTCCAGGCAGATGTCCTGACGAAGCTCGCAGAGGCGAGTGCTTAAAGCCAGAATTCCTCCTTATTCATTTTAAATGAGAGATATAATTGCCCCTGTTTTAGAGATGAGAAAACTGAAGAGCAGAGCGAAACAGAGCCAGAACGGGGTCAACCCCAGTCTGTCAGCCTCCGAAGCCCACTCTTTTCTCATGCTTCCTCCTTTAGTTGAGGGACTGAGAGTAACACTTCAGAAGGAAAGTCAAGAACAAAATTTTACGCAGGTTAGATTTACACTTACTCAAGCACAAGGTGGCTTGACCATTTACGAGGGTGGCAGGCCCAGAGGCAGTGTCTGGTATGCTCAGCTTTCTGGTATAAGTGGCAACATTCTTGCTCATATTTCATTTTCATGGTTGTTGGATTTAGATCTCCATTGAACAGGACAATGTTGTTCTGTTTTCTCTGATTATTTGGTTAAATCTAGGAGTGATGAGTGTGTCCTGAGAAGGCTAGTTTAGTCATCCCAGTGCCTTGTAGAGAATGTCTGGATCCCTCATAGACATGGTGACCAGGCAAATTCCAGTGCTGAGTAAACCAACACCAACACCAGTCTTTTTAAACGGAATTGGAAATTTTACTTGCTAGAATTGATCACTGGACTAGAAGGGTGGACTTGGTGTACCAAGGCTCTGGAATCTGACGCTACTTATAAGTATTGCCAACTTCATCCCCAGTGCTCAGTGGTTTTTTGTCTTTGGTGAGTCACTCTAATGCCTTTCGACTCATTTTACTCATCTTTTTTCTTTTTTTTTTTTTTTAAGATTTTATTGGGGAATTGGGGGAGGGGAACAGCATTGGGGAATCGGGGAAGGGGAACAGACAAGTTGCTGTCTTTTTTGTTCTTCAGTCTAGTTATGGAGGACGTTGCTTCACTGGCCTATGTTGGTATCGTCATTGCGTTCTTCCCGGATGAGGCAGATCAGTCGCCGGCCTCTGGATGGTCGTTCAACGCAGCTATTGGCTGCCCGCCACTCACTGTAGCCTATGGCAGCCCATTGCAGCAGGGGCTGCAGCCTACACCATCGCCAGGGCTCGCACAGCCCAGCTCCAGGTGGAGCTGTTGTTCACCATCTTAGCTGTAGAGGGCAGTGTCACTGACCCTCATATGTGGGATCTGAACCGGGGCCACTGGCATCCCAAAACCAGCTCTTAACCAATGCGCCACTGGGCCGGCCCTCATTTTACTCATCTTTAAAATGAGACATTATCGGGTCCCTTTCAAAGCTACCATGAGATCTTGTGCAGTGGCACCAATAATATGGTACCTGGGATTAAAGACTGATGTTGCTCCCCAGTAGGAGTGACCTGAGCCAACTGTTGGACCCTCAAGGCAGGCTTCCTCTTGGGTGTTGATTCATACTTGGGTATAATCTGTTGCTTGGTTTTCCGGTACAAAGCTGAAGTGCTACTAAGGTTGCATCCAGTGGCTCCCCCACACATGGTAGGATTGGGAGCAGTTAAGCCACTGTGTCTTTGGTGTGCTGCTGGGGATGGGGGTCTGGGTGGGAAAGGACAGTTGTGTTTGGGGCGTTTTGAGCTCTTGGACTCTTTAGGTGGCTGGAGAAACTTGGGGAGACTGAAATTTGAAGTGTTTCATCTTCCTCCCCAATGGCAGTGATTTTTCAGGTTGGCTGAAGCTGGAATGCCCATCCAGGAGTCAAGGGGAGACCAGGGTATCATGTGATGTGAGCCTGTGGCATCTCCAGGTTGGGAACAGTATTGGCTTGTCTGCTATGGTGTTAGCCTGTTCTCCAGATAGGAGTAATGTTCTCTATACAGAAAAGGGAGTGGGGGGAGGCTTAGCTTCTCTGGGCTTCAAAAGTCCCACAGTCAGTGGGACAGCAGTTAGAGACAGGGCTCAGGAGTAGAAAGGTGGGGCTGCTCTCTAGAGTTGCTTCCCCACAAGATCATGGGGCAGAACTCTGCCCAAGGGCCCTCCAAAGACCCCAGCACTCACCAGGAGGCCATGCACAATGATTACCTCCTCTCTCTGAACCACATTGTTCTTCTCTGGAAAATGGGCGTAATAAAGCTCGCCAGCACAGAGCAGCCACACAGCAATCGGTGGTAAGCTGGGCCAGGTCCTAGGGTGCACCTATTGATTAAAAAAAAAAAAATGGTCTTCATAGAGGCTTCCCTTCTAATGTGAAGGAAGTAAATTAATGGCTACCATTTTCTCAATTTTTGAATTTTTATGATTGTAAAGGCCAGACTGAGAAAGGGCGAACTGCATCTGATGTATGTGTTTGTTGAGGACAAGAGCTCCTGGAAGTGCATTTTCCCATTATAACTAGGTTATTTCAGCTCTGCTGTGGGGCGGAAACACTCAGCATCTTGGGTTTACTGCAAAGAACTGCAGGGCACCCAGGGGCTCTGCCACCTGAGTAAGCTGACAAGCGTGGAACCGAGGCCAGACCAGTGGGCAAGCTGTCTCCAGATGATGGGATCCAGGGCCCAAATAATAACAGCAATAACAACAGCATTAAAAACTCACATTTTGTACAGTGCTTAGTTTGTGCTGGGCTCTATTCTAAGCACTTTACATATTCTAACTTACTTAACCCTTGTAACATCTCTTCGAGCTCACACCTATATTATTATCTTTATTTTACATCACAGAAATTGAAGCACAGAGAGCTTGAGCAAGTTGGTCAAGGTCGCACAGCTAGTAACTGGGGGAACCAGGATTCACACTGAGCCAGACTGGTCCTTGTGCAGACGTTTGCAGAATAAGGCAGGAACAGAACAGACAGGAGAGGCTCCTTCACTGCCAGGTGCAGTCAAGGGCGGGACCCTTTCCTTCAGCCCTGAGTTTGGGTGAGGCCCAGAGGCTTGCAATCCCTGTAGTTTTCCTCTTCCCAACCAGCTTCATTTCCAGCCCTCAAAGCTCTTGGCTCAGCACAAAGCTCTGCAGGGTGTTTGAAAAGCTAGTTGCATAAAGACAGCCCCAGCAGTGGCTGTGAATCAGGCATGCTTTGGTTGCTAACTGGGATAATGTCACTGAAAATGTCCCAACTGCTGTGAGTTTCAGCCCCTGGGGCAGGCCAGACCTTTGGAATCTGCTCTGGGTTGGTTTCAGGAATTGCTTCTCGGCTCCGGCTCCCAGCTTCTTCTCCATGTTAGCTGCCAGGAAGGCTGACAGATCGGCTTTGTCTCATGTCTTGGAGTCCTTGGGTGGTGAGTGGTGCGTGAGTGACGCAGGAAGTAGAGACGAGCTACAGACATAGGCAGGCAGGCTTGGATTCCCGAGTAGCTTTCATTTGGGGGAATCATAATAATTATACTTTTTAAAGATACCATCGATGTTCTGTGCCCTGGGCCAAGTATTTTACTCATTTTATTTTATTTTTGGGGGTCCATGCAATAAACCTTGAGGCAATATGACTGCCAATATTCTCATTTTGTAGATGAGGAATCTGAATCTTGGAAAGGTGAAGAATTTGCCCACACAACTACCAAGTAGCAGAGCTGTACTTAAACCGAGGTCATGCCCACCCTGCCCCTTTGCCCCCTGCTCTGCCTCCATTCTGCCCACAGAGTAGGTGGCATTGCCCTGAGCTGATTTCCTCGGGGGTGGAGAGTGGGAACCATAAGATCTCAGGCCTAACTGGCCAAGTGGGCTTGTCTGCCTGCATCGAGCTGGGGAAATTGTATTTCCAGACGGAGTTCCTAGATGGTTTAATTGATCTGCCAACAAGTATTTATTGGCGCAACTGCTCAGCAGAGGAGACTGGCAGCCAGCCAAGGTTTCCGTTATTGATGAAGACCGGAGAGAGTTTTCTGCCAGGATGGCTGCAAGGACACCATCCCCTTGCTAGAGCTGTCCTCCCAGCCTGTGCTCAACTCACGACTTTCCTGCTCAGCCCCGACATGTCTCCTGGGTGGCGCGCTCCTCACAGCCTTGCTGACATCTAGACACAGCACCTCTTCCCTTCCGGCTCAGGTCTAAGCCTGGTCTCCCTTTCCCCCTCTGCCCTATCATTCTGACCTGACGCCAGCTTACCTCCAGCCCTCAGCCCAGGGCTCTGTCCCCTGCACCCTCAGTGCAGCGCTGAGTTCTCACCCCATTCAGTCACTTGTCACATGGATCTGCCTTCTTTCCCCAGGTAGTTTCACAGGAAGTGGACAGAGTAGGTACTTAAAAATATGGATGCACTTATGTTTTTTTTCTTTTTTTTTGAGGGCAGTGTCACTGGCCCTCATATGTGGGACCCGAACCAGGGCCACAGGCTTCCCAAGCCAGTGCTTAACCACCGCGCCACTCGTCTGGCCCCGGATGCACTTATGTTTCAAAGGTAAACTGCACATGGCAGCAAATTTAAACACTTCCAAAAGGTGTCCAGTGAGATACCGCCACCCCTTAGCTCCCCAGCTCCTCTCCCTGCTGGCAACCACCATTAGCAGTCTCTCATGTGTCCTTCCAGAATTTTATGTCAGAGAAGTTCAACACAAATGTGATCATCCTGGTGACTGTTTATTGTTTATTATGATTAATATAACATAGAGCTGCCTCATTCTTTATTAACAGCTGCATGGGTTTCCATGATATGGCTGTATCATAATTATTCCAACCCCTGTTTTTGGACATTTAGGCGGTTTCCAATCTTTGAGAGTAAACTTTTGACCCCTTCTGGCTAATTAGCACCCTCGAGTCTTAGTTTTCCCATCTGTGCAGTGGGAGTAATTCTGTGTACCTTGCAGGGTTGCTGTGAGTATTAGAACTGATGCAGAAACAAAGTGTGGTCCAGCAGGAGCATGGGGGAAGGGAGCTGTTGACATCATTGAGCTTATCCTGCATTGCCAATTGTAGCATGTCCAGTGCCAAGCTCATCTTGGGCACCTGAAGCATGCTTGTGAATGATTTGGTTTCTAGTTTAAAATATAGTAGAATCGCATTGGTTTGCTATTAAGGAGGCTTCAAACACATTGTTGAACTAAGATCTTTTGAGCTGTATAATCCAGTCAGTTTTCACAGTAGGGTGTATGTCAGCACAGTAAGGCCCCTGGGCTCCTTAACAGCAGGTCCATATTAAGTGTGTTATTATTGCTGCAGCTGCTACTGCTGAAAGCTGTAGTTCTTTGAGGTGGGGACTGTATCTTAGCCTTCTCCCGTAGCGCCCCTTGGAACAGAGTACATAGTAGGTGCTCAGTAAATGCATATTAACATACTGGCCTCCTATGACCTGCATAGGTTTTCTTTTCTGCACAACAGGACCTGGTCACATTTGGCTGCAGTAGAGGTGGGAGGGCAGGAGGTGGCTATCAGCTGCCACCGCCTTGAAAGTCTGACCCCTGAGTGACCCATTCCCACCTCTCATTGTGTACCATGCACAGCACATCTGTCCCCACACCCAGGCCAAGCAGAGGCTGCATAATGTGCCCAGCAATTCAACTCAGGATCTTGACATTCAGAAACTGCCCTACCCTTTGTTTTCCAAAGAAAGGAAGAGACTTTCAGCGGATAAAAGGTTTCACTGAGACGCCAGTGGCCCTGCTTTGAGGGTTTTTTCCCCACAATTAACACAGTTATGAGTAGGTTCAATCCAGGAAGTACTGCCTGCAGGAAGAGGGCTTTGAAACCCAGGCCCAGTCAGGACAAGTATATAGAGAAGACACTGGAAATAATATGCTGCTGCCATCTTTCTATTGAGAGCCATAGTGTAGTGTCATGGGAAGAGCTGGGGATCAGGGTCCCTCAGCCCTGGACTCAGTCCTGACTTGGCTGCCGATTAGCTGTGACCCCCAAGCAAGTCACTTCATCCCTAAGCCTCAGTGTTCTCACTTGTAATAGTAATAGAAATTTACTTTGCCATGAGGCATCGGGTTTATGGATAATACATAGGAAGTAACTGGGCTAGGGCCTGGCACATAGCAGGCTCTGAAAAAGGTAGGTTTTAAAATGTCCAATTATGACTTTTACAGCTCCCATAGATTGGTAAAGTTACTTAGTGTTATTAAATGCAGAAATAATTATTGTTATTAAATTTGGGTCCACTTTGTGAAAACTGAGGGATTTCATACCAGGGAATACGTTGGTTTGGGAGCTTTTTTACTCTTTGCTCTTTAAGATGCATGATGGAAATGCCATCTGAGGTTCAAAGGCCTCTGTGAGTTTGTCACAAATGAGCGGGGAGTGTTTAGCCTTCCCTCTGGGCAGTTTTAAAGGTTTCCAGCTAAATGTCTGGTTTAAGTATTTTGTAGTGATTGTGTGTTCAGCAAGGATGTCCAAAGAGGTGGTGGTCCCCCCAGCTGTGCCCACATGGGTATTTAGTGGGGATGAGCTGCTGAGTGGTGGGCCTGAGTGCCAGGATCTGCCTCTGAACAGATGTTTCTAGGTCTGGCTATGGGCTAGCTGCTATTGGACTTTTGGAGGAAAGGGAAGAGGTGACTGGTCTCCACTTTTCAAGGGCTGGTAAGAGGGTGAAGGCAGGCCCCAGGCATTGGGGCTGGAACAGATGCCATCCAGCAGCCAACGCAAGACCCCGGTTTTACAGGTAGATGCTGAGTGGACCAGAATGCTGGGAGGACTTGCCCAAAGTTACTTGTTAAATAAAACGCAGGCCTCCGATCCCCCTTGAAAATGTACCTCACCAGAAACAGAGTGAGAATTCAATTCAGTTTATGAGTCTGTCTTGAAGAAACCTGACACAGATGATGGAGGACAGTGGCGTTTAGGAGGAGAATGATGGGTGGGTGAAGGGGCCTGAAGGGCTTCCCGGGCAGTGGCCTTGGAGCTTGGGCAGAATTTAGGTAGGTGCTCCCCTAGCTTCACCTACACACATGAAGACCCTCCTTGGCGTCTCAGTGCCTCCCGTGCGCCCCAGACCCTGTCCTTACCCAGCTCAGACCATAGAATGATGGGGCTCAGCACACCGGAGACCAGAGATAACTGGTCTCTCCACTTAACCGCCTGGATGACCTAAGCATAAGCTTCTAACTTGTCATACCTGTAAAGTGGGTATGATGGTGGGACTTACCCCATAGACTTGTTGTCAGCAGTGCTTCTGAAACGTTAATGTGCCTTCAAGCCATCTGGAGGTCTTGTTAAATGCAGATTCTGATTTAGTAGGGCTGGGTGGGGCCCCAGATTTTGCATTTCTGACAAGCTCCCAGGTGATGCCCATGATGTTGCCCATTGAGGCTTCCACACACCTGGCATGTTCCCTACTCCCACCATCCACCCATCTATTCCCACCATCTACCCATCTAACCTCACTCTGACCCTGCAGCCAAGCTAATCTGCCTATTCCTCCATGCCTTGGTGTGTGCGAACCTCTTTGTTGGAAATGGCCCACTTCCCTTGCCCCAGCAAAGCCGAGGGTTGCTTGCCTCTGCCCACTGCCCCTTTCTGCCTGGCTGATGCAAAGGCACTCCTCATGTCTTCTGCATCCCCTCCCTTTTCTAACCCTCCCCACTTCCCTCTTGTTCTTATCCTCCCCAACTACCGCGTGACTCAGTTTATGTGTCCTGGAACTCAAATTCTCACAGTTGCCATCCAGGTCAACACAAGTAAATCCACACTATTATCCATGAATTTCCCACGAGAGTCACTCTGTTTGGGAAGGGATTACCACAAATAGAAACAGCTCTTTGTTAAACAGCCATTGATTGAGCCAGACACGCTCAGCTCAGCGCTCCTTGTGCCTCATCTTATTTAAACCTTCATGGCCATACAAATGCAAGTAAGCACCCCTTGCACATTAGTTCATCTGATCCCCACAGACAAGGAAAAAGCGTCGTGCTCCCACTTCACGCTTGAGGAGGCTGAGCGAGATGAGGAGCGCGCTCACAGCACTTGCTTGGAAAGCAGCCATCCGAAGACTTGAATTCAGGCCCCAAACTCCACTGCTCACTCCTCTAACCTCCATGCCACATGGGTCACAGTGAGTGTCCTGTGGCTTTGTGGGTGGTCCCGGGCCTTAGCTTTCCTGTGTTTAGCAAAAGGGTTTACCAAAGCTGGCAACAGCAGCTTCCCCCGCCAGAGCATTTAAACACCCTTAAATACAGTCCAGCCAAGCTGTATGCATTCTCACCCCCGCTGATTGGAATTGCTGCTGACACTGAGTGGGTGCTGCTTGGGAAAGCCATGAGCAGATTTGCAGGAGGGTGTTTAAATGACTGAGAGAGCAATGGCCCGTGAGGCAGGCAGCAACCTTTGAAGCCAGCTGATTCTCCCAGACTTGTCCCTTGATTGAGGCGAGGGGGCGGTTAGGGTGAGTTACTGCCTAGCCCAGACACTAATAAGGCTGCTTTTCTGCGGCCTTCCATAATTCAAGTTAAGGCTGTGCCGTTTAATGGCCCTCCTTCATCAGATCTTCCAGGACACCGTGGCTTCTTAATGATTTATTTGCCTGGGATGAAATTAAGCTGAGACAATGTAGGTTGGAAAATACTGCCGTGCTGGTTCTCCCCATTGCTTTATCCTTCCTGGTGGCCGCTTCTATAAATAGAGCTGCAAGCCCTTGACTGCTGGGAGCTCCAATGGGCACAGGCTGCCCCATTACGGGCTCCGGGCCACACTTGCTGGGACACCTGCCACCCCTCATCTCTCCCACCTCCAAGGCCGGTGACCCCGTTGGGGAGCAGCGAGGGGCCAGAGCTGCCAGCAAAGACATCGTCGTCGCCCCTGCTCAGAATCATTTAAATAGAGGCATTTGAGTCGATCCATTTGGAGCCACAGCCACATTCCAGAGCTTGCCCTATTTGTTGATGTTCCTCCTTCAAAATGCATTTCACCAGGATGTCCCAGGGTAGCAGTGGGAGGGCTTCTGGTGTTTAGAGAGGTAGGTGACAGCTCTCTGCCTGATGCCTGGGCCTCGCTGCCAGAAGGGCCATGCTCTTCTCCCTACAGTGGCCGCCTCTGGAGGGAGGGACCAGAGTCACAGCTAAGAGCCGCGGACAGAGCTCAGCTGGAGGCTGCGGGGGCTCCTTTGGAAGTCCAGAACCCAAGACACAAGTTGCCTCAGGAAAGGGGGTGAGCCTCAGGTTGCATGAGGACTGGGGTAGATCCAGGAAGGGGAGTGCTCAGGCACCCCATTGCCTCCTCAACTGCTCGCCTGCCCCAGGGCTGCCCCTTGCTATTTGCTCACCATGGCCCTGACCTGGCTTCTGCGCCATGACAGCTTCCGTCTCACTGCTGGCTGGCACGTTATTATCCCCGATCTTGGTTTAAAGCCCTGAGAGTCACTGATGGGCCCACTGCTTCTCAGGTGCAGGCGGAAGTCCCCACTAGCCCTCTGATTTGGTGTCTCCGGCTTGGGTCCTACCCGCTGGCTCCCTTAGCTATAGGGAGTCCTGAAACTGGTCACTTAGCACACATGTCTGTACATCAGCATCTGTCAGGGGGAGTACAGAAAACACAGGTTTCAGTTGTCTTTCACCTACTGATCCAGGGGCTTTGGAGTGTGTGTGTGTGTGCGCGCGCGCGCGTGTGTGCGTGCGCGTGTGTGTGTGCGTGTGCGTGTGTGTGTGTGTGTGTGTGTGTGTGTGTGTTTTACAAGCTTCCTAGTTGATCAGGCCATCAACTAGCACTGGCTGGAAGTCGGCTGTTGTGGGATTCCTGGCTGGAAAGAGGCTGCTGGGGTGGCTGGGGGTGCAGGGTTACATAGGGAGGCAGTGCGGGTGGGCGAGCCGGGATGTGCCAGATTCACAGGAGCTGGTGATTGGGAAGTGCTGTCCAGGCAAAGCAGGGGTTGGGCTGCCAGTCTCAACTGGATCAGGAGGCCTGGGGGACCTGAGGATTGTTCTCATCAGCTCCAGCACCAAGGAACCAGATGTTCAGTCCATGTGGCCTCAGTGCCAGTGTTGGGGGCCGAGTTTGGAAAGGATCCTTGATTCCACTCATTTCCTCTTGGGCCATCCCAGGGCGCCGCAGGATTTACCTGAGCTGTGAGGGAGCACTGCCCAAGCTCAGCCCCTCAGCCAGGTTCTGAGAGCTGTGTGTTCTTGTGTGTGTGTCACTTCTGCACCCCTGAGGTGGCATAGGTATAGTCAGGGTCCTCTAGGGTCCCTGCATTTCTCCCCACCGGTGAGCTAGGCTGCCCCCTTTGCTCTTGTGTTCTCGCACCTGGCACGTGGTGAGTTCTAGTAAGCATCTATTGAATGAATGTCTGGATAACTCGGAGTCCACACAACAGGATGAAAAAGCACTGTCCTTTTGGGTGGAGGGTGAGGCCCCAGGGAAGAGCACCCCCTTCCCACAGCCTCTGCACAAGACAGAAAGCGTTTACAGGCTTCTCAGTGAAACTTTCAGGGAAGGGAATCCTGAGAAGTTTCCAATGACCTAGGAATAGTACATTGAAGTTTGCACACCTTGCCCACAGCCACTAATTTAATCTGGGTGTAAAGACGCCATTGTTCTTTCCTCAGCCACACACACGCTCCTGCATAGGCCAGTCTGCCCACTGGAATGGGAGGGACAGTGACCCCAGCCATTTATTCTTTCACTTGGCATTTGTGAAGAGCCTGCCCTGTGCTGACCTGGGCCAGGACCCAGGCTGCAGTGGTGAGCAAGCAGGCCAGCTTTCCGCTTTCCCTGGAGCCCTCAGGCCTCTCGGGAGCCACAGTCACGATAAGGGAGGCTTTTTATCAGTCAGCCAATGACTCAATGGCTACTTTTTGAACATCTCCTATGCGCTAGGCACTGGGGATACTGTGGTGACAATTTAGGGGGAGAGACAGAAACAGAAAAAACCCAAATCAATGCTATGGTAAATCTAGGTATAGTTCAGTGTGATTAAGAGAACAAAACTGGAAGATATGATAGGGGAGGGGTGTCTCCAAGCTGCTGTCTTGGCCCCCTTTCTGGCGGGGGGCATTTGAGCGAGACCTACATGATGAGGTGAGGCAGCCATGGAAGGATCTGAGGGAAGAGTGAGTCACTGGGGACCAGCTGATGAGTCTGTGGCCAAGATGGTGGCCAGCAAGGCTGGATGTGATACAGGGAAGAGTGAGAGGGTCAGGGGTCAGCAGGGGCTGACAGTTCCTTCCATTTTTCAGACTCAGCCATTCCACTGTTGTAGAAAAAGGCATACACAACCTTATTTTAAAGGAGCAATATTTGACGTTTCTTTTCCACTGGGACCTGTCCCCTGGTTTTACAGCATGACTTGTTGGAGCTTTAGTGAGGGTGGCCTTTGGCTGACATGGATATGCCATTTCCATCATGCAGATAAGTTGATTGAGGCCCAGAAAGTTTGGGAGCCTTGCCCAGGTCACACTGTAAGTGGGAGAGCTGATTTGAACCCCATCTTTTGTTTTTATGCCTTGTCACTGCTCCAGAAGCAGAACTCTAGATGTGTGTGTGTGTGTATGTGGGGTGTGTGTGAGTGTGTGTGTGTGTGGGATGTGTGTGGTGTGGGATGTGTGTGAGTGTGTGTGGTGTGTCAGTGTGTGTGGTGTGTGAGTGTGTGTGGTGTGTGTGAGTGTGTGTGGTGTGTGTGAGTGTGTGTGTGGTGTGTGTGTGTGGTGTGTGTGTGGTGTATGGTGAGTGTGTGTGGTGTGGTGTGTGTGTGTGGTGTGTGGTGTGTGTGGTGTGTGTATGTGGTGTGGTGTGGTGTGTGTGTGGTGTGTGTGTGGTGTGTGTGTGTGTGTGTGGTGTGTGGTGTGGTGTATGTGAGTGTGTGTGTGGGATGTGTGTGAGTGTGTGTGGTGTGTGTGTGTGGTGTGTGTGTGGTGTGTGAGTGTGTGTGGTGTGTGAGTGTGTGTGGTGTGTGTGTGGTGTATGGTGTGTGTGTGTATGGTGTGGTGTGTGTGTGTGGTGTGTGTGTGTGGTGTGGTGTGGTGTGTATGTCGTGTGGTGTGTGTGTGTGTGGTGTGTGTGTGGTGTGTGTGCATGTGGGTGGGTGGGGTGTGGGTGTGAGTGTGTGTGTGGTGTGTGTGTGGTGTATGTGTGTGGTGTGGTGTGTGTGTGGTGTGTGTGTGGTGTGTGTGTGGTGTATGTGTGTGGGGGTGTGGTGTGTGGTGTGTGTGTGTGTGTGGTGTGTGTGTGGTGTGGTGTGTGTGTGGTGTGTATGGTGTGTGTGTGGTGTGGTGTGTGTGTGGTGTGGTGTGGTGTGTGTGTGTGTGTGTGTGTGGTGTGGTGTGTGGTCTGTGTGTGGTGTGTGGTGTGTGTGTGGTGTGTGTGTGTGTGTGTGTGTGTGTGTGTGTGGTGTGTGTGTGGTGTATGGTGAGTGTGTGTGGTGTGGTGTGTGTGTGTGGTGTGTGGTGTGTGTGGTGTGTGTATGTGGTGTGGTGTGGTGTGTGTGTGGTGTGTGTGTGGTGTGTGTGTGTGTGTGGTGTGTGGTGTGGTGTATGTGAGTGTGTGTGTGGGATGTGTGTGAGTGTGTGTGGTGTGTGTGTGTGGTGTGTGTGTGGTGTGTGAGTGTGTGTGGTGTGTGAGTGTGTGTGGTGTGTGTGTGGTGTATGGTGTGTGTGTGTATGGTGTGGTGTGTGTGTGTGGTGTGTGTGTGTGGTGTGTGTGTGGTGTATGTGTGTGGTGTGGTGTGTGTGTGGTGTGTGTGTGGTGTGTGTGTGGTGTATGTGTGTGGGGGTGTGGTGTGTGGTGTGTGTGTGTGTGTGTGTGGTGTGTGTGTGGTGTGGTGTGTGTGTGGTATGTATGGTGTGTGTGTGGTGTGGTGTGTGTGTGGTGTGGTGTGGTGTGTGTGTGTGTGTGTGAGTGTGTGGTGTGGTGTGTGGTCTGTGTGTGGTGTGTGGTGTGTGTGTGGTGTGTGTGTGTGTGTGTGTGTGTGTGTGTGTGTGTGTGTAAGCAAGCATAGTCCCACAGGCCTACTGAGAACCACCTAGCAGTCCAGCTTAGAGAAGGATCCTCTACAGAGCAGGAGCCCTGTGTGGCCTTTGTGAGCCCCACCCCATGCTGTTCTTTTGTGTTTTCAGGCTACTGAATGGGTTGAGAGCAGCATGGTGGCTGGGAACTTTTGTTTCATATTCTCTTCTCTCTGGGTGGTGGGCAGGTGACCCAGGGCTTGGAGCCCACCCCACACCTTTAGCCGAGGCCTGGGCCACTCACTTCTCCACCTTCGTGGCTATACCCTGGGAAGGGGACACCAGAGCTGGTTCTGCTCAGGCGGGCTCTGCCTCCCCCTCTGCCCCTCGCATGGCAGATCCCCGAGGCTCTGACAGGCCTATGCTGGCCTGGGCACTTGTCATCTCCAAACCACCCAGGACGGACATGGTGGGTTGAGGACTTTTGTTTCTTTTTGGCTGGCACGGGCAGCCTTCCTGGACTTTTCAAGATGTTTTGCCCAGATGGATTTCTCAGATGTGTGAAAACTGAGAAGACATTCTTTACCTGAACTAACTTGATTTACCTAGAGTCTGATGTTGGGTGGATGGAAAAGAGGGAAGAGGAGGGATTGGTCCTGGAAAGAGCTCTGCACTGGGCGCCAGGAAACCTGGCTCAGCCCTGGCCAGCTTGGCCACCAGCTTTATGACCTTGGGTAAGTCACCTCCCATCTCTGTGCCTCTATTTCTCCATCGTAAGAAGGAGGGGATTAGACAAGATGACCTCAAAGGGCCTCTGTTATTCATTGGTATCTTTTGTCGAGAAATTGTCTGCACGCCTGATTTTTTTGGATGACAAACTTTATGTAGCTGTGCTGTCTAATACAGTAGTCACTAGGCACATGTGGCTATTTACATTTAAGTTTAAGTTAATTAAAATCAGGTTAGTTCATTTCTTCTGTTGCACTGGCCACACTCAGGTACTCCAGAGCTGCAGAAGCTCAGCTCAAGGGAGGTGGGTGTAGAGGAAAATTCAGTGCAGATACCCATTCGAGGAGAGCTGGGCAACATGACCAAGAAGGCTGAGAGAATGTCATGAGTTCCTGGGTGGGGAGAGCAGGAGTGGGGGTGGGGTGAGGGCAATGACAGGAGGTATGCCAGGAATGCCGAGGGGGAGGACCTGGGGGACAGCAAGGGGCCGGAGTCCTGCTGGGGGGAGGGGCAGCCTCCTGCTGGAGGCAAGAGTCCAGAGCACAGGGGTTCAGGTCAGGAGCAGCAACGCCCTTGCTAGGTCCGTGTCCCTTGAGTGAGGCCCTGAGCCCATCGAGCCTCCATCTCCTCAGTTGAAAGGGGAGGAATAAGAAAGTGGGTTGTTCTGGAGAAGAAATGAAATCAGACTCTTGAAAGCCTTTTTATAAATGGTATGACCCGGATCACGTGACAGCCTGCTTCACATAACACCGGATTATTCATTTTGACTTGTCATCATAGGCTGCCCTCCGTTGTGATTTGAAGGTACAGGGGTTCCTGTCCTTCTCTCCACCTGGGCGGAAGGCTCTTTGGAGAAGGGGATGAGGGTGTCCTTCCCGTGTCCCTGTCCCCCACAGCCCTGAACATGCAGGTGGCTTTCTGCCTGTGCTGTGGAACCACCGTGGAACAGAACAGTGCTGGTGGCCGCCTGCAGGGCTACGCTGGCTCTCTCTTTCCTCCTGACCTGGTGGCCTTTCGCCAGCACGTCATCATGCTCCGAGAGTTGTTGAACACTCTCCTTGTCCCTGACACATGTGTGCATCTGGCTGGGTCTGGTTGTCATTTTCTGAACCCGTGGCCCATCTCCGGCTCTGACCTCAGCCCTGCCATGTGTAAACAAATCAAGAGCAGAGGTCAAAGGCCAGGGCTGGGCTTTGCCAGCATCTCACACGGGTGTGCACTTGATAGGAAGTAGGCGGGTGTCCAGTTTCATGATGCGGGTCCCTCCCCAGGCTGAAATCACTTTTCATCTGCATTCCTAGGTGACATGTCTGGCTGACTTGTTGGTGATGAATCGCCCACTGCTTACCAGCTCTGGTTGGGTTCATTGCTCAGGTCTGGCTCTGGTTTTCCATGAAGTCCCTGCCACAGACATGCAGAACACAGGGAGGGGAGTTTGAATCTCTCCACAACCATCTTTCCCACCACAAAATTGGTGTGCTTCCCTACAAAACTGGTGATGGAGATAAGTCAGAGTATCCATTTGATGAACATCTCCCTACCCAAAACTGTTTTATATAAATATGAATTTGCATTAAATCCTTTTGAGTGGGTCATGTTAATATCCCCATTTCATGGATGAGGAAATCAAGGCTGTGAGAGGCTAAACGGTTGCAGGGCCAGAATGGGAATTTGGACCCTAGTCTGTTTGATTCCCAGGTTCAAAGGCTCCCTTTCAAGATGTCTCCTTTCTTGCCCCGGGTACCTTCCCTCTGATCACAGTGAGCTGAAGATGGGTTTTTTAAGCACCTGAAATGCTCTGTGGGGTCCCTGTGTTCCTTGCTTAGTCTCAGCGTGATGATCTGCAACTCTCTAGATGTGGGTTTAAGGCAAGGGTTTGCTGAGCTGTGTGATCTGGGCCAGCCACGGAGCCCCCCAGAGACCCAGGTGCCCTCGATAGACAGTAGGGGCACCTTCCATATCCAAAGAGCTAGAGGGGTAGAGTGCCAGGTCCACGGCTTCCCCCAGCTTCTTTGGAGGGCCCATGGGAACCGTGCTCCGTGGTTTCTCAAGTGGGACCCTGTTGTCCCCATGCTACCATCTCCCCCTGCCCCAGTAGAACCCTGGTGCTGCCTCCTTTCGTCTCAGCACATGTCCAGCAGAAGACACAAGAAAGGCATCAGCCCCACCTGGGCCCTGTGTTCTCAGCATCCTGCCAGGGAGGAGGCCATAGCTGGCTCTGTCCCAGGGAGGGGGGGTCTTAGCTGTGCTCCTTTCTCTAGGCAGACCCAGGGAGATGTGCCCGGTGTGTGGGCTCCCTCACCAGAGCCAGCTGCTCAGATCTTCCATCACGAGAGGATGGCCCCCAGTCCTCAGGCCAGCAGCCACATCTCAGCAGGCAAATTCACCTCCACACTTTTGCTTGTGCTGTGCTCCCTGCCTGAGGCCAGCCTACCTCTCCATCTGCCTAAAGCTATCCTTGCCGAAGCCTCCGAGAGATGCCAACTTCATTTCTAAAGTCTTCTTTAAAAATCTCAGTCGGTATTGACAACTCTGTTCTGAGCTGCTGGAGCACATTGAGGTGGGTGGAGGGAGCCTGTGGAGCTTTGTAACCCAGCAAAGAGGAAGGCCACCCTCTTAGGGACCAGTCCCCAGACGCCTTTCTCTGTGGCTCCTCCTCGTTGGACTCTGGCCCCAGCTTACCGCTCCCTCCTCTGAACTCCAGAACCCTCGAGAGGCCCTAAAGAGAGAAAAGGCTCTGAAGTCATGCAGAAAGCTGAGGTTTGAATCCTAGCTCCGTCATTCAAGGCTGTGGGACTCTCTGAGCTTTCACTTTGGTGCCATCATCTGTAAAATGTGGCTAATCATGGCTGTGCTGGAGGGCAGCAGAGAGGGGTCAGGGAGCCTGTCAGGGTGAAAAGCCGAGGACATGCCCGAGGCAGGGCTTCACTGGAGGGAGCTCACGTGGGTCTGTGTCCTCTCCCAGATAAAACAGCCTGTGGTACAGCCCCGGGTGGACACTGCGAGAACAATGAAGACTTCTTAGCTTTTTCAATACTTTCTTTTGCAATGTTTCCCTATTCAAAGCAACGGAAGTGCTCCGAGGCGGAGAGCTGAAGCACAGTGCTTGCTCAGCCTCTGAGGGGGCCCCTGCCTGGCCCTCCCTTCCCTCTCCCCCACACCCCTGCCCTGGCCTCTCTATGCCCTCCCCCCATGCCGCCTGGGCGGCTACACCCGCCTATAAATCAAACCTGTCCCTGGAGACCTCTGACCCAAACCAGATGGCTATACAACACCAGCACAGAATAAGCTCGGCTTCCAACAATGCTTGACCCCTCTCCTGCCCGACCTGGGGCCTTGGAGCTCCTTTAGGCAGCTGCCCTGTCAATCACTACCAATTGGTGATCCAGGCACTGGCAGCAGCTGGGGGCCATGACCTCTCAGAGACGCTCAGGGACTATCTTAGAGACATTCCGTTAAGCCATATAAAAATATCTCCTGAGGGGTTTCAGTGTCTGCTTTCTGTGCCATAGGGGGCCGCCTAGCCCAATAGCCTGACCCAGTGTACTCTGTGCCACTGGCTACCCCTCCTCCTCCAGGAAGCCTTCCCTGGCTATAGCAGCCATTGGAGCTTTTTTTTATAGCCTAGAATGTCTGATGGCTCCAGGCACTCACTCATATATTGTTCATTCTTTCTATAGACGTTCACTGTGTTTCCATTGCCTGGGCCCACAGGGAAGCTTGGACACTGCCCTTGCTATTAGGAGCTTCACGAGACAGCTATGGATGTAGATAATTACAGGACAGGGTGACTGAGGCTACAGCTGAGCAGGAGACCCAGAGCACAATGAGAACTCAGCAGGTGGATGCGCTATAGCCTTGGAATCCCGGAGAGCTTCCCAGGGAGGAGCACCTGAGCTAAGCCTTACAGAAGAATGAGTAGGTGTTTGCCAACTAGAGGAGGGGGGAGTCTGTTTTGAACAGAGGAAGAGCATGTAGCACGTGTTGGCCTAGTGTGTGAAACAGCTTGGTAGGTTCAGGGGTCTGCAAATTGGAGCGCACGGTGGAAGTACACATGGGGAGTGAATAGGAGTTAGAGGTATATCGTATGAATTTTGTCTGATTTTGTGTAGCCCAAAGTCCCTAATAATATATGTCTTAAACAAGAATAGAAGTTCATTGCTCTCTCATTTAAGACAAATCGGGAAGGAGGCCATCCAAGGATATTGTGGGACTCCATGAGGTGATTAGTGCCCCAGGCTCCTTGTGCCTGCAGTTCTAGCTTGCCAGTTTGCAATTTCCATTCCCAAATGTTCCTCATGGTCCAGAATGGCTGCCAGAGCTCCAGCCTTTGCACCCATATTCCAGGCAGTAGGATGGAAGAAGAGCTGAAGGAGGGCACACTGTCTCCCTCTAAAAAGATGTCTCAGAAATACCAGACTATGCTTCTGCATATAGCTCCCTGGCCAAAATGTTATCACATACCACTCTTAGCAGCAAAGAAGCTGAGAAATGTAGTTTTAATCAATAGGTGCTGCCTAGAACACTGTTCTGCAAAGGATCCTAAGGCCTCCCCTTGCCTCTGTGGTAAAGAAAACACGGCTCAATTAATGATGCCTTCTTCCTCCATGGTGGGCGTGGAGCCAACAGCATGCATCCAGTGTTTGTCTTGCTGGTCTACTGCCAGACAGTCCTCTCCCCGGGGAGTCCCAAGGTGTTCGGTGCAGTTCCTGCAAACAGAGCCAGACACACAGCCAGCACTCTCCAAAGCCCAAAGCTGAGCAGAACGCTAGGTGAAGGGTTTCTCGGTACTCTCCAGTCTGGTTTTGTTTCTGATCTATGGCCTCCTAAGGTGTCTGTTGCCCTTCAGCAAGCCCCTGGGTTTGCAGGACAGTCTGTGTGGTTCGCGCATGGACTAGGAGGACAAGAAAGAACTATGTCACTAAGGTAGCGGCAGCCTCACCCCCCAGTGAGAGGTTTTTCCAGAAGGTAATAATGCAAAAAGAATTTGAGGAAAGTTCAGAGCCATTTTATTTTCACAGCTGGAAATGCGTTGTCTCTTGGTTTAATTTCACACCTGCTGTGGGTCAGAGCCCCGGTTTCCTTAGCTGTGAAATAGGGCTAATGTGACCTGCGTTGAGGGGTTGTTGGGAGGATCACATGAAATAAGAGAAGGCAAAGCAGGGAAGAGACACAGGGAGGAGTAGTTAGGAGCATGGGTTCTGGCCTCAAACTGCCTGGGTTCCAATCCTGGCTCTGCTGCTGATTGCTGTGTGACCATGCATATGTTATTGAACCCCTCTGTTCCTTTGTTTCCTTATCTGGGAAATGGGGATGATAATAATATACCTACCTTGCAGGGCTGTTGCAAGGCTTGCACATGTGATAATATGCATGAAGGGCTCAAGACCCGGCATCTGGTGTGTGCATGTAAGAGGTATTGGCTCTGAAGAGCATGGTCTTCGGGATTAGGCAGCCGTGGGCTATGGTTCTGGGTAAAGTATCCCCTCTGGGCCCTGGTTTCCTCATCTGTAAAACAAAAATAATTTGGCGTGCCTGGCAGAGTAAGGATTAGTGACAGAATAGCTGTAAAGTGACCAATCAAACACAATCCATAAATCAGAACTATGGTGAAGAGTATAATAACTATAATGCTATTGTCATTATCCCAGCCTGTTATCAGCTCCTTGACCTCATAAGAACACTGGGGAGGTAGGTGGCTATTAACCTTCCGCCTGGGGAAACTGAGGCATGGGGCCTTGTTTAAGGTCACACAGCCAGTGAAACACAAAGCTGAGATTTGATCTCCTGTGTCAGCTGACCCAAAGCCTGTGCTGTCCTGCTGCAGGGGGTGCTGGTTCTGAAGCAGAGCAGATCCTGGTTTCAGAGGGGAAGGGTTGGGGTGGAGGTGGCCCAGAGCCTCAAGGACAGCCACCCCTGAGGTGACACGCAGCATGGAGGACCAGGGCTCCTGAACCCTTGAAGTCAAATTTGCACACAGAACCCTGACCCTCACTCGGAGGATGAGCTCTCTGAGCCTGTCTTGAAGGAAGACTGTTCCCTGGGGCTTATATGGCAGGCATTGTGGACAGCAGTGTGACTGTGGTAGGGCTACAGGCACAGGCAGGCATGGAGCTCACAGGCCAGGGTTTAGACTTCGGGCCTGTAGGCTGTGGGAGCCGGGGGAGGGGCTGTAGGAATGTGATGAAAGCTTTATTTTCAGAAGGTTGACTTTAGTGCAGGGGTGGGAGACATTGTGGACTTGATGCAGATGAGATTGGAGAAGAGGGGGAAGGCAGGCAGATCATGCAGGGTGGGAACCCAGAAGGAGGGACATAGCAGGAGGCAAAAAGTCCAGGGTTGCTGGAGAAGCCCCCAGTTTGGGGGCCCCAACAGTGTCGGGCACAGTGGCAGCTGCTTTCCATCCATGATCTTGTTGGATCCTCAAATTATCCTGGGAAGTGGGTGTGATGTACCCATTTCCCAGATGAGGAAGTAGAGGCCCAGAGGTGGGCCCAGAGCCGAGTTCCAAGCCACAAAACCCTGCACTCCCCACTTGCCCGCCAAGGTTGGCCTGGGCAGTGGGGAGGAGAATGGTGAGCGTCCCCAGCACTACCTGAGGAGTCGCTACCTTGTGTGTTGGGGGGGTGGGGGTGATGGGACACTTCTGTGCTTACAACCTTAAAGGATAGACTTTTTTTTTTAGGAAGCAAAAGTTTAATTGTGCTCAGTGAACAGGAAAATGGAAGTGACCCTGGAGCCGAGATTTGAAGCCCTAGTGATTGTTTAGGCAGCGCCAGGTTTAATAGCTGGGATGCTGGTGTTAGTGATAAATGCATTCTATGCCATGGGGTGACAGCCAGCCCAGGGGGGCCTTCCTGCTTCCATGTTCTAGCTGGACCCGAAACTCCTTCCCAAGTCTGTCTTGGAAATGGACTCAGCAGCTGCCCACTCCCTTCCCTTGGGCTGCATAGGCTGTTAGCACCAGCTTCAAGGGAAAGCATTGAAGTGTTATGTGGGGACACACAGAGAGGGCACAAAGTCATATCTGCTTCATAAATCCACACCATAAAACAATAATGCTGGGAAGCTACTCCAAGCAAATTATCAAAAGTTACTTCTAGGTGGCAGGAGAAGGGGTGAATTTCCATCTTCCCGTGCTTTTACTGTCCTTTCCAAATCAACTCACACAAAAGGGTTCAATTGTGAAAAGTCTACGTGTTCTCCAGTCACCCCCAATGCATAGCAGATTCCAGGGGTGCCCCCACTGCCTCCCCTGGGTCCGCCTGGCTTCAGAGCCACCATGGTGGACAGTCTGGTCCCCTGGTTTCAGCATCCATCACTCTGCTCCTTCCAGGGCTGTAGGTGGCCACTCAGCCAGGTGCAGGTAAAAGCTGGACACACCCTTAGGGGTAGCCCTCCACCCCTGGGGGCACAGGGCCCAGTGGATAAATACACCTGCTCCCCAGCCTCCAGTGGGACAGTTCGGAGATGCATTCTACATAGCTGCTCTGAGGGTCCCACCTGAATGAGCCCGTCACCCCCAGCAGTGCCAATTCACCAGCGCACTCTTTCGTGTCTCCCTCCCTCCCCTGCTTTACTCTCTCTCCCCTCTCTCTCATTTTTATTTTCTGAGATCACCTCCCTGCCCTCCCAAAACTCCCCGCACCCAAAGCTTTGTCTCAGGGGAACCCCAGCTAGGACAGGCTCACCTCACAGTTTCTTGTAGAGCTCCTCAGACACGTTCTAGGCATACACCAGGGCACCTGTATCCGTCTCTAAATACTGATTTCTAGATTCATATCTTGTTCCCTTTACGCTTGTCTTATTCTATCCAATAAATTTACTGAGTAAAAAAAAAAAATCCACAAATGGGACTACATTACACTTACTGTTCTGCAACTGGCATCCTTCATGGCTGACTGAAACACTGTGGGAGGAATTTCGGGTGTACCCAGGAGCCCTTCCTGGCAGCCTCCACCCTGCTTATGGGGCACCCACATCCCCTAAGGATGGGACCAACCCCAGCTAGAGGTTCCCGGTCCTCGGCAAGGTGAGTGTGTGGGAACCTTTGTCCTTCTCCATCAGGTCAGTGTTTGCTATCCAGTATTTACTGAGCCTCCTGCACCTCCCCAAGCAGGCCAGGCTTGGGCTGGGCTCCACGGCTGCAAAGGTGGGCTGACATGGTCCAGTCTATATGTCCTGCAGGAACAGAATAATCCATTGAGGGCCCCAGGTTCCCATGGACCTCAGAAAAGGGACAGCGAGCACACAGGGGACACAGATATCAGATAAAGGAGGGCTCCGTAGAGGAAGGGACCACCCCCAAGTGGATAGAGCCTGAAGGAGCAAGGCAGGCCCTGGGGACAGCTCGAGCTAAAGCAGGAAGTGTGAAAGAGGGCAGGTGTGTGTGTGGGGGGGGCATGAGGTGGGATGTTTCTACCCACAGCCTAGCATTTTCCTTGGCTGCAATGAATTCTTCTATCACAGACTTTCACGAGCCTATGTGTGCCAGCAGCCTCAGGGTCAGGAACCAGATGAGATGATGGACACATTTGGACAGAAGCCCTTACCTTATTCTGTGGGGAATTTGTCAAAAGCCAAGTTATCTTTGAAAAACCAATTTTCAAGCATTTCACAGAAATCTTTCCAGAATTTGTGGGTGTTGACAGCTCTCTCACTAATAAGCTGGGTGACCTTGGGAAAGTCACTTTAGAAGTCACTTTGGAATTGCTCTCCTTGCTTCTTTAAAGCTGCTGGTCAAATCTAGGTATATCTACTTGTGGAGGGGTGGGAACACTTCTGAACACTAGCCTTATATGATGCTCGTCACCTACCCCTTTTTTCTTACTCCTGCCCCACTTCCAGAATGCTTATAAATTAAGGGAAGTACTAAGCAGAACAATTCTCACTCATGTTCTCTCCCCCTACCCCCTTGTCCTTTCCTCCTCTCTCCTGCCTCCCAGTCCCAGATTGGAAATATACAGGCAAGTAATTTTTTAAAAAGTCATTCATTCTGCACACATTAATTGAGCACCTACTGTGTGCCAAGCACTATCACATACACTGGGGGTACAATATAGCAGTTCTAAAACAAACAAAAATCCCTGTCCTTATGAAGCTTATATTTTAGTAGGTAGAGACAGACAGTTAGTCAATAAATGAGTAAATGCTATGAGGAAAAATAAAGTAGGGAAGGGGCAAGAGTGAGTTTGAGGAAGTTGGAACTTGCAATCTTAAATAGCGTGGTTGAGGAAGGCTTGTTGAGAAAGTGACATCTGAGCAAAGAGCGTGAAAGAAGATAGGGAATGAGCCATGTGGGTGTAGCTGGGAAGGGCGACCCGGGCAGAAGTGGCAGTAAGTGCAAAGGCCCTGAGACACATGTGCTGGAACCAAAGGGTAAAGGGAAGAGGAGCAGGGGATGAGGTCACAGAGGAACTGGTCGTGGGGGTGGGCAGAGCAAGTATGATGTTCGGCTTCATCTGAGTGAGATGAGGAGTCACTACAGACTTTTGGGAAGAGGAGGGACATGATTTGCCTCAGATTTTTAGCAGGATCACTTTAACTGTGGTGTTGGAAATAAATTGTAGGGATGCCAGGGTAAGAAGCAGGGAGCCCAGGAGGAGCCTACTTCAATACAAGTGAGAGATGCGGTCGGCTTGGATAAGGATGATAGCAGCTGAGGTGATGAGAAGTAGCTGGATGCTGGGGGTATTCCGAAAGTGGGGTCAACAGGATTTTCTGTAGGGAGTGAGAGAAAGAGAAGAGTCAACGAGTCAAGGGTGACCTCCAGGGTTTGAGCCTCAGCTACTGGAGGGTGGAGGTGCCATTAACTGAGATGAGCAAGACTGCAGGTGGGGGTGGCAATGGGAACTCGACTTTGGACACAAGAGGGTTGAGATGGCCATGAGCCACTCAGGAGGAGGTGCTGTGTAAGCAGTTGGATATGGAGTGCAGGGGCGAGGTCTAGCATAGAGGGTTTTCATAGCCATGACACAGTGTGAAATCCCCTGAGGGAATGAATTCAGTTACTGAAGAGAAGAGGCCCCAGGACCAAGCCG
Source organism: Aselliscus stoliczkanus (assembly GCA_033961575.1). Taxonomy (NCBI): domain Eukaryota; kingdom Metazoa; phylum Chordata; class Mammalia; order Chiroptera; family Hipposideridae; genus Aselliscus; species Aselliscus stoliczkanus. Next base: position 106,848,680 of record CM066735.1, read on the forward strand.
TTAGGCACTGTAATGCTTAGAAACCAAGCCTTGGTTTCTCATTCTGCAAAATGGGGATTAAAAACCATAAGGACTTCCTAAGGGCTGTGGTGGAGATAGAACATGGAAAGCCTTAGTAATAAGCAACAAGATACACGCGTTGTTAGTAATATTATTGTCTCGACAAGCACAACACCTCTTTCTTATAAGTGCTTTTCAACTTTTAAATCCACGTTCCAATATTTTTGACCATCAAAAGTGTCCTGGTAATAAGACAGGACATACTGATCCCCATCTGGCAAGTGAGAAGTCTGCGGTTCAGAGAGGTTAAAGCGGATGGCGGCTCTCCACTACAAGCTAGTGACAGAGCCGGGGCTCTCGTGGAGACCCCAGACTCCTGCTCCTCTGATCTCCCTGCCACAGCCTCTTCATGCTGACAGATGACTTAATTAAGTAAGACAGGAATGTGGACGCCAGCTTTGCTGGGGACAAGCCCCAGTGGCAGTGCTCCCTGCAGGTGGTACCTGGGGCCCAGGTTCCTGGTACATGGTCAGGGACACAAGCAGAAACTTACAGAAACCTAGAGAGAGGGTGAGAGGGCATCCCGACTTCCTTTGGTCAGAAAACTTCCCTCTTTAACAGCAGACGAGGGGGCAGAGCTCTTTCACACACCAGCTCTGTTCAGCAACACCTGCATTTACCGCTGCTTTCCTTAGCAGTCAGCATATCGTCCAGCACAGCAGCAAACCAAGTCTGGAAGAAGCTGTGAACCTAGAGTTAGCAGCGTGGGGATGGGGAGTCCTCGGTTCGTTTCACGTCAAGCTGAGATGGGTTCAAATCTCAGCTTCTTTTATCCACAGCTAGGAGACTTCGTGCAAGTTATTTCGTCTCTTTGAGCTTCCGCTTTCTCCTCTGCAAGATGGGAGGGGAAGTCTTGGTTCTCAACATTGTTTATGGACTAGAAATAACATATGTGGAGTGAGTGGCACAAACAGAACTTGATAAATAGCGGATTACATCATTACTAGCATGATTTGCAAACTCCAGGGTGAATCAATTTACAGTTCAATCAAAGCCCTTTCTCCTTCACTCACCCCATCTACCATCCTTGACCCTTGGCAGATGGTCAGTCTTGAAGTATTGATTAGAACTTGCTACATGTAAGGCCTTCCTCATTGATACACCTAGCAGCTCTGTGTATTCTGTGCACTGGGAGTGAGGTTTATGGCAGGGACGCAGCCAGACTCTGTTGGAGCAGCTCAGGGCAGCGGAGCCCTGCTCAGGTCCTGCCCCACAAGCTGATCCTCTGGAGGAATGATGGCATGAGGGCTCAGTCTCCTGCTGGGGGGTTGCAGCGTCTCCATGGGCCCCAAAAGCTTGTTGACTGAGGCTGAGGCCTCCAGCTCTCCGGAGCCTGGAACAGGGAGAGCAGTAAGGGAAACTGAGGTTTGGTCAGTACCTAGCACTGTCCCAAGGCATGCTCCACTGCAGAGAGGGGCTGCTCTCCCCATTTTAAAAGAGGGAAAGCTCAGAGAGGGAAAGCAACTTGCCAAGATCACACAGCTATTTCCAGGCCAGTCTGATGCTTGGGCCTGTGATCTTTCTCCTCTGCCTCCTCCCCTTGGCCCTGTTCAGAGAGGGCTTGTGGGCTGGCCCATGGCTGCCAGCCTGCAGGGCAGGCTTCAATGATGAGCTCTGGATGGAGGGCGGCTCTGGGATCGAGCTGACTTGCCTGGAGATGAAAGGTACTAGGATGACAACTCGAGGGGTGAGGGGAAGTAAAGGCAGAAGGTGGGGCAAATGTTCCCCGTGACTTGGAAACATTTGCAGAGGTCATGCAGGGAGATGAAGCTCTCCCTTTTCATAATTGTCTGTAGGGAGCAATCAAGGCCTTTTGGAACGTAAGCCTAAAAATGCCAGCTGGTCATGATGATAGCAACAATGATAAAATATGTAGTAATGCTATATATATTGTGGTAGTCACTTTTCATAGTGTAAATATTCCTGGCAAATCTGCTGAGTGGACATTACGTACTTTCTTTTCTACTTTGTAGATGGGATCATTGGGGCTCAGAGAGGTCACTTAACTTGCCCAGGGTCACCTAGCCAGTAAGTGGCAGGGCCAAGATCCTAACCCGGGTTTATCTCATTCCAAAAACATGTTTATTCTTCTATATTAACTGAGGCATAATTTAATTCATCGGAACATTTGATATTAAGTGACAAAGAGGAGGCCCAGAGGTTAAGCTGGGCTCAAGGCCCACTGTGGATTAGTCACAGCTGGTGAGGTTTCCGGATCTCCAGAGCCACCTTACCATCATGCACTGCTGGAGAAGGGCTGTGCCAGCTTCCAGGGCCTGGCTGTGCTCTCCCCTGCCCTCTCCTCCCACTTGTGTATGTATCGTGTGTGTGTCTGTGTGTGTCTGTGTATGTACATGTGTAGACACACAAGGTCAGACAAGTAAGTTCACAAACTCATCCTAGAAAAAGTGCTACATATCTCATTGCTGAATATCACTACAGTCACATTTGAAGTACTCCCCCTGGGAAGCTATGCACCGACACCAGCGCCTGGTCCACCTTTCAAAGAAATTTTGGAACTCTTTCTAGAATGGCCATCAGAGCTGTCGTCTTATTACCCTTGATGTCCTGAATGTCATCAAAATGTCTTCCTTTCAATATTTCCTTTCTCTTCAGGTAAAGAAAGAGGGCATTAGGGGCCAGATTAGGTGACTAGGGAGTGTGTTCCAATACAGCTATTTGTTTACTGGCTAAAAACTCCCTCACAGACAGTGCCGTGTGAGCTGGTGCATTGTCGTGATGCAAGAGCCATGAATTGTTGACAAAAAGTTCAGGTCATCTAATTTTTTCATGTAACCTTTTCAGCCCTTCCAAATAGTAAACTTGGTTAACTGTTTGTCCAGTTGGTACAAATTCATAATGTATAATCCCTCTGGTATCAAAAAAGGTTAGCAACATTGGTGCAACAAGTTCTCGAACTTAATTGTCAGACCTCATATATAATGAGCATCTTAACCTCTCTGCAAGACGTTCACACTAGAAGCCAAGGGTCCTTACCAGCTGGGTATAAAGAGCCATGCGCCCACTCCCTCAGCCTCCCAGAGCAACCTTGGGCAAGTCTTTGCCAGACCCTGAGCCTCAGCTTCCCATTCTGAGAAGTGGGGCCTAAGAAGTGGCAAGCCTCTCCACCCTCACCCCTGGGATGGCCAGGAGGCCCTAGTGCGGAGGTATCTATAAAAAAGCCCTCCAGGTGCCTGGAACGCAGCCCACGTTTAACAAATGCCACCTTGGCCTGGCTCCCTTTAGTTAGTTGTACCCTGGCATGCTCACTCTATTTCTAGAATAATATTTGCAGCAGCCTTGCTTCCAGGGGCCAGTTGGAGCACAGTGGACATCCTCCATGAACGCAGCTCATGTCCATCCTTCTCTGGCTCTCACTGGCAGCCCCCATCCTTCCACTGCCACAGGGCTCTCCACGCTAACCGTGCTTACCCCTCCTCCCTCCTCAACAAGCCTGGTTGCTCCTGCAGCACGAGCCTCCAGCACTGGGCCAGTTCAGAGTGGGTGCTTGGGAACTTTGTGAATTATGGACATGGTGCTTTGGCTCTGTGCAGATCTGTGCTGGGTCCCATGATGCATCCCTTCCCAGGGAAACCTCGTGGGATCCTGGTCCCTGTACTCACCTGGGAGGGAGTTGAGCTGGACAGCCAGCTCTTTCCTTCCACACACTTCTGTGCCCTGGGCTCATGGAAGGGCAACTGGGAGCAGAGAAGGTCTCTCAGAGGAGGCAGCTTTTGACTCAGCGTCTGAAGAGAACCCGGGATGGATCTTGTTTTTGCTGCTGGCCTTTTTTGTTTTAACCAAGCTCCAAAGCCCTGTAACAAAAGGCTTTCAAGTAGAAACCACTTTATTGCACCCGAGGAGGAAGCTGGTCACTTGCTAGCACTGAGGCTCTCTAGCCGAGGCCCCGGCACTCTTCAGACCTTAGCAAACAGGTGCTGGCACTGAAGGTGTCCTCTTCCCCTAGGAGGTGGCTCTGCCACCCACTTGCCTCACTGCAAGTTGTGTCTATACACCCCAGCTCCCTCGCCCCTCAGGTAGGGTCACTCTGAGTCCGTCTTCTGGTCCCCCTGAGTTATGCGCCAGTCGCTTACGGCAGTAGCTGGCTGAAGAATGCACCCATCCTAGTGTCACTTCCAGCCCTCCTGCCTGGGACTCTCTTGTCCCTGACCCTACACATTTTCTGTGGCTGAACTTGCCATCTCAGAGAACATGGGGCATTTAGATGTGCCTCACAAGCCACCTGGGAAGTTTTATGCGAAAAGGTGTTGAATTGAGCCTTGATTATCTAATGGTGTATTCTGGTGTATTCTGCTTCCAAACAGGGTGTAACTAACTTAAAGAATGTGCACGGCCCCTCACTTGGGCCTGCTTCGAGTTAGCGGTGGGGAAGGGAGGCCAAAGTAGCAGGGCCGCAGCACAGAAGTGTGCCCAGTGCCAGGTGTGAGAGTGATGTCGCATCCCCCACAGCGCCCCTGGAGAGGATCGCTTCTGCCGTCTGTGGAGTCTGCGGAGGGCATGTTCAGGAAGGGATTTCCGGGCTACTCTGAGGCGGAAAATTTGAGACTGTAAGCTCCTCAACAGCTGTGTCCTCTGTATTGTTTGGGCCGCTGCCTGGAGTGCCATGGCTACAGGATGAATACAAATGCATAATGGAGAGGCAGTCCTGGGCCTCAGAACAGACTTAGTCATTCCTCGCTCCCCCACCTGCTCCCTTCCTGCTCCCCCAGGACTTTGCTGGGACTTGATGTTGTCAAAAGTCATATAAATCCTAATGTCATCTGGTTCTGTTGTCTGCAAGGCCCCAGACATCAGGAGGAAGGAGGGAATTTCCACTTTTCTCTGTGAGTGAGGGCACTGGCTGGAGAGGGCCGTGCCTACCCAAACTTCCTGGGAAGCAGCTCGGACCTGAACTGCAGGGATGGCTCAGGACCCTTTGTGCTCTGTCCCCCCATTTTCAGTAATCTGCCCAGTGCTTTTTGCTTAAGGGGCTGGGCCTCTTCTAAATCCCCTCCTGTTCTCTGAGATGGAACATAAAGCCACAGAGACATGTATAGGGTTGGGGACACGGGGACTAACCAGAGTGGAGCTGCCACTGCAGGCAAAAGAACCCTCTCAAAATGAGGGAGCAGATATGGCTTTATTTGGGTCCAGAATGGTGGGCAGCCAGAAGACCCCTGTGAGCAAGTCTGGGCTAAGTCTGGCCTGGATTTGGGAAATCAGAAGAACATAGAGGCGGTAGGAATAACACCCAAGACAGAAGAACGAAAGGTACCTTCTGGCTCAGCCAGAAGCTTCTTAGAAGCTTCCCTGTGGAGCAGGAGTCAAACCTGGGATGTGATGACTAATAGCTAAATAGACTAATAAGATAGGAAGTAATTTTAGTGAGCAAAAGAGATAGAATGGATGCTGGACCGTCTGGGCCACTCTAATACAGGTTATATGTATACTAGGACCTCACCCCCTTCTGCCTGCACCTCATACTTCTTTTGATACAGTCTCTGTTAGTCTTAGCTCACTGAGCAGCCAGCCTACATAGTCCAGTCTCAGGGAGCTTATTACTGTCTTTCTCAGAATATACTGCCAGGCCAGCAGCTCTCCTTGTCCTGCCAACTGGATTTATTCCCAAGGCCTTAAGGGAGAACTTTATAGGAATCCCATCTTTTTGGAACTATGCCAAATTTCCTAGAGTAGGGAGACCATTTAGATCTCTAGTTGTGTACTCTGTATTACCTATCTTTTCTAGCTTGTGCTGCTTACACCTTTGGTAATATCGTAAGAAACATGTTAAAATATGCAGCATCCTACAATAAATACAATGAAGATGTAACTGTTAGTTGAGCTCTATTGAGTTACACTTGACTTCTTGACATAATGTCCTTTTATTTTTGACAGCTATTTAATTAAACATGTATCAATATTTATTTTGCAACTTTCAGTAGTTTTCGAATTAATAAATTCACCTCAGGTCTCAAACATTTTTTAAAGCCCTTGAAAAATTTGTAGTCCAGAGCCTTGTGCCTGGAGTGCCCCAGGGTTGAAATAGAGCCGTGCTCCTCTCCCCTCTCTGCTGGTCAGCTGCGTCAGTGTCCTAGCTGACCTCCTGTCTCAACCTCCTGTCCTAGGTCCCCCGTCCTCAACCTGATGGCTTTGCTTCATGCCTTCTAGATTCATCACCCTGAAACACCATTTCTTTTTGTTCCATCTTTTCTTAATAGTCTGTGTTAGTGGCTAGAGCCCGGATAGGCCACTTGGCCTGCGCGGGAGGCTCTTCATCGCCGACTTCCCACTCCCATGTGGCCTAATGTCCTAACATAGGCCTTCCCGGAAGTCAGGCCTGGTCTTGGTTGGTCCTTGGATCCACTGTGCTGATTCCTCCATCTCTACATTGTCCCTGCTCTTATCTACACTGAGAATGGGAGGAGCCTCAATAACTCTGTCCGGGGGTTTTGAACAACAGAGACCATGTTTCTGAGGCTGCCCACATTTCTTTCCAGCCACACATTTCCCGAGTCTTGGTGCCTTCTTGGGAATAGCTCTTAAGGCCTCTTTACTTCGACTTTCTGCTTGTCTTCTATGGAGGAGGGGTAGGCTCAGGGATCTGCAGGTAGTTATATTTGGGAGGGAGGACCAGATGGAGAGCTGGGATGGGGCTAGTGCCACAGGATGGAAGGCCAGTGGGCCACTGATTGGGTGGCAGTGTGGCAATACTCGGTAGTTAAAATCATTTTTAAATTAAATAAGCAAATCGTTAATAATGCTAGTGACCTTCCAATGAGTATCCATTGTATTTGAGACTCTATTCTGAGCACTTTACCTACATTACCTTATTTAATTCTGACAAGAGTCACATGAAACAGAAACAGGCTCAGAGCAGATACCACAGGTGTCAAAGGCCACACAGGTTGGGAGGACAGCCCAGGTTCACCTTGTTCTCAAATCCATGCCTTTTCTTCTCTACCAGACTATTTTCTTATCAAATAGCAGGTATTTGTCCTTTCTTGGAGAAATACAGCCTTCTTTTGATCCACCTGTCTAGACCTTCACCAGTACAAAATGGTTTTAATTACAGTAATGCTCTGTTTTAGTAGCCAGTAGGACTGCTCCCACCTCATTATTCTTTATTTTTAGTATTTTACTATTTCTTCTTTTGTGTTTACTTTTCCAGATAAACTTTAATTATTTTGGTCAGGTCTCCCAAAATCCTGTTGGGACTTCCATTGAGATCATACTGCATTTATAGATTATTTTAGGGGATAATTGACATTTTTGATTTATTGAGTACTCCAATCCATGCATAAAATATGTCTTCCATTCTTCAAGTTTTCTGTTATATCCTTTAGCATGATTTAAATTTTTACTCTTACAATTCTTACACACCTCTTATGTTTATCCCTAGGTATTTCATCTTTTTGTTGTTGTTATTATGGGAGGAATTCTATCTTCCATTATGTTTCCTGACTTGTTATATGTCTAGAGGGAAGCTGTTGGTTTTTGATTACCACTAATTTTCTGCCTCACTGCATTCTTATTACTCTGGTAGTTTCTCTTTTCATTCTCTTGGGCGTCCTAGGTATACAATCATATTATCTGCAAATAATGGCAATTTTGCCTTCTTTCTTTCATCTAATTGTTTGGCCAGTACTTCCAGAACAGTGAGAAATAGTGGTGCTATTGGTGGGATAATATAATTTTTAATGACTAAATAAATATGTCACCATTTGGTTATATCATAATATAAATAACTATCCTCTATTTTGTACATTTAGGTTGTTTCCAATTTGTCCCTTTTATAAATAACATTGCAGTGAATGCTTTTGCTTATTCTTTTGCATTTACATCAGCATGATAGATTGTGAGGAGTGAAATAACATGTCAAGGAATATGAATTATAAGTAACATGTATATTTTAAAGCTTCAAACATCGGTGAGTGCCTTGCAGAATCACAGGATTGGGAGAGACCCTTCCTTAGAGAGGATTTATATGGAGTGAGCTTGGTTCTTAGTCTTGTTGGGAAGGTATTTCATTGTGAACTCAAATTTAATTAAGAACAAGACTGCGGTATCAGGATGGGCTGGTGCTAAGGCTGAGGTTGGCCTCTCGAGGACCCCTGAGTTGAGGTCCAGCATAGCCTGTGTTTACCTTTTCCTGAGAATCATCTGTTAGAGACTGTTGTAAACTACACGACCTTCAGACATGTGCCCTGTATTATCTTGGCTGGTCTTGCCCAGGCCCAAGAAACCACAAGTCTGTGGCAATGGGTGCTGCCAGCCACACTGCAGCCATGCGAACTCCCTCTCTGGCTCCCATGGCTCTGTCCCTCTGTGCTGCCTTTTGTACCTAAGTCTCACTCTTTCTTTCATGGTTCTCCGGAGGTGTCTTTGGAAGGTCCTGTCAATGAAGTTACACTCTAGTCAGCTGCTGGGCTACATCTTGTTCTTCCTAGTAACTCTCATCTCCCCTTGCATAAAGTAAACAGGGTATTATGGGTTGAATTGTGTCACCCTCAGTTCACATGTTGCAGTCCTAACCTCCAGTACCTCCGAATATAACCTTATTTGGAAATAAGATGCAACAAGATATAATAAGATGAGGTAATTAGAGTGGGCCTTAATTTAATCTTATATCACTGATGTCCTTATAAAAAGGGGAAATTGGGACTCAGGGACATGGGCACTGGGAGAAAGCCATGTGAAGGCAGAGATCAGGGTGATGTGTCTACAAGGTCAGGACCCCCAGAGATTGCCAGCAAACCCCCAAAAGTTAGGGAGAGGTTCTCCCTCGCAGCCTCAGAAGGAACCAACCCTGCTGACACCTTGATCTTAGACTTCCAGCCTCCGGAACCGTGAGACAATGTTTCTGTTGCTTAGGCCATCCAGTCTGTGGCACTTTGAAATGGCAGCCCTCACAGACTAGTAACCAGGGTAAAGGCTTATCTGCTCAACAATGTGAAGCAAAGCCTTCCATGTGCTCAGAGTGGCCCCGCAAGATGGCTTAAACAGGTGAGGCTAAGTGTGAGGTGGGGCATGAGGGGAGCAGAAACCTGTAGAGTGGGCACCCTCTTGGCAGCCCTGTGTGTGGGCCTGGGGTCTAGAGAGAAAAGGTGGGGGTACCCTAGGTTCCCAGAGAGCTAACCGCACAGTAGCTCCCGGGGGAATGCTTGCTGCATAAACCCAACAAGAAGTCCCTTGAAGTGGTCCAAGGCCCCCTTTCCAGGGCCCCAGCCAAATAGCTGCTTCTCTGGGGGTGGAGATCCTTGGTGACCATGCAGGGAATGTAACTTTAAGGAGGCAGAAGACTGGCTTCTCATGAGACCTTCAACTTTGCAAGTACAGAGGGACAGGTGTGCGCTGTCCTAGGTGAATGGCATTGGCCCGAAACATGCCATCCAAACCTTCCAAGCTGGCTGGCAGTGGAGGAGGTCCCTGGGGAGAAGGGTGGGGGACCTTTCAGCCCAACTCCTATCTTCTTGGAGACTGCCATACCTCCAGCAGGCTGATCCTCCTTGCTCTAATGGCCTGGCCTGAGTGGCCTGAGGGCCTGCCCCACTGTAGGCACCCAGGCTGAAAGCCTGGGGAAAGCCTAATTGAAGACTCCACGCCTGGCAAGACCAGAAGCTGGAAACCTTGTTTCCCTGGCAGCACTTCATCTTGAGCTTGGTGGACCCCTGCCCAGCACCTCGCTCGCAGCTGGGGAGACTTTGAAGTCCAGCTGCAAGGGATAAAGGCCAGCTCTGCCAAAGCTGGCTCTGTAACCTTGGCCAAGGTACTCAATCTTTCTGAGCCTCCATCTTCTCATCTGTAAAATGGAGGTAACTTCCACCTGTCAAAATTCTCCTGAGGGTTAAATAATATAGTGAATATAAACTGCCCAGCATATTGCTGGCACAAAGAAATGATTCCTGCCAGGGAGCTCTTATTACCTGCATGGTATTCCAGACATGATGGGCACCTAGGCTCTTTTCACCTAATGTATATTTTTCCCTTCCCTGAAGTTGAACAACAGCCCAGTAAATATGAGATGCTTCAAGGATGCATGCCCATCTTAAATTAATCGTAATAGGTTCTGCACTATTCATTTCCACTCACCAGCCCTCGCTCACCAGAGACTTTTTAGCATTTCCCGGAAGCATTTTAGAGGGATGCTTGTAAATTTCATTGAGCTTTGTTACAGGCAATGCTCCCACTCAAGGCCTTTTCCTCTGTGAATGCTTCTCCAGCCGTATGTTTAGTGCCTTCCTGGTTGTGCGGTGCGGGGGGGGGGGGGGGGCCTGACACTCATATAAATTATCTGAAGTTCTAATGGTTTGTTTGTTTGTTTGTGCTTTCATTGATTCATTCATGCCTCAGCAAAGCACAGGAAGTATTTAGGCAAGAAAGGTGTACCCAGGCAGAAAGAGCCAGAAATCAGAGTGATGAGAGGGCTTGGGGTGTGGTGGCAGCTTGACATGGCCAGAGTTGGAGTGGAGGGAATAGTGATTGAGTAAATTTTTCCTGACCATGTACTATGTGCCATGCCCAGTGCTAGGTGCTAAAGATAAGTCAGTGAAGAAGGCAGCCAGTGACCAAGGCAGCCAGGGGCCCCACCCCTTGGAACTTATCATTCAGCAGGGAGCCATGTTACAGCCAATTACAAAAATTATCCTGTGGTTACTTGTGCTGGGTGGCACTCCAAGGATGCAGAGGGTGCAGGGAGAGTGCATGGGGTGGAGGTAGGGCTGAGGGGGTCTGGGCTTCTTGGAAATTAGAGAAGGCAAATCTAGGGAACCTCTCAGCTTAGAGTAGGAATTAACTAGCAAGTTGTCTGTTGTGGGGTCGGAGTGAGGGAAAAAGCATTCCAGGCAAAAGCAGCAGCACATGCAAAGGCCCTGAGGTAAGGAGGGGCCTGGTGCAATTTAGGAACTGAGATAGCAGGTGGCACATATGGAGCAAGGCTGGGGATGGGGAAGCCGACCAAGCCTCACAAAGGTTAAAGGAAGCTGGCAAGAAGTATATATAAAAATATATAAGAATTTTGAGTGAGGGTAATTTTGGAGTGTGGGCAGGATTACAAGCTCATTAACAGTGCTCAAGGCCAGGTGCCAAGTGGCACCTTTGAAATACCTCACTGCCAAAGTGGCTGCCTAAGGAAAGATTGCCAGGGAGAACACTGCTTGGCAGGACTCATCAAGCCTCGGGGTATCCAGGCCACCCCACCTGTGAGTAAGAGTCCATACCTTTGCCTTCACCTCCCACCTGGGCTCCAGGAACCTCCTGGGCCCGTTCTTCACACTGTCCCTGGATCCTGACTAGCTGTGCAGTCACCATGTCCGACTATCTCTTTGTCTGGCCCCTCCATTCCCAGGCCTTACAAGAAGAGTTACTGCAGCCCACACGAAATGTGTCCTACATGGCCATGCCTATTCTATATGCTGCATGAAGTTGTTCGACATCTCTTGTTTCCTAAGAACCAGAGATCAGACACAAGGATTGTCTGCAAAAAGGCTTTCGACATCCCCACCCATCCCAAAGGCGCATCCTCTGGAGATAGCAGCCTCCAGCAACCTGGAGCCACGGTCCCTCTGAGCCGGTGATGAGGCCGAGCCAGATCCATTTGCAGGCCCAGCAGGCCCTTTCACGACACAATTAATTCTAAAGCAGGAGCTGATTATGGTGCTCTGGGGTGAGCCACAGCCCGGTCACACATTGCCCAAAGCAAGTCATCTGGATCCTATTAGAGAGCCAGGCGGGGCCAGACAGTGTGGGCACAGCAGAGCCTACTCATCACCCCAAGGACACAACATGGGAACAGCGCACTGATCCGCCACCCTCAGCACCACACAGCCCCAATCCTGAATATGAATGATAAGACTTACTCAGGGCCTTGAAACTAACCCAATTTCTGTTTCGAAGTCTAGAAACAATCTTCTCAGATACTATTTGCTGCTAACCTACACCCTACTTGCATTTATATCGCCTTGGTCATCCGCCTCCTTTCTCTGAATAGAGACAGCAAATGAGAGTGTGAGTGGGGGTAAGGATGCCAGTGGCAAGCATACCAACGGACCATGCACCCACGTGGAAGGACATAGAACAGTGACAGCAAGCAAGAGCTCTCAGAGCACAGCTATCAGGGACCATCCAGCAAAGGGGCACACAGCCCACTGCAGGAGCCAGGGAGAACAAAGTCATAGTACTGAAAGTGGCGTTTTCTCTCCTGCATCTCTTTCCGCATCTTCAGAAACAGATCCTGTTATATTTAGGGTGATTGGCTTGAGATGAGGGCATAATATCATTTCACAGTAGATGCATCTATCAAATCACTGTGGTCCACCTTAAGCTTACATGGTATTATATGTCAGTTACCTATCCATAAAACAGGAAAATAAAATAAAATAAAAAGATGAGGACATAATACATTTTAGAAAAATTCCTACCCAAAGAGATCAAACTAAAAGTACGCTGATACTTAACAGGATACTTTATCAGAAAAATTCACCAATGTTGAAACAACTCTTTCCCGAAGTTCCAAATAAATAACGTGTCAGTGAAATAAATAATCCCAGCATTAAATAATAAAGGCACCCCAAGAAGGGTGTGATTAATTATCTAATGAAAGGCACAGGCAGAGAGTGCTGTCAGTTTGTGGAAAGGTATGGTCCCTGTGGGGGCAGAATTATGGAGGATCGGGCAGAGGAGGACCTTGTGCACTGCTGGGAAGGGGTAGGAACAGGCCTGATGGAGAAGATGGGGAGCAGCGTTCCAGGCAGGGGAAATAGCAGGAGCAAGGGCAAGGAGACCGGAAAGCACTTGAGTCTGGCAGGAAGGAAGTTTGTGGGTGGATTCCTTGAGGGGAGCCTGCCGGGGCCAGACTGTGACCCGCACACACTGCAGACATCTCCTGGGTGGCTGCAGCTGGCCAGGCCACAGAAGCTTCTTTGAGGGCCTTCCAGGCTTGCCCCCAAGGAGCCCCTCCGCAGGGCCAATGGTTGGGGTTGTTCTTGGCAGCTTGGGTTCTGGAAGTGTGTGGGACGAGATGGCCTGGTGGGTCTGAGAGGCTTCCAGGCCTCGTGGCCTGCGCACAGCTGGCCAGTGTCAGGCGGGCAGTGGTGTCTGCGGACCTCGCTGCCCAGATGTGGGCAGGGCCGCCCATCACAAATGAGTCTTTGTGGCCCTGGTATACGAAACCAGCCAAATATTTTCCCTGTCACTTTATGAGGTGCTAGCTCTGCCCATTCAAGCTGGGAAAAATAAAGCATCACATAATTTGTTCCGTTAGAGCTGAGGAGGTTTGAAGTTAGGGGAATTCTGTGCCCCTGGGAAGGCCTGTCAGCCTGAGGGGGAGGGGTGTTCCCAGGATCCCACCTCTGGAGGGGATGTGGGCACCATCCAAGCCAGGCCCAGATTTTACAGACATAGAGAATGAGGCCCTGAGCCTAGAAAGTCAGCCAGGGAGATGGTGTGAAATGAGGAGACCCGATTCTTTGAGAATCTACTATAGCACCATGCTTTCAGAGCCCCTTGTGCACAGGTGAGAAGGCCAGGGAGCTCACAGAGAAAGGTGAAGAGGAATTCTCCTGCAGAACTTACACAGCAGAGATGATTCTAGAAGGGTGTCAGAATGCATGGTAGGGAGAGGATGTTGTGTACTGAGGTTGAAAATTATCGGCCTTATGCAGCCAGCACGTGGGCAGCCATGGACGCATGGTGATTGGCCTCCCCGTGTTCCCACGTTTCCTACAAAGCCCCGCTTTCTTACCACCCAGGACTTATAATTTCAGTGGTAGATCTGTTTCCCTTTTGCCTCTAGTAATAAGTGTCATGTATTGAGTACTTGGTATAATATGGCAAGCATTTCAGTAGGTGCCACATTCATTTCATTCAGCTGGACGCATTGAACACCTACTACAAGCTAACCTCCTGAGGATGCAACAGTGAAATTCTCCTTCACAACAGCGTGATATAGAGTAACAGTGAACCCATTGTTACAGGTGGATAAGATGAGCTTATAGAGACATGACTTGCCAAAGACATACCACTAATACATGGCAGAGCTGCATTTCAAAGCCAGGCCAGCCTGACTTTGAAGCCTGCCTCCTCTCCTGTTCCTCATGGGCAGGGTAAGTAATTAGGAAAGAGACAGTGTGTGTAACCTCTTTGATTTACCTTCCAAGTTATATTCAAATTAATCATAGTTTTATATGCTAACTATTTCGGGAGATGAATAAAGATAACATTTTCTTAAAAGTGAATCCACGATGGCCACATAACCTCAATTCCACACCGCCTGCAGTGACTCCCCATCGCCATCTGGTGGCAGAGCTTCTGCATAGCAAGTGGTAGAGATTTAAAAGAGAAAAGCTAAGACAACCAGGCGACAGCTGTGGACCCCTCCAAGAAACTCCAGGCTGGAAGTGAGAAGCCAGGGGGCTGGTGCCTGTGCTCTGCCCTAGACTGGCCATGTTGGCACTGAGTCAGCCACTTCACCTCTCTGCGTGGCAGATCTTTGCCTGTGCAGTGCCTGCATGGACTGGTGCTCCTGGAGTTCCCTTCTAACCTGGACATTCTCTGACTCTTTGTTGTCACTCTTGTGTTGCATTGAATGTGCACACACTAGGGTGTCTCCATCAGGAATTGTCTCCGACTATACTTCAAGAACTCAAGTTCAGGGTCTAGAGATGGCCTAGCACAGTGGGGGTGGTTTTTAGTTGTATTCTCTTGTAAGGAACCAGAAATCTGACCCCAAATGCCTAATGTTAATAAAGGGAATATATGGGCTTTTGTCACTGACCTGTCCTGGGGTAAATCTGGCTTCAGTCTCACCTATATCCAGGGTTCAAACACTATTACCAGCGTCTGGCTTCTCTCTCTCCGTTTCTCAGCTTTTCTTCCTTTGTGTCTAGTGGTACCCGAGGGGTGTCTTATAGGACTGTGCTCTCAACTTACATGAAATGACACAACCTAAGTAAAGACTGATTTCATACTGATCCCTAGATTTCCCATCCCACAGTGCACCAACCTAAGCCCCTCCTACATGCATATTCTGGATGGAGATCCCTGGGGTATTCTTGCTCAGGTCCCAAAATGACTGTGAAGAGCCCTGGGGCTACCCTTTCCCTCTTTATCCAGCAGAAGCCAACATGCTTGTACCAGCCTCAGCTAACACAAGTCCTAGAATGCATCCTGATTGGCCCCACTTGGGTCACATGCCTACCCCTGAACCAATCACTGTTCCATTGGATTGGAATGTGCTGATTGGCTCAGCCCCAGTTACAGGCTCCACCCCTGGAGCTGAGATGGGGCAAAGCCTCAGGGATAAACACACTCCCCAGGGGAATCCGAAAATGTTTTGACTAAAAAAGGAGGCAAAGGACACTGGAAGCAAAACCATTAGGAATCCATTAGTAATGTAAAGGTTAGTAGAATGAAAGCTTATAAAGGATTGATCTTTCAGATAAATCAGGGTGATAATCAAAGCTATCCTTATGAAAGCATCACTTCATTCACCCTAGAAAGTTCATTCGGTAGCAGAGAGAGGGGACTGGATATAATCTGTATCCTGTCCTCCCCCTACTGCCAACCGCATGGGGCAATCTGGCTGAAAACACACTTCAATAGTGACTTCAGTTCAGAGAATTGGAAGAAGGGAGGTATTTACTTAGGTTTCTGGGTTTACCCATGGGAATGTGTCTCACGTGTGAATATCATCCTATAATTACTCCGACATCCCTCCTCTGTCTCTGACCTTCTCTTGGGATTTTAATTGTTTATCTAAAGTGGGCTTCTCTCACTATTCTGGCCTGCTTAGGCTCATGTTTAAATTTCCAGAGAGACTGTCCAAATAGGCAGGGTCTTAGGGAGCCTGGTCCAAGCCGCTCGTGCTGTGGACGGAGACCAGCGAGGGTCAGGGTCTTGCCGAGTTCACACAGCCAGTTAAATTGCAGAACCGAGACCCTCTACCTGGCAGCTCCTTCCTGTAGGTGCCTCATTACCATGGGATTCCTGAGCAGGCAGGCAGGAAGGCAGCTGAGGTGAGGGCCCAGATGACACCTTTGTGGTGAATAATCCACAAAGTCAATTATCCACAGTCAGGAAGAGTAGTGGGGCAGGCCCCTCCCCGTGTGCGTTTCTGGATGCAGACCTTCCTAATTATATTTTGCTCAGGCTAAAGTTAAAATATTAACCTTCCCAGTGTATTCAAATGAGGTCAAGGGAGCAGCTGGTGTGAGAGTAGAGACTTGGTTTTCAGTGGGTAAACCACAAAGAGGTCACCTGGAATGGATGCTCTGTGATCCCTCGGGGATGCAAAGCATTGTGCTGAGCAGCACTGTGTGCGAGGGCCTGCCCGACATCCTAGAATCAGCCCTGCCCCCTATCCCCCAAATTCCCAGTTTACTGGGGCAGCCACACAAATAATGATCCTTTGGTGAGATAAACATTAATAAAGGTCTAGGAAGTGCAGCAGGAGCGCAGTGGAGACAAGAACAGGTGTTTGGGGGCAGCTGTGGCGTCTGGGAGGTGCTCCCAGAAGGAGGGATGTTGAAGTTGAGATTTAACGATGTTACTAGATGGAAAAGGCTGAGGAAGGCATTTCAGGGGTGGGTACGGCCTGTGCAAAGGCACAGAGGTTTTAAAATGCGTGGCCAAGTTCAGGAGACTGCCAGAAATTCAAGGAGCACATGAGGCAGAGAAGCATCAGCGAAGACCAGTTCCTGGAGGGTGACCCCACTGGTCTAGTCATTCATTCATTCATTCATTAAAACCTGGGCCAGAATTTTCTTAAATTTTAGATTTCATTTATATTAAATACATTCATAAGGCTTAATCAAAACGTGACAATGATAAGTCTCCTGCCCACCCCTGATTCCAGCCACCCTCCCCGGAGGCAACGGATGCTGCCAAATTCTTGTGTTTTCTTCTAAGATGTTTTCTGCAGACACACCAACATCAGCATCCCCCTCACGCCCTGATGTGCACCTTGCTTTCTTCACTTCATATGGAAGCGACTCAGCACATGGAGGTCTTCTCCAATCTTCTTCACAGTGGTGGGAGTTCAGTTGTAGAGTCCCAGCTATGCATCAGGAGCTTACAGATCTTCTCATTCAGCCCCTCCTTTTACAGTGGAAAAGACCAGTGGCTCAGAAAAGGTAGGGAGCCCACCAAGAACTTCCAGCTGTTCAGTGACTGAGCCAGGACTCATACTCAAGTCTTTGGCCTCCCGTATCTACACAAGGCCAGCTGGGCCCACTTCTTTGCCTCACTGGTCCTCATTTGTTAGCCATTGGTTGGGGAAGGAGATGGGTGAGGCTGCCGTTTTTTGTAGCCATTACAGGCTGCTGTTGGCTGATATACCCACCAGCCTCTTGAGGTGTGATTCTAGACTTCCATAGTAACCTTTATCAATGATCCCTCCCTGCCCGCTTTCTCTTCTTCCTCCTCAGCTTTCTTCTCTCCAACCTTGCACTGTGTCCAGCCTTAGCCCTATCCCTGTCCCAGCAACTGGTCACTATGACAACGAAAGCCTTCCATGACAAAGTGGCCTTACAGGTATTTTATTTTGAGCCCTAATTAAACAGGGCAGGGCACAGGCTGGAAGCAGTGCAGGGAAGTGTGTTTTATGGTTTGTGAGAGAGCCCAGGTGCTATATATAGCTCCCTAATCAGTGTTGCTAAATGGAATCTTAATGCAAGTTCTGTGGCAACTGAACATTTTCATCTCGGAGAATCTCCTCCCTGCTGCCTCACTCCTTCCATCTGTTGGGCTGAGAAGGCTCTGCCTGGCAGCCCCTTGGGGAAGTGGTGCCCACTCTGTGCTCAGCAGCTGCCTGCAGGCTGCCTCGTTCTCCTGACCTCTTCTTGACACAGTGAGCCCTTTACAGTCTTGCCTTTGGGGATATTTGGTCCATGCTGTCACTTCCGTCAGGACCCTGGAGCCCTCAGGCAGCCATTTGTCTCAGGGCTAGTATTCTGTCCCCAACCTCCCATCACCTCTCCCCAGCCTCTTCATCGAAGCCAGGGCGGGATGAGGGACATCAATGACTGAGCACATAAGTAAACATCCACATTTCTGTGACTATTCAGAAAATCCTTTCCACTAATACACTTCATGGATTAATGAGCAGTGTTCTCATTCAAACAAAGTAACTTAACTATTACCCCTGTTCCTTATAGCCGGGGAATTCTGCCCAAGAACGGGAGAAGGAATTAACTCATATCCATTGCCAGTGGCTCCTAAAACTTCTGGTTGAAGTGACACATGGCCCTTTTGCTGACAGTTCATGAACCAAAGCAGGTCTCACAGTGACCCACAGTGAGTGGGGCAGGGTAAGCTGATCCTGTGCCCTGAAGGTGAGAGCTGGAATATTTGAGACCACCACAGAGCTGAGGGTCCTGGGATGTGATCTGCCCAGATCTCACAGCTCCTAAGTGGCAGAGCAGGGATTCGAACCTTCACCTATTTCCCCCCAGAAATCTGTGCTCTTTTCCGGGTAACAAAGTGGTTATAGATATGGGCTCTAAAGACAGATTTCTGGCTTGAATCCTATCTCCAGTATGCACCAGCTATGTTATCCTAGCAAGGCAAGTCACTTAACCTCTCAGAGCCTCATTTGCCTGTAAAATGAGGATTCTGCTGCAGGCCTATGTTCTGGACACCAAAACTTTATTCCGTAAAGCTTGGGGCAAACTCATTTGGCAGCCAGTCTCAACGTGAGCTGGTATTTATAGTCGTTCCTTATTTCACTCAGTGTGCATATTCATAGATTTCACTACAGAAATATTAATGTTTTTGATTGCAGGCACTGCGCTGCCCCAGATCACTGGGCTATTATGCAATACATGGTATATGCAACCTACTTACTAAACTCTGGGACTCTCTGAATTCCGAAACAGCCTGGCCCCAGGGTTTTGGATAAAGGACCATGGCTCTAGCAACTCCTTCATGGGGTTATAGCGAGGATTAAGGAAGACGTGCCAAAAATTCTGAGCACAGGGCCCAGCACAGTCAGTGGTTATGCTAGGTCCCTAGATTGGATTGACAAGGCAGGAAAGAGGCATGGGCTTGTGAAGGATTGCTGCAAGAGCTGAATTCAAAGTACAAAAAAGTCGGAGTGCTCCAGTTTGCACGTAATTGAAATCAGCAAACCTCCCTGGTTCCAGAATATTCTATCCTAGTACATAGAGGCTCTTTGGGATCTCATAGATCCTTGAGTGTGTTTTGGAATGATTCCCTTTTACAGCAAATAGGACGTTTGTGAAGGTCCTTGAGAAAGGCAACATGCTTTGTAAATATAAGGTAATGTTCTCACATATTAAGTTTAAAAGCAAGGGAGTGTGTGCTTTCCAGCCATTGGGCGAGGGTCTGACGTCTTACCATTCACTTCTCAGATTGTGGAACTTGTAAGGGGCTCCAAACCCTGTCCCTCCAAAGGCCTCACGGCCTTTCCTTGATATGGAAACATGGGACCCTACACTCCACTCGGAGCAGCTTCCCTTCGTCTGCTAAGTAGACTGGGGTTCTTCATAGAATTTCTTTTGGCCAAAGGGTTCTGCTTTGGAAAAACAGATCCGCCCTTTGCCCTCGCCAAGGCCAAGAACTGCAGCCTAGAGGGTTAGTGTGTGGGGATTCGAAGCCCTGCTCCATCACTCGCACTGTGACCTTGGTCAGGTAATGACCTCCCTGTGACTCACCTCCCTCTTCTGTAGAGGAAGATACTTATGGTTGTTGTGAGAACTAAATGAATTAATTTATGAAAGATCTTCAAACAGTGCCTGGTGCCGTGTATAACACACCGGAAATGCTGGCTGTTATTAATATTATCTCATAATGAATTTGTGGCAGAACCAAGACTGGGTCTCCTGTCTCTCACTCCAGTAATGCTGTCCAACTAAAGGCATGTATGGAAAGAAGTATTGGTGAGCATATGGAGAATTTGCCGGTGGGGATGCACAATGAGGCAGCCACTGTGGAAAACAGGTTAGTGGGTCCTCAGAAAGTTAAATGTAGTTCCAACATATGACCCAGCCATTCCACTCCTAGATATATACCAATGAGAAATGAAAACAGATATTCAAACAAATATTTGTATACAAATATTCACAGGGGCTCTATTCACAATAGCCAAAAAGTGGAAACAACCCAAAGTGTCCATCAGTGGATGGTGAACAAATAAAATGTGGTATATCAAAACAATAGACTATAATTTAGCCCCAAAAGGAATGACATTCAGATACATGCTACAATATGAATGAAGCTTATAGATAGTGTTGCTAAGTAAAAGAAGCAGACACACAAGGTCACATGTTATACCATTCCACTGATATGGGATACACAGAATAGATAAATTTATAGAGACAGACAGCAGATTAGTGGTTGTCAGGGGCTGGAGGAAGGAGGAATGGGGGTAACTGCTTGGTGAGCACAGTCTTTCTTTTGGGGATGATGAAAACAGTTTGGAACTTGATAAAGGTGATGGGTGCACAACAGGGTGACTACTAAGTGGCCCTGAATTATATATTTTAAAATGGTCAATTTTATGGTATGGAAGCTTTACTTCAATTAAAAAATAAATAAATTCAGTGCAAGGAAGTTGTCACCAGACTTCAGTCAACAAGGCAGTTGTGTTCATGCAGAAGATATCTGACAGGTGAACTCAGTCATCCTGAGCATGGCGCTTGGGGAGCACCCCTCATCCCCCATTACCTCCAGGAGATGTGCGCTCCCCAAATTAAGGGTGTCTGACTCATTTCTGACCTCCCAGCACCAGGCCTGGCACACAGTGCATTCTCAAGAAACTTGGAGCTCCTGGGTATAACTGACAAAAACAGTGACTACCCATTGGGTCTGTCCTCAGCTCACCGGCTCTGCGGTGTTGTGCCAGCAGCTTAGCTCTGTGCTTGTTTCCCTCACTGAGAAGTAACATGGCATGGTGATGCTGAGTCGGGCTTGCTGTGGGCCCAGTGAGAGATGAGGCCCTGGTGGGGTGGGGGGCTGGGATAAGTCCAGAGGCGAGCTCAGCCGAGGGCAGTCGCTGCTTACCTGAGGTTATTTTTTTTAAATTGGGAAATAAGTCTTTTTTTCCAGCTATACTGAGGTATAATTGTCATATAACCTGTATACATTTAAGGCATACAACCTGTTGATTTGAATCACTTATATATTGCAAAATAATTACCACCATAGCATTTGCCAACACCTCCATCCTGTCACATAATTACCATTTCTTATTTGTGGTGGGAACATTTAAGATCTATTTTCTTAGCGACTGGCAAGTATATGATACAATATTATTAGGTTATTATTATTGTTATCCAAAGTCAAGGGGAATCTCAATCTGTGTTCCTTTAGGAAACTGGTTTTACCACAACTTGAACTCAGGTATTTTTCTGCCTTTTCCTAACTCACACAAACAAAAAAGTTAATTTCGTCTGTCATTTTTCTCTACTAATATGTTTTTTTTGTCCATAAACCTCTACCATCTGCTACCCCTTATCTGGAGTAAAATAAAAAATAAGAAGGTATCTGATTTTATGGAAAAATAGATATCGTAGTCGTTTTATACCAAATACATCCATGTTCTGGATGTTGAGGGGCGCCTTGTGAGGAATTGAGGAATACAGGCTCTGGAGCTGATGACCTTGGGAATCACACAACCTCTCTGTGCCTGAGTTTCCTCATTTCTAAAATAGTACCTGCTCAGCATAGCACCTGACACAGCCATTATTACTATTGGTGGGTGGTGGTGCTGTTATCATTACTCCATAGCAGTTTCTACAGCACCCCTGACTCCCAGGCATTCTTAACCCTACACAGTGGACTGCACATTTTACCACACAAGGAAAACTGAGTGGGAAGGAAGAGTGGGTAAGTTTGGTGACTGGGTGAGTGAGATCTTCCCAATCTGAATGCTCCGAGTCCAGGCTGAGAGACCTCGGACAGAGAAAAAGAAGTTTTCTTTTTTACACATAGTTACAGATATTATAGTTGGAGTCCTCCACAGTGTGGAAGAACGGTGAGCAAATTCTTGGATCCGATGGAGTTTGTGTCTCGGTGTTGGATCAGACCTTCTGGCCGCTGACAGGGACGGCTGCCTCCAGCCATCCTCGGGGTGGCAGATACTGACTTCCCATAGAGGTGCTGGGTGAGCGTCACTCCTCTGTAGAAGTGACCGTGTCAGTCCGGGGCTGTGGGCTAGAAAAATTTTCTTTGGCCATACTAAATTAATGTAACATACGGCCCCGGTTTGGGTCCCACATATGAGGGCCAGTGACACTGCCCTAAAAAAAAAAAAAAAAAAAAAAGGGCCGGCCGAGTGGCGCGGTGGTTAAGCGCTGGCTTGGGACGCCAGCGGCCCCGGTTCGGGTCCCACATATGAGGGCCAGTGACACTGCCCTAAAAAATAAAAAATAAATAAATAAATAAAATTAATGTAACATAAATGTGACATCAAAATCATGATTCTAGGCCTTTTTTTTTTTTTTTTAAGATCAGGAAATCTGTAACACTGGGCCTACATTCCTGCTGAGAACTGAGACTGGTGCTGAGTGGCAGCCCCTTCTGTGTTTCCTGTGGTGCCCACAAGACCACCAGTCTACCCTCACCCACTAATTACACCTGCTCCTTACTAGCTGCTTAGGTTACCTGCCTAGCCTCTGGGCATTGGAGTTTGCAGCCTCTGGTCTTTTAAAGTCCAAACATATTTGTGATGACTAGAAGTGATTTTCATTCATGCACTCATCATTAACTTTTTTTTTTAAGTTACCTAAAACAAGAAATCATTTGCCTTGAAACTAGAAGTTGAAATAGAGCAGTAGTTTCCAAATTTGCTGGTTATTATTCTGTATCATGGCTCTTTACACACTGAAAAGACATATATGCAGACCTCATCATTTACCACTTCTTAGTAGACACAGTTTTCCTCGTCCAGCTCTATCCCATAAACACAGGCTTCCTCTTGAGCCTAACTGGATCTTTTTGACCAAAGCTACTATGGTGAGAAAGCCAGGCAGACTCCATCCAAGAATTCAGTTTACTCATCAGTTTTGCTTAACTTAAGAAAAACAAGCTTCCACCATCCTCCTCCGGGCCCGTTTCTGAGCTCACACTTGGAAAGGTCAAATAAACACAGTAAATCCATTAGAAAGCCTTCATATTAAACCCCTGGGGCTTATGCTGTTTAGCAAGAGGCGAAAGTGGTGACGTTTCCCAAGTGGAAGGAAGTGTATCTGACCTTGGCTATTTGCTAGAAAACAGGAGTCGGCGGTGCCAGTCAACCGGGGGGCTTGATGGCGGTGGTTCTGGTGGTTGGGCCTGGAGGGGAAAAGAACCCCCTCACACAGTCTGCACTGGCTTCCTTCTCCTTTCCAAATTGTCCTGGCCAAATTCTAGACAGGACCAGGTGGACTGTCCCCCACTGGGCAGCATCCTTCATCTGGGCCACCTCACCGGTTACCTGCCAGCCCATGGCAGGGCTTTGTTGCATTAGGGACCCATCGCCAGTCCATCCAGGGACCTCCAGTGCACAGAAATGAGCTGGTACAAGCACAGGGTGCAGGGCCGAGGGGCAGGGACAGGGGGTCAGTGACAAAATCTGTAGGGCTAGGAAAGGTTTCCTTCGCAGTGACTGTCACCCCACCTCCCCAGGAGAGTTTGCAATGGAGGGTGCATTTTAAACTGTCCTGCCTGAGTTTCCATTTCATTTTCACCGATTCACTGTGGCTATAAGTGAGTTACTTAAGCTCTCTGTGCCTGTTTCCTGTCTGTCAATAGGCATTCATATTAGTAGCTATGTCGTTGGATCGCAGTGAGGTGTAAGTACAGTAAGACATGAAGTGCTTAGAACACCTCATGACATAGGAAGTGCTATGTAAGCCCTTGCTGCGACTAGTCATATTATTACTATTATTATTATTGCCAAAAATCCATCCAAAGAGCCCAGTAAGAATACCAAACTGCACTTCGAAAATATATCGACACTCATGGGTTTCCTCATGCTCCTGCTTGGAGATTGGAAGGAACATCCTGAAAAGTAGCACAGGCAGGTGGACAGGGATGGAGCTGGGGTCCCACAGAGCTGGATTTGGCCCCCAGCTCCCTGACGCATCGGCTGCTCTGGCCTGCTCAGACCTCTGTAGTTATTGACACAGAGGCATCCTCCATGGGTGTCCAGTCCTCAGCTCTATACCAGCTGCCTCAGCTTTCACTTTGCCCTGAAGGAGCAACTGCTCAGAAACAATAATAGTCGCCATGTATTGAGCACCAACCTGTGCCAGAGCCCAAGCCAGGTACCTGGCCTCTGCCCCTTAACTCATCCTCTCTTGTTGCCCAGGAGACAGGCATTGTCCCACTTTACCGAGGACGCAGGTGCTGGGTGAGGCCACAGCTCACTCTAGGTCATCTCGCTCCAGGCCCAACTGCTTCTGCTGCCCAGCAAGCGATGCTTTCCCCTGAGCAGAGCTAAGTTCTCAGGGAACAGTGACTCTATTATTATTCATTGACTAGAATTCAACTCTAATTCATCTTCTAGCCAAGCTCTGTCTGATGAGGCCCACTCATAACTTTCCTCATTCCCTTTGCTCTCTTAAGTGAACCTCTGATACCCAGAATTGGACCAAACATCAACCTTAATTGTAGTAATACACCCTTACCGTTGGTCCTGTGCATAGCCTTTTTCATTCTATTTGCTTATTTATGTATTTCCTTCTTTATACTTCAATGCCACCATGGCTCCACCACCCAACCCAAGGACCAGAATGTTGACAATCAGGTACCTCCAAGCCCCTCCCTGGTCCATCCCTGCCGACAACCACCCCTCTGAATTCTGTGTTTACTTTTTCTTTATAGATTTCCCACATGCAGATGTGAGCCTAAACAATGCCTTGTTTAGTTCCGGTTGTTTTGAGCTTTCTGGGTTGTCGATTCCTATGCCAGTACCACACTGTGGTCATTGCTACGGCTTTCAGTAAGTCTTGCTATTAGGTAGACAAGTCCTGCTGCCCCATACCCCTTCTTCTTCTTCTTTAGAAGGGGCTGCACCACAAGAGAGGGGGGCGGTCCCATCCCCGAGGGCCCTGACCCTGCCTGAGGTGGGATGAATACCAGCTGTCTCTGAAGGACCAATCGGCTCCCATCTCCCCATGTCAGATGTTCTTCCTTCAGTATCTGAATGGGCAGCCTGATGAAACCCACAGTTGCAGTGGCAGAGAAAACTTCTAGGGACATTGGGAAGATCCGTGTGCTTGCTAGCTAAAGGCCCCCTCCCCAAGGTTCTCCGCATGGGACTAGAGGCTGCCCTCAGTGCAGGCCAGGGTGTCCAGCCATTGTGCAGCTCCCTGGGCTGGGCTCCAAACTGAAAACAGTCAGATTTTCTGGGACATTTTTCAGCTGAGTCAGGAGCATCCTTCCACCAGACTGAGGAACTGGCGCAATGTGTTTCTAATTCCGTCTGGCTGCCGGGGCCTTGCTGGAGCATTCTTTAGCTGCAGTCTGCCTCTGTGGAGATGAAGGCTCCCTGCAGCCGCCTCCCCTCTCCCAGACCCTGGACTGCTTGTTTCCGCTGACCGAGCACCCATGATGCCCTTAGCAGATCCGTAAGGGCTGGGCAGCAAGGGCAAAACCCAGTCTCTGCCTGTGGGAGCCCCAAGTCTACAGCGGTGAGGACAACACCAATGAGAAAGGATTCTACAACCCTCAGGGCAGTCAGGGATTTGTCGCAGGGTGGGGGCAGGGAAACCACATTTCCTGAACCGAAAATTAGACAGTGCTGTCTGACAACACGACAGGATATTTCCAAGTGGGTTGTCCCATAGCCTCCTCCATCACCATAATGATGAGAACCACGGAGAGGCCTCTGCTGGGAGAGGTGTGCTGAGGGCAGGAGGAGGTTCCCCCAGCAGAGGGTCTGAGTTGTGCTGAGTGGGGACAGTGGAGGCAGGGAGCCCCTCGGGAGGCTGCATTTCATGGTGGGGTCAGGAAGTGACTAGAGCTGGTCATGAAGATAGAAAGTCAGGATGGAACGAGGTGCTTGGGAGGAAGACATGGAGGGGCTTGAAGGTGGGGCAGGTTTGGAGGGCAGAGGTGGGGCACGACGAGTGTGTCTGAAGGTGCGGCTTGGGAGCCTGGGATGTGGCCCCCTGGACAGGGATCCCATCAGAGAAGCACAGCGAGCAGTGAGGAGGAACAGGAAGTACTTGGTTTCACTGCAGGGTGTTGGGGTGTGAGGAGTAACCCCATGCAGCAGGTCTGCAGACCCTGAGTGTATTAGAATCACTCAGAAAATGCTGGTTCTGATGCAGTTGGTCTAGGTGGGGCCCAACGTCCTGCATTTCCAAAAGGCTCCCAGGCCAAGCTGAAACCGCTGGTCCACAGACCACATTTTGATCTCCAGCTCACTAGGATTCCAGGTTGGAGCCAGGCTGTAGGTTGGTGTGGCAACATTCCTCAATTGGGTAATAGCAGTCATCAAGGACACACGGAATTGAGATATATAAGGTCATTTTAGTTTCCCCTCCAAAATAGAAATGGCTCAGGCTTCAGGAATACCGACACTGATCATTCCGGTCAGAATTCAGGGATGTGAACGTGGAAGGGGACATGTGCCTTTTTAGAAATGTTTTCATTTGAAGAATGATGCACACGATGTCGGGGGATGCCCAGGGCATTGCATGGTGTGGTTTCAGCCCCGAATATTCCCGGCACCCTCACACACTTGGCTAAGATACTTGGGGTACAGCCTTGGTTCCTGGTGAGGTGAGGACACTGATTTTTTTTAAACAGACTAGATTTTCTCCAGCAATTGACTGTTGTTTCGTTAAAGTGTCATCTGAGAAAACTGAACTTTTCCCAATGTTACACAAGAGAGATTTCTTTGAACATGTCTTAGAGATATGCCCTTCGAGCCAATAAACATCCTTCTCATCCCACTATAGAACTAACTCTTACTCATCCTCTAAAACTTCTCTTTGCTGCTGCCTCCTCCAGGAAGCCATCCTGGGCACCCCAGGCTGGGCTAGGTGCTGTTCTTCCTGGCTCTCATAGCTCCCCTTACAATTCCTTTTCTTAAGCACAGACCTCTCGGCTCTACCATTTACTTGGGTCTCCCTGTCCTGTCTGTAGGACAGGCGGCTCTGTGTGCCCAGCTGTCTGCTCGGGTCCTGCAAAGCAAGTTTGTAAGTAGAGGTTTGATGACTACATGCATATGTGATGACACCAGGTGGACAAGACTCTATCCTCAAAGTCCACAAAATGATCTTGGAATTCTGGTGTCCCTAAAAACCCTCCTTGAGAAGCTATTAATTAAAACAGTGACATTCTTCATGCCTTGTTTTTCCCATCTGCAGAATGGGCCAATGAAGACATCTCAGGCTTGCAGTTGTGCTAGGATGGAAGCTGAGTCAGGGTTCCTCCTCTCCATTACAGCTTCCCACACCCCAGCCGGGGCTTCCAGAGTCCATGCAAGTGATGGAATCCTCTTCCCATCTTCCCACTCCTCCCCCAACCAAAACACACAAAGGTTTCTCCAGGCTGCGTCTGCTTAGAGGGCAAGGAGGCCCAATAGGAGCCAAGGCCACAAGTCCCCAGGAAGGCCTGAGTTTCCAGCGCCTGCCTGGAACCATTTATTCTTCCTCACAAGTCAGAGAGGACGATAGCTAACACCCACCTGGCTTCGGCAGCAAAGTGAGTGGACAGCAGCTCTAGCCCTGCTGAGATCTTGGCCAGCAGAGCAGAGAGTGTCCCTGGACAGAAGACCCTTGCATGAGAGATTCAGGTCAACCAGATCCCTTTTTCTTTTGACCAGGCTAATATGAACCTGTGGCTGGAATGACCCTCACTCGGTAAAGCTGAGTGCAGCCTCTGAGCAGCGCTGCCCCTGATAACAGCAGGACACAGCCAGCTAGCCCCTCTGGGCCTGGCTCAGCACCTCCTCCCTTAAAGAAGCCCGCCTGGCTTGTACCACAAGCTTGAGCTTCACAGCCCTGGGTCTCCAAGGCTCACCTTACATTTATCTCACAGGCATCATTGGCTGTGACATATACTTTTTCATGTGCATTTTAACCTAATCTGATTGGATCTAGCCAGAGTCCTTCCCCTGCCCGGATTAAATGTGATTTCTGTTCTGCCAAGCGTCAGCTGGTGAAAAAGACCCTAAGCCTTCTGGCCAAGCCACTTGTGCACTAATAGGCCCTGAAGCCCTTAGAAGGAAGGTGAGGCCACTCTGCTAGCTGGTGGCCAAGACCCAGGGCCCCCAGTTGCTCCGCCACTTTCCATTCAGCTGTGTGGCAGGTTCAGGGAGAGGAGGCCCTGAAATGGAACTGAACAGAGATAAACTGAACTCGGGAAACTTCTGGTCCACTTCATTTCCCAGTCCCCACCTTGCAACCCCACCCCCCAGCCATCACCAGCCAACCCGTCATACCTACCTGCCCCATACCCTTTGTCCCTGTGAATAGTGAATCGTTAAACTGAGTGAGGAGGAAGATGAAGAAAAGGAATGCTGATGGCATGAGCAAAAAGAGAGGACTCTGAAGCCTAGGGGAGAAATATGGTCACAGTGGGGGTGGTACTTGTTGATCCAGTGGTCAGAGACTAGGGTATTGGAATGGGCATTTGGGGTGATGTTGATGTGGATGATGTGGCCCAGGGAGGGAGTGGGTCCCTGAGGATGATGCAGTCCAGAACCAGGAGCCTAAGTGATGAGAAGGTTGTGCCTGTGGAAGATTCTATCATGGGGGGCAGGGCAGATGTGAGTGGAGAGGACCCGGGAGGCCAGGCCAGAGCCCTGACAATCCAGGGGCCAGAGGTCGGTAGATAACAGCAGCAAGCAGAGGGGAAGGACCAAGCCACGTGGAGCTGGAATTTCTCACAAACAGATTGAGGTGCTTTTTCTATGACAGGAGGGATCAAGGACTCCTGCCCCACCTCCCCCAGGAAGCCTGCCTGGCCTGTGGCACAAGTTTAGGAGCTGTGCCCTGGGAGCACAAACAGCCCTAGAGAAGGTCAAAGAGCAGTGGTGGCCTAGGAGAGAATATGCGGTTCAGTTAAGGCAGGAGGTGGAGGAGGGTCTCAGAAAACTTGGGGTGCAATTTTCTGTGTGTGGAGTAGCCATTCCAGAGGGCACAATGGGAGATTTGCAAACTTGGGAGTTTTTTGTTTTTTTTTTTGTTTTTAAGGGCAGTGACAGTGGCCCTCATATGTGGGACCTGAACCGGGGCCGCTGGCTTCCCAAAACCAGCTCTTAACCACCGCGCCACTCGGCTGGCCCAACACGATGGGAGATTTGAGTGGTGGGAAAGCTGAGGGCTAGGGTAAGGAGGCACAGGGTATTGGGGAGTGATGGCCCTTCAGAGAAACAAAGGCCGCTGCAAGGAGACTCTTCCAAGCATGAATATCAAATGGATCCTCTGTCATTCATTCTACCTGCCTTGACTTCTGAGTCCCATTTACTCTCCCCTTTTTCTGGAAGCTCGTGCCATCCTATTTCTTGGACTCCGTTTTCATTTTGCTGGAGTACCACCTTGAGTAACTTTCAGACTGGATGAGTAGAGGCTCTTCTTTCAGAGCCACTGAATACATCCGAAAATACAGCTGCTGTCTGCTCTGCAGCAGCATAGCTCCCCTTTGCCTGGGAGCTCCTGGGGTCTTTGGGTGAGGTTATTTTGCTGGACACACTTTCCCGTGGGGCACTGAGTCAGGGAGCTGGTGGGAAGCCAGATCCTCAGGCGCTTCCATGTTTTCCCTTTCCTGCTATCCACTGTGGCCACTTCTGCGGTGGTGAAGGGCTTGCTCAGGCTGCATTCAGCTTCCCTGTTGGACTTCAGCTTTGACCAGGAGCCTCCCAAGGCTGCCCAGCTCATTCGGAGAGCAGCGCAGGCTTCAGCTAGGTGTTGGCATTACAGTTCTTGAAGGGATTACCCCGATGTTCGCTCCATGCCCAGTCTGCCCTTTGCTGCTGGAGCTTGGGGCTTCTCCCGGGCCCCTTCAGTGAGAGCCGTGTTCACCCCTGGCATCTAGGGCTACCAGTTCACGACTTGGTTTCTCCATCCTCCTATCCCACCTGCTTTCAGTCTGCCTAATGTCTAGCCTGCTGGCTGCCTTTCTTGCTTTCCAGCACTGTTCTCAGGTCCTTCACACACACACACACACACACACACACACACACACACGCACACACATGCACACATATCTCTTCTGTTATTTCATTGAGATGCTGAGTAGGAGGGGTATAGCGTGTGACCCCAAGCTGCCCTCCTTGAGCACAGCCCCACACAGTTCAGGTGGCCTTTTCCAGCACTCCCTGTTCTGGGTTGTCCCCTTTGGAGGCTTCCCATCCCTCCCAGCAGCATTACTAGGGAAGGCCATACATTATTTAGGACTGTTTTGCTGTGCAGCTCTCCTCTCTGCATATGAAGCGACTTGATCGCTCTCTATCCCAGGGAAACATGAGGGCCCCACCTGGGCTGTGGGGACCATCTGTGCCGATGACACTTGTTGGCACAGAGTGCATCTGAAGATGCTGCTTGTGTCCCAGCTGTCATCACAGCCTTTTTCTCTGGAGAATGTTAAAGCTTGCTAAAACCCCAGATTCCAAATGCTTTTTAGATGTGCACTGAGGTCTTTGTTGGCCATGACAGAGCGAACAGATGCGTTTGTCCATCGGTGTCATTAACTAACTGACCCCTGACAGGTGCAGACCCAGAGAGCAGAGGGGTCAAGTCACTGGGGTGGAGGCCACACTGGATGTGTGTCCTGGCAGAGGAGGCGGGCTCCTGGCAGTCAGTACCGGGAAGGGTGTTCCAGCGGAAGGAGCCGCATGCGGAGAGGCCCAGAGGCATGCCGGGAATTCTCTGCCTTCGGACACCCAAGCCACAGGCTGTGGATAAGTGATTCGCAGTGTCTGACACATGAAATGTGTGTGCACTTGCCCGTATGTGCATCTTCTCCTTTCTTTTCCTGAAAACCAACAACACGGGCCCAGGGTCTACATAAGTTCAGATTTCAGGGCTGCCACTCTAACCTTCCCCCATCTGCTGATCATTGTCTGAAACTGTTGTGAAGAATTCCACCTTCTGACCTGAAAATGTTGATCTTTTCTCAAAATATAAATGCAGGGATGGGGGTAGAGTGGTGCGTCATGTCTTAGCACCTCCCCACTGTAAACAGAAGTGACATCGAGCAGCCCAGGGAAGCAGCTTCAGCCACAGACATGATCATCATACTCAGAGGGTTAGCTCCCCCATTCTTCTGACAGCAAAACAGAGTCCTGGGAAATTCTGTGGCCTGCTCAGGGCCATGCAGGGGGTTAGTGATGGAGAATTATGGAAAATTCAGGTCACTGGAGAACTTTGGAAATGATTGCCTTGTGCTTTTTTTTTAGCACAGAACCAGACACCCAACCCTGGCTCCAATAAATCTTCATCCAGAGCATAGCGTTGTTGACAATTAGGATGATGTACTGAGGCATTTTTAGAACCACAATAAATAAATTGTTACCATTTTTAAAGGTACTTCTTGGGCTGATGGCCTGAAATAAGAGGCAAGGGGCATGTTGGGTCATATCATCAGCACAACACTTGGTGGAGGTGTTGCTATTCCCACTTCACAGATGAGAAAAACATGGTTCCGAGAAGGTGAGCCAGCTCTCTCTGGCCCACGGGTGGTGGCAACAAGAGCTGGGATTCTGAGCCAGCCGCTCCCGGCCACTCTGATCCCACTGGCTTGTTTTACACCCACACCCACACAGCAGGGAGCTGAGGCACTCCTGACTCAGTCAGTGACTAACTTTTTTTAAAAATATAAACTTGTTTTTGCACTATAACTTCTATGCATAAAGCATGCAAATCTCAGGTGAGTAAGTTTGATGATTTTTACAAACTGAGCACCCGGGTAGAGCCAGAACTCAAATCAAGGAGCAGACCAATCCTGGCCCTCCAGGAAGTCCCTTGTGCCCCCTCCCAATCACTGCTCCCCCAATGTCACCACTGCCCTCACTTCATCATCCTGTGTTTCAACTCGATAAAGAGGAAGTCACACAAAGTGTACTTTGCTTTCATTCAAAATTAGGTCTGAGTGACTCATTCATCTGTGTTTTTCATGTAACTGTCGTTTCTTCATTTTCCTGGCAGATTAGTACTCACCTTTATGAAGACACACAATGTGTTTAGACACCCATCCCACTGTTGGTGGACAGTAGAATTGTTGTTTGCAATTTGGTGCCTCTGTTTTTGTATACATGCATTTTGATGCACATGGGCACACCCCGGAGTAAAACTGCAGGCCATAGGTTCAGTTTAGGAGGTGCTTGCAATTTCCCAAAGGGTCATGCTGGTTTACCTGCCCACCCACCGCATTAGAAGAGTTCCAGTTGCTCCACAGCTTCACCGGCACTTGCTATCATCTCTTTTTCCAGCCATACTGGTTGGCACATCGCAGAGTCACATTATGGTGTTAATTTGCATTTCCCCAATGATTCAGGACGTTGAGCACAATGTCCTATATTTATTGGCCCCTTGGATATTCACTTTTGTGAATAATGATTTCTTTTTAATTTTTTCTTTGGTTGGAAAATATTTCTGAGAACAGCTCTTGTGGTGAAAAATTCTGTGTGTCGCTTCCCACCTGGGTGATCATTTCTAAGCCTGGATATTTGGCAGTTCTAAGCAGTTCCAAAGCCAAGAGGGGTGAGAAAGAGGAACCAAAGGGATGGCCCCAGCCAGGGCAGGGCGGGCATCTTCGGAGCTCTGGAAGTCTCATGGGTATAGTGAGGGCTTTCTCTGTGCACTGTGAGATGGCCGTGTGGTCATCAGAAATTAGGAGAGATGGTTGGCATTTCCCATTGAGATCTAAAGACGTGCTCTGAACCCCACCCCCATTTCTCTCTTCTTTTGGAGTGGGCCCCTGATTGAATTGAATGACTATAGAGGAATAAAGATAATAAAAGGTGTTTTTTCCTTCTCGTCTTCAGCTCCTAATTAGGCAGGGAGCTCACAGGAAGCTGGGTTAGCTGACAAGGCTAGACACCTTGGGCGTTGAGGACCTAGTATATGCCTAGAGCAGTAAGAAAGCTCTTAAGCTTTGACAATGATTATCAAACTCGAACAGTTCAAACTCTTCCTGATACAAAATGCAAGCCCATCAGAGAAGGAACTGCTTGTCTAACCTGTTAACAGCTATCCCTGAGCTATTCCACACCAGAGGCAACCAAACAAATACCTGGATGGAAACGAGATAGCTAGAAGTGGCATTTATTGAACACCTACTATATGCTGGGCACTGTGCTACGTGCTTTCTAACTCATATAACTCTCACCACAAGACTCTTGTCAAGGGGGTTTTCATGGGGGTTTACAGGAGAGGGGAGGTAGGGCAGAAATGCTGCCATGTAAGAGCAATTTACTTCAATAGCTTAGAGCAGCTAGAAATGCCTAGAAGAAATGCCCAAAGCAGCAAGTCCATTAATTCATCTATTTAATAGATGATTTCTGGGCCATCCCCCTGTGACAGGCCTAGGTTGGGAGCTGTGGGTCCTAAGACAGATAAGTCAGGGTCATGTCCTTTAGGAAGTTCACAGTGTCCTTGTAACCAATTCATTGTTAAATGAATGAAACTGAGAATCCTGGCCAAGTTTGTCTGAATGGTGGAAGCGGGCGCTTCCAGCCAGGGTGGTGCTCAGTGCAGTGTGCTCGGGGTACAGTGTGCCCAGGTGTCCCACCAACACACTATGAGTGGGGACCAACGTTTCCTGAGCTCCCACGACATACTGTGCCCCAGGCGAGGAACTATGCACCTGTCATTTCCTTTACTCCTCTCTGCAAACCTGGGAATTGTTGCTCTGCTTTACAGATGAAGAAATGATGACTCAGAGTAACCTTCACAAACTTCTAGGCGGGAGAGCTGGAACTCCAAATTGGGGACTACAAAGTCCTGGAGATCCCAAAGGACGTGAGGATGGGATTGGAGCTGGTGGGGGTCCACATTGGAATGGGTAGGGGCAAGAGCAGAAAAGGCTTCCTGGATTCAGGGCAGCCAGTGTAGGTGGGCGCATCCCTCATGGTAGGAGAGGGGGCCAGTGCTGAGCTGGTCGGAGGCAGAGAGTAAGAGCCTGTGTGTGGACTGTGAGCCTGGGAGCCAGCTGACCTTCTCCTTCATTTCTCACCTTAAAGCAACCTTCCATGAGTGCCTGGTGTTTAGGGGAGGCAGCACACAGCTCCAAATACAGGCTTTGGGGCTGTGTGGCTCCAGACAAGCCTCTTCATTTGTCTGAGCCTCAACTTCCTTTTCTCTAAAGTAGGCACCGTTACATCTAGATGAGATGAACCTCTCATAGCAAAGGGAACAGAGCAGATGCTCAGAAAATGTGGTTAAGGTACAAGACAGTATCCAGCGGTCAGCCACCTGAGTTCAGCCCCTGGCTTTGCCACTTACCACCTGTGTGTCCTTGGGCAAGTGATTGACCCTCTCCATATTTCCATTTCTTCCTCCTTAAAATGGGGATAATAGCAATAGTTCCTACCCCAACAGGTGGTTGGGATATGAGTTTGGTACATACATTCACGTGAGTTGATACAAATAACGAGCTTAGCACAGTGCCTGGTCACATCATAAGCCTTCAATAAAGAGTAACTATAATTGCATTTCATCCCTCATTGGCTCGCAATTGCTCATTAAATAAGGACTATTGGTTTTCTTTCTCCCCAACATCCAGTGGTCCAGCACCAAGCATTGGTGCTATAGGAACTAAAAGAAGATCATAGAAACTTACAGTGGGGGAGTCAGCTTTCAGCAAGATGTCAAAGATGGGAGGAGTTGGGTTGGGTGGAGATTTGCGGGGAGGGCAAGGGGTTTGCAGAGGCACGATTGGGGGAGGGAGTGCAAAGCTTGGATCAGAGCCTGGTGGAGGATAGGAAGTGGAGAGCTGGGTTGCAGGGGTGTTGCTAGGGGAGAGATAGGGACACCTTGAAGAGGTGTCACGTGTTGGCCTAAGCGTGATGACTGTGTGACCATGTGACTGGGGGTGAGTGATCTGCCTTGTGGGCCTGGAAAAGAGGTGATTTCCCAGGGCCTCCCTGGCCAACTGCGAGGGTTTGTATGAGCACCAAAAGAGGATACAGAGGGGGAAGTGTTTAAAGCCACTAACACCCCGTGGTCTCTCAAGTGATGGAGAGCGGGATACTTTCTTGTGTATGGCTTCCAATGCAGCCGCTAAGTCCTGCTTTATTTTTAATGGCCCTCCTTATGAAGTCTGCAGTTCTAGCAAATGAAAACTCCATAAAACACATTCTTGACCACCTTCCCACCCCTCGTGATATTATTCCTATCACAACTCTGTTAGTACTTACCACTTACAATTTTATTGTATCTTAGCACATTATGGAAAGCTTTTAAAATATCACTTGTTCTGTTACCAAAAGAAAAAATGTTGAGGGGCAGCTTTAGGCCTCCAGTATGTTCCTGTAGGCTTGGGGAAACTGGGTCTGTATACGCTGTACGAGACGACACGTGACCACTGCCATCTTCATTCCTGATGCAGCTGACCAGCACCATTCCCCTCCCTCCAGACCTCCCATCCTGCCCTGTTTCATGTCTCTGTGCCTATGCCTGTTCTCTCTGCCCAGAACACCTTTCTCAACTCACATAAAACTCCTTTTCACCCTGCAAAACCCCATTGGCATACCTTCTCTTTGAAGCTTTCGAACATCCCTTCCATATAGGAACTGCTAAGCATCTGTCCCTGTGCATTTAGAAATTCTTGCCTATATCACCCTCTATTCTAATTACTCACCTGTTAAAACTCCAGTCTTCCTCTATATCTTCCTCCACGTCCAGGGTTGCCTCTGGTCTTGGCTTAGTCATCTCTGTGTCCCTGGGTTCAATCAGAGGGGCTGAAATAGAATAAGAGCTTAATAAGTGTGTCTGCAATAAACCTGGTTAGACTCAGTCCTATGTCCAGAGGCTCCATGGCATATGGATTTTAATGTATGAATTTTTCCAGAACTGAGTATTAGAAGAAAATGCATCCCTTTGCTGACCATCAAAGAAGGCTACAGGAGAAGTTTGAGGGTTCAGAATCACCTAAAACAGCCTCTCTGAATGTAGCCTGTTTCTAAGATGAAGCCCCACTCAGATCCCCCTAGGTCAGCTGCTCTCATTTTTACAAGTCCAGTAGTGATAAAGAAGCCTTTTTTACAGTGAGACACACTAAACGCCTACATCAGAAACAAAACTTTCATGGGATAATATACACCCTTGCTATGGGCATTGATCCCCATTTTCTCTTTCTTGGTTTTTAAAATTGCTGGTCACCTGCTACATTGGTTTCACGATTCTTTAATCAGCTGCATTCCACAGTTTGAAAATTGCTGCTCTAAGCCTAGTACAACCCAAGAAGGCTTCTCAGAGGAGGAGCCCTGGGCTCTGGAGGTCAGCTCAGAGGAGCTGGTGCACCAGCTGTGTGCAGCGGGTGGGTGGGTGGGAGAAGGTGTGAAGAAGGCATTGGCGAGATTCTAATCCTCTTCCCTGTCTTTGCAGCCGAGCCGCTGCCGCTGATGGACCTGTGCCGGAGATCTATCCGCTTGGCCCTGGGCCGCCAGCGCCTGCAGGACATCAGCTCGCTGCCCCTGCCTCAGTCTCTCAAAAACTATCTGCAGTACCAGTGAGCTGTGTTGGGGGGCGCTG
Source organism: Aselliscus stoliczkanus (assembly GCA_033961575.1). Lineage (NCBI taxonomy): Eukaryota > Metazoa > Chordata > Mammalia > Chiroptera > Hipposideridae > Aselliscus > Aselliscus stoliczkanus. The sequence continues at coordinate 106,885,384 of CM066735.1, forward strand.
AGGGGCGGCAGCGGGCACCCGCGCCGGCCTGGCCTTTCATTTCACCGGCACACAGTACCGTTCAGGAAGGGGTCTTCCTCCTCATCCCGGTTCCCCAGACCTTTCAAGTGTTTGAAAGGCAAAGACATGTTCCCAGCTCTTAAAAATGAATGTCTGTTGCCAACAGTATTTGCTGCCTGAAAAGCAGCTCTCCCACATCAGACACCTTCTTGGAAGCTACGAGGAACCTAGAGCCTTCTACCCGGGGAGGTCCCGCGTGCCCACCAGGATCCAGCAGCCACCGGTATTGATCCAGAGAGCCTGTTTTATATTCAAGAGAATGAATAAAACATTGGGGCAGGAGACTCTATTGTGTGCCTGGTGCAGACAGGGCCAGGGCGAATCGGCCAGCTCCAGGAGAAAATTGCCTCTGAATAATGAATGATGAAAGCAGCGTGATGCGGTGCCCCTGTGGGCCCCACCCCTTGCCAGGGCAGTGAGATTCTCATGACACTTTAGGACTCTGTGCCCCTGTGAGAGATGATTACCCAGGGATGCCTGAGGAGGGCAGACCTGGCAGTGTTTAAACACCTTCCAGCTTACCTCTTTGAAAGTCGTTTACTTATCCCTGTTACTTACCCTCCTTCCCCACCACTGACCCACCGTCCTCTTTTTGCCCCAGGCACCTCTATTCAGGGAAGCTGAGTCTGACTAATTCACCCCAGGGACAGAGTGTTTCCTTTATTATTATTTTAAGTAGTGTTGCATTTTTAAAAGAGGAGTATGGTGAGTGAGGGCAGTACTTAGTCCAAAGGTGCTAATGGGGGAATTTGGGGCCTGTGACACCCAAGCGGATGATGTCCTTGGCCTGGGGAGCCTTCTTGGGGGTTTCTAGGCAACTGTCCACTCAGGATGCAGCCTGGTTGCCACAAAGCTTTATTTGAGCGGATTATTTTTTCACTTTACGGGACTTAGATGAGTTTGTTTCTGTTTCAAATGTGTGTGTGATATGCTGTTTATTTATCAGCTTGGGACCCGTAGGGGCAGCCTTGTAACTGGAAGGGTGGATGTGGAAGGCACCTTCTCCATCCACTTAGAGCCTGGTCCTCTCCCGGGAACGATGCTGCTGCTGCTGCCACCACCTCCACTGGGCATCTCTCCTATGTTTCCAATGCTCTCTGCCCAGACTCATTTTTGACTGGAAATTGTCACAGCAGTGGAATCCCAGAGCCCCAGACGGCACTGCCTCCTCCCCACGTTAATGTGAATTTGACTGGTGAATGAGGAGCGTTTCTAATAAAGTTTGTCCTTCAGTCCTTCAGCTGTTTATTAAATGCTCTTTGGGGAGGGGCTGAGAGGGCTTCTTCTCTCAACCTGGCTGGCGTGTGATTCCCTCCCCAGGCACTTCTCATTTCTTGTGCCTTCCTGTCCCCACTTGAACCCAAACTCGAGCCATTTTACAAAGGCGTGCCCTGGAAGAGCAAATGTGCCGGGGTCCTGGGCCCATGCCAAGCTGGCTGTGATGGTGAAAAAACAGGTCAAACTACTGAATGCCAAGGCTGTGATGTCCAAAGGGGGCTGTGCCGGGGACACAGGGTCAAGCATGGTAAACCCTATGGGGCAGTCATTTCAAAATAGACCCAAAGGTTGGGCTGGGTGGGACTTTGGAAGTGCACGTTGTCATCAAGGACCCGTGCAAGTTGCTGAAGCATGGTGAGTGTGTGGCTTAGCCAGGCTCGGGGCTGGAAACAGGTGAGGAGACAGTTCAGGCTGGAGTTTGGGTCAGGACTGTCACAACACCCACTCAGCCAGGTGGGCCACCAACACGTACTGTGCCAACCTCCAAGGACCTAGCACTCAATATAGATATATCGCTTCCTCAGGAGAAATGTTTACAGTGCCGCCTAATGAGAGGAACCTCATGAAGCAGGTGGGAAGGACAGTGCCTGCAGGGAAAGCTTCCTGGAAGAAGAGGCATTCTCCATACCTGCCTCTTTATGGAAGACCACCTTGGTGAGGACAGACCCAAAGACCCAGCCATGTTACACATGCCCAAGAAGCAGGGTTCTTCCATGGCTTTGACCTGGGGCTAGAGGCTGGGCTCAGCCTTGAGCAAGTTTCTGTCATTTAGGTTATGGGAAGCAGCTTCCTGCAGAGGTATGACCTCAGGCCCTGGGTCAGGAGACTTGGGTCCCAGCTCTATCACTTACATGCTGTGACCTTGGATAAGTCACTTCCTCCTGTGCACACAGTGGGGACTGACCAGGTGGCCAGTGACTGAGGACCCTTCCTCTCCTTCCTCATCGTGTCGCAGTTTTAGCACCAGCTTTCCAGCTTGGATGCATCCCTCTTGGCTATGCTTCCACGCCTTGCTTATGTGATTTCCTCCACCCCGGTAATACCGTCCCCATCCTCACTTTACCCTCTCCAGGATCAGCTTAGATCAGCCCTTCTCCAGGAAGCTCTTCCTAACTACCCACCAACCTGTGCCTGCTCTGAGAGTCAGCGCCTCACCTCCCAGCCTGAGGATGGCACCCAGGACCCCCACTCAAGCACTTGGGCTGGAGCTGCTCTCTGCCCTGTGGTCTCATCGGCCCAATAGGTTATGAGCCTTGGGAAGGTAGGGCCTGGGCCTGCTCCTTTCCACACAGTGTTGGACCAGACACATGGGCTCCACAAAGGCCTATGAGGTAGAGGCAGCTGGGATGCCCATGGAACTTGCAAGGATAGTGCTGGGGGGGTGGGGAGAGGGGCAGACATCCTGCTCTAGTGAAGAACCTGGCCTGGGGGCGTCTGGGACCTCATGCCCTATCTCTCCCTCCGCCATTCTGCAGGAAGTGGTTAGGCATTTGTGTGTGCCCAGTATTGCCTGAGAACAGGAAGAAGGAGGTCTGACATAGCCCTGTTGGAGCTCACATTCTAAGACGGAGACAGTCACATAAACTAAGAAACAAGATGATGTCAGAGGGAAGAGATGGGGGGCTATAGGGTGGGGAGTAGAAAGACTCCATTCCTGAGAGTGATCAAGGAAGGCGTTGGGAGATGCTAAGTTTTAAAAATGAGAGAGGCAAATACATGAAAAGCAGTGTGTCGAGGAAACTTCCAGTTGCTCCATCCTCAGAGCAGGAGACCCTGAACCCCATTGAGCAGAGCTAAGGTCAGGAGCCACTGTGCCGCCCATCTGCCCCAGCTCCAGTTCAGTCTGCATGTGTACATGTGACATTTCTCCAGAGTCCCTTGTGCATTAGTAACCTTCCCCACACACACCCCCGAAAGGCTTTCCCTGGCCTCATGACCACTCCCCAGGGCCAGCGCCCATCATAGCCCTCCCACCCTTGGCATGTTCTCTGAGGTTTGGCCTCGTCACGTCCTGTTTCTGATGGAGGCACCTGCTAAAACAGTCTGCTAATCACTTTTGAATGGGCTGTGAGTAGAGCATATGGTGGGCACAGCGCCCCACAGATCTGAGTCCTGCTGAGTTCCCCAGTTTGCACTTTACCCACATTTCCGTCTTTTGGATAAAAGTCATTTCTCTTTCCCTTGCTTTTCACCATTATGTGTGCCAAATTTGGTTTCCTTGGGGGCCATCTTTCAATCAGAAACAAAGATTTCGTCACCTCTCGATGTTACAAAGTGGCAGCAGGTAGTAAGTAGAATGGCGATTGATTTGTGCGAGGGCAGCTGTGCCCATGCCTCAGGACCTTGCTCCCAGCTGCAGCCTCTCAATAGGAGGCACACTTGTGCCTCAGCAAATGGACAGGAGACCATGTCAGGTCCCTGACAAAGAGTGAAAATCTCCACTTCTAGTCCAAACACAAGGAGTCAGCCTGCTGTTCCCTCTAGTTCTGGGGGCCTGGGTCCCACTCCAGGCTGTAGATGTGTTTTCTTTCGTTCCTATAATGTGTGTGTGTGTGTGTGTGTGTGTGTGTGTGTGTGTGTGTGTGTGTGTGAATAACACTGAACCTAACTGAGAAAAATCAAGGAATTTAACAGAAAATCCAGATTTCTGACTTCCCTTGAAAGATAGAGACGTGGGGTAAGACCAGGCCCATAATCCTTCATGATGACATTGGCCAAGCTGAGTAGGGTCAGTCCCTTGAGTGGGCCTCTGTCCTGTGATCCAGCCCCAGGTCCCCCCCCCCCGACACACACACCCATAGCGCAGCCTCACAGCCAACCTACCTCATGGGTGTTAACTGCCTGGTTCTAACACACACACACACACACACACACCCGAGGGAAGATGGGGGTAGAAGGAGTCTGCTAGTTCTGGACTTGACTTTAAAGTATCTCACAGCCTCAGCCACTGATGTCCAAGGAGTTCACAGTCATCCTGGATCTCTTCGGACACCAGAGATTAGACAGTGAACTCCTAGAAGACAAGGACAAGAATTCCTGGATCCTCTTTATAAGGAACAGAATGATATGGATAGACAAGCCTGGCTGCACAGTGGAATCTCGTAAGAAAATTCGTAAAAAGTCCCGGTGCTCAGGCGTTTCCCCAGACCAATTAAATCGGGACCTCTGGGGTGGAGCCTGGGCCTAGATAGTTTTAAAGGTCCCCAGATGGTTCTAATGTGCAGCCGAGGCTGAGCCCACTGAAGGAGGTGCTTAATTAAGTCATCTCTGTGGAGGCGCAGTTACTGTTCTTGAGGATGTACATCTTGAGCCAGAGAAAGCCACTCCAGCCTACCCAGCATTAGCAGAGAGGGGAGGATTCTGAATGGCACGTGTTGCCAATGCGATTAACTCCAAAGCCAGCGAGTCCTTCCCATCCCTCTCCCTCCCTTCAGTGATGCTGAGCTAGTTGCTCTCCAGAACTAAGGAGGAAGGACTGGCCACTTCTGCACTGATGCTGCACAAGTTTTGACTAATTGACCCCAGTCCCACCCACCCTCTGGCCCATGAAGCCCATGGTATGTAGAGAATACCCCAGAGAGCATTGTCACAATCAAGCGAATAACCTAGACTAATAAGTACAGAGCAGACTGAAAATGATTTAATCTTCAATATACTGTTTTGAATAGAATTTGAGAAAGTGAGACTTGACTACAAGAATGGTTTGGTTCCTAGTATTTCCAAACGTTGCTTCCTTAAACAAGATCACACATTTGGCCAATAAAAATGATATTCCCCCCCTTACTTCTCTGATGGGTTTTGGGAGTAGACAAGCCAGTGACAAGCCAACTCTGGCTTGATGACAGTGTCCTCACCTGCTTTGTCTACCTAATAAATAGGACTCTTTTCCTATAAGCAACCCTGGTGATGGTTGAGTGCCCAGACTAGTCAATGCACACAGGAGGAGCAGGGTAAGTTACTTCCTGTTTTTCCAACCAACACAGAGGCTTCGGTACCACTGTCTCTGTGCCTGGGTATTTTTCCTACCAAGGAAGGCAACATGCTAATAATTCATTGCATAGGGATGGCATATGAAGGAAAGAGTTGCCTTTCAGTCATCACTTTAAGCCAACAAATGGCTCTGTACCAGGTTGTGCCAGACCCAAGGGTCGTTTGCTCCTGCTGCCCAAGAGCACCCACAGCCCACAGCAGGGAGACTGACATGCAAACAGGTGAATGCAGAGTCAAGTGCCTGCTAATGGTGTGAGCAGTAGGACCCAGGGAAGAGAAGCAATGTACGGAGGTAAGAACGGGCTTACAGTGTGAGAGGCAACATAGACAAGTCCCAGATGATGGAGGACAAGCTGTATGGAAAAAGAGCGAAATGAGGAAAGATGAGGGACTTGTAAGCCATACTCAAGAACATGGGCTTCGGATGGGTCAGAATCCAGGAGGAAACAGCCAGCGTGCTCAACAGAGAGGCTGAGGAGAGTGTATTAAAGGAGCTATGTACAGAGGTGTGGTCAGGGTTCAGGAAACCAACAACTGAGGGTGATGCACCCTGGGCTAGCAATGGTGGAAGGGAAAATTGTTACCATTCTTGGGTTTGGAGAGCTAAGAGAAGGGAGCAGTAACCAGAAGAAGGGAAACTCTACCTATAGGAGACCACCCAAGAGGAACTATGGCTTTAGATGGAGGAACACAGCCAGTGCCAATCACAGCTTGGCAAGGAGGGAGCCAAGGCATAAATATCCTGACCTGTCTCTTGTCCCTCCTCCCATCTCCTGTCAGCACTTCCCATTGGCTGAAACCTTTGGGAGCATAGCACTCCAGGGACCCTGATTGGTATCATCCATAGAGGTCCTATAAAGCAGGGCAGAGAAAGAAGGATAGTGGATCTATGGGTATCAAGAGGAGAATGTGTAGTAGACTTTATCCCATAGATCTGCAACATTTTATTCAAACAAAATTACAAAGATCCAAACTTTAGTGTATAAATAGGTAAAAGCCAATTTGTTCCAAATCTGTCCACTGAGAACTCTTGCAAACCCCACCCCTGCACCTCTTCCACCTGAATATCAGATGATAAACACCTGAAACATCTCCAAGGAGCCTGAGGCTACCATGAAAATTACATTCTTCCCAAAGTATAACCCAACTGTGTAACAAGAAGCAAGCAGCAGCTCGGGGCCTAGAACTAGATTTTTTTTTTTTTTTAAGATTTTTATTGGGGAATTGGGGGAGGGGAACATACAAGTTACTGTCCTTTTGTTCTTCAGTCTAGTTGTGGAGGACGTTGCTTCACTGGCCCATGTTGGTATTATCATTGCGCTCTTCCCAGGTGAGGCAGTCGCTCTCCAGCCTCTGGACAGCTGCTCACGGCAGCTATCGGCAGCTCACACTGGCTGCCAGCTGCTCACGCTGACTGCTGGCCACTCATTGTAGCCTATGGCAGCCCACTGCAGCAGGGGCTGCAGCTATGCAGACCCGGGGACTCACAGCAGCCCAGCTCCAGGTCGAGCTGTTGTTCACCATCTTAGCTGTAGAGGGCAGTGTCACTGGCCCTCATATGTGGGATCCGAACCAGGGCCACTGGCATTGCAAGCCAGCTCTTAACCAATGCACCACTTGGCCGGCCCTAGAACTAGATTTCTTAAGTGCTATTGCAGGAACCACGGCAAGTTTGAAGCAGAAACAATGAGATCCAGTTTGTGTTTTTGTATGGCCCTCCTGGAGAGTCTGTGGAGAGGGGTTTAGCAGGCAGACAAGAGAAGAGGCCAAAAAATTTTGTTGGTCCCAAGGAGAGAAGAAAGGCCTGGGTCAAGACCGGGGGAGTAGGTACTTGGGAAGAGAGAGCTGGTGCAAATGGACCAAATCAGTGGGCTTGACGACAGTGCATGCAGGAGTTAGGCAAGGGAAGCAGAAAATACTCACCATTTATTCATTCAACAAAGGTTTATTGAGGACCTGCTATGTGCCAGGCACTCTAGGTGGTGCTGAGGATACTACAATGAAGGAAGCAAACAAAACCCTCCACCCTCATGGAACATATATGCTCTACTAGGAAAGGTACATAGGAAAGTAAAATAGAATGTACTGGTGGCTGCTAACTAAACAGGGAAGAGATGCAGGGAGCAGATGGCGGGGTTCACAATAAAGTGGTGCTTGTAAGTGTTCAACAACCAGCTCTCTGGGGAAAACCAAAAAACAACCCTGATTTGTAGTGTTTGCCCTTTTCCATAGTGTAAATACTCGCACCACAGCCAAATTCAAGCTCCAACGTGATGTCACTAAATGCAGTTTGGAAAAGATGATCAGTAGCCAACCGTCACATAGTATTTTCACGACGTAGACACAGTAAATGTAAATTGCCTGAAGGGCAAAGATGATACTAAAATTAATTTAAAAGTGTTAAGTTTTGAGTATTTATTACCTTTGCTTTTAATGTAACTTATCTAATTGCAAGTTTATATAACTTAATTTTTAATAATGCTGTAATCAATAATCAACTTGCAAAATCCTGAAATTTTAACCATTGGCTGCTGTAAGCCAGTATGAGCCAGCTCCAGATACCACCAGGGTGCTGGGGTTAGAATTACCCCAGTGCAATTCTGATCTTGTTTGAGCACATTTCACCTGGCTTAAAATTTAAGTGGTCTCTTTCCTGCAGTGCCCCTTGAAGAGTGATGAGGTGAAGCTGAGTTGGAGTAGATGGGAGTGAGAAAGCCACATCTGGATGAAAGCCTTCACAAAAACGGCCACAGAGTCTGACCCAGGCACAAGCAGGAGTTTATTCATCTGACCACTCCTGAACACCCACCAGGGACACATTTCCAGAGGCACTACTCAAAAATGGAGATGCAAAAGCCTTAAACAAAATGCCAACCAAATGCAGGGATATATAAAAAGGTTCATCATGACCAAAGTTGGTTTATTTCATGAGTACAAGATTGGCTTAACAATAAAAAAGGGATGCAATTCATCATATTGACAAAATATGATAAGAAAAAGCATTATCTCAACAGATGTAGAAAAGCATTGAAAAACAAGTGAAACTCAACACTTGTTTATAACTTTTTGAAATAACCTTTCAGAAAACTAGGAAGAGGGGAACTTTTTTAAAATCTATTAAAGGGTAACTATAAAACACTTGCAACTAATATAGTTAATGATAATTATTGAATGCTTCCCTTTTGCAATGACAAATAAGAAAGGTTGCCCATGCTCACCATTTTTATGCAACATTACATTGTATTGGAAATCCTAGGCAGTTCAATAAGACAAGAACAAGAAATTAAAAGGTATAAAAATTGGAAGAAAAGAAATAAACCATCATTATTTGCAGGTAACATCATTGTATACATAGAAAAGAATCTATAGAAAACTATGAAAATTAAAAAGAGAATTTAGAAAGGTCAGTTGTATACAAAGTCAAAAAATTATATGTCTACATGTTAGTAACAAACAAAATGAAATTTAGAACAATGCCTTTTTATAGTAACAAAAATAGAAAAATCTAATGAAAGGTATGCAGGACTTTGCTGAAAACTACAAAACATTGTCAAGAGACATGGAAAAAGACTTAAATAAGGGGGGAGATAGACCATGTCAGTTAGAAGATTCAATATTGTAATCATGTCAATTCTCTCCCAAATGATCTACAGAATCGATGCAATCACAATAAACATTTTCTGAGTTTTATTGTGGAAATCGACAAACTGATTCCAAATTCACTTGGAAATATTAAGGACCTGAAATAGCTGTCACAATCTTAAGAAAGAAAAGCAAAGTAGGAGGACTTACGTTACCAGATGGTGAATGAGACTTACTATAAATACCCAATATTTCCGGTAGTTTGATGTTGGTGTAAGGAACAGCAAATAGATCAATGAATAGGACAGAGTCCAGAAGCAGCCACACTTATGTGGTCAGTGAATTGTGTCACTGAAATTCAATGGGGGAAAGTGGGTCTTTTCTATAAGTGGTGCTGGGTCATTTGGATATCCATGTGGAGGACACATGACTCCTCACCCTACCTCACATCACAGACACAAATTATTTTGAAAGTGACTATAGAGCTAAATGTGAAAGGTAGAACAACAGCAACAAAGCATCCAGATAAAAAGCACAGCAAAAAATCTTCATAAGCAAGGCTTCTTAAACAGAGCATGCAATGCAGTAACCAAAAAAGAAAAGCATAAATATATTGAAGATCATTAAAATTAATAACTCTGCTTCAGCAAAGGTCACATCAAGAGAGTGAAAAGACAAGGGATATTCTGGGAAGATAGTTGGAAAACATACAACTGACCAAGGATAGCATTGCTACTCCTAACAGCCCAAATTGGAAACAAATGTCCATTAACAGCAGAAGAGAAGAGAAAAAGAAAGTATGGCGTATTCATGCAATGGAATACTATATAATAATGATGATGATGATGGTAATAATAATAAGTATATATATATATTGTTTTTTTTAAAGAAATGGACTACTGCTAAACACAACATGGCTAGAACTCATGACAATGTTGAATGAAAGAAGCTAGACATACAAGAATATATCATTCCATTTAGGTAAGCTCAAGAACAGGCAAAAGTGATCTTGGACTGTAGAAGTCAAAATAATGTTACTTTAGGGGATGGAGAGGATGTGCTATTGATCTGGGGGACAAACATGAGGGAATTTGCTGGGGTCCTAGAAAAGTTCCACATTTTTATTTAGGTGATGGTTACGTGAATACAGACATATGTAAAAATTCATTGAACTGTATACTTAGGATTCATGTACTTTGTTTATGTATATATAATATTACCTAAATTCAAAAAGGGAGGAGGGGAGGAGCAGGATCCTCAAATTCTTTTTGCAAAAAGTTACTTCCTTCTCACTAGAAATGCTTTGGATTCAATGCAGTATTTCTCTTGGCAGCAACCAGTACAGTTATTGTATCTGAGAAGGAGATGGTTCCACAGCAGGGGGAAAAAAAAAAGAAAAAAGAAAGGTTGAGAGATTTGAAGGTTTTAAAGAACAAAGGATCCCAGTGTCTCCTGCGAACATCTCCAGAGAGCTGATGTCCTAGAAGCATTCACAGGAACGCAGCCCTGTTCTGTGATTTCCCAGATCAAGTGGCCTCCTTCAGCAGGTGTAGGGGCCATTACAAGAGCCCGGCGGCACACAGGGAATAGGTTCTAGAATTTCACATTTCCATCTAAAAAACACACGTTCCTTTCCTGGATAATGGTCATGTTACACAGCAGCCCCTGGGATTTCCATATAGAGCCTAATAGGATATCACTGCCCACTAGCTACAGAAAAATCAAGGGTTTTGGGATTTTTTTGTTTTTTTTGTAAACAGAGAAGATAACCCTTTTCTCTTTCCTTTTCTTAACAAAAATCTTTTGGCAGGTAAATCTGTTCTCTCTTATCAATGTGTGGGCAGTCCTGTGTTCTGCTCAGATCCCTCCAGGATTTTCAGATGAAGTTGCCAGGACTGGTTTTGAATTATTAGAAATTTAAAACAGAGACTGAAAATATCCTTTTCTTGAAGAAATACAAACAGATATTTCCAGATGAAATGGCAAGATGTCAGAGATGGAGGCACAGGAAGTGTGTGGGGATATACAGATGAAACAAGACAGACAAATAGTTGCAAGTTGCTGAAGCTGAGTAAGAGAACAGGAAAGCTTATTATACTGTTCGTTCTACTCGTATTGTTTAAAATTACCTGTAATAATAATTTTAAAAGAACGGATTATCTGCAGGTGAAGTGATTTACATCTGATCACATGAATTAATCAGGGAGTTTCTGACTGTTGAAATCAATGTGCCATGTCTCATCAGCCTTTGAAAATGAAAATGAAATTCCCTAATTTGATCTCAAGGTCACTAATAATTTTCTGTCATCATTGTGTTCTTCACTGACTGGAAACTAAGCTTGAAATGTAATAGCTTGTTAGTCTCATCTTTTATTGCTAATGAACATATTTGATTTTTATGTGCTTTTCAAAAAAAATCTGGGTTTTTTCATTCAGCAAAATTATTTTAAGAGGCATCTGTATTTTTAATGTGCAGCCATAATTCATTCCTTTTTACTGCTGAGTAGCGTTCCATTGGATGGATACACCACAAACTGTTCATCCATTCATTAGTGATGGACACTTGGGGTGCTTCTGGATTGGGGCTTTTACAAATAAAGCTGCTATGAATTCATGTGTGGGCATACTTGTATGCTTTTTTTTTCCTCTTGGATAAAGGCCCAGAGTAGAATTCTGGATCATGTGGTAGGTGTATGTTGTAACTTTTTAAGAAATTGCCAAATTGTTTTCCAAAACTGTTGGGTCATTTTACATTTCCAGTATGAGACAGCTGCAGTTCCTTCACATCCTTGTCTACACATTTGATATGATCAACCTTTATAAGCTTAGGTGTAAAGTGGTATTTCATTGAGGTTTTTTATTTGCAGATCCCTAATGACTAATGATGTTGAGCATCTTTTCATATGCTTGTTTACCACCCATATAACTTCTTTGCTGAACTATCTATTCAAATATTTTTCCCATTTTTAATTGTCATGTATTTATGATTAATTTTGAGAGTCCTTCACATATTTTTGATGCCCATCCTTTATCAGGTATATGCTTTCTTTGCTCCCTCTGTTAGCTTGTCTTTTCATTAATTAATTAATTTTTTTTTTTTTTTTGAGGGCAGTGTCACTGGCCCTTATACGTGGGACCGAACCGGGGCCGCTGGCTTCCCAAGCCAGCGCTTAACCACCACGCCACTCGGCCGGCCCTCATTACTTTAACAGTGTCTTTTTAAGAGAGGTTTTTAACTTCAGTAAAGTTCAAATAATCAATTTATGCTTTTATAGACTGTACTTTTGATGTCTTTTTTTCCAAGTCCAATTCTATCATTTTATTTTATTTTTTAAAGTACTATGTGAAGGGGATATAAAATACAACACAGGGAACACAGTCAACAACCTTGAGACAACTATATATGGTGTCAGATGGGCACCAGACGTATCAGGATGATCATTTTGTAAGTTATAAAAGGTCCAATCACCATGCTGTATACCCAAAACCAACATAATATTATCTGTCAACCATTATTAAAAATAAAAAACACGATGTGAAAACTTCCCTTCTGATATACTTAGTTCAATAGGCTTCATAGCAATACTTTAATGAAACTCCAAAATAGTTTTATAGGTAAAACAGAATATTCTTCCAATATGAAAATATTTTTTTAAAAGTTTTTTTACCAGCTTTATTGAGATATACTTGACAAATAAAAATGTATATAAGGTATACAACATGATATTTTTGTTTTTTCTTTTTATCTCTTGACCTCCTTCACCCATTTCTCCCACTCCACCCCCCTACCCCCACCTCTGGCAACCACCAATCTATTTTCTGTATCTATGAGCTTTTTTTGGCCTTTCTATTTATTTGTTTATTGTTTATTTGGGGGTGTTTGTTTTTATTTTTTTCAATATTATTATATATTAATTTCAGGTGTACAGTATAATGATCAGACATCCGTACAACCCAAAAAATGATCCCCTGACTAGTCCAGTGCCCATCCAGCACCACACATAACCATTACCATATTATTGACTGTACTCCCTGCACTCCACCCCACAATCCCCATGACTATTTTGTAACTACCAGTTTGTACTTCTTAATCCCTTCAACTTTTTCACCCTGCCCCCCAACCCACTCCCATTTATCACCCAAACAAATCTAGCACCAATATGGCTGCTCGGGGAGAAAGTGCCTCTGGTGTTGGGTAAGTTGGGTGGGGCAGGGTCCCAGTGAGTCAGCAGGGTGGAGGGAGCGGAGCTCACCAGGCCAATCAGTTCAGATTTGGCCTATGAGGGAGGGCTCAATATAGGAAAGATGGTGCCCGCCTGCTGGTTACACAGAGAAGGACTGTACACAGGGAAAATGGCGACTGTCCTCCAGCCCTCGCTATAAGCCACACACTTCAGTCTGCCCCCCTGTATGTCTCTGACACCCCCTGAAGTATTGTCCATCTGCTGGAGCCCAAGGTGAGTACCTGCAAGTGAGGGAGCCTGTGTGCAGGCCATTTAAGAGGACGCCTGGGTTTCCTGCCACCTTCCATCCCACCCGGATAATCAGAATCCCCACTGTTTTTCACAGCCAGATGTTGTGGAGGCTCCTCTTTCTGGCACCAGTACTCTGGGCTGGGGAGGCCAGTGTGGGGTTAGGGTCCCTTGCTCCTCTGGGGGGACCTCTGCCACCAAGATATCTCTCCCAGTTCTCAACCACCACACGGAGGTTTGGGGCCAGCCCATTATACATCTCTGCCCCTCCCACCATTCTCAATGTGGCTTCTTCTGTATATCCTTAGTTATAAAACTTCTGTTCAGCTAGACTTCAGATAGTTTCCCAGGTTGTTTGTTCTATAATTTAGTTGTAATTTTAATGCGTTCATGGAAAAAAGCAGGCACAGTGTTTATCTACTCTGCCATCTTGGGTCTCCTGCTTTTGGTGTCTTATTAAAGAAGTCTTTGCTTTACCCAAGATCACAAAGATTTCCTTCTATGTTTTCTTTTAGAAACTTTATAATTTTAGGTTTTACATTTGGGTCTTTGACCCCCTCTGAGTTAACTTATGTGTATCGTATAAGGCATTGATCAAAGTCGTGCCACTGCATATATATGTCCAACTGTTCCAGCACCAGCAGTTGCAAAGAGTATTCTTCACCCAATTGCCTCTACATCTTTGTAAAACCTTAGTTGTCCATATATGTGGGGAGGTTTTTCTGGACTCTATTCTGTTCCATTGATCTGTTTGTCTATTTTGATGCTAATACTACATTGTCTTGACTACTGTCAAGACTGATTTCAATAAGTCTTGAAATCAGTTAGTATTAGTCCTCCAACTTTGTTCTTTATGAAATTCATTTTTGCTATTCCAGGTCCTGTGTATTTTCATATAAATTTTAGAACATATTGTCAATTTCTCCCCAAAAGAAAATTTGCTTGGATTTCAATAAGGATTGCTTTGAATGTGTAGATCAATTTGAGAAGAATTGACACTGGAACTAATAAGTGAGTGTAGAAATGTTGCAGGATATAAGATCTATATACAAAAATCACTTGTATTTTTATATACTAGCAACCAATCATCCAAAGTCAAAATTAAAAAAATATATAACATTAACAAATATTAAATACTTAGGGGTGATCTCACGAAAGATGTGCAAGACCTATCCATTAAAACTACTAAACATTTTCGAGAGAAATTAAAGAAGACCTCAAAAAATGGAGAGATCTGGCTTTCATGAGTTGGAAAGCTCAATATTTTTAAGATGTCAATTCTTTCCAAATTGATCTACACGAGAAAGTGGTGTTGAATGGAAAAGGCCAATTTCAAATGTCCCATACTATGACTCCATTTATATAACATTCTTGAATCTTGACAAAAATTATAGAAATGGAGAACAGATCAATGGTTGCCATGGTTTAAAGAGATAGTAGGTCAAAGGGAATTAGGTGTAGTTAAAAAGGCTCGCATTAGGGAACCTTGTGATGATGGAAGCATTTTGTATCTTCATTGTAGTCATGTCAATATTGTGTTTGTGATGTTGTACTATATAGGTTTACAAAACATTTCCTTGGGGGAATACTGGGTGATTGGTACACAGGAACTCTCTGTATTATTTCTTACAACTGCATATTAAACTATAGTTATCGCAAAATTAAAAGCTTGATTTTTAAAAAGTGTCCCAATTTAAAGAATAATAATATATAGTTCACACTTACAGGCCCTACTGTGATCTGACTTTTGCTTATGTCTTGAACTTTGTGTTCTAAAGCTTCCAACTTGCACTTCCAGCCACTCAGAACTGCTTGTATTCCCATCCACCCAGCCCACTCTACTATTTCTCACCCCACAGCCAATGCCCCAAAGCTCCCAAAGGTCTCCTGTCCTCCTTTGTGCTTTGGTGGAAGCATGGATGCGTTTCAGGCTCTGCTTTCCTAAAGACACTTCCATCATCTAAGTGGTTAGAATTATTATCTCCGGGCTGGCTCAAACAGGCGAATAAATGTGGAGTCCCTTAGATATTTAACAATATTTGTCCCCTGTATGTTAGGCGGATGCATTCTGTGGGTATTTTCAATTTCCCCTTCAGTGAGCTGTGGGCCTCAACAGAAGCAGGACCATGGTGCATTTGGTCAAGTGCGAACATCTGAGTTACCAGCACCATGTTTTCAATTTATTCCACTGATATCTTTGTCATAGATATAGAATGTGCTCTCTATGGATTGGCCTAGAACCACTGGCCTGCCCTTTTGTATGGCTTTGCTGGCTGTGGTGCTTTTGCAAAGCTCGGGACTGTCCTTCAATCAGGCACAGTTGCCCCAAACTTTTAATTCCCCAAGTACCACACCTGCCTTTGTCAATCATGAATTCCTTCTAGCTTTTCTTGAACCTGTCTTCATTTCCAACCTGTGCTATCTCTCAAAGTGATAGCCCGTCTTTGGGGAAACAGGATATTCTGCTCTGTGTTTTAAAGTTCCCCTGACTATCTACAGTTTGTCATAAGATCCAGGTCCTATTCTGCATCTTCTCTCTGAATTCACATACCTAGTGAATCTTTAAGGATGAAGAGGCACGTTTTATGGTCACTGTCACTTAAAAATCAGACCCTGCTCTGTGTTCTAGCCTCTAGATGCTATCTGTACTTGCTGCAAAGAAGACCCTCCTTTTTGTGTGCCTGTGCTGGTTACAAAAGATTTAAATATAACTGGTCTTTCTTGGGGTTGTGGCCCTACATTTCAGGCTCCCCTCCCATCTGAATTCAAAACTTTATTCACTCCAACCACTGAAATAGGTTTGCATTTGCTCCACAATACTTAAGAGCAAGAAGCATTGCATTACTTCCCTTTTTCCTAATTCAAGTTCAAGGTCTCAGCCTCCACTGACCAGGGCAGTAAATTACCCAATATCACTATTTATTGGGGACACCCCCTCATCCCCAGGGTCAACCAAGAACCCGTGGGGTTTGCACAGTCCTGAAAACTTGGGGAAGCATTGCTGGCCTTCAGTTCATCACAGCCACGACTGAGAATGTCATTACCATTTAAAATGGGTGGTGTCACTTCTTTTTGCCTAGTTTGGGTAGAGTGTTCACTGCTGTTCCCCAATGTCACATCACTTAGGGTCCAGTCCCTGACATCTATGTGCCATCTCTCAGAGGCCCTGACATGAAAATGAGGTGCCATTCTCACATTGCGTGGATTCACCACCACCTTCTTCCCTTCCCTCTCCAGAAGTCATCTGAAGCCCCAAGCCTCCACTCCTCTGCCTCAAGGAGACCAAACTTAGCCCCCTCAATATGGAAGGATGTCTTCTGGGTTCCAGGTATAACAGTCACCTAATCCCAGAACCCACATTTCTAGAGAAGACAATGGTGTCTTCCTGTAAGCCCCTGAGACTGAAGATTTCTCCACCTGCAGAAGTGTGCTCAGCCCAGACTGCAGGTCAGAAGTGCCCAAAAGCTAATGCCCTGGGAGCAACTTCAACCAATGACGAATGGCCCTTGGCAGATAAATACATCAGCTCTGGGCCCCCGGCAGGAGGGGGCAGTGCAGATTTGTGTTTCCCACAATCTCCCAGACATCCAAGTGGCATGCAGCCTGGGTGCCCTGAGCGGTAACCTGCTCATTAACACATCTGCTTGGGCTTCCTCTTCCTCCTGTTCTCAATTCTCCACTTCCCTACCTGCAACTCCTGGGATCACCTCCCATATTGTCTCCAAATCCTAGTCTTGGGGTCTGCATCTGGCAACTCAACCTAAGACTCTTGATAGCTTCTGTTCTGAGCTCTGAATCCCCAAAGCTCTCAACATCTCCAAAGGCAAAAGAGTCCAGACCCAGCCTGGCCTCATCTGCTACATGAGAAAAATTACCCTTTCCTCCTCCAAGAGTCTCCTAGTGCCAAGGGGAGATGAGAAATGAACTATGCAACCCATTTTCCTGCCGTAGAACAATTACTTATTGAACACCTACCTCACATCCGGCCTGATCCACAGCCATTGGGAGGTTTAAAGGAAAAAAAATGAGAAGGTGCTGATGACCCAGACCTCAGGAGAAGAAAATCAGCATTTGTGGAATGGGAATGAACAGTCGAGGTGCACCTAGTCTGTGTCATATGTCTTCTATTCACAGCCTCAGGTATTTATCGGGGAAACTGGGGCTCTGAGGAATGCAGTAACTTGCTCAAGCTGTGAAGGTCACCAGCTCCAACCCTGTGTGTCCAGTCATTTGCCAGTAGAGTCTGCTGCCCCAATATAGGGGCTCTGGGCACCTGAGAGGGGATGTTGGCAGTAGCAGGACCCATATTTGACAGAAGGGAGGCAAGGCTTCTCTGCCTTGGCTGAGTTGTTTTCTGTTTGTTTTTTTGTTTTTGTTTTTGTTTTATTTATTTATTTATTTATTTATTTATTTATTTATTTATTTATATTTTAGAGGGCAGTGTCACTGGCCCTCATATGTGGGATCTGAACCGGGGCCCCTGGCATCCCAAACCAGCTCTGAACCACCGCGCCACTCGGCCAGCCCAAAAACCACTTGGCTTGTTTTGGGTTCTTTTGGGGTTTTTGTTTTTTGGTGTTTTTTTTTTTAGGGCAGTGTCACTGGCCCTTACATGTGGGACCTGAACCGGAGCCACTGGCCTCCCAAGCCAGCGCTTAACCACCGCGCTACTCAGCTGGCCCTTGGCTGAGTTTTTTAAAAACATGTGCTCCAGCCCCACCTAGCCCTTCAGCGAGGTTCAGGAAAGATAAAAGGAACACTGGTGAAATGGGTAAACAACAGTTTAGGGAATACCTGACTCATTGACCCCAGGGCCATAGGGTCATACATATTATAGCAGAGGAAATTGGTGGACACCTCTCTGTATTCCAGTCAGCAGGGGTCAAAGTCACTGAAATTGGGGACCTGAAGGCCTCCCAGAGCCATGATTAGTGACTGTCACCTTATTCTAGCCTCCTCGCCTGTAACTGGTATAAAAAAGCCTGGCAGGGTAGGAGGTCACTCCTGAGATGAAGTGCAGGCTGTGCTTGGTTGCACAGTTGTGATGTATGGAGTATTGAGATAACAGCTAGCATTAATATCGAGAGGATTATGGCGAGCACACCAAGCACCTTCTCAAAGACACAGTCTGTTTGGAGCTCCGTTTCCCTGGCTTTCCTTCTCTAAAGGCCAAGAGCTTGTGAAAGCTGCGATGTGAACTATGCATTAAAATTTTATACACTAATATATATTTTACTGAACTTTTTAATAACCCAAGGAGAAATGGTTTTAAATAATTCAATATGGTGTTGGCCCCGAGCTGAACTGTGCTACAAGTAACCATGTATAAAATATGACACTAATATTGCATACCTTAATATAATAAATGTTTATCTTGATAATAAGCCATTTGAATTCTAGTAATATGGGAGTTACAGTTGCCATGGAATGGCCTTGTTAAGGTTTTAAATGAGACGTCAACAGGAACGGCGACATAAATGCACACATTCACCTACTTGCTGTTTATAAAAGAACCAACTGGACAGTGAATAGCTTATTCATC
Source organism: Aselliscus stoliczkanus (assembly GCA_033961575.1). Classification (NCBI taxonomy): domain Eukaryota; kingdom Metazoa; phylum Chordata; class Mammalia; order Chiroptera; family Hipposideridae; genus Aselliscus; species Aselliscus stoliczkanus. The sequence continues at coordinate 106,904,308 of CM066735.1, forward strand.
AATAAAAGTTTTAAATGCTATTTATGAAGCAAGTGAATGACTGGAGGAAGTGTGTTGCCAGTAATGTATGTTCTTTCTCAGAGCCAGCTTTAGTATTTTACAGAAAGTCCGGCATGAAAATGGAGGTCACCCTCCCCACATAACAAGAAGGCCGTTGTCAGCAGAAGGTGCCACTCACATATAGTACGTGCTCAGTAAATTCCTGTTGCATGTCCCTTGAAATGGCTGCCTTAGGAAAAAGTATTTAAGAACCTGAGTGGTTTCCAAGCCTGGCTATAGATCAAAACCACCTGGACATGGCATTAAAAACACAGGTTTGCAAGCCCCACCCAGACGCAGAGTCAGAATCTCCAGTGTTGCAGCCCAGGAATCCCACCCCAAGTCTATGGTAAATTTACCTTTCACTAAATTTCTACAACATTTTTAAAGGAGAGGATCATGGAGTTGGAAGAAACCCGGGAGATGACCTAATCCATCCCTTAAAGTCACACAGCAAGTTTGTGGGAAAGCTAGGACCCAAACCCAGCCTTCTAGCTCCCATGCCAAAGCTCTGAAATTCTTTCCAATGAGCCTTGGCCTCCAAACCAGGCTCTTATGTCCATCAGTTGAATTAGTCAGAACCCTTTTGGTTACAAGTAAAAGAAATCAAATGTAAATCAGTGACCAAACAGTTATGCAAACATGGCTTCAGGCACAGCTAGATCCAGGAACTTACATGGCCCATTGGGGCTTTGTTTCTTTCCATGTTTCAGTTCTGCTTTCCCTCGGGTCAGTTCCTTCCCAGCTTTTCTGTACTGTGTGGCTCAAAGCTTCTAGGCTATCTCCCAGCAGCTTAACCATCCTAGCTGAAATAGGCCTTTGGGACATGGATCTCATAGAGCAGCCACAGAAATCCTAGGGGCTGACGCTCCTTGGTTTAACCTGGGCCACATGTTCACTCCTGAAACAATCACTGTGCTTAGAGGAATGTACCCTGAGTTACAGGTCCACCACACACACACACACACACACACACACACACACACACACACACACACCAGGACAGAGGGCAGAGCCTGACAGTGGACAGAGAAAGGGGAGAGATGGTTCCCCAAATGGACACTGAGCCACCAGCCCCAGACTGGGATGGAAGAAGGGCGGAAGAATGACAGAACGGCCATCTCCTCACCAAGACTGTGCGGGCAGATTGTGAAGTCACAGGGATACTCAGGCATCTGTCTACAGCTTCCATTTTACTTGTAGAAAGTAATTTAACACACGATGTTACATTAAAACAAGTCCAGAAGTAGAGTGCAAAATTCTCATGAATTTTTAAGATGAAACAGGTAATTTCAAAGAGCCCTTGAGCCTCTAACAGGCGGTTCAGGCTCACTCAAGACTCTCAGGGGCCCCAGGCAGGAGCTCAGTGGACAGGTTTACTGGTGGAGTCTGGGAGCCCTGAACCGCAGGGTCTGGTCCTGAAATGATCTGTGGGTTTGAATTATTCAGTATGTGTTCTCATGATTAATCTCGTATCTCCCCACTCTGGTTATAACTCCCCCTGGCAGGGCCTGTAGCTCATCCCTCCTATGCTGTGAGGAGCAGGTCTCCCTTTGGGCAGAAGGACCTGGATGGCCCCACTCCCACCTCCAGCCTCAGGCACTTTGCCTAGTCTGGGTCCCACTGGAAGGCAGAAGTGGGGGGGTCGAGGTGCTCTGAGCCCAAGCTGGGGAGAGGTAGAGACTGAAACACGTGTAGCCCGGGCACCATCAGGTGGACCATGCAGTGCAGCCCCTGGGTTCCCCTTCCCTGACTTTGGCAGTTGGGCTGGAGGACATGGGTGTGAGGCCATCCATTCATCCCACTGAGTGCCAGACCCTGTTCTTGCACACTGCTGTGTCAGAAAGGAGGATGACAGTGTGGAAATTAATCAAGTCGGAAGGCTAAAAGAGAACTCTCATACATGTGCCACTCAGAGCACACGGACCCCAACAGGAAGGGACTTAAGTTGCATCTTCAACAGGAAGTGATGCTGCCTCACAGGAGGTAGAAAAGACTCCTCCTTGCCCAGGAACAGCTCAGCTAATGGGAGGCGGCCATAACTCAGCCAATAAAAAATCACTACACTTAGGGCTTTCCATTTCCTCCAGTGGACTCTTGGCTTACAACAGCTCCTCCCAAGTCCATAAACGATTGTTCCTCTACTTTGCTTCTCTGGACTTGTGCAAGGTTCACCATTAGGCATGTCCCTAATTACAGCTCTTTTTTGTTTCTGAATAAATCCACTTGCTGGAGAAATACCTGGCTATCTATTTGTTTAAGGTCAACAACTGCATCTTTGTCTTCAAGGTGCTCCCAGTGTGAGCAGAGAGCAGGGCAGGGGCTTAAGCATCAGGACCACTACATGCAGTTGTGCAGGTTGAGCACTGTGCAAAGACACACAACTGAGGGGTGAGTGGGGTTGAAATCCAGTCAGCTGGCTTATCTATGAACCCTGGCACAATGCTGTGTTTGCCCTGAGGAAGAGGCACCAGGCCACCATGTGGGCTAGTGGCAGCCTGCGGGTACCATGTTCCCAAGACCAGAGTCAGATCTAAGGAGGACGCTGGGAGGCAGAACCATGGCAGCCTGAGGTACTAGACCAAAAACTGGATCTCCAAATCCAGCAGCAGGGAGAGGAGAAAGCAACCGCATGTCAGTTAAAAATACCAGAAGCCTTAATCAGAAGCCAGAAAGAGCTTGGAAGCCAAAAGAGACAAAGAAAAGTCAGAGGAAGCTGGTGGGGTGGGAAGAAAAGCCTGGAGCTATCTGTCCAGAAGGGGCCAGTAAACTGCCCACTGCTCTCTGGCCCACGCCTTGGCCTTCCCCTGCCCCGCTCTGTGTTGCACGGATGCCTTCCCCAGACCCATGGCCCTCGGGCTGCTGGGGAGTGTTGTGTGCAAACTCCTTCACTGCCTTCCTGGCCCTGTCTCTTGCCCCTCCCTTCATCTAGATGTCCCTTCTCGACCAGCCAAACTTCTTCAGAACTCCACCGCGGGGTCATATCCTCCGGGGAGGCATTTTCTCCTGCACAGAAAGGGTTCCACATCTCTCCTCTGGCCCCCATGGGAAGCCTCAGGATCCCCTCATAATCAGCTGATATATCAGTCCCCCCCGCCCCACCCAGGGCTCTGACTGAACTCTCCAAGATTAGGGAGTCATCTCCCATCTCAACATCTCCAGCACCTGGCCCTGGCCAGAGCCCAATAATGTCTATTGGATGCTCATTGTAAAGGGACATGTGTATCTTCTCATTGAAAAATCAAACAACTCCTTGTGGCAGAAGCCATCATTCTCATTTTCATTCCACAGAAGAGGCTAAGTGATGTGCCCAAAGTCACTATCCTAAAAAGTGGTTCTTGGGCTTAAGTCTCCTCCCTGCTTGCCCTCAGCTTCTGGACAGCTTCTTCTGCTTGAATGTTTTTCTAAGATTCTTTTAAAATAAGCACAAACCCTCCCAGGATGGTGAACATAATTGCTCACCTCAGTCTTGAGACCTATGAGTTGTCTAGTCAGCTGGCCTGGCTTCAGGTCCCAGTTCTGCTCTTTGCTGTGTGACCTCAGGTCAGTTGTTCGACCTCTTCAAACTTTAGTTTCTCATCTGTAAAATGGGTTCAGTGGAGTCCCTACCTTGGTAAAGTTATGTGAACGTTAAATCTGCCAAGACATGCAAAGTCTTAGCACAAAGCCTGGTGCAGAGGAAGGAATCTGAAATGTCAGCTAATAGTAATAGCATAAGTTGATTTTTCAGATAGTGTATTCTAACTCACTGCTTCTCAAATTTTAATGTGCATGTGGATCACTTGGGGTTTTTCTTTAAATGCAGATGCTGATGCAGGAGGTCTGGAATGGAGCCTGGAATCTGATTTCCCATAAGCTGCAGGGGGATGCCTGTGCTGTGGGTCTGAGAACCACCCTTTGAGTAGCAAGGTTCTAGGTCAATGAGGAGCAGGACCTTGAGAGTTGGGGGTTTGGTGGGGAGTAGTGGTGCATTATTTTGGATTCAGAGGCTCTGTTCCAAGGTGGAAAGAATCTGGGTGTCTGGGCAGGGTCCTGGATGGGTAGAAGGGGAGCAGTAGGAGGGGCTGGAAGGTACACTACAGATTGGGGTCCTCGGCTCTCCACATTGGGGCAGAAGGGAAAGGGGGAGGGAGAAAGATCAGGCCTCCCTTCCCGCAGCCAGCTTCTCACCTGCAAATGGACAGTCCTGGTCCCACATGTACTATGTCTGGCTGCCAACTGCTACCTCCCTCTGTCCTCAGAGGGGAATGCTGGCCTGCAGAATACCGCAGGGGCTAGGGCAGCAGGTCCAGCAGGCAAGTAGCCTTGGGCCCTTCTTCACTGCGCAGGAATAACCCTGCCCCCTGGACTGCCCTTCCTCCCACCCCAGTTAAGAGTGTGCAGGAGGTATGGGGGGGCCCTGTATTGCAGTTCCTGTGTAGGATCTGGTCTAATTCCTGCCATGCCCCCACAGACAGCATGTACACCCCATCCAGAGAAGGGCCCTCAAGCCGCTTCTGACTAGAGCAGCAGCCTTCCAGCGCTGGGACCCCACCTGGTCACCTCTCTCAGACCTCACTTGATGAGGCCAATAGGGGAGAGAGAACAAGTTTTTTGGGGGCAGAATCTGAATCACAACAGATTTCTAAGCAAAGCATGTCGTCAATAAATTTTAGATTTCAGGAATCGCCATTGAATGGAGTGCTATCAAATAGCCTCCATCTTATCCACTTTAATCATGAGAAAGCTCTTGCTGGTTTTTAATTTTTAACGTATGCACATGCTTGGTTAAAAAGTCAAGGGCACAGAAGAGCTTGTAAAGGAAAGCCCTAGCCACCCCCGCCACCAGCTCCCAGGAGCCACTGTGAATTCTTTCAAGTACTTCTGCTGTTGGTTCTCTCCATAGCGCAGGACAGCATGATTTTAAGATGATTTCTAGACTTCATAATTTTAGGCATTATCTGTTAGCTTCCCGATTAACTTGAGTTTAGATAATCCTCCTTTGGATGCCTTTGTAAGTATAAATACTATTATATTTCTACTCCTAGGGCCACCATCCTTCCCCAGGTCTTTTGACTCTCCCTTAGTGAGGTGAGGATACTAATTTCTCTCCCTATTCCTTCCTCCCAAGCCTGGTCAACCTTACTTTATGATTTCAATATTTATGTTCCATTCCACAACTACAAGTATGGTTTTTATTTTTTGTTGACAGACTGAGTCTAAAAATTGAAAATCAGGAAGCAATGTTTGCTTGATTCCAAGTTGGCAAATATTGATGGTGGCTTAGCGAGTTACTGTGAAATACTATGAGCACACTGTCCTTCTTACAAGCTTTTTGTTTGTCCTGGAGTTTCTATTTGCCTTTGTTTCCTTTATCCTAGTTGCCTATATCATATCCTCATTTTTATTTCAAACTTTCTATCATATCAGATATTCTAACAGGCAGGGGATAAGACTAAATATATTTAGTCACCAGTCAACCCAATTTAACTCAATAAATGGGAGTGATTCATAGCAGAGGGCCACCGGAATAGAGCACTGGCCACCAAAGCACAGGGCAGAATTCTGGAAGCCCCCTGCTGTGCCAGGCATGAACTCCTCAGGGTCTGGATCATGGTGGAGCCCAAGGAATCCCAAGAAGAGGCTTGGCAATGGAAGAAGGGTGGCTGCTATTTAACAACCAATTCAGCAGTCCTTCACCTGGTACATCATGTCTAAACATCAGGCTTGCAAAAACAAGTCATTTGCCCTTGAGTTCTGCAGCCATCATCTCCATCCAAACTGGCTGCTGTCTGAACCTGCTGCCCAGTAACCAGCCATTCTGGGCCTCCCCTACCCTGCTGTGCTGTGGGGGATCCCCTGTACCCCAGATCCCATGTCTTCTTTCTTGGTTTAACCCCTTGTTTTGGTAAATATAATACCCAGTTTTACCATTTGACATTCAATTTCAGAGATGGTGTTGAATGATGTTAAACCTATTTAACCATGAATTAATTTAAAATTTTTAATCATTTGACATATTGTTACAAAGTCACACAAATACCCTGATATTTGAAAATCCTGCTTTTATAAAATTAACATTAATGATGTACTATAGTTGCAGAAATACTGCATTATGATTGCTTGACAGCCAGAAAACAAGAGAGGGGACCTCAGTAATCCATCCACAGTTGGGAATTCCCATCTTCTCATGTACCAGGAGCAATTCAGGACTACCCACTATATCCACTGCACCATTATCAATCTGGATATTAAATATCACGAGATGATCTATTATGTTCCTGTTATTTAGTTCAATGTTAAATGCAAATGGAAGTTCTAAAATTGTCCTCCTGCATTCCAGTGGATTGTCTTACACAAACCCTAAGATGCCCAACTCCCACTGTTTTATTCAGCAGTATTGACTGAGCATCTCCTATGCTCCAGCTGCCTGTTCTCAGGTAGCTCACTGCTTAGAAAGGAATACAGGCCATTACAACCAGAGTGATCAGTGATGTGATAGAGGGAAGCATAAATGATTGTTGGAGCACTAAGGGGAGACTTCACCCAGAGGAGAGAATGCCTAAACAATTGTTTAGTTGGATGTACAGATAAGTGAGTGGATGGATGGGTGGGTGCATGGAAGGATGGATGGATGGATGGATGGAAGGAAGGAAGGAAGGAAGGAAGGAAGGAAGGAAGGAAGGAAGGAAGGAAGGATTGGTGGATGGATGGATGGATGGATGGATGGATGGATGCATGCATGCATGGATGGATGGATAGGTGGATGGATGGATGGAAGGATGGATGGATGGATAGGTGGATGGATGGGTGGGTGGGTGGATGGATGGATGGATGGATGGATGGATGGATGGATGGATGGATTGGTGGATGGATTGGTGGATGCATAGGTAGATAGATGGATAGGTGGATAAATAGGTGGATGGATGGATGGAAGGAAGGAAGGAAGGAAGGAAGGAAGGAAGGAAGGAAGGAAGGATGGATGGATGGATGGATTGGTGGATGGATGGATGGATGGATGGATGGATGCATGGATGGATGCATGGATGGATGGATAGGTGGATGGATGGATGGAAGGATGGATGGATGGATAGGTGGATGGATGGATGGAAGGATGGATGGATGGATAGGTGGATGGATGGGTGGGTGGATGGATGGATGGATGGATGGATGGATGGATGGATGGATGGATGGATAAGTTGGTAGATGGGTGGGTGGGTGAGTGGATGAATGGCTGATTTGGCGGATGCATCAATTAATGGATGTATGGGTAAGATGACATCACAAAAGGCAATGGGGAATGAGAACATAGTCCTGATCAGGGTAATCATCGTTTCCCTAGACTGTGAACACCCGAAGTGTAGGGACAATAGCTGAGTCATTCTTGTATTCCAATGCCTAGCACAGGCCTGATACATAATAGGCAATAAAAAATATAAAGTATGTGAATCAATGAGAATTAATGAACACCACCTGTTCAGAGAGGTCAGTGAAATCTCTTTCCCTTTTTGTGCCTCAGTTTCTCTGTGTAAATCAGATATGAAAACACCTGCCACCAGAATTTGTAATGCCACTGATGCTGCAGAAGGGAGACTGTGCTTGGGGTTCTGTAGTAGAATTCACTATGTGACAGACCTCAGGTAACTGGCATCTTCTGTTTCACCCACTTTAGCACATCTCTGCCCTCTCTAAGGCACTTTATGTACATACAGTATCTTATTCAACACTGGGGTAGGTATTACTATGATTATGCCCATTTAACAGATGGAGCTATTGAGGCTCAGAAAGGCTAAGAAATTTTGAAGTCGGATCAATTGGGATTGAAATCCTGGCCCTGCTGTGTAAACTTGGGGAAATTACTTCACCTCTTGGAACCTCTCCAAGATACAAAGATTAAATGAGATAAATAATGGAAGCCAGACGTTACATAGTGAGATTCTGTGTCTTTTATCAACCATGTTGATGCCTTTAAGTTAATTAACAAAAAAAGTTTCAAGTTCTGCTTAGGCAATGGTGCTTCAGTATATAGGAGGAAGATTTCAATAACACATTTTGAAACTTGTTATGTTTAAAATAACTAAAATAATCAGTGAGCAGGTGTGGCCTTCCCCAGTCTGAAGGCAGTGGGGGTCTCTAGTCATTTGCAACTATGCCGCCCCTTGTGGCCCTATGTGCCATTTCTTTTCCCCGCCTGCTCCCTGGTGGTGAATATGGGCACCACAGGCTCAGCTCCCCATCTGCATTACTTCCAGGGGAGCCTGGCTCACGGCCGCCTCGTGACACCATCTAGTGACTGTTGTTAACACTGCAGAATAGGAAGGAAGGAGTATTGCTGAAGAAATGATTGACAATGCCCTGTCGGGACCTCACTCCCCTGCTCCATCCTTTACTGGCTACGCGGCCAAGGTTATGTGGTGGGGAGGTCTGCAGTGTGCTGTGGGGATGAGTGGCTGAGGTAGAAGACTGGGGAAGGTCCTGGAACATGCAGCCATCTAGGGCTGGAGAGGCTAGGATATTGGACAACTCAGCCCTGCAGGCACTGGAGTCCCTGGGCTGACAATTCCTGGGGTGAGGAGGAAGGCAGTGAGAGAGTGGTGCCTGGGAGGGCAGCACAAGTCAGCCCTAAGCAGGGGTAGAAGGTGACATAGTTATATGGCAGAACCCGCCAGAGGAGAGGGGATTTCCCACCAGGTGGTTTGGGGGTGCTCTGAGGAGTTGGAAGAGCTGGGATATAAGGCAGGAAGGAGGAGTCACCAGTACTGAGAAGATCTGCAGGGAGCAGTGTCCTGGGGGCTGAACAGTGAAAGCAAATGTCAGAGAAGGCTGTTATTAGGAGGCTAAGGAAAAGGAAGTTTATTTTCTGTGAAACAAGAGTTCCCTAAGGTTCAGCAGGAGCGACTGGATACCCGGCTATTCCACTCCTCACTGCCATTAACTGCCTGCCTGTCCCTCTATCAAGACAGACATAACTAATAGATCATTACACTCTACCCTGGTAAACCCTGCCCTAAGGGACCTTGCAGTTCTCGGCATGGTTTTCCCAGGAAGTCACCAATGGATCAGATTAGGAGTGGGCAAACTACAGCCCACAGGCCACGTCTGACCCACTGCCTGTTTTGGTAAATAAAGTTTTATTGAAACACAATCATGGCCATTGATTTATTTATGGTCTCTGACTGCTTTCATGCTATAAGGGCAGAGTTTAGTAACTGTGACACAGAGATAGTATAGCACAGAAGGCCTGAAATATTTACTATCTGGTCTCTTAAGAAAAATGTAGCTCGATTAGAGTCTGTGTGAGATTAAACACATTTGCTCTCCTTGGATTCAAGTAACACCCCGCTTGGGACTAGCTGCAGTCTTAAAAATTTTCCCTATTTTTGTTTTCTTTTTTGATGTTGAAGTAGTGTGACTTGCAGTGAGTTGCAAAAAGTGCACTATTTTTCAATGAACAGCCAATGAATTTTTACACATGAATACATTTGTGTAGCCACCACCAGATCATGATAAAGTATTTATCCAGCTCCAAAAAGTTCCTTTATTCCTTTTCTCAGCCAACATCCCCCACTCGGAGGTCACCTCTACTCCACCTTATATCAGGGTAGTTTTGCCTGTTTTTGAACTTCATATGAATGGAACAATAGAGTATGTAGTATTTTGTGCCTGATTTCTTCCACTCATAGTACGTCTGTGGGATTCATCCATGTTGTACATATATCAGTACTTTCTTCCTCTGTACTGCCATGTAGGATTCCATTGTATGGATATCTAGGCTTTTATCCATTCTCCTATTGATGGACATTTGGGTTGTTTTCAGTTTGGGACTATTATGGAAAGGCTGTGATGAACGTTCTTATGTATGTCTTTTGCCATACACTTATGCACTCATTTCTCTTGAGTATATATACCTAGAAACGGGACTTCTGGATCATGGAATAGCTATTTATTTCAGTAAATACTGCCAATCAGTTTGTCAAAATCGAACCAATTTATACCTCAGCCATAAACTGCAGTTAAACAGCTTGAAAACCTTAGTCACTGAGCTGATGACTCCTAAAGGTGAACTCACAGGTGTTAATGAATAAATAAGATAAATGCCAGAGCCAACAGACCTAGAAATCACAGCAAGAAGGTAGGTATGCCCACCTGGTATAAGTGTGGGTCAGTCATCAATGCCATGTCTAATGGACAGTGCCTCCCTGGGCCACCAGAACCTGGGGAGTCCAGGCCAGGCCTGGGCTGGGCTTCTCAGGCCCCTCAGAATGACATCTTTCAGTGTTTGGCTCACACTAACCACACTCACAGGAGACTGATGCACCCCCCCCCCAAAGGGCACATATTCACAGAGTGGGGTCCTAATAAGGAATCAGGAAGTGCTCAATGTGTCCATATGCTGAGAAGGTAAAGCGTTAATTATTCAGCTGCTTAGGAAGCATGGACCCTGTGAACCAGAGAGTTCTGAAATAATCTCCCACCCCAGGACTGAGGTCCCTTTCCAGTGGCAGGGCTGCCCAGGATCCCCTCTATCCAGGGTCTCTGTCCTCTTTGGACAACATAGTTTTCTCTCTGAATCCCAGGTTTTCTCTGCTGCCCACCCACTCTGCTGCACGTTTTTCGAGACGACTTCATGTTTCTGAATTAGCTGTAGCCTCTCTATGCTAATCTGGTCGGCCCAGGAGACTTCCTCCGGGGATCTCATTCATCAGATCTTAGAGCTCTGGGGTCTTGCTATGGTATTTGGCATAAGAGTTTGCTTCAGGATAGAAGGAGTTTCTATCCCCTTTGTGACATGTGAGTCCAGCAGGAAAATAGACATACAGGTCAAGAGTTTAGGAGATCAGGTTGGACCAGGATTCATATTTGATTAAAAAAAAAAAAGTGGATAAGATCACTCAGGTTAGGTAAAACAGAAGGCTAAGAAGTTAATCTTGGGGAACACATCAAAATTTTAACATAGAGAGAGGGTAGAGAAGCAGGGCCTAGAGAAAACCATGTACCTTCTGAAAACAAAACATACTCTTCAATCCTGCCAACATGCAATAATTAGTCAACATGTTTGGATATTTCTTTCAAAGGGTTTGGTGCTATTAGTATTGGTACCTAGGAGAGCTGCCCTATGAATTAGGCACCAGGAAGATTATGGAGCAGATTATGAGATCTCTGATGGACCACTCTGACCATATCCAACTCAGAGAGTGCTTTGAGGGAATCTCTCAGATTCTGCTTCGCCAAGACTGGGGATCAAAGTTTACCTGGATATCCCCCCAGCAAGGTTTAGATGTGTGATTGCATAAATGAGAGCTCAAAAATAGTGGAGAAGATGGTGCTTTAGAAATGGTACCCAATTTAGTGTGTAGAACAAAGATTAGAGTATATGAGGATGGAGGCCATATCTGCCTGTCTCTAGTTTTCTATTGCGATGTCTGCCTCTGTTTGGTGCTCAGTAGATATTGGTTGGATGGATAGATGGGTAAATGGATAGATGGATGGATGGATGGATGGATGGATGGATGGATGGATGGATGGATGGATGGATGGATGGATGGGCGGGCGATGGATGGATCACTGAGTGGATGGATGAATTGAGTAAATGGATGGATAGGGGAATGAATGAAGGGAAGGGTGAGGTTTCAGTCACTTGTCTTTCAATATGGTTAGGCTTGCTTCCCTCCCTTCTCCAGTGACCCAAACTAGCAGGACCCAGTAAGAAAAAGAGAGGGACTTCACTTAATCTCTTGAATTTCAGGGATAATAATACAGATTTCTCTTTCAAATCTAAGTTTGATGTTTATTTAAAAAAACACATTGTACATGTGGAACTTAAACCTTACCAAAAAATAAGGTTGAGGGATTAATAATATATGTAAATATAAAACTTCTAAAATATTTATATAGCCTCTATCAAAACACAACAGAGTACCACTCAAAAACAAACAAACAAACAAACAAACAAAAAACCCAGCATCTCAATGGCATTTGAAACATTTTAAGTTAGCAGTAATGGGCCCTATATAATTAATTCACAAGAAATATTTTCAGGATATTCCTTTTCTGAAATTTCAAAAAGATATCTACAAATTAAAGGAGAAAAAAAAGGATTTCATCCACTATACATCTAATTGCCTTTCTGCAAATACTGTGTATCTGAGAAACACTGTTTTTCATCTGCTGTATCCCACGCAAATATTCAGAGCCTTTCTGACATTATGATCAGGGTCCCCAAGTCACGACTGGAGTGACTCACCATTTTTCCTACCTCCGTTCTAATGGCTCCTGAGTCCAGCCACATAGACCAGTATTTTGATCTAGAGGGATGTAAAGTTGAGGATGGATTCCTGTACCTACACCATTTACTTCACAGGGTTTCTAGAAGAATCTCTGAAGAAAAATAGATGAGAGGCTCTTTGCCACTTTCCAGGCCCTGTGTAGCTTTGCCATTCATGCTGTGGGTATTAGATGAGAATCAAGCTTTCAAAGACTCTTATACTCGGGTCAGATTATGTCAGTCACCTGTTCAGAAGCCTCTGGCACCTCCTCTTACATGGCGAATATAAGCAGAGGCTTCCCCATGACCTGCAGGACCAGCTGTGATCTGACCCCACTAATTCTCTGAGTTCATCTCTTACAACAGTCCCTCTATTAACTGGGACTCAACTCGCCCAGCTTGATTTCACCCCAGGACCTTTGGACTTGCTGTTCCCTCAGCCTGAAATACTCTTTCCTTTGATACTCCCAATTCTTCAATTCTCTGCTCAAATGCTTCCTCCTCACAGAGAACCTTCCTCACCAACCCTGTCTAACATACCATCCACCGCCTGGTAATAATATTGTAAAATAATAAACAATAATTTATTATTTTGTCTGCTCAACTATTGGGTTGTTGGAAAAGTCATGTGCGGGGGACCAGCCTCCGCTGACCAGGGTTCAAGAAGGTGGACACGGCGTCGGCGGTTAATGAAAGACAGAAGCTGTTTGTTGCAGTAAAAGACAGAAAATGAGGGAGGAAAATAAAGAAGGGAGACAGTGGAGACTCCAGGGGAGTTAAAGAGAAAAGTGTCACACTTTATTACAATAACATGTCCTTTTTATAGGGGCTTTTGACCATTATCCAATTACAAGTTTAAGTTCCACATGGTCTTCATGTATTTTTCTCTTAAGACCTTTAGTCCTTATAATTGTTCTTAGGGCACACTGTGACCTTTTCTATGTTTAAGGATAATCCCATCTATGATAATCTCTATGACCCAGACTCAGTTTCTACATAATCTGTAATCCTGGGTGTGAATACTAAAGAGAATCTCACTTTTGATATTTAATTTTGGCTTAATTGTACCTACAGTTCTCTCAAGACTTATCACAAACCTTAACAAAACATACATTTTGTAATAAAAACACAGGCTTCAAGGGAATACAAATTTGAGGAACACATGTCTAATCAACAGTACTTTCAGATTCACCAAGCCCACTAAAGTCAACCTGCATGCCCCTCAATATTGGGCTACACAGCCCTCAACAGTCATGATGTATTTTTTCTATGTTTTTCGTTGCAAAAATATGTCATGACTTTTCTGACAACCCAATAGAAGAGACTGTCCTTGAAATAGGGAGTTGTCTATCTAGGTCACTGGTGCATCCATGACATTTGGAACATCAATGGGTACTTGTATTATTTATGTACTGCAGTGTAACGAATCATCACAAAAGTAGTGGCTGAAAACAATCACATTTATTATCTCAGAGTTTGTGTGGGTCAAGATTCTGGGCATGGCTTACCTGAGTCCTCTGCTTCAAGATTTCTCATAAGGCTGCAATCAAGGGGCTAGTCAGGGCTGAAGTCCTATCTGAAGGTCTAATTGGGGAAGAATATACTTCCAAGGTCTTGTGATTGTTGGCAGGATTCGGGGTTTTGTGGGTTGTTGGACTGAGGGTTTCAATTCCTTTCTGGTTGTTGGCTGGAGTCCGCCCTCCATTGCCAGCGGGGTGGAGGTGGGGGTGGGGTGGTCTCTCCATAGTATCGCTCACAACATGGCATCTTGCTTCATTAAGCCAGCACTGGGGAGAGTTTGCTAAGACATGTTACATTTTTATGTAATGTAATCGTAGAAGTATCATCTCATAACCTTTGCCATATTCTATTGATTAGAAGCAAGTCCAGGTCCTTCCCACACTCAAGAGGAGGGGAGTATACACGGGTGTGAGTACCAGGAAGTGGGGATCATTGGAGACCATTTTAGAGTCTAGCCACCATATTTTTTTGCTCAATAAATACTGAATACTATTAAATCCAATTGTCAAAATGTGACACTGGGGCAGGAGAGCAGTAAGATTCAAGATTCTTGCAATTCATCTTTTGCACTATGTAAAACTTCTGTGAAATTTACTTGTTCCCTTCCCACCTTCCTTCTGATGCTTTGTGACCAGCCTGATCTGCTTGCCCACATGGGCTTTGATGATTCAGTCAACAGAAGTGACCCACACACAACCCAGGCTTTCAAGAATCTACAACCCAAAGATCACCATTTACCATTCACAGGGCTTATTCCTTATCCACCAGGATCTCCAGAATTGGTGAGTTGCATTCTTATTTATTCAGTGTTGGAAGAGGTATTCTTCTTGAATGGGCACTTTGCATTTATGAGGTCTTGCTGCTAGCCAAGTTAATAATGCATCTAATAAATAGAAAGAAAGAAACACATTGTTCAGTCGGGTAGATCTTATTAATATGATTCAATTTTAAAAGGGCCATTACTTCAGAGTCTTGATGTCTGGGAATGCTGTTAAAGAAGAATCTTTTTTCTTTTTTCTTTTTAAGAGTCATCATAACAACAGAGAGACCCCCACACTGCTGCCTGAATCAATTGCAGATTTGTCCATGTAGGAGACTGGAACACATCCAGATTATTGGGAATTCTTTTCTGCCTCCTTTGGCAAAAGCCCTGGCTTATTGTCCAGAGTGAGCAGGAATCCCAAATCCATCAGTGTTCATTGATGAAGCCATTGCTATTCATTAACAGTGACTTGATCAGCAGACATTTATTGATTGCGAGGCTTGTGCAAGGTACTCTGGGGGATTCAGAGAGTCATGTGAGGAGCTGACAGGCCCACTATGGTGACAAGTCACAGCCACCCGAGGCAGTAGGAGCCATGTGGGACTGACCTCCAGGTGGTGCAGACCCTGTTCAGGGACCTGGGACCTCCACAAAAGACCCTGGTGAAGAATCATGATGTCATGACATGCATGCTGGACAGTTCTGAGCTGCAAGAGTGTTCTTGATCTCTGGGGGAGAGCCACACTGATGAGAAACCCAAGACAGGGTGGAGGAAAACCTGCCTAGGCCTTAAATTTATAAGACTCAACCACTAAATTGCTGGGTCAGCTTGGGCAAGTCACTTAACCTCTCTAGCCATTACTATTATCCCTTACATGAAATGGATTATGTTTTTTTCCTGCTGAACCTGCAGTGATCACATTGTGGTCTGTTGCTTCTTTGACCATATGTCTTCCCAGACAGACCTTGGGAGCTGCTTAGGCAGCGACAATTCACTGTTGTCTCTGAGGTACCCAGCATAGTGTTGGGCATGTGCTGGGCACTCAATAAATGAATGAAAGGGAAGTGAAAGTTTCTCGTAACCACTCCATTCTTTGTCCACCCCTCTACACTGCTATTATGCTGGCCTCTCAGTCTTCCAAAGGGACCAGCGTTAATCCCACCCTTGGTTCTTCAGGACACTATGGAGCACCCCAGTTGTCCCAGGCCTGCCCATCCCACCCCAACATACAAACTCAACTTCTCTGCTTGGGCCATTTTGCAACCCAGGGAGGGTTTAAGGGAGTGGGGTTGGAGCCAGGAATGATGGACAGGGAGAAGGGAGCAGAAGAGGGAGAGGTTAGGGGTGTTTAGCTCCCTGCTGCCTCTATGATGTGTGAGAATGTGCTGGGTGCTCTGGGCACGGAGGGAGCAGCTGGAACTGACAACAGCTGGTTAGATCTGACATTGCTTTAGCTTCTTGGGTTTAAGGGGTCTTTTGAGTCCTCACTAAAGGCAGGCAAGCAGGCTTACTTACATCCAGGCTTACATGGACCTGGCAGTAGTTGGTGTTTCCACCAGCCAGAGTGGGAAAACTTCATCATACAGGGGAATATGTCAAAGTACTCAGAAGGGTATTATTTCAGTAGTGGGACAAAACCAGCTATAGACTTCAGGTTGCTCTGGTCCCACATAACAAAATTTAAAAGTAAAAACTTGCACAGATGAAAAGATTTCTAAGTAACTTTTATGTCCTAGAAAAACCTATTTACATAACTTTTAAATACAAGAATAAGAAAAAAAATAAAATTTTTTACTCTTTAACATTGCTATGAAAATAAAAATGCAAAGCATAGTCTAGGAGAAAAATTTTTTTTTTTTGAGGGCAGTGTCACTGGCCCTCATATGTGGGACCCGAACCAGGGCCGCTGGCTTCCCAAGCCAGCGCTTAACCACCGAGCCACTCAGCCGGCCCTGGGAGGAAATAGTTTTGAAACATATATCTGACAAAGACTTGCACGTAAAATATTGGGGGTGCCAAAAAAATGTATACAAGTGGACACTTTGGTCAACATTGCTGAAGCAGTAGTTCGCCGTAATCAGAAGTGTCTGGACGCTGATGGTAACCACTTTGAGCAACAATCGTAATTGCAGAAGTCAAATGTGACTTTTATTCATTTTTTGTTATTGGTATATATTGAGTATTACAATTTTAATACAGTTTTCCTTTCTTAAAATGTGTATACATTTGTTTGACACCCTTTGTATATAAAGAACACTCACAACTCAAGAATAATAATGAGACAAACAACGCTATTAAATTGTTAAAAGATTTAAATAGATGCTTCACCAAGGAAGATATACAGTTGACAAATAAGCACATGAAAAGATGCTCAACACCATTAAACACCGGTGAAATGCAAATTAAAACCACAATGAGATATCACTACATATTCACCAGGATGGCTAAAATTTAAAATACTGACCATATCAAACATTGGAAAGGATATGGAGCAACAGAAATTCTCATATGCTGCTGGAGAGAATGTGAAATGGCATGAGCACTCTGGGAAACAGTTGGGCAGTTTCTTAAAAAGTGAAACATATGCCTACCATATGACCCAGCCATGCCATTCCTAGACAGTTACCTAAAAGCAATGAAAGCCTGTGCCCACTGGTACAAGTACCGACACTGGTACACAAACATTCATACCAGCTTTATTTGTAATAGCCCAAACTGGAAACAGCCCAAATGTTCAGTGATAGGTGAACTGATAAACAAACTGTGGTATGTTTTTACAATGGAATAATATTCAGCAAGAAAACAAATTATTGATACATGCATCAACATGGATGAATCTTTACCTAATTATGCTAAGTAAGTGAAAAAGGCCAGCAAAAAAAGCATACATACTGTGTGATTTCATTTATATAAAATTCTAGAAAATGCAAACTACTCTATAGCGATAGACAGTAGATCAGTGGTTTGGACTATGGGAGTGATGGAGAGAACCAAAGTGGGCAAATTGGAGGAATATTTAAGAAGGATGTGATTAGCAAGGTTTGGGAAAGGACTAGTATTGAGGGATGAGGAAGAGAGGCATATCTCCCATGTCTCTAGATTGAAGGCCAGGAAAAGTAGCAGAGGTGTGTTCCCCAAGATAGGAAACACCAGGTCTGACCATCAGATAAAGTATTCAGTCTTAACAGGATGGAGTTTGTGGAGGTTCGGTTGGAATCACTGAGTAAGCAATTGGATGTTCTGATCTGTCGCTCTACAGAGAGGCCTGGGCTAGAGACAAAGGAACTCGGAACCCAAGTCAGCTCAGTCAGGGTTCCAAAATAGAAGTCACCTGAATACATTGAGAGAATGGGTGACTCTGGCTGGCTTTGGAAGTTAACTTCCAAAAAAATTCAACCTCACTATAAGATAAATGTATTCAGCTCCTCTCCAGACAATACTGAGATTATCTTTTCATTTAGTGGTTTAACATAGATATAGATATAGATATAGATATAGATATAGATATAGATATAGATATAGATATAGATATAGATATAGATATAGATATAGATATAGATATAGACATAGATATATAGAGATACAGATAGATAGACATAGAGATACAGAGATAGATAGATATAGCCATACAGAGATATAGAGATATAGATATACAAATATAGATACATATTAACATATATATCTACACACACACACACATAAATATATATATATATATATATAGTAATCACCGCAGTGCAGTGGAAAGGGCCCTGAAGGGTTCAGTAAGCCTAGATGCTAGTCCCAGCTCGCTCATTATTCCACTGTGATTAATTTAGAAGACGTAGATTACCCTCTATTCCTTGTTTTTTCTGACCATAGAATTATGCATTGGCAATCACTTTCTTTCGGGTCCTAACGGGAAGTCTGGGGTGTTACCTGTGTCCCACTTCTTTCGTGAACATGGAATTCAGATTTCTGTCTCCCAGGTGGCTGTGAAACTGCAGAAAGCTCCACCAGCTTCCCACTCTCCTCTTCTCTCCTCTCCGATTGGCTTCTAATTATAAAATGAGAGGGATAGACTCTTGGTTCATTCATCCATTCATCCAATTTTTATAAAGTATATTCCAGGCACTGGTGTAAATGAAATAGATAGCCCAAATCCTTGTTGGCCTTTTCTGCTTTCTCAGTGAGATTTGTGTGAGTTCATCTATAGTGCTTGTTTGTTCCTTTTGTCCTTAGAAACATCTTTCCATTGGGCTCAGAGTTTAGAGGGCAAAAATGAATATTTAGACCTATGATTCAGCAAATTACTCCAGTTCTTTGTGAATTTTTTGGCTCAAGATCAAGCTCAGGAGCCATCTCTTATTTTTATTTAACATAGTTATTTTGTGTTTTCCTCTTCCAGATTTGCCTTTGTAATTAAATTTCACCCAGATAGATGGTAAAATGAGTTTGCCTTCTCTAGTTGCTCTCGGGAGGGGAAGGGGCCAGTATAATAAGCCTACTGGGGGTGGGGAGAAGGGATCGCAGCTGGTAGCTGGGAAAATGAATCATGCATACATAAATAATAGAGAACAGGCCACCCTGGAGCTGGGAGGCTTGGATTACAGTTAAAAAAAAAAAAAATACATGTGTTAGGGAGAGTCCAGAAATTTTTGCAGGAACCTAAGAAATGACCTTTAGCCTTTTGCAAACTATTTATCTCCCTCAAGCCCTGGGGTTGCCAACAATGGCGTAGAAGCACGCATGGGACAATTTTCTCTCTTTATATCTTCATTTGATATTCTCTACTATATTAATTGACATACGTTTATTAGGGGTCATTTGTATTTTCATCTTTACTTTTATGTACTTTGTATTTTTCCAAGTTTCCACAAGGAGTGGACACTCTTTTTATAATCAGAGAAACGAAATCCATGGTAAATGGAATTTTAAAATAGTATTTGTAACCTACATACTGTGATGGACGCAAAAGAATTGTTTTGTGCAGATGTATAATTCTGTTGTAAGGCAGGACAGCAGGCAGCACAGACTTTGGAACTTAGAGCCTCTCCCAGAGGACTCCCTGGTATTGTTACTTCAGTCTCTGTCCCAGACTACTTGTCCTCCCCCAAAGTAAAGTCCCTTTAACGATGGCAACAGAAGCCCATTGTTTCTCTAAGTCCACAGCATAAATCAAAGGAGACTGTGCAAATATTTGCTCAATTTTTGCCCAGCAGATTGAAACTGAATTGAAGATGGGCACCTGCTCCCTGGCTGCTCTGTCTAGGCAAAAATTGCTTGTGTAAAATGACAGCAAATGCTGCCTAGCAGAATATGCATAACTTGGGTAAGTCTGGGCCTATTTTTATAAGATGGGTGGGTTTAGCTTTCAGTATTTTTTGAGAGTTTCCCCTGGGGGGACAAGAAGTGTATGTGGAAAGGACAAAGGAGCAGCTGGGAATAGAAGGGGAGACCATGGTTATGAGCCAAAGGAACTGTACTTTTTTCCTTTATACTGTTTTACAGTCATTGATGGGCATGCTTGCTCTTCTATCATACAAATAATGATGATATTACTATTTTTGCAGTAACCAATGTGCCAGAAATTATGCTATGGGCTTGAACTATTCAGGTCTCTTTTGATTGCAAGTGACAGAAAAACCAATGCTAATTTGCTTGGGGTAAGCGGGGGATTTATTGTACATGTAATTGAAAAAATCCAGGTCCTGGTTTCAGGAATGACAGAAAGCTGCCTATCTCTTGACTCTGCTTTCCTCTGTGTTTGCTACAATCTCTGGCACACCCTCCCCAGGTGCTGACCAGATGGCCACCAGCTGCTTCAGGCCAACATCCTACCTCCTCAACAACCACAAAGGAAAGAGGTTTGATGGGAATAATAGTCTTGAGATGCTTCCTATATATATTTTTCCTATAGGAACCTTTTCTTGTAGCCCTTTCCTCCTTTATGGCTCAGCCCTGAGGTGTTCTTTCCCTGAGGGCCAGGGCAGGTTGGGTACCACTCAGAACACAAAATCCACAGGGGGAGGGAGGAGACAGCCCTTCCGGAATGGAGGGTGGCATAGCCCTCAAGGAACATGGAATGTGAGGAAAGAGGCTGGAGAGAATGAGTCTAGGCAGAGTACATGTGGGTTCCCAGAGGGGCCTGCGGCCACCTTTGTACCAGGTCTTAACCTAGGGCATGATATAAAGTGGGAAATCCCAGGTAGGTTGAGGAGGAAGCTGAAAGCAGAGATGGCCTGTGTCCCACTTCTGTTTGGAACTCGGCTCCAGGATGCCTCATGCCAACACAGGAGGGCCAAAGTGGTGGTGTGTGGCATATTTTGTGGGGAAATGGCTCCAGATGGTGCCTCTGAGTCACCTTCAGTGCGCCTGTGACAGAGAAGGGACCCTGGAGCAGCCACATGTTCCCTGTGGGGGATAAGAAAATGGTGAGAAAAAGGAAACCACTCACCATGGGGTCACAGCGTCTGGGAGAACAGGATGGACAGATGACCCAGTCCTGCCCATCTGAGTCAGGCCCAAAGCTTGTGGGAATGGTTGGCAAAGAAGCTGCTTTTCTGCTGGACTTACTGCTGTGAAGTTGTGAGCCTGGATCTGCTGGGGTCTCACATGGGGCCTGAGAGTCTGGCTCACATGGAAGGAAGCACAGCTGAGAGACGGACAGCCCCTGAAGTCTTTAGTCCCTAGAATTAAATCCAGGCTTGAAGCACATGTGCCCTAGGCTTTTCATTTACATAAATCAATCCATTCTTTTTTTGTTTAAGCAAGTTTGAATTGGGTTGTTTGTCATTTCCAGCACAAGGTGCTCTGACTAACCCATGTTGGGAAAAGGGAGGCAGCACTCGCCAAGGGGTAGAGCCTGGAGTTAGTGAGAGGACAATCAAGGGGAGCCTGTAGGTGGAAGGAGACATGTTGGGTGGGAGGGGTAGACTGAGAGCCAGGTAGGAAAGTCTGGGATGATGCTCGAGGCAAGTGAAAGATTTTGTGCTGGGAGATACATGGTTCAGGGACTGGGTGGGGTTGTGTCCAGGCAGGAAGGAGCTGAGCACGGTGTGGCCTTGCGGGAATGAGGTGAGAAGGGCAGGTTAGCCAGGTTTGGAAGCTAACACGGACTGGATATTCAGCCTTCAGGTGAGGAAGGTTTCCCAGGTGGCTGGGAGAATGGTGAGACCATAGGATAGATGGGGTTGGGAGTTGGGAAGAGAAAATTTCGTGCAAGGCATGCCGATTTGAGATGGAAAACCAGCGAGTAGGTAGAAATATGGGTAAAAATATCTGGGTGTAGATTGGGAGTTATCAATACAGGACTGAAATTAGAGGCCAAAAGACTAGCTCCTCCAGAAAGGGTGCCTTGAAGGTAAATAATAACTACTGACGAGTGTCTGTTTTGCTCAAGGCCATTTGTGCTAGGGCTCGCTGTGGACATGGAACGGACACCAAAGGCCTCTCTGACCATCGCATTTGGTCAGATTATCTCCCCCAGAGAAATCATGTAGGAATCACTACCAGCTGGAACCCAACATTTGAAATGACCCACAAAGGCGGTATCAAATCAAGTGCAACTCGCAGATGCCTCGCGGAGTTGTACACATCTGTCCAGTGCTTCAGTGCCTTGCTCCGAGGACGCTCCGGGTCCGGGAGAGAGGCTGCGCGGACCATGCGGAGTCAGAGCGGCAGCGAGGTCGCCCGGTGACACCCGGGGCCGGATGTGGTCGGCGCCGGAAGCGAGGCGTGGAGTAGGCTGAAGGGGGCGGGGCGGGGCTGGCGCACGGTGGCCAGAGTCCTTACACTTTCGCGTGCACACGGCAATGGGAACCGGGCGGTGGCGGGTTCCAAACACGCTCATGCAGCGCAGCACCGGGATCAGGGTGGCGCCGGGCCAGGCCCACGGCCCACAGGCACCCACCCTGGGGCCCCGGGCTGGACCTGGGCACTGCGAACTAGGCGAGCGACCGCGCGGTCCTTGGTCCCAAGTCAGGCGTTGCAAGGCGCGCAGCAGCGCTGCTCGCCTGTGGCCGCGGTCACTGTGCACTCGGGTGCCTGTGGCCGCAGCTTTGGCCGGCTGGATGCTCTGCAGATTGGCCGGTCTCTGGGGGGCGGTGTTTGGCCTCAAAGACTCAGCGTCCTCTCCGCAACCCCGGCGCTCCCTTCTGCCCAGCCGGACCGGGGCCCCCCGCCTCCCCGCCTCCGGGGCGGAGCTCCAGGGCGCCCCGTGCGGGGCGGGCCGAGCTGCGGCAGCGGCGAGGTCAGCAGGGGGCGCTGTGGGCTACGGCGCCGTCCCGCGGGCCGTGCGAGCGGTCCTCGCCTCCCCTCGCGCCGGGCGGAGCAGGCGGCGAGCGCCGAAGAGGGCGCGCAGCGGCGGAGCTGGGGCCCGGCCGGGACCATGCGCGGGGAGCACGGTGAGGGCTGGGGCCCCGGTGGGCATCTTTGGGGATGAGCGGCTGGAAGACTCCAGGCGGGCAGGCGTCCCAGGATCTGGAGTGGGGAGACCCGGGGAGTCCTCTGGACGCCCCGAGGCCGGCAGTGTCTCCTGTGGGAGAGTGCTGGCGGGGCTGGGGTCGGAACCCGCAATTAAGTGCCCTCCTCCATCCCGCGCCCTCCTCAAACCCCAGGCCCCCGACCACCTTCCTCTCTGCAAGCCACCCACCCCGCATGCCCCTCGTCCGAGACCCCGCTGCCCCTGCAAGCCCCAGCAGCCTCTCCAAGCCCCAGCACCCTCTCCAAGCCCCAGCACCCTCTCCAAGCCCCAGCAGCCCCTCCAAGCCCCAGCACCCCCTCCAAGCCCCAGCACCCCCTGCAAGCCCCAGCACCCCCTCCAAGCCCCAGCACCCCCTGGAAGCCCCAGCAGCCTCTCCAAGCCCCAGCACCCCCCCCCAAGCCCCAGCACCCTCTCCGAGCCCCAGCACCCCCCCCCCGCCCCAGCACCCCCCCCCCGCCCCAGCCCCCCCTCCAAGCCCCAGCAGCTTCTCCAAGCCCCAGCACCCCCTCCAAGCCCCAGCACCCTCTCCAAGCCCCAGCACCCCCTCCAAGCCCCAGCACCCCCTCCAAGCCCCAGCACCCTCGAACCTGTCCTGCGATTTCGCCGCCCTCTTCCCAAGCCCTCGCCCTCACCCCCGTGTGGGCGCCTCGTCCACCCCCGCTGCCTCCCGCTTGGACATCTCCTGCCTCGCCTGCCTCCGCCCCGCGTCCCCGCCCCTCCAGCCCGCCCCGGCACCCGCACTCCTGCACCGGGATTCCAGCCCGCACTCGAGCTCCCGGGACCCCCCCACCCCTTTCCGGGCAGTTCCGAACCCTCTCGTCTCCAGGTAAGAAGGCGGCGGCAACTTTTCCGCGGCCTTTCTGGGGGTGGGACTGGCTCCTCCTGGCAGCTACCTGCGCCGGGCGCCTGCGGGTGTCCCCGGGGCCCGCGGAGGGACCCCCCGTGAGCAGGCTGGAAGCTGAGGTTAGGACTGCGTGGTTCTGACCGCACGGCGTTTCTTTTGCTCGTGAACTTGCATATGTCGCGATCTTTTGTCACGCGCATACACACACACACACACACACACACACACACACGATTGCATCTGCTTAGGGCAGGTTGGTTTCTTTGTGGCTGCAGCGGTCTTTCAAGTTGTACCTGTGGATAGTTCAAGGATTAGTGGTGCAGGCGGATGTGGAGCCATATTTTCCAGCTTGGGCTCGGCGTTCAGCTGTAGTGAAGGGGCCCTGTGGGGAGCGAGGCTGTTACCGCTTGGGTGGCTAGTGTCTTAGGGGGGCAGGCTAGGATGCTTTGTAAGCATTCGAGAAGAAAATCAGGAGAGATGTGGAATCAAATCGGTGCGAAGGGGGAAGCGTGAGGTGAATGGCCAAGGGCGCCTCAAGAGGACGTCTCAACTTGGGGACATTTGTTGCTCTTTGCAGAAGGCCCTCAGATGAACCCGAGTATGGAGCTGACAGTGCCCATCCCAGTCTTACAAACGTGACGTAAGTGTAGACGGGGCTTGGCAACTGCTCCTCAGAGGCGTTGGTGCCCAGTCTGGACATCTGTGGGAAGAGAGTTTAAAGCAGATGGTTTGATAAGCCTCCTGTTCCCTGGAGAGAGGTGGAGATGCATGGTTACAGCCTAAAAGCCTGCGTGCGTGAATCTACCCCCTCCCTTCTCCTGGCTTTCATTAAGTCTTGGATTAAATTAATTGCCTATTGCAGAGAAAGGACATGTAGGGGGTACAGACGTCTCTTTTAGGGATTAGTTCCTGGCCAGCCCTCCCTCACTGATGCGTGGGAGATTGTTTTGGGGCATCAAGGACAGGATGGACCAGCTGGCCTCGGGAGCAAAGCACCCTGAGCATTTGTGAAACTGTAGTGCCGGTGACTTCTGGCAATGTGTTGTGCAGCTCTGTTGGGGAGAGGGAGGCAGGTGTTTTTGGATTGGTGTTTCTGTCAGAGGTGGCGGTGACCCACTGGCAGATGGAGCAAAGTCCACTTGTTCTGACTGTGTCAAAGTTCAACTCTGGAGAATACAGCCAGAGGCTGAGGGGGTGAGAGCACCCTGGTCCCCCTTTTTTCAGGAATCTGGGAATTCAGAATGTCATTTGCATGTGGGAACCTGCACTGCCCACAGTTTTCACCGCCGTCATGGGCTTATCTTTCTTACCCAGACTGTCTCTGTCTCCAGGTCAGGCTTTTACCCAGAATTCCTGCAGGTGGTGAAAATCTATTTTCTAGAAGAGGTTTAATTAATGCCTGCAGCTTGTGAGTGAGAGCGAAAAAGAGGGAGGGACAGAGACTGACTCTGCTATGTGAAGGTGGGTAGGCAAAAGGTGGGAGAATATCCAAGGTCCTAAAAACTCAGATGGGAGAATTTCAACCCTGGAACAAGGGTCTTGGTTGGTGGATTAGGACTTGCACTCACATTCTGGTGCAGGGGTACCATTAGGAGCAAAGTCATTAAGACAGGAGAAATGGCCCTGAAGTAACCTGAACTAAGGTTTGCTGGACCCAGTGTTCTGGCTTCTAGGAAGCTTGGAAAACCAGCTGAGCGATGAGCTTAGCAAAGTGGGAGAGCACTGAGCCATTTTAAGCTTTTGAATGAGGGTTGTGCCCCTTTGGAAATGATGGCTTGAGTGACGTTGGTCTGGGGGAGCCACCTCACACCTGAGATGCTGAAGGGAGAATCCAGGGGACTGGCAAAGGGAGGAGCAGCTAGGAGGAATCTGTGCAGCTGCTCTCGGGGTGAAGCAGAGGCACCACCAGCCTTCTGGGAGGGTAGTGGGCATTTTAACAGAAACAGCCTCCCGGGGCCCTGTCTTGAATGTGCTCAGCAGCCTTGCAGAGCCTGTGGAAGCCCCAAAACCTGGAGATATTGCAAGGCAGCCTTTAGGAGGCACCTGTTAGCCAGGAATGAATTGCAGGGTCTGCTCTGAGTCCAAAAGGCTGTAGGGCCGGGCTGGCCTCACTGAGCCACAGATTCTGGCCTGCTAGCCTCCACCCCAGAACCTGCAGGCTGCTCTGAATGCCTGGGCCTTGCTTGGTGGAGCCACTGCCTTTTGGGAAGGAACATGTCAGTCAGTTTCTTTCCAGAGCAAGAAGGAAGTTAATGATTAAAAAGACACTGAGAAAAGAACCTGGAGGAACCTTGCGAAGCAGTTCCTGCAGCCAGGAGGCCACCTTCGCCCATATACCCCTGGCTGGGTCATCCTGCACCCTCTATCTTCCCCTCCCTCTATCCCTCCCTCCCCCAGCCCCGTCCTTGCACACTATACTCATTGGTAGAGCCACCTTTGTGCTGGTACTCTGGAGTAGGCGAGAGTTGGGGCGATTCACACATCTAATGGTAGCAACTGTAGAAACTTGAAAATTCTGTTTGCACAGTCACTTCCCCAACATATACATTCATGTTTCTGCATTACGAGGCACACTTTTGTCATTTGCGTGCCACTCGCTATGCCTCTGTGTATAAACGAACTTCCTTAGAGAGAGCTGTAATCAGTCGCACAGAAACCAGAGCTTTAAAAAAACAGACTAAGCTGAAAATTAATGCATCTAGTTTTGACACCCTTCTTCCTCCCCTTCTCTCTACTCCTGTATGTGGTTAGAGTCATCATTTATACCAAATTTACAAATAGTTTGAATATTATTTGTCCTTCCCCTCAATTACATGGAGACAGGTGTCTTTCCAACTAGCAAAACCACAGCTTGCTTTCTTAGATCTACCTCATTCTTGGATCCAACTCCAAACTTCAGACCTTCAGAGCTATAGCAATACCACTTTAGCTTTTTAATTATAAAATAAAATGCTCTTGCTTGCTAATTTTGTCATCTGCTAACATAGAAGAACGTGAAGTTAGAATAAAACATTTACTGCCTCATTAACTCTATGCTTCTAAAGTGAATGAAGCAGTGGGATTAAGGTAGAGAAAAATTATTAAAATTATAGTAGGAATTTCTGGAAGCTCAGAAATAATGGAGGGACACAGTCTTACAGGAATTATTAAGCTTTAAACATTGTTACTAAAATGTGGAGAGATAAATAGGAACTTCCATAGAAGTATAGGCAAGTATAGAATTTTGACAAGTATAGATCGATTAGTATAGAAATTCTGATCCATCTTTATGTTGAAATATACTAATTATTATGATCATACACTATGCTTATACAGTACCTTATATAAATAGGAAACTATATCCCTGATCTCATTCAATCCTTTCAGCAAGTCTGGGATCTTCTTAGAGATGGGGACCACAGACTTCCCCTAGAATTCACAGGTATCTTGAACAGAGAATACAAGGTAAACCTAGATATTCCAGCTACAGTTGCATAACAACCAAGTGTGGTTACATAGTTATTTGAAAATTATAGGTGGTCCCCGGCTTAGGTATTGATTTTCCCTAAAAGTAAAACAAACAGCAACAGTGTATGTTTAGCACCACCAAAAACCTCCTGGGAGGATTCCTCCCGGTTTGTGGATGTCAGAGGTTCTCTGATGATGACTTCCTAGTACTGGAGTATCTGACTTTGCTTGTGTATTCAGCACAGTGCAGTGGTTTAGAGTGTAGACTCTGAAGCCCAGCTGGTGTTGAATCCTGGATCTACCATTACTAACCTTGTATTGTTGGGCAAGTTACTTAACCTCTCTGTACCTCAGTTTCTTCATTTATAAAATTGGGACAATGATAATAATACCTACCCCCATGGTATTGTTGTGAAACTGAAATGAGATTGTATAGGACAAGGACTTAGAGCAGTATGTGCTTTAAAAACGTTAGTTGTTACCACTTGCCATTCATTCCCTAAAAATACGTTTATGTTTCCAACTGACTGTGCTGAGATGATGAATATAGGAAGGAAAATGGGTAAGACACACATAGTCCCTGTCCTCATAGAACAGAGGAGATTATACTTAAGTTCACAGCAAAGGACAGGAATGGTAATTCAGACATTTCCCAGACGCTCACCTGGCTCTTGGCCACCTGTCATGGCCGTGAGAGACTAGGATATGGCCTAGCATTGACCATGGGGGAGAAGGAGTGAGGAGCTTTTGCTGGCATACACTGGTATGGCATGGCCTTGCCAGCTATTTAAGACAGGCACTCATTTGATTGGTCTGTGTCTGACACATGCTGGTTGTTAATGTTTTAACTATCACTCTTGGCCTAAGGTGGTTAGTGGGAAGTGTGATAAGAGACCACAAACTCGGTATTTGCTCACCTGGTTTGCCAGCACTGCTCTCGGTCCTGGTCGACAGCATACTGCCCTCGCCAGTGTTCAGGACTGCCTCTTCAGCAGCCCCAGACGCCCAAGAAACCATCAGAGCCCCAGTTCTCTGAGTGAGGCATGACATAGCTGCTCCGCAGGGCAGGAAGGGACCCAAGGCAGGAGGCCAGAATACCGTATACCCTGTGTCTTCTAGCCAGCACCTCTTTGACCTGAAGGTCTCTGGGAAACCGTGTCGGTAGCCTGGGGTGTAATAACTGGCTCTGGAAAGGGAGGTCCTTCCTCCTCAGACCTCGCCCTCACTGGCTCCCTGTGTCCTCCCCGTGCCATGCTGGAGCACGGCCACCTGCCCAGCTAGCCCCTGCCATCACGGAGCTGGCGGAGGCCCTCCAGGAACAGGCTAGAGAGACCTTCTGTGATTGCTGCCTCCGGAACCTGAGCACTTCTCTGCCCTGCGAGTGGGATTAGCATACCCGCTGCTCTGCACCGCAGTACTTTATACTAATAAGTTGGCAGTCAGACTGGAAACCTGATCATCGGTTCTCTTAATGGGGAGCCTGCTTATTTTTATTCATTTTTAAATTAAACTACTGGAATTTGAAGTCAATGAGGCTTTGTCTTTTTTTTTTTTAATACTTGCCCCACACTTGGAAAATAAAGAAAGAGCAAATAATGACATTCTTAAAACAAAACAAAACCATTTTTTGTATGTAAACAGAATTAAATTAAAAGAAGGAAAACCTTTTCTCCGGTTTCCAGATGGTTCCCCCAGGTGCTCTGACTTCTTTGGTCTTAGTTGCCTCTTTTTTTTGATGGCAGTGTCACTGGCCCTCAAATGTGGGACCCGAATCAGGGCCGCTGGCTTCCCAAGCCGGCACTTAACCACCGCGCCACTCGGCCAGCCCTTGGTTGCCTCTTGATTTCCCAGGTCGGTGGTCTTTTGTCCCCAGCTTGTCTCCATGGAAACACAGACCAAAAAAAAAAAATCAAAGCTTTGGTCAAAAAGGTTTATGGTCAAAGGTTATGGCATGGACAGTTGATTTTTTTTTTTGGGGGGGGGGCTAGTCTTCAAGGTGAAAAATTACTGTGTCTTTGAGAAAGAAATGATATTTTAGGCGATGGCTAACGTCAGCAGGCAAGAGCTAAGCAAGGCTGCCTCATCTTCAGTTCCCATAATTTCCAGCATTTCTAAGTTAACGGCATATGATTTTTTATTTTCTCCTCTTGTGCATCTTGCTCTAATGACTGCTGATTATCTTGAAACAGCTGCATTAATTGATGGTGTTTAACGACTCGGCATACAGTAAGTAATTGCAGTTGGCTTGGCTGAGCACAGCACATTCTTTCCACTTACTCTTTATCTTGAGGAGTGTTTGCTCTGTGTGTAGGATGCCAGAATGAGAGCTGGGAACTGCGTGCCTCTGTCCACCCGCCGCCCACGCTCGCCAGTGTTCACACTCCCCTGGGACAGCATGTGTCATTATCGCATCCAGTTCCCACTATAGCAGGATTGTCCACGCTTGGGCCCGTCTCCCCAGCTTGACTGGGAGCTCCTGAAGGGGCCACACCCAGCTCACCTCTCAATTTCCAGCCCTTGGCACAAGGGCTAACATGAAACAGGCCTCGATAAAAGTGGGGCGAATGAATGAGTGGTTGCAAAGCAGTAAGGCTTGTGTTTGGTTTCAAGTAACGGAAAGTTCTACCTGAGTAGCATAAGCACGTAATGGTTTATTTTTCTCATGTAACAAGATGTCTGAAGGTCGGTGGTTGCTGGCATTGGTTTCAGCAGCTGATGTAGGTTCGGGCTGACACTTCTGTTATTTTCTTGGCTTTTCCTTCAGGGTGGCAAAATGGCTGCTGCAGGAAGGAGATGCCAGCCACACTGGTACCTTTTATCAGGAAAGGAGACATTTTCCTCAAAACACCCAGCAGACTTCCCCTGGCATTTCATAGCTAGAACTGTGTCCCAGTTAAAAGGGCCATGTGAATACTTGGCAGGGCAC
This sequence comes from Aselliscus stoliczkanus, assembly GCA_033961575.1. Lineage (NCBI taxonomy): Eukaryota > Metazoa > Chordata > Mammalia > Chiroptera > Hipposideridae > Aselliscus > Aselliscus stoliczkanus. The sequence continues at coordinate 106,934,557 of CM066735.1, forward strand.
ATTGCTACACAGACTAGTTCGGTGGGCTCACGAAGGGAAAAAAGGCAAACCAAGTATGTCTAATGGCTCAAATAAGACAGGCATTTACTTTTTGCTCACACAAAGTTCATAATGGCCGTTTTTGATCAGTGAAAGGGCTGTCCTCCAGGAGGTGATTCAGAGGCCCAGGCGTTTAAGGCTGCCTTGCTCTTTTGCATCAATCAGCACAAGAGGAAGGAGCATGGACGATGGTGTGGGGGAGGATTTTTATGGACCAAATTTGGAGGTGGTGAATTACTTCCCCTGACATTCCATTGGCCAGGGCTCAGTCACATGGTCACACCTCCTACGAGGGAGGCTGGGAAAGGTGGTCTAGCCCTGTGCCTAGGAGGAAGACGATATGGGTTTCATGATTAGCTGTCAATCTCTGCCACATTGTCCTTCCCCTTTTCCAAATCAAGATTCTCTTAGGAAGAAGGAATGAATATTGAGGGGCACCTGGAGGTGTCTCTCTTAGAAGGAAATACTGTTCTGAGAAGGCTCCAGTCAAAAATAAAAATGGGGTGCCGGCCGAGTGGCGCAGTGGTTAAGCGCTGGCTTGGGAAGCCAGCAACCCTGGTTCAGGTCCCATATATGAGGGCCAGTGACACTGCCCTAAAAAAAAAAAAAAAAAAAAAAAAAATGGTTCTTATTCCCAGATCATCTGTCTTCAATCCCTGCCTCAGTTCCCACCTTTGAGAAGTGGGCCAGCAGGCCCATGGAAGGTCCTCATTTTCCCTGTTTCTTGACCCAGGGCATGTTCTCAATAGATTCGTGGGAGTGACTTCTAGTCGATCTCCCTCAGCAGTTGGAGGTTACCCCAGAAGAAATGGCCTTCAGCCACCCAAGCCCAAAGGAGCCTGTGAGAGCTCCGAGCCTGTGAGAACACCTTACCCGTGAGCCTTTCAAGTGTCCCCACTTAGCCTTCCAAAGTGTTTCTTCTTCAACCCAGACCCAGGCCACATCCAGAGGGGAGGACACAGCAAAGAGGGACCTCGGCTTCCCACTTGAATACATTGAGAAATGTTTTCCTGACCCCTTCCTGCTATTTTTTTTCAGTACATATTGATGAATGATCCCTTCATGGATCTATTGAGTTTTAACGTTTTGCCCTTGTTTAGTTTGTTGTAGGTTTCTGTTACAGCATCCTTCTTGGCGCCCTTCTTTCTTCCCTCCGTCCCTGCCTTTCTCCTCACACACAGGACTGACAGTCTGCTGCTCATTCAGCTCTGTGTCCACCAGCCCCGGGGGAGGCGGACAGGGAGGCTAGCACGAGCCTGTGACACGGACAAGTGTCGTGCGAAGGCTGTGGTTGCCCTGTGTTGGGGGACCTCACTCAGCCTTGGGGTCAGAGAGGGCTTTCTGGGGGAGGTGGCATTTGAGCTGAGTTTAAGGATGAGCAAGAGTTAACCAGATCAAAAAGACATGTGGGCTAAGAGAATGAAATGAGCAGAGACACTGAGTTATGGCGGAGGGCGGGGGTGGGCTGCAGGGTTTCAGGAGGTACTGGGAGTAGATCAGTGTCCCAGAGGTGGGTAGGGATGTGAACAAGGCAGCTGTGAACAAGGCCGATAAGATCCCAGCTGTGAGGGAGCTCAGGGCCCGGACCTGGAAGAGGGGATGAGGCTACAGAGGAAGTGGGCCCAAATTTGGGGAGGGCTTGGCTGCTGTCCCAGACTGTGCTCTGAAGAAGGGCTTGCTGTTGGAGGCCGAGTAAGAAATGTGCCCCATGCCTTGTGCCATCACCTCTCTTGCCCTGTGCCTCTGTCTCCGATCCTTGTCTGGTTCTTTGCCCGGGCATTACTCAGGCTATAAAAATAGAAGCGAGCATCGGAACACTAGCATGTCATTGGCGAGGAAAGCTGAAACTGTTGTTACATATCAAGGTAGGTGCCAGCAAGGTCTTTGATGGAGCACTTTCTTCGAGCCCCAAGGATGAGCTTCTAAACTTGGCTTACAATTTATTTTTCTCCTTTCAACTCATACCAATAATTCTGAGCACTTGGCTCAGAATAGGTCCTGGCTGTGCCTATGACCCACCCCATGAGCACATTGGATGAATATTTAATGCTGAAATCCACCAAGTGAAAGCTTGCCTTGCCACGGGTCGGCCTGGTTGGAGGGGCCTGGTCATCTCCATGTGGCCCACTAGGTGCTGCCCGAAGCCACGCAGTCTGTCACGGGTTTACGTCAGGCAGGGACTGGGTCAGCACTACCCGAGTCCGAGGAGAGGACTGGCTCTCACCAGCCCACAGTCTTGCTCTTCCTCTCCCCGAGGAAATGAGGGCTGAGCCTGAGTATTGAAGAGGAGCCATCAGCTGCCTTTATTGTGATGAATGGCCCCGAGGGTGCTCTATTTCATTCTCCCTCCCCAGCCCTGTTTATTAGAGTGGAATTGACGGTGCTGGGCAGAGGGCAGGGTGCAGAGAGGAACCTTCACGCTAGTCTAAGCCCAGTGCTGATTGTAGGGCACTTGGTTTCCAGGTAGGGAAATCTCAGCCAGAGACAGAAACTCAGACCAGCCCTGTGGTGTTTACTGGGTGCCTTCTGGGTATAAAGGCTGTAGGGAATGTGCATAATAATAAAATAAGAAGGGAGAGCCTTATTACCTGTGGTATTGTAATTTATAATAAGAAATATATACGAGAATATCTTTGTTCTTCGCTCTTGTTGCTGGCATGGAGCTCCTAAAACCCTTGGAATTTTCTGTGATGAGAGCAATAATTTGTTATATGAATGAGGTGACTTTTGGAAAGCCCCCAGATAACCTAAGGATGGGGCTGGTTGTCAGGAGAACCAACCATGTGTTTAGAGGGTCGGAACTTTCAGTCCTACACCTAGACCTCCGGGGAGGGGAGAGGGGCTGGAGGTTGAGTTCAGTCACCAATGGCCAATGATTTAATCAGCCATGCCTGTGTAATGAAAGCTCCATAAAAACCCAAAAGGACAGGAGAGCTTCCAGGTTGGTAAACATGTGGGGATTTGGGGAGAGTGGTGAAATTGGAGAGAGCAGGAAAGCTATGCGACCTTTCCCATATACCTTGCCCTATGCATCTCTTTCATCTGACTGTTTCTGAGTTATATCCTTTTAGAATAAACCAGAAATCTAGTGAGTAAAATGTTACTCTGAGTTCTGTGAGCTGGCCAGAGAGGGGGGTGATTGGAACCTCCAATTTATAGCCAGTTGGTCAGAGGTGCAGGGGACAACCTGGATTTGTGATTGACGCCTGAAGTGGTGAGGGGGCAGTTTTGTGGACTGAGCCCTTACCTGTGAGTTCTGACGCCATCTCCAGTTAGATAGCGTCAGAACTGAGTTGAATGGTAGGATATCCAGATGGTGTCAGAGAATTGCTTGATGGTGTGTGTGGGGTGTGTGGGGGAGGGGGGTGAGGAGGGGAACGCATACACACATTGGAATTGGGTGCAGACTCGTTACTACCGTAAGTGCTTTCCAGGCAATATCTCATCTCGCCCCTTCCACAACCCCATGATGTGGATAATTTCACATTCCACTAGAATACAAGCTCCAGGAAAGTAGGAGTTTTGCAATGATTTGGTCACTACCGATCCCCATTTTCTGTGACTGTACTTGGCATATAGCAGATGCTCAGTAAATATTTCTTGTAGGAATACTTGACTCACCATTTATAGGTGAGAAAACTGCAGCTAGGAGAAATTAAGTAACTTCCTTGAGATGCCACAGCTGGAAGGTGGCAGAGTAAAAGGCCTGGATTGCAGTCCCAGGGAAACACCATGGGCTGTGACTTGGGGTCCCTAACCCCATTGCCCTTGAAATGTGGGTTACTTTTAGGCTAGCACTGCAGGAAGGCCCACAGCCTGCCTAGCCTGCCATTGTGTAACGATGTGTAACGATGAGCTGCAAGCCCTCCTATTTCAAGGTCCAGAAGATTGTCTTCCTTCTCGCTGCCAGTACCCGGCTGTAACTCAGGGGAGGATGAATATGCAGTAGTGTGTCTGTCAGCAGCTTGACAGTGACATCTATAAGGCACCTTCATCCTGTCCTGAATGTGTTCCAGAACTTCTGTGCTTCCTACTCCTTCAGGGAACCTAGTCTGACCCCAACCATTCTCCAGCCTGATCACTGATGAGTCACTGCATAAAGCCTTTCAGTCAACAGTACAGGCAAGTGTGGGCTTCATCCCCTGCCTCTTGTACCTCTGTACACATGGCATATTCTCCTGGAAATGCCTGTTCACATCAGGCACGCCCACTGACCTCCTCCCCGCCCTTTTATATGTTTTTTGTGTTTTTTTTAAAGATTTTATTGGGGAATTGGGGGAGGGGAACAGCATTGGAGAACCGGGGAAGGGGAACAGACAAGTTGCTGTCCTTTTGTTCTTCAGTCTAGTTGCAGAGGACGTTGCTTCACTGGCCCATGTTGGTATCATCATTGCGCTCTTCCAGGATGAGGCAGATCGGTCGCTGGCCGCTGGAGCATCCAAGCACAAAGAGCCCCTGCCCCAGCCCTTATAGCCTCAGCTGTCTGCACAGTGCATTTCCTAATGCTGTTCCGGGAACCCTGGGTTCTCTTAGTAAACTGCTTTTATCTTTCTTACATAGCAGTTTCCATGTTGCGCTGAGTTTTGAAAAGAGGTACTCTTTCAAAACTACTGGTCTCTCTGAATTTATCATGTACCTGCCTGGTAACTTCTTGCTTAACTACGTTGTTTAAAAATATTTTAGGGATGGCCAGTTAGCTCAGTTGGTTGGAGCATAGTGCTCATAACACCCAAGGTTGCCGGTTTGATTCCCACATGGGCCACTGAGCTGCACCCTCCACAACTAGAATGAGGCAACTACTCAACTTGGAGTCAGGGCTGCCAGTTAGCTCAGTTGGTTAGAGCACAGTGCTCATAAGACCAAGGTTGCTGGTTCAATCCCCACGCCCTCTATAACTAGATTGAAATAACTACTTGACTTGGAGCTGATGGCTCCTGGAAAAACACACCATTCCCCAATAAAAAAAATTAAAAATATATATTTTCAATGAGTTTTATAGTTTTCTTTTTTTCTGGTTATAAAAGTAATACATGTTTGTTTAAGAAAATTTGAAAAATGCAAAAAATATATAAATGAGAAAAGAAGCCTGTCTGGATCCCACTACCTGCTTAAATAGTTGTAAGCCAACCTTACATCTTGTAATTTGTTTTAAAGAAAATTAAGATTACTTGTAGTCCCAGCCATAACCATACATTAAGGACATATTTTCTCTTTCTAATGTTTTTTTTTTAATTGTTACTTTTACTCATCTTAAAAAATGGCAACAGTTTCAAAATTTTAAGGAGTCTTATACAATAAAAATTCCCACTCCCACCTGTTTGAAATTACAGTATAGTTTTGTCACACATCTTCTCTATAACATAACTGAGCTTAAACTGTACATGTTTGTAGTATAGCTTGTTTTTATTACTTAACAATATAACATTTTCTTCTATCATTACTAATCTTTTTTTGTTATTTGTACACAACATGTTGTAAAAACAAAGCATTAAACATATGAGTAAAATATTGACAAGTCCACAATACAGACAACCACTGTTAATTTAGAGGCTGTCTTCTTCCAGACATTTTTTTGTAAGGTTATATGTTTCCTTAAAATTTCCACATATCGGGCCGGCCGAGTGGTGCGGTGGTTAAGCGCTGGCTTGGGAAGCCAGCGGCCCCGGTTCGGGTCCCACATATGAGGGCCAATGACACTGCTCTCAAAAAAAAAAAAAAAATTCCACATATCTATCAAGATATGCAAATGTATGTTTTTTACCTACATGAGTTTATACTGTACTGTATCTATTATGCTGGTACTTGCACACACTCTCTCATGTATTTTTTTTTTTTTAACTTGTTTCAGGTGTCTCTCATGTACTTTTAACTTGGCAGCATCTTCTGGAAGCTTGTCAATGTTTACACCTACGTCCATGTCTTTCTTTTTTAAGGCTGATTCATGTATTATTGTATGGATAAACTAATTTTCCAACCATTTCCCTGTGGTTGAACATTTTAGTTGTTTTAAAATTTTTGTAATTATTCCTATTTCTGCTTTGTACACAAGTGGGCATTTTTATAGGTGTCTTAAGATTTGTTATTTTTTTTGAGGACAGTGTCCCTGGTCCTCATAAGTGGGACCCGAACTGGGGCCGCTGGCTTCCCAAGCCAGTGCTTAACCGCCGCGCCACTGGGCCGGCCACAAGTGGGCATTTTTGAGGCTACCTAGGACATGAATTCTTGTGTGTTTGTTTTAATGAGACCACTTCATAAATTCTATTCCATTTAATTCTGAGGAGCAGATTTTGCCACTCCAAAATATAATTCTTTTTTAAATATTATTTTAAGCTGGTTGCTTTTAAGAAACTGGAGGGGTTCAAAATGAGTCTCCCCAGAGTTTCCCACCCTAGCATGCAGATTATTTCCAGGTAAAGACAAAATTCAACCGACTCAAGATGAGCTTTGTGCTTCCCACTTATTTTGCCTGAAGAAATTCAGATCAAAAAGCCTGGTGAAAGGAAAGGAACTGTCACCTTAGCATGATATGAACAAAGGGTGGCCAACAGGGAGGAACTCAGCAACATCTGTTTGTTAGACTCCCCTCTGTGTCATTGTTTCTGGGTGTCAGCTGCAAGAATTTCTTCACCAGATGTTTGTTCCTTTTCATCTACTTGTGAATTGCTTGCTTCCCCTTTGAAGTCCAAGACACTTTCTCCTTAGCTCAAGAGGACACAGAAGCCTCAACTGCCAGATTTGTCCTGGGTTCCCACAGTTTTATGGAACCCCTGTATGTGCATATGTAATTAAATTTGGTTATTTTTCTCCTGTTAATCTGTCTCATGTCGATTTGATGATTAGACCAGTGAGAAGAGCTATGAGGGAAAAGGAGAAATTTTCCCTTCCCGATAACCCTCTCACCAGCAGTACGTGAAAGAATTCACCCTCATTGAGACTCACATTCCCTAGAGATGATCTTTTCATGTTTTGCCAGTCTGAAGGCTGAGAAATGCCATGTCATTTAAAATTTGTATTTCTTTCCATGCTAGCTTTCCAATATACATATACACATTTAAAAAAAATTAGAGTCATGCATTGCATGGTTCTGTATCTCCAAAGACTCTGGGAATGACAAGCAATAGGAAAGGAAGGGAAGCCAGGCGCACCCTCTGCAGCACATTGACACAGGGTCTGTACAGTAAACAGGAATCAAATTAAAACCTGAGTTAGATGTTTGCTCAGGCCCATCCCTTAGGTATTCAGGAAGGTGCCTGAAATGTCAGCATGAGCGCTTGTTAGTCACCGACATTGAATACTATATGTTAAATAAAGAAGCTTCGCCTTTTTCACGCACTCCATTATGAAAAGCGCACAGCTTTGTTGTTGTTTGGATGGAGGGATTGTTTGGATGGAGGGATTGTGATGCTTCCAGACCATGTAACATCCGTGAAAACTCCCAGAAGGCAGTGTGGTGTCTGAGAGATAGCCTTCCACTGGCCTGTCGAGAAAGAGCTGCTTCAGATTCTAGCTCTTCGACCCTGACTGCTATGTAAACCTAAAGAAGACACTCAACCTCTTGGGTTCCCAGGTGAGGCTAATAGCTCAACATTAAAGAGAACTTTAAAAATTAGCACGTTCTAATAATGGGATTGGCTGATGTGGTATCCTATGAAATAAATATTTGATCTTTGTCCCATTTCCTGGCACGGGGCTCCTAAAAACCCTTGGAATTTCCAGGGTGCTAAGTGTCTTTTATATGCTAATGAGATGACAAGTGGCTGGGGGCCCCTAAGTAGCTTTCGAATGGGGGTGGGTTGCCAGAAAGACCAAGGCATGGGTTAAGCATTTGGAACTTCCAGCTTAACCCCCTGATCTCCAGAGAGGGGAGAGGGGCTGGAGGTTAAGTTCAGTCCCCAGTGGCCAGCGATTTAATCAGTCATGCCTGCGTGATGAAACCTCTATAAAAACCTCCCGACAGGGATTTAGGGAGCTTTCAGCTCTGTGAGGTGCCAAGAGGGTGGTATGCTTTGAGAAGGCATGGGAGCTCTGCCTTGCCCCTACCTTGCCCTATGGATTTCTTCCATTTGGCTGTTCCTGAGTTGTATCCTTTATAATAAATCTACAGTAACAGTAAGTACAATTTCCAGAATTTTTGTCCAGAAACAATGGGACATGAGGGGGAGTTAACTAGCTAATAGGCCCCTGCCTGAACCCCTCTTATTTACCGTACTTAATTCAAACTGGGTTAAGGCAACATCCTAAGATTCTCTTCCTGAAGCAGGTTTTTCTGTTTGAATCTCTTCAGGGTCAAAGGTTCTTTCTCAGCCCTGTTTCTTAATAAACAGGTTAAAATCAATATCCCAAAAAGGCAGCTTCAGGGTGGCAAAACATTGGTTCCCTTCAGGGGCTTAAAACAGCCATCATTTTACTGTTACCTTCATGATCTGGAGGTGGAGTAGGCCCAGCTAGCGTTTGTCCCTCAGGTTTCTCCCAGTTACTCAGGCAGTGGCTGGTCTGAATTGCCCCAGTGTTCCCTCACTCACCCATCTGATGCCTGGGCTGGGAAGACTCCAACAGTTGGGGCTGCTTGGCCATCCCGGTCTCTAGGTGATCTCTGACCTGGTCTCTCTCCAGCATAGTAGCTTTAGGATTCCAAAGCAAGTGGGCAAGAAACAACAAGCCAGGTGGAAACTGCATGCACTTTTCTGACTGGCCTCGGCAGTCACACAGCATCATTTCCATTCCATGCTACTCATCGACATAGCTCCAAAGCCTGCTAAGGGGGCCTAGAACCCCCTCTTGATGGGAGATAACGACATTTTGTGAATGGGCATTAAAACCGCCATGCTCTGCTCTCCTGTGCATGTCTGTCTTGCCTTCATACCTGCTTTGGACACCAGTCTTCCCAGGAAGGCTGTATTATGGCCATATGTCCTGGCTCCAGCCTGCCCCTTGGGGTCCCATCTCTCCCCACTGCCCCAGGCAGCTTCAGAAAGGTACAGCTCTTCATCTCAGGTTCTTTCCTCCAGGGGGTTGGTGCCTTCTTGTGAACTGTCACCCCAGTCACCTACCCTTTGACCCACCTCCTAACTGGGTTGTCAGAGGATGTGCATGGACACAGGCCCCAAGTCTCCAAGAAGCAAGGCTCTTTTGGGCGTCTGAGAGATGGCCAGGATGGCTGAGGGACCATAGTGTGGGGGCTTGAAGTGAAGCTGGACTGATTAGTTTGATGGTCATCTTAAGAATATTATGGGAAACTGCTAAAGGGCCAGGATTCTGATGACCACCTGCCAGGAAGATTATAGAGGACAGTCCTATGAGCTCACTTAATATGTGTAATCCAAACAAACAAACACAAACAAAACTGAGTTCATAGATACAGAGAGCAGATTAGTGGTTGCCAGAGGCAGAGAGTGGAGATGGGTGAAAGGGGTCAAAAGGTACAACTTCCTCTTATAAAATAATTAAATCATAAGGATGTGATGTACAACATGGTGACTGTCATTAATATTAATAATACTGTAGGATATCTTTGAAAGTCGCTAACAGAATAGATTTTAGAAGTTCTCATCACAAGAAAAACAAATTTTATAACTATATATGGTGACAGATGTTAACTAGACTTGTGATCATTGCACGATATCAACAAATATCAGATCATTATGTTGTGCATCTGCAACTAATTAATGTTATATGTCAATTATAACAAAGGGGGGAAAACAAAGTCCTAGGAAGAACAAGATTTTACATTGTTTTTAAATTAATCTGTTAGAATGGTTTCTTTTTCTTATAAAAGAAGACTTTCAGGCATGTTCAATTTGAGAAGAGGAAGCAGATCTCCATCCTGAGTGAATCAGTTATAACAAGTTCATCGATATGGCAGTCTGTGGTTAGTTATTACAAAGTTGGTGAGCAGAGCCAGACTTCCATAAACAACAGAGTTCGCAGCACTGAACACAACCTACGACAAACATTCCTACCTCTGGGACATCCTGTAGCATCCAACTTATAGTGCAACAGTGAGCAATGAATATTTCCCAACTCATAACACAACAGGCCTTGGAAGATGACTGTTACAACAAACCTAAATATTACAGGATAGCTCTTTGCCCTATTTAGTAGACACACTCAGAAATGTAATTTAGAAATTCAATTTTATGATGCTAATTCAGAATAAGCATTTGTTCCTTTAGTTTAAGATTATGGAAGCTGGTGTGCAAACAAGGATCATGGCTCTGCCAACAGGTGGCAGGATGGCTCAGCTAAAACAAAACAAAACAAAACAAAACAAAACAAAATACAAGGATCATGGCTACCCGAATGCTTTGCATTCTCAGAAGCACTTGTGTCAACAACAGCTTCTTCCCACACATTTCCCATTAAGTACCATTGATTTTTTTTTTTTTAGAACCCTTAGTAATTTACAGGTATATATGACCAGCTCTGGAAAACTTGAAAGGGCCTACCATCCACTGAGTGAGGTGGCCATTTTTGTTTCAGGGCCTCTCCCTGGGAAGCATCATAGCCCAGATCACAGAGTGATTTAAAGATGTAAGTGATCAAAGCTCTTCCCCAAAATGTTGCCTGATAAGAAGCTTCAAGGGTTGGCCTCAATCTGCACATTTAAATAGTCTTAGAAAACTCTTGCTTCAAAGCAATGAAATTGATTTGATCGGTGTATTTTCAGGTGGGTAGCAGATCCGTGAATGAAAAGGAATTAACTGTAAATGAGCTATTATGATTCGGGTGTTTTAGGTATATTATTTTGTTTAATCTTTATCCAAAGCCTATATATATGGACAACTATGAGTTAGGGTTAGTGGTAAACCACTATAACAAATAAATTCCCACGTTTCAGTGGCTTAACACAGTAGATTATTTTTCCTTTACGCAAAACAGCCCAATGTGGTTCCAAGACAATGGTATCAATGATGGGGGCGAGCGAAAGGGGTGTAATAATTATTGTAAATGATGCTGCAGTGACATGGGGTGCAGATATCTCTTTAAGATAGTGATTTCATTTCCTTTGGATATATGCCCAGAAGTGGAATTACTGGACTGTATAGTATAACTATTAATTTTTTGAGGAACCTCCATACTGTTTTCCATAGCGGCTGCACCAATTTATATTCCCATCAACAGTGCCCTAGGGTTCCTTTTTCTCCACATCCTTGCCAACACTTGTTGTCTCTTGTCTTTTTTGATAATAGCCATTCTAACAGGTATGAGGTGATTTCTTATTGTGCTTTTGATTTAATTTCCCTGCTGAGCATCCTTTCATATACTTGTTGACCATTTGTATGTCTTCTTTGGAATAACGCCTATTCAGTTCCTCGGCTCATGTTTTTAATCAGTGCGCCTGGTTTTTGTTATTCAGTGATATATGTTTTTTAAATATTTTGGATATTGACCCCTTATCCAATATATGATTTGCAAATATTTTTTTCCTTTCTATAGGTTGCCTTTTCATTTTGTTGATTTTTGTTTTTTAATATTTCATTGGGGAATTGGGGGAGGGGAACAGCGTTGGGGAATCAGGGAAGGGGAACAGACAAGTTGCTGTCTTGTTCTTCAGTTTTCTTGTGGAGTACGTCGCTTCACTGGCCCATGTTGGTATCATCGTTGCACTCTTCCCGGGTGCGGCAGTCGCTCACCGGCCACTGGATGGCCACTCACGGTGGCTCTTGGCAGCTCATACCTGCTGCCAGCCGCTCACACTGGCTGCCAGCCATTCATGGTAGCTCATGGCAGCCCACTGCAGCAGGGGCTGCAGGCTACACCGCCGTTGCCGGCAACTCATGGCAGCCCAGCTCCAGGTGGAGTTGTTGTTCACCATCTTACCTGTAGAGGGCACAGTGCCACTGACCCTCATATGTGGGATCCAAACCGGGGCCCAGCTGCTCAGAGCTGGCGTCCCAAGCCAACTCTTAATTAACGTGCCCCTCAGCCGGCCCATTTTGTTGGTTATTTCTTTTACTGGCAGAAGCTTTTTAGATTGATGTGGTCTTGCTTGTTTATTTTTGCTTTTGGTCTCAAATCCAAAAAATCATTGCCAAGACCAATGTCAAGGAGCTTACCTCCTATGTTTTCTTCTAGGAGTTTTATAGTTACAGGTCTTTCAGTCAAGTCTTTAATCCATTTTGAATTAATTTTTGTGAATGGTGTAAAATAGAGGTGCAGTTTCATTCTTGTGGCTTTCAATTTTCTCAGCACCATTTATGGAAGAGACTGTCCTTTCCCTGCTGTATATTTCTGGCTCCTTTGTTGTAAATTAACTGACCATATGTTTGTGGGGGTTTTCTGGGCTCTCTATTCTGTTCCATTGATCTAAATGTCTATATTTATGCCAATACCATACTGTTTTGATTCTATAGCTTTGTAATATAATTTGAAATCAGGAAGCATGATGCCCCCAGCTTTGTTCTTCTTTATAAGTTCTTTTTATCAAGATTGCTTTGGCTGTTCAGGGTCTTTTGTGGTTCCATACAAATCTTAAGGTAGTTTTTCTCTATTCCTGTGAAAAATGCCATTGGAATTTTGATAGAATTTGTCAATTGCTTTGGGTACTATGGACATTTAATCAATATTAATTCTTCCAAACCATGATCACAGAACATCTTTCCATTTATTTGTCTTTGATTTCTTTCTTCAATGTCTTATAGTTTTCGGTGTACAGATCTTTCACCTCTTTGATTGAATTTATTCCTAGGTATTTTTGATGCAGTTGTAAATAGGATTGTTTTCTTAATCTCTCTGATTGTTGTTAGTGCATAGAAATGCACTTGATTTTTGTGTATTGCTTTTGTATCGTGCAACTTCACTGAATTTGTTTATTAGTTCTAACAGTTTTTTGGTGGAGTCTTTAGGGTTTTCTATATATAAGAACATGTCACCTCCAAATAGAGACCTTTTTACTTCCAATCTGATTTGGATGCCTTTTATTTCTTTCTCTTGCCCAATTGCTCTGGCTGGGACTTCCAATACTATGTTGAATAACAGTGGTGAGAGGGGACATCCTTGTCTTCTTCTGATCTTAGAGGAAAAGCTTTCAGGTTTTCACCTTTGCATATGATAAGTACCACTAACTTTGAGGCTTGTATTTCGTTACAGCTTTAAACTAAGCTGAATCAAAGTTTTGGAGCTTATAACAGGGCTATTCCCTACTTTATTGGAAGGGAGCTGGAGCTAGATAGCAATTCAGAGTCTTTCCCAAGCTAAATGCTTGTTATTCTATGTGCTCCTAACTCTGTTTTTGTTTTACTTGTCTCTTTATGAGTGCAAAGGTGAATTTAAAAATGTTTTATGAGACTTTTTTGAATTAGGGAATCCGTGGACCTCAGCACATGGAGGCCTCTTAGAGGTCATGCATGTCAGCCCGCACAGTAACCCCAGCCAATGGCTGCCCATACTTGACCACCTGCTTAGGCAGGAGGGTTCATTCCATGCCAATACTGATGCTACCAGCCTCCCACTGAACCATCTGACAGTTTTCTAAAAGATATTTTAAGGACATGGAGCTCCTGCCCACAGGCACTGGCAGTGATAACTATCCATAGAGGACCTGGTGTCCCATGCTTTGTCACAATTGAGTCATGGAATGGGCAGCAATGAGCACAGGGTTTTGTCAAAGCTCTGTAGGCGAGTGTGTTCCCAGCCTGAAAAAGGCCTCATTGGGCAAAATGCCTTCAAGAGTGCTCCTGGTCACGGATCTATCAAGAGCAGAATTCTGTTCTGTGTAGTTAACACGGAAGATGCAGCTTTCAGAAAGTGTAAGTGGCCTGGGCAGCCTGCTCTTTCAGGTGTGCCTGACGCACATTGCACAGCTGTGACTCTCAGACCCTTGTGCTTTCTTTTTTTTCTTTCTTTTTTGCCTTTAAAAATGTGAGTTTTACCACCTAAGCTTTCATTGTACACCACTTGTATTTTTGCAGCCTTGCCTATTTAATCCTTGTGTGCTTCCCTTGACATTTTAAGAAACTTTTTTTTTTTTTTTTTAAGATTTTATTGGGGAATTGGTGGAGGGGAACAGCGTTGGGGAATCGGGGAAGGGGAACAGACAAGTTGCTGTCTTTTTGTTCTTCAGTTTAGTTGCGGAGGATGTTGCTTCACTGTTGGTATCGTCATTGCGCTCTTCCCAGATGAGGCAGATCGGTCGCCGGCCTCTGGATGGTTGCTCACCGCGGCTATTGGCAGCTCACGCTTGGCTGCCAGCTGCTCACGCTGGCTGCGGGCCACTCACTGCAGCCTATGGCAGCCCACTGCAGCAGGGGCTGCAGCCTACACCATCGCCGGGGCTCACACAGCCCAGCTCCAGGTGGAGCTGTTGTTAGCTGTAGAGGGCAGTGTCACTGGCCCTCATGTGGGATCCTAACCGGGGCCGCTGGCATCCCAAAACCAGCGCTTAACCAATGCGCCACTCGGCCGGCCCCTTAAGAAACTTTTAATTGACAGAGTTTGCTGGCAAAATAAAAAGAATCAGCTATATTTTTTAAGTGGCTTTGTGGTGAGTAAATCATGCCAACTGCACGTTCTCCATTTGTGTTGTTGAGGCACTTACAGTTGCTCTTGACATTCTAAAATAAGAATGCCATTTTCAGATGTAGCCACTTCTAAAACTTAAGAAGAAGCAAAGCAACGAAGCTGGTGGAACACAGACTTTTCCCAAAATGTCAGGGGGAAAAAAAAAATAATTGAAGAGTAGTACATAAAAGTGAAAACCCTAACTTGATGAATTAGTTATTTCAATCTGGTTTGGTGCTGAGAAATGCTCAGCCACCTGAGCTAGAGCTGGAGAAAACCTCAAAGGAGACAACAGTACAAACGTGTGGTTCACAAATAAGAAAAAATACCACATTTATTTCACAGTTTTAAAAATACTAAATGTGCAGATTATCTGCTTCGAATCCTTTTTGGAGAGAAACGGTAGGTAAATAATTTGTGCTGCATATTTAAACACATGTAAAATAGGAATCAAAGGTCTTGTTGGTAGAACACGCACAGTCAGTAAGCTGACGGCTGCTCCTCTGCCGTTTGTCAACTGCAGAATTATACCTGCTCAAACCAGCACTGATGCCTCTTAAACATGTAATTATGACTTTATGCACTTTGATTGCTAGATCTGAGAAGTGCTGGTACTGTCATCATATGACTGGGTTTTTAGAATAATTGGTGTGCTGTCAAGTCTCCTCAAAGTGGGGGTTGTTGCAGTCATCGCCTTGCTCCCTTGTTCCTAAAAGAACTCCGATCCTGTTCAGGCCTCCGCCCTTGCCCTCCCTGTGTTGGTCCCCACCGGGAGGGGAATCCCAGTTGGTTTTACCTGATTGTTGTGGCTCATTTCAGGTGCCATTGAGTGTTTGGGCATGGGCCCATGACACAGCTCTGGACGTTACACTTAGCGGAAGTCTGCTGGAGGGTTTCTGGAAAGACTTTTGCTTCCAGAAGAAATGTGTAGCATTGTCCCTTGTGCCTCTGCACATTGCTAAGTGTGACAATGAGGCCTGTGAGTATGGCCACAGTCTTATGATCCTTGAGGGAAGCTGTCCTGGAGATAGGACAAACAGCAGATGGCAGAGAGCCTAGAGATGGAAAGCGCCTGGCTTCCTGATGATGCCTTTGAGTTGCTGAATTAACTGATCCTGGAGCTGCTGTTCCTAATACTGTGACTTGTTATGTGAGAATGTTGATGAGGCCCTTTGCTTTAGCTAGCATTTTCTGTTACCTGCCATTGTCATAGATGCATCAATTATTTAAGATGAAACAAAACATAAAACTTGAAAAGAAGAAAGGTTACTACAGCCGTGTCTCATTTATATCCTATCTAAGCGTAATGTACAGCCTAGTCAGTGATGAGAGCGTCCAGCTTAATGCAATTTATCATGAATATGTATGTGTTTATTTATCACTGCCTAAGAGGGGGGACCCTTAGGAAGAGGACTACTATCTTTTAGTGCTAGTGGCAAGTTCTAGTTAGGATACTGGTTTGGCTGCTTTAACAAAAGTGAAATAACAATGACTTTAAAGGTTTGTGAGATTGATTTTTGTCTCTCAAAACCATTTGAGCTGGTAGGCAGTCAAGGAGATGGGTGGCCTGCCCCATGGGGTCATCCCGGGTTTTCTGTCATCCACTAGGATGTCTCCATGTGCATCGGGAAAGCTGGCTCACCACCATACCAGTGACTCAGAGCATGGGCAAGGGGGAAAAAGGAAGGTCAGTGTGGGATTGCACATATTACTTCTGATCACAACTCATTGGCCAGAACGTAATCATATGACAACTAGTTGCAAGGAAGTCTGGGAAATATCTCTAGCTGGGCAACCATGTATCCAGCTAAAACTTGAGTATTCTTTTAGGAAGAAGAAGAATAGACATTGGTGGATAGTTAGAAGCATCTGCCACATAGTGCGTCCTCTGCAGTGAAGAGGAATAATATGACAAAGACAGAGTGCTGGGCGTTATCCTCTGATTGCGAAGCGAGGGTTTGAGCCACGAGGGCTTGGCTCCCTGAGCAGCCTCGAGCCTTGTGCTGCTTCTGACCTGTCCTGGCCTCTCAACCAA
This sequence comes from Aselliscus stoliczkanus, assembly GCA_033961575.1. NCBI lineage: Eukaryota > Metazoa > Chordata > Mammalia > Chiroptera > Hipposideridae > Aselliscus > Aselliscus stoliczkanus. Next base: position 106,951,130 of record CM066735.1, read on the forward strand.
GAGACTTGAACCAAGTGGTATATAAAACCTCTTCAAACTCTGACTTTCTCTGGCATGATTTCATGAGCATTTTATTTCTAGAGTGGGGACAGAGACGGGGCAAACAGAGTGAGTATTTCACATGTGGGTGGTGGGTATTAATACCATTAGAGAAGTACTAACTTTTACTGAGCATTTATTAGGAGCCCGGTACTGTATCTCTACGCATATTAATTCCATTAACCCCTATACAACCTATGAGATGGACTCTATGAATATTCCCATTTCATAGATGAGGAAACTGTGACTCAGTAAGGACTGGAGAAAGGCTCTAGACTTTGCAACTGACCCCTGAGCCCATGCACTTCACTGTGTGGTGTGGGAAGGACTTGACATGAGGTGGGATTTGTGGAGTGTGGCCAGATCAGAAGAGCATTGGGCCTGATGCTACCCTTTATCCAGGGCCAGCTTTGGGACTGATCTGCAGTGTTCCTTGCCCCCCACTAGTTACCCCATAGCCAGGAGGTGGCTGTTGCCATTCCTGTCACATCTGGGCATGACATAATGGGCATGACATCACCCCCTCTCTACCCCAGGGTAGAAGACAGGCTGTTCTTCACGCGGTGAGTACCTGAACGAAAGAGGAGCTCTGAGAGTGTCAGCTGTGGGGCAAAGTGCAGAATGTTCAAGGGGAGCCCCCCCGATAGCTGTTAGGGCTCCTTTAAGGTGTTGTCCCAGCTGAGAAGAGCAGGGAAGCCTCTGGGCTTGCTCCTTTCCTGTATTCCCAAATGAAGCTGGTTCTGGGAAGAGATGGAACCCTGGCCTAGAAAATGAGGGTTGGTCCATGATGTTGGCCTGTCACTCATGCTGACACTGTGTGGTAGCATGGGATCAACCACCTCTCCCTGCTCCGATCTGGAAGTCTCTGGCTTTGTGCCCAGAAGGGACTCCAAGGGGTGTGTTGTCTGGTCTCCTTGGTGGTGGGACTCCTTGGGGCCAGTAGTTGGGGGAGCGAGGCCGTTGCAGCTCACCTGCCTATGGGTGCTGGGCCAACCCTCCCCATGGAGGAGCAGACCGAGACAAGGTGAGAACTCCCGCGCCCATCCCCTATTAGAGGATGCACAGGGGCTGGGCAGCCAGCTCTTCCGGGACACAGCAGACTCACTGTGTGCAGCTATTGAGTGGTGCCTGGACTCCCCCACCTCCCTTCTCTGGCTCCTCTCACTCATAAACGATGCAAACTCTCCTATCACCCCCAATAGTCAGTATAATCTTACTCAGTCCTCTTTCTTTGGTTCAGTCTGTTTTCCTAAAATGCAATTATAAAAGCTCCAGCTCCAATCTGTTCTTCAAGACTGAGCTCTGGCGGAGCCTCCTCGAGAAAACCAGCCCACCCTCTCTGGGCCTGGGTGGGTCCCTCCCCTCCACCATCCCACTTCCCCCAGTGGTACTGGTTTCAAATGGCCTACTGGTCTATTTATACTTACTCATTGGTCCGCTTACCAGACTGTGACCTTTTTTTATTTTTTTAAACTTTTAATTTCAAACATACACAAAAGCAAAGAGGGCTATATAATGCACCGTCAAGGATCTATCACCCAACTTCAACAGTTGTCAACATTTTGCCAATTTTGTTTCATTACTTCCTTCTTACCCCCATCCCCCACCCCCATGATTTTAAAGCAGTTCCTAGATCTCCTATCTTTTTTTTCCATGAATACTTCCATACGTTTCAGAGTGAGCTTCAAGATGGCAGAAACTGTTCCATATCCTGTGTCCACAGCACTTTAGATGGTGCCCGACACCTATTGGCTCTTGGAAAACATGTTGTTTTGAATTGACTGATTGACTAGATGAGCGAATTGGTTTCAACTTTTAGAAGTGAGCCTGCAAATTCGCTGTAATGTGAATATCTGGAATGTGAATAATTGATGGGAGCCCACAGCTTCCTTGGTGCCTGTCCCACTGCCTGGGGTTTCCAGTAGGTGCCGAATCCGTCATCCATCAGACTGTAAGTTTGGTTTATTCTTAGCCAAGTATCTTTGATTTTGCAATTAAGCTCTCCTTTGAGATGACTTTGGACAGGGAACGCTATTAAGAGATAGCTTTTACCTTAGCTTGGTTCATATTTAGTTCACAATTATAGACTTGAGGTTGGGATTTTTGTTGTTGTTTTTTAATTATAATATTGTATTTACTTAGACCAAAATGATTAGGACTTTGATATATATATATATCTCTCAAAGTATATGATACATCTGAAGGATTTTCTTTAATGCCATCTTTCTATTCCTGGTAACGGTATTTTAACTACACAAATGAGAGATAATTGAATGCACATTTTTCTTTCAAGCAGTTGTGGTCATGTGTAAAACCCTAAATTTTGTACACATTGAAGGGGATCCTGAGACCAGAGTCACTAGATGTGGCATTTCCAACTCTTACAAGGTAATAATCAGGCCAGGGCTTGGGCTTTGGAAATCTCTCGTGCTGGGACGGTAGCTTGTAAAAATGCCTTTGATGTGTTCCTTTTCCCTCTTAATTCAGAAATGGTATTTATTATTAACTGGTAAATTAACTTAAATAGCTAGCCATTAACTAGTACTTTTTTTCAAAATTATATTCTAAAATATTTTCTTTCACTGTTCAAATCTGTTTTGGAGTATCTGTTGTCAAGTTGAGTTACAGTTGGCTGGGTTTTCTCTTTGTTTTATTGTTTTCTGTTTTTCATGGGGAATTCAGAGTAGCAATTTTATTTCTGGATTTCAAATATTTTTACCATGTGGGTTTAGCACAGGGGACTAAGGCTGTGCCCAGTAGACATCTGGTGACTAGCCACTGTTATATGTTCAGCCTGGAACATAAAACAATTGTTTCCACTGAAGTATTTATAGGAATTGGATTCTGTCATGATGCCATATTGAGCCTGGAGAGTATCTTTTGCATGAGAAATGATGAGACCTGGGAGATGCTTGAGGATTAGATGTGGGAACCATACTGAATTAGGTCATAGTCCCACAGCACCTCATCCTGCTGAGATGGCAATGTCAGGGACTATATTTTCTGGACTGTGAATGAACAGGCTATAGGGTTTCTGCTATGGGCCCAGAGACCTGGCTGTCACTTCGCATGACTTGGACAAGTCTGATGGAGTATCTAGATGAACGAGTTCATCTAGGGGCATGGGTGCAGACTCTCCCTGGAAGGAACATGCCAGAAGGGACCCACAGATTGTGCGACTTCTTGAGTGGCTTCATGCGCCTCCTCCATAGGAATGGAAAAGGAGAAAGCGCTCTCTGGAGAATGAGGCTGGAGCTTGGGCCAGAGACGGAGAGAGCTCATTGGCTGGTAATTTTGTCATGTCAGGACAGGGCCCAGCAAAAGCTGACACAGATGTTCCAGACTGGAAAACCTGTGGCGAGATGGGGATACCACAGCTGAGTCAGCCCTGAGAAAGGCTCGCCAGGAACGAGCTGTAAACGTGGCTGCCTGCCCTGACAGTTGGAGCTGGGCCGGCAAGTAGAGAAGTGGCCAGTGGCCAGGATTTGGAAAAGGAATCACAGCATGGGGCAGAAGCAGCAGCTCAGGGGAAAGGGCGAGTCTTTGTGTTTTGATGGTGGTACGGGGAGCCGAATGATTCCTCCAGAGCCAGAGAGTACAACAAGGCACCGACGTCTCTGTTGCTGGACGGTAGTTGCTCCCCACGGCCTTCCTGCTCTTTCATACTCTCAGCCCCCATCTTTTTTTTTTTTTTTAAAGATTTTATTGGGGAGTTGGGGGGGAACAGTGTTAGGGAATCGGGGAAGGGGAACAGACAAGTTGCTGTCCTTTTGTTCTTCAGTCTAGTTGTGGAGGACGTTGCTTCACTGGCCCATGTTGGTATCATCATTGTGCTCTTCCCGGGTGAGGCAGATCGGTCGCTGGCCTCTGGATGGCTTCTCACGGCAGCTCATGCTGGGTGCCAGCCACTCTGCTGCAGCCTGTGCCATGGCCGGTCACTCACAGCAGCCCAGCTCCAGGTGGAGCTGTTGTTCACCATCTTAGCTGTAGAGGGCACAGTGTCACTGGCCCTCATGTGGGTCCGAACTGGGGCCCTTTTGCTTAGAGCTGGCGTCCCAAGCCAACTCTTAACCAACGCACCACTCAGCTGGCCTCAGCCCCCATCCTTTTAAAGATCAGATCATAGACTTAGAGACACGATGTCAGTCTGTTGTCAGGAGGGCACACCGAAAACAAGTGGCAAAGCAGGGGATTGTCATTGATCTACTGGTCTCCTTCCCACTATGTCATGGCTCCTCTCAGTCTCTTCCACTGAGGAAGTGTCCCCAAAGAAGATACACCCTAGGGCAGAACCATGAACCCCAGTTCCCACATTGGACATGCATGTGGGTGCACCTGCACACATTGGAGTCCTAGCTCCAGCTGCAAACACAAACATCTTCAAATTCATGTGAATGTTGGATCATGTCATTATGATTTAGCCGTTCTTTAAAAAATAAGAACAAAGCATGGCCTTCCTCTCCAAGTTTTCTAGGGAAATAGGCTCCAGAAGAAGACATGTGTTTATCCTGGTGTTCAGTATTGTCATTCCTCCTCCCCTCTGGCTGTGTACATACTCGCAAGCTGGTCCCTAGCACAAGTGGAGATAATGAGACTTTGACCATTACCTGGCATTTGGTGGCAAAGGAAAGCCAGAAGGGGGAAGGTGCAGAAACTCAGACAGTATCACAGTGAAAGGATTGAGGCCTGTGTCATCAAATGAAAAGCATCAGATATGCAGAGATGTCAGTAGCCTGAAAACTAAAAGCACTAAGGCAGTCACCTGATCCCAGCCATCTGGTTAACGCAACATATCCTCAGTATTTTAAATCTAGAACTAAATATAGCCTCTTTTCCAAAAAGTACTCAGCATATTGCAACATGTAGACAAATGGAGCTTTGCGTGTGGTGCCTGCAGACTAGGATATGGAGGTCTAGACTGTGGCTTAGAAATTCCTAGTAAAGATGCAAGGCATTTCCTCTTTATTGTGTCAGTTCTATATTGCTTTGTATCATGCTCCCAAACCTTAGTGGCTTAAAACAGCAACCATTACATTTCCTTGTGATATGTGGGTGGCCCTGCAATTCTTTCATCTGGGCTGACTCTCCTGATATCCTCCTACCAGTGGTGTGGCTGGGCTGGGTGGTCTGGGATGGCCTCACGCACATGTGTGGTGATTGGCAGGATGATTGTTTGTAGAGAGCCTCAACCTCGGCTCCATGTGGTCTCTCATTCTCCAGCAGTTAGCTGGGCATCTTCACATGGTGGTCTCATTCTTCCAGAAGCAGTAAAGGAGGACAAGCCCCAATGCATAAGGACTCGTTAAGCCTCTGCTTAAAGCTCACTTACTATTATCCCATTGTTCCAAGGCAATACCCATGCCAAGCCTAGAGTCAATGTGGGAGGAGACTCTACAAGGCCATTGATATAGAAAGACATGAATAAGTTCGGGGCCATCACTTCAACAAATCTACCATGCTATCACCCTGAGATTTAACTCAGCAGGTAGCAAAGTTTTCACCTAATGCCCACGTGAAAATAACTCTGAATCATCTTGCGGTTCATCCTTGTATGAAAAGGCAGTGTCAGGTAAAACCATAGAAAGAGGACTTAGTAGTTCTAATAACCTTCCCTGCCAGTATGTGGGGTGGAAAATCCCCCGCATAGCTGGAGGCAGGAAGTGGTTGAGGTACCAGACCTGGCCCAGCACCAGAAGGAAGGCCCTCACCTCCCACCCCAAGCACAGAGCGACCACAAGGCAGGTCAGGTCTCTGAGCTCAAGCAAGAGACACCACCAGCCTCAGAAAACACGGGTGAGGGATTGCCTGGGGCCAGCAAGGTTGTTTCCTAGGCCCCAGGTGAGAGTCTGAAGACAGCATTTGAGGGAGCTCCAGAGGGAGAGATGTGGACAAGAACATGGGAACGTTCAATATTCACATACCCGGAGTAACCAACAAACAGATTATTCCTGTTTCCCAGGAGGAGGGAAGCAGCAGCAAAGTGAACTGATAGACGATGAGTAGATAATAAAGCTTGTAACAACCATTTTCTTTTGAATGTCTACCATACTCTGGGGTTTGTACTTAGTCTTTAATTTCGTGCTCACAACCTCCTGAGGGACTTGGTCCCATTTACAGATGAGGAAACTAAGTCTCAAAGAGGCTAAGTCACTTGGCCTATGTCACCGAGCTCAATGTGCTGGCCTAGGTCTGTCTGACCCCATAGGTCTGCTGACGGGGTCCACAAGAAAAAGCAGTTGTAGGCAGCAAGGCCTGCAGAACGATCGCACCAGGGGAACTCTGAAAGGCCATCTCCCAGCAGGAACACTAGAAGGTGTTCATGTAAAGGAAACGGAGAGCCTTCCAAAGATGGCATTAGCCTCAAAAGAAGGCAGTAACAGAAGGGTAAGGTAAGCCTAAAGGAAACTGCCACCACATTTATTGTTGGGGGTACAGGGGCCCCCCGTACCTGTGTGTGTGATCTAATCTTCACCCGTACACCCCATTCATCTTCCCCAAATTGAAAGCATCATCTTATAAGAAGGTCATTGATAAAGTAGAATAAATCCAATCAGAAATGACTGAGATGATGAGAAACCAACAAGCTCTTTAACCAGGAGCTGCCAGCCATCTTCGAGTACCTGAGAAGTTGGCACAGGCCAAGCGTTAACTTGTTCCATGTTGATCCACAGGTGGCAGCTAGAATCGGTGTGCAGACCCATGGGGGAAGTGCTCTAACTCCTAAAAAAGAACTTTAGAGGCACAGAGATCTTGTTTTGTATCTTGTCACCACCACCTAATAACCTTGTGCCCTTGAGTTTGGGTTTTCTGCCTGTGTATTAGAAATGCACATGCCTGCTATGTAAATGGGGTGATGTCAAGGGCCCCACATGGTGGCTGGCTCACACTGCTCATGCATGGAACCCTAGGGACAGATGGTTTTGAGCAGCTAGGAGTTGCTGTTTCCTGGAGGAGCAGAGTGAAGGCTGGAGGCTGCCAGGTAGGAGGCTGCCTATGGGCTCCCATCCTGGGTGCAGGAGTGGCTGAGGGAGACATAGCCCATCCATGTGGGGTATGTTTTGCAGGGAGTTGTTTATGGTTGAACCATCAAATGAGCATCACCAAGGACACCCCAAGTTCAAGGATACAAGAGAGTGGACTATGACAATTCCCAGAAGCCTCAGGCCAAGAACTTGTCAGGCTGGGTTAGGGGCCCAGAGCCACCCAGGCTTAACACTTTATACTTACGATTTGAGTTCACCACCCTCAAGTGCTCACCCTCTTTGTTGCCACAGGAGGGAACACCTGCAGCATGTCAGTCAGATGAGCCCACATTCTGTCTCCTAGGTGACTTCGGCCTCATTGGGGGTTCAGTGCAGAGGTCCTGGCCATCACCCTCACCAAGCATGGATTCTGCCCAGCTGCCGTGGGGTCTCTGTGTATCCTTTCAAACACCCTCAGGTGGAGGCTATCGGGGGGTTGAAATTTTGGAAAGAGAACAACATTTAATTGGGGCTCCAAATTCTTAAACCCTGGGTGGACTCAGCCAGAGTGCTGTGTTGTTTTAGTCAGAAATGTCGGAGAGCTTATGAGGCTGGCGAGTCCTCCCCTCGGAGCGAGGAGCAGAGTGTCTTCTGGAGGAGGTGCCTTGGGACACTAGACGCTGGCCCTTGGTCAGGGGCAGTGACTAAAAAGACAAAAGCAGGGCCGGCCGAGTGGCGCATTGGTTAAGAGCTGGTTTTGGGATGCCAACAGCCCCGGTTCGGATCCCACATGAGGGCCAGTGACACTGCCCTCGACAGCTAACAACAGCTCCACCTGGAGCTGGGCTGTGCGAGCCCCGGCGATGGTGTAGGCTGCAGCCCCTGCTGCGGTGGGCTGCCATAGGCTACAGTGAGTGGCCCGCAGCCAGTGTGAGCTGCCAGTAGCCGCGGTGAGCGACATCCAGAGGCCTGCGACCAATCTGCCTCACCTGAGAAGAGCGCAATGACGATACCAACATGGGCCAGTGAAGCAACATCCTCTGCAACTAGACTGAAGAACAAAAAGACAGCAACTTGTCTGTTCCCCTTCCCCGATTCCCCCCTCCCCCAATTCCCCAATAAAAACCTTAAAAAAAAAAAAGACAAAAGCAGTGCTCATCTGAAGGTGTAAGATTGGGATCTGTTAACAGATATGCCGGATGTGCAGGCTCAATTGGGAGGGACACTTGTATTTCCGTTAATCTTTTAGCAAATGTTCTCTTTGGTAGAAAGTCTGACATATTCCTTAAAGGAGTGGTTGTCAAACTCCCCTGCAGGGCCTTTGGGAATGGGGGTGGGGACCAAGGAGCTCCAGGGTGCTGATTCCTGCTTCATGCCCTGCAGATATGCTTTAAAAAACAACAACCCAGCTTTATTGAGATACAATTCATATACCATACAATTCACCCAAAGGATGCAATTGGGTAACTGTTAGTATATGCACAAATTTATACACCCCTGCCACATCCTTAGATGAGCTTTTGTCTGATCGTGTCTATCGGGGCTCTGAAGGAGGTTGTATTTGAAGGAGGAAACGATTCTGCCTCTAAAATCAGGTTGGAAATGACTGTTTTAATCTTATTGTAGTTAAAGATCCTTTTCTGAAGAGAATGTGATTTTCAAGTTCTATTTCAAACGCCAGTGAGAACCAGGAAATAAACTTGGTACCTAAGACCTTGGTACCTAAGACTTGGTACCTGAGAGAAAAACCCTTAGCAAATTCACAGAAGGGTCATTTAGGGCCTCATTTCCCATTTTTGTCTTTTAAGTGCTTTTGCACAGTACAGTTCTGAGGTGGTTCCAGGAAATGAGAATGGGTGGGTGGGGCTGCAGCGAGACCTGTGGATGCAGCTGAAACAGCTCATTGGTCAGGATGGAGGGAGGTCTCTAATTAGCACAGGAACTATTTAGCAGAGGAACAAACCCAGTGGCACACCCAGCCGCCCCTAAAGGCATCAATGTGGGACTCGACTCATGACTGTGATTGATGTTGAGGTTAATGATAACAATAAAAAAGACCAGACTCATCTTAGCAAAATGTTCATCAAAAATGTTTGCAGATTTAGAAGTTGGAGGTCAGAATGGGGTGAGCATGAGCGGGTCCCTGTAAAGACTTCTTTGTCTAGCCCACTGGAAGAGCTCAATAAACTTCCTTTACATTTTTCTTTGGAAAGGTCATGCTGTAAAGTATCTCATTCCCTGATATCTGATAAACCATTCATGAACTGGTTTCCTCTTATTAATTTGAAGGGCATATTCCTTTTTTTTTTTTAAAGATTTTATTGGGGAATTAGGGGAGGGGAACAGTGTTGGGGAATTGGGGGAGGGGACCAGCCACGTTGCTCTTCAATCTTCTTTGTGGAGGGTGCCAGTTGCCATCTGGCTTCCCGGTGGCAGCTCGTGGCCTCTAAGCTCAAGGTGCTGTGTTCAATCTTAGTTGCAGGTAGGCATAGCCACCATCCCATGCGGGAGTTGAACCTGCAGTCTTGTTAAGAGCTCACGCTCTATCCTCTGAGCCATTGGGGCGGCAGCTCAGCTCAAGGTCCAAGTTCAGTCTTAGTTGCGGGTGGGCATAGCCCACCACTGAACAGGCAATCTTGTTGTTATACCAGCTGAGCCATCCTGCCACCTGTTAGCAGTTCAGTGACAGCTCAGCTAGGATACAGCATTCACTGGCCCATGTGGGAATCGAACCGGCAGTCCTGTTGCTCAGAGCACGCACTCTAAGCCAACTCTTAACCAACTGAGCCACTGAGCCACTCTGCCAGCCCTGAAGGGTGCATTCTTTTTTTTTCCTATTTATTTATTTATTTATTTATTTATTTATTTATTTTTAATTAGCTTCAGGTGTACAACAAAGTGCAATAGTTATACTTTTTACCCGTCAAAGTGACAACCCCCCCTCCCCCAATTCTCCCCCACTCCTCCCCCCATATCATACTATCTATTACAATTCCTTTGACTCCCTTCCACCGTATAATCCATATCCCATAACTATCTATATATTCAATTACAGTTGGTATACAATATTATACAACATCAATTTCAGGTATACAGTGCAGTGATCAAGCCTCTACTCCATCCATGAAGTGGTCTCCCTAACAAAACATGTGACCATCTGACACCCCACAAAATTTTAACAACACTGTATTCCCCGAACTGTCTTTCATATCCCTGTGACAATACTGTAGTTACCTATTTTTGCTGTCTAATCCCTTCCCCTTCTCCCGCATCCTCACCCCCCTCCCAACTAGCAACCCTGTTTTTCCTCTATATCTATGAGACTGTTTCTGTTTCTTTTGCTCATTCATTCAGTTTTTCAAATTCCACATGTAAGTGAGATCATATGGTATTTGTCTTTCTCTGACTGATTTATTTCACTCAACATAATAGTCTCTAGGTCCATCCATATCGTTGCAAATGGTACAATTTCATTCTTCTTTATAGCGGAGTAATACTCCATTGTATAAATGTACCACAGTTTCTTAATCCAGTCATCTACCGATGGGCATTTCGGTTGTTTCCAAGTCTTGGCTATTGTAAATAGCGCTGCAATAAACATAGGGGTGCATATATTTTTTTCGAATTAGCGTCTTGGATTCCTCTGGGTAGATTCCCAAGAGTGGAATTGCTGGGTCATACGGCAGTTCCATTTCCAGTGTTTTGAGTGAAGGGTGCATTCTTGATAGGCCTCATCTGGGGGCAAAGACACAACCCATAGCATGCTATTGTTCTCCCACTAGGATCCACGCTGCCCCGCCAGAGGCCTGGGCTAATGGGTCTCTTTTCAGTTGACAAACTCGGTTTCCCACCTCGGAACACATGTTTATCGCCTCTGCTTTCTTTATCCACAGGACATGTTCCCGATTTGAGGTGAAACCATGAAGAGGAGATAGAGGCAACAATAATGCTTTTCCGCAATCGCTTCTTGCTGCTGCTGGCCCTGGCTGCACTGCTGGCCTTCCTCAGCCTCAGCCTGCAGTTCTGTGAGTCTCCTATGCTGCCTGCTGGTGGGAGGGGAGAGGGCTTCATTCTGAAATAGAGGGCCCTCCAGACAAACGGGTAGGCCCAAAGCCTTTGTTTTTCAAATGAACGATGAGGTTTAAAATGAGTCTTTTTATTACTGGTGCTATTGATGGATGGTTGGGAGTAGGAATCTTAAACCGCTGAGCAGTTGTGCTGGGTGTCTTTCTTGGCTGTGCAGAACAAAAGTGCTCACTGGGCCTTGTGATGGGTTTTTGGCTTCAGCACAGATTCCTAAACTGCCTGGTTATTTCCGGATTCTTAGGTTCCTGAGGCGAGACACTCAGTGGCCCAGTTTGTTTTCTTGTCATGCCAAGCTACGCTGAGCAGAGACGTTTGGCCCATTGGCTGGTTCTTTGAGGGTTGGGTGTCTCTCTTATGTTCAGTAAGCAGTGGAGCATTGTTGGGGAGGGTGGGGAATTTGGTCACCAGGAACAAGTTCAGCCCCCTGGGTAGCAGGGACTGTGCGTGGTAAGGGAAGAGCATGGCAGAGGAAGCCAGGCCACAGACCTCATCACCCGTTCTTTGCCTTTCCCTGGGAGCCTGTGCTCAGGTGGGATCCCATGTCTATGCACCCCAGTGCTCCCCCAAGAATAGCCATCCTTAAACACAGATCCAACCCTGGCACCTCCTTGGTTGTAAGCCTTCAGGAGTGGGTCTCGAAGGCCTTTAACCCTCCTGTGGCCTCTCTCTCACCTTGGACTTGACACAGCGTTGCCGACTTGCTTGGCATTCTCTCCATATCCTGGCTCCTCTGCCTGGAGTGCTCCCCTCCTCACCTCCCTCCCTTCCGCTCCAACAAAATGGTTCACTCAGCCCTTTTCTCCCCCAGGAAACTTCCATGACCTCCCCCCCGCCACCCCCCAGTCTGGTGCTTCTTTGATGTACATCTAGAATGTTCTGAACCCGTTCCCCTCCTTTCACGAACCATGCAGTATCATTGTTTTCAGTTCTCGTATCTTTTCTTCCTACAAGACTGTCTAGTATCTGAGAACAGGGGCCATGTTCTGTTTCCCTCTATCACCAAGAAGCTGCACTGCCAATCACACAGTAGGTGTTTCATGAGTGTTTGTGAAATGAATGAATGCATCTACACCTGCTCTGAAAAGCAGGCCCACCTTCATTCCCTTTCCTTCCGGTGCTGTGTGTTTGAAGCTGACAAAATGTCTGTGCAGTGCTGGGAAATGTGTTTCTGCTGTCGCCTACATCCCCTCCCTTTTACCTCCTCACCCTGATGGGTGAGAGACAAGTGGTTGGCACCCATCACCACCTTAGACGGCTCTGTGAGGAGGTGGCGTTTCTGCCGCAGCTTGAATGACGGAAGATGAGCAGCTGGCTCAGCGAGTGGGATGTTTTGCGTGCGCTGCGGAACGTGGGAAGGAATTGGCATTTGCAATCAGTGGTTTGAAGAGAGGGGGCTTTGAGCCTGTTTCCCTGATTCACCTCCAATTTATGACAGATTCCATGCACTCATCTGATCTGGTGCATGTGACAGCCTATTTCTAGTAGTAAAGAGAATTTAAAATATTTATTTTAATCCTTCCAGAATGGGAAAAGAGGTCAAGAGAAGGTGGGGGCATAAGCAGTTTAAAGACACTCCAGATGGTTAATCAACCGTAAAATCTGAATCCTTTTCAAAAAGTGTGTCAGGGCTCTCAGTTTAATTGTTTATAACTTTTCATTAAAAATATTTTCATGCTTTGGTTGGAAAGGTAAGAGGTCATCATCAACATTGATTTCTCGTTCTGAGAAGCTGACAGGATCTGAGACGTGAATGGGGGTTACTTGTGTTTGCTACGTTTCTTTTGCATGAGGTGGTTTCCACGTCACTGAATTGGCCTGTGTGTTTTGCTTATATAACTCTTGTGAAAGTCCCTTCTGTTTTAGGAGAGGCAATATTCAGCCATACTTTTCTAAAGGAAAATTTTGCAGGGTAAATTAGCCTGCCTGGGTCAGAGCTCTTTCTTCGTGGATACGCTGGAGTTCGGAAAGACATAAGATATGGATGCTCTTACTGCCCTTCTACTTCTAGGTAAACTGTAACTTTGGGATTTACCCATTTCTGTGGAAATGGAATTAATTGCTATATTTGTTTAATTGCTTTATTGGTTGCTAATTATTATGGTGTTAGAAACTCACTAATTCATAATACAAAGGTGTATGCTTAAATAACACGTTTTCACCCTTACCCCGAAATATGTGGACTTTTTCTTCATTTCTTTTGACTAATTTTTGAGTACTAAATTAGCACATATATCATTTTAGGAAATATATTTAAGGCAATCAAATATAACTTCGTTTTCTCATGCTTTAAGTAAACCGTATAGTTTTGCTTTCTGCCGTGATTATGTATTTGATTTTGTCTTGGTGGTTTGCTTTTTCTAATGTTTTGAACATGAGAAAGTTATAACCCAGTTTACAATTTTAAAAATCAGGTTGTTCAAATAAGAATTTCCCTTCCTTTTGATACAGAAACTATGTCTGTGAACCCACATATATTTATTAAGTGCTTATGTGTGGGACATTTTTCTATACTGTCGAGGTAGAGAAAGGATATAAAAAAGATTAAGACACCGTTCACAGAATATGTTTATTTTAAATGGTACTAATTACTTGCTGTATGCTAATAGCCTTTCATGAAAATTATTCATTTTGTAGTTTCAAGTCCTTGATGTTTTTGAGTTTTGAAGTAGGAACGTTCTGAAATCCTTGATATTGAAATTGTACAATAGATGGGAGCAAGTATGGCATAAATATCTTTATTTGTTCTAGTTACAATAAGTACAAGTGGAAAAATAACATCTCAAATTGAGGGACTCCTTCGGTGTAACCGGGAAAGATCATTAGGATGTGAGGACTTGCGAAGAATCAGTTGGGTTTTCTTTCTCTGCTCATTTGTAATCATCCATTTTCTTGCTCCAGCCGTCTTTCTTTAGCGCTTATTTTATGCTCATTTCACTATATTCCAACCGGCGTTCCCAAAATGGCAGCATGACAGGGACAGGCAGGCTCTGGAGTCACAGCCTGGGATTTGAATGGTGCTCTGCCACTTAGCAGCCCTGTACCCTTGGGCAAGTTCAACCTCCTGAAGCCTCTATTTCTTCTGTAAAATGAGATAATTGTTGTTATAATAATTGTTGCTTGGCAACGCAGAGAGCTTGTGCGAAAATCCTTGGTTCTTGAAAGCATAGTCAACCTAAACCTTTTAACAGTCGTACGGAATCCTGTCACAATGCACCATCCTCAGAAACCAGGGCTCTTGGTGTTTCGAAGGCTGCTGTGGCTTGTGTTACTTCAACCGTGTGTGTGTGTGTGTGTGTGTGTGTGTGTGTGTGTGTTGCGTGGTGGGGGCTTTAGAACTATATCGTACATTTATTTGGTTTTGATCAGAACCCATTGGCCATGGTAGAGGTCAATCAATACTGGGCACATGGCCCCTAAATCTGGAGGTCACCTTCTTGGGCACGGCCCCAGTTGAACAGAGTGGGTTCCAAGAGACCTGTCCAATGTGGGCTGGAGATTCAGACCCTCAGGCCAAAGAAGGGAGGGTTACCCTGCAGAAGGGAAAGCCAGGGTTGTCTTCGGAATCTGAAGCACCTTTCTGCAAAAGGAGTTGGGCCTGTTCAGTGACCATGGAAACACCCTTCAGTTAAATGGCAGGTGCAGCTTCCTAAAAGCCAGCATTGTGCAGAGGTGGGATGGGTGGTGTGCCAACTCTGGAGCGTCACTCTCTGAAGAATAGTACACTGTTAGGCAGGTCATTGCGCCTGATCCCATTTATGGCTTTGTGTATTTGATGCTCCTCGTTGATCCCATGTCATGAGTGTGCACGACTTTGTCCCTCAGCAAATGTTCCTTGAGTTTCCACTGTTTGCCAGGCCTTGGGCTGGGAGTTTAATCTCTCCAGGGCCACAGGAGCCCTGTGTAGTGGAGGAAAGCCAGTCGCAGACACTTGGAACAGTGTGCCGCCTGCTGGGATAGGTGAAAGGTGGCAGCACAAGGATGTGGGAAAGAACCTGGACTCTGGAGCCAGACTGCCTGGACCGAATCCCTGTCCTCTGCGTACCAGCTGTGTGACCTCAGGCACATCATTTACCCTCTCCATGCCTCAGTTTTATCATCTGTGAAATGGGGATAATGAGAGTTCCTATTTCATAGGGTTGGTAAAGGATTAAGGAAGCTGATATTTACAGAACACCTAGAGCAGTGCCTGGTACCTAGTAATCACTAAATGCATATTTGTTACATAAAGTGAATTAGAGATCACTTATGGCACGGTGATATGGGAGGATTGAGGACAAGCTAATCCAGCTGGGGAGGTCAGGGAAGACCCCCAGAGGAGGTGACATTTGAGCTTCATCCCCGAGGGATGAGTAGGAGTGGGCTGAGGAGGAAGCTGGGAAGAGAAGGACCAGGCTGGTCACCTGTTTAGCTGTGGACGTGCATAGAAACCAGGGCCACCTCCATCATTATACTGTAGCTCGAAGGTGCAGGGAGCCACGGAAGCAGGAAAAACACCATCACATTTGTGTCTTGGATGGACCACAGTCCATTACAATCGAGTGTTTGCCAAAGTGTGGTTTCCTGAGCACCTTGATCAGAGTGGCCCAGGGAGCTTCTTATAAAAACAAAAAGAGAGAGCACATTTTGGGCTCCTCACTGCAGCTCCCAATCGTGGTGGAAGTGAGACCCGGAAATCTGCATTTTTAACAAGCTCCCTGGGTGAATCGAATGAACACAAACTTGGACACTACCTGTTCAGAGGCTGGTGAGGAGGTGACGCTGGAGGCAACTCGGGGGCACGTAGGAGTCTGGCTCAGGCAGCGCAAGAGACACGTCCTTCACCCATCCTTTCATGCATTCATTCACATAAACGACTTATCTCCATGCGGGATACGTGTGCCGAGGGCTGAAGGAAATGCCCCGAACGTAGAGCGGGAGGTCCACCAGGTGGGGCTGGCTGATGGCTCCCTGGATCTGGACGGAGAGGCCCAGGGAGAGCGCTTAGAGCAAGAGGAGATGCAGGATAAGGTCCAGACAACTGGATGAGCTGGGGGCCGAGCAGGAGGAAGAGCTGGGGGGAGTCGATGGGGTACATAGGGGTCCTTGGAGGCACTGAAGGCCCAAATGGGTGCACTGTGAATGGGTGTGGTATGGATTTCAGGGGCTGATCCTAAGATGACCCTGTTCAGAGCCTCTGCTTGGGGACATGGTGTGCACTGCTCATGAGCCCTGGCTTGGGAAGACTGGAGCTCCCAGGAGCAAGTGCTCCAGACCGACAGCCTGTGGATTTGTTGTGTTTGGCCCAACCAGTGTTTTCACATTTTAAAATTTATTTACTAATGTCTTAAAACTAGGCGATTTCACATAAAATTCCAGCCCCTCTTAAAAACCAGACTGTCCAGACAGCCGATGCCCACAGTCCCTGAGCAGTTGGTGGGGGCCGCCCCCTTTAGGGAGAGTGCCGGCTCTCTGATTCCCCACAGTCCCCACCGCTGAGCCCTGTCAGCTCTGGAGTGTTTGTCTTGTGGTGCAGATGGAGGGGAAAGAGGACCCCACAAAGATGAAATCTGGGCAGAGAAAGGAAGAGGGGCCGTGAAGGAGGCAGAATAGCAGCAGAGAGGTGGGGCCCTGACCCCAGGGAGGCAGGTAACTGCCCCAACTTCTCAGGTGGGCAGCTGGGGAGCCCCAGCTTAACTCTGTGTGTGTGTGTGTGTGTCCAATAGTTCCCTGGCACCTTTGTTTCCTGCAGAGCCATCATTTTCCTGTAGCCTTCAGCCCCCATATCCCCTCCCTTCAGCTGCTTTGGATCTGGCGTGCGCTAGGAAAGAGAATAACCATGCTTGGTGGAACAGTATATAAATTAAAAGAAAATTGCCTCTGAGTAGGAGAGCAAGGAGCCCATGCAAGGTGCCTGAGTGTTGAGACACTCCCCTTGCCTTGGTCCTTCAGACCCTGGCATGGTCCTTTAAGGCCATGGCATACAGTGGTAGGGATTTTGCTGAGGCACAAATTTGGATATGCGATTGAGCTCCTCCGCTGCTGAGCAGGCCTGGTCCTGCCATTCAGCTGCGGGCGCTTTTACATTCTCTCCCCTTCGTCAGGTGTAAATGTTATGGACAAAAGCATGTGCCTGGAGTAATTGTGAACTTAGGGATTGATGAAGACCTTAATATGATTTGGTAGCAAAGGCTTGGAGAGGCAGCCCTTAGGATGCCAAGGCTCTGATATATTGTCTACTCTATTTTAAGGGCCACAGTAGGGTACCTCCCGGATTTTTATTTTGGTGAGTTGGAGTCAAAAAGAATAAGGAATTAAAAATGAGGGCTTGTGGGCCAGCCGAGTGGCGTGGTGGTTAAGCGCTGGCTTGGGAAGCTAGCGGCCCCGGTTCGGGTCCCACATATGAGGGCCAGTGACACTGCCCTCAAAAAAAAAAAAAAAAATGATGGCTTGTACTTTTAACCCAAGAATTCTATCATAATGTCCCCATATCATCATTACTAACATTTTTTATTTAGTATTTTTTAAAATTAATTTTGATCCCTTTTTTGGAGATTTATTTTCTAATTTCTGAGTTTTCTCTGAATACTTCATGTCCAACTACCATGTAGAGTTAAGGATCTGTGGATGAAGAAAATTCTGTAGATAAATGACAAAATTAAGTCTTTCATCACAAATCAGCTTTCATCACAACGTCTTAAGCTCATGTAATTATATGGGAGGTAGAGAGAGCATCATGTAACAGGCCCTTGCACAAGCTAAACTGGGCACATTTATGTCTGTGGGTCATTTCCAGTTTTCTTCCAGGTTGGGGACATTATTTCTTTCTCTCCCTCTCCCTCCCTGCCTTCCTCCCTCGCTCCCTCCCTGCCTCCCTCCCTCCCTCCCTTCCTTCCTTCCTTTTGTGTTTCGGTCTTAGAGCATTTCTCCTAAGAACAGATGAGAATATAGAGATGTACGTTCAAAGATGTTTATTGCAGCCTTGCTTATAATAGGAAAAAGTGGGAAGGCAACCAAAGTGTCGAACAGAAAATACTCCTGCATCCATTACCCGTGATTACATAGACCTATCTGAATTGACTCGGTAGGTTGTCTATAACATATTAACTAAAAGGACATATGGTACTTTCATATAGGGGTGTGTGTGTGTGTGTGTGTGTGCGCGCGCGCGCGCGTGTGTGTGCGCATGCACAGGCAGTCAGTAGGATTGATAAGAGGGGAATCGACCCTTTAGAAGAGCAGACACTGGCAGGGCTAGTTAGCAAAACTAGAAAGTGTTAGTAAAAGTAGTCAGTGAATTGAGAGTATCTGCAGATCCCCGACTGTATGAAGAGACAGAGAAAATAGGAGAGAAGACTTCAGGCTATGTTTACATTGCAGTAACACCGAATGGGGAATGGGTGGGGACACAGGTGGGGTTGCACCACCGGTCCTGACCAGCTGGGAAGGGGGCACTCCCTGTTGTCTTGGCAACAGGACTCCTTCTCCAAGCTGGAGAGAGAGAGAGAGAGAGAGAGAGAGAGAGAGAGAGAGAGAGAGAGAGAGAACGTTCACCTTAGAGTAAAATAAGTGGCAATCAGAGGCGGAGCCCTTGACAGCAGCCCACCTTGGGGAAAGATTGGAGGGGGCAGTCTGTGAAGCTGATCTGGAATGAGGGCTTGAATAAGAGGGTGAAGTCAGGTGTGCACATAAACAGAGCTCTGAGGCCATCGCATTGTCCTCCCTGCCAGTGCGGCCTCAGCACAGGATGCCTCACAGGGGCCCAGCAGAGCCAGGCTGCCCCTGGGGCGAGAGAAACAGGGAGTCAGCCATGATACATGGGCTCTCTGTGATGTCTGTGGTCCGGCTCTAACATCACCTGTGTCACCTGTGGCCCTCACTGCCTCCCTCCCTCTTTTTTCTATATCATCTGAGGTGCTGGACCCCACTGGCCAGGGGTCTGCCTCTTGAGGAGCCTGGAAGCCAACCAGAGCTCTGTCTCCCCAGCCCCAGGTATCTCCCAGAGGGTGGGATGCCTGGTCTTTATAACATCCAGATACCGTATTTCCCCCAAAATAAGACCTAACTGGAAAATAAGCCCTAGCATGATTTTCAGAGTGCTCGTAATAGAAACCCTACCCCCAAATAAGCCCCAGTTAAGATCGTCAGCCAGACATGACTGTATTTGAATAAACATAGATTTTTATACATGAATAAATGAATAAAATGCATCTTTTGGAGCAAAAATTAATATAAGACCCGGTCTTATTTCCAGGGAAACACAGTACCTGAAGGCACAGGCCCCTCCCTTTGCTGCATTGTCTCTTTTACTAACATGGTCTCCCCAGAGCTCTCCCACCCACCCAGCACCTCTGTCTTTTGACCCATTTCACAGAAGGTGCACGACTTCCTGGGCAGTTGGTTTGGTGGCCTCACTGGGGTGCAGGTGTTTGAGACAAAGGAAACTTATTTGTTCCTCTTGGGGAAGAGGAACAATAGTGCCTCTGTCACCATTCCCACGAGAGCAGGGACAGAAGCACAGGATTAATCTCTGGCAGGACATCCAGCCACACGTACATGCTGAAATGTTCACTCTGGGTTTCTCTGGGTGATAAAATTAGGGGTGATTTTCATTTCCTTTTATACTTTAGTGTTGAGTGGCCATTTTGGATGAATATGTGTTTATCTGAATTGCAAAGACCCCTTTTCATTTTGAAAAAAAAGAAAAATCTCAAGGGTTTTCAAACTGGACATCTGCCTCCAGGTACATTGGGGTCTTAGCCTGAGTCCACCGACATCTGCATTGTCTCACGTGGTTTCAGGGGTCCTGTGAACCCCCAGAAATCAAATTCAAAAGCTTGCGGATGCAGTTCTTTTTCAGGGGTAAGGATCAGTAGCTTTTATCAGATTCTCAAAGATGAGGCGGAGGGGATCTAGGCCCTGAGATAGTTACGGATGGCTGAGGTTCTTTTCACAGTTCTTTTTTGGGGCCTGTCCTGGACATCTTTGTGATGTGTAGTTTCTATCATGATTTGGAGTCCTTGGTGCCTGCATCATCCAACCCAAAGGACCTTGTTAGGCCAGTTACTAGTGGTCCCAGAGGGGTGTGAGGTTTCCTGGCCTCCTTGGGAAGCCGCAGGGGGGCTCCAGCTCAGGCCATAGTGGGACCCCTGCCCGGACACTCTGGCAAGTCCTGTGGACTCAAGTCTCAAGTGGCAGGTGTCAGAGGGTCAGGCAAGTCAGAGATAAGAACTTGGGAACAGCTTAGGGCAGAAGCTGAACCCCAACCACACCAGCCACCCCTGCTATGGCTCCCTGGCTTCTTGAATGGGATCAGGCACCAAAAACTAGATTCTTACCTAATAGTGGTTCACCATGAAGCAAAAACAAGCAATAAAGAATGATTAAGAATGAGGATAACAGGAAGGGTTGGCATTGTATTGTGGCCCAAAGTGGATAGATCAAAAAGGAAACTGTGGATTCAACTGTTTGATCCATCTTGTTACATAAAACCAAGTCTCTCAAAGTATACAAATGTGGACTTGACTTTTCACATTGCACGTGTAAACACAATTCTACCTCTGCCTTTAAAAGCGAACGACCAAAGGCAAATAGCAAAACTGCGGGCTCTGGTGTTGTGGTTCTGGTTATTTGAGAATTATACACAGCCATGTTTATATCAGGGCATGGCGAAGCAGAGTGGGTGTTTAAGACAGCTCGGTGGGTTGAAGAGCACTGAGGGAATTGTGGGAATTGCCTATTAGAACAAATCATTATTCCCTGGCAGGCCGGTGAAGGAGTGAGAACTCAAGAGCCTTCTGGATTATTAGGAGGAAGAAGTTGGAGAAATCAGGTGACAGCACTAAGAGTCACTTTACAGATGAAGGAAGGGAGGCATAGCAAGGCAGGAATACTTGAACCCAGCTCTTTATGACTCTGTGACCCGTGCCCCACGCCGCCTCCCCGCATTCAGAACCACGGACAGCTGTAGCAGCAGAGGTGACTAAGGACAGACTGTAGTGGCACTGGAAAAGAGGAGTCCCAAGGAAGCGGTGACTGCCATTCCCTAGGGAGGTAACCAGACCAGGGCTGAGGTCCGAATAAGGGTGAGACAGGCTGTGGAACTAGGAAGTAAAATGCAGATGGTGGGGCCACACCTTGGCCCCATAAGGTTCTTTGCTGGTACCGTCAGTGGTGTGTCTTGTGGGGCAGCATAACCCAGAGCAATGGAGACAGAGTTGAGCCAACACTTGGGCACACCATGCTCACCTTCCTGGGACACCTGTGGATCCCGACACCTAACTTTAACCTGCCAGGGTGTCTGTGTAATCAGAGGAAGAGCTGACAGCTACACGACACATGTGCAGATACAGTGGGAGGCAGCATGGGGCAGGGATGGCAGGAGGCAAGGGTTTGGAGGCTGCCTGACTCCCTGTAAAACTGGTTCTTCCATGGAGGGAAGGCCCTCTTCCCAGCAAAGGGCCTTTATTGGCACGGTTGGCTAGTGTCAGGTCCCCATCCCTGGAGCAGTCAGCATGGCAAGGACACGATCCTGGAGGGCCAGCATGACAACCCCACCACACCACAGGGTTGGCATAGGAGAGGAGCCACTCCACAGAAGGAAAGAATCCCACATATGAGGGCCAGTGACACTGCCCTCTAAAAAAACAAAACAAAACCAAAAAAAACAAAGAAAAAAAAATTAGAAGCAAATCACCATGAGATGAAACATCTCCCTCCAGACACGTTCCTAGTGCTGGCTCCGGAGCCAAGACTTGTTGAGAGGTTGGGTTTTGCCCGAGGCTGTTACTGACTCTCCCCATGATGACGTCCCAGGATCTCCTTTATACCCTAATCGTTACCGTACCATCCCCATACCAGTGACCAGGCTATGCGGAGGCACCATGACTAAGAAGGCCATTTTCCCCTTTTCTTATTTAATATCTTACCACCCTCCCCAGCTGGATTGTAAGCCTCAGGGTGGCTGAGACCTTATTCTCTGAAGGATTTTGAGCAGATGCTTAATGTTGGATGACTGGATGGAAGATGCATAAATAGCAGGCCCGGGAGGTTAGCAGGCCTGGGCTCTAGGCTGCAGGACCCCGGGACAGCCCCTTGCCCTGCCTCTACCTGAAGTCTGTTGCCTCTTTCTAGGAAGAGGTCCAAAGCTGGAAAAAGCAGTACAGGCCAGAGTGGCTTGTATCCCAGTCAAACTACAGGAATATTTGCTAATAATGCATGTGGATTCATCCTTGTGCATTGGGGAAGATGGGGTGGACAGAGAGGAGAGGGGGCCTACAGGGATAGCGCCTGATTGTTTTACTCATGATTCTAAGTGTACTAGTTGCTTTTACCAGTGAGGGGGCCCAAGGAACTGCTTTGGAGGTAATGTTCTCTGTAATTTCTTTGACATTGAGACCTCCTTTGGTATCTTTATATAAGAAGGTTGTAGATGTGCCGACAGGATGAAAGTGATTGTAATGAGATGAGCAGATATAGCAGCTGTAAATGAGAGAGGCTCATATGCACAGGTGGCTCATGGAAATCTTCTCTTCAGCTTGGCAATCACACCAAGGAGAAATTGCATGCCCACTGGTATGTAGTTAATTATCAATAAAGATGCCTCCTATTCTCTTATTCGTGTTGGCCATGGCGGCCCAGGGCCGCATCTAAATTCATGGGTTTTTTATACCGATACAATGAAACTCATTATCCTTCCATCTGTTTGCCTGTCCACTGTCTCTTCTGATGCTCCCCCCCCGTCGCATGCCCTTTTCCTTGCCCAATGACATCGGAGCTGTTGTCATCTGCCTGAGATCAGCCAAGTTCCTCATTGTCCCACAAGGCAGCTAGAGGAGCTGGGGACCTGGGCCAGGCCTGCTAGGGGAAGCAGTGTCCTGGAGCTCCGGGCCCCAACCCCTGAGTCTGCCCCCTTAAGCAACCAGGGCAGAGGCAGTTTGCTTCTGCGCACTCCTTTGCAGCTGACTTCTCCCAGGGCTCCCTGCCTGTCAGCCCTGGAAGGGCCAACTGGACCAAACCCCCGAGGATATCTTGAGCCAGCCTGCTGCCCTTTGTCTGCTGGTTTGCCCATGTGACACAGTCTTCGTCTCCTCTTCCCCATGTAGCCAGCTTCATTTCAGCCTTCCAGGTCCAGCTTGGGTGTCTTCTCAAGGAAGCTGCTTGGATGATCGCCACCCCCAGGCTGGTCAGATAACCCCTCTCTCTCAGCGCTCCCACCTGAGGATTCAAGGAGGTTGAATTTCACCAAAAGCATGGAGCACAGTGCCTAGCTCAGAGCAGGCCTTCAGTTCAACAGGCAGTTGTGAAGGGTCTGCCTCGTGCTGTTTGGCAGGGGATTATAAACATGACAGAGATATGCTCTTGGCTCTCTGGACGTTTTGCGTGGTGGGTCGACAAAGTCCTGGACACCCCTGCTCCCATATACTGGGGTGTGAGCCGGGATAGCAGCAAGAACTGGGTGAGCTCATAAAAGACAGATGTCAAAGCTACTTGGGGATTTTGGGCGAGCTTCCTGGAGGAGGTGACCCCCAGGATCGGTAATGGAGTTGGCCAGATTGGGGGAACAGAGGTGGGGTGAGGGTAGAGTTGCAAGCAAGAGGAGGAAGGTAGGTGGGAAACATCCTGGGAGAGTGAGGGCGGCTCTGAGCAGCTCAGGACAGTGAGAAGCAAGTTAGGCAAGGGGAGGCATCCACCTGGAGCTGGGAGATGTCTTCCCCACGGCTTCTGTACATCAGAATCTCCTCTGAATGTCTAGTATCTAAAGAACTCCTCAAAGGGCCCCACGTGGACGGACACTGCGTCCTGGTGACTCAGGAAGGTGTAGCCATCACAGGGCAATCTCAGCAGCTAGTGGGTGAGGCTGACAGGACCAGATGCCAGAGGAAGCAGCAGATGAAATCTTTCTGGATGGAAGGTCTCTGAACCTCACCGAACCTTTACCTGTGGCTTTCACACCACTGCTTCCTGGGGTCATGGGTGGGTCATTTGGACCCACCTTAGTCCATGGTTCCCATCTTAGTCCATTGGGCTGCTTAACAAAATACCTTAGACTGAAATTAATTTCTCTCCATTCTGGAGGCTGCAAAGTCCAAGATCAAAGCACCCACAGTTTTGGGTCTGGTGAGAACCCACTTCCTAGAAGGCATCTTTTCACTATAGCCTCAGGTGGCAAAAGAGCTCGCTAAGGTCTCTTTTATAAGGACACTAATCCCATTCATGAGGGTGTCACCCTCATGACCTAATCACCTCCCAAAGGCCCTACCTACTAATACCATCACGTTGGGGGACTTTAACATGTGAATTTGGCCAGGGGGCAGTGTTACAAACATTCAGTATATAGCAGTTCCCAAATGGTAGCCCCAACCAGTCTTACGCCATGTGCTTACAGATAAACCAGCAAACTGTGGAGACTCGGTCACCCATGCCCCTCTGTCCCTGTGTTGCTCATATTATCACATCTCCTTATCCTCACCTCTCCCTGGCCCAGGGACCAGAACCTGGCACCATGTCCTACAAGAGCAGAGTCAGGACTAAGGTGCCATATGGCCAGAGGGCTAGGACAGTAAGATGCTGCCCTAGGACATCTGCCTTCCCTC
This sequence comes from Aselliscus stoliczkanus, assembly GCA_033961575.1. NCBI lineage: Eukaryota > Metazoa > Chordata > Mammalia > Chiroptera > Hipposideridae > Aselliscus > Aselliscus stoliczkanus. Next base: position 106,975,788 of record CM066735.1, read on the forward strand.
CTGCCCTTGTTCTGGCACAAACCCCCCCAGAGTAAGTTACCTCCGGACACCTGAGCTGCGTGTTAGCAGTTCTGGCCCCTTCCAGCTGCTGGGAAGACCGTGGCTCTCGGCCCAACCAAAGGGCCGATTTTGAGTTGGTAAAGGGCCAACTCTGTAGCTCTGTGATTGTTGTCTTAACACAACAAGTCATGAATGAAAATATGCTTATTGAAGAAGTGTCTATCTAGACATTATAGAAACACCCGTATGTTTCTATACATGTAGAATATATGTAGCATATGCTTACTGTAAATATATATATGCATATGTGTGTGGATCTATAAAACAACACAGTTATAGAAAAGCAAGTGAAAAGACTTCACACCCCATTCCACCCACTGCCCAGAGGAAACCACTGCTGCGTCATGGTGGTTGTCCTTGGAGACATTTTTCTGCGCATTTACATAATAAACAAATGCCTGTGGGTTCATACATTTATAGTTCGTTTTTTCTTCACACAAAGATTACATACATATCCCATGACTTGGTTTATTCACTCCCTTTATCTTTGATTCTTTTCCATTCTTTTTCACCGTGACAGGACCTTCCACATTGTCATGCAACTTTCCGCTCTGCTAATGAGAGATATTTAGATTATTTCCATTTTTTGTTGTTGTAAACAATACTGCTGTGAACCTCTTTAGCCGTACATCTGTGTGATGGGAATTCACATCTTTGTCGAGTAGATACCAAGAGGTAGAATAATGGGATCTGGAGTAAAGCACATATAGCATTTTGGTGGCAATGGCCAAATGCTCCTTCCTAAAGGTCGTGCCCGTTGTCAGCAGCGGTGTGTGGGAGTATAGGTTTTACAGCTTGCCAGGACTGATATTATTATTAATATGTGATTTTCTAGTCAGATGGTGAGGGGGGTGGGGGTCGTATCCTACTGTTGTTTTATTTTGTATTTCTTTAAGTATGAATAATGTTGAACATCTTTTCATATGTTTATTGCCATTGGTGTTTGTTTTCCTGTAATTAATTTGCTGCTCGTATCCTTTACTGGTTTTTCAGTGTTAGAAGCTTGTAGGCACTCTAGATATTAATAATTTATATGTTATGTATGTTGAAAATATTTTCCTCTCCATGGATTGTTTGTCTTGTACCTTTGTTTATAGCATTCATTTGTGAAAGGGAGGTTTTACACATTTACTTAGAAGAATTTGTAGAAGAAATTAGGGAATTTAAATGGATTTAGACTGGTGATTGGGCTGTGTCTTAGCTATTGTTCAAGAGTATGCACATATATTATGGTGATTAATAAACATTTTAGAAGTTAAATGGTTGATGGGCACACTTATTTCTGTGTATTTACTCAGCTGATGGATGCTAAAAATACAACTTTTTAGTTATTGTGTAGGGAGTTCCAGAAAATCTGTGATGCTACACAGAGTTTCCCCACACGTGGAAAGATGGGGACCACTGACTTAGAAGATGGACTTACATCTGCTCATAAATAATTGATAAAGTGTATTAATCAGGACCCATTTGGTTGAAAGTCGTGAAACCCAACTCAAAGTAGCTTAATTTCTCCACTTATTATACCTGGGACATCTGAGAGAATTCTGCCTTCGGCCACACCTGGACCCAGGGGCTCAAAGGATAGATGTCCTCAGGTCTTTTTTCTCTCTTCCTCTCTGATTAACTGTCTTCATTTATTGGTCTGACTTGTCTCTACTTAGCATCACGCCCTCCCACTGTAGCAGACAGAGGCTTTCCATGGAAGGACAGGTGTCTGGGGCAGCCCTAAATTTCTATTCTTAGAGATCAGCACCCAGAAGAAAAGGAGGCCCCCTCTTCTAGTGTCTGTACCACACCTTTCTTAATGAAAAGGAGTCCAGTTGCCCCATCACTATTCTCGTTGACTCCAGTCACATGTCCACCCCCAGGGACATTGTGATTGACAGTTCAATCAGAACCACCTGGGAAAGGGAAGGAGTGATTCACCAACAGAAAGCAGGTTGCTCTGCTAGATGGGCAAACATAACAGACTGCAGGGCCCACCCATGGCATCCAGAAGACTATCAGGGAGAACCTAGCTTGGAGGCAGAGGAATGAGCTTGAGATGGGGTCCCATCTACTACGTACATCTTGGGCTGCTGCCTCAGCCTCCTCCTGGGTCCATGGCTCTCTTTTTGTGAAGCGGTCTGGTGAGGATTAATAAGCCGATGCCTGTGATCGGGCTCTGGGGGCCACAAAGTATACAGCAGATTGTATTACATGAGAAACTTGTATGTCAGATTCCTATGTCCAGTTCTTCTTAGGTACTCAAAAGGTGATGGTTTTTCCCCTTAGTGTTTACTAGAAAGCAAAGGGTGTAAGGAAGGAGGTAAGCAGCATGAACTTAATGTGTAAGTTCTTCCTTTACCACTGTGAGTGAGGTCCCTTTCTGTGGGGTGGCCCACCGGTGGCCTGTAATTATTAGTGAGGAGAGGATCATGGCATCAGGAAAGGGCACAGGGAGGATTCAGAAAACAGTTTTTGAATGGGAAGCTGAGTTCTTGCTGCACTAAAGTCCACCCTCTTCCATTGGGAGAGAATAGTTACTCAAGGTGAAAATCCAGCCACACTCGGCCCCTCCAACTAGCCTGGCGCCCCCTGCGGCTGCATGTGTCATGACCTGCTTGGCTTTCCTTGCAGTCCACCTGATCCCTGTGTCGGCAGCTAAGAATGGAGTGAGTAGCAAGAGTCGAAAGAGAATCATGCCTGACCCTGTGACGGAGCCCCCTGGGACGGACCCCGTTTATGAAGCTCTCTTGTACTGCAACATTCCCAGTGTGGCTGAGCGCAGCATGGAAGGTAGGCCTGCCTGCACTGCCCACCTTGGTACCTGGGCGGACACCCCTCTGGGGACTGGTGCTTCTTCAGACAGCACAGCACAGTGGTAAGCAGCGAGATGGCCTGGCACAAATCCTGCAGCTGCCATTAGACTGTGCCCTTGAGTCAGTTCTCAGGTCTTAGCTTCCTCATCTCTAGGGCACCACCCCAGTTACCTGCTTTTCTGGATAGTCTGGGTCTCTCTCTAGGGCTTAGGGTGTCCACAGGATGCCCTGCTGGTGACTTGCAGGAAAGGTATGGGGAGATCTCATTTCTGCACTGAGTTCTGCTTTTCTGAGAGTGTGTCTAAGAATGATGAATATTTATCTGTTTGTGCCCTGCCTTGTTTCATAAGAGGTTTAAAGCAGAAGTCCTTGTATCTGCTGTTTCTGTGGGCCTCCCCGCAGTCTGTGGATGTGAGTTAAGGCCACAGCAATAGTCTGGCTCTCATTTCACTGGCCTTTAGCTCCTGCCACACCCCAGAGCCTCCCCATGATTTCTAGAGGTCCGGGACGTAACCAGCCCTCTCACATACCTCGCCCTGCCTTGTGAGGCTATTCAGAGCCTTCCACCATGGTTACCCCTCCCACTTCTGTGGAGTGGAAAGTATTGACACTTCCTCAGTGGTAATGAGAATCAATCTCTCTCTCTCTCTCTCTTTCTCTCTCTCTCTCTCTCCCTGCCCCTCCTCAGGTCACGCTCCTCATCATTTTAAACTGGTCTCAGTGCATGTGTTCATTCGACACGGGGACAGGTATCCACTATATGTCATTCCCAAGACAAAGCGACCAGAAATTGACTGCACTCTGGTGGCGAACAGGTAAATTGCACTTTTTCTTGAGTCCTTTTCAAGAATCTGTTATCTCTGTCCAAATCGAAAAGTTCACTGGAGAATAACAGGATGGGGGAGTGACCTGCACTCATGGAGTGAGTACTGTTAGCCAGGAGCCTGATCAGCTGGGACATGGTGTAGTGAGCACTGGGTCAGGAATCCTCAGTCCCTGGCTCGGCTGCTCCAGTCAGGGCAGCAGGCAAGCCCCTTAGTGTGTCTGAGCCTCAGCCTTCCATCTTTAAAATGGAGATGACGATGCTGATCATACAGGGCTGCCGTGAGGAATAAGTGAGATAGTAGAGGGGAATGCACACTGTCAAGTGCAAAGCCATATAACTATGACGTTACTTCAAATATCTGTAGGAGTAGAGACAGCCTGCTCGTGGTTGAGAGCGCTTAGGATGAAAAAATCATTAAAAAGAGAGAGTAGAAATGGTGCATATGGAAATGTCATGGCCCTAAAATTGGAGGCACACTTAGCAATAAAATGATAGGCCAGGCCTCAGCAAACATGGCTAGGGACACATAACATCCCGAGCGGAATTTGCTGAATGGGGAGCGGAGACGGAGGCAAGTGCTCAGTGGGGAAGACGTTATTTTGATGGAATGCTTCTGTGTGCCAGACTACCCCAGGCAGGGCCAGCCTGGTGGAACCACAGGTTGCAGCGTCCCTGCAGCCAGGGCTGTTCTTTCAAAGTGGAATGCAGTGTGAATCTGGAAGTTTCAGGTTAACTCTTTGCCTCTCAAGCCTTCTCATTGTCCAGTATTATGGAGAAGAGTAAGTGAACCATTTTATGTAAAAACATCTTGAAGTACTGTATGACTGTAGGTTGTCATACATTGTTTTCATTTCCGGTTGCAGGTCATGATGTTCACAGTCTGGGTATTTTGTCTTCTTTCCATGTTCAGCAAGCATGGAAGCATGTCCTAGTGTCCCACGGGTTGGAAAACACACTGGGTGGCGTCCAGCCGGTGTCAGCGTGTCATACAGACCCCGGCTCTCTTCCTGCAGTCTCTAGCCTCCTGTGCCAGCCAGCCTTCCCACTGGGATCCTCTGCCCCTCCCATACCCACTTCTTGCCCACCCCTTATCCCTTCAGGCCTTTGCACCTGCTGTTTGGCTTACATGCCCCCCATGCCTGCTCCTTTGAGGCCCCTGGAGGTGCCGCCTCCTCTAGGGAACCTCTCCCAGTGTATGAAGATGGGTTCTCTGCTTGTATTGGACACTGCTACTGCATTTTAAACTGAAAAGACGGGTATAGGAGAAGGGTCTCAGAATAAAATATTTAATGAGCGGACCTTCACTGGCCTTAGGACCAGGGCAGGGGTGGGGGTCACTCACTGTGCTGGCTATTAATCCTTTAGTTCCTGAGTCATAGGAGTCGGCTGGAGCATCCAGGGTATTTGGAAGGAGCAGGGTAGGGTGCAGGGAGGGCAGCTTGGGGAAGTGGCTTTGCTCCATCGGGCACAGCAGAGTTTCTATGTGTTAACAACTGGCGTAGTCCTGCCATTGCACACTGGCTGAATATCCACCCTTTGAGCAGCTAGGGGACAGATAGGCCACTCGAGGTCCAGCTTCTGAGCTGGCCGGACCCAGGACAACCTCTAAGACTTTGTGGATAGGACCGTCCGTGCTTCAGCCCTTGGCTGCTCGTAGCTTCTCTTGCTCTTTCTCTAGCTAGGCTTCAAATTCTTAGAAATGAGAATTTGAGAGGCTCAGCTCAGACCAGGGCTGGCCCTCAGACAAGTCATCTGTGGCTAGAAAGTCCCTGGACACTCGAGGCCTCTAGGGATCAGCCTGGCTTGTCTCAGGAAAGGGCCCATTGGGCGGAGCCACCAGGCAGAGCCACCTGGCAGCATGCAGGGCCTCCCCTGGGCACCTTGGTACTTCGCAGCTTGTCCTCTCGGCATGCTTGTCTCTGCCCTCCCTGCAACACTGGCTTCTCCAGAGTACTGGTGTTCCATATCCCAGTGCCCAGCCTAAGCCTGGCATCTAATAGTTGTTAGACTGGGTTGGTCAGAATGAATTCAGGGCCTCAGTGAGAATCACAAGTCCTAATCGCCTATCATGTGTTCCTATCAGATTGAAGTCCTGGCATGGGCCGCTCTGAGGCCATTGTAACCTGTTTGATGTAGGGCAAATCAGTTCACCTCTGTGAGCCTCAGTTCTGGAACATGGGGATACTGACACCTCCATTCTAACATCCTTGTGAGGCCTGACTAAGCACTGAGCCTGGTCCATACTGAGAGCTTCATTTACCGCAACAGCCTGGATGGCCTTCTGAGGCCTGGCCTCTTTTCATCCCCAAGTGGTTGTGGTCATGAAGCCAGGACTGGGCCCTGGGCCCCTTATTCTGTCACAGCAATGGCAGGATCCACTGACAGGGCCATTTCTGGATCTCCTGTTTGAGAGGCACACTTCCAAGGGACCAGCTGCCCTGGCTGCGTCTGCCCTCATTTTCCCTGGCCTTGATCTTTTAGCCTAGTTTTATTGTACTGAACATTCTGTATTCTTTGGACCTATTTTGAATCCTTTGTAGAAACTGGGTGGAGTATGCATGTTTAATTAACTCATGTCAGTTAATTAGTTCCATCTTTAAAAACGATAGAAGTTGACCTGTCATTAATAGGCATGGGCAGGACTCCCAGCAGTGTGGACCCACCTTGCGCCTCTGAATTCCCGGGACTGTGGGCTCTGGGGCACCAGCGTGCCTCCTGCCTGCCTAGGTGCCAGCTTCATGGATTATTAGTTTTTATGGCCTCCTCAAAGGAAGAGTGAGCCCTGGACTGTGCCCATTACCCCAGTCTAGTGAAAAGGAGTGTCTGAGCCAGCAGGGAGGCGTGCGGTGGGCTGAATAAGAGGAGCCAGATGTCCATACAAGTCGGTCACCCCAATATTTCCCTTCACAGCGACACATTCCATGACTGTCAAGTCTTTGTAGTGGAAACCGCCTCTTCATGAATGCTGTATGCCTCATGACAAAGGTGCTATTTTAACCCTTATAGGACTGTTTAGCCAGCAGTAAGGTTAGTAGCCATTGTTGTGCTATGTTTAGTAAATGCCTTTTTTTTTTTGCATTCATGAATATGAATTAGATACTCTGTTCTACATCCAAGAAAGAATAGAATATTGACTTTGATTAGCATTTAGTCAATACATTTTATTTTTAAGCGCTTATCATGTGCCAGGTACTGTCACATGTACCTGGCTTATGGACCAGGAAGTGACACATGAACAGACACCTTGGTGAAGTGAAGGAGCCAGCCCTGTCAAGATCAGGGGGAAGAGTGTTCCAGAAGGAAGGAATAGCAAGTGCAAAGGGCCTGAGGCTGGAAGAGCTGGGCATGTACGAATAATAAGACCAGTCTCTGGCTGGACTAAAAGTAAGGGGGAGAATGAGCTTTTAAAGATTCACAGAAGAAAAGCTCTTCCTGCCCTCAGGGGACCCACTCACCTCTGGAGAGACAGACCTGGTGTCTGGCGCCTGGTAAGCCCCAAGTGAATGGTAGCACAGGTGATAGCAGCAGTAGCGGTATTAGAGAAAGAAGTGAAAGAAGAGTAAGAAGAAGTAGAAGTAGTTTTGGTACCATATTTGGTGGCATGAGCCAGAAGAAGGCAGCTCAACTCAGCTTGGGGCAGAGAGGGAGGTAAGATGGTAGATCAGGGAAGGGCACCAAGAGAAAGGGACCTAATGAGTAGGCAAGTAGCAGCTGATGAAAAATCGTATCTGGAGTGGTGAGACCTAGCTGTGCAGAGGTGGGGAGGGGTGGACAGACAAGCCCACAGGCTTGCGCATGGAATGAAGAGATGGGTATAGACTAGGTCATCGATGCTTTGAATGTCCAGTTAAGGAGTGTAGACTCTAAGCATAAAGGTGACTAGGGAACTGGGGAGTGAAGGGATGAAATTATGAAGATCTCTAGTTGCCATGATGTAAAGGAGGGATTAAAGGCTGGGGGTAGTGTTTACAATATTGTGGGGATTCTGATCCAGAAGAAAGACTTCACACAGAGTCAGAGGCCCAGTCCTTAAAATGACCTACAAGGCCTCCTGTGCTCCTCCTCCTCCCCTTACCTCTCTGAGCTCACCTGCTGCTCTCACCCTCAGCCACATCGCTCCTGGCTCTCCTTCCCATATGCAGGCACTCTGTCACCTCAGGGCTGTTGTACTGACTGTCCCATCTCCAGATGGCTATGCTCCAGGTAGCTTCATGGCTAGCTGTCTCCCTTCCTTCCAGTCTTTGCTCAGATGTCACTTTCTCAATAAGATGACTCAGAACACTCCAGTTAAAATTTTAACATACTTCTCTTTCCACCCAAGTCTCCCAGGTCCCCATTACCCTGCTCTTCTTTTTGATAAATGCATGAACATTTCCTAGCATCTCGCTTCTAACACACACACACACGCAGTGTTCATTGTATGTTGTCTGTTTCCCCAGGCTCCCAGCTAGAATGTAAGTTCCCTGAGGGCAGTGATTTTTGTTTGTGTTCAATGTTGCTGTATCCCAAGTGCCTAGGACAGAGCCTGGTACATGGGAGGAGCACAATTAAATATTTGTTGAATGAATAAATGATGGCAGCTGGAACTCAGGGAGTGGCAGCAGAGATGGAGAGAGAGGGTGGATCTGAGAGTTACAAGGTGGGATAGGTAGGATTTGGTGACAGGTTGGATGGGGGTAAGAGAGAGGGAGGATGGTATCCGGGTTTCTGATTGGGTGGACCCCTCCCCAGAAAAGCCTAGAAGAACGGAGATATGGAAGGGAAGTTATAAGGAGAGATCTTGGTGCTGAGTTTGAGCTATTATCAGGCATCCAAGTGATAATTTCTAGAAAATACTATAGGTCGTGTAGTTGTGGGGCCCAGGAGCTTTATGTTGCCAGGAGATAGGATTTGAGAGTTTAGCAGCACGTGGATGGCAGTTGAAGCTATGGGCTTAAATGGACTCACAGACAGGGCCTATGGGGTGATGGGGGAGGGGCAAAAACAGAGTCCTGGGTAACACCAGCCTGTAATAGTGCAGACAAAGAGGAGGATTCCAGGAGGAGATGGCGAAGTTGCAAACAGGGAAGAAGGCTGGAGAATGATGTTGTGAGACATAAGGAAGAAAAGAGTTTCAGGAAGCGGGGAAGAGTGTCAAGCAAAGCAAAAAGGTCCAGAAAGCTAAAGACTGATGAAAGGATATTGAGTTTATCTTTTTAGAATTTCATTTTATGAATAATATAAAATAATAAATTATTTAATTAGCTCTAAAAATTTGTGGTATGCACTCACCTAAGTTTCCAGCCACGTAAGCTTCTTTGAATTGTGTTTTCTGACAGCAGTGTCAGTGGTCTTATAGTGCTTCTCTGCTTGTCTTAATGTTCTGTGTAAAACTCAGTAACTTCTCCGATTATAGTTAGAGCACAATAAATCTTCTCATGGGTGTGTAGATTAGCCCCGGAGTTCTGTCTCAAGCTTTGTGGCATATATAGGTATGAACAATGCATATAAAAATGTAAACAAGAACTCTGAGCTAAATAGTTTGAAAGCTTAAGGCAGTAGGCTATAACATGAGGCTTTCCTGAAGAAAAATTCATTGTTGTCACAGATATAGCCATTTCTGTGTTAGTCAGGGTAAGGCTAGGTTGTTGTAACAAAGAGACCCAAGAATGCATTGCCTTAAATAAAGAAATCTGCCTCTTCCTCGTGTGAAGGTCTGAGACAAGAGTTCCAGGTTGTAAGACTAGGCTCCACCTGATCACTCAGGGTCCCAGGTTCCTCCCACATGTTGCTCCCAACATGCCCTAGGGATGACTACCTGATGGAACCTGGGTTGCAGCCTTGCCTGAATGGTGTCCGGAGGAAGGAAGAGAGTGAAGGGGACAGGCCGGTGATCCGAAAGCCGAAACCCGGAAGTGGCATACATCCTTCCAATCCATTGGTGAGCAGTTGGTCACATGGTTCTACCTAATCACTAGAACCTCAGAAATGGGATCTAACCAATTTCCCAAGAAGGGAATAGATTTTAATGTGCAACTGTCAAAGAAAAAACAGAGCCAGACAACAGTTAAAGCCGCAAAACCAGATTTTATTCACAAACCAATGCAGTAAAGGAAAAGAGACCTCAGTATAGAACTGGACTCAATTCCAAATAGAGCATGGACAAGTGAGGATTTATAGTCAAGGAACAAGGTGGGGTCAGTAAATGGAAAAGACATCAGGGGTGAGGGGTGTTCTGACTAAACCGACTTGACAAGTTCTTGCTAAAGGCGGGCCAGGGTGATCAGATACCACCTGGTATGAGGAATTTGGTCAGATATCAAAAATGGAAGATTATGACTGCGTTGCCAGGGAAACACTGGGTGCGTGCCCTCCGGCTCCAACAGGCTGATCACTGAAACCCAAGAGTGCGAGAGCCGCTTTGGATCCCCACCCTCCGCAAGGCTTGTGCTGCGTTGCCAGGGAAACACCTAGTGGGAGTGATCCGGCTCCAACAGCCTGCTCACTGAGACGCGGGAGTGCGCAAGTCGCCTGGGCTCCCTGCTCTCCGCACTGCGCTTGCAGAGTTCCCAGGCTGGTGATTGGTTGTTGGGCTGCTCAGCCTGATCTGCGAGTGGCTGATTGGGACAGGTTGAGACTGGGAGTTTTCCTGGGAGTGTTGGGCTGTGAGCTGTGTGCCTGCGTGATCCAGCCAGGGCTGCTCCTGGTGATCTATCTAATATATCAAAGCAATCCCAGAGCGACAGCCAGAATGGGGAAACAAAGAAACATGTCACAAGTAAAAGATCAGAAGAAACCTCTAGAAAGGGAACCAAATGAAACAGAGGGATCCAACCTTTCAGAGACAGAGTTTAGATGATGATAAGAATGTTTAACAAACTTAGTGAGGACATAAGGAAGGATAGAGAAATCATAAAAAACAACCAGTTAGAACTAAAGAATACAATAACTGAAATGAAGAACACACTCGAAGGAATCACCAGTAGAGTAGATGAAGTAGAGGAGCGGATCAGCGATTTGGAAGATAAAATAGCAGAAATCAGCCAGTTGGCACAGCAAAAAGACCAAAGAGTAAAAAACAATGAAAATAGTTTAAGAGCCCTATGGGACAAGGTGAAATGCAACTCATAGGAATACCAGAAGGAGAAGAGAAGAAACAAGGGGTAGAAAATGTATTTGAAAAAATAATGACTGAAAATTTCCCTACCCTGATGAAGGAAATCAACATACATGACCAGGAAGTGCAGAGGGTTCCAAACAAGCTGAACCTAAACAGGTCCACACCAAGACACATCCTAGTTAAAATGGCAAAGGTTAAAGACAGAGACAGAATCCTAGAGGCTGCAAGAGAAAGACAGCAGGTTACATACAAAGGAACTCCTGTTAGACTAACAGCTGACTTGTCTACAGAAACTCTGCAGGCCAGATGGGAATGGCAGGAGATATTCAAAGTGACACAAAATAAAGGCCTACAACCAAGATTGCTCTACCCAGCACGGCTATCACTTAAAATTGAAGGAGAAATAAAGAGCTTCTCAGAAAAGAATAAGCTTGGGCCGGCCGAGTGGCGCATTGGTTAAGCGCTGGTTTTGGGATGCCAGCGGCCCCATTTCGGATCCCACATGAGGGCCAGTGACACTGCCCTCTACAGCTAACAACAGCTCCACCTGGAGCTGGGCTGTGCGAGCCCTGGTGATGGTGTGGGCTGCAGCCCCTGCTGCAGTGGGCTGCCATAGGCTACAGTGAGTGGCCCGCAGCCAGCGTGAGCGGCTGGCAGCCAAGCGTGAGCTGCCAATAGCTGCGGTGAGCGACATCCAGAGGCCAGCGACCGATCTGCCTCATCCGGGAAGAGCGCAATGATGATACCAACAGTGAAGCAACATCCTCCGCAACTAGACTGAAGAACAAAAAGACAGCAACTTGTCTGTTCCCCTTCCCCGATTCCCCAACGCTGTTCCCCTCTGCCAATTCCCCAATAAAAATCTTTAAAAAAAAAAAGAAAAGAAAGAAAAGAATAAGCTTAAGGAATTCATTACCACCAAGCCAGATTGCAAGAAATATTAAAAGGGCTTTTTTAAACAAAAAAAAGGGGTAAACAAGCTAATCCAGGGAGACCAGGAATACAAATAACAAAATGGCAATACATATGCACCTATCAATAATCATTTTAAATGTGAATGGGCTAAATGCTCCAATCAAAACACAGAGAGTAGCTGAGTGGATAAGAAAATAGGACACATGTATATGCTGTTTACAGATGGAATAAGATATTTCATGCAAATGGAAATGAGAAAAAAAAAAGCTGGAGTACCAATACTTATTTTGGACAAAATAGACTTTAAAATGACTACAGTAAAAGACAAAGAAGGGCACTGTAACCCTAATAAACTTCTATGCACCCAACATAGGAACTCCTAATTACATATAACAGATTTTGACAGACATAAAGACAGAGATCAACAGTAACACTATCATAGTAGGGGACTTCAACACCATTGTCACCAATGGACAGACCCTTTAGACAGAAAATCAACACAGAAAGAGGGGCCTTAAATGACACTTTAGACCAGCTGGACTTCGTTGTTATTTTTAGAGCATTTCACCCTGAAAAAACAGGATATACATTCTTCTCAAGTACACATGGGACATTTTCCAAGATAGACCATGTTAGGCCACAAAACAAGTCTCAGAAAATTTAAGAAGATTGAAGTCATATCAAGCACATATAAAGGAAAAACTGATGGTTGCTGGCTGGGAGGGAGTGGGGAAGAGGGAGAGGGGGAAGGTTTTGGACAGTGTATGTGGGACTACAATGTTGCTGCAGGAATATGGGGGCAGTTCTGGGAATGTAATTGATAATGTTGTGAAGAGACTATTATGTTGTGTGAAATAAGTCAGTCGGAGAAGGACAGGTACCATGTGATCTCACTTGTGTGTGGAGTCTGAAGAGCTGAGTGAACGATCAAAGTAAACAGACTCGTAGATGTAGAGGAAAAACTGGGTTGCTAGTTGGGAGGCGGGTGGGGATGGGAGGGGTGGGGATGGGAGGGAAGGGGATGGGATTAGACAGCATAGATAGACAACTACAATATTGCCACAGGGATATGAAACACAGTTTGGGGAATATAATAATGTTGTAAAAATTTTGTGGTGTGTCAAATAGTCACGTCTTGTTAGGGAGACCACTTCATGGATGGAGTAGAGCCTTGATCACTGCACTGTACACCTGAAGCTGATGTTGTGTAGTATTGTATGCCAACTGTAACTGAATACGTGGATGGTCACGGGATGTGGAGTATACTGTGGAGGGGAGTCAGGGGACTTGTGATAGATATGTATGATATGGGGGGAGGGGAGTGGGGTGGCGAACTGGGGGAGGGGGGTTGTCACTTTGGGGGGTAAAGAGTATAACTACTGCATTGTGTTGTACACCTGAAACTAATAAAAAAATTCATATACAAAAAAAAAAAAAGGAAGATTCTGACTAAACTGACTTAGCAGGATTTTTGCTGAAACTGGGTGATGCAAAGACAGACATAAGTCCAAAGGTCGAGGTCTAGTTGGAAAGAGGGTTCAGAGGAGGAGCCTCCCTAAAGTGCGGTCAAAGAGACTCTTTGTCACAGTTAGTAATCTCACCCACAATTTCCATCAAAATCTGGACATTTTAATGGACACTCTGGGACCTTGCCATATTCATTGCTACAGATTATGGCAGGCTTGGACTTTTCAAGAAGCCTCTAAAGAGGGGGAACTTCCCAGTTGGACTCATCCCACGTCTTTTTGGAGTAACATCTTTTTGGAGTATCTACCGTTTGCTAGGTACCCTTTTGGCTTCAGGGATGGGGCTGTGGACGAGACGGGCAGCCCCTGGTCATTCAAATCCAGGACAGGCCCAGGGACTCGGGTTACTGGGTCCTCTCCCTGTGAAAAAGATCCAGTCATTTGTTTTCCCTGCTGGCAGTGAAGTTTTTCTTCATGGATCTTCCTCTTGACCTGCCCAAAACAATTCTTCATGAATACAGTTAAAAATGAACACACCATTAAGCAGTCAGATGCTCTGAAAACCTGGGACATCTCAGCAAACACTTTCAAGTAGTGAAATTTCATTTCTAAAATTGGCAGCAAAACTCTCCCAGAGCCTCAAAAATCACAGACCTGAAATAGTGGCCTGGAGCAGAACATTGGACTCCTGTTGATGGATAGCCTTTGTTTATGTGGATTCATATTGGCAGCCCCATTATCAGTCTGGAAATTTTATTCCTCACTTTGCAAATATTTATGTGTTTGAGCCTCAGGAAAAAATAGCACACCCTTTGTTTTTATGCAAAGACGGAATGCCCTGCAGCAGCCCAGGGTGATTTATCAAACTGTACTAGATGTTTCATTTCAAAACACTTTTTAAAAGATGGAGTATTTTTTTAGCTGTATGTTTTTGAAAGATATTCAACCCATTTGGCAGCCATTTTTAAAGCACTGCCAACATTAATTGGGCTTTCAGACAGCAGGGGCCTGCCATTAGAACAATTTATCTTCGTTTCTTTTCATGCTTATTTAGTTTAGTTGGGAACTATTCTATCTGTCCACTTCTATTCCACTAGAAAGTGTATATACATTCATAGGTCATTTCATTATTCAAAGAAATAGTGTATATATTCATAAGTTATCTCATTATTCAGAGAAAATGTGTACACATTCATAGGTCATTTCATTATTCAGGGAAATTGTATATTAGTGACTAGAAAGATAAATCTTGATTCATCATATTTGCTTCATGGCAGAAATATAAAAAATGTCAGCTCTCAGGCCAGCCAAGTGGCTCAGTAGGTTAAGAGCTCGCTCAAGAGTGTGAGCTGAGGGCCAGCCGAGTGGCGCGGTGGTTAAGCGCTGGTTTGGGAAGCCAGCGGCCCCGGTTCGATCCCACATATGAGGGCCAGTGACACTGCCCTCAAAAAAAAAAAAAAAAAAAAAAAAAGAGTGTGAGCTGAGCTCTGAGCAACAGCAGTTCGATGCCCAGCCTGAGCTGAGTTGCCTCTAAGCTGCCAACAGGTGGCAGGATGGCTCAGCTGAAAAAAAAAAAGTCAGCTCTCATAAACAAACTGTTAGCTATTTGTGACCACCTGACATGAAATGACATACTACCTGTGCAAAATACATAGTGAACTGTAGAGACCTATAAGGTCCTGGTTATCTTAATTAGCTAATTTCCTTCAAAAGAGATTTTCCAGAGGTCAGATAAGTTAAGGATTAAGGGATACCCAAGGCAAAGGTTGGGGTAGGTTTTCTAGGAGGAAGGGACAGTGTGTGGAAAGTCTTGGAAATGTGAGGAACAAGGTGTGTTGGGGGAACAGAAGTCGGTTGGTGGGCTGCAAGTGGCCAGAGCACCCAGATGGTGGTTGCAGGGATGCCAGAGAACAGGGTGAGATGGCCCCTGAGGACTGGGAGGCAGGTGGCATGTGCAGGGGCAGGGGAGGGAGAAGCCGAGGACCCCAGCCTAGGTATGTCTGCCTGGTGGCGGCCTACGGGCTCCTAGAGAGCGAGACAGAAGGGGTGCAGTTTGGGGAAGTGGTGGTGCAGGACAAAGCTGACTACCACAGTGTCAAGAGTGATGGCCACTTCAGCAGAGGCAGGGGGCTCAGGCTGGTCTTACCGAGTGGGGGTTTTATGTGTAGGCATCAGTGGTCAAGTAGTAACGAAATGTGAATTTAAAAGTGATTGAGCCAGTACCTATTATTGTGGGAAGGAAAGGGCTCAACACACTTGGGATTTTGCTTGCTGAAGCTGAAACCGTGGTGGACTGTTTTAACGTATGCTGACCACCAAATCTCTGTGTTGTCTCTTTAGGAAACCATATCACCCTAAACTGGAAACTTTCGTCAGTCACATGTCAAAAGGATCCGGAGCATCTTTCGAAAGCCCTTTACACACCCTGCCCCTTTACCCAAATCACCCGCTCTGTGAGATGGGAGAGCTCACACAGACAGGTATGTGTGATAGCCTTTCTCTCACGTACTCTCCCACCCACTCTTTCCTTTGGCACACATGTGGAGCCAATACTTCTAGGTAAGGTGCTGTGAGCTCACATGAGTAGATAGGGACTGGCTGGCAGGCACCTCAAGCAGCTCTGAGTTCACCAAGTGCCTAATTAAACACCTGATTTTTAAAAGTTAAAAAACTTGTCTCTTATTACAAAATCAATGTGTGTTCAGGCAAGAAAAGTTAGGAAAGACAAGCGAAAGGAAGAAAAATGTAAAGCACCCATAATTCCACCAAAGAAATTAGTTATCGTTCATCCTGTGTCCATGCACACATGTGCACACATGCATATACACGCAGACACACACACACACAGTGGTATCTTACTAAACACATTCCCTTGTAACCCACTTTCCGAGTAGGTTGGTGAGTTAGTTGTGGGGTCACCTTTGTGAGAAGAGCGGGAACTGATGGTCCCCCTAAGAGGTTCCAGTTTCCTACTTCTTCAGTCTGGGACCTCAAAGGACCATTGCTTGGTCACCAGTCTTTTTGGAAGACTCAGGAGGACCTATTGGCCATGCTCTGTTTTCTTGTTCTACCAGCATCGTAGGAACTCAGCTTTGATGGAAGGAAGGTCTCTGTCCTATAGTTGGCCCAGTTGGTTTCCGCCATGTTTTCAAAGCCATTATTATTATTGGGAGAATGATAGTGAGTGACAGAGTGGGGCAAGCTGAAGGCCCCAGAGGACTAGCCTTGAATAAGGAGTTTCGTCACAACCTTTTATGTTCCACACGCACAGCCTCTGCATTAGTTTAAAACAGGAGTTCTCATCCTACTAGATCCAGCACTCCTTTTATTAACAAGGATTTTGTGGTGCTTCCTTAACTATCCTGGAATAAAATTCAAATATAATATAACCTTTCTGCATACCTAATTAAAAAAAATATATCAGGCATTCTAACTGTACTCTAAAGGAGAAACAAGAGGAAACTAATTTATTGTATAATTCTGTGGGTCTCAGTATAAATGTTTGAGCATACCCACACTAGAAAATAGAATGACATAATCAGTTGCTTATACTTAAACGTAGAGTAGTGACTATGACAGCTGCAAATACAGACCGGTATTTTGGTCTGTTGTATTGGTGACTTTAATACCACATGTCAGGACATGAATTTTTTTGACAAGTTCTGATCAAAACAAAATGCAGATGTCCCTCAATTGATATCCCATTTCTAGAAAACTCAGTGAATGTCAATGTTATACAGAAATGACTTTGTGTTTATAGACACAAAAAAGCAGGTCCTAGCCTAAAGTATTTAAACAGGTCTTTCATGTGGGACTATCTTGAGGTATATTCAGAAGTTATGTGGGACGAAGAACAGTTCCTTATTGACACTATCCAGCCCCTTGATCCCCACCCACTAGATGTCAGGAATATTCCTCCCCATTCCTGAGGGCAGAAGCATGCTCACTGAGAACCACTGCTCAGACTCTGGTTGCAAATAACAGAAACCAACTGAAGCAAAAAGGAGACATTTATTATAAGGATTCAGAGTGGCTTACAGACTCTAAGGGCAAGAATATGACCAGGCCTCCAGAGACCAGAACCAGGAGTAAAAAAAGTTATCTGTCTCGGCCTTTATGGTTTTGCTATGTGTCTGTCAACAGAATGACAGTCTGGCCATAGCCAAAGATGAACTAGCAAGTCCAAATTCTTGAGAGAGAGAATCTGATGGGATCCTTGAAGGTCAATGTCCACCGGCTGGCTGAGAGGTCAGGGCGACTGTGCACTGATTGCTGGGGCCCAGCCTCTGGATCCAGGGCTGTTCCCTGAGAAGAGCAGAGGGCACAGCATCAGAGAGGAGAAGGCTGGGGGTTCACACGCTTAAAGACAACTATTCATTCCTACTGTTCTACTCAATTGATTTATGATCATCATCATTTTCCAAATTAGTATTATTCTAGAAATCATTTTTGCAGCGCTGTTTGTTCCCATTCCCTATTCTCCTTTAATGGCCAATTTTATCTTCTATTTTAAATTTCGTTAAAAAAGCATAGCTATTATAATAATCCTTTATAACTGGCACACTTTTGGCACCCCACAGTATCTACGTAAGAGCAGATTGATCATTAGTGCCTACTCTGTTCAAGATGCTTTGGCAGCTGTTGAGTATCGGGGAGGGAGCTGGCTGGATGAATAAGACGCTCCCCTTCCCGTCCTAAAGGAGCCCACAGGGACAGTGGGACATCTGTGCATAGGGACCAGTAACTGAACTGCTACAGGCTTCAGGCTCTTATAGAATAAACACAGGCTTTGGAACAGAGAGACCTGTAAAACGGGACTAATGATATCTTCCCAACAGGGCTGGTGGTGAATTAAATTAGATTGCATGTGGAACGTGCCTAGTACGTGCTAGCATATGCTGGGCTCAGTGGATGCAGCTAATGTCCTGGAGTCCAGCAGCATATGGGAACAGGAAGGAAGTCATTTGTCCTTGGGGAGCAAGAAGGAACACTCTACAAAGAAGGCAATATTGGAGCCAGATGCTGGATGAGGGTTTCTCTGGGCAGAGAAAGATGAAGGGCAGAAACTAAATCAGGATGATGCAGGAAGTGTGTGGAGAGTATAAGAAGCCCTCCATGGCTAGAACTTCGTGTTTCTGCATGAAAATACAGGGACAAGGTACTGTGAGAAGGGACTGACAGCACAAGGTTGGGCCAGATTGGGGGCATGAGTCCTGCTACTTCTCAATTATGAATGTCTCAGGGCCTCAGTTTCCTCATCTGTAAAATATGGAAAGTTGGGGAGAAGAATAATATGCCTTCTTTATTGGGTTTTTTTGAGGATTAAAGGAGAAAGTTCTGGCACACGGCAGGAATTCCTACTCTAATACACATAGCCTAAGAATATAGGTAGGGCCAGACACAAATTCTTAATGTTTGTCACTCATTGTTTGCTTCTTTTTGCAAATCATGTTGGAAATGCTAAGGCTTGTCCCAGCCCAGATCTCTGAGGGAATTCTGCTCTCAATGAATACTCTTCACAGTAGGACATTCTTCGTGGATTCCCCCTGCCCCCCCAGCTCTTCCCCTGCCTGGGCCAACAATTGCCTGTGACTCATGCATTTCAGCCTTAAGTTGTCTCATCTTTACAGTGAAGCTGTTCAAACCATTTGGGCACCTGAGTAAATGATATTACTAGCCATAGGGTCTGCATGTGGTTTACACTGTCAGAGAATCGTATTTGTACTGAATTTGCATTCTCTTAACATCCCATTGGCTGGAGGGTGAGCTTATTTTTATCTTTAATTACCTTCACCTGCTTGAAAATAAGGCTTTTTTATGTTGTTGTTGTTGTTTTTCCCCAAGACAATTGATCACTATACATGTAGTAGTTCAACACTAAAAAAATCTAAAAGGTAAATGTGGAATTCTTGCTCCTATTCATGTCCCACCCAGCTCATTTCTGTGCCCCCATCATCCCCAGGTAACCATTGAGATTAGTTTTTTGTGCGTCCTTCCAAAATTTCTTTATGCAAAACATAGGCAACTGCAAATACACAGTCTTATTTCCCCCCTTTTTATTTAAAAGAAGAATAATAAACATACTGTTCTGCACTTTGCTTTTTTTTCCCCCCAGATATTCTATCTGACTATCTGGGAGATCATTCTATACTTGTACAGAGAGAGTGTCCTTGTCGATGAGGCAGGATTAGGAAGAATGTACCTAGAAGGCTAGCAGAGAGCCTTTGGTTGGGAAAGTCAGGAGGATGGGGTGAAGGAGAGAACTTCCCAGCAGTGACACAACCAAGCAGCCAGCAAGCAGCCTTATCTCTTTCCCTGACTGAGTTACCTGAGCTCTCCCTGCACACTGAGGAATGTTGTATGTGTCCCTGAACAGAGGAACAAAGCTCTCCTTGGGTCCATGCCAATTAAATCCTAGGCAGTCACCAGTGGGGTGAGTCCTACCCTCTGAAGCCTGCTAGTCACAGAGCCTCCCCCAGCGAAGGGGCCAGTCAAGAGGGAGGGATGGAGGCAGATAGATGGTCCTTGTGCTCCCCAGAAAGGCTGTGGGTCCAGAGGACAGGGCCCACTCTGCTCATCCCTTCATGGCTAACCCCAAGGGGCTCCCTTCCTAGGTTGACATGAACCATTCTTGTAGGGGAACAGGCTCAGTTACATGATCTTACACTGCTCTAAGGCATTCCAGAATCAAACACTGACTCAGCTTCCCTTTGCTATTCCTTTGGCTGAACTGGTGGTCAGAAAAGCTTGTGTCACTCCCTGTTTCAGGAGTCGTGCAGCATTTGCAGAATGGCCAGCTGCTGAGGGACATCTATCTAAAGAAACACAAACTCCTGCCAAATGACTGGTCCACCAACCAGCTGTACTTAGAGACCACTGGGAAAAGCCGGACGCTGCAAAGCGGGCTGGCCCTGCTGTATGGCTTTCTCCCAGATTTTGACTGGAAGAAGATCTACTTTAGGCACCAGCCCAGTGCCCTGTTCTGCTCCGGAAACTGCTATTGCCCAGTGAGAAACCAGTACCTGGAAAAGGAACAGCGTCGGCAATACCTCTTACGTTTGAAAAACAGCCAGCTGGAGAGGGCCTACGAGGAGATGGCCAAGATCGTGGACGTCCCCACCAAGCAGCTCCGAGCCGCCAACCCTATCGACTCCATGCTCTGCCACTTCTGCCACAATGTCAGCTTCCCTTGCACCAGAAATGGCTGTATTGACATGGAGCACTTCAAGGTGATCAAGACGCATCAGATCGAGGATGAGCGAGAGAGGCGGGAGAAGAAACTGTACCTGGGGTATGCACTCCTGGGAGCCCACCCCATCCTGAATCAGACCATCTGCCGGATGCAGCGTGCCGCCGAGGGCAGGAAAGAGGAGATCTTTGCCCTCTATTCTGCTCATGATGTCACTCTGTCACCTATTCTCAGTGCCTTGGGCCTGACCGAAGCCAGGTTCCCAAGGTTTGCTGCCAGATTGATCTTTGAGCTCTGGCAAGACCGAGAAAAGCCCAGTGAGCATTCAGTCCGGATCCTTTACAACGGTGTTGATGTCACATTCCACACCTCTTTTTGCCAGGACCACCATAAGCGCTCTCCCAAGCCCATGTGCCCCCTTGAAAACTTAGTCCACTTCATCAGAAGGGACATGTTTATGGCCCTGGGTGGTAGCAGTACTAATTATTTCAACGCATGTCATAAGGAAGGATTCTGAAAAGTACACAGCACTTACAGAATCTATGCAGATAACAGAGGGATGAGAAAGGTACGCTTCTAGCTCTAGCCTTTTCCAAGGGTACAAGATTATTGATTTTTAAAGGTTAGAAATTGTGCTTGGGAGCCACACCGATGATTTGGGTTGAACGGTGAGTACATTACTGTACTCGGATACATGAGTTACTTGATACACAGCTGCTTCACAGAGAAAGGAAGGTACTTTATCATAGCCAAACCTTGCTTTCAATGCCAGAACAAGATTCTGATACCCAAAATTGCCAATCAAATGTGTATCTTTTTGATCTGCCATGGTACTACTGTATGATGGAACCAGCAAACCTCAGCCAAAACTTTTCAAATCTGGGGCCATCTTACCTTATCCTTGTTCAGTGAAAAATTTTCCCGAAGTGATTTATCTAAACTAGGGCTTGGCAAACCTTCTCTGTCAAGGGCCAGATAGTAAATATTTTAGACTTTGCGGACCAAAAGGCCACAGACAGTCTTTGTCACAGCTATTCAATTCTGCTCTTGTCACATGAAAGCCACCACAGACAACACAGAAACGAATGAGTGTGGCTGTGTACATAGGCCACACAAAACAGGCAGTGGGTCAGGTTTGGCCCCTGGGCTGGAGTTTGCTGACCCCTGATCTAAAATGCAGGCACTATTACCATCGCACTTTCCGCACTTTGAGAACTAGTTGAATACCATGAGTTAGTCAGTGGCGCCTCCAGTCACTTCTGCTAGAAACACAGAATTTGGCCTGCATCTGACATGATAACAAAACAACAGGAAATTAACATTGAATCAGAATGAGTCACAGAAAAATTATTAGAATAATACTTGATGTTCATGATGATTGTGGTATAAGATAGTTTTAAGTGTGTTTTAAATATCTGTCTGCTGTAGTCTATTTGCTGTATATGCTGAAATTTTTGTATTCCATTTAGTATTTTTATAGTCTAGGAAAATATTTTCTGAGACCAGTTTTAGATGTGCTGTTACTCCTATGTAATATACAATTTACTCCACCTGGTTGGTGTTTAGAAGGGAGCCAGAAGCTGAATTCAGGCACCTTCTTCCAATAAAACTAACTACGGCTTCTTTCCTTTGACAAGCCAGAGCATTGGATCAATTTTTAAACCATTTTTGTCAGTTTCAAAAGGTAAATTCTAATTGATTTTTCAATAAGTTTTTGGAAGGACTTTGTTACTAGACAGTTAAATGATCTTTATAAAGTATTTTATATATTAGAAGCAATTATAATTAAATCTGTGGTTTCTGAACTAATGGTGCTAGTTCTGTGCGAAGAAATGTAACATGCAACTGAGATTCTCCAGTGTCATTGGTATTCTGATCTTTTCTCTTTGTTTTTTGTCCAATGTTGCATTTAAATGTCTCTGTTTCTATTAATAAATTTTTGAAAAATATTTATACATTCCACTAATGATTTGTAGTTATAAGTCATTCCAGTTCTTTCCAAGTGAGTGACAGTATTTTTAAAATTTATCCTTTTTTTGTATAAATAAAAACGTTTTAAATCAGAAAACTCTACACTACATGTGGGGAAGGGAGGGCCCGGCCCCAAGGCCCAGCAGAAATGACAAGGGCCGCAGTCCTGCTCCCTTCTCTGACAGCAGCGGCAGCTCTTGGCGGGCCAGGAGGACATGGCACAGCTGGTGGCCTTGGACTGGGTTAAAATTTATCTTAACTGCTTCTGTTACTGCTGACAATCTTGTGTTGTCTCTCGAGTATTTAACACCTAATCGGGGGTTTTTTTTTTGTTGTTTTTTTTTTGCTTCCACTCACAATATCTGAATTAGAACTGCCAAACAAATTTGAAGATTTAAAACCAAACGTGAATCAGAAGCTGTTTTAAATGCGAGTGGCGCATTGGTTAAGAGCTGGTTTTGGGATGCCAGCGGCCCCGGTTCGGATCCCACATATGAGGGCCAGTGACACTGCCCTCTACAGCTAACAACAGCTCCACCTGGAGCGGGGCTGCAAGCCCCAGCGACGGTTTAGGCTACAGCCCCTGCTGCAGTGGGCTGCCATAGGCTATAGTGAGTGGCCGGCAGCCAGCGTGAGCTGCCAATAGCCGCGATGAGCTACCATCCAGAGGCCAGCGACCGATCTGCCTCATCCGGGAAGAGCGCAATGACATACCAACATGGGCCAGTGAAGCAACGTCCTCCACAACTAGATTGAAGAACAAAGGACAGCAATTTGTCTGTTCCCCTTCCCCAACTCCCCAACGCTGTTCCCCTCCCCCAATTCCCCAATAAAATCTTTTAAAAAAAAATTTAATTTGCAATGTCTGTTGGTAAAGGTAAACATCTTGAGTAAGAGCCAAAGTTAAAAATGTAGCTACAGATTTTGCCTCTGTGATAAGATGAACAACTTTTCAGGAAAACAGCTTTGTTTTTCTGAATTGCTGCCTAGGCTTTTGACAATATGACAGCCCTGCTCACACCAAGAGTCTGGCCATTTTGATAAGAACTTGAGTTAAGGATGTCCACTATAAGTTCCTGCTGTCCTTTTCTTGGGCACCTTTTTAAATAACTGCTTCAAGTTAAGCCTGCGGTAAGTTAGTGACCTCTGCCCCAACCACCCTAGGTGCTTGCTACTCTGCACTCTCTCTCCTGCTCACTCAGGACCTGGGATGGAAGACTGCCCTTACCCTGCCTCAGTAATAAATCTTGTGAGTACTTCCTTTGTTTGGATGTATTGAAACAGCCTCTTCAATCAAAACGACCCCATAGATGGGTTTCACTTCCCCAAAGTGGGAGCAGAGATACAGAGGAAGCTACCTTCTGCCTCCCTGTGTAGGTGGCTTGTGCTTCCTCATTCAACAGGTCATAATCTGCATATTCTTTTTTCTTTTCCAGATTTTTTAAATTGTATTTTTTAATTATAGTTGGCATGCAATATTAGTTTCAAGTGTACAATATAGTGACTAAACATTTATTTACTATTCTGAATTCAATACACCAACTCCAGTTTCTCAACACAGCCTCCCAAGACGTCAGGTATGCATAGCATTAAAATATCTCCCTCAGTATCAAGTTCAAGACATTTCATTCCATAAACAAACACTAAGCACTGAGCTGAGTGGATTTAGTCCTTGGTGCCTTGGTGGGCAATGGTCTTAATGGCTTAGTTAATAGCAGGTGTGGGTGTATACATGTGTAACTCAGCTTTCTTGTTTTTGATTAAAATTAATACATGCACACTGGGAATCAATCTAACAAGACTGAAAATGACTTCAGAAGTGAACTTCTCCCTTAATCCCACCTCCAGAGAGAACAATGTGAGCTGCTTGACAGATATTCTTACAGAAAATTTCCATGCAGATGTGGAAATATATGTAATTTTTAATAGGCACAAAATCACTTTATATATGTTGTTCTGTGCTTGCTTCCCTTAAAAGTATTTTTTTTCAATTGTTTCCTTTAATAATATGTCTTAGACATGTTCCTCATTAATTTGCTTCCTTTAATATCTCTGGGAGATATTTCCATGTTGAGATAGATAGATATAGATCTTTTTATAACCACTGCATAATATTTCATGATATAGGTGAAACTTTTTTTAAAATCTCATTAAAGAATGAATGAAATTAAAACTTAAAACCAAGACACTAAAACAGGACTACAAGGCTTTTGAGTTACACAAAACAAAGCAGGAGCCAGCAAATGTATGTGTTGATTTTCTAGCCTAACTGAGCAGTTAACCCTTTTTCAGTGTAGTTACAGGTATTAATTAGCATCAGTGGTGTATTCTTTCTCTAATTTTACTTGTAAACAGAATTGAAAAACTTAACCTAACACTGCTTTTAAGCCATTTTGAGGGCCTTCACAGCTATAGCAGAATTAGACTTTTGAAAAGATTTGAGTGATTCCTTTTTTTAGGGTTCATAAGGACTAATGCTGGAGAGGTAGGGATGCAGGCTTATGTTTCTCTGAATCTCCAGGAAGCCTTCAGAACAGATTAAGCCTCCCAGGCTATGGTGGGTATCCCCGGGTGTATTTAAATGCAACCACAATAGAAAGCAGAAAACAGCTTGGGTTTACATTGCAGTTGTGGCTTTGATGGTGGCTGGCACAGAGCTCCAGCATGGGCATCAGTTGGCTCTCATCGCTCAAGGCCATTGACCTGAGTGTTGGGGTTATACCCCTGCATAGTGCCTATCCAATGGCCAGCTTAGACGAGTAATAATAGCTTCTGCTTAAGGGGAACCAGCTGAACTCATCGCATCAGAGTGGCTGGGCAGACCTTCCTGGCCTCAGAAGCCCACCTGCCAGCTGAACCTGACCTTGACCCCTGAGAGGCCAGCATGACACCTCCCTGAGCTGCAGAGCCCCTCAGCAGAGGGATGGCTGAGGCCTGGCTCCTAGATAACTCTGTCAGTAGTAAAGGCACCACTTAGGGAGTCATGCTTCCCCCCAGGGACCCCGCAAGCATTTACCAATCTAAACAACTTCCTGAGGAAGATCCCATTACCCCTAATACAAAGGAGGAAACAGACTCAGGGGAGTGAAGTCACTTTTCCAAAGAAAGAATCAAAGCCCAGAGTATAACCCAAGTTCATATGACACCAGAAAACACCATGGAAAAGGCTTTACCTACACTAATTTAATCCTAATAGCCCTACAGGATACCATATTTGCTGGTGAATATCAATGAACACTAAAACATAGTGGGATTACAACAGTTATAAACTTAAATCTAAATGGTTAGGACAATAGTCTAACTCTGCTTCTTACCATCTGTGGTTGCTGTTTTTGTTAAGAAAAACTCGTAATGTAAAACTAATCTTTGCAGTGATGTTATATTGTACCCAGCCACTAGGGGGCAGCATCAAATATAATTTTTAGGATTCAAGACTAAGTCTTTCATCTCGAGGAAGTAGGGTAGTTTTGTCATGTGTTTTAATAGGGTGAACAGCCATCTGTCCCGGTTTGCCTGGGTCTGAGGGGTTTCCCAGGATAAGAGACTTCCGGTGCTAAAACTGGGCAAGTTCCAGGTAAACTGGGACAAGCTGGTCACCCTAGTGCTATGTGTTAAGATGTGCATTAGATGCTACTGTTATTCCCATTTTATAGAAATGGGGAAGTATAATGGAGTGACTCTCAGAGTTCACACATAGCTAGCTATTATGGTATGCAGCAGAGCTGGGACTCAAAGCTGTTGTACACTACCTCGGAGGATCACCTTCTTAAGCAGGATGTCATAATGCTTCTCTGAACCATTTGGCACTGTTTAATAACATGCAACAGAAACCTGATTACAGTGGTTAAACAAACAAAGCCTTTCATTTTCTCTGGTGGCTCCACCATGCCATCAGGAACCCAGGCTGCTATTTAAACCTCACTGGCCAGAAGGAGACCCTTGGCCCACCTCTACTGCAAAGGAGTCTATGGAAGTGGAGATTTTTATGGGGCACATTGCTGTCTCAAACAAATCAGGCACCTCTTAATAAAGAAGAAGGGGAAAGTGGATAGTGGGCAGAGCACTCACAGTGACTGCTGTCTTCTCCAAAGCTACCCATTGGAATTGAAGGTGTGGCTGTGGCACCGCCCATATCCCCCACTTCAGGACTCCTTTCCCCAGTGGCTGGGAGTGTGCAGGTTGGCAGTGCCTTCTTTCCAACCAGCCACATCCAACGACTCAGCAGGGCAGGGATGTGAAGCCCTGGAGACAACTCCGAAGGGCCATTCCAGCTTCAGCCCTCCCCACAGGGTCAGCTACAGCCTTGTCACTACATTGCAGCCACTCCTGCCTCATCCTGCTTCTTCCCTTCCTTCACAGTGTTGACCCCAAGAACACTCCCCAATAAACTCCCTGCAGACATTTCTGTCTCCAAGCCTGCTTCCTGGGAACCGGCCTGCAACAGGAGGCAAGCAAACCCTACGGGTTAAGGCCTCTGCTAGTCTGGACAGTCAAGCTGGAGTTAACTATTTGAAAGAGATAATTTATCTATTGATGACAAACTTCTATCCCTGCTTTTGAGAGGCTTTCCATTGTATTGTGGAAGCTAAGTAAGCACACAGGAAGCAATAGGAGAAACTGGATCCTGGACAGTCCAGAGCTAATGACAGAGGGCTATTCCACCAAGACTTACCATTTATTGAACACATACCTTGGGCTGAGCACTCAACTGACATAGTCTCCATGTCTCACAGTATGAGTAGGCATTTATTATCTCCATTTAACAGGTAAGGACACTTAGGTCCAGAGGCAGGCATCTGCCCGGATCACACAGTCAGGAGTAAGTGGCAGACGCAGGACTGGAACGTGGTTCATCCTAGACTACAAGGTTCCCCAGGTCCCTTATCATACCACTTCCTCTACCCCAGTACTCCATTACCCTCATACAATGGAATAAGTAAGATATGAAACTTGAGGGTATAGGTGAGAGTATACTCTGCTCCAGGGAAGGATCTCCTTCTTGAATTTCTGTTTGGACATTCATGTTTCTAGTTCCTTTCATTTCTCTTTCCATATTTTTTTCTAAGGCAGCATTTTCAAGGAAGTAGGATCATTGTATCATAGGTTGTTTAAGCCTGGGTTTCTCTGAAAGCAGAATCTGAGAAAAAAGCTTAAGTGTAGGTGTTTATTAGGGAATGTGGTCCCAAGGACCAGGAGTTGTGTGGGGTGGGGTCCCAATGAGTCAGCAGCGGAGCTCACCAGGCCAATCAGATTTGGCCTGTAGGGGGGCATCTGCCTGCTGACCACACACAGGGAAATTGGTGACTATCTTCCAGCCCTTACTTGAAGCTGCACACCATAGTCTGCCCCCATTTGTCTCCAATGCCCCTGAGTCACCGTCCCTCCTCCATAGCCCAGGGTGAGTGCCTGTAAGCAAGTGAGTCTGTTTTGCAGACCCCTTGAAGAGTATGTCTGGGTTTTCCAAAGCCTTCTGTCCTACTCAGATGTTTGGAATCCCCACTGTTTTTCACAGTCAGATGTGGGGGCTCCTCTCCCTGGCACCCGTACTCCAGGCTGGCAGACTTGGAGTGAGGCTGGAGTCCGTTGCTCCTCTGTGGGGAACCTCTGTGACCGAGATATTCCTCCCAATTTTTATCTGCCACATGGAGGTTTGGGGCCAGCTGGTTTTGCGTCTCTGCCCCACCTACAATCCTTGACATGGCTTCTTTATATCCTCAGTTATGAAACTTTTGTTCAGCTAGACTTCAGATGGTTCTTCAAGTTGACTGTTTTATAAGTTAGCTGTAATTTTGATGTGTTCAAGGGATGAGGCAAGCACGGCGTTCGTCTATTCCGCCATCTTGGATCTCCTTGTTACTCTTTTCTTTTAACTGTTCTGAATCACAAAAACTGGCTGGAACCAGAATATGTCCCTGCCAATTTTGTTAAGCCAGGGGGCCCACCTGGGGGCCTAGCATCATGCTCCAGACATAACTGGGAGATACAACTCTCTGGGCCCATGGACTTCCGTTTGAAGGAGAAAAGAACTCAAACTTTCTGACCCTTTCCCCTTATGCCCATTGCCATGTTTGACACCTATGTAAACATCTCAGTTATTGCCCAAGGTAAATTAAGCTTGCCCTTTCCCCATGTTTCCTTCATTGTCTATATCTAATCTTCATCTTCCTGTTTTAGTCAGAGTTGTTATCCATTTCAGAAGAAGCAGCTGACCAGAGTTCAGCAAAATGAATAGGAGTCTGGAGGTTTTAGGCAATTGGTCTGGCTCTTCCTTGATCCCTAGAGATGGTGAAGGAGAAGCAGCCTGGGAGGTGGTTTGCATCTCAACAGAAGACAGACCCTGCCCTCCGTGCCTCAGCTTTAGGGAGCTGCACCACTCCGTGCTCCTGGGGCAGACTAATGAGGCGCTCCTCCCCATCCATTCTCCCTCCTTCCCAATGCTGGTGTGCCCCTGGCAGCAGTCCCTAGGAAAGACAAGTCCTCCTCCTCCTCATGGGCAGCTGGCCGGCTTCCTCCCAGCTCAGAGCCAAGCATGTCTTGGTTAGGCACTCCCCAGATAAGAAATCCTTTCGGGATCCTTTCTCCAGAAGCTAAGAGAGACTGGGGCTTCCTCTACAGTTGAACCTCCAGCGTGCAGAAGGTGGAAATGAAAGGACGCCACACTGCCCTCTAGTGACAACTAAGCCTGGCCCTTACTCTGCAGTTTTTCCTCTTTCCTGGTTCCCCACACCAGGGGAGGCCTCTTTCCCAGCAAACTGGAGCTCCCTCTGGTGGCCTAGGAGTCTACCAGCTCACCTTGTCTTCCAGGATGTAGCAAGTAGAAGCACACTGTATCTAGATGGTCTCACCCCAACTGCCCTGTTGTCCCACTGATGAACTCACTGTTTAGTGTTCTCAACAACTGGCTCCATGATGGACAGACTAACCATTAAACTGACCTTCTGACTGATGGATCCTAAGGGACTGACTGGCTGGTTAGCTGATTAAGTTTCTAAACCACAAATCATTTACTGGCTTTCTAACTGACCTACTAACCCTTAATAACTAAACATCTGAGAAGCTTGAATTGCCTGCCTGGCTGACTCTTCCACTAACCATGATTGACTGCCCAGCAGGGGATCTATAAGACTAACAGTGTGGCTCTGTAACTAAGGATAACAGATGGATGGGAGGACAGGTGTCCCTTTCTCATACCTTGACTCTTCTGGGTGCTTGGAGCCTACCCTTCTCCCCTCTAGGGCCACTTAAAGACTGCAGAGAGGGCAACCAGAAAACTGACCTTCTGACTGACCTCTAGTAAGGTTCTTAACCAGGGCCCCACAGGTGGGTTTCAACTTTGTTTTCAAAATAGTGTGGATATGAACATGCGTTTATCTGGGAAGAGGGTTCATAGCTTTCATTGGAGTCTTAGAAGACTCCAGCACATAAATATGTTCAGAACTACTGCTCTGGGAAGGCGCTTGGCAAAACCCTTACCTGAATTCAAGCCCCATTTCTCCCTTCCATCAGGCCAGGGTAGCAGGAAGGAAACTAGGAAGAGTCAGAGTCATAGTGGACATGGACATAGTAGGAAGCCTAAAGGCTGGGCTGTATGTGAAGTTTCCAGAACAAGGCCCAAAGCAATCAACCTATGTCCTTTGGGGAGGCCACACTTAGCCCAAGAAAGAAGGGCAGCAGCCTCAGCTCTGGGCAGAGGCTCTTTGGGCTGAGATGAAGGGTACATTTATCAGGGCCCTTGTCTAGGGCGGGGAGTATGTGTATGTGATCATGAGTAGCCATGTGACTGTGTGTATTCACATACCAGTGTGCCCACAAGGGTGGGTATAACACTCTGTGTGACTGTGCATGAATGTCCTTTGGATCAAAGTGTGCATCTGAATAGTTTTGTGGATGGATCTGCACATGTGTGCTCACTCGTGGACCCTTTTGGGCAGCCTGAGACAGATTATGAGTAAGAATTTCACTAGGTGAAAATATCTGCAGACATGCGAGGGGACCACAGGAAAAATCTGAAATCCTCAACATCTCCCTGTCCCTGAGCCCTCATCATCACATTGCCACTGTGGCCACCATTGGCTCTCATCACATCTTCCTGGACTAGAGCTGGGTCCCCAATGCCCTCCCCTTGCAATCCTTCCAAATAGGAGACACAGAGACCTTGGTAAAATGAAGTTAGGTCACAGCATGCCTCTGTCTGAAACCGACAACAGCTTGACAGTGTCAGGGGATAACGCCCTTTTCTTCAGTCCGACTCAAGGGCCCTTTCAAGGTCATAGCCCTCTGTTCATTGGGGACTCTGGGCTCTGAAAGCCCCAGAATTTGGATGTGTCGCCCCTCTGCCTGGTCCTATGCCACACCCCAAGTTTTCGGTTCTGATGCCTCTCCTCACGCCCTAACGCGCTGCCGCTAGGTCCTGCATCGCGGAGATGCCATATGCCGCTATAATGGCCCAATTACAACTGACAATTGTATTTGACAGAGAACCCCAGTCCGTCTGTCACGTTCCACCTCCACCTTGTGCCCCTCGACCCCCAACAGGAGCCTGAGGGCCCGACGGTCGGAGGTTGGCCGTGCACAGGCGCACACTCTTTCCCCGAGCCGCGGAGCTATAGAAGCCCGTGACACAGAAATGCGCGTGTGCAAAGTGAACAGCAGGAACTACGACTCCCAGAGTCTTTTTGACAGAGACTCCATTTCCCAGAGAGCGTCTGGGGTCCCCACGCCGGAACTGCACTCTTTTTTCGAAAGCGGAAGGTGAGACAAAACTGGCAGTAGGGATGGTTTCTGAAGGGTTAGAACGATGCCAGTGTTGTGGTTGCCTCCAGGGGTCGTTCTTGAGTCAGAGAAACCCGGACTTTGGAGGGAAAGGGCCTGGCCGCGCTGCGCTGTGCAGTGTTGCGGTTCCCCCTGCCCGCGCCTGAGCCCGGCCCCTTCGGCCTTGCACTAACTCGGCCCTGCTTGGGTTTTGTTGGCCTGCAGCCACTGCAAACTCTCTGCCCACCTGCGGAGATAGAGACGACAGCTAGATGGTCCCCAGGACCTTGTGTTACCATTGCCTGTCTTCCACTGGGAAAATGTAAAGAAGACCTTGGCCCTAAGGGCATAGCCCACGGGGCTCCCCGTGTGGGTCCCACAGCTCTTATGCCACTTCCAGCAGTGGCTGCATGTGTGTAGTGGGGACAGGTGTGGACAGTAGCAGGGAAGAGGAAGATCTTTGGTTGCTGACTTGCCGCCTCTGTTCACAAGAAGATAACTTTCCTGGGTCACTGGCCCTATAGCTTCTACGGCCTGTCCACCGCCTATTTCCAATGCCTAGATTCTGGAGGAAGTCAGCCTCCTTCCCCAGACATCAGCAACACCTGTCGGCCCCACTGCCTAGTTCCACCTTTTCCCTCGGAGACCACTGAGATCACCCGCCTAGAAATGGAAGCAGCTGGTGGGATTGGGATTGAGATTGAGACAGGGAATCTAGAGGCTTTGAAGGGAAGGAGTGGACTAAAAGGGAACTGCAGAACATTTGAGGGACTGCAAGTTACTGGGTCACCATGGAAGGGGGAGGATGCAGGGGTGAGGGAGTGAGAGAGAATGACACCCATCATCACTGTGACTCACAAAAGTGTCTCTCAGCAGTCAGATGACAAACACATTTCTCTGTTTCTCTATGAGAGACATAACTCATAGTAGTTTAGTTTTCTAAACATTTTAAGTGAAGAAAAGTGCCCCATCGGCCTGCTGAGCTACAACCACTTCCCTCACCTACTAGTAATTTGTTGCTCAGTGTTGTCCCATTCCTCTGCGCTAGCTGTGTGGGTCCTTGGAGAACCTTTTGGGGATCTGCAAGGTCAAAACTTTCACAGTAATACTGAGATTTACTTGCATCTTTTTTTTTTTTTTTACCGTACTGACATTTAAATTTAAAATGGTGTGTAGAACTGCAAGCACCTTGACATGAATCAAAGCAGTGGCATCAAACTATATTTGTAGTCACTGTATTGTTTACCAGTGCTCTTGGGGAGGGAGGGGGAGCCAGTTTCACTTAAAAGTGTCCTTAATGAAGCTGTAAAAAGTATTCATTGTACTCATTTGGAACCTTGAGTACATGTCCTTTTGCTATTCTGTGTGACAGAGTGGGATGTATGCATAAAGCAAGCCTGCTGCATACCAGGGTGCTGTGTTTGCCTAGAGGAAAAGTGTTAGGAAAGGCAGTCACATGTGCACAGCCTTTCAACCCCTGTACAGTCGCACAGGAATATGCTTTGTGCCTAGAACATTTCCTTACAAAGAGCTAAAGAGCTCTCACAGCCTGTGCTGGGCATCTCTCTTTGTTTGGAAATATCTTTCCCTATTCCGGACTTGCTGTGTACTTCTTTGTTCTGCTCAAACGTGTGTCACGTGGCACCTGACTAGCTTGCCTGCTGAATCCCTTCCTGATGGGGAGAGAATAGGGAGGCAATGATGGGGAGGGAATGAGAGCAGCTTCCAACACAAGAGGGATGCATGCACGCCATGGGGGAGGCTCACTATGGAAGCTGCCCTTGCTTTTCCTCTTCTCTGTGTGAGGAAAGCATTCCATCCAGTGCCTGTGTGAGTCGCGTCCTTCTTGGCATGGCCAACACCTGCAGCTCATGGAGTGGGTTGACATCCTGGGACGGCTGGTCCTGGTGGCAGGTGTTGCTATGCTGTTTGTTATCCTCCTGGCCTCAGGACTCCTCTCCTGGAGGTAGTGATAGGTGTCATTTGCTCAACAAAAAGCATTTCTGTGCTTGTCTGATTTGCTAGCTGAACTAGACTCTTTTAAAAAAAAAAGCACCTTTTACTTGAATGACTAACAGTGTGATTATTTGGACTTGGGTGTTTGGTAGACATTTTCTATAAAATGAGTTTGGTAGACATTTTCTATAAAATGTTTCCCTTGTCACTTCAAGGGAAACAACTGAAATTATTTGTTGCCAATGATAAAATTTGGTCTTTCAAGCAAAAATTAGAATTTTGAAAAGCATGCATCTGCCATATATCTTGACAGTTTCCCAGTGCTTAAAAGGTTTTTCTGATGAGCGTGGTGGTGGTATTAGCAAATGTGATTTTTTTCTTATATTGAATAATGTGTCAATGTTTAGAAGATCTGCATAACTCAGTATATTATTGGGTTGTTGGAAAAGTCATGATGTATTTTTTCTATGTTTTTCATTGCAAAAATGCATCATGACTTTCCCGACAACCCAATAGACACCTGTTGTTGCAGAACAAATTACTCCAAAACATAATGATTTAAAACAACAAACATTTATTATCTCACAGTTTCTGTCAAGAATCTGTCAAGAATCTGGGAGTGGCTTATATAGATGGTTCTGACTTAGGGTTTCTCCTTCAGTTGCAGTCAAGATGTCTGTTGAGGCTGCAGTCATCTGAAGGCTTGACTGGAGCTAGAGCACCTCCTTCCAAGAAGTGCACTCACATGGCTGTTGGCAGGAGGTCTCGGTTCCTCACCAAAAGGACCTCTCCAATGGGATTTGAGTATCCTCACAACATGGCAGCTAGCTTTCCCCAGAACAAGTGATCCAAGAGAGAGGGAGCAAGATAGAAGTCCAGTGGCTTTTATGATCTACCCTCAGAAGTGATACTCTGTAATTTCTACCACATCCTATTCATTAGAAGTGAGTCATCTGTACAGTTCACACTCAAGGAGAGAGAACGTAAGCTCCACTTCTTACAGGGAGGCATACCAAAGAATATGTGGACATGTTTTAATAACAGAACACATAGTGAATCAATATTTTCCAAATGACCAGCATGAAATTATAAAACCATGATGCATGGATAAAAAAAAAAATCTGTTCCAATTGTAAAATACTTCAGTGGATTTTTACTGTAACAGTTTGAAAAGTTAGGGCCAGCCAAGTGGCGCGGTGGTTAAGCACTGGCTTGGGAAGCCAGCAACCCTGGTTTGGTCCCACATATGAGGGCCAGTGACACTGCCCTCAAAAAAAAAATAAAAAGAAAAGTTCATTGATGTAGTTTTAGATTCTACATTGCTACTAACTTTTAAGGAGCTATCATTTTTTGCATTTTGGTGTAACAAAAAGAGTATACATAATGATCTGAAAAGGCTATTAAAATACCCCCCTCATTTCCATCTACATATCCCTGTGAGGCCAATTTTTTTTCATGTATTTCAACCAAAACAACATTTGAACAGACTGGAATGCAAAAGCAGATATGAGAATCCAGCAGTCTTCTATTACACGCAGACAGGGGTTTGCAAAAATGTAAAACAGTGAGGCTTTTGTCACTAATTTTTTGTTTTGGAAAATATGTTTTTCTTAAAAAGTGTGTGTGTAAATTAATGGATTCATTATTGTATTTTTTAAATGAATTAGATTTTTTTTAATTTTCTCAGTTTTAAATTCTAATATTATAATTATTGCTAGATATAACACACATAAATAAAAGTTCTTTGTAGTCCTCATTAATTTTTTTTAAGAGTGTAAAGAGGCCCTGAGACCAAAAAGTTTGGTCTAAGAGATCATGATGGTACTGCCACTCTTGAAATAACATGATATGGACAGGCAGCACAGTTCTGGCCAGTGACACGAGGTGGAGGTGTTTAAGGTATTAAATAGGACCATGCATGGGGTCTTCAAAGGAACTGGTAGTGTTCTGTTTCTTAAGCTAGATGATTGATATGTTCATTAGCCTCCTTTATCTCTTACATGTTAAATTATTTGGGGTGTGAAATATAACAAAAAATTAAAACATGTAGAAGAAAAGTTTCCACTTCCTCTATGTAAATATCTTGTCTGTCTTGCAGCATCTTCATCTGGTATATGGGCGTGAGTGTGCATTGTTTGGCTCTAAAGAATTTTGTGCACATTTCATGGCTCTCTGAGTCTGTGTGCCTACAATGTATTTGTGATGTTTGACTTTTGTGATGTTTGACTTGTAACCTAAGAGTCCCCAGACCTCTAGCCACACAGGCAATCTCACCACATTCCCAAGGCTACCAGTTCAAGTCATACAGAGTCCCTTATAAAAAGCCCTTCTCTGCTTCTTGCTTAGTCCCTCCCTCTTGTAAGGTAGGCAGGATACCAGCCTGTCATACATCACATCATCTGCCAGTTTCTCTCACATATGAGCAGATGTCTACTGGGGTTGCCAGCCCACCAGTTCTGCAAATTGCTGCACTCTGAATCCACTTTAGACCCCTTTTAGGAACTTGTGTGATCACCTTCTAATTAGAAGCCACAACAGGTACAAAGGCAGGCTCACTACACTTTGAGTGAGTGGATCCTCTCCCTGTGTGGTCACCCCATGAGGTTCCAGGGTCCCTCAGTCTCACTGAAGGGTCTGAGGCAAGGTTTCTGGGTTTCTCCTACCCCTCCTCTTAATGTAACTGTCTTAGAAATTCATAAATCAAGTAGTAAAATTAGAGAATTAAATAATCCGATTAACAAATTTGACAAGCGACCTGAATAAAACCCGGTTTTTACCATTATGGATGAAGGGGGGATTTCTATTGGGTAGGCATAAAAAGTGTGTGTGTGTGTATTTAAAATCTTTCCATAATAAAATATATTGCTTGCGTGATTAAAAAAGAAAGAAAGGTAATGACTATGAGAGAAAATGGACATATAAAACTAAGAAATGCATTCACACTTTGAGCTATTTGAGACAGATATGCTGGTAAAGGAAGCACACTCATTTGCTCAAACCCAATTCATTGATCAATGTACCATGCTTACTTCTTTTACCTATTTATAAAATTTACAGCAATTCATAGTGGATGGAATTATTTCAATAACTTTTGAACATTTCTGCAAAATTTTATTTAGCCAGTATTCCATTATATCTGCTTAACAGCATTTTACGGAATAGTCAGCCTGTCAGCCCATTAGTGAGAAGACAAGGGATACTGAGGAGAAATTATATGTGAGATATGTAAAAGATAAATATCTGATAATCCAAATATACAAATCAATAAGAAAAAGGCAACCCAATTGAAAAATGGACAAAGAATATGAACAGATAATTCACAGAATCAGAAATACAATTAACCAAAAAAACATACATGACAAGATTTTCAACGTTACTAGTAATCAAGAAAATACAAGATAAAACAGCAGTAAGATGTTTATTTTCACAAAATATATTATCAGCTGGTTAAAAAGAAGACTAGTGTTGGTGAAGGTGTTTCTGAGATCAAGCCCATTCATAGAACTCAGTGTTGATGTGAGTGTAAATCGGTACAGCTGGTTTTGAAATCCTTGAAAGGATTGAAAACAAATGGCAGTGGGAAGATTAAGAGGGATTAGAAACAACTGAAGAAATTTGTTGTGAAGGACCGGAAAGGAAGAGGTAGGAACTACTTAGATAAAATGGGAACATAGATTAACGGCTTTCAGTGAAGCGACCCAGAGCCACCCACAAACAAAACCTACTAACACCGCACAAGGCTCCTGTGGGAGAATGAGGTTTGTTAGCAAACAGGAAACAGTAACTCAGTGCTGCCAACTGGGCCTTGCAGAGTTCTTCTCCTTCCTCTAGTCTTGGCTCTGTTAGTACCTTGTAGTTCGCTTATGAAAGCAGACCTGAGATCTTTGAAGTCTCCTAGTCGGAAGCCTCTGGTGGTCAGTGGTGTGTATCTTTCCCACGTTATCCTAAATAGACATTTCAGCGGCCTTTAGTGGAAACGTCCCCACTCTGAAAACTCAGGGAGATGCCCCGAATCTTGGGAGGCAGTGTGAGGGTGTTCTCTCTGCAATAGAGTGCAGATATGCATAAGGGGGTGCAGGTCCTAAGGCTCTTCTGCTTCTCTCTTGGTTTGAGGCAGGCATTCTTTTAGGAAGTAGAGGGTCCTGTGGTCACTGGCTTTCTGTGTGGTTCACGCCGCTTTCCACACAGTGAATCACAGGACAACCAGACACAAGAATCTGCAGGGGGTGGGGTGAGAGGGGGTGAGGTATGGGGCTGTTTCAGACTGCCTTGTGTCCCCCAAAATTCATGTGTTGAAGACCAAATACCCAGTACTTGAGAATGTGACTATATTTGGAAATAGGGCCTTTAAAGAGGTGATTAAGTTCAAATGAGGCTGTTAGGGCAGGCCCTAATCCAATCTGACTGGTCCCTTTATAAGAAGAGTAAATTTAGACACAAAAAAAGATACACGAGGGATGGGTAGACACAGAGCAAAGGCCATATGAGGACACAGCACGAGGGCAGCCATCTGGAGGCCTCAGCGGACACCTACCCTTGATCTTGGACTTCCAGCCTCCAGAACTATGAGAAAATTAATTTCTGTTGTTTAAACCACCCAGTCTGTGGTGTTTTGGTATGCCAGCCCTATTAAACTAATACAGGGCCTTCAGGTCTGAAGGCTTAGGGACCTGGGAAAGTAAAAATAATTCAAGTCCGCTAACTATTACAGGGAACTATTTGGAAGTGCTCCCTTTGTGTATGGAAGAAGTCCCTACTGCACTCCCACACACACTTTTACTTTTTGTTCAGTGAATGTGGAGCTTGCTCTTACGCTGCCCTAAAAGTTCCCAGGTTGAGTCAGCTACCAGTCGTTAAGTTGGTAAAGAGAAATAGGGATATCTGGCCTATCAGGCTGGGTCTTTCAGTTACCATGTCTTCTCACTCTGCTCAGGGATTCAGTCCTTGGCTTTGTAGATTCAAAAACTTTTTCAGTTCAAGCCCAAATGAGTGATCTCCATACTGGTTCTAAAAATTAACTGGAATTTTAGTTTAAGTTG
Organism: Aselliscus stoliczkanus; assembly: GCA_033961575.1. Classification (NCBI taxonomy): domain Eukaryota; kingdom Metazoa; phylum Chordata; class Mammalia; order Chiroptera; family Hipposideridae; genus Aselliscus; species Aselliscus stoliczkanus. The sequence goes on from CM066735.1 coordinate 107,013,861, forward strand.
AGAGCTGTTTGCCAAGAGAACTGAACTATTCATGGTAGGCTAGTTCTAAACAATCTTTACCCATTAAGAAAAGCTAAGTAGAGTTGCCAGTTTGATTCCCACATGGGCCAAGGAGCTGCACCCTTCACAACTAGATTGAAACAACTACTTGACTTGGAGCTGATGGGTCCTGGAAAAACACTGTTTCCCAATGAAATTTCTAAGAAAAAAGAAGAGCTAAGTAGAGACCAAAAAAAAAAACTAAAAAAACAAAACAAAAAACTTCCACCATGGAAAAACCCTTGGTCCAGAACTCAACAGAAAGGTCACTTTCTTCGGAATGCTTTCCTTGGCCTTCTGGAAAGCATGGGATTGCCCCTACTCTGAGGTCCTAAGGAACGTTGTATCAGAAATCCCAACTTGTGGTATTTTAATTATTTGTTTATAAGCTTGTATTTACCATTAGACTGTGAGCTCCAGGAGGGAAGAGATTGTGTCTTGTCTATTGATTTATCTTCAGTGGTATCCAGACCATAGTATGGCTCAAAAAAACTAGGAGAATGAATGAATTAAATTATGATATCACCTGTCTCTTGGATGGAATCTACCTTCCAAATGGAGGTAGACCAGTCAGTCATCTCCCTATCTGCATAGTATTGGAGACATAATGATAAAATACTCCTCCTCAGCTTCTCCTCCAATATCTTTAATGATGGTCACCATTCCACAAGTAGTTGTCCATCCTATATACCCTTTTGTTTTGTTTGAATTTACAAGTGGTCTTTTTCCTGATTTTGTTTACAAAGAGACACCTTATTCTCACCACTAAACTATCTCCAAATGACAATATAGGATGAATTATTTCTGGGGACGTCTTCTAGAAGTGACATACCCGCTATAAACCATGATCCCTATGGACTACACCTCCTAACTGGTCTCCAGATGTTTAACTTATCTCACATTTGGGTTTGTTCACCTCTGTGCTCTGACTACATTCCCTAGGTACTCTGCCCACTCTGCCCACTCTGCACAAGTATCACACTCCACTCTCCAATTCTTCAGGGCTAGGTTAGGGATTTGAGTGGGATCATGTAGATTGATGAGTATCAGCTAAACAGAGGACATTGGATAAATATTGAGTCTGGGACATCCAGGAACATGAACTTAATTTGTAGAGATCAAAGCCAGTGAAGAAATTAGAAATTCCAGAGGATTATTCTTGCCAAGTGCAGAACAGCCAAGGATTTCACATTCTGTTAGGGCAGGAGTGGAGGCCTGAATATATTGGGTTGTCAGAAAAGTCATGACGCATTTTTGCAATGAAAAACATAGAAAAAAGATGTCATGACTTTTCCGACAATCCAATAGATGGGCCTGAGACAAAAGATGTGACATGTTCTTGCCAAGATGAGAGACTGAAAAAAGGAGGAGAGGGCCGGCCGAGTGGTGCATTGGTTAAGAGCTGGTTTTGGGATGCCAACAGCCCTGGTTCAGATCCCACATATGAGGGCCAGTGACACTGCCCTCTACAGCTAACACAGCTCCACCTGGATCTGGGCTGCGAGCCCCAGTGATGGTGTAGGCTGCAGCCCCTGCTGCAGTGGGCTGCCATAGGCTACAGTGAGTGGCCGGCAGCCAGTGTGAGCTGCCAATAGCAGCGGTGAGCGACCATCCAGAGGCCGGCGACCGATCTGCCTCATCCGGGAAGAGCGCAATGACAATACCAACATGGGCCAGTGAAGCAATGTCCTCCGCAACTAGACTGAAAAACAAAAAGACAGCAACTTGTCTGTTCCCCTTCCCCGATTCCCCAACACTGTTCCCCTCCCCCAATTCCCCAACAAAATCTTTAAAAAGGGCCCGGTGGTTAAGCGCTGGCTTGGGAAACCAGCGGCCCCAGTTCGCGTCCCACATATGCGGGCCAGTGACATTGCCCTCAAAAAAAAATAAAACAATAAAACATAAAACTTTAAAAAAAAAAAAAAGGAGGAGACCACTTCAGACTAAGGAAAGGATGAGGGAGTAGGTGACAGCTTGTTCCACGGGAAGATTTTTTGGGTCCTGGTATTCAAAAAAACATCTAGCCAAACTCAGCAGACTCAAGTTTGAAGATTGCCTTTTTCTTTGTATAATGCCTACCTAAATTCCAGTTGACTGTTCAGTGTGCCCCTTACGTACTGCTGAATTTTAAGGGCCATAAGGGCATGCTCACTGCTATATCCTCAATACTATCATCGAGAACAGTGGAACTCAACAAGTGTTTGCTGAATCAATCAATAGGTGTATTTATGGATATGTATAGATAGATGGATGTCCGGATCTATAGTTCCATACAGTGCCTGCTGCTATTTCCCACAATTTGTGATTCTGTCTGTGATGGGTCCATTTCTCCATCCACCTGCCCCCGAGAGCACTGAAAGCTCTTAGGCATTTGGCTCAAATGCCCTAGGTTTGGAGACTAGCTATTTATTAACTAAACCGTTGCACCACTCACTCTTATAGCCTTAAGTGAATTTAGGTTAATTCTTAACTGTTTCCTTTCTGTACATGTGTCATTTAATGGTTTGCTTTTATCTGATTTTCTCCAATTTCCTGTGCATTTGTGGTTTTCTACAGGAGCTCTCTACCAGAGACCTCAGGCGGCCAAGCCAAACAAGCGTGGGCACCTACGTTTTCCAGGAGGCTCTCCTGCTGCTCTGGGTCTCATCCAACTGGTGTCCATCCAAACATTCCCACCCAAGGTTATTTATGCTAGAGGAGGAAGAATGTCCTCCTCAGAGCCAGTTCTTGGGGAAAAGAAGAATTGTTGATATAGCCAGAGCCCAAAAAGAAGAAAGATTACTCTGCAGCAGCTAAAGGTTGGTGACATACTTTTTCTCCAACTCAGTAAAAGCTGTCTATGTTTGCATACTTTTCCATGAATCTTATGAGTGTATTTTCTCCAATGACCTTTGGAATAAACAAGAAGGAATAATTGTAAATCAATAGAACAGCTTCATGGGGGACCAAGAGTTTATGCATCATTGATTCCCTACATCTAGCCTAGTGCCTGACATATAGATGCTCAATAATTGTTTGATGAAGGAAGGAAAGAAAGGTAGGAGGGAAGGAGAGAAAGAGGGGAAGAGTGTGGATAATGGGCATGAATGGAAAGATTGTCAATGTCTTATTCAGAAATAATATGATGATAATATAGTTATGTTTTCTAGGTTAATTAGGTGCAGTATCACTGGCACCTAGAATCAATAAAATAAGTTACTGCAAAGTGAAGGGTGTATTTATAAAGATAAAAGAATAGTAGACAAGGACCGGCCAAGTGGCATGGTGGTTAAGCACTGGCTTCAGAAGCCAGCGGCCCGGTTTGGGTCCCACATATGAGGGCCAGTGACACTGCCCTCAACAACAAAAAAAGAATAGTAGACAACCAGAATAACAACAAATGTACTCCTTGGACTTTAGCATAAACAGCAGTGGTTGTAGTTTAAGATAAATTCAAAGCTCTGTAATGTAGTTGCCCTTTGTTCTGTCTATGCCCAATTCTCAAAAGCAAATTAAAGCTACCAAGAACTTCACTTCTGGATAAATGCAGGGTGATCAGGAAGGTGATAGAATTGGCTGCAGCTGGATGGTTTGGTATTTAGGAAAGGTCAACTAATCAGAAATGGTGCACCAAGAAAATTTACAACTATCTAGGCTTCCTGCCATGGAGAGGGATTAACCACACAGTAATTCAGCAAACTCTCAAAAGTATGTAATTAGGTGTCAAGGAAAAACATCTCACTGCAGAAAAAAGAAAAAGTTGAAGGAAATTAACATTTTCTTAATATCAGTCTCTCAGTTATTTGAGATCATACAGGCTACACAATTCAGGTCCAGCAAACCAACTCTAAATGACTCATACATCACAAAAGAACACACCACCATGATGGAGGTAGAAAGGAATAAGTTAGACATGTCATTTTATAAAATCAAGATCTCAAAACTATGGGATGGTTTCTTCAACAAATCAGCCACATATATTAAAGTTCTCAATGCTGGGAAAAGTCACTATAACTTTATATTATTTTAATTTGGGAAAAATAAAACGTAACCGAGGAGAAAATCTAAAACATATCCAAAGCAAATTCAGAGCAATCTTCCTTTTGACACCAATCTTGCAAAGACTGTTAAAGGGGCCTGTGATTTGTTTGGAAGGGCTTGCCAGAGTGATTTAGACTTGTGATCAGTACAATTGTATTATTAAAGGAAACTGTTGGTAATGTAGGTAGGTGATGACTGGTGACTAGCAAAAAATAAATGTACCACCTTAGCTGTTGTGGGTTGTTCCCAAAGGTACAGTAAGATGATTCAGGTTTTATGTGTATATAAATTTCACCTGTGAAACTAATTCATGCACGAGTTCAGTGGGTCCCAAACTTCAACCAGTGATCATTTTTGCCCTATCTTTTACCTTTTACCACTTGTACTATTTAACATGTTTTTTCTTTAAATCGGATTTTTTTACCTTAGATATATTTAAAAAGAAATTTAGTAGATATTACCACTTGAAATCATCTCTGATAGGCATTCTTTGGAAAACATTTCAATAACAAAATAACAATAATAATAAGTTAAGACTATTTCAAGCTAATTCTATGAGGTAGAACATACTGGTAGAGAAACAGTTAGACTCCTTAGAGCTCATGGGAAAATATTTGGATAAATCATATGCTCAGGTCACAGTTTGCTCTTTGTGGCTTTATTTAAGAAGCAAGTTAATGGTTACATGACATTGAACTTCAAAGTCCAGGCAATAAGGAGGAAAATAGAGTGAAAGAGAAAAACAGTGTTTATGTTTGCCACTTCCTTGCTTTTCCTTACCTCATGGAGAGGCCAGCCCCAGAGGGCAGCAGGACAGAAACACTAGAGGGAACAAAGTAAGAGGGTTGAGTCTTATCTTACCAGTGTACAATCGTTTTTTATTAAATTATAAAAATTTATTATGCTAAGATACGAGTCCCATTTATGCTATTTTACATGGCAATTATTCTTGTTGGAGTTTTCATGTGTTTTCACAATCTTGGTACGCAATTCTTTACCTTACTGTTTTTGTACTGACTCAATGTCTGGTCACGTTGTGTGTCTTTACTGTGATGCTCTCGGTTTATAGAAGTGAGTGCTGTTAATATAACAAAGTAAGACAGTATTTATCTATATAATACAATTAAACATCATTATTCCTTTCAAGTACTTCCTTTCCGATTCCTCCTCTTATGGTGGTTTTTCACGTATTCCTGGCTTTTAAGTTAGGCCAACCTCACACATGGCAGCAGCAGGGTGGACAAGGGGTGGGAGCTTGCCACATGGGCCCCCAGACAGGACATCCTTCCAGGCTTGCTTCAAATGGAACCTCCATGCTTGAGGCAGCAGGAAACCAGTGTCTCCTGGAGGGAAGCCACTACCTGCATTTTGAAATCTCATCATGTGGTATTTTGAGGTACATATATTTCGATACATTTAGAAATATTAAGTCTCATAAAAGATCTCTTTAAAGTCAGGTTCCATAGTTGACAAGTCTATGTGGTCTGAAAAGTGTCTGAAAGACAAGAAAGGAAGCTGGGGAGAAGTTTCCTTTAAATAAAAAGTCAGGGTGAGATTTAAGAAGCTGACTGCCTCCTCCCTCAAGACAGGGGAACATAAACTCCCCACTCCTGCAGTATGGGCTGGACGCAGTGACTTCCCTTCCAAGAGCACAGTATAGAATAGGGGCAGGGAGCAACTTTACAGTGAAGAAGACTGACAAATATGACCTCGGCCAGGTGGCCAAGGTCAACATCAATAGTGGTCACTCATGTTGATAGTACATACCTTGATATGATGTGGCAAAAATGGTGCCTTACCTTTATGGTCTTTCTCTCGAAAACTTATAATCCCAGTCTAATAATGAGAAAAATATCAGAAAAATTCAAATTGAAGGAAATTCTGTAAAACTTGACCAGTACTCCTTAAAATGGGCAAGGTCATCAAAACAACAAAAGTGTAAGAAACTATCACAGCCCAGAGGAGTGTAAGGAGACAAAGGGACATTACTTAAAAGCTAAGGAAACCTGAATAAAGTATGGACTTTAGTTAATAATAATGTATCCGAATTGGCGCATTAGTTATGACAAAGGTACCACACTAAGGCAAGGCGTTAACAACAGGGGAACCAAGGGTGTCGGGTAATTGGGAATTCTCTGTACTATTGTCTCAACTTTTCTCTAAACCTAAAACTGTCCAAAAATAAAAAGTTCATTTTTTTTCTCTTTAAGAGCTAACGGCCAGAGAAACCACTGGTTGGAAAACTACCAAGACTCTTTGTGACTTCCAATATTTCCTGAAAATCCTAGAGATACTTTATAATCACATCCAGAACTAGGTTCGGCCTCCCCAAGATTAATGGGGACAGATTTTAGTTGTCTAGTCTAGTGCTTGAAGTTACTTCAAAGGGGGAAAGGCAGGGATAAATCATTTTATATATTCATTCATACATTCACATACACCCCTGCACTGATACAGTGGCACCCTCTTTCTCAGTTTAACTCCCCCAGTCTGCTTCATGGACTCCTCTGGCCGTCCGTCCTTAAAGGTGGTGCCTCTCACACACTTCCATGTACCTACTACCCTTCAGTTGTCGGTCTGTGACTTCATCTACCACTTACTTGCCAATAAGGCTCTGATCTATAAATAGATCCATCTGTCTGAAGATGTCCCCACTTGGATATCCCACATACACAACATTGTGCAGTGGCACTTAGCACTCCGTGAAACCTGCTGAGCCCACTGCTCTTCTTTTAAAGCCTCTCTTAGTAAATGATTCTACCACCCGCTAAGCCACTCAGATCAGGAGCTCACCCTCTGCTGAGCCTTCCCAGGTTTTACCTCCCACCTGTTACTTAGGACTGAGCCCTCCTCTCCAACCTCAGGCCTTAGTACAGCTTCTCACCATGTCTCATCCCAGAGACAGCCTCTGCCCCCTAGCTGGACTCCCACCTCCAGCCCCAGTACCATGACCCTGCCCACACAGAGTGTCTCTGAAACAGACCTGACCACACCACTCCACTGCTGAGAGCTGTTTCCCACCCCACCCCCGGGAGATTCCCTATCATCCCTGGAATAAAGTCCAGGCTTGGCAGCCCTGCACACAAGTCCCTTAATGAATTGCTCCCTCTTATCATTCTCATCTCATCTCCTGCCATGTTCCCAAACTCTACCCCACTAGTAGGAATTCCCTTTGCCAATTTCTTCATACGTTCACCTCCTATTTGGTCTTCAATATTTAACCCAAACTCCCTTGGGACTTTCTCTGAACCATCAAAGCTGAGGGAGCGCCCTCCACAGCTCCTCCTCACAGATCTCATAGGTGCCCACTACCCCTCCAATGTGCGTAACTCTGGCATTGCATTCATTCACTCATTCACTCAGTAATTGGCTAGTCTAAATACAAAAACTATAGCAGTGAACAAAACAGAGAAAAAGACATCCCCTGCTTTCTTGGAGCTTTCACTCTTTGCACACTGTCTTTGAGTTTCCTCTCTTCCTTAGGAGCTCTTTGAACGTGGGAAATGAAACGCTTATATGCATCTTAAGTGTTTAGCATTGTACCTAGCACATAATTGGTGCTCAAAATATACGAAAATGAAGGCCCGTGATTCTGTTCCTTCCATCCTTCATGCCACGCAATGATCAGAGTTAGAGAAATGCTTTCAGCATGCCAAGGAAACATAACTTGAACACGTTCTCTATCCCCTCCCCAAGCCCTCCTTCTAACTTAGTTGACCTTATTTCCCTTTGAGCAGCATAACTTTAGTGACTTGTCTGCATGTTCTTCTCTGAGGGTCTCCACATGCCTCTGGAGGGAACAACTGACACAATCAGAATATGATAAATGCTGGGGTTTTTTTGTTTTTAATGTGAGAATAAAGCTGTATATGAAGCACAACTATATTTTAGAATAAAACATGAAAATTATAAACCTTGGTGTCATGTAGCAGTGCTGGGAAAGGGGCCAGCAGTTAGGGACACGGTGGAGAGCAGAAATGGAAGGACACCCAAATCGAGTTAATTTCCCCGTTTGCAAAAATGGAAGTCACGGGCCGGCCGAGTGGCGCATTGGTTGAGCGCTGGTTTTGGGATGCCAGCGGCCCCGGTTCGGATCCCACATGGGGGCCAGTGACACTGCCCTCTACAGCTGACGGCGGCTCCGCCTGGAGCTGGGCTGTGCGGGCCCCGGTGATGGTGTGGGCTGCAGCCCCTGCTGCAGTGGGCTGCCGTGGGCTGCAGTGAGTGGCCCGCAGCCGGCGTGAGCGGCTGGCAGCCAAGCGTGGGCTGCCAGTAGCCGCGGTGAGCGACATCCAGAGGCCAGCGGCCGATCTGCCTCATCCGGGAGGAGCGCAATGATGGTGCCAACAGTGGGGCAACATCCTCCGCAACTAAAAACTGGAGAGCAAGGGGACAGCAACTTGTCTGTTCCCCTTCCCCGATTCCCCAACGCTGTTCCCCTCCGCCAATTCCCCAATAAAATCTTTAAAAAAAAAAAAAAAAAAAAAAAATGGAAGTCACGTGAAATTGCCTCACATGGATGCACCAAGAACTAGAAAATTATACTTAAACTCTATTGTTTTTCTTTTCAATAGACAGCCTTTGTACTGTTTGAATTTTTTAAAATCAGGCACACATGATTATATTTATAAAATTTAGAAAACTAGTTAGCATAGAAAGCCAGCGAAGGGGACATGAGGTGTTGTTTACCATGGAAGAGAGGCTTGTGGCCAGGAGGCTGGTTTAAGAGTTCCCTAGAGCATGGGAATGGGCACTGGGAGGTGGCTGAGTCCAGTGTTGATGGCAGCTGGTGACTTCATGGAGATCTTGCCTTCCCATCAGTGCTGAGTCACGGGCTGAACTGTGGCTGACGTGCTCGCCTGACTGTAAGGCCACCACGGGTGTTCCCTTCCCTCGGCCCCCAGAGCCTCAGACACAGGCTCATGCAAGTTCAGAGCGAGATGCTGGGAAGTCCAGCACAACCTCCCGGAAAGCTTTTCTCCGCTGATAGGGGATGTACGGGTAACTGTCCTCCTTCCTCTTGGTCCCTTTTTCTGGTGATGTCGTTCTCACGCTTCCTGTAGGGCTGTTAGACAGACACAGCCTCTGGAACTGGAGGACCAGGGCAAGAGGACGGCCACACACCGCCTCGTCTGGGGGCCTTGTGCAGGACACCCAGGCTTTTTATGCCTTATTCCCCCTCAAATGTGCCTTCTGTGTGTCTCTGGGTTTTTGATTATATAAGGGACACAGAGAGAGACAGAGACAGAGAGAGACAAACAGAGAGAGATGGCCAGCCCAACTGTGTTGCTCTCAGACTGTCTGGTAAGGGAAGCCTTATTCCATTTTCCAGGGAAGTTTGTAGCATCAAGCCCTTCCTTCAGGGCGGGCCAGATGGCGTGCAGTCCCCACCTTTTCCCAATTCAGCAGAAATGCACATGGCTGTTTCAAGAGTGACAGTGTACATACATGCATGTATGTGTTTCATTATGATGGTTTTGGAGAGGTTTCAATATAAGGCCGTTTTTCTTTGAATTTCTTTGACTCTAAGTGTGTCATAGTAGCGTGAGGCTGGGACAGCATTTGGGTATTTCCCTTTCTTGGATTTGGACAGAGGTAGAAAGGTCTGAGAGGCGCTGGTCTGGTCGCAGAATGCTCGCATGGGCTGCTGAACACATGACTGGTGATCACGTGTTCTTGCTGGAGAGGACTCTTCTGGGAAGGCCTGTGAGTCAGGACCCCCCCAGAGTCCTCCGCCAAGTAACTTCAAATGATTCACCGTGCTCTTTGAGTCCTGATAAATAGGTAGAAAATAATGCATCTCCTGTCACCAGTCCCAAAGGCGTGTGACCCTTTGGGGGGAGGGTCAGCAACAGGGAAATGTGTCATCGACGTTGGCCTTTGCTGACCATTCACCTTTCAAACATCACATCTGAGCAGCTTGACATCTAATTTTTGCTCTTATCTTGTTTTTCTTTTTCCTAATGGTGATTTTCCCCTCCTAAGTTGAATCATTCAAGGTTCTTGCCGGTCTCCCAAATGAATTGAATTTTCCTAGCCGGTCATTCAAAATCTGGCCCCTTCCCATTTTCCTATTTGGAGCGTCCTGTTATCTGACCAAATTCATCCGCTAACCGTTCTGTGAGCACTCCACGGACATTTCCCTGCTTGCTCAGCCTTCTCCTCTTGCCCAGATGCAGCCATTCTCCCCACCCCTCAGATTTTCCTTTCTTTTCTTATGTAAATCTGTTGAAATCCTGCTGAAGCCCCACTTGCTCTGTGGAGCTGTCCCCAATTGCTGTAGCCCTGGCCACGTCTCCCATCTCTGAGCCCTTAGCCCTAACTGCACTGCTGACACCCTTGTATGAGGCACAGTCTCTGGTTGCTGGGTTAGCATCTTCTCTGCCCCACCTCTCCTTTGTGTTGGGGACATGTCTACCACTTCGCTGTATTTCCAGAGCGTTTCCAGAGTGTGGGATGGGCTAGCGTACGTACGTCTATGATATGTAACGGGTGCCCCTTTATGTTTGCCTGAGATAAGGATGAAAGGATTTGCCGCCTGAGCAGTGCCTGGAAATGTTTGTGTGCAGAGCCCTTGAGTTCTAAAAGGGGCCTGCAGCGGAGAGGGCGAGAGGGGTACAGAGGGAAGAAACCCAGGGGTGGCTCATCTTATATCTCTTCTGTACTGAGGTTTCAAGTAACATTAAAACAAACACATACAAAAATCTATGCTGAAAATTGGAAAACCATTGGACTCACCGTTATTATTTCCAGACCAAATGTGATAAACCGAAGGAGAAACCCTGCTTGCCATTGAAAAGCATGCCTGTAGCTCCAAGAAAGCATCAGACATGGAAGTATTGGCTCAAAGAGTGGGCATTTTACATAATACCAAGCCTGTAGAAAGGGATTTTTTTTAACATACTTTTTTTTTATTTTTTATTTTTTATTGGGGAACAGCGTGCTTTTTCCAGGACCCATCAGCTCCAAATCAAGTCACTATCCTTCAATCTTAGTTGTGGAGGGCGCAGGTCAGCTCCAAGTCTGGTCGCCGTTTTCAATCTGATGTGGGGAGCGCAGCCCACTATCCCATGTGGGAATTGAACCGGTAACCTTGTTGTTAAGAGCACGTGCTCTAACCAACTGAGCCATCCAGCCGCCCACCAGCTGCTTAGCGGCAGCTCAGCTCAAGTCATTGTCTTCAACCTAGTTGCCAAGGGCACAGCTCATGGGCCCATGTGGGAATCCAACCAGCAGCCCTGTTGGTCAGAACTTGCATTCTAACCAACTGAGCCAACTGAGCCACCTGGCCACCCCAGAAATGTACTATTTTTTATGCCAGATGGAACATGGTCTGGGTATCTCAGTAGCTCAAATCAGAGACAGAAAATTCTTAATTGGAGGTCACAGATGACTTTATAAGTACAACCAACCCAAGCTTTCGTGTGGTGTTTCTCACCAGGACTGTTGTTGGCATTTGTTTGAGATACTGCTTTGCCATGTGGGACCTTCTCACACACTCATCCCTGGGAAAATAAATGCCAATAGTCTGGAAGTCAAAAAATGCCGCCAAGGGCTGGTCGAGTGGTGCAGTGGTTGAGGGCTGGCTTGGGAGGCCAGCGGCCCCGGTTCGGGTCCCACATATGAGGGCCAGTGACACTGCCCTCAAAAAAAAAAAAAGTGCCGCCAAGCATCTCCAAATACCCGCTGAGGGGTGAGACTGCCGCATTTGTGAACTGCTGGTGAGGGGAAAATAAATTCCTTCATTTTACCTTAAATGTGGTGTTTCAGCATCATCTTGTTTGGGAAGTTTTAAATATTCATTTTTAATTGCAGAAGAAATACATACTCTCTGTAAAAAATATTTCAGTTAAAGTTGAAGTTTCCTTTGACACCTACTTCCAGTTTTAGTAACCTCCTCATTTCTCTGAGGAAACAGGTGTTATTGATATGGTTTCTATCCTTCCAGACCCTTTTCTATATGTTTACATACATATATAGAAACCTGTATGCAAGCGCAGTGGAGTGCTGTTGGTATGTGTTTGTCCTGTATGTTTCATCTGCAACTTGCGATTTTCACCCGGTGATATATGTTGAAGACCTTTGCATGTCAGAACATGTAGAGATGCCTCATCCTTTGTGTCAGCTGCACTGCATTGTACCATGTTGATGGGCCTCTTAGAGCTGCAAAGAAATTACCACCCTGGACGGGGTATCGCCTGGGGTCTGGTCACAGGACCAGATTAGACAAAAGCTAAGGTCATTTTAACTCATTGCCTCCAACCCCTTCTGTCTACAGAATAAAGCAGTGCCTTGACTTGAATTTGGAAGTAGTATCTCTAAACCCTGGTATTCTGGCTGGAGTATAAACCCAGTGCTCTGTGTTTATTGCACTGACATGGATTCATTTCCTGCCTTAGCCTCTCACGGGGCCATTTTCTGTCAATAAGTTCTGGTTCTAAGAGAGCAGGTTTGATGATCGCCTTTGTCCCTCAACCGTGTAGTGCATAAAGAGGGATGTTTACTTTTCTGGTAATTATGGGGCTATGAAGTGAGCGCCTAATATCAGGCACTTTCATTCCTTATCTCTAAGCCTCACAACAGTCTTTCACATTAGGTGTTACTAGCTCATTTTTATAGATTAGAAAACTGAAACAGAGGGGAATTAGACAATTTGCCCAAGGCTGTTCAGTTGGTAAGCGGAGAGTCAGGACATGAACCCAGGACTTCTCTTAGATGATAAATTATTATGCCATCAATTTATTTATTCAACAGTATTTATTAAATGTGTATAATGTACTATAAATGGTACTCAGCATTAGGAATATAGCAGTAAACAGAGCAATAAGCAAAAATGAACCCTCTGCCCTCATAGAACTTACATTCTAGTGGGGAGGAACAATTAAGACATAATCAAACAAATACATACTGTAATTTAGGAAACATTAAGTACCATGAATGAACATAAAGCAAAATAAGGGAACAGTGAGTTGAAGAAGGGGCTTCATTAGAAAGGCCGTTGGATAAAGCCTCCCCGAGGTGGTGACATCCAAGCAGAGACTCGAATGAAGCAAGAGTGAGCCGTGCTGCAGTCTCAGGTGTTGCAGACAGAGGGCGGTAGGTGAGACATGCTGGACATGTTCAAGGAACGTAAGGAGCTGGCAAGGCCAGACTGGAGTCTGCAAAGCAGGGAGAGATGGAGGGGAGTCAGAGAGGAAGTCGGGCCCTGATCACTTGCGCTTTCTGGACATGGTGAGGACTTCAGATTGATTCTGAATGTGATGGGAAGTCTTTGGAGTGTTTTGAACAGGGGAATCATTCTGGCTGTTGTGTGAAGAAAAAGTTTTAGATGGAGTAGAATAGGTTCAGGGACATAAGTTAGGAGATGACTATAGGAATCCAGGAAAGAGAAGATAATATCTTGGGCCAGAGCTATAAGTTGGGGAGAGGGTAAGGCATGGTTGGATTTGGGGTATGTTTTTCAGGTAGAACTGATAAGGCCTTTTGATGAACTGTAACCTTTAAGGAGGAAGAAAAGCAGTTAAGAACGACTCCGGGGGCCGGCCGAGTAGCGCGGTGGTTAAGTGCTAGCTTGGGAAGCCAGCGGCCTCGGTTCGGGCCCACATATGAGGGCCAGTGACTCTGCCCTCAAAAAAAAAAAAGACTCCTGGGTTTTTGCCGGAGCATCTCATTGGAGGTGATTCAATTTAGAGAAATTAGAAAGCCTGGTGTAGGGAGGGAGTCAGGGTGGTAGTTTGGGGAGGTGTGGAGAAACAACCATTACGATTGTGATGCCTATTAGACCTGCAGATGGAAGTGGGAGCCACTGACATGTTTACAGGTGAGGGGCTTACTGTGCTTCATGGGACTCCACAGGGGAACTATTCATTTAGTTTATTATCTGCTATGTGTAGGTCACAGTGTTTTGCACTGGGAATACAGCAGCAAGCAAGACAGACATGCTGACTATTCTTTTTTTTTTTTTTGAGGGTAGTGTCACCAGCCCTCATATGTGGGATCCGAACCGGGGCTGCTGGCCTCCCAAGCCAGCTCCCAACCACCGTGCCACTCGGCTGGCCCGACATGCTGACTATTCTTAGTGGCTTGCTCTTAGCCCAGCATGCCACCAAAAATGGTCTTGACTTTTGTTATTACTAAACTTATTAAATGTTAGAGTAGAAGCAAGTTTAGAAATAATGAAGCACAAACTCCAAAACTTCTCTTCAATTTGCAGCTGAGGAAACTGAGGCCTGGAGGAGTTAGGTGATTTGTTAAAATCTGTTGTTCAAACACCACTTACATTTTAGATTTTTTTAAAAAATGCATGTGTCCAGTTTAAGTTGTTCATATTCTTCATTTTTATTTGTATTTTCTTATACTTTAAGGAAGAAAGTTGAAGTTGAGTTGAAAGTAAAAAAAAGGTGGTTAAAGATTTTGCCTAAAAGACCTATGAGGAATTAAAATGAATTCAATAAATATTTATTTAATACCTATTGTGGTAGGACTGTGGGTATGAAGATGTTTAAGAAGCATCCTAAGACAGCCCACAGGCTGGGAGGAGATATTTGGAAATCGTATTTCTGATAAAGGACTTTTATCTAGCATATATAAAAACTCTCACAACTCAATAACAAAAGGACAAATAACCCAAATAAAAAATGGTAGAGAATCAAAATAGACATTTCTCAAAAAAAAAGTACAATGGCCAATATGTACAGGAGAAGATGCCCAGATCACTAAAGGTCAGGGAAGTGCAAATCAAACCCACAGTGAGGTGCTACTTCACACCCTGTAGGACGGCTATATTAAAAAAGACAGGGGCTATATTAAAAAAGACAGGCAAGGGCCGGCTGAGTGGCACATTGGTTAAGAGCTGGCTTGGGACGCCAGAGGCCTCGATTTGGATCCCACATATGAAGGCCACTGACACTGCCCTCTACAGCTAAGATGGTGAACAACAGCTCCACCTGGAGCTGGGCTGCGAGAGCCCCGACAACGGTGTAGGCTGCAGCCCCTGCTGCAGTGGGCTGCCATAGGCTACAGTGAGTGGCCAGCAGCCAAAGTGAGAGGCCGGCAGCCAGCTTGAGCTTCCAATAGCCACGGTGAGCCACCATCCAGAGGCCAGCAGCTAATCTGCCTCATCCAGGAAGAGCGCAATGACGATACCAACATGGGCCAGTGAAGCAACGTCCTCCGCAACTAGACTGAAGAAGAAAAAGACAGCAACTTGTCTGTTCCCCTTTCCCAGTTCCCCAACACTGTTCCCCTCCCTCAATTCCCCAACAGAATCTAAAAAAAAACAAAAACAAGACAAGCAATAATAAATGTTGGAGAGGATGTGAGGAATTGGAACCCCCACATATTGCTGGTTGGATTGTAAAAACAGATAAAGGCACTTTGGAAAACATTTTGGCAGTTCCCCAAAATGTTAAATATAGGATTACCACATGACCCAGCAATTCCACTCCTAGGTATATACCCAAGAGAAATGAAAACATATGTCCACACAAAAACTTGTACACAAATACAAATGGTAATATACAGAACCTATTCATAGGAGCATTGTTCACAATAACCAAAAAGAGTCAATGACCCAAATGTCCCAAAACTAATAAATGGATAAACAAAATGTGGTATAGCCATACAATGGAATATTATTCAGTAGAATTGCTTGGGAAATGCATTTAAGGTGAGAAGGAGAGTTAAGGACAGAACTCTGTGAAGTACCTACCAAAAAGACAAGTAGCAAAGGAAGGAACTATGAAGACAACAGATGGTTAAGAGTGGAGAACGAAGAGAGAATTGATATTATGAAAACCAAGGGAGGACTTCCAAAAAGGAACCACTTCACGGAGGCAAATCCTGCAGTAAACTCTCGGTGAAAACCAAGACATGACTGCCAAACACAATGAACATTGTGATTGCAACCTGGTCTGAACATAGCAGCTGTGTCTAAAAACATTTCTAGAACAATTAAGAAATGCAGAGCGTGTATAAAATGCTATTACAGAATTATGGTTAGGTGTGAGGTGATTCTATGGATGTATAGGGAAATAGTATTATTTTTTTAGAAATGAATTCTGAATAATTTCAGGGTGAAATGTCTGAACATCTGTAATTTATCATATAATAATTTAGCATAAGATGGATGAAACAATTATGGCAAAATGTTAATGTTGGCGAAATCTAAGTCATGCATGTATGTGCTCATTATACTATTCTTTCTACTTTTCGGTCCATTTGAAAACTGCAAAAAAAAATCTAAAGTTATCAAACAAACCAACAAAACCTGAAAAGAAGACACTGGATGGCTTCAAAAGAGAACCCCGATGACTTTAGAGAAAATAGCTATGGCTGAGAAGTGGCCATAAAACCCAGATTCTGGAGGATTTGGGGTAAGATAGGGAGTGGACATAAACACTCACACGGAAGTTTAGTCTTGAAAGAAAGGAAGCAAGAGAGGGCAACAAAGTCAAATGAAACTTTTTTTTTTTTTTTTGAGGGCAGTGTCACTGGCCCTCATATGTGGGACCCGAACCGGGGCCGCTGGCTTCCCAAGCCAGCGCGCCACTCAGCCGGCCCAAAACTTTCTTTTTAATGGCACCACCTGAGATTGTGTATAGGCTACAGAGGGAAAAGCCAGTGAGAAGCTAAAGACTGAAGGTGTTGGTGAGAGAAACAATCTTTCAGGGAGGGAAAGAAAGAAGAATGTGAATGAAAGCTCAGGCTAGGACTCAGCTCAGGAAGAAAGGAGGACCGTTCCTTTAAGCTGGAGTGGGAGGGAATTTAATGAGAATGAACACATCAGTAATGTCAATATATGGAGCTGTTTTCCATCTCTATTAAGAACAAAATATATGCAAGTATTTGCATTATGGTATTGAATATAAAATGAGAAACAAAACTGCAAAGTATTTGCCTTCAGCTTCTTACATTTTCGGAATGGCATACTGTCTTGTGAGCATTGATCTACGTGAACTCCAGCCATGCTGGGTTGGAGAAAGTGTAGGACAGGGAAGTTTGCAGGTGGCAATAAGGGGAACCATCAGGATCAAAGTGGTTATCTATTCCCATTTCCCATTCTCTGTTCAGGGAAAAGATGGGCAATTTATACCAACCAAGCCCCCGGAAGCGGGGTCAAATCCAGCTTAATTTTGTGATCTTCTTCAGAAGGCCATGGGGTTCCACCCATGGGAGCAGGGCAGCAGCATCATTTGGGGGCTTCTGGGCTGAGTGTTAAATCCTAACAGTCAGTGTCATGGGGAGCATCAGGGAGCAGACACAGGGCCCTAGGAGAGTAGATGGTGACATAAGACCAAAACACGAGTCTCCCGTAGCTGGTTAGGCTGCAGGGCTGGAGTGTTCCCAAGAGCGGAGGAGGTAGAAGATGGAGGAGAGAAGGACCCTGAGCAAAGGGAACCAAGTATGTTATCCCTTGGTGGCCACAGATTCTGGAAGTTGGCACCTAAGACCATTACAGCACACTTAAGCTTCCTGTCTATGCTTATACCAGTCCTCTGTTGGTTAAAGATTCCAGGGCAGGCTGGAGTCGCTGCAGAGAAATGAACCATCTTGGAATGAACCAATCACAATGGAACCTGGCCCAGGCAGCGATCCAAGTATGACCCTACTTCTGGGTAAAAAGTATCCACAAAATCTCTGCTTCAAACATGACATCATCTTGAGAAGGTTACATGGCTCAGATTCATGGTAGATGTCTCCTGTCTTTATGCCCCAGTGACATGTTCCACTGTGTGAATTCCATGAGTGAGGCCACCATTCTCTTGCCAGTAATTCTCAAACTTTTCTACCCAAGGACCTCTAAATGGTGGAGGAGAGAAAACTTGGATCCTGGAGACTCTGAGGGATATGGCTCTAACAGTATGTCCAAAGCACAAAATCTATTCCATGTGTCCCTTATACCTTAGGAACCCAAGTATACTTTGTATTCTAGGAATAACAGGACAGGAGACCTCAAACTGTGGTCAGTGTGGGCTATGTTTTAATCAACTCCATCGCTGCTATAATAAAACATCACAAACTTGGGGGCTTAAAATACACATTTATTATTTTACCGTTCTATATGTCAGAAGTCTGACGTGGGTCCCACTGGGCTAAAGTCAAGGTGTCCATAGGGCTGTGCATGTTTCTGGAAGGTCGGGGGAAGAATCCATTTCCCTGCCCTGCCCAGCTTCCAAGAGCTGTCCCCATGCCTTGGTTCATAGCTGTCTTCCTTCAGCTTCAAAGTCAGCAACGTTGAATCCCTATGGCCCTTCATCCATAGTCACACCCCCCTCTCACTGACTGCAACTGGGAAAGGTTCTCTGCTTTTAAGGACTCAAGTGATTACATTGTGCTCCCCCAGATAATCCAGGATAATCTCCCCATCTCAAGGTTATGACCTTAATCATATCTGCAAAACCCCTTTTGCCATGTAAAGTAGCACGTTCACAGGTTCTTGGGACTAGGATGCATACATCTTTGGGGAGGCATTATTCTGCCAACCACAGCTGCTATGGAAAGACTTCCTGTCTAAGCTAGGGAAGAAATAAAGGTAATTTCCCATCTTCCCAAGAGGGTAGGCAGGCCTGATGTATTTCTAGACACTTCCTGTCATCAAGGGATCTAGACTTTACTGTGTATTGCTTGGATAAGACTCTAGGGGGTTTGAAAAGACTAAATGCTACTCTATATAGATGTCTGGCCCTGGGCAAAAGCTCAGGTGGTTTCTTGGGATGGTAGGACATTTAAAAAAAAAAAATTTCTTTAAAGCTTTGGGAGTGTTGGTCAGGTCAGTCCTGGGGACCCAGGTGTGGGATGACCACAGGGCTGCCCCTGGGGAAGAATGCACGGGCCTGGCCAGCAGAGAGTGAGCTACCTGTGCTGGGGAAAGGTGAACTCTGGCCCATGGGGGATGCAGGGATATGCGTATGAAAGAAAAAATGGTGGAGGGCCGACAGAGTGGTGTGGTGGTTAAGAGCTGGTTTGCGATGCTGGCGGCCCTGGTTCGGATCCCACATATAAGGGCCAGTGACACTGCCCTCTAAAAAAAAAAAAAGAATGATGGAGTTCTCACTCTATCCTACTCTATCTAAAGCCAAGCCAGCCTCATGCTGGAGGGTAGATTTGCCTTTTCCCAGCCCCATCTGTCTGCATTTGAGATTTATGGTGCTCCTGTTAATTCAACTTTGACCCTATTTTGTGTGAACTAATTATCCTGGCCTTATTATGCAAGCAGAGTATTCTCTCATCTCTTCCCTGGATTCCATCTCTGAACTCCTGGGCACTGGCACGTTGCTTCTCCCTGAACTCAGAAGAGCTGTGTGAGGGCGAGGTGCGTGGGTGAGTGTGTGAGCGCGTGTGGGGGTGGAGAAGTGGGAGGATGGACAAGCTCGCACCTCTCTTAAGCACCTAGTGTGGTGCCGAACACACAATAATTGTCCAATGTTAGCTTCCTTCCGCAGCCCCCCGCCCCCGTTCTAACAGCTCAGTTCCCCCGCAACCCTGACCCACTACGCATGGTGGCAACTGAAAAACAATCCCCTGAAGAGTCCCCAAGGCCTCCCTAGGGATGAGATCGTCCCCATGAGCACTTCTGCTCAAAGCATGTGAGCGGAAGGCAATGCCTGTCCTCAGTGGGGACTGGGGGTGGCCATTTCTGGCTTACTGAGGCCCCGGTGTGGAAAGAAATTTCCTGGAACAACCCGGGCTGGATGACACTGCTCTAAATAGCAACTGTGATTTCTCACCCATCTCCTCAAAAACTGTGGCTGCTCATCTTTGGCCATGGTGGGGCTCTCCTCCGAGGTTCTCTTAAAAAATACTGACACCTGGGTCTCACCCCAGAGACTCTGATTGAACTGCCTGGGTGTCCTGTTTTAATAGCTATTTTAATGTTCCCATTGACCGGTTACCAGGAGAATTCCTTTGTGAATAGCCTAGAGGCTGGGGTGAGGGTGAGGGTAGCCGCATTGAAATAAACGCTTCCCATTGACTGGGGAAGTTTGCTCCTTAGCTCTTCCCCTTTAATTTATTCTATTCTTTCTCCTTTTCTCCCTTCTACCCATTTTTATTATAATTATTTAGAATTAATTGTACAGTTCCCTTTTGTTCATCCAAGCTATTATTTCAGTGCAACAAAAGATGAATGAAAAAGACAGCACAATCTATAGCTTCTTAATGTTTTTGTTTCCTCTTGGCTTAAAGTCTTGTTGAGAGAGCAGAGGGAGAGTTAGGATGAGACACTCAGACTCAGGGTTAAATAGGAAATGAGTCAATGGCCAGCCCAGCCAGGCTCAGCCTGGGCCACTCCACGCAGCCAGCCATCCGGCTTTCTAGAAAGCACAGGTTGAAGGCATCTCTCAAACTCCCCCGGTTTCCTTTATGGCTTAATGCTCACATCTGAAGGAGGTCAAGACTCAAACCTTCTCCACATACCCTGTAGATTTCCAAGTCTCTGAAAGAAGGCACTATCTACTATGGATGTTTTATTCTACCATCTGCCAGCAGGAAATGAGTGTGGGAAAACAGCCAGCTTAGCCCCTCCACTACTAGCATTTATAAAGGAATCAAAGAACTGTTATTGATTATTTGTGAAGCAGCGTTTTCAGAATATCATTGTTTTATATTCTCATGAAATTTCCCAAAGAATCTTAAACTTAGGTGTTGTTTAAACTTAGGTGTTGGTTAAAAAAGCCATACAGCCTGTGAGTTCTGTATGGGCGGGCATTATGCTGTCGTGAGAATTGTAGTTTTGTATCTTAGACTAATGCTCCTAGTATTAGGATTAGAGATAAAATAAGAGGAGGGAAATGATTTCCATGGCCAAAGGCGGCTGGTTGATGTGTTTCCTGATTTAAAAAATAAAAAATGTCAGCAATGCAAATGCAAACCACAATGATATATCACCTCATACCTTTCAGAATGGCTATTATCAATAAATCAACAAACAGCAAGTGTTGGCGAGGATGTGGAGAAAAGGGAACCCTCATGCGCTGTTAGTGGGACTGCGATTTGGTGCAGCCACTATGGAAAACAGTATGGGGGTTCCTCAAAATATTAAAAATAGAACTAACTTATAACCCAGCAATTCCACTCCTGGGTATTTATCCAAAGAAATCCAAAACACTAATTTGAAAAGATATATGCACCCCTGTGTTTATTGCAGTGCTATTCACAATAGCCAAGATATGGAAACAGTTGAAATGCCCATCAATAGACGATTGGATAAAGAAAATGTGGTACGTTTATACAATGGAGTATTACTCTGCCATAAAGAAAGAATAAAATATTACCATTTGCAACAACATGAATGGACCTGGAGGGTATTACACTAAGTGAAACAAGTCAGAATGAGAAAGAAAAATACCATATGATCTCACTTATAGTGGAATCTAAAGAACAAAATAAATGAACAAACCAAGCAGAAACAGACTCATAGATACAAAGAACAAACTAATGGTTACTAGATGGGAGGCAATTGGGGGTGCTGGATGAGAAAGGTGAAGGGATTAAGAAGTACAAATTAGTAGTTACAAAAGAGTGATGGAAATGTATAGTATGGTGAATATAGTCAATAATATTGTACTAATTATGTATAGTGCCAGATGGGTACTAGACTTATTGGTGGGATCACTTCATAAATTATATAAATTTCTAACCACTATGCTGTACACATGGAACTAATATAAAATAATATTGAATGTGAACTATAATTTAAAAACATAGTCACGGGGATATATATTGGGTTGTCTGAAAATTCATGGAGTATTTTTCTGTTTTTCGTCACAAAAATGCATCATGAGGGCCGGCCGAATGGTGTGGTGGTTAAGCGCTGGCTTGGGACACCAGCGGCCCCAGTTCGGATCCCACATATGAGGGCCAGTGACTCTGCCCTCAAAAAAAAAAAAAATGCATCATGACTTTTCCAACAACCCAGTAATTCCGTATAGGGAATATAGTCCATAATATTATAATAACTACATAGTGTCAGAAGGGTAATGGACTTATTGGGGTTATCACTGTTTAGTATAATCACTATGTTGTTTTGTACACCTGAAACCGATTTAAAGTGTATCATTTAATTGATAGCTATTTGAGCAATAGTCTATAGCTCCTTAGAACCTGATCTTAATCGAGTAAGATAGTTCTGGCTCAGCTGGCCAAGACTATAGCTCCAATTTAATCTGAGCATGTACAGAGCTGTGGAAGTATACAAACACATATTTATGTTATACATAGACACTTAAAGAATATCCATACCGGGCCGGCCAAGTGGCACGGTGGTTAAGAGCTGGCTTGGGATGCTGGCGGCCTGGGTTCGGATCCCACATATGAGGGATATGAGGGCCAGTGATACTGCCCTCTTGAAAAAAATAAAAAAATAATAATATCCATACCATGTGGAATACTCTGTATATGTTATACAGGTCAGGGGCCTATTTGCTTTCAGATCCATTCTTCACCTTACCTGCTCTGCTCTGTGTCTCAGGGGAACTGACCATTGTAGACAGGTTTCCCAGGCTGCCAGGTCACCTGGGTTCCAGCTGGACTCAGCCAATGAGAAGCACTAGAGCAAGGGAAAGGCCAGAGTGTTTATGCCTAAGCCTCCTGTTGTCGGAGAGTGGGCCTTTCTCGGCGCAAAGTCCAGGTCCTTGGCAACTCGAGCAAGGAATTGAACGAGATACCAGAGTAAAGCAGTAAAATAAGTAGTTTATTAGAAGAGATAGTGCATTTAGAAGTAAAAGTAGGCCTGAACAGTAGAGGATGGCTCAAGGGCCCATTACTAGAAGTTACACTCCAAAGAGTGTGGAGTGGGCCACACGCAAAGGCGAGGCTCAAAGGGAAGAAGCTGTCAAAAGGATCCCGGCAGCGGTCAAAAAAGAGGGAAGAAGCAGGGCGGACTTCCCAGGACTTGGGGTTTTTATTCCTTTTTCTCTAGAATGGGCTGTTCCCCTCCGGGCATGGGACCACTTGATTGACACCTGTGATTGACAAGAGGTACTGCGGCAGGTGCGAGTGACTGGTCAGATCTAGTTGGATATTTTGTGCCCATTTGTTTTTCCCCCCGCAGGGGTAGGTAATTACAATACAAAGGGGAGTTTTGGGTGGAGAGGGGAAGTCCCCCAGGCGGTCACACTCTGTGGGATGTGCAGGAATGCAGACAGAGACCCAATGCCTGCCTCTAACTGCCTGCCTAGTTTTCCCTTTGAGAGACGTGATCCCCATAAAAATCTCTATGGGAAGCTGAGGGACAGGAGGTCTCTTCTTCTGTATCTGCTTCCTGCTGGGCAGGGGCATAGAGCTGTCCCTGCCTACTGGGGGTTCACAGAACTCTCACCCTAGCTGGTCTCAGATGAGAGGAAGGGGTCTCGAGCTCTGCCTCCAAGACCGCATTGGCTTCTTTGGTTGTGACTGGCAATTTTGTTGGGGTTATTATCTGTATCCCCAAGGCTCCTGAATGAGGAAAAAAATATATTTTAATTAATAAATCTGTTAGTTCTTATGAAACTTGTGGCCATTCAGTCCATTACTCAGGTGGCATCAGTTGTCTGGACACAGAATGGGTTTGACATTTAGCTTACTGGCCTGGGAGATACTAGGAAGTCACAGGCTTTCAAATAGTTACCTGAAGCAGGGGTAGGAGACTTCTATTGTTTAGGATTCAGGAACTGATTTACAAAGCAATTAAGAAGCAAGGGGATCTTCAGTCCAAGACTCACAAACTGGTTAGAAGAGCAATCAAAGCCTAAGAGCTAAGAAACTAAAGAACTAGGGAGGAGACTTAACATTTTTATACTTAACATTTCTATAGGAAAGAAAACTTAAAAGTTTTTCAGAGGTGGGGGTTGGTACTGCTCAGTTGGCCGGTAACACTCCTGCCCTTGGGTGATATTTCTGACAGTAGCTGTAGGGAGGCCCCCCGCCCCTGCCAGAGAGGCTTGCTGTGGTTCCAGCTGCCATCAGTGACCCCAACCCCTGGGATCTGGTGACACCTTCTCCTCCGATTGTCCCTCCACTCTAGTTAGGAGTGACTTCCTACTGTCACTATATCTAAATGTCTCAGAATATCGTCAACCATGTAACAAATTCCCTGCCTAAATCCCCTCTTTTATGAATATGTGTAGTAGTGGTTTCTGTTGTTCTGGTTACACCCTGATGTCATGCTTAAAACATGTTCTCCTTTAACATAGATTAGCTATTAGAAAATTACTTAAGTAGAGTTGTGGTTACCGATCTATTATTATCTATAGCTATTTGTTTGAATTGTAGTTTGTAATCTATTGACGTTGTTATTACTTGCCAGTAAATTTTAAAACGCTTAAATTTCATAAATGCTTGTGAATTCCACCATCTTGAGTTTCAAAGCAGTGGCCTAACTTTACTCAATATGTTCATGTAATAAATGTAATGGAAATAGTGAGTTATAGGACATTATTATAGTTTTCGTAATAGAACTACTATTGTATTTTGCAGAAATAGCCCACATTCATTCTTGAGCTAATAGACATACTGGCTTCCAGCAATGGTATCCTACAGAAATGATCTGGTAGTAGTTACAGTAAAAGAAATGCTTCATAATAACTTGGAATACAAAAGTAATTCATATCTCCCTCTTTAAGTGATTTATTTTCATCATTATATGCAATATCTTTCCTGAACCTTTGCCTAAAACCCTGTCTCCTGCTGACTGAAAATTCAGACCGACTGTATCACTCTGGAAGAGGAATGCATTAGTAGGCCATCTTCTAAGAGCCCTCAACTAAATAAAGCAAGTCATTTTGGCTACCATGTCCTTTCTCCCCTCCCTCCCCCTTCCTCCTCTTGCTCAAGCTTCAAGGATCCTACAAGTATAAGAAAAGCACATAAAAGAGCCAGGATTTCAAAGAGGGAAGCTGACACTGTATCTGTCAAGAGGGCAGTGAATGTCTGATTAAAGATGGCAGGTTAAGCATGCTTGACTTTATCCTCACCAAAACCCCACTAAAATAATGAAGGCATTTAAAAAGTGATAAATACTTAGGGCAGAGGGGACTCTCAACAGATCAGAGATTTCAAAGAATTTCTGGAGGGTAAACAGTGGATGGAGGAGTGGTAGCAAAAAAAAAAAAAAAAAGGAGAACAAAGGAAGCTAAACTTATATTACATAAGTGGGAGGTTGGAGGAGAATAGAACGGAGAAGGAAATCTTTTGCAAAGCAGAACTTGGGGCACTACACAATTCATAACCATCAGCTGAAATTATAAAATGACACAAAGGAGCAGTTGGCCTCTCACCCCACTTGACAGTCACGCTCTCCCCACTGAAGGCCCCACCCCCTCAAACTCCCCCCCCCCACCAATCTGTTCTCTCTACAAAATGTAACGGCCCCAAAGATAAGCCCTATGCCATGTTGGCATCTAGGAGTTCTCTAGCTAAATAGCTTGGGTTTCTGCCAAGTAATCATAATAAAAGTAATAGAGGCAGCAAAGAGTTGTATAGCACTGTAATTATGTATTCATTCATTTAATGCACACAATTACCATAGGAAGAAACCGAAGCACAGAGTTGTTCGATAGCTTTCTTAAGATCACACAGCAAGGAAATAGTAGAGGTAAGTCACTGCTAGTGAAGGCTCAACTAATAAGCCCCATCCAGGTGCAAAAAACAAGAAGTGCCAATTAGCATCTTATGGCCTCATTCTGAAGGTAATATTTGAAGACTAGATATTTGAAGAAAGGTCACAACAGGAAAGATAGATAAAAATCAACACAAGAATGACCCAGAGGAAAGATAAACAGAAGGTAAGAAAGAAATTGCCAATTAATATTCTCAGAGATATTTGAGAAGATATTGTGTCATAACAGAACAGGATGCATTGTAAGAGGAGTAATCAGAGAATGGCCCCTAGGAATTAAAGACATTTGTAAAAACTAAAAAATTCAACCAAAGCATTGCAATATAAATTTAAAGAAATCCCCCAGAGAAAAGACAAAGAAATAGAAATCGTAAGAGGGGAAAAAAAAGGAAGTGTACAGGGCTAATATTCCAGGATGTCCCACATCTGACTAATAGAAGTTACAGAGAGGAAAAATGAACAATGGGAACTATAAGACATTTCCCAGAGGTGAAGGACATGGGTCTCCTGGACATATAATCATTACGCTTATACATTGAGGATATCGAAAAGGTCCTCTATGACATGTGTTATCTATTCTGTGACCAAAACTAAGCCTTTTGTGCTCTCTCAATAGGCTTAGTTTAGGAGTGGAAAATGAGTAACAGGGTTTACTGTTAGTTTATTGTGACCATGAAAAATATTATTTGCTGTAAGGCTACTAATCACTCAGATTACATTTCTTCTCTTGTAGAGCTTTTTGATTTTTTTCCCCTGGAGTTGGTATTTGCCTTTCTGAGAATCTTTGCCATTGTTTTATCTCAAGTCTATCTAATCTCCTTATCTAATCAGTCATCCTATCAAATCCCCTTCTTTGCCCCTGAGACCTCCCCAAGCTCCAATTTGGACAGTTTGTGCTCTAGGCTCGCGTCCAGGAATCATCCAGTATCTTCCCCGGATTAGATTGCTTCCTGGATTCCACATTTTGTTCTTTATGGCCTTACTCCCCTGGTTTACTGAAGCAGGTCTTCAGGTAACTTTAGAAAGGATGTGTAAGTGATACATTTGCTTTGAACTTGTATTCAATTTTCACATTTAATTGATACCTTGGCTAAGAGTAGGTTTTCACAATGAAAATTATTTTTTTCTTGGCATGTTGAAAAATTGCTCCAATGCCTTTTAGCCTCCAGTGTTGCTAATGACAGGTCAGATACAATTCAAATTTTTGTTCTGTTGGTAAGCTCATTTCTCTCCTCTACCCTTGCCTTCTTAAAATGGATACATCCTGCAAAAGCAATATAAGCTTATTATTTAAAGATATGGAGATATCTACCAGCAGAAATGTCTTGAAATGTGAGAAATGGTTACCTCTGCAGAATGGGACCGGGGAAGTTAGGAAACTTGCATATATTTATTTTTTCGTAACAAGGTACATGATCATTTTTGACAAAGCTTAGAAAATTATAAAACCTGGGTTATAAAACTATAAAGATGAGCAAGTGAAAGATGATCACACAAGTCAGGGTTGTGTTACCTCTGGGTCAGGAGGCAGCTGTGCTCAGGACTCAGTAGGGGACGCGGGGGCCCCTGGGAGCTAGAGTCGCTTTTATTTGACTTGGGAGGTGATTAACTAGCTGCTTGCTTTGTATTTGCCCTTCATAAATGTAAGTCTTTACATTATACTTCAATGTTTCATGAATTCTTCTGCTATATGATTCACAATGCTTTCCTAAAAAGGCGTATGGCATACACTCATCCCAAATGCCAAGTTAAATTTGTAGCCCAAGTTCACACAGCAAAACAAAAATTGGTTTACAAAGAAAAAAATTATAAATACATCTCATAGGAGTACAAAAATGTCTGTCCTCAATTTTCCCTTTTTTTTTTTTTTAAATGGCAGAAGCAATTTTATTTATTTTTGTTTGTTCTTTTGAGGGCAGCGTCACTGGCCCTCATATGTGGGACCCGAACCAGGGCAGCTGGCTTCCCAAACCAGCGCTTAACCACCATGCCACTCGGCCGGCCCCTCAATTTTCCCTTTTTGCTTCTTTCAGATTCAATATTATACATTGAAACTATTAAGTTTTCAGTATAATCTTCATCTATCACTTAATTATTTATATCTGAGTTAAGCTTGTATTTTTAAAGCTTGTTTTTTGTTTTTTTTTTAACTCCCCATGGAAAAGAAAGAGAAGACACTATTTGAACCTCAGGGTGCTCAAGATTTCTGTACAAAGTGAAAGCCTTGTTTTATGAGGTTGGATTTCTAGAAGTGCACTTCTGATTCTCTGATTCAGTTCCACATTGACTGGATACCTGACACCTACCAGGGATTCATTTACCCAAGAAGTATTTATTCTAGGCCTGAGATACAGACAAAGTCCTTGCCCTCATAGAGCTTACATTCCAGGGGAGCAGGGAAGACAGGTATTCAGCAATTTAATAAATAAATATTTATCAGGTGATAAAGAACATAAAGCAGGAGAAAGCAGCTAGGGAGTGTGGAGGAGAGTTGCTATGTCATGCAAGACGTGAATGGATGAGAGAAGGCGCCACGTGGTTCTCTTGGGGAGGTTCAATCCCGGAACCTGCTTCCTTCTGGGGATACACAATATATATGTCGCTGTCCTCCAGGTGTGTGTAGACTATGAAAGAACCAGGTGATAATTTGGACCCTCAGAATCAAAGTTTTGTAGCATCGTAGGATTCAGAATATGTTTAGAGTGAAGAAGAAACATAGATGAAGAGAGGGTCCATGGAAAAGCCTCAAGTTTAAAGTGGAAGAAAGCGAGAGTGGGAGAAACATCCCATCTAGGGAGAGCTAGCTGGACTGGGTTGAGGGAATAGCTAAGAAAGTGACGGAAATGACAGTATACATGGGTGAGGGGACCACGGAAGAACATAAAGCCACAATGAATTCTAGGCATGATACTGAGGTGATAGGGGCATAAAAATGGGGTAGGTCAGAGGGTGGACAACGGAGATGATCTTTACCACAAGCCAAGTTTCTAAGCAGAGTAGAGGGTGCAGCCTCTATGTTCCCAGATGGTAGGGTGGCCATGCTAAGTTGGACCATTCCATGCTGCAGCCATAGGATTACATACCTGGAATCTTTACAGGCTCACCAGCCAATGACCTCAGATATCAAACAACCACAGACAGGGGAGTCTGAGGAAACATGATCACAAAAGTAAAGGTAGCACAAAAACCCCCAAATAAGACAAAGCTGCCTTCAGTCTTAGTACTGCCTTGCACTCAAAAAAAAAAAAAGATCAGATACCCCCCCTCACCCCCTCCCACCCAAAAGCCTTGAAGAGTAGCATAGTGCAGACCGTGGTGGGGGGTTCACAACATAACACAGCAAAGTTTCCTCCTGATAGACACAGTCCCTTTCTCTAAATCCCTCTGCTCACCAGGCCTGCTCAGACCCTCTCTCTTCCTCTCCTCACCAGTCTCTCTGTCTCTACCACCTTCAAGGTTTTTCTTCTTCCTTCCTCCTTCCCCCTTTTTCACTCTCTCCAAGCCAATCCTTCACCTCCTAACCCAACCCTAATCCTCTCTTCTTTCAGGGATCTCTGACCCCTTTCACCTAGAGTGATCTCCCTTCTCCAACCTGCTCCATTTTGCATCCCTTAGAACCTTCCTCCACCCTTTAGAAGAAGGGGAAAGTAAGGGATTCTAGAAACTTCTCCTTGAAGTTTCTCTCTAGAAACTTCTCATGTTCCTTAACAAAAAGCAAAAGTTATATTGGAACTCATAGGGGGAAATTGAGAACCAATCACCTACTAATACAACAGCTATTTCAATTTTCCAGAGAGTAGGGGAGAGGGCAGTAGGGAGTAGATAGAGGGAAGGAGGAAAGCGAGAACAACGGCTGTGAACTGCCACCATTCATGTGCATGTCTGTCTCTCCCATTGGATTACGGAGACCTTGTCACTTATTGTTGACACTCATTGCCTTAGTGGGTGTGGATATGAATACTTGAATTTGAGTGAATGGGTGAATGAATGAATGAACATGGCAAAACCCACATTGAGTGGTGTGAGGTTGCTCCCAGGTGTCATGTTACTTGCCTTTGTCTTGGATGGTTTCTCAGGAGCTATCCTGCTCTCCAGCATCTGTCTCTAGGGACACTCCAGTTGTTCCTCCTGCAAGTGTAATCTTGCAGAATTACGTGGCTGTCAGCCAACTTCCGCAGTTTCTCATAACCACATTATGAAGTCAACACTTGGACACCTGGTCTTGTGCTAGCTCCCAAATTTCTTCAACCCAGCTCTTCCTGATTGAACTTGTTGATTTCATAAATCAATAATCCCTTTACTCTCTCTTACTAATAGTGTGGATTAAGTTGTATCAAGGTATAAACCTCTGAGAAGTTCTATGCACAGCACGCACAATACTTATTACATCTCAAAGTCAACATTTTTTTTAATACCATAAGTATTATTACAAAGAAATCATTACTAACCCACAGGACCTCTAACGCTGGGTATCTCCCATGGGAGCTTCCTGCTAATCCTCCTTAATCCCTGCCCTCATCAGGGAATTCCTGTGCTGTAAACCCAACTGTCTCATGTCTGAACAACTCTGCCTGGTGTTGAAAGCCATCCACAAGCTTGTCCCACCCTCTTGATCTAACTCCATGTATTCCCTATTACTCCCAACATGCATTGTCTACTTCCAACCAAGTGGTGACCATTCTCACCTCTGTCCTTTTGTCCAAGTCCCTGGAACCTTCCCCTCTTTCCCTTCCACTTCTCTCTTCCAACCGACTGAAATCAGAAGTTGGATGGGCAAGGGTCCCCCCCCCAGCCCCCCTCTTCCAGGGAGACTCCCCTGACTCACCCGGTCCTTGTGGCTCTCTGGCCCACTGAGTTCTACCTGCCAGTTCAGCCCCATTGTGTACTTCATGGCCCACAGTCTTATATCTCCAGTGAGCTGGTGACTTCCTCCTGGAACAACCCGTATGTTTTACTTCTCTGTATCCAGAGTGCCTAGTGCTTTGCCTTTCTGTGCAGTGGGGTGTTACTTTAAAACTCAGAGTCAAAGGGACTAAATCCATTTGACGAAGGACTTGCAATCCACTCCTTTGTTCCCCAGTTAGTTCTACTGGGCTCTGGGAGAATGACTAGTATAATCAAGATCTAGGTCTAGGCTTGTGGGCCCCGATTCCAGGCTTCACTTTCATGATTCTTCTTGAAGATTCTGTTTCTATCTCTTTTAAAATGAGAGGTAGCAGGCCGGCCGAGTGGCGGCGCATTGGTTAAGAGCTGGTTTTGGGACGCCAGCAGCCCCGGTTCGGTCCCACATATGATGGCCAGTGACACTGCCCTCAAAAAAAAAAAAAAAAAAATGAGACATAGAGCATTTGGGACAATCCTAAGAACTCATGTTTCCACTAGCTTAATATGTGCATGTTATAAACTAAACCATATGTTCTTTAGACAAGAGAGAATTTCTAAGAGGTGAAGATTACAACGAGGGGAAGGAGTTAAGGAAGATCTGCTTGAAATGCAGGAGCCCCTCTCTCTCCAAGGAGAAATTCCATAGATTACATTATAGAGAAAAATGTGAATAACAGGTAAGAATTATTGCACAAAACCCAGGTGCAAAGCATTCCACATGTCTCTATTTCTCTAAAATCAAAGTAAACTTGACCTCAAGTTCCTCACTCTCCATGGTTAGGAAAGAGTCTAATATCAAGATATTGGGTCTTCCTGTCCTTGTCCCCCAGGCTTTCATGGGCCCAGGAAAGTGGGGATACCCTGATGTGTAGACCATGGTGGGTGCCAGGGTTACCACTGCTCCTTCTGCTACTCCATGTGCTAGCCTTTTCTGCCAGTCAGGGAGGACCCTGGGAGGGCCCTGGAGAGGCTTTTTGGTGCTAGGCTCATCTCTCCACTGGCCACCATGGAGACCCCCACCCACCCAGACTCTCAAAGCAGGAGTGTGTGGTGTCCAGCCTTCGTAGGCTTTCAAGTAGCCTCCCATCTGAGTTCCTGCAGAGGTGGGGGGACACACAGACCCCTGCCACCCTGCAAACCTGCACCCACTACCCCTATGCGCGCGCGCACACACACACACACACACACACACACACACACACTTCTCCATCTCAGGGGAGCCACCATGGGGCTGGGTCATACTTCCCTTCTTTAACTGCAGCAACTATCTCCCCCATCCTGAATAATTCCTTAAAAGTCTGATTTCCAAACACAGATCTGCGAGGACGGGCTTTATCCTGGGATCTAGAAAGGTCTCTGTTTAAGACTCTTAAGTACAAAGGGCTATCTCTTTTCCCCTGAAGAAAGGAAGCTCAGAACTTAAAACTCAAGGCCAAGAAGAAAATTACCTTATCTCAACCTTTTTTTGCTGATAAGGGCTCAGCAGTAAAAGAATAAGACACTAGTTAACTTCACCATCACTCTCTGTTACATGGGAAAACACTGAGCCTGTGGGGTGTGTGTTGTGTGTGTGTAGTGATGGAGGGAGAGCTAAAAGCATTAACGAAGGAGATTTGGGCCCCTGATGAAATCTCAAAGGGCAGCGTAGAAGGAGAAGCCATGGAAAGAAACGTGAGTCACGTGTCTGCAGCATGAACTGTAGCAGGTGCCACTGTGTCCTGTGACCATTTGAAATGAGGAAATGGCAGCTTGCAAAGATTTCCTGTTGGACTAGAGCTGGTGTGAGGAACAGGATTGCTAGTACAGAGGCCCAGGGGCCAGAGGCCTGCATGCTGCCTGGGCTCCCGGACAAAGCTGTGCAGCCTGGCCCTGAGGAGATGCCTTTTCTCAGTCACACAAAGGTGTTACACAGCTGATAAGGCCCTGTTTAGGAAGGACAATGTGATAAGGGAATATCAGGAAAAATCTGGGTATTTGGTTGACTGTAAAGACTGTTAAAATTCTATACCAAGACTCAATCTTATATTGAAACTCCACCAAACAGCAGAGAAACAAAAAGCATTCATACATCTCAATGTTGATAGAGGGAAGCCA
Organism: Aselliscus stoliczkanus; assembly: GCA_033961575.1. NCBI lineage: Eukaryota > Metazoa > Chordata > Mammalia > Chiroptera > Hipposideridae > Aselliscus > Aselliscus stoliczkanus. The sequence continues at coordinate 107,046,493 of CM066735.1, forward strand.
GGGAGCAAGAAATCAGGACAAACAGCTCTGCCCATCCTGCTTCCCCCTCCCCCAAGTCCCATCCCCCATCCCCTCCCTATCTCCCCCCACTCCTCTTCCCCTATAGTCAATCAGTTGCTTATGCACCCTGTTAAGTAGCCAGGTAACATGGACAATTTTTAAAATAAATTATCATATAAAGAGATAGAGTAGGGCTTTTAAAGAGGATTATCACTGCCAGAATTCCTTATTCAGTATTATAGGCAACCTGAAAATTATCCTTAAAAGTGTATTCTATATAAACCTCTCAGGATGGGGGAATTGAGAAAGAAAGGATTTAAGATTTCCTTCATTAATCATTAAGACTGACTTTTTGAAAGTTTACTTGGTAATTATGAATGTAGTACCTGTTAATTGCAGAAAATAATTAATCCTACCAAATTGCTCTTGAAAAAAATTATTCAGTGGGTTGGCTGAGTGGCACGTTGGTTAAGAGCTGGCTTGGGATGCCAGCTCTGAGCAGCAGGGCCCCAGTTTGGATCCCACATATGAGGGCCAGTGACACTGCCCTCTACAGCTAAGATGGTGAACAACAGCTGGACCTGGAGCTGGGCTGCTGTGAGTCCCTGGCAACAGCATAGGCTGCAGTGAGGCTGCAATGGCAGCTGTAAAGCTACTGTGAGTGGCTGGCAGCAGGTGTGAGCTGCCTAGAGCCACTGTGAGCGGCCGTCCAGAGGCCGGTGACCAATCTGCCTCACCCGGGAAGAACACAATGATGATACCAACATGGGCCAGTGAAGCAACATCCTCCCCAACTAGATTGAAGAACAAAAAATGACAGCAACTTGTCTGTTCCCCTTCCCTGATTCCCCAATGCTGTTCCCCTTCCCCAATTCCCTAATAAAACCTTAAAAAATTATTTAGCTATATATATATTTATATATGTATACATACATATATATTATATATGCAACACTACTATTTATGTTTGATCTTTTCCTCATACACTTGACAATTATAGATTGTCTCAACCTTTTCCATGTTTGCCTGTCTGATAGGCAAATGACCCTCCTTGTATCACTTTCCATTTCCCTCATGCTAACAATGTTGAACATGAACATTGTTAAAGCTTTTGTACGCTGTTTTATCATCTCTGCTTTTTTCTACAAATTACTTTGCCCTTTTTTTGTGTGTTATTTGTTCAGTTAGTACTGATATCCATTGTTTAACTATTATATCCCTTGAAAATATCTCTTCAAAGTCTGTCATTTGTCCTTTGCCCTGTTTATGGTGTCTTTTGCCATACAGACAGCCTGGGTTTTATATAGAGAAATCCATCACTGACTTTTCTTCATGGCATCTGGGATTTTGAGATTTCTTTAGGAAAAGCTCCTCTATCATGAGATTATAAAAATATCCTGTTTTATTTTTTCTAGTACTTTTATATCCTTTAAAAATGTTCGTATCATCAATCTAGCTTTTATTTACTTGGCATATAACAAAGAGGTAAGAGCATTCATTAAAATCACCTAACCGCATTTTCCTGGCATCCTAGAAAAAAAGGGAAGCTAAGCTTTTTCCTCCACCTGAGAAACAGTGGTGTTAATCTGATGAGGGAGGAGAGGCCATGTCACACTAGTCTGTGTCCAACAGAGATCACCTGCTCTAGGAAGAAGACTATCATGGCAACCACGTATTCCAAACTTTCTAAAATGGTCCTGATTGGCAATATTCTCTTTACTGGCATGAAGTGACCACCCAACTTTTGACATGGAAACTGTGGTGCCAATGAGGTTTTGTGTACACAGCTTGTAAAAGGGACAGTTAAACATCACATAATGTATATTGAATTCCATGAAGTCAGAGGAACAAGGAGCATGTCTGCCTGGCAAGACTAAGGAGAACATTTGAACCTAAACTTGAAGAACATTTTGAGAGACCCAAGTGGTGGGAGAGGTCATTTTAAGCCAAGAGAACCCAGGAGCAAAGGCAGGGAAGCAGAGAAGCACAGGTTGTGATTCTGGAACCACTCATGACCTGTGCAGTTGTCTGCCACATAGGCAAGTAGTGAGGGATTAAGCTAGATGGGAGTTTGAGGTTGGAGAGTGGAAAGGCTTGAATGCCGAAGTAACGAATTTGTGCTGTATTTTCTATTAGTGGAACACCACAGAGGCTTTATTTTCCTAATATCTTTATTGAGACATAATTCATATGCCATATAATTCACTCAAAGTATACAATTTAATGGTTTTTAGTATATTCACAGTCAATTTTAGAATATTTTTATCACCTCAAAAAAGAAAGCTTATACCTTCTATCTATCACCTCCTAGCCCTCCATCCCTATTTCAGGCATAAGCTGCCAAAAGCTATTCATGAGCTGCACATCTTTGGTTATATGTCAATTATATCTTAATAAAGCTGAAGGTAAAAAAGCTACAAGTCCTTGGGTAGATCACCCCATTTCTCTAATCCATTTCAGTGCTATTGACGTTTTGAGCCAGGTAACCCTGTTGTGGAGCATTGTCCTGTGTGTTGTAGAATATTTAGGGGCATCCCTGGCCTGTGCTTATTGATGACTATAGCATTCCCCTCACCCCAGGCCCAGTGACAGCCAAATATGTCTGCAGAAGTTGCCAAACATTCCTGGGGGCAGGATCACCCCTGGGTGAGAACCATTGCTCTAGTCCTCAATTTCTCATCAGTGATGGTTGACCTTGAACCTGGTGCTCTCTACGTGTCCTTGAAGCACCAACATTCTCAGATTGCATTAATAGTGAATCTACAAATGCGTTTTCCAGAAGCTGTTTCCTCCAGAGCCACTAGAGGGGTCACTGCAACACCGAGGAATGCATAGAGGCCTCGTGGATTTTGTTGTTTCTGTTTCCCGGGCCCCGCCTTTAATAAATCGCCTTTGATGTTAACCCTTAACCACAAGGCACGAGGAGCTGTTTGTCTCCGCGCTTTGTGCCATAAAAGTCTGTGTTTTCAGATACGGTGGAAGGTAGCAAAGTGTTCTTTACCTTTTAAACATTCTTCATAAGGCAGTCAGATGAAGCAGATCTCCAAAATGAAGTTATGCGTCTCCTTGAGGAGAGCCAGGGAGACAGGCAAGCTGGGGGGTGAAAGATTTAGTCCTCTTCCTGGTCCTGCCACTTCCAGACTGTGTGATGTGGGTCAAGCCTCTTAACCTCTTTGGTTATGTATAATGGAGTTAAGGAGATAGGCTGAGAAGTGAAGTCATTTGCTTAAGGTTAAATGGTCAAGTGAAGATCTGGATCTGACCTGTAGACTTCATGGGATAGTTGTAAGAATCAAATGAGATAGAGTATGTGAAAAAGTTTTGGAAAATATACAACCCAACACAAGTTCAGGGTGTGGATTTGCAGATATTATGGGAGTGAGAAGAAGTGATAGCTAAGAGGTGGCATGGCGGGGGTTGGCAGGACCACATAGGTAGGTAAGATATAAATACAGGAAAAGGCCACAATGTCCCCAAATCCTTCACTGCTGCTATAACTTTATCCCTTGGACTTAAGGGTTCGATCCCCATCAAGATGGACTTTCTGGGGTGTTACTTCATGCTCTGATCAGAGTTTTTAAAATAGTGTAATGAAAGTGAAAGATCTACTTCAACACTTTTTAAAACATTTTTTAAACCTTAAACCACACTAAGAACTATGTTTCACAGCTCTCACACATATTACAAATTGAAACAAAAGTCTTACTTGCAATGCACTTGGATACTTTCTATTCTGTTTTCTTTTATTCTGTCACTTGAAACCAATGCTGATTCTATCTCAATAAACAATGGGTCCTGAGCTGCAGTTTTCAAAGCACTGTACTAGAAGGTTTTATGGGGTCCAGGAGGGAGCGCAGGGTTCTGGTGCTGGGTGGGGAAGAGGAACTAGGAGACAGGCCCCACACATTATTCAGGAAGCCTCAAGATAAACTTCTTATAATTTTCTAGGGGCTGATTCTCTGAGGAATAACTTAGGAGGAAGAAAGATAAACAACAACCCCAAATTCATCTGAATGAGTGAGGATGGGCCTCTGGGTAGTAAGTTACCTCTAGACTGGATTTCCAGAAGCCATGATCTAAACTGCACACCTTAACATAAAGTATAGATGGGCATAATGTAACCACCACCACAACAAAAAATAAAACCCCAACATTTATTGAGCCCTTAGTGCAATGATCAGACATCACTCTAAGTGCTTTATATGAGTGATGGGACATAAATTAAGATTAAGTGCTCCCTATGTTCTTCTCTTCCTCTCCACTAAAAAGAGTTCTGGCTTTGTCTGTCCAGTTTCTTCCCCTGCCCCATCAGAAGGACAGCTGGACAGAAGAAGAAGGATTATAGGAACATTGGTTAGGTCTGGAGAAAAATCTTTGTAGGGAGCTTGGAAGAAAGAAGGGGAAGCCGAAGCTGTGGATTGTTAAGAGGCTTAGGTGTGGGGGGGGGGGGAGGATGTTAGGAAGCACTGCAGGGGGCTCTAGATAGTGTTTGAGAAATGCAAGTATTGAGTAAGAGTTAATTTGAAATAACTTTTTGGCGACTGGACTGGTTTTCTTGGACTGTAATAGCACCCTGAGACTGACCCATGTGGGTCATGGTCTCAGTAGGGTTACATAAGCATTATCTTATTTCATCTGTCTGTGTAACAAACCCATGAGATGGTATTATTATTTCCTTTTTTCAGATTAAAAAAAAAAAAAAAGGAGGCCAATACAGGCTAAGTAAACTTAACATCATACCACAAACAGTGGAGCCATGATTAAAATTTAGGTCTTTTGATCTCAACAGTAGTAAGCTCTTAACAAGTTCATAAGCAAAGATTATAATCTCAATTAAGAATAAAATACTTAGGATGAGATTTAACAAAAGGAATGTAAGACCTGTACACTGAAAATGACAAAACATTGAAAGAAATTAAAAATCTAAATAAATGGAAAGGCTTCCCAGGTTCATGGATTATCATCGTTAAGATGGAAACACTCCCCAAGTTGATATACAGGTAGAACACAATCTCAATCAAAATCCCAGCTAGGTTTTTTTGGGTTTTGTTTTATTTTTGCAGAAATTGAGAAGATGATCCTAAAAATCCTATGTACACGCAAAGGATCCAGAATAGCCAAAACAGTCTTGAAAAAAATGCAAAGTTGTGGATTCACAGTTCCCAGTTTCCAAACTTATTATGAAGCTACAGTGATCAAAACAGCGTGGTTCTGGCATGACAAGAGACATCTAGATCACTGGACTGGAATTAAGAGTCCAGAAATAAACACTAATGTTTATGGTCAGTTGATTTTTGACAAAGGGGCCAAGACAGTTCAATGGGGGAGAGAATTTTTTTTTTTAACAAACCTTTTATTTTACAACAGTTTTTGATGTATAGAACTATTGTAAGAAAAGTCTTTTCAACAAATGGTTCTTGGACAACTGGATATCCACTTGAAAAGAATTAATTTGGATCCCTACCACACACCATAAAAATTAACTTAAAGTGAATCATGGACCTAAAACTATAAAACCCTTAGAAGAAAACTCAAGTGTAAATCTGTATGACCTTAAGTTAGACAAGGGTTTCTTAGACATGACACCAAAAGTACAAGTGATAAAAAGAGAAGATTGATAAGTTGGACTTCATCAATAGTAAAAACTTTTCTCCTTCAAAGAATACCATAAAGAAAGTAAAATGGGGGCCGGCCAAGTGGCATGGTGGTTAAGCGCTGGCTTGGGAAGCCAGTGGCCCCGGTTCAGGTCTCACATATGAGGGCCAGTGACACTGCTCTCAAAAAATAAAAAATAAATAAAAAATAAAAAAAGAAAGTAAAATGACAACCCACAGACAGGTAGATAATATTTGTAAAACATGTATCTGATAATGAATTTATATCCAGAAATATAAAGAATGCCTACAACTCAAAAATAAAAAGACAAATAATCCAATTTTAAAATAGACAAAGAATTTGAATAGATACTTCTACAAAGAAGTTATACAAATGGCCGATAAGTTCATGAAAAAGATGCTCAGCATCATTAATCATTAGGTAAATGCTTTAGGTAAAGGCTTTGATTTAAGCCAAAATGAGATACTACATCACACCCACTAGGATAGGTAGCATCAAAAAGATAGACAATAAGAGTGTTGATGAAGGGGGAGTGGTGGAGGGATGGGTGGAAAAGGTAAAGAGGAATAAGAGGTACACACTTCCAGTTATAGAATACATAAGTCATGGCAATGTAATGTACAGCATAGGGAAAATAGTCAATAATATCATAATAACTTTGTATGGTACAGATAGATGGTCACTAGACTTGTTGTGGTGATGACATCCTAAGGTATATAAATGTCAAATCACAATGTTGTGTACCTGAGACATACAATATTGTATGTCAACTATAATAAAAAATAATTTTTAAAAAGAGTGGTGGTAAAGGATGTGGAGAAATCAGAAATCAGAACACATTGCCAATGGGGATGTAAAATGGTTCAGCACTTTGGGAAACAGTTTGACAGTTCCTCAAAATGTTAAGCATAGAGTTACTTTGTGACCCAGCAATTCCACTCCTTGATGTCTACCCAAAAGACGTGAAAACATGTATCTGCCCAAAAATTTGTACTCAAATGTTCATGGCAACATTATTCATAATAGCCAAAAATGAAAGCAACTCAAGTGTTCATCAACTGATGTATGGATCAACAGAATTTGGCAGATCCACATAGTGGTATATTCTGAGGGCGTAAAAGGGAATGAAGTGCTGATATAGTTACAACATGAATGAACCTTGAGAACATTATGCTAAGTTAAAGAAGCCAGACACAAAATACCATATTGTATGATTCCATTTATATGACATACCCAGAAAAGGCAAATCTATAGAAACAGAAGGAAGATTAATATGTGCTTAGGGCTGGGGGTGGGGCAAAGGAGGAGTGACTGCTAACAGGTACAAGGTTTTTTTTGGAGTGATAAGAATGTTCTAAAATTAAATTATGGGTCACACAATTCTGTAAATATGTGTATGAAAATCTGTTGAATGGCATACTTTAAGTGGGTTAATTTTATGGTATGTAAATTATATCTTAGTAAAATTTTTTTTTTCAATGAGTTGAGAGAAATTGGAGGCAGCAAGTATAGACAAGACTTCTAAGGAATTCCTTGAACCTGTAGCCTTTTGTTTTTTTGTAATTACCAGTATATAACTGCATTTGTTGTAACAGAGAAGGGTTCTCTACATGGATAAAGGTTAAGGGTTTCACCACTTACTTCTCTGTGTCCCCAAGTAGATGTTTTGCCCAATTCTCTGATTTTTATCCTCACTTTTAGAATCAATCCCAGAGCATACAATGCAAGGATCTGTGTCTCACATAAGCTTTGCTTATCTTTTCTTCTTTCCTTTCTTTTCCTCTTCACATTATTCTGGCCCCACAAGATAGGCTGAAAAAATAATCAGCCCCTGATCATCTTCCTAGAGAAATAAATACCTATGTATGTGAAGCAAGTAAGGCCACCTAGCCTTTGGGGAAACAGAGCAGGGAGGTACCCAGAGGCATTTTTCTGCAGAGAGAGAAGAAAAGAATAAACAAGACTTCTGCCAAAAATGCCTGGAACTTAAAGTGCTTTCCTTGGCCCAGGGTCAGGCTCTGCGTGGACGTTGACAATGACCCTGATCAGTTGTTGCTGCTCCCTTGATTAAAAGGTTGTGGCTTTCTGTCTTCTGAAATTCACCTCTGCAGAGTCCACCTGCCTGGGGTGTCAGACCCCACAGCACAAGCGTAATGCCTCAGAGTGGCAACTAGCAGAGCTCCCAGCACAGGGTAACTACATTGATTTCCTGAGCCAAGGAGAGGGGGTTCCCATGAGCAGACATCCCAGGGGAAGGAAAGCTGTGGAATGGCATTACTGAAGAAGCCACCCATACTACCCTCCCCCTCTCTGTAAAAGGCTGCACATTCCTGGCTTTGCTCTTCCTCTTGGAATGAGGCATTTACCTGAGGAGAATGGTGGTACAAACCACAGAGGAAGAAGGTACCTCTGAGGTCATTCTTATCCTGGGACCAGACATCCCCAGTAGCAGATGTTCTCCTCTTGCCATCACTTCTCTCCTTGGCTTGAACACGGCCACTGACTGCAGCCTCACTCAGTCCCAGAAAGGCAGCTGGCTCCTGGCAGGACAGTGTGAAGGACAGTGACTGCCATTGTCAGGTCCAGCTCTGTTCCCTTTCACTTCCGGCCCCTCCTCGCTCTTTGAAATCATGCCATAGTTCCAGCTCCTGCTCTAGATCTCAGAGTCTTGGAGAGTGTGTCTTTCTTTTTAAGTTTTTTTTAATTTTAACTTTATTGGGGAACAGTGTGTTTTTTCCAGGATGCCATTATGGGAGTTGAACTGGCAACCTTCTTGTTAAGAGCACATACTCTAACCAACTGAGCCATCCAGCTGCCCATCGGCAGCTCCGTGGCAGCTCAGCTCAGGTGCAGCTTACTGGCCCATGTGGGAATCGAACTGGCAACCCTGTTGCTCAGAGCTCGCACTCTAACCAACTAAGCCCCCAGCTGTCCCCATGTCTTTCTTCCCTGTCATCTTCTTGCCTGCCCCAGACATGTGCCTTTAGCTACACTGACCTTTCCACCCATACCCTTGAGTCCAGGGGGCAATAAAGACAAGTCTGGGCTTTGGCTTCTGTGAGGTACTCTGTCCGCTGTGCTCTTGAACCCTGCATTCACCACACACCACCAGGCTTTGTCTTCTGGTTCTAGCTTCTCACTTCCACTTGGACCTGACAATGGACTTGCCCTCCTGGCCACTCTGGGTATCTCACCAAGTCTCAGATCTGGTGTTAACCAACATCAAGAGGGCATGAGGCCTGCTATCCTAGACAGATCATCCCTAATTGTTCCACTGGTTTTAATAGAATTCGGTTTCAACCCCATCATTATCCTTATTCCCTCTCCCCTGGACAGGCTGCCCTTGGTCAGTATTCATTCACTCACTCCAACCACTCAGCATAGTGGTTAAGAACATAGGATTTGAGATCAGACGATCCAGGCTCTGCTGTGAACTAGCTGTGAGACTTTAGAGAAGTGTCTTATCTCTCTGAGCTTCCATTTTCTCATCTGTAGAACTGAGAATAATAACAGTACCCACTTCATAGCTTTGTCGTGGTAACAATAAATGAAATAACCTTTATAAGCACTTAGCACAGAAGTTCGAACATTTACTGCAAGTATTCAATATATGTCCTCTACTATTTTACTTTAAAATTATCGTTCATTCATTCAACATGTATTTACTGGGCCTCTTGCCAGGCCTTGGGATATAAATACCCCTGTTAAGGAGCGGTGCCCTCTAAAATCCTCAACGCACAAGCACACTCTGGCACCCAGAGAGCAGAGGCCCAGAGCCACCACAGAAAGTCAGACGAGATTAGACACCGACCACTGAATACTGCCCAGGGAAGGTGACGAGAACGCCTTCCACCTTTCCACATCTCTTTCAATACCACTGTGACTCGCTGAGTAAGGGAGCACCAAGAGGAAGAAGGAAGAGGGGGAGGTAAGAAATCCCCAGAGAAACACCCTCCCCTCTGTCTCTCTTTGACACACAGCGGCCATGCCTCTGCCATGCAGGAGGGTGATGTCCCTTAGGGAGGCCTTGCTGAATCTGCCTGGGACTGTTCCGGAAGTAGGAAGGACGGCTGGGGGTGGGGAGGCGGCTGGAATGTTCTCCTGGCCTGCTGCTCAGTACAAGCGAGAGTGCTGAGAGGAGGGCCCTGGACATCAAAGGTTCCTTTTGTCCCTTTCCGAGTGGCAGGGCAGCCCGGCCTCTGGTGATGACTCAGGCCTGGCCCTGACGTCACCCACGCCCGGCCACTGGCCTCCCTCTGCAGCCAGGAAACTGGATGGGGAGTGGCACTCGCAGCTGCAGCAAATCTCAAAATAAGGAGGCAACTGCCTCTCTCCTCCTCCTCTTCTCCATCTTCCCACAGCACACCTTTCTTTTCTTCTTCTTTTTTATTTTTTTAAGCCCCAATGGATGGCTTTACTTGTAGATTAACTTTCAAAATGTAAGAAGTCAGAGTGAGTGACATCATCAGAAAAATATGTGGAGCTGATTTCGACGAGAAGTGAAGAACCCAGAACAAGAAAGCGGTTATAACTCCTGAGCCCAGGGAGTTGGCAGCATCTGGGTTTCAGAGGAGCCAGCGCCTCCGAGTAAGTGAAGGCCCACCCTGGCCCCCCTCACTCAGTGCCCTTCACTGTGGGGCGCCATCTTGTTCCCTGACACCTGAGGCTTGGCAGGCCCCAGCCCAGAGGGAGGGGGTGGGGAGTGCATTTGGGAGACCCTCAACATGCAGCACCAAAGGATCCATTAGACCTGTCTCTTCTCCACAGGACCAGACAAGAACGCATTTCCTCTCAGAAATATATATATATATATATATATATATATATATATATATATATATATATATATATATATACACACACACACACTAAGGCTGAAACCCTGGGGGAAATGGCCCAAGTCGAGCCCTCCCCCGTCAACCCTCTTGTTGTCTCCTCTTCCTTCTTCCGCCTTAGTGCTCTGTTTTGGACTGCCAGAATGTTTGTTCAGAGTTCTGAACTGTTTGCTTCCTGGATCTTATACTGAGTAATCGGATACAAAAATAAACCCTGTTCTAGGCGAATAGGGGTGCTGTGCCGTCAAATGATATTTTCACACTTAATCTGGTAAAAGATGGCAGCTCTGGTAAGAAAACATCCACAACCTGCCGCCTTTACAGAGCGCGATTCTGGTTGTCTCCAGTTGTTCGGGTTTAGGTACCTCCATTTTCTCACTGCCCTGTTTACAGAGAGCTTATTTTCATTTCTACTGTGCTATCTGGGATGGTATGAAATACAAAGATATTATAATGTATCTCTGGTGTCAGTTTTAACTTCACCTAAAAAAATCTTAAGTTTGCATAGCCTATAATTTTTCAAGCTCTGGTAGTTCCTACCTAAGAGAGTTTAGTTTCAGAGAGAAAGGTTTTAAGGTGTACGTAAGAACTGCAGAGCACATAGGCACAGAAATCGTACTCAATTTTCCAAAGTCATCTCCTGAGTCAGCATCTAATCTTTGTATAGCTTACTTAGCACAGTAGAATTGTTTTTTATAAATTCTGTTTTGTAATGATTGGGGGGTATATTAAAAATGAATCTTATTTTAAAGACAATGGGGAAGCTTGTCATTTACCGGAAAACAGTGGCGAAGTCCTCTGTAAACTGACAACACCCTTTGGAAATTTTAAACATCAGGCTCTCATATACCTGTTTTGTAGGTCTTATGTTTTACTTTTTGTTTTATTTTGATATATCAGGTTATCTTAAAGAGAGGCTGTACCAAACTACTATTCACCTGGCTGCAAGATCTGAATGCTGAGACCATTAACTCGGTGAGTGTCATTTGTCCCTAATGGCTGCTTAAATTTCGGTTTACTAATTTTATTCTCTTGGTTTACAGTAAGATTTAAGAAAAAGGGAGAGGGCATGGGGACTTCTGCACAATGTCAACAGCTGTTATGTAATAGTTAGGATAGGCTAATTGCTGTACTAGACTGAAAAAAATGTATAGTGGCTTAAATGGAAGTTTATTTCTTGCTCGCATAACAGTACAAGTCTTAGTGGGGCAACTCTCAGGCATTCAGACACACAGGTTGAGAGAGGCTCCACCTTCTACAGCATATGATTATCAAGGTCACCTCGGATTGTTTCCACTCCCCCAGAGAGAAAGAAAAGAACATGAAAAAGTGCACATGGGAGGTTTTCATGGGCCATGCCTAGAGGTGGTCCATATCACTTCTACTCACATTCAGTTGGCTAAAACTCTATCACATGACCACATATGGCTGCACAGGAGTCTGGGAAATGTAGTCTCTGGGTGGGGTGGGGTTAGCCATTTCCCAAGGATGCTCTGGAGAGTTTCTGGAGGAGAGGTAGTCCTCTCTGGCCAGGCATAATAAGGAACTTAGAGATGCTCAAGGATAAGACAGCAGAGTGAAGCAGTGGGAGAAGAAAAAAATGATCAGGCATTTAGAATTCCCTAACTGACACTCTTAGGTAACATCTGGCCATGTGAGCAAGGAGCAGTGGGTAAGATTTTTTTCAACATGCCTCTGTCCATTCTGACCCTGAGCCTTTTCAGGAGCACCTCTAGGCCCGCAGTGGTCAGTGAAGCAGGGATGACATTCTTCCCCTTATTTTTCCCTATAGGATCCTCTTGGGCTAGGACCATTCTGGCTTTGCCTCCTTGTCCTGGGTCTAGATATGCCAGTTGGAATTGTCTAACAGAATTCTGTTCCCCCAAATTTGAGCCCCAGTGGTTTATAGGAAAGCTCTTGGTCTCCTTAGATAATGCTTCTGTCTGCCCCTGGGGACTCTGGGAAACTACCCTGCCTGATCTGCTCCAGGTCTTGGCACACTTTTTATTTTTATTTTTTTATTTTTATTTTATTTTATTTTATTTTATTTTTGAGGGCAGTGTCACTGGCTCTCATATGTGGGACCCGAACCGGGGCCGCTGGCTTCCCAAGCGCTGGCTTAACCACCGCGCCACTTGAACGGCCCTGGTACACTTTTTAATCTTGGCATAGGTTGAGGAGATGGAGGTAGGGAGAAAGGGAGAGGAGGAATCTTCAAACCAAGTTATTAAAGAAACAGTTAAAAGTAGACTAAAAAATCTCAAGATTAGTGCTACCCTAAGGATTTGATATATAATTCTAGCTTTCTCTCTTCAGGAAAAGTTTCAAAATAATTACCGTATAATAAGTGGTAAGCTTATAAGCCATGTTTGGAGAACCCTAAAGCTAATTTTATATTTTATGTAGCCGCTTCACTATTGTTGGTCTTAGAGCAGTATCCCCTCACTGGTAAATATCAGAAACCACATGGTGGGGGCCCCATGATGCCCCTACAGTGTCATAAAGGCCTTCAGTAAGAATGGACTACAGGTGGTCGCTTCAGCAGCACATACACTGAAAATGGACTACAGTCTTTGAGCTGCCGGGTATCTAATTCTCTTGTTGTGTTTCAATGTCTGGCTAGTCACTCCGGTATTTGATTGAATATTGCCCTGGACTGGACATGTCTGGCACTCACACTCACATGCTGAAGAACACATATTGTCCATGGTGTGGGAAGGCCAGCTACTGGCTTATTTAACACAGCTTGTCAGGCTGTCCTGGAGCCTGACGCCTGGCCTCCTGTGACTGCTGCCTCACCTTGGCCCAGTCCCCTCCCATCTGGAGTGGGCTAAGAAGGAGTAAAACAAGAAGAACAAGTGTTGCAAAAATACTACAACCTATGGAAGTCCATTTTCTTGGGCTGGTGGGTCCTGAAAGTGTCTCCTGAGCCCAGAGCTGGCTGGACTAGTGGGCTAAGCTAACGATAAGACTAGATTGATGGGAGAATGCAGGGCCTGCTAGACAGGTGCAGCCAAAGGAGCAAGTTGAGAACAAGTCCCAGGTTTTAAAAGCTGGAGTCAGATGGAGATGATCTGTGGCTGGAAGTCCCAGCCTAAGGGAATCCGCCAGGAAGGGCAAGGCCAAAGGCCACAGCCAAGGAGAAAAGGCATCAGGGTCTATCAGCTTGTTAATTTCAACCACCGTGTGATAATGGCTCCTCAGAGGACTAAGTATGTAGGAATGACTCTGTGTGTGTGTGTGTGTGTGTGTGTGTGTGTGTGTGTGTTGGAGTCAACCCCCTGATTTCTAATGTCTACCTGCATAGCATGACAGGGAGAGGTGTGCAACCGCCTAATCAGGCTTTCACTATTGTCAACACGACCCCTCCACAGTGTTAGTACAGCATGCTGGGTGCCCTCACAGACACACCAATACGGCAGGGCTAACACATATACACTTTGTAAATATTTGGATGTTTGACATTTTCAAAAAAGCATCAACGTAGACATCATGAGAAAAGTGATACTTTCTTGAGCTTCCTTAATTTTCATATTTTATTATTGAAACTTTTTTAATTCCACATGAGGGGTATAATTCAAATTTGGGGCGCCATTGTCTTCTCAGAGCCAAGGGCATCTAAGGAGCTTAGCCTGCACCGCGTTGATCCACGATGAGCAAATGTGACTGAGCATGGCAGGCTGACATAGGCAACGTCTAGACCAGTGGGTTATTTTTTAACCCCAGAGGATTTATGGTTTTTTTAGCGCAGAAGTACAAGCCCCTTTCTTACCCTGGGTCAGTATTATAAATGTTCTATTACTCCCTTTAGAGAATTTTGCAATACAGCCACGTCATATTCACCAAAGCTAAGGATTCATGGTAATAGGGCTTCATAATTTCTCATGCTGAAATCCCCTGATTTGTTGTCAAGAATGGAGTTGGAAAACACCACAGTGAAGACTTCAGGGTTTTGTTTTTGACTCAAGAAGCCTCTGGTTTTCATCAGAACTTTAAAGCTTTCTCCCGCCTCCGAAGTGGTATTTTAAAAAAATGTAAAACTGAGATTCTGTCAGAATAAGTAAGCTAATATAGGGGAAATGATTTGGGCAACTTAGAAAAATGAATGGCGAGTCAAGGTGTTAATGAAATGAATTACCATAATTATGGTCAGCATTGGCGTTTTGGCTTTTGATATTGCTATTAATATTGTAACTATAATTATTTTAATTTTTTTGTTTTTTGTCTTTCTAAATTGTCTTTCATCTGAGATTGTTAGCACCACTTCCTCACTAGCCAAAGCATGCGGTATAAAAATCTCAAGGACATTTGGAAAGGTTTGACTCCAGGCCAGAGGCCTAACCATGAGGCTTCTAATCTTATTCAGAGAGAGGCTTGACCTGGGAGTCACTGAAATCTGTGAGGGAAGATGGATTTGAGCCATCTCTCTGCTAAAAACAAAACAAAACAACAACAACAAAAAACATGCTTTCTGGCGTTCTATGGGGATCCCAGTGTCAAAGGAATCACTCCATGGAAGCACCACCCTGGGTGGTGTCTCCCAAGCCAGAATGGAGCCCACCATCTGTCCCAAGCTTCTAGTCATGAGTGCAGTCTGTCTGCTTGCTGTTATAAGAGGAGTGGGTAGGGGGGCAGATTATACACAGAGGCAACAAGTATGAGTTCAACCCAAGAGTAGTAAAGAAGTTCATTTAATCTGTGAATTCCTCTCCATGTCCCAGATCCTATAGTCTGTTATGCTCAAATGTAGCAGGAAAATAGTATCTAATGAAAAGGATGTTCTCCTTGACCCAAATTCCTTGGCATCGACTATACCAAGGTACTTTGCAAATGAGAATGTAGCTCAAAATTCACCCCAGGCACCAGACTCAGTCTCTCTGTTGTGTGAGTCAGCCTGTTGCAGCCAGGCCAAGGCTGGGCTAGACTCCTAAGAGATCCCTCTTCCCTCTGTTTTCTTTCTACATGAGGCAAATTCCTTGTCTTTAAAAAAAAAACGAAACTAGCACTCTTTTTCAAATACGAGAGTCATAACTAGTCGCTACACAAAATATAGAAAAATATCAAAAAGGAAACAACTATCTGTAGTAAGTCAGCAACCAAGTAATAATTCAATATTAACATTTTGATGTATTTCCAACTTCTCATATATATTCTTTTTTCTTTTAAAAATTATTGAAATTATATTTTATATGCTGCTTTTTCCACCCCACTTATTGTAAACGTTTTTCCAAGTGAGTAAATGGTATTTGAAAATTTGATTTTGTATGGCTGTGTCTCCATTGCACTATGTCTTAATTTATCCATTCTTTTTTTTTTTTTTTTTTTTTAAGATTTTTTTATTAGGGAATTGGCGGAGGGGAACAGCGTTGGGGAATCGGGGAAGGGGAACAGACAAGTTGCTGTCTTTTTGTTCCTCAGTCTAGTTGCGGAGGATGTTGCTTCACTGTTGGTATCGTCATTGCGCTCTTCCCGGATGAGGCAGATCGGTCACTGGCCCCTGGATGTCGCTCACCGCGGCCATTGGCAGCTCATGCTTGGCTGCCAGCCGCTCACGCTGGCTGTGGGCCACTCACTGTAGCCTATGGCAGCCCACTGCAGCAGGGGCTGCAGCCCACACCATCACCGGGGCTCGCACAGCCCAGCTCCAGGTGGAGCTGTTGTTAGCTGCAGAGGGCAGTGTCACCGGCCCTCATGTGGGATCCGAACCGGGGCCGCTGGCATCCCAAAACCAGCGCTTAACCAATGCGCCACTCGGCTGGCCCCATTCTTTTTTTGATGCACATTTTGATTGCCTATAGTGTTCTGCTATTATAAATATGTAAACATTCTTGTAGATAGATCTTTGAGGACACCTTAGAGAAAATTCCTAGAGTTGAATCAGTAGGTCAAATGACCTATTTTGAAAGTTCCTAATGTATATTGGTAAATTCGCCTCTAAAAACAGTTATAGTATCTATTTCAAAGCTGAGGTCCCCTCAGTTTCTTGTGTTAAAATGGATGCTCCTAGGTCCAGGGGCAGCAGAAGCTCTGAAGAGGAAGCCTAGGCATGTGCATTTTAATACAGCCTCCCAATCCTTATTCAAGGATTAAAGCCTGAGAACTATTGACATGCTGCATACAAGTCAACAAACATTCATTCCAGTAAACACTTATTAGACAGAAAAAAAAATTAGGGAACTCTGAGCTAGTATATCTAAACTAGAATTTAGCTTAAAGCTTCTTTTTTGGCTTCTGAACTTTAGATTTTCCCTTATTCGTGGTATGATGTAGTTGAAAGATTGTCAGCTAGGGAGTCGGGAAACCTTATTATAAACGTGAGACAACTGAGACCCAGAATGGTTCATTTACTTCCTTGTGGTTACCCAGGGATTTAGTGGCAGAGGTAGAATGAGAATTTGAGTAGACACAGGGCTCGGGTCCACCCAATCTCTGGGGAGCAGAGAGAAGACTAACTCCTGGAGTGAGGCTTTCTCTCAGTCAGGGGATTTTATCTGCCTTCTGATAGGCAGGGCCATACCTCAGGACATGTGTGGGTAGCCCTTTGGGGTCGCTCACCTTAGTCGTCTAATAAAGCCAGCCCTCTAGGTGTCCTAAGCCTGAGGTGGTGACACTGAAGCTAGACCCAAGGAGGATCAGCCATTAAGATCCATGCCATGAGAGCAGAGTAGGAGGGTGAGTCCAGAGTCAGAAGCCAAGAGATCAGGCACAGGGCAAGGGCAAGACCCACATCCTGGGCAAAGTTTCTGTCAAAGCAGGCATGCGTTGAAAAGAAGACAAAGCCAGAGCTAGAGGGAAGCTGGCATGGATTCAGCCTCAATGATGGAGCCCCCAGGACATAACTTCATGGTCAGAGGAGGCACCTTCCCCAGGCTGCACCTGCTTCTTTAAATCTAAAAGGTGTTGTGCACTGGGCTGCCTTCTGACTGCAAGCAAGTAGGAGCATCTGGCCAAAGGAGGGCAAGGGACTGAGAAGAGGCACCTGAGAAAGGAAATTTAGAAAAATCTGTTACAGCAGAGAACATAGTGAACAAACAACAACCAAATTTTAAAATTCTCACCGTTTTCTAAGAGAAAGTACGACTACCCATCCTGTCTACATAACTCTGCTCAAACCCATCAGAGCACACCCACTGGTCACCTGATAATATCTGGCTGCCCTTCCTCTCATTTACCTCAGCTTCTGGAAGTCAAATGATTGTATCATTTGACTTTCAAGTTCAGCCTCCGTAGACTGCTCTGCTACTGGCAGTCCCATTTATATTCAGGCTCTATAAATCGCTATGCCCAAGTCCATATCCATCTCCTGTCACTGTACCAGTGCAGCACAAGAGCCAGGACCCAATGAAGCACCTCTGCTGCCCCCATTCTGCACACTTGGTCACCAGGGAATGTGCCTATGATCACCAAGCTTCACTGCCCCTGTGCATGGCCTCCCTTATCTCTTAGTTATCCCCTTGCAAGGATCACTGCTCTCCTGAATCTTGGCCTCCTGGTCCAAACTTGTGGACCCAAGGTCATGATGAATATAGACTCTGGGAAGATCTACAACCTCCCTTGAATCAGGAGCACACCAGATGGAAAGTGACTTTCCTGACTATGATTTGACTCATCCCTATGATGTTGGCCCTATGTAAAGCCCATCTCCCTGGCATCTTCCTTGGCTGGGGCATCTCCTGATACTTAAATGGAGTTCTAATTGCTGACAGGACCTGGATCCCTAGGCCAGGAAAGTCCATGTGGTGGTAACAATAGTGCCTCCAGATCTCAGTCCCAGGAGGTAGAAATCGGAGCTCTGTGACATTTAGACAAGGTGTCCACATGCTGTTGAAGAGTGTTAGGTGATCAACAGAGTAGGAAGTCCAAGGGCAAAACATGTTCAGTGGGGCCTATGATCTGAGAAGTACCACTGGTGGTTCCATCCTTACCTGTCTAGGCTGACTCTGTGTCCACCTCCCCTTTACACCTGCTAATAAGTAACTAAGAATAAAGAGCACTTACGCCGTCTCTGGCCGAAGCTGCAGGAGGACCCTGCCCCCGGTTCTCATATCATGGCTTTCATATCACTTCATGGGAGCGAGGGTCTGGTATTAAGGATGCCTGCTGGGCTAAGAGGCACTGCCTCAAAGAACCCAGCATCACCAAAGGGCAGTTCTGCACCCACTACTGCAGTCAGGAGCAACCAGACAAACCTGAAGCCTCACCCCATATTGAAAGCCCCATTTTCCATCACGGAAATGCTGGATTGGCCAAGCTGCTGTGTAGACAACTATTAGGAAAGCTGGTACTGTGAGAAATATCTGAAGCCACCCCACCCAAGCTCCAAGAGTTCCATACTTTCTTGCCATCTTGACTGGGGACATCAAAGGGAGCCCCCTACACATCTATCAGCATGACTGAAATAATTATATACACGTAACGTTCTCAAAGCGACAAAATCACAGTCATAGAGAACAGATTGGTGCTAGAGGTTAGGGCTGGGGGAAGGTGTCAGTATAGAGGGGTAGCTCAAGGAGATTTGTGGGAATGAAATAGTTCTATATCTCAATTGTGATGATGGCAACTCCAGTCTACACATGTGATACAATTCCATAGAACTCTAGACACACACATGTACACACATACACACATACATACACAGTGCATGTGGAAACTGATGAAATTCAAATAAGGTCTGTACCTGAGTTAATAGTATTGTACCAATATCGATTTCTTGGTTTAGACAATGTGCTACAGTACTAGAAGATATTATCATTAGGGAAAGCTGGGTGAAATTATCCAGTTACTGTGCCGTTTTTGCAACTTCTTGTGAATCTTAAACTATTTCCAAAAAAGTTATTAAAAGCAACCTTTACAAGTTTTTTGGTTTTTTTAAAAAATTTATTTTGTTTTCAAGGGCGTTCCCCACCCCAGGAAAGGAGGATTCAGCCACTGGCTTCTCTTTCATGAGCAATTCCTATTGTTTGTTTTGCCACTTTCTGATTTATGGTTAGGCTTCTACTGAGGCGTCCTGGTGGCTTTGGCCTCACTCTCTGCTTCTCAGAGATGCTCATCTCAGACGGAAGCAAGCTCAAGTATTGCAGCACTGAGTATGAAAGTGCCGCCTTTTCCCCCTCCCCGAGACTGTTAACTTCAAAGCGGGGTAAAGACTCAGATCTAAGAAATGGCCTCACTGTGAAAATCTAGGACAAATCATCCTTCACGCCCTGCACAACAATTTTTTTTCTGGAATAGCTCTTTGTCTTCTCTGCTCTTCATACAGATTATTCTCTTCACCTTCACCAAATGGCCTCTCCTCTAATGGAAGCAGATTAACCCTTCTCTGCCCCCTTTCAATCTCATTCAGCGGAGGGCTTTCTGTGAACTGCATGGCTCTCTCTGGTGCCTTGTGCCCCAGCTGAGTGCTCCAGTGTGAGATGGCTGCCTTCCCTTTGAAGCATGGGCGCCTCTGTCAAACACCTTTTGGCCAGACTTGGCTCTGGAAAGACCATTTTGAAATCGTGGAATTAAACTTATCGTGAGCTGCTTGCTTGGGTTTGCAGTATGGAGTTGCACAAGGCCATGGGCATTTAGAACAAGGGGTATTTGCTGTGCTCACTCATTTAGGGCCCCATATGAATGAAATTCTAGCTTTATTTACTCCTGTGCTCTGCAGAGGAGTCCCCAACTTAACCCAAAACTGAAGCTGAGTGTATGGGGCTGATATCTATGTGGCATCCTGTCCAGATATAAGACACACACACGCCACTGTCCCACAGGACTGGCCTCAGCCCCCAATTTCTTGCCATTGCCTTATTTCTTAAGGGGGACTCCTCTCTAGAGACTGTGCTGAGCCAAAGAGCAGTGTACATTTCTTGGGCCTGGCTGTGAGTTGCTGATCAGGGTGGTGTGCTAGAAAGGTGACAATTTGAATTGCTGATTTTCAGTAGGAGTGGATAACTCTCCTAGTTGGGCACATTTTGGTTTCAAAACCATACTGAACAACAGAAAATGAAATCTGCAACTTATTTTTAGCGGCTCATGCTAACTCATGAGATTTTTTCTTTGCAAACCAAATAGGATAAAGGCTACTTCAGCCGGACAAACTTAATCAAATTGACCAAGTATAGTAATCAAGCCAACTTCTCTGATATTCTCAAGTGACACTTGTCTCAGGTGATATTTTGGCCAATATTTATTATTTTGCTTAAAATTATATTTAGTTGAGCTTTTTGATTACAAAAGTTAAACAATATTTTCTGCTGAAAAGAATTGGGAAACAACTTATAAATCCTCTATATGAGCATCTATTCATTAATTCACTTCATCTGTTACCATTGATTAAGTACCTATTTGTGTGAAAGCTTAGAATTTTTTTTTTTTTTGAGGGCAGTGTCACTGGCCCTCATATGTGGGACCCGAACCAGGGCCGCTGGCTTCTTCCCAAGCCAGCGCTTAACCACCACGCCACTCGGCCGGCCCTTAGAATTTTTAAAAAATTGAGCCAGTGTGTTGAATTACAAAGAGCAGAATACTAGAAATGAAGAACTATGGCTTGTATCCTTGTTGCTGAGATCTTTAGTTACCATACTCTCTTTGCACCTGATTATCTCTTCCCTCAAAGAAATGGTTTAGATGACATGCTCTCAAGTGCCTTCTTCACCCTATAATTCTGTGAAACATGCTCTGCCACCAAGGGCCTGAGGAAATGTGGAGGTACTTTTTGGAGGCAGTGGTGTGCTGCCAGGTCACTCTTACTTCTGTCTTCCCTTCCCCTGTCCTAGGAGGGACAGATTTAAACAAAGCCTGTGGTCTGCTTGCCAGACAACCTGTGGCTTCCCTGGGTTAACAAGTGATTAAGCACCTGAAAGACTTCCATGGGTATTTTCAGCCTCCAGTTCTATTCCTTAACTCATGAAGTGAGTTCTCCAATTCTAGGAAATGGCTTCATGATACAGAGCTGAAGATTCCACTGGTAGTAGTGAGAGCAGAGAAAAAAACCCAAGTTTGGTGTCCGTCAGCCAAGAGCACACCTACACAAGCCCTTTTGTTGCACCAGGTAATGCTCCAGGTACCATTTGCGGTGCCTAAATCTTGCAGGAGGCAAACCCTGAGATGTGAGTCAAGGTAGGAAATTCAATACAACACAAATTTCTGGTAGTTTTATCGTCAGTCCAAAGGAAGTGAAGATTCACTGAGATTTGTTAAGTTGCTCTGGTGAGAAAAGTTGTGTGATTGTGGCCCTTTTGAGCTACAAATTTATTTATCTGAGAGAAGAGAAAGCAAATGAGTTTGTTCCCAGGTGGAGTCTTGGAATATTTGTTGCCCAGGAAGAAGAAAGATACAAGGAGAGAATGAGGCACCCATATGGGTGTAAGAATTCTTCCTTCTTTCCCTTCCTTTACAGCCCACCCTCCCTTTTCAATTGAGTTGCCAATCTCTCTAGATAGAAGAAACTCAACCTTCTTGCTGCATGTGTGTTTTGCCAGTTCAGGATCTAGAACATCCTGTTGTTGGACTTGCTCTCTCCTTTGGGGTGGCAAGCAGTCATGGCCACCAATGAATATGTGGTTAGGGATGCAGGAATGCTCTTGACCTCTGTGTGCATGTAAGGTCTTTTTTTTTTTTTTTTTTTTTTTTAGCTGAGCCATCCTGCCACCTGTTGGCAGTTCAACAGCAGCTCAGCTTGGGCCGGGCATCGAACTGCTGTTGCTCAGAGCTCAGCTTGCACTCTTGAGCGAGCTCTTAACCAACTGAGCCACTCGGCCGGCTCCACATAAGGTCTTTATTAGTGTCATGTGTCGAGTGCACTGAGAAATGAAAGCAGGAGCTATTCTGTTGCTAAAGCTGAGGTGGGGATATCAAAACTAGCAGTGAGATGTGTTGAGAATATTCTCATAGGAGAGTGAGCTGAATTAGAGCAGGGTGCGATGGTATCCACCACAGTCTCCCTTGCCGCTCTAATTCACTTACCACTTTTTCTCTGTTGAAAACCACATTGGGGCCAGCCGAGTGACGCGTTGGTGAAGAGCTGGCTTGGGACGCCAGCGGCCCTGGTTCGGATCCCACATGTGAGGGCCAGTGACACTGCCCTCAAAAAACAAAACAAAACAAAAAAAACCCACATGGTTCACATTTCCCTTTTCCTTCTAGCTCTTTCCTGGAGGGTAACTTCAGTTTGGTCCCCAAGGCTTGCAGCTGGATCCTTGCCATCAAGTGTTGACTCCTTTCCCATATCTTACACAGATGCTAATGGGTGGAAGTGAGAAAGCTCCCGTCTAAGAATTGGAGGAGCCTTCCTGGAGTCCTAAGTCCTCAGGCATGTCTATTCACTGAACCCTTTATTCTACTGCCTCTTGAGCATTGAGCAAGATAATCCCCCTCTCATATTCCCAGGCAGGGTGGAGCTGATAAAGTTGATTAGAAAGCCCCCTTTGAGAGCCATCTGGTTGGCATATAAAATTACTACCAATGAGCGAGATAGTCGGCCGGCCACATAACCAGGCGGCAGGAGACTTGGAGTCCAGCTCTTAGCCTAACTGACCTAGAAAGCAAGCAGGGCTGGGTTTTTCAGAATCACAAACTTTTTGGGCTGGCCGAGTGGCGTGATGGTTAAGCACTGGCTTCAGAAGCCAGCAGCCCGGTTCGGGTCCCACATATGAGGGCCAGTGACACTGCCCTCAAAACAACAACAACAAACAAACAAACAAAAAAAAACGTTTGGAGCTGCAAGGGATCTTCAACAGGGGCAAAATGTACAGATGTTAACATACAGTCAATCATTAAAAAGATGCACTTGAAACATCGAACTTGGTTGAAGAAAATTTATTAGTTAAAAGTTGGGCTTTTTTGGGCCGGCCGAGTGGCGCGGTGGTTAGGCGCTGGCTTGGGAGGCCAGCGGCCCAGGTTCGGATCCCACATATGGGGGCCAGTGACGCTGCCCTCAAAAAAACAAAAAAAAACAAAAAAAAGTTAGGCTTTTTAAAAGCCCATTTTAAAAATATGTTGGGGAAGGAAGTCATAATACCAACTTAGGTTATCTGTTCAGACCAAAAACAGTGTTTGTGAGTGGAAACCAGGTCAGCCCTGATTGTTACACTGATCTTTCTTTAATTGATAATTTAGATTAGAACAGTCTAACAAGCTGATAAATTTACTCACAGATGCTGAATGTATTATGTATAAAAGGAAATGAGATGTACTATTTAATACAGCAAATGGATAAATTCACTTAATAACTGTGTGATCTTGGACAAATGACCAGATCTCTCTCAGCCTCAGTTTTCTCATCTGTAACATGAGAAGACTGGACTTCACTAGGGGAAATAGCTTGCTCAGGTGGAAATGGAAAATTTTCCACTTATTTTGCCTCATAAAACATTTCCAAATTATGACACATCTCTGAACAAAATTGTTACTGCTTTCTACCCTTAGCTTTACAGCACGGTCTCCTTGATTCCTCCTCTTTTATTCTATCTTTTCCACCTGCTGGTTCAGCATCCTGGGTACCCACAATTCCCAGAGCCTGGTGAGTTGGGGCTGATTCTTATAAACAGGAGTAGGTGTGGCTCCAGGGAGGTGGGGCCCCTTTACCAGGAGTCTGCACAGTAAGAAGATTCCCACATAAGGGCAAAATGAGGAGGGAGGTTTTACGTTCTTAGCGCTGGTGGAAAGACCCAAACTTTGGAATTGGTCAGACTTAGATTTGAATCCTAACTACTATTTACTGTGTGAGTAGTAATCTCAATTTGTTCCTCACCTAGAGTTGACATAACTCGTATCCACCTTGCAGGATTATTGCTTTAGAATTTAATAATATAATAGAGTTATCATATTGAATATATAATAGGTTCTCAATAAATGATAGCTATTATAGACTTAGCTCTGATCAAGGTAGAAAGCAGAAGTTCCCGCCCAGATTTCTAGGCAGGATGTAAATGATCAGAGTAGTACTGGATTTTCCAGAAAGTTTAGGCTAAAATATCGTCCAAAGGTACTATCACTGATAGATAGATTGTCACCATGTTGTTTCCAGGGCTAAATATTCTATAGACAGATGTAATAACCAATTTCATAAAAATTTTTGTACACTTTCTAAATTCTAAGAATTTATACAAGAATATTACTTGGTAAACATTTTTATTTTTATTTTATTTTTTAGAGGGCAGTGTCACTGGCCCTCATATGTGGGATCCGAACCAGGGCCGTTGGCGTCCCAAGGCAGCTCTTAACCACCGCGCCATTCGGCCGGCCCAAACATTTTTATTTTTAAAAATCTAGATCAGAACAGCCTAACCTGATAACAAACTTACCCACAAATGTTGAATATCCATATTTGGTGTAAATGGAAATCAGCTTTAATTTCTAATGCAGTGAATGGAGTAAAGTCATGTGCAAACCAATCCAAATGTTTATCAACCAAGAATTCCTCTGGGACTCAGTGCCCGGACTTTACGTTTTTTTAAACACAGAGAGTGAAGCTTTGCTCATACTGAATTATGTTCTTTGCGTAAGCCATGCAATTTAACTTTAACCCACAGGACTGAAAATAAAATAAGCTCAGACTGCAGAACAATGAGACTGTGAGCAAGTAACAGCCTTAATCAAACTGAAAGACTCGCCTCACGGCTCGCTCTGTCCGTCTCCAGCCTGCTCATGCCAGATTATTTTGGGTTCCTGGTGCTTGACTCATCAAAGTGGCAAAAACAAGTTAACATCTTCGTCGTGGAAAAGGGACTCATCTTTTAAATTAATGTTTGTGCATGTGCCCTGAGGAGGTTGGTGAGGAGCATGAATTTTTAAAAATCGTAAGTGAATGCGCACCCTTGCCACTTATAATCATGACAAAGCTTAAGTCATTCAAACATGAGCATGGTTGTTTAAAAGTACAAAACAGAATTTACTAGGCAGAGAATGTCTGCCTAAACAAGTTCATCCATCTGAGTGCATTCAACTACAGTTCAAATTTGTGTAACACAAGCAGATTTGGTAAACAGGCCACGTTTGCTCATGGAGTGTTTTGGAACATCATGAAATAACTAATACGTGGCTTGTAGGTTCGTTTTGACAGAGGGCGGACAGAGAACCTCACAAGTTTTGGAAACCACTTGCCCTGGCATTTGGCTTACGAGAACCAGTAGGGGACCTGACCACATTCACCACCCTGGTCCTGTGAAGAGGACATAACACTATTCACTCATCTCATGGGAGCCTGATATGCATTACTGTCCTTGTCACTGTCATTTATTATCCCAGGCAGAGGAGGCATCGCTTCGTTCTATGAGGTTAGCTTTGATTCCATATAGTGTCTATTTAGCCTACATGATAATAATTTGTGAGTGAATGTCTAGCTTTCAGATGTTATTAATGGGGAATATCTGAGCAGACACTAATAGCTTCAAAATACCGAGGTGTTTGCTTCAACCTCCTCCAACCCCACTGTAAGGACCTGGCTTTATAGATGACTTTATTTTAAATTGGTACCTTGTAACTCAGCATGATAGTCTCTGTAATTCTCAACCCCCATGGCAAAGGAAGAATTAGCCTAAGGACACTCCATTCTAATTTTCTGTCACTGTCAATGCTAACCAGAGCTCATAGAGCAATGATGTGGGGGTGGGGAAGATGGTTCCACCATTGGTGTTAGACCAGGAGCAACTGTTTCCGTTACAGCCACGTTTATTTCTGAAATAGTTGTGGTGAAGAGATGTGCTCCAAAGAGAAGAGGACTCGGTGTGACTCAGGTATGACCGACCATCTGGACAGCCCAACTCAGAGACTTAAAAGTGTGTGGGATAGGTAGAGCTGGGCTGGGTGCTTTCCACACATCTAGCTAAAAATCACTTGGGTTCTGAGGAAGGAGATAGAATGAAAGCTAGAAACAAAAGATCCAGTTGTGAAACCTAGTACCTAAGTTAAGATGTTTGAATACACTTTCTCCTTTAAAAAAATTCTGGGGAATGTGAATGTTTTGCTAATCTGATCATTTTAACCAGTCCTTATAGAAAATAGAGGCGCTGGAAAACTAGCAACCCCAGAAAATATTAATTTATTTTTGCACGTGTTAACATGAACTAACATTAGCATATTCAGTGATGCAATAGGCAATGAAAGACGTTTGGAGAGATATGAGGAAGAAAAATGTAAATATTATGTATTCAAAATCAGTCTCATAGCATTTTATAAAAATGTTGGCTTATGTCCAGGATCTAAGGGGTGGGGGTGGGTATGGTCTCTTTGTAGCTGAAGAAGGAGTGGAAAAGAATCTCTTCTATTTCCTTAAAAATGAAAGACTTCTTGTTTTATACAGCATGGTAAATGAAATGCATTTCTGTTTTTTACCTGCCAGCAGGACCTGGAGGAAATTTTTCTAGCGAGCTATGCTGTTTTTCTCTCTTTGGGGACATGGTGACACCGGTTTTGTAGCAAAACAGTATTTGCTTATTAGGCATTTTTTTCAAAATCCTGAATAAACAGCTCTTTCCACATTTTTTTTTTTTGTTCCACATGATAAACATTTCATTGCAATTTGAGCTTTAATTGTGTGTGTGTGTGTGTGTGTGTGTGTGTGTGTGTGTGTGTGTGTGTGTAGGAAGAATTGAAAGGGGATGCATAAGAATTCTTGAAGGTTTTTTTTTTTATTTAAAAAATTAATTCCTACAATTATGTATTGGAGTCTCTACAGAAGGTGACTCCAATTTATTACATACAGCCAAACAAGATCCCATCAATCTTGAGCAGCGGGGGTAGGGAAGTGGTACTGAGGAAGACATGAAATTTGATGTTTTGAGTAGATGAGATTTAATTTTCAGAAAACATTTCACTCATAAAACGGATAGCACCCCAGTGTCAGCCCTGACCTCCATGATGTCAGTGTCATCGTGCAAGCGTAGCTAAGATAAGCCTCAAAGTAAAACAAAGAAACATTGCATTTCAGCACTACACCATTTCTTCTCTTATACAGTATGTACTCTATCTCTCTTCCCCCTCTCTCTAGATATAGATATAGATATAGATATAGATATAGATATAGATATAGATATAGATAGATGATAGATAGATAGATAGATAGATAGATAGATAGATAGATAGATAGATAGATGATAGATAGATAGATAGATAGATAGATAGATAGATATCCTTTTGGATTCCTGTTAATGACTCGTTATTTTACAACTTAGCTTTTGGGAGGGGAGGGAGGAGAAAAATCATTTTGCACGCCCTACGTTATGAGCAAGTAAAGTATGTACGCTGCTGCAAGTCACCATTATTTAGGTCAGTGTCCTAAAGACAGCCTGTATCGTTCACGATGGTAAGCTATACATCCAAAGGAACTCAGCATCAATGTATTTTTCTGTCCTGGTTTTATTCTGCTTCTTAGTTTAAGCAAATTCATTCACATTTTAATACAATCCCAGCTGAGGAGGTATCTGCCTGCTCTGTACTGCAGACACATTTAGCAGGATACATTTACACGCTTGTGGTTAGAGGTTATAGCACGGATACAGACAGCTGATCATGCATTCTTCTACAAGCCTGCCGGCACCATTTAAGATTTTGAAAAACAATATAGAAATGCTAAACCTTTTATAATACTGTTTTTTACTTTGCAATAGCTTAGCAGTTTTGTTTTGCTGTTGTTGCTAGCGATTCTACGAAATTAACAGTCTAGAAAATGCCTCCCAAGCCAGATACATACTGTATTGAAAGCTTTCTTCAAGAAGATATGACAGTATTCATTCCAGCTGATTTTCTTCTTTAGCAAAAGGATTGTTGGATTCTCAGAAGCACAAGGACACGTGCATTGTGCAGCAGCTCTGCTTAAGTGTATGAAACGCCTTGGACTGTCTGGTTGCAGAATTTGGACTTTGCTAAACAGTGTTTAGTGATTGGGCTCATCTTGCATCACCAGTTGATGACATTTTTCTTTGTTCCCTCCTACCCAGTTGAACCAAGACTCTGAGGCTGATACGCAATGTCACTTACAACATTAATCAGATACTGCATTTAAGGTGAGCTGTCCCTTGCCTCCCCCTTCCCCAGTGCTTGTGTGCTGCATGCAGTGCGTATCTTGCTCCTGCGAGCCTAAGATGGCAGGCAGGATTAGCCGTGCTTGTGCTGTGTGTGCATGCTGTGTGTAGAATTCATTACACGTTGCCTAGTATTTCAGATGTGAGTATGTAAATGCTCTGTATGCCCTATCATCTGGTGGTGAAGGCTTGTTTTTGCCTCATTACAGCCTTAGATATTTCAATATCACCTTTCAGTTCCGATTCATTTGCTTCTGGATGTTTGCTTTTCATCACATTCAAAATAGGATTTTACTTTTTTTTTTTTTAACAAAGCCCAAAAAAATCCCAAAACACCCTATAAACAAAAACAACAACAAAACTGCTACCAGATGGTGTCTCCCCTTTCTTCTTGCATTTGCTATCTTTTAAATAATGTATGTTGTATTGTTAATTAATGTGAATATCAAATTAAACACTTGAAACTTACATATTTATTATGCAGGTAGGAGGCAAGGTGGAATCTATTTTTAACTCTGATGCGCTCCATGGGGTGTGCAAACAACTTGGTTCTCAAATTTGTATTTTCAGTGCTGGTATCAGTGGTTTGATTTTCAGCAAATGTGACAGTGGCCTTTGCAGTGGTCAGCTCCGGGCTTTGAACTCTCAGAGGAGGAAGGGAAAAAAATTCAACACACCACCTCCTTGGTTGCAGCCTCAGAGAAACCTTGGATGAGAAACTTCTTTTTTCAATCCTGTTTTCCTGTTGATAAATTCAGTTCTCGTGATCACAGTACATTCAAGCTGTTCTGCGTACGATTTTGTGTGTGTGTGACAATTGCATCTAAAACTTGTGAGCAAGAAGACGGAGAAATCAGTTGGTCTCCATCGCTTTACATAAAAATGGCTGAGTATCTTGTCATGCTAGCACTGCACTAAGTGATGCATACAGGTAGGTTGAAATTTGCATGTTTTTTAGAATTTGAGCCATGCAGCAAGATATTAGATGGATTAAAATATGACTTTTAAAACAAAAATTGAATAAGACAGTTGTAATTTTTTGTGGGGGGGGATTATTAAATTGGATAGCCTTTTTTATCCAGATACTATAGAAATATATAGAGCTTTTATAAACTTATGAAATGATTCTGCTACAAAAGTGAGATGATTCCTTGTTAAAAAAAATCATATATATGATAGGTGTGGCGCCATTAGACAACAAAAGAATTTTTTGAAAAGTCTGTTGATTCAGCTCTATTTTAGCTTGAAACTAAAAATAAGTGGATTTCTGGAGATAATTTCAAAGAGCGCAAACATGCTCAATATGAAACATTTAAAATATTTAAATTTTAAGAAGCGGTCTTTAAACGTGTTATATAAAAGATGAAAATAAAAACTTATCTGCTTCCAAATTAATTTTAGAGAATATGCAAGAATAAATACACTATTTATATATCTATTATTTGGGGAGATGAGGAGTTATAATTTTTAAAGGGGGAAATATTAAATGTAGATGGCCCTGTTAGAAGAAAAGAGCTTCACTGAATGAAACCGAGTCCCCAGGATGGTTCACTGCAGACCATACAGCTGTGGTTCTGTAAGTACCAAATTCTGACACTTTCAAAACAATTTCATGGGCTCTTTCCTTTGAGGTTAATGTCTCAAATATATTTCAGTTTCACATTAACACTGGGCCAGAACCTGTTTCCTTGGTAACCAAATCTCATTTAAAAATGCAATAACAGATATGCAAAAAATTGTCTTAAAAAAAGAAACAAATGTTTAATGAAACATTTACAGTTCTTTTCTCCCTCATATAGAGTCTGAACTAGTTTTAGACATTTTTAAATGCGGTCTTCAAGCTTTAAAAACTGAGCCATATTTCTGCACATATAGAGAAAGCTTGCACAGTGAGAGCTTTTTTTTTTTTTTTAAATTCCCCTCCTTTGTGTTCAATACTTTCAAAATTAAGGTTTTCTTTGTAACGTGCTCCAGAATGCTGATCAAGGTTTGTGTACAAAGGTGTAGTTTCATTATCACGAGTCCACCAGCGCCACTGAAACAAAAGGTATCTCAGAAATTCTGAGAATCAGAAAATGCTTATGCTCTTGTTTTCCCTGATCCTTCCATTGGTAACCTCAGAGCTCTCGGTAGAGAAAGACCCAAACCCAAGCCCACCCCCCCAATGATAAGTGCACATTGAGCCTTTGTGGAACCGTCTTTGTAGGTGTGTGAGGAGACAGGTGCTGACAAACCACAAACCTCCCTGAGGTTTGCTCCGATGTGAAGAACCTTGCGATTCAGAACCATTTATGTAAATAGTTGCTGTATTCTAGCAGTGTGTCTAGTGTTCCAAAGCACTGTAAAAGCAAACCTCTCACGGGCTAAGGGTTTGTTGTGTTGTTGTGTTGTTTTGAGGCCAACTTAAATATTTTGCTTGGAGTCTTTCTCTGGCTCAATTGTATTAGAACATGATTCATCTCACAGTGATTTTGTTCTTTGGGTGGGTAGCCATGAAATATCCTTCCTGCAACACCTTTTTTTTTTTTTCTTTTTTGTTGTTGTTGGCTGTTCGGAAGCCATTTTCCTTCTTGCCTGTGCCTTAAAATGACTAAGTACATTTTGAATATAGCATCAATCAGAAGATCATAAGCTGAAAGGAAATGTCAGAAACCTGATTCAGTATTGCCTGTTTATTTCAGTGGTAATAGCATTAACAGTTGCAGTAGGATCAAGCTAATTGTCATTTGCTCTTGAGCAAATACTGAGCCAGGCATTTGTAATTAAAACACTACTGCTATTCAGAAAGATTACTACCATGTCTTCTATTTTGATAGGCCAGTACAAATTAATCATTTTGAACCCATTTGAATCATAATCACAAGATTAGATGGATGCAATGGAATTGTTTTACCATAAAAATGAATGCCTGATAGATTCAACAGTGTATTTCTTCTTTATAAAATGTCGATCCTTTTGTTCTGAACTCAAGCATGGTTGCGTCATCTTGGAGATTTTCATCCCTAATAATTTGTGTGTGTGTGTGTGTGTGTGTGTGTGTGGCATTTTTCATTTTTGTTGCTCTTGGTCTAGCCTAAAAGAATTTTAAACACAATTCAAGGAGCTTGAAAGCCAAATAAGACTGTTGGGAAGTATATTGTACCATTGTAATTCTAATAAATAGACCAGTGAATGGAAGAATAATTATTATTTATTACTTTGTTGTGTTTCGCCTTAATGCCTTGCCTTCATATTTCACAGGAATGTTTACAAGGCACGAAGTTTTTCTAAACTTTCCCATTTACAATTATTATTGGGTTTCCTAGATTAGCCAAAAAAACTTCCTGCCAGTTGTAGAGGATGGCACTTACCCCTTCTCATTGTTTAGAAGGCTATGCTTAACCCGTTCATACTTTTAGGCTAAGGAGTTTATACTGGGCAGGCCAGGGCAGCTGCCCCCAGAAGAATGTGCAAACAATTGCTTTGTTCTCACCAAAATGAAATGGGCAAATTTGTGATTTTCTGCCTCAGTGATGTGTAGTATGAAATTCTCAACTCTTTTTTCCTTTGGAAAATAGGAACTGTTTTTCCAAGCCTTAAGTCAGGCTTTTGTTTGTTTGTTTTCAACTTGTCCATGGTAACAATCTGTTTAGTCAGGTAAATGGGAAATCTTACATTCAATCATCTAAAATATCTTCATCCAGATTGATATCTGTTGTGTCAATATCTTCTAATTAAAAGAGATTGCATCGTTTGCTATTAGAGTGATGTTGGTCTACCTCAACAATTACCAGGGCTCCCCCATAGATAGACTGGTAGCCAGACCATGTCTTACAGCTGGTTGATATAGGGAGAAGAAGCTAGAAAAAGATCTAGCACCTTTCTCTCTAATACTAAATCTTGCTCAGTCTTTGAGTTTCTGGTTGACACATTTATTGAGCACCTACTACATGCCACGTATGTTTCAGAGCCTGGAAATACAATAACAAACAAGAGAGACCAGGGCCTACTTCTCATGGACCTCCCTCTAGTGTGGTAGGCAGTGGTGATGGTGGTGGTGGTGGGGAAATAAACATGTAAACAAGTTATTAAAGAGGACGAGTGCAAAGACAGAAAATTAAATTAAATTTTAAAAAGCAATGTGATGTGGGGCCAGCCGAGTGGCTCAGTTGGTTAAGAGCTCGCTCAAGAGTACAAGCTGAGCTCTGAGCAACAGCAGTGTGATGCCCAGCCCGAGCTGAGCTGCCGCTGAGCTGCCAACAGGTGGCAGGATGGCTCAGCTAAAATAATAATAACAATAATAATAATAATAATAAATAATAATAATAATAATAAAGCAATGTGACATGTTGGGAGGAGAAGAGTCACGTTAGCATGCTTGGCCGGGAATAGCCTTCCTAAGGAGGGTGGTACTTAGCAGAGATGGTAAGATGGATCCAGCCAAGTGAAGAGCTGATGGGGAGCATTACCAGGCAGAGGAGTGCCTTTCCTACTTAGTATAACTGCTACTATCTATATCAGAGCCAGGTCTGATGACTTTGTGGGTTGAGCCTCATTTATCCAAGCTTCCGCTGCAGTGAGAAGGTGGGTCAGGCCCCCATGGCTGGGTTTAGTCAAATTCCCAGGACTTGGTGCCTGTGGCATCATTACCTTTGACCCAGCCCCACCCCAAACTGCCTAAGAATGTGCAGTGAAACTCTGGCCTTTGCAGTCCCAGGTGGTGATGAAATTCTGACACAGGCTCAGGGCTAACCCAAGAAATCAACAGAAGAAAGGCTTCTTGGAGCAAAAAATTTCTGGGAAGCTTTTTGCTTTCTTTTTCATAAGAATCCCAGAGTTTAAACGCATGGCCAAACATTGAGATAGCCGTGTCTTTTATTTTCCTTCAGAGATGAATGGTGGAAGGGTCTGTCTATCTTGTCAATAAGTTGTCATTGTCCTCTAATGCCTAAAACTCTTCAGTTCTGCAGACTTCTTTGACTGTCAGTGGCTTTCTAAAGGCCTTACTACTTGGAGTGATATTCCTCTATCTGAACAAATATTATTAAGAAAAATCTTCTTAAAAACCAGAACTCTTTCATGTCTTTTAGGTTAGTTGGCTGATGAAGGCTTGAGAACAAAGGGATAGGTTTGCCACATATACAAGTTAGAAACTACAAGACCCTTCAAGGGTTTCAGAAGCGTCTTCTAAAGTTGATTCATAGTTCAGTGGACTTCACATACCACACATTAGAGGTGGCCTGGCTGACTCTTTACACTTTGGTTTTGACTAACTATGAAACATTCCACTGCATGAAGACTGTTCTGGTCCTGTCTAGCAGAGTGTTAACCATTAGTGGGAGAGAGAGTTTCAACAATTCAGTTCACTTCTTCAAGTATTTGTTGAGCATCTACTGTGTGACAGACACTGCTACAGCCCAGGTCAAATGGAATATGACATGAAACTCCCTATGAAACTCCAGACCAGGTTCCAACACAAGACTAGGACATTGTATGGACAGGCACAATTGTGTGTCCTCTCTGTCCCAGAAAGAAATGAATGGCAGTGCTGTTCTTATAGCGGTCTTTTAGACTGTTCTCTGAAGACCAGCCTTTAGTTTGGGAGCATCTCAGCCAAGGGCAAGGATGGTTCTTCCCTGGGACTCTGTGTCTCCTACTCATTACCTTACCAAGATGTCTTGGCTCTTAATAAGCCACCGTATGTCTGGCTGCCCTGCTCCAAGCTGGTCTGCCTGCATTGCCAGGTGACCTCCATAACAGGCTGCCATTCTTTCGTATTCATGAGCAGATGTTAAGTTGAGAAGACTTTGAATGCAAAAATTTGAATTTGTGATGCAGTCAAGATGCTTCTGCTCTTTTACCTTCCCTGACTGGCAATAGGGGGTCTCCCTGCTGGCTATTCTGCAGCAGACTTTGCAGGCAGCAGGTAAATCAAAGACCAGTTGCCAAAGCACTTGTCTTTGTTAGGTCAACCCAGCATGGCTCAGCCATGGCCTAAATGTCTCAATGACCAGAAAATTGCTCTTCTGATCTTTGTAACTCATTTTACATCTTTCCCCTTAATGGCTTCCATGCTTCTGCAGCTATTCCTCCTCAGGGTTTGAGACTAACACTCAATGTGTCTAGCACTTGGCGTGTACCCTCACTATATTTGGCCTTTGGAGGGGGTTTGTTTTCTGGTTCTGTTTTGTTTTTTTAAAATGCCAGTGTAAATATTCTTTTTGTGTTCGTGAAAATAGTGAGAGTTTTCATGGTTTTCTTTATATAATAAAATAAACCTCTTCCTTGCTCCATGGTCATTGCTGCCAAATGGATATTTTGGAATTCTTTTTCCTTTTGCCTGCAAACATCTCCCCTGTCTGAGGCCTTGCTCTGATTAAAGCCTAACAGTGCTGCCCATCTTCCCCAGAGCAGAGCAGGACTGGAGGCCCTGCCCCCAGGGCCTTCCAAGCCAGTGAGAGAGAAAAACAAAAGCCACCCACTGAGAATGTGGTTAAATCCCAGAAGGGCAGTGCCCTTTAATTTTTTCCCCTTCCCCTTGTTCCTTGAACTGTGGAAGGAAAGAGGGGAACCGTTAGTAGGGAAAGAAAGGGGCCCCAGCCTTGAAAGATTCTCTAGAAAATACAGGATAGTGGCAAACAATGTGGAAGGGATGGGGATGGCCACCTGGGAGGCAAAATGGAGAGATGGAGATGACTGCAGAGTGAGAGGGCAGCAAGGGGGAAGGGTTGGGGTGCAGAAAATATGAAAGAGGGAACAAAGGGAGCCGTTGGGAGGCAGGTGGGTGAATACACAAAAGGAGATACTGCTATGCGGCACCCTGAAGTTGGGGTGCAGGGTCCAGGGAGAAAGAATGGGGTGGAGTTTCAGTGAGAAAACAAAGGCTTGGGAGAGCCCCCTAAAAGCCTATGGACAGGGTGCTCTGATGTTCTGTCTGGCTTCACTCGTAATATTGGCCTTGCTGCTTAATTGTCCCATGTTGGCTATTATGAACAACCTACAGACTGACATCCTTGGAGGTGATTTATCCCGAGTCTTAGGAAGTCTGCATCCCCAAGCTCCCAGTCTACATGCTGAATATGCCAGAGAGCCCTGCCCCACATCGAGTTACTAGATCTAAAAGATTAAGCTTTAAATGAGCAGTGTTCACTGGTACCACTGTGACCTAGTGCTTTTGGTCTTCTACCAAGCCCAGGCTGGAGATAGGCCCAAAACACGGGCTTTACGCTGCAGATTTTAGAAACTCTTTATCCCAAAGTTACATTGCCCCTAGCAGGCCTGCAGCCCTGTATTTGGAGCCCACAAAGCCTGTCCTCTTTTGCTCTTTATCCTATCCAGCCCCTGGCCTGAGTGCCTGGTAAGCCATTCCCTGTGGATATGTCGATTGTTTGAAATTTTTGGTCTCTAGGAGAACCATACCTGGCTGTCATAGCAGCGCTTAGTGTTGTCATCATCACTGTACTTCTTGCTTAGCTCTACAGGAATGTGAACCACAGACTTCAGTTGCTGTGTGGACCTTAGTCCCACTTTATTCTATCATTCAGGGGACTGTGGCCCAGAGAAGTTGTGACTCTCCAAGTCACTCGGAGAGTTCAGTAGCCATGCCCGACTCCTAGTGCAGTGCTCTTTCTGCTAAATCAAGCTGCTTTTTGGTTACATGGGAAGCCCAGTTCTAAGCCAAGGGTGTGCAAACTTTATTTTTAATAAAGGGTTAGATAGTAAATATTTTAGGCTTTGTAGATCAAGGCAAAATTGAAGATATTAATGTAGGTATTTAGATAACAATGGAGAAAACTTTCCACAAACTTTTTATTGGTTAAAATTAAAAATATAGTGATATACAATATTAAGTAAAACAATAATAATAGATATTCTGCCATGGTACAGAAATGAATGATTGAAGCTATGTACCAGTAAAACTTCACTTATGGACACAGAAATTTGAATTTCATGTAATTTTCATGTCACAAAATATTATTCTCCTTCTGATTATTTTTTTTTTAAGCACTTAAAAATGTAAGAATCATCCTCAGCTTGTGGGTTATACAAAAACAGGCAGTGGGCCGAATTGGTCCATAGGCCATAGTTTGTGGATTCATTTTCTTTCTAAGTCAAAATCTGTAAACGGAGGGGGGGGGCATTGGCCACTGTATTCCATATATGTATTTTGTTTGACATTAACAATAGTTTTAATTGAATCAGTCACCAATGTTTTTGTTTTCTGTTTTTTAAAATTGTATTATCTTCTTTCCTCCTATTTATAAAAGTAAAATATACCTACTGTGAAATAATTTGGAATATTAACATTTTGGCATGTTTTCAATCTTTTATCTATACCTGGTGATTTTTTTTTAATAGTTGAGATAATATTTTGTAGACAATTTTCGT
Source organism: Aselliscus stoliczkanus (assembly GCA_033961575.1). NCBI lineage: Eukaryota > Metazoa > Chordata > Mammalia > Chiroptera > Hipposideridae > Aselliscus > Aselliscus stoliczkanus. Next base: position 107,083,316 of record CM066735.1, read on the forward strand.
GTCATCTTTTTATTTACTTAATATTATATCATAAGCATTTTATATCATTTAAAGTCTTTCATTAACATAGTCTTTTAAAACTTTGTTATGAAAATCTTAAATATAGATAGAATATGGAAAGACTAGTTTAATAAACCCACGTGTAGCCATCGCTTAGCTTCAACAATTCTCAATTGCTGGCCAATCTTGTTTCATGTAAATACTCTCCTGTACTATTATTTTTTTAAATCCCAGATCATATAATTTTATCTCTAAGCATTTTAGAATGATTTTCTAAAAGATAAGTATACTAAGAGAATTCCCTTTTTCATAGGAAATAAATGCTGCAACATTGAGGGATAAAAAGAGAATGATATCTGCAATTTATAAAAGGTTCAGAAAAAATAATAATTAGATACATAGATAAATATGGGTAGAGTATATATAAGTATAAATAGGAGGGTTTTTGTACTATTCTTGCAACTTTTCTATAACTGAAATATGTCTAAATAAAAAGTTTTAAAAATGTGGATTACTAAAAAACTACATTTTAAATATATAGATTTTTTTTTTAAGAAAAAAAAATAACCATAGTATCATTATCACAGGAACAAAAACAATGTTCTTTAATAACATCAAATATCATAGTCAGCATTCAAACTTATCCAATTAGGTCATTTTTTTAAAAAAAACAACTTGTCCAAAGCACAAGTCTATCTAAGGTCCATACAATGCAATTAATATTCCCTTAAATGTCATTTAATCTATAGATTTCTCTCCCTCTCTTTCATCTTTGCTATTGCTACAAAGATTTTGTTGAAGAAACGGTTTGTTTGACTCGTAGAGTTTCCCACAATCTGAAATTTGATGATTGCATTCCTTGGTGCTGTTTTACATGTTCCCCTGTCTCAGATGTTTCCTGAAAATTAGTAGTTATAGCTAGAGACTTGATCAGATTCAGATTCTTTTTGTTTTTTAAGTAGTCGACATTTCGTATATTTTATACAAAAACCCTGGTTTGGGCTTCATTGGAAAATTCTGCAGAGCTGACATACCCAGCTGGCAACAGTTGGTCTGGGACTGGGTTGTGACCACCCCCACGCCCCATTTCCGTGGAACATGGATTATCCTGTAGGCCCCAATTCACATTACTTCCTGCCTGGCTCCCATGAGCTTTGGAAGTTGACACCCCTGTTCTAAATACTGCCTCTTCAGGGGCTTTAGTAGACTTCTCAACACAACATCACAAGGGGCCTTTCAGGAATGCAGTGGAGATTAAAAAAAATGATTTGGACAGGGACTTTCTTAAAATGCTTGAAAGGAAAGAGATAAACAGTCACATAAGGGGAGGCCAAGTAGTAGAATTTGGTGAGTACCCAGGATGAGGGAAAGAGAGAAGAATAGTAAAACAATAAATTGAACTCAGAGTGCTGCAAATATGGGAGACAATGAGTTATAGATCCCTAACCTATGATTGGAAACATAGGAAGCAAGTGGGTTTAATAGAGATGACATTTAAATCTTTTTATGTATTATATGAAAATTTTTTTAAAAAGAAATAGAAGAGGGGCAGTAAATGTTATATTGGCCAATAGTCCTAAATCAGAACGTGCAAGCAGATAGTTGTAGCATAATGGAAATTATGGAGATTAAAAGAAATGAGGTAGAAAAATGAGAAATGCCTCCTAAAAAGGCCACTGGAAAAGGATGAGGAGCCATGCTGTGGAGATGTTGAAGAACCAGTAGAAATTTAAGAAGAGAGGAAAGAATCTTGAAAGTCTTAGGATTTTTTTTTTTTGTCATTAGCAAATGTATTAAAATGAAAAGCATTACAAAGATATAGAAAAATAAATCACATTTAGTTGTTTTGAAAAGAAGAAACCTTTCCAGAGAAGAATAAACCTTTCCAGAAAAGAATAAAATTATGACAAGTTTGGGATGTTCCTGGAAATTTCCAGATAGTTCCCCATAGTCAGAAGAATGATTAAGAGAGAGAATCTGCGACTGGTTATGAGGAAGGGTGGAAAATTTTGAAGGACAGGCTGATTATGTAAGTTTTAGGCTGTGGTGTTTAAAACTGTTGCCACGATATTTTAGTTATTAATAACAATTTGGGGAAATCTACTTGCTTCTGGAGAAACATTTAGCTCTAATGAGAAAGAAATGCCACTGTTTGTAAATTCCCAAGTGGATGTGAGGAGCCATTCATTTGCTAAGCCTCTTAGGAAAGAAAGTCAGAGCCGATTTCACCCTTAACAAGCTGTTGACAGTGTCTGATCAAGGTACCACCTTGGAACATGTTAGCAGCACAGAAAGTGGACTGTGGAGTCAGACCTGTGTTTAAATCCCTTTATGTCATTCACCATGTGACCCTGGCAGCTAACTCATGGAAAATTTCTAGGATATAAAAGCTGCTTTCCACAAGTAACTATGATTCTTACTGCTTGGGCTGTAGGAACTTAAGAGTTCCAGTGACTTCCAGCACTAATAGCCACAGATGCTTACACTTACAGGGCACTTACCATGTGTCAGGCACTATTGTAGATGCTTCATGGGTTATTATCCCATTTAATTATCAAAAAAACCCTATGAGGTAAGCATATTAAAATTAGCCCCATTTTACAGATGAGGAAGCCAAGACTCAGGGAAGTTGGTAATTTGCCTAAAGCTACATAGTGAGTGACCTTGTAAGTGACAAAGCTGGGCTTTGACCCCAGGCAGACCAAATCCAAAGGCCAAATTTGCTCTACCATTTTCTACCTTCCAATCTCAGGGAAGTACAGAAAGCAATACCCACGGTTCCTAATTTGTGTGCCTGAGTTTTGTTGGAGATACGAATGATTTTCAGTTTCCAAAAGTCTCAATGGAAATGCGCAAACTTGCAAGGAGACTACAAGTTTCTTTAGGTTGGAATCCACGATTCACAACGGGTTAGCTCAGGTTTTGCAAGAAGCCCTAATTGACGGTTAGTTACATATACAAAAACATCGCAGGGTCGCTGTTTTTTTTAAGTGGGAAGATGAATCATTAGTTAATAAATGCAATTTAGTGGGATAGATCTTTCTAAACATGTGGCCTAGAGAGAGAGAAAATAAAAGGCGCTTGGCTTTGAGGATGTTGGGAACTGTTGGTGTACATGTGTATGCATGCCATCCAACCAGCCAGCCTTCAAAACCCTGCCTTTTTTTTTTTTAATTGCATGATCCTTTAATTTGACTTTAAGTCCATATAGTTTCCCTGATTTAAAATAAAAGTTTTCCTTTTTTTGTATATAATATTGGAATCGACTTTATTCCTCAAAATGATCACATGCTTAAAAACATGGTCAGGAACTGGGATGCAGAATTATATAAACATGGTCCTCCAAGCTAAAAAAAGAGGATGTTAAGTTGAGCAAAGAACAGACTTTATGTCCTTTCAAGTTGTAACCTAGGAGTGAATCCTTTCTAAAGAAAAATTTTAAAGAAGACTCATACTACCACAACACAGGGCACATGGATGGTTTTTTTTAAAAACAAGCAAACAAAACCTGTACATTAGTGCTCTACCACGCGAGTTTGTGGCAGGACTCAATAAATTCTTTTTCAAGTCCCTGGGTCTTGGAAGAAAGATCCTAATAGGCAGTCAGTGCCCTTTATTTCAGGAAGCGGGACTGGGTCTTTTGCTTGAAATATCTTTTATACCACGTGGGGAAAAAATCAATCTAGGCCTCTCCTGACAGCCATGGGAAAGCGCAGGTGACACCCCATTCCTGAGACATTGTTTAAATTAAAACTGCACTTGACTTGCTCTGAATCCTGCCTCTCACAAACGTGCAGGGTTTGGCTGCTGTCTGGGCTCTGGGTCCGGAACCCAGGGACCCCCCTTGCAGACCCAGGCCGTGTTCTGCAGACACCTAAGTGGGTTGTCCTTCCGCAGGTTCTGAAGTGTGTTTTCCCAGGAGGAGGCGGAGGCGCAGGCCGCTGCCCGCTTGGGGGGGTCCGGCGCCTTGCGGGGCCGTCGTGGGGCCGCTCGGGTCCCACCGCGGCCCTCCCGAGGCCTTGCCCTCGGCGCGGCAGGCCCCCTGGCGCCCCGGCCCGCGCGGGCGGAGGGTCGGGCCGACCTCCCCTCGGACGGGCCGCGTCCGGTGCCCCGCGCCGGGGGCGGGCCGGGCTGGCAGAGCCCAGCCGCCGGCGTCCATTTTCTGGGCGGTGCTGCGCGGCGCGGCGGCGGGCCTGACGGGTCCGGAAGCGCCATGGACCCCCGGGGGAAGCGCGCTCGCCGCGGAGGAGCCGGACCCCGTAAGTTCCCGTCGTAGGGGCTGCGTGCGCGCTGCGGGGTGGGCGAGGCGCGGTGCGTGCGCGCGGGGCCTCGGCCGCCGCCGGCCTGCCCCTCCTCGCTCCAGGAGGGAGCCTCGGAGCCTGGCGAGCAAGCCCTGGCGCAGGGCTGTGAGCTCCGCCAGCCCTGGCGGCACGAGTCGCTGCAGGGAGCCAGCGCCTGCAGGTGCCCGGGCTCCGGGGCCTGCGCCGGAGGAGGTTGGGGCGCGCGGGCGGGGAGGGAGCGCCGCTGCAGAGTCGGGGCAGGTTGCGCCGCATCGAGTGGCCCAGCTGCGCAGCTGTGCTCGAGGGGGGCCAGGGGAGAAATGCGCCCCCAAGGGACTTTCTGGGCTCGGGGCCAGGGGGCCCCGGAACCGCTCCGACCGTCGCATCTCCCCGCCCCTCGACCGTGACTCGGACCCCAGGCCTGACCCTCCTGGAACCTGATGATTTCCCTGGTTCAGCACCATGCCCCTGGAATTGAATGGAACCTGCACAAGCAGGGCCCTGCCCCCAGGGGGTCGCGCTCCCAGCCTCCTACTTCTGCAGCGTGGTTAGGCAGGTCTGCTCCACGCAACACCACCGCCCGCTGTTAGCCCCTTCTTTGCAGGCTGTATGATAAATCGCCTTGCATGTTAGTCTCTCCGCGGTTGCACTTGATAACTCCTGCCCTGCTATATAGGTAAGTGACTAATTTCATCCTGGACTTTGGCCCTCATTGAATATCCCTTTTAAAGATCCGCTGTAGATGATATGCGTTACGGTGCCTTATACATGTTTTAACGGTTAAAGACATTTCTCCTCAGGATGAAGCTCAACTATTCAAGTCAGGTTGTCATGGTTTAAAAGCATGGGAGGATTTAGTACCTGGTTTCAGAGAAACTTCTAGTGAGGTACTCTAAGTGGAGTGTTTTTCCAGCAACAGTAGGGACCCATTAGAAGATTATGAAATTAGTTTAATGGGTTACTATTGGGATTTTTAAAAACGTATAGAATAAGGCAGTGTAGAAAAGAATCAAATAGAAAAGAAAATATCACAATGTATTGCGCATAGTAAGAGTAAACATTGTTTTGAGACGTTGGGGTTTGTTTATATAATGTAATTTTTAAAAACAGTGGGTCACGGTCAAAGAAGTTTGTAAAACCCTGACTTACAGGTTTTCCAAAACCCAAGTTTTTTAATCAGTTGAACCTGAGTTTAAGTCCCAGGTCTAACATATCCTCACTGTGTGACCTTGAGAAGATTCCGTGACCTCTCAGAGCCTCTTTTTGTGTAGCTGTAAAGTGGGGGTGGGGCAATATCTCCTATATTTGAGGCATATTATGAAGACTATATGAGGTCACATGTCAATCACTTTACTCAGTGCTTGACTTACAGTAGGTGTTCAAAACACAGGCTAATTATAATTAACATTGTGGCTGAGACACTGCGCTTTTTCTTTTCTTTTTTTAGATCTTGATGTGGAGGAAATGGAGGACTCAGAACCAAGGATTTCAGAGTGATTTCTTCCAAAGCACGAGAAACTAACTTTGTCAAGGCTGGTCCGGTCCACCTGAGGTAACTGAATTTGCAAGTCTCTGTTGTCTACGTGAAATAGGAAATGGGTTTTTTCAGGGACTGAAGGCCTCCCAAGGGGCATATGATTTGTCCTAGCATTTTGCCAGGTTTGGGAATTATAAAGAGACAATGTTATTTAAGCGAACTGTTACTAAGGAGACATGGCATGTGAGGCCTCCATGATGAAGGGGGAACTAAGTGAACAGGCTCCAGGACAACTGTTTTCTCGTTTCATTTCTGCCAGTGACTGTCTTGGGAGCTTCTATAAATCTCTTTATAGATCGCTAGCTTCTCTAGGCTGGAAGGACCGTCAGACATCACTGTGGCCCAGAGAATTTAAATGACTCTTCAGGGTGACCCAGTGGGCTGGGCTAGAGGCAGGCCTGGAACCTGGATCTCATTCGCTTAGTCATGCAGCCAGCCTCAGGGCCTGCTGTGGGGTGAGCACTGTGCTAGGCATTCAGGATAGGCGGGTGAAAAGCCCACCCCCCAGAACACTTGCACTTTGTGCAGACAAGTGCTGACAGCCCAGCCCACTAAACACTACCTTTGAGGCACACACAAAACCCCAGATAATGACAGTAACAACTATTTATCAAGCACTTGTGTATGCGTATGTGTGTGTGTAAGGCGGTGTATTACGGGATTAAATGTTGTATTTTTATTTATTCCTCAAAATACTCCTACGAGATAAGGAAGAATAGATGTGAAGGATTGAAGTGTGAAAAAGCACAGGCAGGTCATGGAGGTCTTTGCATCTCATACTACGGTTATGATGCACATTCTGTACGCAAAGCACAGTGCTAAGACCATAAAGTTCAAGGTGAAGTGCTTGCCCTGGAGAAGCTTGCAAACTAAGCTCCAAAGAAGCATAGTCTAATAGGCTGTGCCTGATAGTCACCCCTCCTTTACCTGCTTCTCCAACATTGAGAGTGGGATCTGTCGCAGGAAGAGTTGACATATCACAGTTCTTGTCCCTCAATGCAGTTTTTAACATTTTTCAAATTTAATATATCCTTCCATCCGTCTATGAAAACTTACATTTTCAATTTACAAACAATAGGAAGGTCTTCTCTAAATTCATTTTTGTTTATGTGTTCATTCAGCAAATGTTTATCGAGCTCCTGCAAGGCACTTGGGTATTCAAGATCAAACGTAGTGCTATGCTTTTCCCATCATGATATTAGTCAGATTCAGTCTCTTGGCAAGGAATTATTGTTCAACTGTTAGAGATTTTTCTATGTTAACATGCTAGAATATCAGCTCCAAGGACGTTGGAGACTGACCCAAAAATAGGATTCCAACTGGATATATAGGAAAATCTTTTTCAGAATCTTCAGAAAGGAATTTCTTAACTCCTCTTTTAAATTTTGCTTTTGCTATTACTGTCCTCTGCCAGTAGAGGCTTTTTATTTGTATGCACTTAACCTATAGACAGAGAAGAAAAAAACCAGTTTGGCAAGTGGGCTTTCTTTGACTCAAAATGTCCTGTCCTCTTTGCGTTAGGCCACACAGGACTATGAGCGTTCAAAAGTAGAGCAATTGAAGAGCTACTTTAATTTTACAAGGTACAAAGTTAGAGATAGTGCCAGTAAATTATATTAAGCAACAGAAATCAAACTATAAGTCTTGAATGCTACTTGTAATAAACTTAAGCTCCACGTAGAACAAGTGAGATGTTGAATGTAAATAAGCTTTGTAAATTTTTAGAAGTCTTATAAATGTTATACAGCAAATATTTATTGAGTACCTACTATGAATATGACATTGTGCTAGAGAGAATAGAGGAGTCAGCAGCAAAAAGATCTGGTTTCTTCCCTCTCAGACCCTGTTTTGTAGGCAAGGAAATAAAATATGCAAAGATAACTGTGTGGTAAATGCCAAAAAAAAAGATTTTGGCAATTTGAGGAGGAAGAGGTCCCTTTTACCTCTAGGGACTCTTTCTTGAGGAAAGCATTTAAGCAAGTCCTTGAAGGATGTGGACTTTCCATCAAAGAGAAGGGAAGGAGGCATTTGAGATAGAAGGGATAGGAGAACCGGAAAGCATGGAGCATATTCAGGGAAAGGTAGCACAGTTGAGGTAGAATTGGTCTTTATAGGCATCAGGTGGGAAAGAAAGCTGGAGACCATCTGGTGCCAAATAATAATGGCCTTGAAATACAAGCTGGGATATATAAATGTATTAACCAATAGGAGCCATTGGAGATATTTGAACAGGGAAGTGTCATGGCTGTGCATCATGGGGATATCGGGAGGAAAGGCAGGTCAGAAACCAGAGACAGGGAGACTAGTTAGAAGGCTTCCACAGTCCCCCAAGGAAAAGGGTGGGGGGAAGGCCTAAAATGGGGAATAGCAGTGAAATGGGAAAGGAATTGATGCAAAGGAAAGAATTGACGCAGTCTGACATCACAGTAGCGAAGGAACAGCTGAGCATGGTACCCATGCAGCACACTTGGAAGGAGGTGAGGAGCTGCATTTAAGAGGTGCTAAGTTTGAAGTGTTGAAGTATGATGTCTCCCAGACAGCTTGGGTCTTTGTGCTCCAGAGGAAGGCCGGGACTGATTTGGGAGTGATTGGGATATAAATAAGTCAAGAGGTGGGAGAAGAGATTTTCCAGAGGGAGACTATAGGAGGTATAGGTTGAGGATAGAGCCTTATAGGAAATGAAAGAAGGACCTAGGGAGGATCTAGAGAGAAGTCTGGCAAGAGAGCAAGAAAGAACCACAAGAAAACGTGACTCCAGGAGCCAGCAGAAGAGGGTTTCCCAGTGGAGGGAACCTGGAGTGTCGGATGTTGGAGGGGAAGAGGGAAGGCCCATTGATGGCTGTAGGATTGATAATTGCTAGATCACACATTTGTTGATGTTTTCTTTTGTAAGGTAATATGACTTGCAGAATGAATATTAAGATGTTTCATTTGCAAAACTTTGCAGCTTGTGTGAATCAAGAATCAGTGTTCAATTTGACCCTAGTAAGCCTCAAAATACGCTTCTTCTTATGAAAATTCAGGCTGTTAAATGTGGTTTCGATAGTAGTCATACACTTTATTCTGTTGTCAGCAGATAGACCAAAGACCATTATACAGTAAGTTCTTTACAAAGTACATTTCTGTTGATGTAAAAGGTTTCTAAAAGTATTTTAATTCCTTTGCCTTTCTACCTTATGGCTATCTTATGATGTGAGTGAGTGAGTGAGTGAGAGTGTGTGTGTGTGTGTGTGTGTGTTTCGTGGGCATATGAGCTTAATACAATGGAATGAGAAGACTGGGGTTAGATAAATCTAGTTTCACAACCGCATTGGGCCTTTGCCAGGCTTGTGACTTCAGAAAAGTTACTTTCTGTCTAAGCCTAACTTTTTCCACCCATAACTCAAATAGGAGTGTTTTGAAGATCGAGTAATATATAATTTGGTCAAGGTCTATAGCATAGTAGGCAATGAATAAATGCTGATTCCCTTCCCTTTACAACCTTTTATAGGTATGAAAATGTCTACGTAAAGTGCATCTATAAAGGCTTATCTTTATGACTCATTTTAAATGTCTAAATTTTATCATGGAAAGAGCATACCTTCCACTGTAGCTAATCTATCCTGTCATGGTTCAAGTGACCTACAGATTAATATGGATAAAAAATCAATCTGTGGAATTTAACCAAAATGGAGGTTCCCAGGCATCTGGCACATAGATTCTAATTCAGTGGATTTGCGATGGGACCCTGGTAATCTTCATTTTAAACAGTCCCTGCCAGTTGCTAGAAAGGGGTAAACTTCAGACTTGACATGCTGATTTCAGATCCAATCTCTATTAAGACATGTCTATGCTCAAAAGTTTTATATTTGTGTCATTAGTGTTTACAGATTATATTTGTGATAAGGTAAAAACAAATGGATCCCAGAGCATCAAGGAATGGTGGTATTATCACACCCACAATCTCTGTCTTCTGTGCATCCACAGCAGTTCTGGGTGACACAGCCTTCCAATGTTTCTTTTCCTGTTGTCACCGTTAATATAGTTAATGGTAGCAACATTGCACAGTCATGCCATTAAAACTTTTAATGCATTTGTCTATCTGACTCTGTGTCTTCGGGTTGATAAACATCTGTCATATTGTATTTACCTCAGTCTCTGCATCTTGGAATCATAATTTTGAGGCTAGTTCATGTTGTTTATCTATCCCAGCCTCGTTTTATAGGAAAATAATTTATCCTGTTTTTCCTCCTAGTCCTAGCTCTCGGCTTATTCACAAGAAAGGGCTGAGACATACACACATTTGGTGTTTAAACTGTGTGTGGAGGATATGAAACATATTCACTTGTGTATCTTGATTTGTGCTTTATGTTCCTTGCACATAATTTAAAAATCAGATGAGTTAACGGGAACATATTTATTAAAGCTGTACTGAATTATTTTATAATATTGCTGGCATTCTATTGATGGTTTGCTTCTCTTGGAAAAGGATGCCGATGGCCTGGAGCTTTGCCTGGAAACGGAGTTTTTCTGTCTGTACTCATACCTCCCAATAGAAGTCAGAATTGACTTCCACAGAGTCAATTCTACACCTTATGTGCATTATCTCAACCATGTTATTAGAAAAAGCTCATAAAAATCTAGTGTGGTGGTAGTTGAGGTAAAGAGGCCCAGTAATGCGGACAGTGTTGTAGAGGTGAGATTTGCACACCCTGGGGTCTTATCTGACTCCAAAGTCCTACCTCTTCTCTCCACACCTGCGTTGCCTCCCCAGCCACATACTGAGAGTATGCAGTAGATCGTTGCTCTTGATTTTAGCCTGGAGACTTAGAGACCCTTGTCCCTCGTATTATTGTAACCTCAGAATCTTTGGCAAGAAGCAAGTAGAGCAGAGGTAATGTGCAAACTTGAATTTGTTCAATAAGTATCAACTCTGTGTGCCAGGTACCAGAGCAGGACCCCACCCTGTGGGGCCTCCTTATCTCCCTTACCTGGCTTTATCTACTATCTATGTGCTGCTGCAAGCTTTTCTTTTAGAGTCAAAACACCAATGGCTTTTTGCACTGATAAGATCATTTTATGTCTCACTAAAGCTGCCACTGTCCCTTGCCTGGCTAAATGTTCCCAGAGTGACCAGTTGAAAGTTTAAAAGAATTCCTTGGGGAATTGCCCAGAGGTGCTCAGTAAGTGTTTGTTGATTACCCTCTAAGGTCCTGAGGAAGTCGACAGGGGTGAGCGAAAGAGAACAGAGGCCTGCAGAGGGAGGTAAAAAAGACCTGTGTGTGAGAGAGCAGCCGGGAGGCCTGGGGCTTGTTCCCTTGCCCCACTCTGCAACCTTGGAAAAGAAAATCAAACTTTGCAGGCTTGGTTTCTTCACTTATAACCAGAGGTTTGGCTCAGTGATCGCTAAGGTTCCTTCCAGCTTTAGGGTACAATAATTCTGATTCCTCTCCAGCAGAAAATCAGGGGTGCTGAGACAAGCAGATGATAAACTCCGTGCCTGAGGTCTTCCAGGGACCCTGATTTCAAAGCTCCCTCTGGCTGCGTGATACACTAATACTAGCCAGACTTTAGGCTATGCCTTTACCCCATATGCTTCTGAGGAGAGTGCCTGAATTTAAGGGTGGGAGGATACGAAAATCCTGCTTTGGAGGATACGAAAATCCTTACAGAAAGATCAAGACTGGCTGGGAGTCCATCAAAAGGTGACAAAGTAGGAGGTAGGGAATCATGATTTTCACTTTTTGTGGCTAGAAAGAACCTTAGAAATACGCTAGCCCAGCCTCTTCATACTCCATATAGGGCAATGGAGTCCTGGAGAGTCATGTAGGACTTGCTCAAGGTCACACAGTGGCAAACTGGGAACAGAACCCTGTGTCCTATGCCAAGGCCAGTACACTGTCCGCAGAAACTGGTAGGTCTTGTCCTAAGGCAGGTTATCGGGAAAGCAGGAGATGGCGGGCTGTGAGCAAAGATTAAAAAGGGGCTGGAACTGTTTTGTTGGAGAGAGCGAACCACAGTATCTGCTGAACATCTAGCAGACATCCAGTAGGACACCATGACGCAAACTTCCGTCCCTGTTGAAGCGCTTGGATTCTTGCCAGTTAAGGTAGTCAAGAAAATGTCGTTTTAACCTGGGAGAGACATGCCTAATGACTTTTTTTTTTTTTAAAGTACATTTCCTCTCTTATTGAAATGAAAATTGCTAAGCTAAAAATTCCTCTTTACTTTCGAGAGGAAGTAAACGTTTTCTCAGGGAGTATGAGGCAAAAGACCCATGTGCACACCCCGTTTTGCTGGCTACTGGGACCATGCTCATCCCAGGGTGCATTTTCATGAGAAACCCAGTGACTGTTTAAATCCTAGAGGGGAGTCTTGGGGTTATTTCAACAACCCGTGAAGGCAGGCTTTGTGCAAGGTGAGATGGATATGAGCTGTCACTTCCTGCTTTGTGAGTTGAATAGTGTTTCTAGGCCCTGTTTTGTTTGTATTCTTCTTCCTGTTCATGTGTTAGAACAACTTCTGTTTTTTTCTAGAATTGATGACAATTAGATAATAAGACCACCAATTCAAGTAAAAACAGAGCTTGTGTTTTTACTTGAAAACCTTGCGTTCGAACCACAGACTCCCCAAACTGGCATGCATTTTTATGTAAGCATGGAGGTTTCTGATTAGCTCTAATAGAACATTTATTTGCTCCTAGACCGACGTACGGATTTCCCTTTTTAAAAGCCTGGTCAGCATCCTGGCCTGTCCCTGCTTATACCTGTTTATTCTAGTCTTATCCCTGACACGAACTCAAAGAGCAAGTTTCCTCAAGGCCTCTGTGCCATCTCTGATGCTCACCTGGGGAAGCACTGCATTGTCTTAGCCTGCTGCTGGGTGCTTGTCGTGGAGCCACACTTTCTGTCGTGCGTTCTGCCCTGCCTTGGAACTAGTGCAAGTTCACTAGCTGCTTTCACGGGAGAGGAAGGGAGGACCATTTTGAGGAAGCAGAAAGGACAAGGATAGACGGAAAAAGCAATGACGTGGCAGTGAAATGAAGCCCCAAATGGGGTTTTACTCAGGCATTAGAGAACCGGCCTACCCCAAGTGCTGTGCTAAAATAGGGTTTAAAAAAACAAAGAAACCTGACCTTTAAAAATTTTCCTGTCAAGGTCTAGCAATTCTGGAGTTTCTTTAGCCACTACACACTATAAGTTGGTTTTTTGCACAGGAGCACCGTATATTCCCCGATAGAACATGTTTTTCCTAAATGAATATACACTACAAAGTGAGTTTCTTACCCTGTTTTGTTGTATAGTTGATATTCCTAATATTTGTTTTTGATTTTGACATTTTCAGAAAAATCAATCAAGAGCATTTTGCCACGTCTGAATGATCTATTTTAAGACTTTACTTTTCTATGTAATGATACGAGTTTCTGATAAGGTGATTTGCGCTTCTCTCTATTTTTAGGAAATACTTTTTGAGGGTAGTTTTTTTCTTTTATGATTAAATGGGAGTCTAACCTCCAATCCTAGCAGCTACCATACATTAAAAATGACCCATTTCTACTCCCCCCCCCCACCATGAGGTTTCCTTAGCAGGGAGGATAAATAAAAGTGGGGTGATTAGTCATTGTGGCGTTCAGCAAATAAATACTTTGGAGGCCATGATTTATGTTATACTGGTCAGAAAAAAAAGGTTATATCTGTCTCTAGATAATTACTCTTGTGAAAGGTAAGTGCCCTGTATTCCCAGAGGGTCCCTTGAGTGCCCTCCCTGTTTGTTGTGTTCAGGTTTCTAGAACTGGTGGCCATTTTCTGAGACTTTGAATCCCTGTGTGAAACTCCTCCCACTGTGAAGGCTGAGCATTTGTTTTCTAAAATGAAAGCACAAGCAGAAACTCGAGCTGGTCTACAGAACAGCCTGTTCTTTAGTTTTTTTTGTGTGTTTTTTTTTTAGATCAGTATATTTAAAGCATAATTTTTCTAAACAGCCTGTTGTGGGCTTTTATCTGCAGTGGATTTGGGTTTGTTTGGAGAATTTTACTTTTTTTAATGTAGACAACTTCTTTTGTAATTGCTCCCTGTTCCGCCTGCCCCCAGATAATTTTACTCTGAAACAGGTGAACTGGGGAACTGCTTGAGTAATCGACTAGTGCCAGAAACCTTCATTCAGTTTAAATTACATTTGTTTTTGGGGTAAAGTTGGCATAAGCTAATTAATACGTCAGTCTTTTAATATACTTCCCTCCCCCCGCTGCCCAACAATTTTCCCCAGCCGACCTCTTTTGTCTAAAAAACCATTGTGCATCCATTTGTGAGACCAGCCATAGTCTGTGTAGCATTTCTGTGGTAGAAAAACTCGTGTGCTTCTAATTGTATGTCAGACCTACCGATGGGCTGCTTGACAGCTCTGCCAGTCACCTGCATCTCCTGAACCCTAGGAAGAGGTGACTGTTTCACATTCCTGTGCTGCTTCAGAGAGCTGTGCCGCCACGCCTGGCCTCCCTCCAGAGACTGCAGTATTGCAAGTGGTGGCCTCACATTGGAGAAATGGGAGGTGGAAGAGAAATTATGAAAAGCAGGGGACAGTGAATGGGATCGTAGAATGCGTGTGCAAGGAGAGTAGATTCATAAAACGTATCTTTGTACCTTCTGTGTGAAGCCACTGCAAATGGGGGCTGTCTGTTGATAGTGGGAGAAGGCATGGCAGAACAGAAGAGCATGAGTGGCTTTTCTCCAGGCCCCCACCAGCACAAGGGCTGTCCCAACCAAAGGGATCAGCTCTGCACCCACCCACCCCCCAACACCCCATCCCAGTCTCTAGAGCAGAATTTGCTTCCTTGGGTTGGCCACCATGATTCCATTCTCAAAGATTCCCTGAGGATACCTGTGATCCTGAGAGGTATGCTTTATGGTGTTGACCCCATTGTTTGAAGTCCTGACTGCCAGGTAGTCCATGCTCCATTTCTGTGATCTAGTTTTTGGAATTGTGTGACACGGCGATGGAGCGTGATATCAGTTCAGACTACTCGGACCCAGCCAGCAGCTACCACTCAAGGTCTATGCACCATCAGCAATCACTGCTTTGCCCATTACACCTGCTGATGATGAAGCTAGGACCCTCTCAAAAAGAAGAGCTGGGTGCCTCTGAGAGTGTGAATCTGATTTGTTGGAGTGCTGATTAGGAGTTGAATGTCACTTCTCAAAGCTTAATCTTTGAGTAATTAAAGTGACTTTTGAAGCAAAGTGAAGAGTTTGATATTGGCCACTCCGCCCCGTAGGATTCATATATTAAGAAATGTTCCTTATGGGAATGAACAAACTGGAGGGATTCTGAAGAAACATTACATGACCCAGATATATTCCATGGTTAAGGTGTCTCACCACCAATCCTTCATTGAGGTGGAATACTTTGGTGATTTTGAAAGCTTAAATACTGATATGTCTCACCATTTAAACTTTAGGAGGACAATGAATCACTGTATAGAGATTGAAATGTTACAGGCAGAACAAAATTTGTGTGATTTATACTTTATTATAGATTAGGGTCTCAAATTCAGGCACAAACAGGCAGAAAGGTAATATGAATGTTCAGTGTGGGTTGGGTATAAGAAGAGAGAGTGGTTCATTCAATAGTGGCAAACTGGAGGGCATGAAAAACAATTTCTTTAAATACTGTGGAGCTAAATGAAACAGGTCTGCAGGTTGACTTCAGCCTGTGGGCAGCTTGCATGACAAGTACAGAGCTGTATCACCAGAATCAATCCGCCATTCTGAATTTCCTCAGTGACGGCCTGCCCAGCCTTTAACCATGGAGCATTGGGCTTGAAGCTCGCCAAGACCCAGCCCTAGGAAAAGCCATAGCCATTGAGCCTTCTCTATGTCACAGCAAATACAGAAGGCTCTTTGGATGTAAACTGTGTCCATCTCAGGCAAAGGGATCTGTCAGGGTCAGCAGCAGAACACAGAATGTATGTCTAAGGACTTCTGGAGAGGCATCAGACACAGCCTTGATTAAGCTGCCCAGTGCTCAGGATGGACCAGAAGAACCCACCAAGGGAAGCCCTCCTCATCCGGGCATGTTACTTACTCCCAAGACAGCTGAATGGAGCCAAGTCCACAGAGGCTAATCTGGGTGGCATCAGGCGGAGGAATGACATCAAAGGACAGCAGGCATATCTTGACCTACCTGGTCTTTGGTATTGACCTTCTCAGGCCAAGGATGCTTTCTGAGGTATCAAGCACTTAGCAACTTCCTGACCAGTCCTACACTGGGACAATGTGAGAATTGTCCTCTCCCTGTTGACACTCGATTGACCTTCTGCACATCCTGGAATTTTAAATGCCTTCCCTTTTTTTCTAAACATCTTTTAACTACTTCTATTTTCCTCCCCTCTTTTGGTGCTGAGTCATAATGCCTGTAGCACACTTAGCACAGGGCTTGGCATGTAGAAAGTGCTCAGTATATATTAGCTTTTGTTGCCTTTGGCCTCATCATCATCACCATTATAACTATTATCATTTCACCAGCAGGTAACGAAACTTAGTTTCCTAAACCTGAAACCGTGTGTACCTCAGCCATCTCCATCTTGACATAAATGAAGATAGACCACACAGACGTGACCCACTGTCTCAGAAAAAAGTTGCAAGTCATTAAGATCCCCAGCTGATCGTGCATGTTCATGTTTGGGGAGAACTGCTCTAGGTGCTGTGATGAGGCCCAGAGACAGACTTGCATAGAGATTGGTCCTTGTGGTTTGCTAGCTACGAGGTGCTTTGGGACAGTCTTAGAGGGTGGGCGGGTGAGGGGGGAGGTATGCCTTTGACATTATACTGTGGGGATATATGATGAAATCACTAGGAATCTGATTCTGAAGGCTATTGTCCCTTGCCTGTGACTTTAACTTCTACATAACACCTGGTTCCTTTCCACCCTCCCCACCACCCACTGACCTTCTGGCCGTGCAAACCTTGTTGCCAAGAAAGGAAATTCCTGTGTTAGAGGACAGAAAACCTTTGTGCATCTGGGAACTGACACACATAATTATAACGTAGGATGTTAGTGGTGGTACATGTATCAATGTAAAAATGAGAGGCAGTCTATTCTAACTGAAGATTTGGGAACCCTGGTAGGCAATGAGAAGGGAGGTGTAACGGAACCTTCTTTAATGTTGGGGACTGAGAGTATTGCCTGCTCTTAAGGAAACATTTTGAAAAACAGAAATAACCAATCCCATGCTCCCATGGTGACTTGTTATCTGGACTGGAAGCTACTAGGATGGTGAGCAGAAAATGGCCGTAGTATCTTAGAGATGAAATCCTGGCTTCATATCAAATTAGTTTAGTTTAGAAAGTGAATTAACTAAAAGCATTTTCAGCCCTTCAAAGCTCTTGCTTTGGTCTAGCATTTTGTCAGTTTATGACTGGTGATTTTTTTCTATTCTGTGTAGTACATTCAGGTGGCCTGTGTGTGCCCTGGACACTCAGTGGCCTGGGGTTCCTTGGGCAGCACAAGACTTGGAAGTGCAGCTGTAGATCTTAGTAGCCCCTAAAATGGCTCTCTTTCCTTTTCTTCCTCCTCTTCCTGCCTCTGTTAGGGAACTTAGCTTGGAGTCCTGGATCCCAGTCCCTCTCCCATTTATCCAGATGACTCGCTGCCATGCTGGGTTGAATGGTGGCCTCCCAAAAGATATGTCCGCATCCCCGAAGCTGTGAATGTGACCTTATTTGAAAAAAAGGGTCTTTGCAGATGTAAATTAGTTAAGGATCTCTAGATGAGTTCATTCTGGATGATAAGGTAGGCCCTAAATCCAAAGACTGGTGTCCTTAGAAGAGAAACAGAGGAGAAACGTAAAGAGGAAAAGGCCACATGAAGTTGAGGCCGAGATTGGAGTGATGCAACCACGAGCCAAGGAAGGCCTGGGTCCACCAGAAGCTGGCAGGGACAAGACAGAACTGTCCCCTAGAGCCTTCAGAGAGAGCACAGCCCTGCCAGCACCGTGATTTTGGACTTCTGGCCTCCAGAACTGTGAGAGAATACATTTCTGTTGTTTTGAGTCACCAAGTTTATGACAATGTGTTATGACAGCCCTGGGAAACTGGTACAGTGTCCAAACCTAGCCTGGGAAGTTGTTAAAAATCAGTGTCTGGGGTCTTAACCCCTAGCTTTTCTGATTCGGTCAGCCTGAGGTGGCACCAAGAATACTATTGGGTTGTCGGAAAAATCATGACACATTTTTGCAACAAAAAACATAGAAAAAAATATGTAATGACTTTTCCAACAACCTAGTAAATGTTTAATGTGGGCCTCCAGATGGTTCAGGTATCACCCCCTCAGTGCTGCTAGTCCTCAAGCTCTTTCTTTGGCCCTACTTCCTTTTCATCCGCTTTCCTTTCCGTAGGTAACGCCCATGTTCATGACTGTAGCCACCCCTCAGGTGTCAGTGCATCCCAGCTTCCTCAGCACCCAAGTCCATTTTGGAATCCTGTGGATTGAATGCACATGCTGCTCAGACGGAGCACAGCCTTCATAATCCTCCTCTCAAACCAGCTCTTAGATCTGGCTCCCTACCTGTTAATGGCACTTCTAGGCAATAGAACTGGTATGTCAACCTTCATTCTTCCCTCTTTGTCTCCTCTGATTTCCAGTTTGATTCTTCCATCCAAATAACTTTCCAATTTTTCTCTTCCTTTCATCCCCTCCTGTCTCCTGCCACCTTTTCAGACCCCCTCCAGACATCCCTCTCACCAAACTGTTCCAATAATAACTGTCTGCAAATTTGTCAGGTGACTCCTGCTTAAAATCTTTTAAATGACTCATCATTGTCCAGGCTGCACATTAAAATCACTTGGGGAGCTTTTTAAAACAAATCGCAGTACCCAGCGTACACCCAGAACCAAATAGATCAGAGTCTCCAGTGGGAACATGAGTGTTGGTATTTTTTTCAAGTTCCTATAGGTGATTCCGGTATGCAGTTAAGGGGTTAGAACTACTGGGCTAAAGGGTAAAGTCCAAAATCGTCATGATATTCACAGCTCTTCCTGACCACGTATCTGCCAATCTCTCCTTCTCTTCGCATCCGTCCCTGCCTACACCTGTGTAGCAGCCATCCGCAAATCCTTGCCTCCCCTAGATGTGTCATTCTGTTTCATGTCTCCTTGCCTTTGCCTAGACCTCTGCCTCAAATAGAATGCCTTTTCTCCTCTTGGATTCAAAAGAAATGCTCCCAATCACCTCAGGTATTCATATTTTACAGAGTGAATTAAACAAATTCTGTGTGATGAGCTAATGCAGGATGGCAGAGTACATGAAGTAGAATGCACGGGTGATCACCTGGTCAGCAGTGTCTTAATGGTACACGGCCTGATTGGGAAAAATTGGTTTTATTGGTAAGACTAAAACGTGTGTTTGAGTAGCAAATATATGTTTGACATGGAATTTGGCATAAAACAAACACAGCCATTAAACATACCCGTCAAGGCCAGCCGAGTGGTGCGGTGGTTGAGCGCTGGTTTGGGAAGCCAGTGGCCCCGGTTAGGGTCCCACATGTGAGGGCCAGTGACACTGCCCTCAAAAAAAAAACCACAAAAAAAACCAAAAAAAATATCCATCAAAAGATGAGATAGTGATTTGTATTTACTAGCATTTGGAATCACATAAATATAGTCTTCCTCTTACAAGTTACAAGATCAGGGTTGAAAACCCAACCTTGCCAATGACAAGCCATGTGGTATTAGGATTTGGGCTTCATTTTTCTGAGCCTCGGTGTCTTCATCTTTGAAATGGAAATATTATTTCATAGCCCACCGGGGTGTTGTGAGAAAGAAAAGGAGAGGGTATGTATGAAAGTGGTTTGTAAATGGTGAAGGGTTAAACAGGAATAAGGTGTTCTTACTTTTGTTCTGTGCACGTGTCAGAAAGTTGGCCTTTGGGGAAGAGCCAGGATGGAGAAGGCGGCATTTTGTTGGGTACATAGATATGGGCACTGGACAGCACAGGCTATCTGAATTCCCGGGTGGGGCAGGGTGCGAGGGTGCTGGGATGTGAGCCCCAGAAAAACAAAAGCTATGAACTCGTTAGAGAGGATGCAGGAACGCAGAAGAACAGTTAGAAAATTAGAGTCTGCTGTGCTTATCGAAGCGACAGAGCTGAAAGAATGTAACTGGTCAGGGCTTAGATTGGGTCACCTGTAACCAAGGACCAGCCCAGGGACCACAAATCAGCTGTAAGGAGCTTCACCACTTGTTCTTTTACTCTTAGGCTATTCCCAGTAATTTCACTCCCAGTAGCTCTGAAGTTCTCCGGATCTTAGTGCAAGAGCTTACTTACCCTGAGGTCTCCAGCATCCGGATTCCAAACATGTTAATGTATGAACACTGTCAGAGCTGTTCCTCACAGAGTCACTTCCTGTTAGTGTGGATTCAACCTTCTACCTCTTTAAAGATAAAACCAAGGCCTTATCTTTTGTATTTTGATAAATTGGAAAATATTTTCCAAGTTACCTGAAAGTTTCTAGAGCAGGAATCAGGGTAACATGTTGAAGGAATCGGTAGATCTACAATATCTTAAGATAGAATTGACATTCTACAACATCCAACAGACTAGAGATAATGGATCGTATGAACACGATAAAATGTACCCAGAATAAATTAGTAAATTTTTGAGCTTCAGTGAAAAAATTCAGCCGTAGAAGTTTGAAAGCCAAAGAGGAAGAAGGAAACAAGGGGAGAAAGGAGCACGCTACGCCAGAAAAGAAAAGAAGTCTGTATATCATAAAGAAAATCAATTGTCCAGCAGTTGATGATTTGCTGGGTACTTGCCGAGTGTTCATTTACCCTCATCTAATCCTCCCAACCCTCATGAAGTTTACGTTATTCACTCCCTTTTATAGATAAGGAGACAGAGGCTTGGGGAGGTCAAGGTCACACTGTCTCCCTTTTATAGATAAGGAGACGGAGGCTTGGGGAGGTCAAGGTCACACTGTCTGGTAAGTGGGTCCCAGCCCCTGCCATTTGAGGAGTAAGTATAGTAACGTGTGTGGCGCCAGAAGCCTAGAAATATGTTTTGGTCACACACCATGAGACCTTAGGCAAGTCATTTGACTTCTCCATGCTTTCATTTTCTCATACCTGAAATGAAAGCATTGGAGTAAACACTCTATAAAGTTCCTTTTGTCTATAAAATTCTTTTTACCAGGGAATAGCAGAAGGAACTTGAGAAGGAACCAAAAAAGAGACACGCAGAGTAAACTTTCAAAGGGCAGTCATGTGGCAGAGGTTACCGTTGAGGGCCCCTCGATTTTGCTCCCAAGGAGGACTGCTCCTCTAAAGAGGAAATTCTCGCGCTGGGTGGAGCAGTCCCCACCCCTGATCTGAAGAATCTCTAGAATCCATTTGCGGCAAAGTACGAATGAATTAGAGTGCATGCTCCACTAAGAAGCATGTTCTCTTTGCGTTTTGTTCTCTAAAGCACCCACTGTCTGTTTATTTTGAAGCCGTGCTTACTCATCTGCCCATTTTGAGAAAGATTTGGGGGACTGGGTTACTGGCTACTTGGGACACAAGAGCATTTCTTTGTGTGGACTCAGCACCATCTTGTGGACACAGCACTGTGGCCTGAGAATGGGCCGTGGTCGTCCAGTGTAAAGGAACCTCAAAACACAACCTGAAAACTGCTGACAGCGAAAGGCTTTGTCTAAGGGATCCTGTTTTAAAGAGGGGCTGCCTGCTCTCTGAGCGAGGCACTGCCTGGGGAATTTACTTTTGTGACTCTAACCTTTTCAAGCCCATGACACCTGGAAGAGCAGAGGGAGCAGGCTCAGTGACACCATAAACCAGACCTTCCCAGAAGCTGTGGTACAACCCCTGGGGTTCCGTTTCCTAGGGAGGGATCAGTACAGAGGCCTCATTGCGGGGGGGGGGAGCCCCTCCCCTCCCCTCCCTCCCCCTGTATCCTGTCTCCAGCCCCACCTGGTGTGGTCCAGGGCACCTCTGGGCCTGCCTCCTCTCTTGCCTGCTGGTAAGGATTTCACTCTGCATAACTTGCCTTATTGTGCTCAGAGGCCCCCTTCCCATCCGGAGCGGGGATGGAACAGAGCACTTGGGTCATAAAATGCTTTGCCTTCCCCAGCTCTGTCTCCTAACACTGGGGAAGCTGGCCACCCCTATGTTTGTGTTGTTTCTGTATGTGAGTAATAATCGAACCTGGGGCAGAGATGACAGTCTGAGGACAACCTTGCTTAGTGCCTTTACCCAGACTGAAAGGAGCAACCAGTGGACCTAGAGAAACCACTCGGGGTAGAAGCTCTCGGGCCGTTCAGAGCTCCTCTCTGCTTATTCTGCATGGTAGGGCTGCGGGGTCAGTATCTTTAATGGGCATGCAAGGCTCCCCAGAACAACAGTGTCACTGGTTTTGTGTCTGTTACTGGCCTTATTTATCATAGTATTACATCGTGATGCATGTACCTATTTAAAAGTAAATGTTTTTTTCAGTTACATTACCATACCTGTATTAACCTACAGTCCTTTATTTCGCTAAATGTTTATTTTTGCACTTACCTTCCACGAGCATGTTTTAGCCAACTTCCCTTTTTTGGGGGCAGCCTGGCTTGAGCCCCTTATCTACTGACCATCCAGCCTGCAGAACTCATCCTGCTCCGGATCACTGGACTTCCTTGAAGCCTGAGACTCTCCGGGCAACTCATCTCTCCACTTCAGCTTCAGGGAAATTACCACTTACAACATGACCCCTGCTTTCAATCAACAAGCTTTAAATTATAAGGAGATGAGCTAGAGAAAAGAGTTGTAGGTATGCTTTTTTTTTTTTTCTGGCATTTTCACGGAAAACCAGGGTGAAAAAGAGCAGTAGAATGAGATACATTTTATCTGTAGTATTGTCTCATCTAATCCTATTAAGAACTAAGTTGCACTATTATAATCCATTTAATAGATTAGGGGAAAACAACAGGTCTTATGATGTTCATTAAGTTGTCCAAGTTCATACAGCTACTTAGTGGAAAAACTGGAATTTGATCACAGGAGTGTGTAAGCCGAGGCTCTGCTCTACCCTCTGAGGATAAAGATAACTATAAATATAACTAACTGTACAGCAAGAGTGGAACAGGAAGAGGAAAGCTTGCGATTATTGACTACTTTTTTTTTTTTTGACAGTTGTCAAAAATTTGAATCAAGGACTTCAATGGAAATGTGAACCAAAATCCAAAATAAGCACGTAAATGTGCTAAGCCCCAAACTGAACCCAAATTTGAAAAAAATTTTTTACTCAATAAACCACAACCTAGTGGATCGATTAAACTGAGCCGTAAACTGAAAAAATAAGATAAAATAGAAATAAAAAAACCGAAACATTGAAGTATTCACTAAGAAAATCATAACCAAACTGATATGTTAGTAGGCTCCTAGTTTAAATTAAGAGGAGGTCCCAAGACTTTGCCCTCTAAAAATCCCCTTGGTGTGAGGGGAGATGAACAAATACCATCTGCCAGGGATCTGTACACAGGAGAGGGCATGAAGCAGAACACAGGAGAGCCTTTTTTTGTTTTTAAAGATTTTTTTTTTTTATTGGGGAATCAGGGAAGGGGAACAGACAAGTTGCTGTCCTTTTGTTCTTCAGTCTAGTTGTGGAGGATGTGGCTTCACTGGCCCATGTTGGTATCATCATTGCACTCTTCCCAGGTGAGGCAGATCGGTCGCTGGCCTCTGGACAGCCGCTCACCGCGGCTATTGGCAGCTCACGCTGGCTGCCAGCCACTCACGCTGGCTGCTGGCCGCTCATTGTAGCCTATGGCAGCCCACTGCAGCAGGGGCTGCAGCCCACACCATCGCCAGGGCTTGCACAGCCCAGCTCCAGGTGGAGCTGTTGTTAGCTGTAGAGGGCAGTGTCACTGGCCCTCATATGTGGGATCTGAACTAGGGCTGCTGGCATCCCAAAACCAGCTCTTAACCACTGCACCACTCGGCCGGCCCAGGGAGCCTTTTTTAGGACAGTAAGAATATTGCTATAGAAAACAGGCATATAACCCAGTAAACCGACAGCACCCTAGCCTGGTTTTATCTAGTCAGATTGGAGTGAACTTCTGGCTTAAGTGGACAAGTACACATGATGGAGATTTAGAAATGATTTAAGTATTTGTCTTAAACAGATTATGTTGGTCTCTTTCCTATCAATCTTTCAATCAGAATTGCTAATAAGTAGCCAACTTGAATGATTTTTGTTTAAATTCTTTATGCCATTTCCCGCATGCTTAGAAGGAGGGCTAACAAACAGAGCAGCTAAAGAAAGAAAAAATCATTTAGGCGATACTTGTAATTAAATGCTCCAATATGAGCTAAAGCTCAGATGTCAGTGCCCTCTGCATCGGGCAAGAATAGTGAGCCCCTCTGGGGTCTGAAGCACTGTGAGGGGGGGATGGGGATACCCTGGGCACATAGTGAAATAAAGCATTTGTCCCTGCCATGGAGGAATTTAATATCCTAGATTTTGGGCCTGGGGACAGGGCTTGGTCATACTTGCTCCTACCGACATTTGCAACTAGTAGTAATTGGTAATAGTGATACCAATAATAGCTAATATTTATTAAGCTTGATTTTGTGTCAGACACTGTGCCAAACACTTTATAGGTATTACTAATATCCTTTAATCCTCATGTTAACACTGGTAGGTTCTATTATTAGCTATATTTTGCCGAGGAAGACGCTGAGGTGCAGAGTTTAAGGTCACAGCCAGAGGTGAAAGAGCCAGGTCCACCGACGTTCAGGCTCTTAGCCACTGGGCCGGACTGGACATGGTTTGCTCTGTCCTAAACTACCCTCAGGTAGAGCCCTGTTTCATGACCCAACTAACACAGTGCTTTGAGGTCTCTCTGCTCTCCTGGTACAGTAGCTGTGATCTGTCCATGATGCCTTTTTCTATGCTGCCTCCTTGTCGTAGCCTCTGTGTTATTATACTCACTAACTGATGGGGACCAGGCATTCAATAAATATTACCTTGAGATGGGAAGTGGGTCAAAATCAAAATGATAATATTTATGAGTGCCGTATATTACTTTGAAGTTTATGTTTTCTTAAGAAAATAAAAGTAGAATGTTATGGAAAATTCCCAAACTCCCCTGTAAGCGTTCACCCCAGGGCCATCTGGTGGCCCATATGGCGTCTTTGCGCACATTGAAGGAATGGCCCCTTCTGGCAGGGGGATGTGCCCTCACCAGGGTACCCTACCGGGCCATGCAGAGCATGGGCTGCCTTAGCCTCCCCTCCCCCACAGCATACCACAGGGCCTAACCCGTCCCCCTTGTACATGGCAGCTCTGCTCCTAGTCCAGGCTGCAGTTAGCTAAACGTGCACATACTGGGGAGTAGGCTGGGCAGATGAGCAGATGAGCTTTTGATATTCAGAAAGATGTAGAAAAGCTGAGTTCTTTATTTCTTGGTGCGCCTGAACCTGAAATGGAGAGCGTGGTTTTTGAGTCAGACTGCCTGGGTTTGAATCCCCGTTCTGCCACTCACCAGCTAAATGACCTTGGTCAAGTTACACAGCCTCGCTGGGTCTCAATGTTCTCATTTGCAAAATGCAATTGCTGTGAGGCTTAAACGGGATGGAGTGTGGGGAACGGTGTTCGGTACATGTACGTGCTTGTTAGGTGTTAGTGGCACAGCCCGTGGCTGGAATATTTAGGTGAACTTCCTCCTGCCAAATGAATAAGTCACATTGGGGACATTGACGCATGTGTGGAGGGATGTCAA
The DNA here is from genome assembly GCA_033961575.1 of Aselliscus stoliczkanus. NCBI lineage: Eukaryota > Metazoa > Chordata > Mammalia > Chiroptera > Hipposideridae > Aselliscus > Aselliscus stoliczkanus. The sequence goes on from CM066735.1 coordinate 107,108,862, forward strand.
TGTCACTCTAACGCAACCCTCAGGAAGGCTGCCCACAGGGGCTCTGACACAAGCCAAGAGACGTAATGACCTGTTTCTTCATAGTGTAGTTAGAAGTCACGGGCCAGCTCATCTGCACAACGTAACTCAGTGATTTTTAGCAGGACGCCAAAGCACTTCTGCCCAGACCTTATGTCCCAAAACTGATTCAGTGTCGGTGGTGTCACCTGGTTCATGTTCTTTTTGAGATTTTACAGGTGAGTCGGTGTGCAGCTGTGCTGAGAACTACCATTATTAAGCACACATTGCAATGCCTGTTTCATCTGACTGTTGGTTGCCTGATGGGGACAGAGGGTTTGTGTCTGCTTTTGGAGTGGGTCCCATGTCAGTGCACCGGGAAGCACAAGCATCCAAGGTCTGTGACCCAGAGCAGGCCACAGGCCCATGGGTGCTTGGCTCAGCCCAGCACCTTCTCCTAGTGAGCTGCTCATGAGAGGAGACTCAGTGAGGGAGAGATGAGAAGACATGGAAAAGTGGGCACAGGAGGGGAGACCTGTGGGAGTGCTTGAAGGGAGGACGTCACGTGGAAACAAAGCCCGTTACAAACACCCAACACCAAGGCCTTACACTACACCCACATGTTCCCGACTTTACATTTTTAGTATTAAAAAAAAAATGTTGATTTTTAAAAAGTTTGTTACCAATTCAGTTCAAGCACTCACAAGACAAAGGTCAAAATCCCTGGAGTTTGAAGGTTAAAGAACAAAAATCCAACTGAGTAAATTTTGAAGATCTCATTGGCTTTATTCAGCGATTCATGAATTGGGCAGCATCCAATCTAACAGAAAGGAGCTCCAAAGAACTATACAAGGCAAGAGATTGTATAGGCGCAAGGGAGCAAAACAAGGAAATTATACTAGGCAAAAATGCAGATTGGGTATTGCGAGGTTACTTTCCGTATAGGTGATGGCAGGGGGTTATCAGGAAAATCACTTCTAACTAATGCTGGTCAGTTGACTTCTGATGGTCTAATGGTCTAAAATTCCATTTCTGGTAGAGCCAAAACTAAATTAAGTTTCAGTTTGGCGATGTGGGGCTTAGCATAAGCAACTCCATTTTGGGCCTATTCTCTTTATCAGAACAAAGCATGTCATAGAGCTTGAAAGGATTGCTTTTTTCCTTCCTTTGAACCAAAGCAGTAAGAGTAAGCAATTTTTGAGAGTTTCAAAGCCTTGTTTCAATGTTTTAACTTGTTCGAACAGTAACAACTTTGTGGGTCGTGGATGGCCCTGACTTGTCACATCCAGCTCAGCTTTAAGCCAGCAGTAGTGCTTTGTTTTTTGTGGGTTTTTTTTCCCCCTTTCACCACATTAGAACTTTTTTTATGTTCAACAAATGAATCCCTTTTAGCATAAATGACAAAGAGCTGGGCCATTCACATTGATTTAACGCTGGATCCAGGAAGCTTGATAAGGTGGGCTCTAGATAGCTTAGTGTGTGGGTGCCTTTTACTTTTGTATGTATCTGATAAAGGCTTATTAGCACCTATTGTGTGCCAAGTGCAGTGCTGGGAGCTGAGTAAGCTGTAGTAGTAAACAGCCTCAGCCCCCACAGAATTTACACTCATGTGGTAAAGAGAATGAATTTATCAAACAGAGGACATTGTAAGCCCTGGTAAAGGTACTGGAATTTGGATTTAGGGTTTTAAGGAGCCTCACTGACCATGTCTCAGCTTTGTATTGTTAGGAAGACCCCCTTTCCCTTGTCATGGAGAAGGGTTGCCCCCCCCCCATAGTCTCTTCCCAGAGTGCTCCCCTGCGGCTTCAGGCCCGCAGGTCTCATACTGTACCCTGACTGGTGCCCTGCATTAGCCTCTGATCCCTGAGGCTGCATCCTCCCCAGGCCTATAAGGTGAGGATAAATCTACACTCTCACGGTGGGGGAGAGGAGTTTCCTGATGGGTTCACTTCAGATTAGGAAATCCTGGCTGTGCAAATCCTTGTCCTTTGTCTCTTGAATTCTTCGAGTGGATTGGCAACAAACTTATAAACATCAATTTATTTTTAACACTAAAATTTTAAAGCTGGCAACGTGGGTATAGTGTTAAGGCCTGCGTGTTGGGTGTTAACGCAAATTTGGGGCTGTGGGGTGATACTGTGATGGATTGCGTGTTCAGGTGGCACCTTAAAAATGCCTGTTGTACCGGCCAGCCACGAAGGGTCCCAGGCCCAAGTAAGGCTCATCCAGCAATGCCCAGGTTGCTCTGCTGACGGCTGTCAGGGGTCTGCTTACCTTAACTCCGGTCCCTAGCTACCCTTCTTGGGGACCTCTCTGGCAGGTAGCATTTCTCAGGGACTTCCTGGCATGTGACCCAGGTTGGCTAAGCCCTCCCCCCCCCCATGGTCCTAGATCTTAAATCTCAGCCTGTGTCTGTGCCTGCTGCAGGCGTCTGCAGTGGTGATCCTGTACTACGAGCCTGCCATTTGGACTCAACTCAGTGCAGGGCCTGTTTGTGTCGGATAGACAAGTCAGCTGCTCTGATGTCACTTCTGCTGTGCGTGCATGTACACGTGAGGCAGCAGGTTGCAGGGGACTGAGTGCTGCGCCACCATCTGGGCTCTGCCATGCGCAAGGCCCTTCTCTTGGCTCATTCAATGCCCTCAGTGTGGGCGTGAACTGTGTGAGCACGTAATAGGACCTCCACTTCATGCGCCTGTGGGCTTGTGAATGAGAGGAAATGAATTAACATGTGAAGTGCTTCATGACCTGGAAGGGGGCAGATAAAAGCAATTTTATTCAGATTAATTGGGGAAATTCAGACAAATAAAAAGCTGTAATTGGCTATAGTTACGATGCTTATCCATATGTAATGCCGACTTACAAACACATATCTATATACCGTACAGATTTTTCGTTTTGTAAATGGTATTTATTGAGGGCCTACTATGTGTGAGGCCTGTTCTAGATGCTTAAGATACGTTAGTGATGAAAATCAAAGATTACTGCCCTGTGGGGCTTAAATTCTTGCAGGCAGATGGACAACCAATGATGAGTAAACTGTGAGCTGTGTTGGAATTATGCGGGCTGTGGAAAAGGAAAAAGGCAAAGAAGGGTAAGGGGGATCAGGAGTGCAAAGGAGCAGGAGGTCCCTTTTTTAAACAGGGTGAGGCTCATTTGTGTTTTATGTGCATAGCCACTCCATTTATTCATTCGACAAGTATTTCCAGAGTGCCTGCCATGTACTGCGGCCTAGAGGTAGAGCAGTGAACAGGATGGAGAAGGTCCTTTCCATAGTCGTTGAGTTCGCTTTCGGGTGGGCAGAGTGGACAGTGAACAAGCAGGTGAAACACATGATAACTGCATGCTGAGGTCAGCAGTATAGAGGAAATAAATAAAATGATGTGAGGGCAAGTAAAGGTGGGAGCAAATAGAGGGATGGGATTACGTTTGAGCTGGGCCTGCAGCACAAGAGTGAGCCCGCCAGGGGCAGTGCTGAAACCATTGTGTTTAATGGTCAGGGCCGGAAAAGACTGGTCAAGTAGAGTAAGCAAAGGGATGCCTGTGTGGTGAGCACAGAGAAGGGGCAGAAGGGAAGTGAGTCTGGAGAAACTGGGCAGGACCTGTGGACCATGCAGGGCCTTGCAGGCCACAGTGAAGGGTTTGGATTTTACCCTAACTGAAGGGCTTGACTTGATCTCCTCTGTGTTTTTGTTCGTTTGTTTGTTTTTAAGATTTTACTGGGGAATGGGAATAGTGTTGGGGAATTGCAGAAGGGGAACAGCCAAGTTGTCCTTCAATCTTAGTTCTGAAGGGCATAGCTAGCCCAGCTCCAAGTCCAGTCACCATCTAGCCACCTGTTGGCAGCTCGCGGCTGCTCAGTTCAAGGAGTTGTGTTCAGTCTTAGTTGTGGGTGGGCTTAGCCCACCATCCCATGCAGGAGTCAAACCAGCAACCTTGTTGTTAGGAGCACGTGCTTTCATCAGCTGAGCCATCCTGCCACCTGTTGGCAGCTCAGCCCAGGCACAGCTCACTGGCCCATGTGGGACTCAAACCAGCGACCCTGTTGCTCAGAGCTCACACTCTTGACCAACTGAACCACTCAGCCGGCCTCTCCTCTGTGTTTTTAAAAGATTGCCCTGAGTCCTGCGTGAAGAGTGGACTGCATAAGCAGTTCTCTCCATAGCCACCAATTGAGCAGGACAGTCAGTTCTCAAGCTGATTCCATCCAACATTCATTAAACCCCTATTGTGTGTCAAGCAGTGCACATCTTGCTTTTTGTGAGCATTATCACATTCACTCCTCTCTGCCCAGTTTCTGGTTTGTTCAGAAAGAACCAGTGTAACAACATGGATTCATTGACTTGCAGGAGTTCCCCCAAAAGCCAGGGTGAAGAGTGGGTTGGGGGTGGAGAATTAGGGAGCAACGGGAGATCAGTTTAGATAGTTTAACACCAAAGCAGCAGGTGGTGCTCTGTCCATCTTAGCCTAACCCAGGGGTCGGCAAACTTTTGAGACAGAAGAGCCACCAGGAGTCAGCAAACTGTGGCTCATGAGCGTGTGGTTCTGAAGTACAATTGAAAATGAAAATAAAACTATCATAGTTTCATTTGTAAAATTTTTAAAGGATATTATTCACATAATGGTGATTATGTAAACATATATTTATGGCTCTTGAATAATTTTTAAATTGTTGTGAGGGACAGGATTGGCTCTTCCAGGGGTCGGCAAATGTTTGAGACGGAACGAACCCAAAGAGCCGCGTGTGGCTCACAAGCCACAGGTTGCCGACCCCTGGCCTAACCCATCCTTGCGACTAGCTGGAGGTTCGTTTTTGTGCAGAAGCCAAAATGTACAATGGTTCATCCCTCTGCCCTCCCTGCGAGGTAGCAGTCAACTGAGAGGAACAGGGTCATCAAATTGGTCGGCCCTTTCGGTTCACGAGAAAATGGTATTTGGCTCTTGATGGTTTAGGGCTCACCCCTAAAATGAAAGGTTCCAGGGGACAGCAATCCTGTTCTGGCCATTTTGGTAACTCTGTCCCCACAGCATTCACATTAAAAATGCCTTCTGGGGCCGGCCGAGTTGCTCAGTTGGTTAAGAGCTCGTTCAAGAGTGAGAGCTGAGCTCTGAGCAACAGCAGTTCGATGCCCAGCCCTAACTGAACTGCTGCTGAGCTGCCAACAGATGGCAGGATGGCTCAGCTAAAAAAAAAAAAAAATGCCTTCTGTATTAGGGACTCTGAGTTTAAGTGGAATTTGGTTGAGACAAGAAATGGTTACAGCACTGCAGAGCTTCAGAGAAACGCTCTAAGCCTGTTTGCCAGGTTTCATAAGTGGGAGTCTGGGCAAGCTTGCTCCTGAGATGAACCCAAGGTACAGGGGCTACCCTGAAGTACTGTTGTGTTTCAAAAAGACAAAAAAGGAAACCAAGGACCTTTCCTCCCCTTTCATCTTTCCAACAAGCAACCTGAAATATTTAACTGGGCACGTTGCATGATTCGTGAATCTGGTAATACTCGTTCTCACAATCTATATACACGTAACTACAAGTCTGGAGACCGAATGTTTACCTTTTCAAAATAATGTATTCAGTTAAGGCAGTTGTGGCCAACCTCCCTCTCTGTCGAATAACGCACTCTAGCAGCTTCCTGATATTAGCCTTTCAAACAGCCCGAATTTCAGTTGAAAAACAAACTTCCCTGTCATAGTACGCCTTCTTGCATCTGATAGTTTAAATGTATTAAAGTCTGATAAATGCAGCTCTTCTCTGCCCCTTTTGGGCTGCATTTAGAAGGCACATCAAGAGGACTTGCCTTTTCCTAAACACAGCTGAACTCTATAAAGGGCTTCTGTTTTGTAATCTGTTTTCGAGATCTGATGCGTGTGTTTCTAACACCCCGTCACATGAGGAGGTCTGACGCAGTCACCCAACATGACTATGAGAAAATGTACTGCAAAGATGTGTGGGAAGGTGGCGCCGGATCACTGAAGCAGTGTCCTTTGTCAGAAAACTTTCCACAGGGGATAGCAGACCCATGCAGTAGATTCCACGGCAATATGGGCCACACACTGGCCCAAAATGGACTGTGAGTTTGACTTTTGCAGGATTCCAGGTCAGTATCCTAATACAGTGTGTTCTTTTTTTAGTTGGGTTTTAGTTCTAAGTTTCTTTTTATAGAAGACTCGCAGGAGAGAAAGGAGAAAGTTGCCCTGTCGATGCAGTTTTGTTCTTACGTACACGCATGAGGAATTGAGTGGCCAACGTGCTACAGAAGGGGTCTTGGCCTTTTCCTGTGATCAGAAACTTCAGAAAAATAGGGTTCAGTGTGGCCTACAAGAGTGGCCTTGAGTACGTGGCTTCTAGTTCTCACTAAGACTGTATATTGAATAACGTTACTTTACTCTCTCTATGTCATATCTTAAAGATTTACTAATAAAAGTATACTAACTTTTATTAACAAGCCCTATAAAGTTCTACATGATAGATAATGTCAGTTACCAACTTAAAGGTTTTTCAAGACTTTTTTTTTTGCATTGTGAAAGTTAGAATTTACATGGAAACTATCGTTTTAAGTTTTTTGACATCTGTGTATTTCAGTAAAGTTGCCTTGACTAATTGAGGAAGGGGAGGTGTAATTAAGCTGCAAATACTGGAATTAGTTGGCCAGATCATTGCCAAAAATTTGTTTCGTTTGTTTTCAAGTTCAATCCCCGAATACTAAAAGCAGTATTCAGGATGTAACAGGGAGGAAGCTAATTTTAATAGATGAATGGATAGAATTATATGGACAAACAAGAATGTGACCAAGCTAACCTTTGAGACTTGGAAGACAAGCATGCAAGCAGTGGATAGATTGTGCAAACAGAATATAGGCAACAGCCCTGCAAATCGAGGAACACTTTTTACCCAAGTGGAGTATGAAAAGGACTATTTGTCCACCTGGTTTTTCAGCCACGCTCAACCAAGTACAGCAGGTCCTCGAATAATGTCCTTCCGTTATAACATTGTTAAGAAAAAAATCCAATTCCTGGCTGGGGCCACTATCTGTATGGAGTTTGCACGTTCTCCCCATGTCTGCGTGGGTTTTCTCCGGGGACTCCAGTTTCCTCTCACATCCCACAGCTATGCACATGAGGTGAAGTGGCGAGTCCACATTGTCCCAGTCTGAGTATGGGTGGGTGTGGGTGAGAGCGCCCCCTGATGGAAGGGCATCCTGTGCAGGGTGGGTTCCTGCCTGATGCCCTGAAATGGCAGGAGAGGCTCTGGCCACTCAAGACCCTGGACTGGAATGAGTGGGTTGGAAAAGAACGATCTTAGCTTGTTTTTATTAATCTTTCTTAAATGTGTGGATAGCTCACATTTATCTCAGTGTTTAATATTAGAAATGTTTTGGGTCTTTAGAAGTTTGGTGATGTTTTTGTGGCCAGAAATATGCCGTAGGAACTTAACTCTTGTTTATGTCACTTAGCCTGTGGTAAAATTAGTTTCCTTATATGTCATTCTGCTTAAAGTTGCAGGTTCCAAGAACCTATCAACGACGTTAAGTGAGGACTTACTATAATACTTCAAACCTAGAAATTAGACAGCTACACAGTGTGTATCTGTGTGACTGTGGGTGTGTCTGTTGTGTTTCTCTCTCTCTTGGTCTCCTGTCTCCTGGGGATCTCTGCCTTGTATTTTACCACACTTTGATTCACTTTGTTTTTAGTTCTTTTAGGCTTATACGTGATTTATTTTATTGAGTAAGATGATCTTTCTTTCTCTTTTTTTTTTTTTTTTTTTTGAGGGCAGTGTTACTGGCCCTCATATGTGAGACCCGAACCGGGGCCGCTGGCTTTCTAAGCCAACACTTAACCACCGCGCCACTCAACCGGCCCTAAAGAGTTTTTTTTGTTTTCTTTTCTTTTCTCTTCTCTTCTCTTCTCTTCTCTTCTCTTCTCTTCTCTTCTCTTCTCTTCTCTTTTCTTTTCTTTTTGAGGGCAGTGTCACTGGCCCTCATATGTGGGACCCAAACCAGGGCTGCTGGCTTCCCAAGCCAGCACTTAACCACTTGGCTGGCCCTAGATGATCTTTTAAATAACTTCTTTAAAAATGATTGTGAACATTTTCTTATAGGCTAGAGCAGAAGTTTTCAAACTTTTTGGTCCCAGAACTCCCTTATTTTCTTATAAATCATTGAGGAGCCAAAGAGATTTTGTTTATCTGCATTATAGCTATCAATATTTACCTTATTTAAAATGAGCATTTTAAAAAAACTTTAACTCATGAAAAATTATGATGATAAACCCAGTTGCGTGATAAAATAATGTTATTTTTGTGTATCAGTCATTCTTTCAAGTAAAAATGTTATTCCATGAAAAAAATTGGCTTGTTCACCTCACAACTCAAAGAGCAACCCAGGTGCTTTTCCTTAAGATTGTCATTGCTTTTTAGAATGCACCAGAAATGTTTTATGTGTACCTTCCATTTTATCACACAGAATAATTAAAAAGATGCATATTTAAGGGTCAAGATTTAATAAAATTAATAATTTTTATTTCTTCCTCTGAGTGTTAATGGCTTGATGCCTGCTAATTTGCCAGCTGTTTTGCTTATCATTGCTTTTGCACCTTTGATGCATATGCCCACATAGTTTAAAAAAAAAAAAGGCTAATGACACTTTAGTGTTCTGAAAATAGTTTTGACCTCATGAACCTGCTGAAAGGGTGTTGGGAGACCCATGAAGCACTTTCAGAACCACCAGATTAGAAGGAAACAAAGGGGAAGACATGGACAAGAATTAATTTGATTTTTCTAGTAATTTTACTCTCTGTAGAGTAGAATTTGTGTTCATCTGAGTGTAACCTTTAAAGCTTTAAATCAGAACCCTTTCTAAGCACCATGTGTAATTTTTATGTAAAGCCTTCTGCTGCTCAGGGTCTGAGGAGCGAGTTCCTCTCTGCTCACTGTCAGCGGCCTCTGCAGTGCATTGTACCCTGCAGGTGATAAGATCGTTTGTCCCTGCACTCAGGAATCTCATAGGGAAGGAGGTGCACAGGAATAGATGCTTCATACCACATGCCACAATACAGGTAGGAACCCCAAACTAGAAACTTCAGAGGCAAGAAGATGGGCTGTCCCCTGAGATAAATACGGAGTTGCCAGGCAGAGGGGCGACAGGCTACTATAGAAGAAGAACCTCAAGAGGAAACACAGTCATTCCCCTAAAGCTTTATACAGATAAAATGTAGAAATCTTCCACAGTTATGAGACAAGGCGCCCATGGGTAAGAAACGTGTGTGCCGTGCCCTGTGTGTTGTGTGTGTATTGATGTGGGGGTGGGAAGACAAGGTTGGAGAAGGGGACTTCCGCATCATGCCTTACTTACTACACTTCTGTACTGCTTGAGTAATCTACCGTGAGCATAGAGTAATTTAATTTTTTTAAAGCTGGTTAATTCTAAAAGCAGGTGAAGGAGTGTCATTTAACTCGTCGAAAGTATCTTAAGTGCCCATCTTTGCGTTATATGGATGTGTATTTATTATATAAGGTTGGAGTATGGCAGAGACAAAAGCAGCAGCAGATTACAAATGCACTAATTGCTAAAATTTCTCAGTAACATTTATATAAAGTATAATTATTTAGCATGTTTACCATATATTTGTAAAATTCTTAAAAGCATTTTATATACTTATAAAGTTATACTTTATGTAATTATATACATATGTACTTATAACTATAATGTGGAATTTCATATTTATAGAGAAGTTTATGGTACACACACACGATGACCATTCATCCTCATTTACTGGAGTACTGTCCCAGTGTATATTACCTGTTTCCCAAGCACAGTTATTAATTGCACGCTGTTTCTCTCTCAAGTGTTCAGTTTTGTATGCTGATCTATATGTTTACCATATTTTTACATAAAAATATAAAATACATTTACATACAGTGTATATTCAAATATTTATAGTCATACGTTTATTTGTATATACATTTGGATATATACATATATGTATTCATGTGTTTAGAAGGTATATATTAAAATCTATTACAGCTAAAATACAAACTCTGGAAATAGTAATGTGAGTCAGATGACCACAGTTATCTACTTATAAATTCATTTATTTGTTTACAATATTGGCTCACCAAACTTTTTGCATCTTTAACATTATTGTTAGCCTTTTTCATGCTTATGTATTCTATCACAGTAGTACTACTGAGAATAATGAATTTATTGCACAAAACATGCTTTTTAGAAAACATTTTAGAAAGTTATATGTAAATGAAATCTTATCTATTTTCCAACGTATATTTCATTTTTTGAGGTCTGTCATGAGCTTTCCATTGGCAGGAACTCCGAAGGCTTCTGTTTTAAGTTACTTTCTGTGACGAAATGTAGTGGAGAAGGTCACTTTAACTTTTTTAAGTCACAGAATACTATTTTTAGTGAGAATGACTACCTCCCCGACCACGAGTTCTTTTGTAACTCTTACTTTTATTTTTAGGAATATCCTTAAAGTAAGTATATCTGATAAGATTTGAGGATGGGTCCAGTGTTTTTTGTTTTTACTTCATGTTTTTATCAGTTGCACAAACCAAACTAGCTAAAGGGGCCAGGCTGGTCATGTTTTTGAGAGAAGCTGCTTGATGTTAAGTGTTTGAATGGACTGTGTGTGTGTGTGAAGGTGATTGTCACGAGGGGACATAGCTACTAGGCCCCAGTTCTTCTTGCCAGGCAGGGGACAACCCCACAAGACTGTTGCCTAGTCTTCCTAGTTTTCAAGAACAGGTGTATTGATTTTTATGTTAAACCTTACTGTTTTTCAACATCAGCTCAGTTTTTAAAAAACATGGCTCAAAAACTATGTGAGCCAAACAAAACTCGTGGGGACCAGATTTGCCCGTGGCCTGCAGTGGGTCCCCTCTGGTCTACAGAGTGCAAACTCATTTCGTTTTTGCACTTTGGACAAATAGAATACAGCTTTTAGCTGTAGCAGTGTCTGAGATGATCAGATAACTATGGCCTGGAGACTCGTTATGACAGCACTGGGTGGTTTAGGTAAAGGGTGCTGTTAAGATTGGAAAGCTAGAGTCTTAAGACTTTAAATCCCTTTAAATCTTATTTCCCCTGCTACACCACAGGCCTTGGGGGGCAGACTTTTCATTTCTTTTGTGGCACCTGCTTTTAGTATCAGCCCCCAGGATTGGTTCTGGCTGGTTGATAAGAACCACCTGAAAAGCCTCTGAGACGAGGTGGGAAGGAGACTTCTCAGTGTTCACTCATTGTGCCTTTTGAATTTGGCATCATATGAATGTATTACTTATTCGCTAAATAAGTTTGACTATAAAAATACATATAGATGCCAGGGTCTCGTGCCAGCTATTCTAAATCAGAATTTCTATGGGAGTGGGGAAGGGGGAGTTTACAAATCTCTATTTTAAAGCTTCCCAAGTGATTTTCATGCATTGCTAGGTTTGGGAACTACTTTCCCAAAGCATATAGTAGGTATTCAGTAAGCATCTATTCAAAGGAGGAATGAACTCTATGGCATTTAGCCTGCTGCCTTGTACTTAACAGTTGTTTAGTAATTACTGGCTACAGGAATTAAAATAAATTTTGAATTCAGATACCCCCACACACACCCCATCCCATTTTCTTGGCAGAGGGTGCAGCCGTCTACCCCTCCCTAGGCTCTCACTCTGGGGTGGATGGGCCACTTCTCGCCTGGACCACCAGGATGGCCTAACTAACTGGTCTCCTGCAACCAGCTTGCCTCCCTCTGATCCCTTCAGCACACTGCAGCCTGAGTGATTATTTTTTTCTTCTTAATTCAAATCTGTTAATGCCTTTCAATTTATTACCTGCAGTATAAAATTTACCATGGGGAGTCCTTTAGAGCCCTTTATGATCTGGTCTGACACTTCCTTTCCTAGCCCATTTCTTTCAACAGAGAGGTGCTGAGGCCTGCCGTGTGCCCTGCACTGCTGAGGATACTGGGGACAGAGCAGTGTACACACACCCTCTCCTGACCTCACACAGACCCACTCGTCAGTTCCTGAGTATAGTATACTCTTGTCAGTTTTTGTTTGTTTTGCCCAGGGTGTTCCTTCTGTTTGGAATGCCCTTCCCACACCCTTCTTATATTTATTCATTGAGGCCAAGCCTTGCAGAGCCCCCTTAAGTAATAAATTGTTACCTCATCTTCTGACACTTTGCACATACACGGCCTACCATCATGGATTCCACCTGTTAGCTGATAGTTCTCTTTCTTGCCCTGGATTCTAAGCTCCTCAAGGGCAGAGACTTGCCTTTCTCTCACCTCCAACTCTGAGCACCATGTCTGACCATGGTAGGCATTAGCATATTTGTTGGATAAAATTGATACGAGAATGGAGTTTGTATGTGTGTGCCAAGAAGGCAAATCTAGGTGCTACCCGTAGCTATGATTTGTAAAGGATTTCTGTCACACAGTAGTAGATAGTCCTCTAAAAGATGTCATACTTAGATTTTCCAAAGTTATGAGGATGTTTTAAATGACATATCTGATGATCCTTTCTAACTATAAGTGAGACTAAGATAGTATCCAATGTTAACAGTTGGCTTTTTGCAAACTATTCCAATTGAACAATCTAAGAAAACAATCGGAGAATCACACAGAAGTGAGTGGGGCTTATAATCTGACACCCTACAGTATTATGTCAGCTTGATGAGGTGAAATACTGTATTCCCCAAATAGAAGAAGAGCCTAATGGAAGGTTCAAAGTGCAGTAAAATGGGATGTTTTGGAAGAAGCAGTAATTTTGAGGTGGAAGGACAAAATAGATGACATCAGCATAGAACTAAGCCAAGGCAGAAACCACCTTTTGAATCACATAGCATGTGTTTTGCCAGATCTGAGACTATCCAGCCAGGCCAGATAAAGAATGGATATAATGTAAAGAACAAATAGGATAAGAATGTAGGGATCAGGAGAGAAATTGAATCCTACAGGAGTCCAGAACAGAGAGACCTCAAAGGAGGCAAAAGAAACAGGAGCAAAGTATGTTACTGACCTATAACCCAATTAAGGGCAGACCCCTGTGACCTGCCCAGGGGTGACCCCTCTCTCCCTTTGCGATCACAAAAGAAGCCATAAAAATTCCATTCATTTAATTTCATTTGCACATATAGATTTAATCCCTAGACTGCTAGAAAAAAATCATGGAAGATTATCATTAAAGGCAGCATGTAAACAAGAGTAGAAGAACTGACATTAAAGACTCAGAAAACCAGGCCCAAAATGGCTGCAGCAGTTGGTGATAAAAATCCATGCTAGGGCCAGCCCAGTGGCTCAGTTGTTTAAGAGCTCGCTCAAGAGGGCGAGCTGAGCTCTGGGCAACAGCAGTTTGATGCCCAGTCCTAACTGAACTGCTGCTGAGCTGCCAACAGATGGCAGGATGGCTCAGCAAAAAAAAAAAAAAAAAAAAAAAAAATCTATTCTAAGTTTCCTTGTCTTGAGAATTAAAAGAGAAACATGGAAAATATATAGTTCACATTATATGAACTAAATAATTTGTTAATAGAAATGTACTTTTTCCTATGGCTGAATGAGATAATTTATCAAATGGACCCTTGTATAAAGGACTCTGAATAACCTAATGGGCACAGCTTATAATAGCTTTACAAAAAGGTATAAAGAGATTCTTTATGTGGCCATCTGGTCTCTCCAGTGAAATAAATTCTGTGAGCTAAATGCTATACTGCAGTGCTAGGAAGATATTGCCACTGGGAGTTAAATATCATCAAGCCCTGTGGCTTTCTGGATGTCACTTGATAAGGGATAGAGAGACTGGATGGAGAGCTAGTTAGTAAGGCCTGTGGAACAGAGGGGGTTTTGGTTTAACTGCAGGGATGATGTATTAGTGTATAGTGAAATTTGTTTAGTGAGTTGCTGTTAGCGTTTTTCAAATGAAACAGAACAGAATGTATCACACCCAGTGAGGGCCCAGTTTTAATTTCATTTGTGTCTTAGGTCACTAATGTACCGTGTGTTTATTGTGGGTAAGTATGAAGCCACTGCTTTTGACTGTCCCCCATGAGAATATTCGTTGGTAGGCTCTGGCCATTCCAGGCTCATTACAGAACACAGATACAGAAGAATACCAAGAATTAGGCTTTGGGGGAAACAGAAATAGGATCCTCCGAGCAGAACAAGAGCCACTGCGCTTTTAAATTGCACTAATTGAGGAACCTGTGACTAAATTCAGAATTGTGGACTCAGAAACATACTTTCCTGATTTCGTTTTTTGTTTGCCTTCAGGGCCTCACAGAGTCTTTTGAAAACCCGAGTCGACTTTGGCTGCAATGAAAGGGAAATCAGAGAAAGAACGGTCCCCACAAGGGCCAGTAGTACAGAGGGGCAGGGTGCCCCTGGTGGTCACCCTCGGTCATGCAGCTGAGACTTGGCATTGAGAGACCCTTCGGAGCCACACAGGAGGAAAGGCTCCTCTGGACCTTGCTACTTCTCTCAGCAGGCAATACCTTTACGTACAGGTAGTGCTTCCTTAGAGAAAAGGCTTTTAGAAACTCATTTTCCTGCTTCATGAATTGGTAGGATCAGATTATCAGGGCTATCTTTGAAAATAGATAGGAGACTTGTGACAGGTCCATGGCATTGCCCAGCTCTAGGAGTTCAATGCAGCAGCCTTGAGTGATGCTAAGACCCTTAACATCTGAGGGAAAAAAAACCCTCCTCATCCCCCCAAATTTGGACATGTATATATAGCTACATCTTATGAGAAAGGGGAAAGAGTTCTGGGAGGATTTCCAATGATAACAACTCTTAGCAGCGGTCTGAGAAACAGGCTGGGGCAGGATAAAGATTTAGCTTCTTGTGTTATTTCCATGTCTTGGAAGCAACAACAGAATGAGATAAAAACTTAAATTTTCATACAAAAAAAAAAAAACGTTTTTCAAAACTGGTTGAAAATATAATTTAGAAATAAAGAAGGTACTTGTAGAATCATCTCTGACCCTTTCTCTCCTCTTGTTTCAGATGACAGTCATGTCCCTTTCCAGGGACCTCAAGGATGACCTTCACAGTGACACAGTGCTCTCCATCTTAAATGAGCAGCGCATCCGGGGCATTCTATGTGATGTCACTATCATTGTGGAAGACACCAAATTTAAAGCCCACAGCAATGTCCTGGCCGCTTCAAGCCTTTATTTCAAAAACATCTTTTGGAGCCATACAATCTGTATTTCCAGCCACGTCCTAGAGCTTGATGATCTCAAGGCCGAAGTGTTTACAGAAATCCTTAATTATATTTACAGCTCCACAGTTGTCGTCAAGAGACAGGAAACAGTCACTGATCTTGCAGCTGCAGGAAAAAAGCTGGGAATATCCTTCTTAGAAGATCTTACCAATCGCAACTTCTCAAATTCCCCAGATCCCTACGTATTCTGCATTACGGAAAAGGGAGTGGTTAAAGAAGAAAAAAATGAAAAGAGGCATGAAGAACCAGCCATCACTAACGGGCCCCGGATCACGAATGCATTTTCCATCATTGAAACAGAAAATAGTAATAACATGTTTTCTCCACTCGACTTGAGGGCAAATTTCAAGAAGGTCTCCGACTCCATGAGAACCGCCAACCTTTGCCTAGAGAGGACTGATGTCTGTCACGAGGCGGAGCCTGTCCGTACCCTGGCAGAGCACTCGTATGCCGTTTCTTCCGTGGCCGAGGCTTACCGAAGTCAGCCTGCATGTGAACGAACTAGCAGTTCGCCCAGTAAAGCAAGTAAAGAAAACAGTGACGCTCTTGCAGCAAAACCGAAAACATGCCGAAAGCCAAAGACACTCCCTGTACCCCAGGATTCTGATTCAACCACAGAAAAGATACCACCCCCTCCAGTAACCCATGTGGAGGTTAATCAAGAAAGAAGTCCACAGCCAGCTGCGGTTCCTTCTAGTTCCAAGTCCCCCAACAATGAAGGAGAGGTCTGCCTTTCCAGGGAAGACGAAACTAAATCCTCTGACGTTCCTGGGCCGCCAGCTGCAGAAGTCCCACCTCTCGTTTACAATTGTAGCTCTTGTTCCAAATCCTTCGACAGTAGCACTTTGCTGAGTGCCCACATGCAGCTGCACAAACCAACCCAGGAGCCTTTGGTATGCAAGTACTGTAACAAACAGTTCAGCACACTGAATAGATTGGATCGGCACGAGCAGATCTGTATGAGGTCGAGCCACATGCCTGTTCCGGGAGATCAACGCTTCTTAGAAAACTATCCTACCATCGGACAAAATGGAGCTTCCTTCAGAGGTCCAGAATCCTTATTATCTGAAAACAGGATTGGTGAATTTTCCACAAGTACCTTGCCAGAAATGGACCACATGGTTAAATTTGTGAATGGGCAAATGCTCTACAGCTGTGCTGTATGCAAACGTAGTTATGTGACTTTATCCAGTCTCCGAAGACACGCAAATGTTCATTCATGGAGAAGAACGTACCCTTGCCATTACTGCAACAAAGTATTTGCATTAGCTGAATACAGGACAAGACATGAAGTTTGGCATACAGGAGAAAGGCGCTATCAGTGCATTTTCTGCCTGGAAACTTTCATGACCTACTATATACTCAAAAACCATCAGAAGTCTTTCCATGCCATAGATCATAGACTCTCCATCAGTAAGAAAACAGCAAATGGAGGCTTGAAGCCTAGTGTCTATCCATATAAACTTTATAGGCTACTGCCTATGAAATGCAAGAGGGCTCCTTATAAGAGCTACCGAAACTCTTCCTTTGAAAATGCTCAAGAAAGCAGTGGTCACGTGAATGAGTCTGCACCTGGTCCCTATGTTATTCAGAATCCACGCAGCTCTGAATTACCTGTCCTGAATTTCCAAGACAGCGTAAACACCTTGACCAACAGTCCAGCCGTCCCACCGGAAACATCCACATGTCAAGACGGATCCACTTCTGCCAATGTACAAAACGCAGAGGGTACCAAATGGGGAGAGGAGACACTGAAAGTTGATCTTGACAGTAACTTTTATTCAACTGAGGTGTCAGTGTCTTCCACCGAAAATGTCGTCAGCTCTGACCTCCCTGCCGGGGATGTGCCTGCTCTGTCTCTGAGTAACAGCAGTGAGAACTCAGCCTCTGTGATCAGCTACAGTGGCTCGGCACCCTCGGTGATTGTGCACAGTAGCCAGTTTTCATCAGTGATTATGCACAGCAACACTGTTGCTGCCATGTCCAAAAACAGCCATGGACCCCCTTCAGACGTGGCTATTAGCCTGTCCATGAAAGATGACAGCAAACCTGAGCCAGACAAAGCAGGGAGAGTTGTCAGTCGACCCAAAAGCATTAAGGAGAAGAAGAAAACCATCCCATGTAATAGGGCAGAAGCACCAGAGGAGTCGAGATACGATGCTGATCCTGGAGGATCATTGAGCAAAACCACAAATGTCATTAAAGAAACCAGTAAGACTGAAACCTACATTGCAAAGCCCGCTCTCCCTGGAACCTCCACAAATAGCAACGTCGCTCCCCTTTGCCAAATAACAGTCAAAATCGGGAACGAAGCCATTGTGAAAAGGCATATCCTAGGATCTAAATTGTTCTATAAAAGAGGGAGAAGACCCAAATATCAAATGAAGGAGGAGACTTTGCCACAAGAGAGTGACCCAGAAACCAACGGAGAGAGCCCGCTCGGGCTTTGCCAATCCGAGTGTGTGGAGATGAGCGAAATGTTTGATGACGCAAGTGACCAGGATTCTACCGACAAACCATGGCGCCCTTACTACAACTACAAACCCAAAAAGAAATCCAGACAGTTGAGAAAAATGCGGAAAGGCAGCTGGAAGAAAGAGCATGAGAACAGGAGCCCCAGCAATAAGTATAAATACCCTGCAGAACTGGACTGCGCTGTGGGGAAGGCTCCTCCGGAGAAGGCCTTTGAGGAAGAAGAAAATAAAGAGATGCCCAAGTTGCAGTGTGAGCTCTGTGATGGAGACAAGGCCTGGGGGGCCGGAAACCAAGGAAAGCCCCACCGGCATCTCACCGCCAGGCCCTACGCCTGCGAGCTGTGTGCCAAGCAGTTCCAGAGTCCTTCCACACTCAAGATGCACATGCGGTGTCACACCGGAGAGAAGCCGTACCCCTGCAAGACCTGTGGACGGTGCTTTTCCGTGCAAGGAAACTTACAGAAACATGAGCGCATCCACCTGGGCGTGAAGGAGTTCATCTGTCAGTATTGCAACAAAGCGTTCACGCTGAATGAGACCCTCAAAATCCACGAGAGAATCCACACTGGCGAAAAGCGCTACCACTGTCAGTTCTGCTTTCAGAGTTTTTTGTATCTCTCCACAAAAAGGAATCATGAGCAGAGGCATATCTGGGAGCATAACGGGAAGGGCTATGCCTGTTTCCAGTGCCCCAAAATTTGCAAAACAGCTGCTGCCCTTGGGATGCACCAGAAGAAACACTTATTCAAAAGCCCAAATCAGCAGGAGAAAATGGAAGGTGATACGTGCCACGAAAACTCAAATCCGCTGGAGAATCCGCAGTTCATGGATTCAGAAGACAATGACCAAAAGGATAATGTACAAACCATTGTTGAAAATGTCCTTTGAATGGCGATACTGAGGGAAAAAAAATACCTTCAAACATATAAATTGGTGGGGTCTTTTTTTTTAAATTTTTTCTTAGTTAGCTGTTTTCCTTTTTTTTTTTTTTTTTTTAAAAAGGCTTTGTTTTGTTCACGTAATAGTCATGAAGGAGTGAAAAATGTAAAAAAAGAAAATCTCATTTGTGAAAATTCCAGAAAAAGGATCCTACTATCTTTGGGTTTTTAGCATTAACTTGTCGCAAAGTGCACACAAAAAATAGTTGACTCCGCCAATATCCCAAGTATCTTGTGAAAGTTTATGAAGTTCTTAGCTGTGGTATTGCTGCCAGTGGGAAAAAAAAAAAAAAAGAGTTTAACTTTAGACTAATTTAAAACTTTCTGGTAAGTGCTAATAGGAACTGGCTGCTGAACTGTCTTTAGTCACTGGAGAAAATAAGGGTCAGCCATCATGAAAATGTCATCTTCATAAGTCAAAGGTAAACGAGCTATGACAGTCATTCTTCCCATCCAGCTTCTGCACTGTTAAAAATTGTTTAAATTTAATGGATACATATGAAACAATAATATAGCTAAAAATATGTGTGAAGTGAGTAACCTAAGTAGGACATTCATACTACATTAGATCTTTCTGCAACACAAATCTTGTAAAATATCTAGATAAATCACTATAACTTTTAACAGTCCATGTCCCCTGTAGATAATTATAATGAGGAGCAATAGATCTGCAAATCATGAGGACTGATATAAAAATCAGTAGAAAGCATTCTGAATATAACTTAAGAGCATGTATATGCTTTTAGACGGAATGCTGCTCTCTTGAAATTGTGGCTAAGCTGTTACTAGAACTGGTCTATTCAAGTCATAGAAAACCTAGGTCATACCTTATCTATGGGGGAAAGCCTTCCCAGAATTAACTGTGATTACCTGCGCTGTGTGTTATTTTGCAATGGCCTCACCTCAGAAAATGAAGAAGGGCCAAATTCTTCTGAAACTCGTTGCAGTCTTCCATCCATCACAAGGCCATAAATCTGGAGGTCTGTTCCAGGCCGACTTAACCGATTTTCAAGGGTTCAGGTAAAACCTGGCACCTCCCATTCCACTGAAGGAGTATTTAGGGCAAGGCATGCATGCAGTAGTGAATTCCCAGGCACCTGAAAGTGACAGAAAGCCTAATCTCTACAACGATTAGCCTTTTTGGAGATTGTGTAGCCCATAAGTATATACTACAATAGTATAAAACAAAAGGATAACAGAAACACATGCCCCCTCCCCACCCTTTAAGGACTTGAGTGGGTAAGAGGAAGTGATGATTTGCCTTGCCTCAGACAGTAGCTTGTTTGGGGTGAGGATGGGGAGACAGAATGTGAAGTGATAAGGTTCCATCACTTACTTACATGACTCAGAAATATATCCACAAAGCCAGATGCCTTGTCTTCACGTTTGCAGACATCTAGCCCCCTTGCTAAAAACCCACTTTAGTTTTTTTAATGTTCTTTTATGCTGACCACACCATCCATATTGCCTTCAAAGTCTAACTGCCCTGTAGGATATTCTATCATCTGGACTAGGTTCCTGGGAAACTGGAACTCGGCGATCTTACTTTTTGAACTGCCGGAATAGGAGGGAGAGAGAAAACATTTTTACCCGTTGATCACCGGTATGAGCAGAATCTGGAAACCAGTTTAAGGGCGACCTGCAGCCATTCACGTTCATGGGATTTGATAGATGGAAACCCAAGGTTATCCAAGGTTGCAGGGTTACCATTATGAAGAAATAGCTCGAAGGACTCCAGTTTCTCTCTCCAAATGTTGTGATGTCTCCTTGAAGAAGACTTGATATGGATTTGGGTGGGCAAGGAAAGCATTTAAACACCCAGAAAAGGACATGATCAAAGCTGACCTTTTTATACTGTAGTACTTTGCTGTTAAGTAACCCCAATATTGTATCTGCATTTATCTTTTGTTCATCTACTTTGACATACATACAGTATTATGTAATAGAGGAAAAGGGGAAAATGCAAGTGAATTCAACTTTATTTTATACATTGTATATATGTATACCTGCACTATTCATTTGGGTTTTGTTAAAGAGATAGTCACAAAGGGCTTATGAAAATCATTTTTTAATTGATAATTAGGATATTGAATAAGGAATCCTTTGATCTAATAATTTGTTTTATCTCAATTAGGATTATGAATCAAGGAGAATTAACTGTGTATTTTAGTCATTTTGATTTGAAGTAACTCCAGATATAAAATTATTACATGTAGTGATGTCTCCCAGCCCTTACATGTGGATATTTTTTAAGTGAACTTGTATGCTGATAATTCTAGACCAAAGTAAATATGGCAGAATATTTATACATGAAAAAATAATTTTGCAAATATTTTCTATAATTGTATTATTCGTTTAAAATGTTGACAGCTTGTGTTAGTTTCAGGGAGGGGTGTATATTTTGATAAAAAATACTTGACTTTGTAATTCTGTATATTCTATACAATTTATAGCAGAGCCGTTTTAAGACAGTTCTTGTCACATTTTTTTTGTTAATTGTGAAAACTTTATTATGAGTGATGTTTCAGTATGCATTGAGTATATAACGACCAACTAGAATTAAAGTAAGTGTAAACAGTGAACATACTGTATGCTGTACAAGATATATTGTAATTTGCTGTTCTAGCATCTGTATTTTGGTTAGACGATACTATTAAATGCAGATGTTAAGGGTTGGAAAAGTCTAATTTTATTTTTAGAAATAATGAATATAAATTTGGTTTTGCTTGATTAAAATAGCTTGTTCCTATGTTAAGTCTCTTTTTAAATGTTTTAATGTTCATTCTTTTGTGCAGCCAACAAGTTATTTCATTTGTGGGAGTCACAGCATTGTTTCACTTATTATTCATTCAATACATTTCTGTCTCCTTACTTGTTTACTTTCCATGGTACCTACTTACATGCTTAGTACTCACATGGAATATGACATTTAAAAAAAGGGAGAATAAGAGAGAGTGAAGTCTTCTGGTAATTGAGTGCTTTGAATAGGCCTGATCTGATGATAAATCACGGAGTATTGGAAGTATTCTGCTGTACTCATCCACAGAAAACAAATTATACTTATGGATTACCAGGTATTTGACAGTGGTTTTTTCGTGGGCTATTTCATTGAGCCCTTCCTTGACAACCCCGCAAAGTAGATGTCGTTACCCACATTTTATAGTGACTGAGAAGATCCCAGAGCCAGGGTTATAACCCAAGGCTGCCTGATTCCAAAGCCCATGTTTTATTCCTTCTCAACATCGTAGAGAAAAATGCTTAATGTAAACTGAATAGAGGGAAGAGACATAAAGGAACGCAGCTTTAGGATGGTCATTGTTATAACAGCATCAAGGAGGCTGTGTTAGGCTCAACTTCCCCAGACGCACTGCTAATTTGCTTCCTAAGGTCTCAATACCTTGGGCATTTGGCTTTTCTTATATCTTGAAATATTGCCCATAAAGCCCGTTTTTAAGAGTTTGTATATTTTTTTAAAGAATGTGGAGTGAAATAATTTAATGTTATTAGCTAGTAATTTTTTATAAGCTAGTAATGTCTCACATAAAGAAAAAATCAGTTCCATCATCACAGACTGTCCTCCTAGCCTTAGCTATAATAGTAATCTGCAGATGCATGCAGTTAGTCACAGTGGGTAATGTGAAAGAGTGCTAGTGGCTCAAGCCGCACAATCCATCACCAAATGAATTGTAGAAAATAATTCAAATTTCCAGCCCTACTACTGATTGGTCAATAGCATCAATTTTGTATTTGAAGGGCAATCCAGAACTAATTCTCCAGAAATTTGATACTGCTATCTGCCACAGCTAACTTCATTTCTAGCAAAACAACAGATTTTATATTGCAAGAATTTGTAACAAGAAAGTAACTATATATTAAAGGGATAAAAACAAGCCACGCAAAGCAATCCTGTCTATACATATTTTTGTAAGTACTTTGGGTCTTTTCATTCCTATTGCTCCTCTTCTTTTCTCATTACCTACTGATTGATTTTATTCTACTCCAGCTCCATCAGTTCCTTGTTGCAGAGGCAATGATATTTCCATTTCGGTTTCCTCCGTATCTGAGAAGTCTTCACCTACCTAAATCCTGGTCATTATTAATCTCCCTTCTGGCGACAGCATCCCCCTTTGGCCCTCTCCCTCCCCAGTTGGCACCCCTTGATCCTGATTCTTCAAGCAAGTTGGTCAGTGAGAGCAAATAATTTGGCTTGGTGTGCAATTTTTAAAATGAAACACTCCAACTTTAAACAAGTAATAGAAGAACTAGGTATAACAGAAATGTGACTACATTTTTGTTTCATTCTTGACATCTAAGACCAATTTTTTTTTTTTTTTGGAATGTTAAATGCACCTTTTTTCAGTAATTTAAATTCTGCCTTACAATTCAATGTAATGTTTTTATGGGAAAAATTTCAAACATACAAAAAGGAAATAGTATGGTAAACCCCACTGTACCCATCATCCAATTTCAACAGTCAAGAATTCACAACGAATTTTGTTTTCTTTATATCCTCACCTACTTCCCTTCTCTAGTGTGTTATTTTGAAGCAGATCCCAAACATCTTACTATTTCATATGTAAATATTTCTGTATGCATCCCTTAAATAAGCATTTTCATACCATTATCACACCTTAAAAATTAAGTTTCTTAATATAAAATCCAGTTAAAAATTCTGATTGCCTTATTGTAATTTTTTTTATTTGAATCAGAATCCAAATGAGGTCCCACACTACAACTGGTTTGTATAGATAGCTATGTGTCTTTTAATCTATAGATCTATAGGTTTCTCCCCTCTATTTCTTTTTTCCCTTTGCAATTTTTTTTTTTTTTAATTAGGTTGTTTGTCCTGAAGAGTTTCACAGTCTGGGAAGCAGCAAGACATCTTCCTAGGTTGGATTATGTTCTTTCATCAGGAAGCACATACGTCTGGCTGAGATATTGGATGTACTTTATAAAGATATATCTGATAGGATTTGCAGGTACTCTAGGCCCCAGGTGGTGAGGAAAACAGAAGTCAAGGATGGGCTTGAGCATTTGGAAGGATGGAGTCACCAGCAGACAAGTAGATACGTGAATCAGAAGTTCGGAAGAGAGGACGGACTTCAGGTATGGATCTGAATGTCACGTTTCATTCAAAATACATTTGAGCCTAGGTGCTGGGAATACAGGAGTGGGCAAAACAAATGGTCTGCAGCTTATGATCTAGTGGGGATTGCAAAAGCTAAATAATTACAACTGTGATAAGTGATGTGAAGAACAGCCACATGGTGCTGTGAGGATACCTGATGGAGTGACTTAATGTAGTCTGGAAGTTCAAAAGAAATCATCCCTGAGTCAGAAGTAGCTTTTGAGTTGAAATCTGAAAGATGAATAAGTGAAAGAGGAGAGGGTTTCCAGGTAGAGGGAATAGCATGTACAAAAGTCTGCGTTTAGAGGGAACACAATGCATTGGAAGTCAGTGGTGGCCACAGCACAAGAGAGATGGATCTGAGATGGGACGGGAGGACAGGAACCATACCACGCAGGGCCTCCCAGCTCACGCTAAAGATTCGAGTCATACTAAGCGGTAGAAAGCCATTGCATTGTTTAAAGCAGATTGGAGCATGAAGAGCTATTTTAATCAGTTTTGTATTGTGAAGAAGTCACTGTGGCTAAAATACAGATAATGACTTGGAGGATAGTATTGCAGGTGGCTTGAATTACGTATTGGCAGTGAAGATGGAGAGAAGGAGGAGGATTTGAGAGCTATTGAGGAGATAAAATCAGTAGGACCTGATGTTGAATTGATATAGGAAGGGAAGGATAGAAAGGGTCAAGGGTAACCTTTTGGTTTCAGAACTGTTGAAACTGAGAATGTAAGATGTCCCCTATGGAGCTTGTATAGAAAAGGCAGAACCCTGGAAAACACTGATATTCGGAAGATGAGTGAAATAAACACCTATATAAGAGGCTCAGGCAGAGAGGGGCCAGAGAAGTAGGAGGGAATTGGGGGAGCGTGGCAGCTAGGAAGCCACAGATGGAGAACCTCTCAGAAGAGGATGATAATTATGTCAAGTGAAGATAAAGCCAAGTAAGGGAAGTCTGGAGTTCCCCTTTACTCTCAGCAACTAGGTCACTGGTGAGGTGTGCTGGTAAAGGTTAGGGATGCGGGAAACCTGACTTACAGTATTTGCCAATTTCTGTAGTGTAAATATTCCCACCATGGATGATCTTAAGCTCCCAAGGTGATGTTATTGAATGCGGATCTGAGAAGAGAAGCATCCGGTCAGCTCATGGGAGCTGGTTAGCGCCTGCTCTAGTGACTCAACCAGTGACCTTGGCACAAGTAATTTCAGTGTGTGGTGCAGGGGGTGCAGCTGCAGCAGTGGAGGTGGAGACAGTAAGTGAGGACTCTTGTTTCTAGAAGCTTAGCTATGATGGGGAGAAGAAAAACAGAGAAAGGTAGCTATAAGTGGACCCTATGGTTTGGAGACCTGGATCCCACCAAGGGGGATGGAACAAGGGAAGAGGAGGCAAGGGAGTTAGGGTATTGGCGAGAGATTGGCTGTAGCCAAGTTTATGGAGTCTGGTTTAATTTAAGGAGGTATAGACCTCGCTGCCTGATAGACTAACACAAATGGAGGGGTCAGAAATGAAGTCACGGTAAAGGCTAATGAATCTATAGTCAAAGCTCTTTTCACAACAGTTGGCATGTTTCTCCCTCACAACAGCACTGTGAGTGGCAGTAACCATTGTCTTCATGTGAAAGCTGTGGACATGGAGGCCGTTAAGGGGCTTGCCCGGGCTCAGAGAGACAAGACCAGTGCCTTTGGCTTTCAGGGCACTGTTTTCACTTCCATGTTGACTATGGTATTTTTTGGAACACTGGGGACTGAGACAGTCACAACTGTGCTTTCCTCAAAATGAGTATTTATTAGCTTGAGACTCTTATAACCTTCAGAGTACTAGGTCATTCATATTTTTGTTCAACATGTTCTTATATGGCAGCTAGAATTACCAGGTACTGTTCTAAGCATCTAATGAATAAGAACTCATTTAATGCTCATAGCCACCCTGTGAGGTGGATGCTATCATCATCTGCATCAATGTTTGATGTGGTTATCTTTTGCTGTACAGTGCCACAAACCTTTGTGGCTTAAAAACAACCATTTATTATTATTTCACACAGTTCTGTGATTTGACTGGGGTGGGCCTCTCATACAATTACAATCAGACAGCAGTGGGGCCAGAGTCGTCTAAAGGCTTGACCACCGTGGGCATCAAAGCAATCAGAGCCCAGCCCAGATTCAAGAGGGTGAAGGAATGGACACTTCTCAGTGGGAGAATGGCAGGCACATACAGGGAGGGGAGGAGTGGACGTCAGGCATCTTTAGAGGAAAGCTGCTACAAGGGATGATTCCCAATGAGAAAACCAAGGCACAGAGAAGTTAAATACCGTACTCAAGGTCATACAGCTGGTATGGGGGGAAACGGCATTAATCCCAGGCAGTTGGGTCCCAGAGCCTGCAGGGGAGGCAAGAGAAGAGCTCAGTAGCACAGCACAACCAACTCTCATAACAAACCCGTGGTGGCTAAGAGCACAGAAGCATTCATAGTAGAACCAGAGGGCTCCTGTGATTATATGTCAGGGAATTGGGAGAGCAAGAAATTCTAAAAATACTATGAGTGGAAAGAAATGATAAGGGTACAAATTGGTCAAATTTCAAGGACTATATAAACAAGGCTCTTTATGCTGGGATGAAAATGTGGTCTTGTGTGGCCCAAGGCAAAATGGAAGATGTCATATGTTTGCTTGTCTCTAATCAGGAAAGAGTGGAAATGCAAGTAAGTGTATAAGAGCGTGAGTGTGTGGGGGGGGGGGGGTGGAGGGGATTTTTCCTTATAAGTGATTAAAACCTGAAACTTTTAGTCAGATACTCACATGGTCAGAGGGAGTTTATGGCTGGGACCAGGGAGTTAGGCTCTGAGGCATGGGCGGCCTCAGGAAGGATCTCCAAGCTCCCTCAGTGCCCACTGCTGTATAATATCATTGCCCTGAAAGTCTGGGTCATTGCCTAGTTTACATATATCCTGGCACCTCTAATGGGAAGACAAGGAAATGACATCTTTACATCAGAAAGGTTGCTCACTTCATGTGAGCCACGGGGCATCACCAGAGAGAAACTGACTCACTTCCAAGTGGTCCGTTTCTGTCCCAAACTCTGACATTCCGAGAGAGTGTGTAGCTGAGGCCCTTCATTTCTCGCTTCTCGGTTTTACTGGGCCAAAAGGCCAGGTTCCACACATTGACGCGGACATGCCCAACTTCTGGGTAAATGTGGTGAGTGGGAAGAGGGACAGGCCATTTCCCAGGTCATTGCTGATGTTTCTCTTCCTAAAGACCAAAGGTCAAAATTCGAGGCCTCTATTTTTGTCATCTCTCATAATAATGGGACCAGCCTCCTATGCAATTGCTCATGCTGAATATGACAATACTCCAGCCACTGGGAATTCCTCACCCCTCGGTATTATTCTTACACGCAGGCAAAGCGCGACTCTGACCTTCGTCCAGATGTCCCCCACTTATTGTCCCTTCACAGAGCAATAAGCCTGCAAGGGCCATTAGGGATGTGCCCCCCCACCACCACCACTCTGCAGACCACACTCTGAGTACCCAGGACCAGAGAATTCCCTGCCCACTTCAGGGCCTGCTCAGTCCTCTTCCCTGCCCGTATCACTCCCCTAGGTCCCAGGGATGAGCAAGGGCAGCTGTTTGCAGGGGATGTGGAAAGGGTTTGTGGTATAGCGTCGAGGTCCATATCTGTGTGCAGGAGGCCTCCAGCAGCATGGAAAGCGCAGGCTTGGGGGTTGGAAGGGATGGGAGCAAGACCTGGGCCAGCACTACTCGTGCGGTCTCCTTCCAGCTGGAATTCCAAACTCAGACCTGGCCTCCCAGATGGTTATGAAGTTATGTTTGTCAAGGGAAGAAAATAGGGCATATTTAATTGAGAGCTTGTTAGTCTGATTTATAACCTTAAATATTTAGACACATGATATATAGGCCTCCCTCTATGTGCTTGCCCTCCACCCTGTGAATAGTGTGGGGGGCGTGGCGGGGGGCAGCTGTCACTACTACCTCAAATGCCTGGCTTTTTCATCACACTATGTCTGTGTACAGCTCCTGGCCAAACTGAAATGTCCCTCCTCACCCCACCACACCCCCATCCACAGACACATTTCCTCAGTATCTAGTTCAAAAGCCACTTCAAAAGCTTCTTCCTTGCAGAGTTGTATAAAACAGCCCCCCAGACCTCTGCTTGCCTTTGCCTCAGTCCCACCACCGCTCTGGGGGATAATCCATTTCAATTCCACCGCTACCATCAGACAGCTCCAGGCTGAGTTCAGAGCGGACTTATTTAGCTCTGTTTCTAGCATCAGCACGGTGCTCTCAAACATGAGTCATCTACTAAGAATGCCGATGCTTCATTCTAGGGTGACCAACCAGTTTGCATGGGACAGAGGGTTTTCCCAAAATGTGGGACTTTCAGTGCTAAACAGAGGCAGTCTTGGGAAAACTGGAATAATTGATCACCCCAATGGGGAGAAGCTCTTCAGAAAGGGGACGGGTCACAGCCGCAAGGACAAAAGGAGAATTAAGTGGCCAATTTAAGTTTGAAACAACTGATGGGACTGTTGACTTTCTACCACCCACTTCTGAATAGTGGGGAAACATCTAGGCCACACAGAAACCCAGCTGGGCTGTAGAAGTCTAGGCTGAGAGAATGGAGGATTACAACCCTGGGGCCCAAACTCCAGACTCAGAAAAATCCGTTAATTATTTCACAAAGACTTCCTCTATTCTCATTTCTCTGAAGTCCCTCCTGGGGAACCCAGCTCATCATCCACTTCCAGCTGCCCACACAAATCGTTTTATAAAGTTCACTCTAAGAATAAATGATGGCCCGTTTGAATCTTTCTGCCCACCCCGCTGCCACCACCTTTATCCCTGCCCTGGTCTATCCTGCTAAGTGTGGTGGGTAGCTGTGGGTTTTTCCTGCTGAGTCCTTTTCTATTTTTATGGTGAAAGCAGCTGAATTTCTTTTAGGGACCATCCCCTCACTCCCTTATTCTCAGCCCTCCTTTAGACCATGTGGATCATGTACGGGGTGGCTGGGTGGGTGGGAAACACATGACCTGGTTTCTAGTACACTGTATTTCTACATCTCAACAAAAGAACAAGGAAACTAAGTCAGGATCTTCTCAATTGCCGTAGAAGAGTTGGCTTTAAGAAAACCTGGATCCAATTCTTTTTTTTTTTTTTTTTTTTTAGGGCAGTATCACTGGCCCTCATATGTGGGACCCGAACCGGGGCCGCTGGCTTCCCAAACCAGCGCTTAACCACCGCGCCACTCAGCTGGCCCCTGGATCCAAGGGTTCAAGCAATATGATTCTCTCTCTCCCCATCTCTCCTTCCCCCCCTCCTCCCCCTCTCTCCCCACTCCTTCTATCTCTCCCTCTTCTCTCTTCTCTACTATCCTCTGTGTTGCCTTCAGCCTTGGGCTGGTTCTCTCTAATTGGTGGAAAAGATGTCCATGCTGAAAAGCATAAAGACACCCCCCCAAAAAAAATAAATCTTCAAATAGAGCAAAGAACTTCTAGTAATAACCTCCTCTAACCATCAGTCTGAATTCAAACCCAGGACATTCAACATCATTGGTGACACTCATAATCTCTACTAGTATAGATTATGCACCTCCTTCTAAGACACAGTAAAGAAAAGTAAGTCAAAATGACCACAAAACACACTGCATTCAGCTAAAATTAACTGAGCCAGGCACTCTGCCAGATGCTTTCATCTTTATTCCTCAGCAGAACCTGGAAAGAAGGTATTGTCACCATTTAATAGACGCAGCAAAGCCCATGTCCAAGGACTTCGCCACTCCGAGCGATGAGAATCCATGCAGGAAATGAGAACCTAGTTACTGGCAGTTCCTCAGCCTCAGGTTATCAACTTGCTGGTGCTCAGACTACATCCCTTTCCGTTTCATTTCTCCCCTCACTGGTGCCGCTCAAGGAACGCTGGGCCTCCACTTCTCAGCACCTTTATCTGATCATTCAGTGACTGTTACAGGTAAAAGCAAGCACACTCGAATAGGTGACCCCAGCAATGTGGACATTTATGAAGATCTTTCTACTCCAATTTCCAGAAACTCTCAGGGTTAAAAGAAATAGCTTCTCTGTAATTAATAAGGGCAGGAAGCAGGCAATAATGCATGTGTATGTGCTTAAAATATAGATAGTAAAGAGCTAATACATGTACACGGTAAAAAAAAAAATTGGTTTTCTCAAATAGTACAAAAGGGTACACAAAGAAAAATAAGTTTTGCTGTCATTTTGTCCCCAGGCTTCTCCCTACAGGCATGCACTGTTGCAGATCTTGGGTGTCCCTCCAGATATCCTGTGCCTATCCAAGAGTGTAGTATCTATGAACTTATATATTTTTATTTCCTTTTTCTGTTTTTTACATGTACACATAGCATTCAACACTTTATTGAGTTTATTGAATAATAAGTTTATTCAATGAGTTTTTTGAAGCTTCCATGGTGTGTCATATGGATCTGTCTTATTCTTTTTTTTTTTTTTAATTTTATTGGGGAATTGGGGGAGGGGAACAGCGTTGGGGAATCGGGGAAGGGGAACAGACAAGTTGCTGTCTTTTTGTTCTTCAGTCTAGTTGCAGAGGACGTTGCTTCACTGGCCCATGTTGGTATCGTCATTGTGCTCTTCCCGGATGAGGCAGATGGGTCACCGGCCTCTGGATGTCACTCACCGCGGCTATTGGCCGCTCACGCTGGCTGCTGGCCACTCACTGTAGCCTATGGCAGCCCACTGCAGCAGGGGCTGCAGCCTACACAGTCACCGGGGCTCGCACAGCCCAGCTCCAGGTGGAGCTGTTGTTAGCTGTGGAGGGCAGTGTCACTGGCCTTCATACGTGGGATCCGAACCGGGGCCGCTGGCATCCCAAAACCAGCTCTTAACCAATGCGCCACTCAGCCAGCCCCTGTCTTATTCTTTTAATGCCTGCATAATAGTACTCCATTGTATGAATTTCTTTCCAGTGTCCTACTGAGAGATATTTAAGTTGTTTTCAGTCTTATCTTTATTTGTGCATTTTAGACAAGTTTTTATAACAAAGATGGAAATAAACAGAAAAAGGTTTTGCTTAACTCTCATTTATCCAGAAAATCCAATTAATAGAGGCCACACTCTCTTCTGAGGGTTCCTCATAGTTTGTATCAACATAATTCAAACTCTGAGCTCGCAAGCAAAAGTTTTCAAAGTCATTTTGCTTTGCATTAAATGCAAACTAGACAGAAGTGCATCTGCCTTAGGAGTCATCTGCCATTAACACAAAATGGAATGTGAGAAGGAAACAAGAATATACACATAAGACAGAACCTAAGGGAGATGGATGAAAATTGGAGTCCAGAAGCAGAAACCTTCTTTCTCTCCACATCACCTCTTCTCTGTGTCCCCTTCACATCACCTTTATTCAGTTCTCTTTGCGCTGACCAGCCTTCTCTGCAATGGAAGATGCTGGCCAGCCCTATAGGACCTCACAAGAAAAGTGTCCATCAAGAGACTGAGTGTCGTTGCTATGTCCTAATTGCCAATTTCTGGAAAAAGAATCTGTTTCCCACCTTCCCTTACCCCCCACTGAATAGACTGGATCCCCTTTATCAGTTTACTCTTGATCCAATTAGCTCTGGTTAAAGGGACAAGGCCTGTTAGATCACTGCAGAGGCCCGAACCCAAGGGCAAACCCCGAAAATCAGAAAGGGGAGTGTGCTGGCAGAAGCCCTCAAGCGCCACCATGTGGTCCCCTTGGGACAAGAGCTGCTTAATAACTGCATCTGATCCTTGAGAACTGTCATGAGGTCTTCAGCTTGGCTCTCTGGCTTTCTAGCCCAGAGTCTCCTGTTAGAGATGGACCCGGACAGTCATGGAAAGACCCACCTGGCTGACAGGTGGGCCTGGGCCTTGTCCAGCAGCAGCAGGTCATTTGTGTTTGTGGGGGAGAGGATACGTGGCAATGGGAAGTGTGTGATTTAGTTTGGCATTTCCAAAGTCTGCCTCATCCCCTGACCCACACACATAAAAAAGTAAACTTATTTTGACAGTGTGTTCATTGCATTTTGTCAAATTGCAAACATGTTATTCTTAAGAACGCTCATAAACTTGAGTATGTGAAACTTGTTTTTGAATATGTTCTTTTTGAGGAAAACATTTTTTGAAAAAAGAAAACATGTTTACATCTGAAAATGAGTAATGTAAATAAGCTGCCTGCATCTGAGAGAAAGCTGATGGAGATGGGGATAGGACCTGTGTTTAAACTCCTGACTGCTGTAACCTCCAAAGCCCTAGTAAATGTTGTAGCATGACAGCCCAGCCTGCCCTACCCTCACTGAACATCAATCTATCTTGTGGCGTCTCTACGAACGATGAACTGGACCCACAGGCCTGGAGGGGACTCCAAACTTTGTGAGGACCAGACAGCTAAATCTTGCCAGTAGGGGTCACTGACGCTCCAGCTGGGACTCAGCAGCAGCTGAGAGCGTCTCAGTAAGGTTGCGTCTACCCCTCCGTTAATTTGCTGCCTGCCTAGCTTATGGAAGGAAAGAAATGTCAATGTTGCACAAACCAAGTATGTGCATACTATCAGCATTTTTTCTCAGCAATTTTTCTGTTCCAAACCTGAGGGTTTTCAGGTTAACAGTAAGTTAATACTCAGAATAAGACAAGCAATAACTTGAGACACAAATGTTACAACTTAGTGAGAGGGGTGAAAATAGAAGGTGCCTGTAAAATGCCTATAAAGAATGAGAAACATCTATGAGCCATCTAGTAGCTTGCACGGAATGGACCAACTTGCCAGCATTCTCTAGTGGCCACCAATACAGCAAAACGATGCCACCAAGGGCCATCTACTCGTTAAGGGTGAAGGGGAAGAAACTGCATTTGTAGCATGAGGGAGGGAGTGCTAGGGCATCTAAAAACCTGGATTGCCATAGGGCAGCACCCACATTTTATAGTGACCAGGGCTAAGAGGACGCCACCCTCAGAGGCCAGGTGAGAATACCAACTTCATGAGCCATTAGGATATGCGACCTGTTCCTTATCCACGTGCCTTGTAACTGTACCTTACAGTCACAGGACAACACATATGTGGTGTCCTATGGAACCAGAAAGAGATACAGAGGCAGCAGGAATTCCCATGTGAAGGGAAGGAAGCTGTCCATTTACCTGGGAAGAGCTCTGAAGAAGAAGCGTGTGACCGAGGCCTAAGCCAATCAAAATATTACATTTCCACAATCACAGTAATTGGCTCAGCAATGTGCATGTGACTCACTCAGAGCCAATAAGACTTATTGACTCCTAGGAATGCTGTGTTTCTCTCCTGACTGGAGTTGGAGCTGAGAAGATACAGAGTTTGGAGATACTGCCTCCTTCTTGTCAGCATGAGGGAACACTTGGAGCTGAGTGGGGCCACCTTCGAACTCCTGAGGTTATGACTAACACAATGGAAGAACCTCAAGATAGGAGGAAATTGAGTCCTGATGACATTGTTTGAGCCCTGAATCCTGTCATACCTTAAGTTAATTCTACACTTGGGTTTTCAGTGAGCCAATGAACCGCCCCGCCCCCCCCCCATGTGCCAATTAGAACTGCATTCTTGGAGTGGGACAGATGAAGTTTTCTCCAAGCCAGTTCTGCCTTCTGATACCTTTAGGATTCCTAGTATTGAGGTTGATCTGAGATAAGCACAGGCTCAGAAGGTCACCCAAACTTATTCTCTTACAGCCGGACCATTCTGAACCTTTGGGACCATTCCTGAACCCTAAGGAGGAGCCAACAAGTTCAAGGCATGACTCTGAAGATTAACATGGGGACACCAGCACTCCTATTACATATCATCACACATTTAGAAACATCTCACTGAAAGTGAAGTTGGAATTTCAACTTCAGATTTAGAAGAGCTTTTAGTAGGAGAGGGATGATAAATTATTTGGGCCATTCCCATGATTACCAATTTAAAATGTATAAAGTATCATTGATTTTCTCTTTATCCAAAGTTTGGCCTTTATCCTTTTCTTTTAGCGATAAAAAAATACCTAGGGTCGCTTTTACTTTTGTTCCTTTTTGCTTTTTTTAAATCAAAGTAAAACATTGCCACAGTAATGTGCACAAATCTTAAGTGCCTGTTTGATGGGTTTAACATATGTAGAACAAGTGACTTGTCCTCTCTAGGTCTGTGTCCTCATCTGTCAAGTGACCGTTAGTGAGGCAGCCTTTCTTAAGTCTTTTCTCAGACTCTCTTCCAAGCCAGTGTCACCTATTTTGCATGTTTCAATGCAATAACACCTATCTCAGAATTGCAATTACCCCACACCTGGTGCAATGGCTCTGCATGGTTGACCCTGGGTAAATCTTTATTAAGCTGAACTGTTACCAACACTACCTACAGAAGAGCCCAGCTTTGGGAGCAGGAGGCTGTTGGCCAGAGTCCACAGCCCATGACCCACAGCATTGCCACAGTCATCACAGTGCACACAGCACCGGGCTGAGGGCAGCCGGGGGTCCCCATCACCACCACACGGGTAAATGCTCACGTGGAGAGGGTCTAATAGATATTTGCTGGATGGATGGATGGATGGATGGATGGATGGATGGATGGATGGATGGATGGATTGATAGGTGGATGGATGGATGGATCTCAGTACCAAATCCTTCAGGAAGAGAAAAAGAACTAAACAAAGAAGGAGCTAATTCTGAGATAAACAGGCTGTTGTCTTGACAGGAAAAAGGGATACCCTGGTCATCTGTCCTGATGCTTATTGTTCAAATCAATTTCCAGTTCCCCTGTCGTGTAACTGCACAATCAAATTCCTCGGAAATCTTTTGGAGTCCAGCATCTTGCTTTAAGCCATAATGAAATTAGATTGTTTATGAATTGTTTGCTGAAGGGTTTGCTTTATGCCTGATAGTGTTAGGTCAGCTGGGGGAAATGTATGTATATCAGCTAAAATGCTTTAGACTTCAATCCACAGAAAAACCAACTTAAGATGTTCCAAAGTAGGCAATTCTGAAGCTCAGAATGGTAGTATCAACAAGGACTCAGAGCTTTATTCATATCTCTCAATTCTGTCTGTAACATCTACCCTCACAGTCAGAAGATGGCCCAAACCAGTCCAAGCATCAGGCCCTCACACAAGTCCAAGAACAAGAAGAAGAAAGGGCTGCATGGTAGGACTGTCTCCCTTCCTGAAGGCCCTCAGCAGTCTACAATGTAAACCAGTCCTTGTTAAAGAGGAAAGAGATGGCCACAATAAGACTTATCACCTGGGATTGGGCTCATGGTCACCAAGTAACTATAAAATTGAGGATCTTTAAGCAGGTAAGGACAAGACATGAATTATGAGTGAGCAGCCAACATGTTTGCCAGAACGTAGCCACGTTGGCAGTCCCTGGCAGTCATCCAGGCTGATTCCAATTCAAATAAATAAATTATTTTTTAACTTTAAATCATCCATTGCCACAGTAAAATTGGATGACAGCCATTGACCAGGCAACGAAGGGCTCTGTGCAAATAGCGCTGGTGGCTTTTGGAGGCCCGTGGTGACAATGAGGGCCTTCTTGCTCTGTTTACCACAGATTCTCTCCAGCAAATGCAGACTCGATAAGTGTGCTCGGCCTCTTCCTGGGTAAAGGTCAAGGCTCCCAGAGAAAGCAGCTCATTGTGTGGCCTTACAGAACAGTCATCATTTGTTCCTTTGCAGTGAAACTCAGCAGTCTGGGAACAGAACTGAAAACCCTTTAACTTCCCTTGCTAGCTCCACCTCAAGAGCACACCCTCGTGAGCCTGGATAAATGGCTTTGTGAGGGAGGCATGTGAGGATTGGCAATGACCCTGGGAGGTCAAGAGGTTGAGGGCAAGGGGTGATTTCCCAGGAAGTACCAAAAATGTCACCTAAGAGGCTCATGTACTAACAATTTGCCCTTTATTTCCACCCTTCCTTGACAGTTATGGAGGCAGAACGAAGGTTATCCTAGATG
Organism: Aselliscus stoliczkanus; assembly: GCA_033961575.1. Taxonomy (NCBI): domain Eukaryota; kingdom Metazoa; phylum Chordata; class Mammalia; order Chiroptera; family Hipposideridae; genus Aselliscus; species Aselliscus stoliczkanus. Next base: position 107,144,587 of record CM066735.1, read on the forward strand.
CAGGTAGTGTGAGTGTGTGTGTGTGTGTGTGTGTGTGTGTGTGTGTGTGTGTTAAAGAGAGAGATCAGGATTTGTGTATGTGTATGAGTGTGAGAGAAATGGCCAGGACCAGAGAGCGAGTTGTGCCTGTTGTAATTAACCCACCCCCAGGGATCACTCTGGATCCACGGTGTGCCACTCTTCCCTCCCTCCCAGGGTTACGAGGAGCCCGTGGGACCAAATGGGTGAAAGAACAGGTGTATGCTGTATCATTATCATTGTCATGTGCTCCCTTGGCCTCTTTTCTACCTTTATCCATGTTCTGTTTCTACTCACATCCTCTCTCCTTGTCTCTGCATGTGGCTGCGGTAGTTAGGAGCCCACTTCCCCAAGAACAGAACATGTGATCACCAGAGGCGCCCACAATAATTTTAGCGGCACACAGACAAACATTTTATAACTTAATAGATTGTGCATTTATTATACTTTTATCACACACACACACACACACACACACACATGCACACACACACACACACATAAAAAAATGTGATGAGAATTACAATGTGTAAGATGGCCATAAGAATTCCACTGGTTCTTGAGCTCTTCCTCCAGAAGAATGTTGACCTCCCCCTTACAGCGGGGAGGAAAACAAGACCCAGAGAGAGGGAAGTTGAATGGCATCTTGGACCATAAAAGCAGTGCCTTCAGTACTTAAAAATCATGTCTCTGGGCTCCTAATCCATTGCTTATCTCTACACACCATGTATCTGTCTCATCTGAAACACTTTCTATTTTTACATTAACAAAAGTCTTATAAATTATTCAATGGAAATAGCTTCTTTCTAGAGGACAATATAGGGAGCTGGTAAGTTCTGGTTTCTAATTCCACTTTCATCTAAGTCTTTTAACAAATCTCTAAATATTTTTTTCTTTTTATTCCCTCATCCAGGAAATTATAGGACATTACTGACATTTCACTGGGTTTTTAAAGAATTTAAAAGGTAATAATTATCTATAGCCTGGTTTCAAAGCAAGTTTAATTGAAATGAAATTTCAGTACCCCAGATAAAAAGCTACATCATATACAAGATTACATCGTTCATGTTTTGTACCAATCTTTTTTGTGAATTTCTGTTTTTCTCATTGCAGACTTAGTGTAACTGAGACATCTAGTGTCCAGGACTAAGAAAAACAAATTTCCACAGATTCTGTGTTTAAAGAATTTGCTAAATCTGTTTATGATACTTGTGAATAAAACTATGAATTCTGCCCACCTCTACACCCCCAATCTTGGAAAACCCACAGTGCTTCCTGGGCTTACTCCTTTCACAGGTGAAAAATATTTTGATATTACAGAAGTTCATGAAATGTTTCCCACATTTAGTGTTTTTGTTATAACAGTGTTGTCATTCACTTGGATAAAATCCATCCCCTCAGTCCCACCCCACCCTCCTCTAAGTTTTTAAAGCAATTGTCTCCACAGAAAATACATCTCTTCTTCAATGGCATTTGAGTCTAGGATCATACCTTGTTTTCTAGATTATCATCACCAAGAATGTCCTCAAGATGAATGTACATATAAACTCAAGGTATTTAAATTATTTTCTATATATCATAAAATGTATATTATATATATTAAAATATTTTATAAACTATAAAATTATAAAATAATTTTATAATATGTTATATAAAACACACATACATAAATAATATGTATTCATTTCTATCACATAATGAATAATTTCATATCATAGCTTTTTAAAGTGAATTATATCATTTTTGTTTGTTTTTTAACTGAGCCATCCTGCCATCTGTTGGCAGTTCAGCTCGGGCTGGGCATCGAACTGCTTTTGCTCAGAGCTCAGCTTGCACTCTTGAGCGAGCTCTTAACCAACTGAGCCTCTCGGCCAGCCCCATATGTCTTAAATATAATACCAAAAACAAAAACAACAAAAGAAAAAAGTACATAAATTGGACATCAACAAAATGAAAAACATTAGTGTTTCAAGGGCCATCATCAAGAAAATGGAAAGAAAACCCTTAGAATGGTGGAAAATATTTGAAAATAATATATTTGATAAAGGATTTTTTTTTTTTTTAAGATTTTATTGGGGAATTTGGAGAGAGGAACAGACAAGTTGCTGTCCTTTTTGTTCTTCAGTCTAGTTGTGGAGGACGTCACTCCACTGGCCCATATTGGTATTATCCTTGTGCTCTTCCTGCATGAGGCAGTCACTTGCTGGCCATTGCATGGCTGCTCATGGCAGCTCACGGCAGCTTCTGGCCAGCCCCACTGCAGCCTACGCCTTTGCCAGCAACTCACAGGAGCCCAGCTCCAGGTCAAGCTGTTGTTCACCATCTTAGCTGTAGAGGGCTCAGAGTCACTGGCCCGCATGTGGGATCTGACCCGGGGCCCTGCTGCTCAGAGCTGGTGTCCCAAGCCAATGCTTAACTAAAAAGTCACTTGGCCGGCCCCTAATAAAGGACTTTTATCTAGACTATGTAAAGTACAATTACAACTCAATACTAAAGACAAATGCAGTCACCCAATTTAAAAATGGACAAAGGATGTAAAGAGAGATTTTTTTCCAAAGAAAATATACAAATGGCTAATACGTACATAAAAGATGCTCAATGCCACTAATCATCAGGGAAATGCAAATCAAAATCACAAGGAGATACCACTTCACATCTAGTAGAGTGGCTATAATAAAAAAGACAGATAATAACAAGTGTTGGTGAGGATGTAGAGAAAATGGAACCCCTGAGCCCTGCTGGTGGGAATGGTGAAAAGTCTGGCAGTCGCTCAAAGGTTAAACATAAGAGTTACCATGTAACCCAACTACATAGCCCACTCCTAGCTACATATCCAAAAGAAATGAAAGTATATATCTACACAGACTTCTATACAAGCGTTCATAAGAGCATTATTTATGATAGTTAAAAAGCATAAACAATCCAAATGCTCATCAACCGATAAAAGGATAAAGAATATGTGGCCTATCCACATTGTGGAATATTATTCGGCCATAAGAAGGAATGAAGTACAAATACATGCTATCACATGAAAGAACTTTGAAAACACTATGCTCAGTAAAAGAAACCAAATAACAAAAGACCATGTCGTGCATGATTCCATTTATATAAAATGCCCAGAGTAGGCCAATCTATAAAGATAGAAAGTAGATTAGTGATGCCTAGGGCTGGTTGGAGGGAAATGGAGAATGACTCCAAATGGGTATTCAGTTTCATTTTGAGGTGAAGAAAATATTATAAAATTGATTGTGGTTATAGTTATTGAATTCTGTGAATAAACTAAAAACCATTAAATTATACACATTAAATGAATGAATTGTATGGTGTATGAATCATATCTCAATAAAGCTGTTATTAAAAAGTGAATTATAAGTAGTGACATATTTTAAATAATCAGCAAAATGATTTTTAAAATGCACTGTAACCCATGCCCTGAACACGTCCATAACCTTCATTTCTATGCATCTTGCAAAAGTTAACGCAATCTCCTTGGATGTCTCTACAATGAAATTTGTGAAGATCTCTGCTGAAGTGAATCCTAAGCTAAGGAGCTTCCAGATGAAAATAGATCTCATTCATTCTAAAAATAAGAAACCAAGTTCTCCACTTGGGGGAGGACCTCAGAAATAAATCAACCAATCAAATTAAGTGGAAAAAGCACTTGGGGAAGGAGGTTAAATATAAATCAATCTGTAGCCTTGACCAAGCTATGTTAATTTCTCTGAGCCCAGTTGCTGCCACTGTTAATAAGAATAATAACCCTGCACACAGATTTCACACCAGGTGGCCATAGGGCTGTTATAAACAGCAGAGGATTGTCTGCCAATAATGGTGACCTACTGTCCCAGTTTACCAAGTTTCCCACAGTTTTAAAACTGAAATAGTCCAGGGCTGCCTGAGTGGCGCATTGGTTAGGAGCTAGCTTGGGACGCCAGCTCTGAGCAGCGGGGCACCAGTTCGGATCCCACAGATGAGGGCCAGTGATGCTGCGCCCTCTACAGCTAAGGTGGTGAACAATAGCTCCACCTGGTTGCCTCTATAGCTAAGATGGCTGGCAATGGTGTGGGCTGCAGCCCCTGCTTCAGTGGGCTGCCATAGGCTAGAGTGAGTAGCCTGCAGTCAGCGTGAGAAGCTGGCAGCCAGTGTGAGCTGCCAAGAGCTGCCGTGAGCGGCTGTCCAGAGGCCTGCGAGGGACTGCCTCACCCAGGAAGAGTGCAATGACAATACCAACATGGGCCAGTGAAGCGACATCCTCCACAACTGGACTGAAAAACAAAAGGACAGCAACTTGTCTGTTCCCCTTCCCCGATTCCCCAATAAAATCTTAAAAAAAAAAAAGAAAAAAACAGAATGAGTTTTTAATGTGCAAGCTAGATGTAGGTGCACGGAAAGATATACATACATTAACATGTGTCTGAATCAATATTCAGTTCATTTAAGTTTAAGTTTGAAAATATAAGCTTGAAGTCAACTTGTAAATATGGTTATTTTTATTCATAAGTATATATGTTCAAAGTATATGTAAAAGTAAATCATGTATAAAAATAAGAATAATCATTTTCTGTCATCCTTGAACTGATGTTCCGTTAACCTGCAAATTTTAAAGATTATATTCCCTAAACAAATAACTCTTTTTATGAATTGACTTAACTCAATTCTCTAAACATTTTAACCGACATTTACAAATTTAATATCAGGTCCCCTCAAGTAATTCAGTTGCCTCACAGAATCAAGTTACAAACAAAATCTTATTGAATTCATCAAAAATTAATAAATATATTAAATAAAAATTATAGATGTGCTAAATCGAATTCATTTAAACTTTCAAACTCTATTTACAGATTTAATTATATTAATATGTTCTAAAGTCTCTTAATTTTTCAACAGCAAAAATAACAAACACTCACAGATTAAACCGATAATTACAAAACTTGCAGTGAATTCCACTTTTTTTTTTTTTTTTAGAGGACAGTGTTACTGGCCCTCGAATCGGGGCCGCTGGCGTTCCAAGCCAGCTCTTAACCACCGCGCCACTCGGCCGGCCCGAACTCTACTATTTCATAGTATCAGTCAATTTCCTTTATTGATCCCAAACTTTTTCCTCTATATTCCCATGGCTTCAAGGGCAGTTATCCAACCCAGGTACAGAGCTGTATTCTCAGATCCATTGGAACATGAACCCAGGACCCAGGGTGCCCTTCACTGAGATGAGAACCCAGCGCATATTAATATGCTGTCTCATTTTAGAGTATGAGACTCTCCAAGTCCATGTTTCCCCATTCCCAATTTCTGCCTTAACATCTTCTATAACTTAATTTTCTGATTTGAGCTAGAGATTCTGAATCCTATATGTACTCAGCAGACCTGTTCCCCTACTGATTTACATTGAAGAGCTTTCCCCCTTCTTTATACCTGCATTAAGTTCAAGTGTTCAAGTATTCTGAAATTCCGTGATGGTACCCTGTTAAGCATTTAAAGCACTTTGCAAATACAAAGAAACAAGCTATAAATGTTACTGCCATTATTATTTGGCCAACATTTATTAGCTCCTTCATATCAATTCTCAATGAACACTTTTAGAATAGGATGTACAGGATGAATCAAAATTCTAATAGTTGTATTTTGGGAAATGGTGAGATGATTCTAATAGTTCATCTGGAGGAGAATGCAAATGAGAATGGTTAGAAAAGTTATAAAGGGAATAGCAATGAGGAAGACTTAGATATTAAAAGTTAGTAAATAGTTATTGTGGTGAAAAATAGATGGTGTTGGCACAATAATTGACAGGCAGCTTAAGGGAATGGAAAAGAAAAGCATAAAATTGATATTCATATATGAGATTATGTCATTTATAATAAAGGAAGAAACACAAACCAATGAAAAAGCAAATGATCTTTTAAACAAATGGTGTTGAGATTATTGCCTGTTTGAAGAAAATAAGTGAATCTTGATGCAAACAATACACTAAAGTAAATTTCAAATGAATTAAAGAGTGCAATGGATGGGCCAGCCAAGTGGCTCAGTTGGTTAAGAGCTTGCTCAAGAGTGCGAGCTGAACTCGGAGCAAAAGCAGTTCGATGTCCAGACCGAGCTGAGCTGCTGCTGAGCTGCCAACAGGTGGCAGGATGGCTCAGCTAAAAAAAATAAAAAAATAAAAACAATGATAAAGAGTGCAATGGAAAAAATAAAATCAGAAATATAAAATAAAAACTAAGTGTACATATATCTGATCTCTGAAAAGAAAAGATAATCTGAGCACAGAAATAATGATAGAAATTATCATTTCTTACTTACAAAAATTGATGATTTTTATGTGAGGAAAACAAGGTGAGAGAGATAAAGCAAGAGAAGAGAAAGAGGGAGAGACTAGATGAAAATGTCAGCACATCACTTATACATACAAATGGTTCATATCTGTTGTAGGTAAATATTTCCTAGAAATCAATGAGAAGAAAGCATTCTTCCCCCTTTCACCTCCCCAAATAAAAGGATGATAAAAACTGTCCACTGCTGATTTGGAGCCAGGAACCATGAAAGGAAAGAAAAGATAAAATAGCAGATGCCACACGTCTTTAAAAAAGAGTATGGAGGGGGGTTGTCACTTTGAGGGATAAAATGTATAACTATTGCACTGTGTTGTACACCTGAAACTAATTAAAAAAAAAAAGTATGGAAATCTGTCCAGAATTGGAGACACACACACGAATAATTCCACTTTATAACATTAACATGATAAAACCTCTGACAAGCGACAATGGGAAGCCAACATCATTTGAGTCAATAAGCATTTCTCCTAACATGAACAAATAGGCCAAGGTGTGCATGTGTTTGACATATAATGTTTTAAAATATATGTGTCTTTAAAGCATAATTAGTAACATCTTTGGCCAGGATTCTGTTAACTATTATTTTCATGCTTTTCCAGAGTAATAACAGACGTTTGCAATAATGACTCAGGAACTGCGTGTTTTTGAAGTTTCTTTTCAATAATCTTTTATCAATGAAAGTTTTGCCATACTGTCACTATAAATATCACAGATATCACAAATTTTTGAGTCTTCAAGTGACTCCTGCAAGGCACATAAGGTAATTCTATTAATTGTTTCATTGCCTGACCACTTTTTTTTTTTTTTGAGGGCAGTGTCACTGGCCCTCATATGTGGGACTGAACCGGGGCCGCTGGCTTCCCAAGCCAGCGCTTAACCACCGCGCCACTCGGCCGGCCCTGCCTGACCACTTTTGTGTAAAAAAATTTTACTACAATTTGATATAGAGGATTACTTTATCTGAAATGCAGAGAATGGGCTTAAACGAAGACTACTATTTAATAGAGAAAGGGTAATGAAACTGAGGAAATGAAGCCAAATTTTTTAAAAATGTGAAAAGTTTCTAAATGCCAGAGAAGATCCTCAATGAGCAAAAGTTAGGAGGGATTGCAACATGTTTATTTGTACAGAGATTTGTGATTGTGCAAAAAGCTGGATTTTCTGTTTTATCCAACAGGTGGCACTACGCTAGCACCCTGCCTGGTGAAAGCTAGCTGGGGAAAGAAGGCTGCCTGGAGCCACGGAGACCACTTCCTGTAGCAGCAATCATGGGATCCATTTTTTGTCTGTTTGACTGTGGCCTTCAAGAACCTCACTCTGTCACAAAACATGACCACACAGGACCACACACAGAAAGGCACTTCATAAAGTATACTTGTTGAGGCTGATTCAAATCATTCTTCCTAGAGGTAAATTCATTTATTCATTCATTCATTAATTAACTTCATCAGTAAATATTTATTGAGCCCCTACCCCATGTTGGGCCCATGCTTGGTGCTGAAGATATATAATAGTGGAGAAAATACACGGACACTGTTTTCATGGACCTTATGCTTTACTGGAGGAAAGAGAGATTACTGAAATGTCCACATTAATAAAATAATCACAAAGTGTGGTAAGTGATTCAATAGAAAAGTAAAAGCCATACAACAAACAGTACAGACATCAGGACAAAGTGATTCAAGGTAGAAATCTTTTATAAATATGAACTAAATTCTGTGCAGAATGAGATAGGAATTGTCTGAAATGTTGAAACCTACCTGGTGCATATCTATTACATTATTAGGAGTATCTGTGGTACTCTTTAAAATCACTCCCCAACCCCACTATGGTAACCAATACACACAATAACCAAGAGACACAGAAGAAGTGCCCATTCACCTCCCACCAAACCTTACACTTCGGTCAAAGTCTAGGAGGGTTCCCCAATTTCTCTCCTAAATGGCTTTTCTTCCTCTAGCCTCTTACCCTCAAAAGGCAGTAATTCCATCAGAAGCTGCACGTCACCCATGACTGAAATTTCCCAAATATGGTTTCCTTCATATCAATTTCCTTCTCTTGAAACAGTCAGAAGCTCTTACTATCTCAGAGTTGACATTCTAGTTTCTCACCCTGTCACTTAAGGATATCCATGACATGCTCTAACTTCCCTTCAGTCCTGCCTCCCATCGGCCCCTGTACAAGTCCTGGAGGCAAAAGAAGTATACCTACCAATCCTGGAATAAATATTGCCTGCTTCCCTTCCCTGCCTCTGTTCCATGCCTTTGCTCCATGCCATTCCAAGCATCTGAAATGGCTTTCTCTCTTAACGATGCCTTCCTTAAAACAAAATCGCCAAACCTTGATAATAGAAATAATGGCTTATTTTAAACATACTTGCTTGGCAAAATAAAAAGTTGATAACTCAGTGTTAGTCATCCCATTAAAAATATTGTGTTACACTGAGCTTTTGTTGCAGAGCTGGGGAAGTACAGCCTTACAAAGACATTTCCCTTCGCAGGCCCAGGCCTAACTCCATTTGGAGAGAAAATGAGTCCATCCATACCTGGGAGGACTGTCCTGGTTCCGAGGCCCCCTGAGAGTCCTTTGCCAACCTGGAGGATGGCAAAGAGCCCTTGTTTCTGTTTGTTAAGATTTGCCCTCAGAATTCTGGTTTCCTGTTTGAGGACCTACATTTTCTTACTGCCATTCACTGGACAGACGCGGTCTACCCACAGGGCTGTAGTCTTGGCCTTGCAGATCTCTATGGAACAACCACTTTAGAACAGGCCAGGTGGTGGGGGAAATGATCAGTTTGCATACTAGTGACAATATAGTTTTGAAATACCCAGAAAAGCTGCTTTCTTTTATATTTATTTATACTGACCTTTCCCCTGTATTTGCAGAGGATTCCATTTGCCTCAGGGAGGTTTAGGGTTGTTACAGAAGAAATACAAAGAAAAAGAAAAAGAGAGAGAGAAAAAAAGTTAAGTATCAACCTCCAAATAAGATTTTAGGATTTTTCAGCCAAATGATCTTAAAAATCTAGGTTTTGTAAGAGAGAGGAAAGATGTTTTAGATTCCTTTAGTTCTCTTGTTGACCTATCAAAAACTAACTTGATTACATAGGTAAGCCCTGGGGTAGACAGGAAGACAAAGAGGAATGGCCACCCTATCCATCCTAGTGGACTATATTGGGGGGAAAAAGAGAGAAGTGGGGGTGCTGTCAGAGGTGGCTCTAATCTCCCTTCTCCTGATTCCGCCCAAAGTGGAGAGGTTTGTTAAGTAGGTGGAGGAAAGATTGAAGGCTTCTGAAGACTTCATCTTCGGGACTCTGGGAGGAGCTCACCTTACAGGTTGGCTGGCACCACCTGGGGAGTTGCTATATCAAGGTTTAACTCAACAGTACAGTATGATTCTGCAGGGAGAGAGGTGGAATGTAATTTTCTGGGCAGTCCCCAGGACCAGTAGGGAATAAATTGGACTAAGGAGTTCCAACCTGCTCCTACTCCAAAGAAGAGGCCGGGAAAGCAGTTGAGTTGCAAGCCCACAGACCTCCATGCGTCGGCCATCACGAGACAAAGGTGAGTCATCAACAACACCCGGGGTGGACATTCTAGGCAAGAGCCAGATGGAGGGTGTGGGGTCTGTGGCAGCAGCCAGAGCACAGACTGAATCATCAGGGAGCATTAGCAGGACCTTCCAACCCAGGAGGGACCACAGGAACTGTAGATACAACCTCAACAGCAGGTACTCACAGAACTCCCAGGGAGTGGGTGCAACTAAAGGAGTGTCCAGACCACCCTCCCACAGCAGAAAGCAGCAAAAATGCTGCATGGATCCCATCTGAGGATTCCATCTTTCTCTGTCCCTGGGGAGTGCCATACCTCCTCCAAAAACCCAGACACCACCTCGAAAAGACAGAAAGGGAGCATGCAGGTATCTAAGAGGCTAAGCATGTGTTACCTAAAGAGATGGACCATTTACCTAATATGTCTATTTAACTTGTTGTGCCAGAGCGTTTTCCCATCTATTCAGTGGTTGGAGGCTCGAAAGGAAGATAGTAATAATTTCAGAGAAATGAAGATGCTACATCTCTGCACATTTGCAAGTAGGGTGAAAAAAATCTGCAACCCTTCACACATATGACTGTTGCCAGCTTTTCCCGTCCTCCCTGCTGCTAAATTTGGTGCCTGCTTGGGCTGCTCAGTTCCTCTCATCCACCCACACCCAACTGTGGAGAAGAGCTTAGAGGGTCCACACCGCATTTGGGGGATTTTTGATGCAGAATTGGGGAAATGGGAGAGGGAGAGGAGTGGTGTAAGACATATGGGTAGATTCTAAGGAGAGAAGAATAAAAACCAAGCTCCTCTTGCAAGCAGCCACAGAGAGCAGGGGGCATAAATGTGTCCATTCGCATCGAGTGGGAGTGGGAGAGGGGCAGAGGGAGATGTAGGGAGAGAAGGGGTGGATGAGAGAGCGTGCTGTTCTGGGGAAGGAGAGGGAGGAATGGAATGGTTAAACATTAGAGGAAATATATTGTGATAAGAGTTGCTCTCGATTACATACTTGGATCTCATTTATATTCCTTGAAATTAAGAGAAAAATTCCTATCGAGATTTTGCTTCTTTGAACCCCGTCTACCTCAAGGATCTCAGCTTTGACAGGTTTAAAAACACAATGACACTGCCATTATACAGGAGATACATTAATATAGAGCAGGGGTTCTCAACTGGGGGTGACTTTGTCTCCTAGAAGAAATTTGGCAATGTCTGGAGACACTTTTTTTTTAAAAGATTTTATTGGGGAATTGGGGGAGGGGAACAGTGTTGAGGAATTGGGGGAGGGGACCAGCCAAGTTGTTCTTCCATCTTCATTGTGGAGGGCGCCAGTCACTATCTGTCTTCCCATCGGTAGCTCGTGGCCTCTGAGCTCAAGGTGCTGTGTTCCAGTCTTAGTTGCGGGTGGGCGCAGCAACCATCCCATACAGGAGTCGAACCAGCAGTCTTGTTGTTAAGAGCGCACACCCTATCCACTGAGCCATCCAGGCAGCAGCTCAGCTCAAGGTGCCGAGTTCAGTCTTAGTTGCGGGTGGACGTAGTCCACCATTGAACAGGCAATCTTGTTGTTACACCAGCTGAGCCATCCTGCCACCTGTTGGCAGTTCAGCTAACAGCTCAGCTAGGCACTGGCCCATGTGGGAATTGAACTGGCAGCCCTGTTGCTCAGAGCACATGCTCTAAGCCAACTCTTAACCAAGTGAGCCACTCGGATGGCCCCATGGAGACATTTTTGATTGTCACAACTGGTAGATGTCATCTAGTAGGTAGACGCCAGACATGCAGCTAACCATCTTATCATGCATAGGACAGCCTCCAACGGCAAAGAAGTATCCAGCCAAAATGTCAATAGCGCCACGGTAGAGAAGCCCTGATATAGAAAAATGGAAGCAGGGGTAGCTGTTTCCTTACATCCTCTCTTCCCAAAGACTAAATGAAAAACAGCTTTTTTTTTTTTTTCATTTTAAACATTTTTTCAAGTTTGTGATACTGATTCTTAAACAACATTAAATACATACAGTAATATTAGCAAAATCATGGAATTAGGGTTCCTAAAAACCTTTAAGTTGGGGAGAATTCCTATTGAAGAATTCCAGACCCTGTGGGAAAAGTTGAATATGTAGGTTTCTACAAAATTCATGAAAACCCCTCACAAATATTTTTACTCTCGATATAAAAGATATACAGCTAGCACACCAAATAAAATAGCTATCACATTTAAGACACGATCAATATAAACAACCATAGTTACTCTCCATCCTTTGTTCACTATTAGAGAATCCTCAGAATCTAGCTTTCCTCCTATCTCACCCCTCCCAACAATTTCGCTGAGATACTAATAAATTTGCTTTGTGTTGTTGCAGATAAGATATCTACTAAGAAGGTTTATTTGGGGTAAGAGTGTTGAGCGGTAGTGGTATATCTGACCCTCCATCCAAATGCTGTATTAAATGCCGCTGGATTTTTGATTCACTCTCCTTGGCCCTCTATTAACCCTTTCTCCTCAGGTCCCCACTCCATCTCTCTGCATGGATAGCACCAGAGGTCATTCTTAAGGACCACCTTACATGGCTTACAATAACACAACCAACTAGAGCTCTTACATTTCGGTGGCCATTTTGATTCAGTTATTTCCAATAGGCCACCAAATTACCAAAATGTCCTTTCTTTTGGGGCTCTATATCCATGCCTTTTCTCTGAAATTCAATCCTATAAAAGAAACAGTTTTACGAAATCAATGCCGAAGTCTTCAGAACTAGGTAAAATACAATTTACAACAACGAAAGTGCTATACTTATGCATGTTATAAAAGACAGGGGTTTCATTCTCTCATTACATACCTGATCTTATCCTCTTTCAGATGAAGGCAGAAAGCAGCCACCTAGGGGAAGACTACCAGCAGCCCTGGCCTCAGGGAGTCAATTCGGGCATCTCGCCTTCCATTGGGTCTACAACCATGGGGGTCAGAATATAAAGTTGGGTTATCTTTCACCTCTACATTTCTCTGTAGGGACATACCAAGAACTGAAGAGACAGGACACAGGGCCAAAGGGCGATTGCCACCAGGGCTGGTTCTACCACCAGTGCCACCAAAAGGAACTGCTTTCAGGTGCCTGCACCACTTTGCTAGAGACCTGTTTCCTCCTTCCAGTAGCAGGCCGGACCACTAAGTGATGAATCAAGAGCATTGTCCATCAGGGGTTTATGAATGATCAATGTGGACTCCAAGGGATGGTTTTATAGCATCGGCACATAATGCACAAAAATCAAACTTGTAACAGCTAGCTAGGATCATGGCTTTGGCTTTAATAGCTGACAAATGGTAGCTTAAATAAATAGGCGCCTATTTTTCTCTCTCATAATAAGAAAGCTGAAGGAAAGCAGTCCAAAGCTGGTGCAGAGGCTTAAGGATTTCAGGACAGGAACTCTCTTGGACTTTTGGTCAGGGTGACAGACAGCTGTTGCATTTTCAGACATTGTATCCATGTTCAATGAAGGAAGAAGATGGGGCCACAGGGAGAAGGTGTGGAGACAGCCTCATCTGTTCCTTCTACCAGGAAGAACGAAAGCCTTTTGGAAGCCAAAAAAGGGCTCCTCTGCTTTCTCGTTGGGTCATATAACCAACTCTAGCTGTAAGGGAGGCTGGAAAAGTGATGTTTTGCTTTAGTGTCCTTGGTGGTGGAGGTAGCAAGGGAGAAAGAGGTGTTGAGTTAACCATAATATAAAAAGGTCCCCAGCTTCCAGCCTGGCATCTCTGAGTAATTGGAGGCCTGTTGGGTAGAAAAATGAGAACCAGAGCTGAGAGTTTATTTTATGAGTGACTCTGAGCACAAGCAATGCCACTTGGGTGCCTAGAATGGGGGAGATGGCCTTTCTCACCAGCTTTGCTGACACCCGGAAGCTCCGTGGGCTCTGAAGGACAATGGTCTTGGCTTAGGCCTTTACATCCTCACAGCAGGCACCATAAAGTGGTGCGACTCCCTCAATCTACCTCCTGAGTAGAGGCAGTGATGAAGGGAAGCCAGAGCAGGAAAGCAAGAATATAACAAACCCAGCTACGCCCACTCTCCCAATGGTGAGTCTAACTGACCACCTGGGCACTCCTGGAAATAAATACTTGGGGAGAGGTTGAATTATTCAGACAAGTGGAAGGTGGAGGCAAGATAAAAGAAAAAAAAGAAAAGAAAAAAAACCTTTGGGTTAATGATGTTAGCAGGACTGCATGTGTAGCCACAGGCTCATATGGCTGCCTGGAGATCTGATCATAATAACTACTGTGAAAACAACTTGCCACTTTGAAATCAGTTTTTCCAACTTCCACAACAAATGGAAGATGTTTAGATCTAGCCCACTACTCGACAACAGTTCATGACCCATGAGCTTCTGCTCTCCTTGGTGTCTCTGCCAAAAATGAGCTGCTTGTGACATACACAGCCCCGGCCAAGGGGGAGGATTGCAAACCCCAGGCCCTGCCTCCTTCCCTTTCTCCTTCCTCATCTGACTTCTGAAGCGTTGTCTTTTCTCTGCACCTAAGCTTTCTGCAAAGCCCAGGCTCAGCCCAACATGGTTATGTGGTCGGCTCTGGTTTCCCTTGTGGGTTTTACATTCAAAATGCCGAGTTCATTTATTAGCAGCTTCTCTGAGCAAGCAGGCCATCTCATTCATTTACTCATTCATTTTCATTTATTCATTCACCATTCATCAAACATTTTGTAAGTGCCTTCTATGTTCTTCTATGTGTTCTATGCACTAGAGAGGAAAAAACAAAATAATGTCCAGTCTTTGAGAATCAAACATACAGGAAAACAAATCACAATGGTAAATGTGTTATGAGCATTACAGTGAATGTATACATTGACATTGTATTGGCACAAAGGAAGAAGAGGCCAGTTCTATGAGGCAAACAAAACAGGAGGTGAATCTCAGGCATTACATATATTGAAATATTTTCAGTTGAATTTATTATTGAAATACAAGTAGGTATGTTGGTACGGTGGGCAGAGTTTACTGCCTGCTCTATGGCTATTGGTCCCCTTTCTTTCACAAGAGAATATTGGTTTAGTTCAGCAATCAGGTCACAGGCAACAATGCACTTTTGAAAGGAAAGTCCATCTCCAGATCCAGGGACTATTGATCAGGCTAAGACAATAATACATTTATCATGATTATGAGTGAGATTTAAGGTCAGGGTGGGAAGGAGCACTGGGGGAGGGGAGGACTTCCAGGTAAAGCTATCTGGGAAGGGTTTTCCTCCCTGAGTTAAAAAAAAATAGGAGAAAATGCTTCTTTCTGCCATTGGGTGTTGAGATGTTTAGAGTGGTAGCAGTCACCTTGTGACCATGAGACGAAAGCAGAGAGAATTGCATAGAAGCTAACCCAGAACATTGCGATTGCTGAGTTGATGAATGAATCATCCCTGGTGCTGTGTAACTAAGGATATTCCCCCCCCCCAGTTTTTTTTATTATGGTAAAATATATGTAATACAAAATTGAACATTTTAGCCATTTTTAAGTGCATAATTCAGTGTTGAGCATAATTCAGTGCAACATTCATATTGTTGCGCAACCATTACCACCATCCATTTCTAGAACTCCTTTCGTCTTTCAAAACTGAAACTCTGTACCCATTGAACACTAACTCTCCATTCCTCACTTTCCTCAGCCCTGGCAACTACCATTCTACTTTCTGTCTCTAGGATTTTGACGACTGTAGTGACCTCACATAAGAGTGCGGGCTCTGGAAAGAAGATACTGAGAAGGGTGACTGGTGGCCAATTGGGCTCGAATTAAAAACAAAACAAAACAAAACAAGGCCTAGCAGCCATTTCTACATAGGTGCCTCTCATGCAAACCACACTCAGGGAGAAGCCTGCACTAAGCTGCCTGCCTGTATTGTGTTCCTGCCACCTGAGCCAACCCTTATAAAGGAGCTCTTGGAATAGTATTTGAACCAATAGGACTGAGGCTTTCCCCTTCCAATCAGAACCAACCAGCTATATTCCCATAAGCATCTTTATGACCAATCAGAGTGGCTCCATTCTGACCAATCAGGACAGTGCCTTTTGGACCAATCAAACTGTGGGATTTGGAGTCCTCTTTTGCATGAGAACAGACCAATCAGGGACCAGGAGTGGGGACTTCTGTCTATGTAAGTCTGTTTCCCTCTTGGTCAGGGAGCACACTTTACCTTTCCACTGAAGACTAGAATTGAAACACTGAATATGAAACACCAAAAGACATCTTGCAGGACCAGAGCTAAGAAGGACAGAGCAGAGCAGAGCTGTGTAGCCAGTAGAGAGGCCTGGCCCCGGGGCCACCTTGTAGCCATGCTGATTCATAACTGAGCTGTAACACGGCTGAGCCATTCCACAACCATGCTCTCCTCATAGCCATGTTGTATCACAATTGAGCTGTTTGCACTGAATAAAGTTTCTTTCTTCATCGCATCCCAAATTGGGGATTCCTGTTAGTGTTGAATAATGATAATGACCATTGGTTGACAAGTGGAATCATACATATTTGTCTTTTGTGACTAACTTATTTCACTTAGCAAATGTCTTCAAGTTTTAGCCATGGTATAGCATGTGTGAGAAATACCTTCTTTTTTAAGGATGAATAGTATTTCATCATATGTATATGCCACATTTTGCTCACATTCATTCATCTGTTGATGGATACTTGGATTGCTTCTACCTATTGACTATTGTGAATAGTGCTGCTATGAACATGGGTGTAAAAATCTCTTTGAGATTGCTTTCAATTATTTTGGGTATATACCCAGGAGTGGAATTGCTGGATCCTATAGTAATTGTAGTTTTAATTTTTTGAGGACCCATAAGGACTTCTTTTTTTATAGACAAAATAAACTAATTTCTTTTTTTTCTTTTTTTTTTTTTTTGAGGGCAGTGTCACTGGCCCTCATATGTGGGACCGAACTGGGGCCGCTGGCTTCCCAAGCTAGTGCTTAACCACCGCGCCACTCAGCAGGCCCAAAATAAACTAATTTCTTAAGCCGTTTGCTGACAGTTTTTCTGTTACTTGCAGCTGAAAGCCTCCTACGTGATCTGATGGGGGATCAGGGGGGAATGGCGGTAGGAGGGGTGGAGGTGGCAGAGGAGGGGGAAGGGAGGAGTGAATCTTGGACAAAGGAAGCGGTTGAAGTACAGCAGATCTGCATAC
This sequence comes from Aselliscus stoliczkanus, assembly GCA_033961575.1. Taxonomy (NCBI): domain Eukaryota; kingdom Metazoa; phylum Chordata; class Mammalia; order Chiroptera; family Hipposideridae; genus Aselliscus; species Aselliscus stoliczkanus. The sequence goes on from CM066735.1 coordinate 107,161,649, forward strand.
AGCCAGCTGGCACATTCAGGAACTGCAAAGAGCTGGACATATCAGCCTACAAAGTGCAAGAATGTATCAGTTGTACCTGTTATTGAAACAACAGAACCTTCCTTAGCTAATTTAAGCCGGAAACAAGTGCATTAAATGTACTGGGTAACTAAGGGTCTCTTGGGGAGTCAGAATAAAGTTGAAAAGCTTTTCATCCAAGATCAACACCCAAATCACCATCTGGTCAATACACACAGCGCTGCAGTTTGCACAGGATACAGTAGCCATGGCCTCTACCTCTGCTGTTTTCTTCTTCCTCATATTTCTCTCCTCTGAATTAAAGTCTCTCATGGCTATCACTCCCCAGGAGAAACTGAGTCACATGTATGCATTCCAGCTTCAAGAGAGACTTTGACCTTGAGAAGGCTGGACACGATGTTCTGAGGCTCATTAAAATTCAGTAGAAAAAAGTGCTGTGATTGATTGGCAGTGTGTGCCATAGGTATGTATGTATATATTATGGGAGCTTGTTATGGACTGAAAGTCTGTGTCCTCCAAAATTCATATGTTGAAGCCTTAGTTCCCATTGTGGCTGTATTTGGAGATGGGCCTTTAAGGAAGTAACTAAGGCTAAATGAGGTCATAAGAGAGGGGCCTTGATCCAATAGGATTAGTGTCCTTATAAGAAAAGATACCAGAGAGCTTGTTCTCTCTCCATGTATATTCATCAAATAAAGTCCATGTGAGGACATGGAAAGAAGGCACCATCTGAAAGCCAAGAAGAGAGCTCTCGTCAGAAACTGAATTGGCCAGAACCTTGATCTTGGAGTCTGCAACCACCTTGGCATGTGCAGAAGGAGCCCAGGTAAAGGGCAATAATTCAGACTCATCCTCCCTCCCACTGTAAACCCCCCTGCCTGGGGCAGGTCTGAATCAGGCAAAGGAGATGCTTTAAGTTGGAAATGAGAAGTTTTGATTGTTATTCTGAACTAGACACATTACTGACATGAGACTTTTTGTAACTAAAAGTGACTGAACAAGCAGTAGAACCTGTATAAGACCTTCACCTAGGGTGGGAGAGAAGTTTAGTCCCGGAGCAGGAAGAAAAGGACATGGAGAAGGAAATAAAATTGTTTTGTACCCGCAGAATTCTGCTTGTGCAATAAAATAGCTAGTACAGGAATTGCTCGCTTCTCTTCCTCCTCAGAGCTGCCCTGCTCCTCCAGCCCTCTCCTTCTGGACACCTTTTCATCTCCAGAAGCAATCTGTGCCGTTCCCAGCTCACATAAGATTCTCCTGTGGTCCCGCTCTGGAGCCAGCTTTGTGGCTAAACGCTTAACCAGCTTTTTCACCTCCAAAATACCGTGGAAGCTGCTCAGAAGTTGCCCTCACCATCAAGAGTGACTGACCCTAAGAACTGAGCTCCCAAACCCTCATCACTAGGAAAACTGCCCAGTGGGAGATGGCTCTCCTTAGAATGGCATTGGAGTGGCATGATTGGGAATGTGCCCAGCAGACAGACTGCATCAGTGCCAATCCCAGATATTCCACTTACTATTTGACCTGCGGAAGTCTTTTCACCCCTCTGTGCTCAGAGACATCATCTATAAAATGGGAATAACAGCAACAGCAAAAACAACAATAGTATCAACCCGTATGGGTTCACCTGAAGAGCCTGGCACAGAGTAAGCACTCAGAACACAGCACTATTAGTTCCTATGCTCTGCCAGAGGGTAGAGATATCTTTTAGAGAAGTTCCCCATTGTTGAATCTCTCTCCATATTGATGTTTTCCCTTCCCTGAGATTTGCTGTAAGAGGGAGCTTTGGGCCAGCTCTGTAACCAGTTCCTTTCTAGTTCCACCCAAGTCTCCTTTCTCCTTCCTCAAAGTTTGAAAGAGCACAAGAGCATCAGCTACCCAACTATCCTTCCACGGTCCTCTCAGTGCTGGGAAAAGAGCTGAGAGGTGACATGTTGATCTCCAACATGCCATGAGCACAGCCAGGTGGGTCTCCAGCCTCAGCCTCCTTCACTGACTGCTGGAGGTACAAACTCACATGTGTGCCAACCAGGTGAGTGACAAGGCTCTCAGCCTCAGGAGACCTTAGCTATTTCTTCAGAGCATGAAAATCAGCTGGGCCATGGCCTCAGGTCCTCTGGCCTGGGTCTCACCAACTGGATGGGACATGTCGTCAGGGTTTCTGATGAATGGACAAATCTGCCCAGGCAGGTAGAGAAATTCCTTGAGTACAAAATAGCACATGAAACAAGTGCACGATGGCCCAACTTTCCAGCTTTCTTTTCAGACCCATTGCTTTTTCAGCCTAAAATGACAAGAAAAGTGCAGTGGAAGTGCAGTAGATATGCCCTCAAGTTCAAAAGGAGGGAGGCTGAGAAACAACTGATGCCAGACTTACCTACGGGCATAGATTGTCCCATGCTTCAACGTTCAGACCACTGGTGTCCTCCTCTGGAAACTGAGCAAATTTGAAAATATTTTTAATGGAGGAGCTGGAGGCTTTAGGATAAAAACTTGCCCATATTCTTAGGCACATCCTTGTTATGACCAGGTTTGATCTTAAGGTAAAATGTTAAAAGTATATTTTGACTATTCTGCAAACATATTCTGAATATATAAGTTTTCACCTTCTACCACTCCAACTTTTTCAAAAAGAAAACCATTGAATGGTTTAGAGACTGTTTGTACAATGTAACCGAGTGCATAATGCTTAATATACAAATGGTACTCCAATGAGATGATTGGGGACATCAAGTCATTATTAACCGGAAGAACTCACCTTCCCACTAGTACAGTAAAAGTAGTTCTGCCTCATGACTATGCAGCCCTATGAAAATGATCTCCGTGTAAATAGTAAAAAACAAGCACATTTCTCTTCTCCTGACTCACCAAAAGAAGGTAATAAATAACTCAGGACCAGGAGATCCTCATTTGCCATGTTTTAGGTTGGTGGGTGCTGATTCTAAGCAATGCTGTATAACTGACAAGTTCTAGAATTAGTTTCTAGCGGTAGGTCATATTCTTACGAAGAGGCAATGCAGTTTTCCTGCCTCAGCCACCATGAAGCAAGACAACTTGTGGGTGAAAATAACTGAATGGGTTAAAAACTGGTGAAGAAATCGGAAAAGACCTAGTAGTGAATGGTTGCTCATCAGAACCGAGCGGGTAGAGATAGGAGTGATAGCTTTTAAACACATTCATTAATAATTTGAGGAAGGAAGTGAACTGCAAGTTTGTGTATGATGCAATATTGTTCCAGTTACTAAACATCATGAAGAAATGAGAGGAACTGTAGATGAATTTAAAACACAGTGCAAGGGCAATAAAGAGAGAGAAATGTAATAATAGCTTTCTTGTTATTTTACTGTAAATCTTATTAGTCTTTATAAAACTTTACTTCCCAAATATTTTATATCAAGGAAATGTTCACTCTGCTAAAGATCTCTGCAAAGCAGGCCAGTATCAGTTAAAGAATATTAATGTCCTTAAATACTTATTCAGAGTTAGAGTGATTAGGAATGATTTTGAATGAAGAAAAATTGGAGTTTCTGGGTTTTAGTGAAACAGTATGATAATTCTGAAATCTGCAATAGGAAGACTACCTGAGGTTAATAAAAAAAGCAGAGTGTCATTTAATGTAAAATTGTTTCCATACTTTTAGTAACAATTTAGTAGTAGAGTTAAGGACTTAGGGTTAGCTAATGAAAAAGAAGGTAATTTAGGAAAATCTGATACAGATATTGACATTTTAAGGCAGGGAACAAAGCTTTAAAAACTAGCTTTTAATTTCAAATTGTAGGATGTTATTAAAGTTTTCCATTCCTATTTTAACCATTTGGACATGTATGATAATGAATAATAAATACACAACAGAGTTTTCAAAACAGGAAAACTTCAAGTCTGCAGCGTGGAGGAAGTAAGTGAGCTAATATGATTCAATTCATTCATTCAACAGCTATTTAGTGAGGGAGTTAAAAACATGAATCTAGGAGAAGAGATTAACGAGTCCACGGGTACATAATACCATGTAAAAAGTGATCAATGCCATAAAAAGGTACAAATAAGAACCTCTGTAAACAAACAAACAAACAAACAAAAAAACCCTCTGTCAGAGAGATGAATGAGGCTCCATTTGGCCAGGCAGAAAGAAGGTCACCCCTAACAGAGTCAGACTGGTGGGAAAAGTGACTCAGGGTAGCCAGAGATGAGAGGAGTTAGGTAAATTGGGTCCAGCCCCAACACTGGTCACTTGCCTGAGCAATTTGAATTTTATTCTTTTGTCATTTCTAGACCTCTTTGCGACCTGTAGTGTAACTTGCTGGCTGGCTGAAGGGATGAATGAAGCCATTCATGTTTTTTTGAGCAGACAAATGACAAACTCCAATTTTTGCCTTAGGAAGATTAATTTAAGTGGTGTGTAGGAGGAATGAGAGGAATGGGAGACCTATTATACCAGTCAAGAGCATGAGTTTAATGAGTTAATCCCACTACGTGCCCAGCATTCCACTAGATGCTTCACACACACACATACTCTCCATAATTATTTAATCCTGATAATAACCCTTTGAAGAAGGAAGAGTAAATATAGCATTCTCATTTTACTGTTAAAAAGCAGGTTCAGAAAGGTTGAGTAACTTGCGCAAATGTCGCACATGTAAAAGTGGTAGAATTAGGCTCTGACCCAACTCTGTCTCATAAGCTCATGTTCTTTTTTTTTTTTTTTTTAAGGGCAGTGTCACTGGCCCTCACATGTGGGACCGAACCAGGGCCGCTGGCTTCCCAAGCCAGCGCTTAACCACCACGCCACTCGGCCGGCCCTGCTCATGTCCTTTTAAAAAAAACAAAACACAACAACAATAGGTTGATACTATTCAAATGAGGATGATTTTTAACAAGGACAATGACAGGGAATGGAAAGGAAGGGAGAGATTTCGGCAGAGATTTCAGAAGGATGTGGCCACCGAAAACAGTATGGCGACAAGGGATTTTAAAAAGCCAGTTTTTTAGCCCAGATAACACAATATGGCTGTGAACTCAGATTTGGAAAGGAAGATAGGAAATCCAATTTTGGACTTAAAATTAAGTTTGAAATGACAGCAAAACATTCTCATCAGAGGAGGTAGGTTCACTTTCTCCAATATGTGTAAAAATCACATAGAAATCACCCTCAACACACCCAGAACTGGAAGTGTCACTCCTCAGCAACAGACACATACTAAGGGTATTCTCACTGGCTGTCCAGCCGTTGTACAGGTGGCTTTTACTTCTAGGCACATTTCTGCCTCTCTTGGTTTGTCTTCAGTTCACCCCTCACTCAGTCAGTGTATTTCCCGGGAAGGTCTCCCCTGACTCCCCCGCTTCCTCATCTGAGTTCTTTTCCCCCAGTGCCTCTGTGCTTTTCTGTGTCTCCCCACAGACTGAGCTGCTGGAGGGCTTGGGGCTCTGTTCACCCTGACCATTGTGTATAGTCTCTGAGGCTATCACCAAGTCTGACCCTCCAAAGATATTTGTTGACAGACTGATTGCTATTGTTGTCCTTGGAAAGCAACCACCCTGCCCTGTGAAGTCAAGGTTTCTTCCTTCTTAGGGCAGTGCAGTGAACAACCTCAGGACCAGGAAATCATCTTCCACATCACATACCAGGGTATTATGCATGCAGTTTACTCACTGTAAAGAGCTCTCTTGAAATAAACAACTAGTGAAAAATTGACGAATTTCCGAGTATCGATTAACTTTTAAGAAGCCTACTTGTGGTGGGGGTGGGGGGTGGAGACGCCACCCTTCTCTGCTCTGTTTCCGAAATGCACAGTTGTGGTAAAGACTTCAGAATTTCTCTGTGGGTGTCAGGCACTGCATTCAGGTTGCAACTGGGGACCAGCTTTTTTGAACCAGCTTTTGCAGAGCAGTGTTCTTCCTTAAAAGTAAGGATCTGTGAGTGGTGTGTGTATCTTGGGGGCTGGGGGATATATGGATAATATTGGGGGGAGTCTCTTATGCACCTCTTGGCTCCTTTTGAATACGGGAGTTTTGATGGCCACCCAACTGTCAAATTCCATCCTATTGCACAGGGAGTTCCCTCGAACGTTAGGAGGTGCGGGGAGCCTAATTCCCAGGAAGGTTTAGGGATCTCGGGAGGGCCGGGGTTTTCTCGAAGTGGTGTTTGAAGGCTGCTCAGAGCCACGACTTGGAGCCTCATGTGCCTGGGTTTTTACGGAGCAAAGAGTAGGAACGCCAGGGGTTGGGTTCCCGTAGGGGCTGCGGCCCAGATTCGGGATAGGAGGGCCAGCACTTTAGGGGCCCGGGCGCGGCGGAGGCGGGGCCTCGGCGGGGCGGGGCGGGGCGGGGCCGGCGGAGTTGCCGGGGGCGGGGCCAGGCTCGCCCTCGCCGAGGCCGCGCGGGGCTCCGCCTTTGCCCGGCTACGCAGGCGGCGGGGCTGCGGCAAGGTCCGGGCGGCACCATGGCGGCGGCGGCGGCGCCTGCTGCGGCGGCGGCTTCTTCTTCCGAGGCGGCGACGGCGGCGGCAGAGCCCGAGGCTGGGGACGAGGACAATCGCGAGGTCCGAGTGCTGCAGAGTCTGCGGGGCAAGATATGTAAGCGGGGGCCGGGCCGGCGGGACCCACCCAGCGGCGGCGGCGGCGGCGGCGGCGGCGGGGCTGAGGGGGCGGCAAGCGCACGCGGGGGGGGCCGAGCCGCGCTGGTATCGCGGGGCCGGGAGGGGGCCCTGGCGGGGCGGGCCGGCACGGGCGAGGCTGGCCGGGGGGGGTGTTGGGGGACGTGTCGCCGGGACGTGGGCTGGGGCTGCCCCTGTCCGGAGGGAGCGCGGAGCCGGGGGACTGGCCCCTGGGCAGAGCCGGCGTGGGGGGCGCGGCGTGGGGGCGCGGCCTGGACGCGGGGACGCCCCCGCGCGGGTGCGGCCGGGGGCGCGGGCTGGGGGCGTGCGGCGCTTCCGGCTCCCAGGCCTCCGGGCGGCTGCCCCGAGGTGGGCGCCGGGCCGTAATTGCCGGGAGGCGCGGCCGAGGAGGGCGGGGGAGGGGGCCGCCGGGGGGTCCGGGAGGGGCGCGGGGCCGGACACCTGTGCGCGCCCCGACTCGCCGCGGCGCTGACTTGCACCGAGAGGCCGCGTGCCTGGCGGTGAGTGCGGGCAGGATGCAGTGGCTTCCTGTGAGCAGGTCTCAGAGCAGCCATCCCGCCAGCACCTAACCCACTTAATTCATTTCCTTCTCATGCATGTAGGTGTTACTCTTGCGAGCGAGCCATCCTGAATCCAAAATTTTTGCTGAGAGGCTCTGAGCGTGACTGTAGACGGAGCATTTGAGTTCCGTCATTTGGACATTGATTTTGGGGGGCGGGGGGAACCTTTTGGCGTCAGGCTGCCAATTTTCACAGTCATGTATTGAGAGGAAACAACGTATTTTTCGCTATTTGTAAGATAACGTCAATAAAGCCTCTCCTTGCTTTTGTCTAAAAGTTCATTTTCTTTTTAAATTCAATATCCTCAGACTGGAAACGTGCTTCATGTTTCATATAAATAAGCTTGTGATGAGGAGTCCTTTTTACTTTCTGTGACGAAAATTGAACTGCATTAAAAGGGCTAGCAATTCTCTGTTTTACACAGGATGTAAAATTTTCCTCTTCCTGAATAGTGATTGATCTTAGGGTCCCCCCACTTGCCTCTTTTCAAGTATTTGGGGTTTTTATTAAACCTCAAAAGCAGACGTGTTTGGTTTTTTTTTTTTTCACATTTTTATTCCCAGAAGTAGTCCTGGAGCTCTTAAAAGAGTACAGTTCTTAAAACCTGGAAAATTATGCCAGAGTAGATCTTGTCTATATGTAAGTTCCCAACATTGAAGTTACTTTCTAGGGTATTAAAATCTTTTCAGAATTCAGATTACATTCTATACTTAATATTTGCATATATCTAATTTGATATTTGGGAAAACTATATAAGTGGGCCAGAGTTTCCCCCTTGATCTGATTTTCCCGATTTTTACAACTTTACCTTTTAGTGTCACTTGATGCTAGGCAGTGTCCATTGGAGCCTCACCGATTTACGTAGCTGCAGATTATACCAGGGAATTACGCATACACATGTCTTGGAATTGAGAGTTGGGGTTGGGCTATTGAGCTGCCCTGCACTTTCACCTGTTCCATGGCAGAGATATCACAGTAAGAGATTACTGTGCGTGAACCTTGGGCCAACAAATAAAAAAACACAACTTTGTTTTCATGGGTTAGTGCAGCCCCACTACTCAGACTTGGAGATTAGTCACCCAGTTGCTGGGAGTGATATTACCACTGTCACCATAGTGGCAGTATTACATCTGTTACCTCAGTCAGTTTCTTGCTTTTTGAATTGCTCAGCTTATAGCTCAGATCATGGAGTGCCTGCTTCACAGAAAACAATGTATTAGGATACTTACATACAGAACTTCACTTCTGTCTCCATCTGCTTTCCTTTTAGCTGGGGTAATCCAAAGTTGGTTGACCTTCAGAACCCTGTGAAGAGATGCTGTTTTCTGTTTCCCTGAAACTGACATATGGGTTTTGCATGGTGGGGGCTGGGAGGTTGGCGGAGGCGTTAACAGGTGCTGAAGTCACAGAAATGGGATGATAGTGGTTCTGACACTGAAGATACTAAGCAGCTTGGAGGTGCGGGTAATCATGTCCGTTTTCCTCTTCATCATATTGGGAGACCTTGGAGGAAAGCCTGATCGTGCCCACTCGCCTGGAGATGTGCTGGCAGATTCCACACTGCTGATTGAGAGTTTCCGATCTGGAGAATTACAGATCCATAGGGCTGCTTTTTGTTCAGCTTGCTTTTGTCCAATTAAATCAGATTGTCAAATGTTGCTGAAAGAGCCCACACCACCTCGTGCATGGATTTACCTGCTCAAGGGAGACCAGATTCAAAAGGGACCCAAATCTGAGGATTTGTGTGAATATTGAGAGATGTAGTATAGTGTGAGATCTGGGACCCTGATATGTCCCAGAATTTATTTGGTCTCTCTGATATCTTCAGATGAAGAATGACCTGGGGCTCTTTGGCAAAATAGGATCTATGGGGTATACTTGAGTTTACATGCTTGGTCAGGTTAGTCACCTAGGTTTGAATCTTAATTTCCAACTTGAGTTAACCTTTGTGTGACTTTGTGTTCTCATATATAAAATGGGGATAGTGAAATCATCTATCTCACAGGACTGATTTGAGGATTAAATAAATCCTCTTCTCTGATCATTTCTTCCCTGCCCTCCAGGAGTTGGGTCAGACATGGACCATCACTTAGGAAGGAGTAAAGTAGGAGATAAAAACTAATCTTTATTTGATGTTCTTATCCAACATGTACTGACATTTTCTGGTGTACAAAGCTGATTAAAATCAGAAGACCTGTGTTCTGTTTCATATATTGTTAATTATTACTCATGGTGGTGATTTTAGGCAGCTTAGTTACCTTTGAGCATGTATCTTCCTCATCTTTAAAATGGGAATAATGCTTCATCATGTACACGTTGTTCTCTCTGCCTGGGAGTATCTTTCTCCTTTCTTCCATCCCATATTTATGTCAGAGAACTCCTACTCATCCTTCAAAAGCCTGCTCCTTGTGATCTCCTCACCAAAGCCACCTTTGTGGCACTGCCACCGCCTTCCCTGGGGAGAAGGTATTAGGCCTTTGTACTGCAGGGGAATCACAATTTGTTGTCCATTTCCTTAATTATATAGTAAATTTCATAAAATTCATTTATTTCCCCAGTTAGACTGTGAGTTCTACCAAGGTAGAATTCATTCTTGTTCATTTTTTTTCTTGTTTATCCTAGTGTCAGTATGGTGCCTAGAACAGAATAGGCCTTTAGAAAATGCCCTACCTCTTACTATATTATCCTGAGAAGGATTTGAGACACAAAATATGAAACTGTTTTGTAAATTTTATTGCTAAACAAACAAGAGATAGTATTACTAAGAGAAAACTACATGAATCTCTGGCAGGAAGTTCATCCCTTTAAAAATCACCTGTTGGGCCGGCCGAGTGGCGCTGTGGTTAAGTGCTGGCTTGGGAAGCCAGCGGCCCCGGTTCAGTCCCACATATGAGGGCCAGTGACACTGCCCTCAAAAAAAAAAAAAAAAATCACAGAGCCAGCTGAGCTTAGGTTTGAACTGTTGCCTAAATTGCCTCATTAGGAAAAGGATTACATTTCTCTAAATGCTTCGATTGCTTATTAGGGGATTTGACTATTGTTACCTGACTGTATGTATTCCATGAATATTATTACTAATTGGTCTTTAGCTTGGAAAAGAAGAAAAATCTCATAATCACATCTTACACACTAAATGTTCTTATTTGTCATGGCAGGTTTGAATGTTTTGGTAATGTATAAATTGAGAGGGAGAAATTTAAAAGAGTTTATTCATGCTAAGAAGTCATTATTATCAGATATTTGAAATGAGATAAGTTATTTAATAAATTAATAGAGGAAAAGATTAAAAAAGGTTTTGTTCATGCTAAGAATTCATTATTGTCAAAAATTTGAAATGAGATGATGAGTTATTTAGGATAGAGGAAGAATCCATCTTTCAGATGGATAGAAATGAGAGAAAAGGTTCTTTGTAAAAGTTCACAGAGCAGTCTGCTAATCATTTGCTCTGAGGAAGACAGGAGGTAAACCTCAATGAGTTCATAGAGTTTTGTGTGTTTTTTAAATTTAGAACTCTTTGAATACACTCTAAGAGACTGAAACTAATGTAGCCGAAATAAAACTATCGTTTTATCCTTTAATCTAGATGCTAATCCTATTTCCTTGTTAATGTGCTTTATGAAATTATTTGACAATAATATCAGATTACGTGTTTTATCTACTAATGAAGTTCAGTACTCTTTTGAGAGCTGCTAAGTTTTGTTATATAGTCATCGATTAATGCAAATTCAGTATCTATGTATATTAAGAAGTTTCTATCGTATATCTTTACTTTTGTATGTTATTTTAGTTACCAAAGACTCCTAGCTCAAGTAATGTACCTTACATAGTTGTACCAATACACATGGAAATATCAATGAATAATAATTGACAAATTTGTTACTAAGAGCTTGGTTCTAAGAGTATCATTAATCACAGAAGGACTTTGGAAAAGTTCTTCTAACTTTGCTTGAGCCCCTATTTTCTGACTTGTAAAATGAGAGGTTTGGATGTGGTCTTGAACATCCTTTCTAGCACTCTGGTTTTGCTTTCAAACTTGAACTATTCGGTTTAAGGCATTACATCAGATGCTTTTACTTTAATGCTTAAGTGTATTTAGTATACCTTTTTTGCATAAGATGCACTATTTTAAAAATATCTAAGATTTATTAGATAAGATTGTTTGAATCCTAAATTTTTTTTTCTCTGTATGTTAATTTATTCAGCAGTACATAATATATGTGTGTACCTGAACGATAGGGCATTAGCCCACTGGACTGTGAATTGGGTCTAAGCTGTAAATGGGGTTAAGAAGTTCCTTACAAGTTTATCATAACTAAAGTGTATACTAAGCAATAGTTGCTTTCAGATACCTGTATTCTTAGAGAATTATAGAAGTTTAGAGCTGGAAGGTAAAGAACGTGCCTTGTTCTGTCCTCTTATTTTACAAATGAAGAAGTTGACCCTCAGAGTCCAGGGTAATGGCATGTTGGGCACCAGTCTGCTAGTATTATCAAAGTTCTTTCTAAAATGCCACTTAGGATGATTTCATTAGTACTAGTGCTGCAAATGTACTTCATTTAATATATGCAGATTACACTATCTAGTGACATATCCAGTGTAATAGGTTTTCATTGTGCCATTTACATACACTCATCAGTTTCTTTTTAATAACTTTGTGAAGTGGTTAGGATTAGTGATGAGACTATGGTTGTGACCTAAGTGGAGATTGAGCCTGGGTGCTTCCCTATTTGTGTCATGCTCTAACTCAGCAGCTGTTTTCAGTCCTCACTGCCCATCAGTGTCGCCTGTGAACTTAAAAAATATTCTAATGCCCAGGCTCTACTCCAGACTTACTGAACCATAATTTCTGGGGTGGTACCTGGACATCTATAGGTTTAAAATGTTCATCAGAGGGTAATAATGGGCAGCCAGGATGGTAAGCTGCTGCTTTTGCTAGTTGAACAGACTAGCCACAAACTACCTGAATGGTGGCAACCTGCTGTACATAACCATTTAAAGGGGATCAGTAGAAAGTTTGGTGTGATCACAGGGAAGTTTTAATTTGTTTATTTTTGAAAAGATTTACTTATTTATTTCATTAGGTAATACAAATGCCTGGTATAAAATTCAAAAGACAAAAAAGGATATACATTGAAAAGTAAATTTTCTTATTTCTGTTGTCCCTTAGCCATTCCCTCTCCAGAAGCAAGCATACCAGTTTTTGTGTATTCTTACAGAGATTATTTAGATACTTACAAACATAAATGTAGAGTATTAATGTCTCTCATCAACATACAAATAATAGCAAAATATACACACGTCACATATTGCTTTTTTATACTTACCAACAGTAGTTTGAAGATTTTTCATATAATATATAGGGAACTGCCTCATTTTTAACAGCTGCATAATATTCCATCACCTGAATATATATAATACCACCATTTATTTAACCAGTCCTCTATTGATGTTCATTTAAGTTGTTTCTTTCTTTGCTATTACAAACATTACTGTAATAAATAACTTTGTAGGTATGTCTTTTTTTAATATGAGTGCATGTATCTATTAGTAGGCTAAATTTCTAGATGTTAAATTTATGAATTGAATTGTAGGTACATTTTTATTTTGGAAAGACAATGCCAAATTGCTTTTCATAGAAACTAGAGCAGTTTATGCTCCTTGCAGCAATGTATGAATGCCTATTTCTAAAATACATAGTGTGTATTTTTAAACTTCTTGATCTTTACTGGTCTGTAAGATGAAAAGAAACGTTTAATTTGTAGTTGTTGTTTTTTTGTGTTTTTTTTTAAAGATTTTATTGGGGAATTGGTGGAGGGGAACAGCGTTGGAGAATCGGGGAAGGGGAACAGACAAGTTGCCGTCTTCTTGTTCTTCAGTTTAGTTGCGGAGGATGTTGCTTCACTCTTGGTATCGTCATTGCGCTCTTCCCGGATGAGGCAGATCGGTCGCTGGCCTCTGGATGTCGCTCATCGCGGCTATTGGCAGCTCACGCTTGGCTGCCAGCCGCTCACGCTGGCTGCGGGCCATTCACTGCAGCCTATGGCAGCCCACTGCAGCAGGGGCTGCAGCCCACACCATCACCGGGCTCGCACAGCCCAGCTCCAGGTGGAGCTGTTGTTAGCTGTAGAGGGCAGTGTCACTGGCCCTCATGTGGGATCCGAACCGGGGCCGCTGGCATCCCAAAACCAGCGCTTAACCGATGTGCCACTCGGCCGGCCCTAATTTGCAGTTTTAATTTGCTCTTCTTCTAAATGAGGTCAAAGATCTCTTCATATTTTATTACCTGTGTTTTGGGTGAACTTGTCTGTTTATTTCATTTGTCCTTTTTTCTGCTGGATCATCAGCCTTCTTACTGATTTGTGGGTATGCTTTATTCAGTAAGGAATATAGCTCTTTTTTTAGTGGAAATTTATTTTTTTAATTTAAATCCTTTGGCTGATGCTTGCATTTATTCTTGAGAAGTTGATTTTGAGATCCAGTGAGGGCAGTCAGTTGTTGATCTCATCTTATTATAATTTCTGATTTTAGAATAGAGTTGGAGAAAGAACTGTGTGAGGAAAAATAAGTGACAACTTATAAACAGGAGTTAAAAGACAGACAATAGTTTGGGAGAAGATATTTGCAACAAATCGTACAGCATTTAATCTGTGCCAGGCACTGCTTTAAAATACTTTAAGCGTGTTAATTAATTTAAGCCTCATGGTAAGTATAAGTACATTACAGATGAGGGAATCAAGGCACAGAATAGCTAAAATAAGTAAGTTGGCCAAGATCAGATAACTAGTGAGTGGTGGAGCTGTCACTGGGCAGACTGGCTCTAGAGTCCATCCTGTCCCTCTTAAAGACCTTCTATGCTGTACTGTACTGCCCCTATCTCTAGTTGTTAGTGTCCGGAATATATAAAAGGTTTGTTCAAACTTTGAAAAAGAAAAGGCCATAAGAAAAATAGAGAATATGAATAAGCATTTCATAGAAAAAGAGATACAAAAGGCCAGTAAACATACGAAAATACTGGTAAGATTTAACAAAAATAAATCAGGGAAATACAAATTTTAAAAAGTCATCAGTTTGTGAAACAGGAAAGTTAATTTCAGTATTTCGCGAGGGTTTAGGGAAAAGGTACTTTCTTCACTGTTAAATTGGTAAAACAATGTTGGAGAGCATTTTGACAGTATGTTAAAAATTTAAATGTATATACCCTATGCATTTCTACTTCTACATACCTACCCTATAGAAAAACTTGTACAGTTGCAGAAGAGGCATATACAAAGATGTTTAATGTTGCTTTGTTGGTAAAACAAAACAATTAGAGACAACTTAAGTGTCCATCAGTAGTCAAATGGTTAAATAATATGTTCATATACATATTCTACAGCAGCTAAAAAGAATGAGGTGTATCTATAATATGAAAGGAAAGAACTTCAAGATGATTACTGAGTAAAAAAAAAGCAAGTTGTTAGAGTGATATGTGTAGTACGTATGTGTTTTATCTTTTCTACATGTATATGGGACAGTGCACAGAAAGAGATTTTAGAAGTTGTACATTGGTTACCACAATGATGAACAAAGGGAAGTAGTTAGGTAGCCTTACTTACAATGGTTTAATTTTCTACAGAGTATTGATGTATTAGCTATGTTATAAAAAACAACCATTTGTGTAAACAAATTTGATAACAATATTAACCTTAAGTGTGAGAACCTCTCTTGCTCTACTGTTGAAGACTATCCTATCTGAAGACTATCCTGTGTGCAGAATTAAGGCAACCCAGTGTTAGGCTTGGTAACATTTTCAGTGCACATAGAAATAAAATCAATTTTTCTGTCAATCAAGTTTTTGGGTAACTTTTTATTTCCTATACTTTGCCTGTTTTCACTATTTATGTTTAAAAAGTTGACTAAAAGAATCCAATGTTTTGTTTCAGAGGAATGTAGTAAAAAGAATTATTTTGATACTTTATAATATAATGTGTGTGAGTGGTGCAGCACCTCTTAATTTTGAGTTTGGACAATTTTTTTTTTTGGGGGGGTGGGGAGTCAGTGTCACTGGCCCTCACATGTGGGACCCGAACTGGGGCCGCTGGCTTCCCAAGACAGCGCTTAACCACTGTGCCACTAGGCCGGCCCAAGGACAATTTTATTTTAAGTAAAATTTTCTTAGGATAGGAGGACGTGAACTAAATTTATTGAGTATTGATGTACTCTTTTCTATGTACTGTGTTAGGCTATTTTGCAAATTGTTTTATATAATCCAATTTCATGAGAAGAATGTTGTTATTCTTTAGTGAAGAAGCAGCAGATGGGAAAGTTATTTGTGCAGAGTTTCAAGAAGGTCTTTAAGTTACCAAAGTCCATACCTTTTCTCTAGCAAGTTGACTATCAGACGATATGTTGGAAAGAACATTGGGGATTCACACACAAAAAATGTTACTCTTCTGTCTGTATGTTCATGTGGGTTTGTCTGTGCTTGTGACTGGCTCTCCTAGAAAAAACAAACACATACATACACAAAAACACAACAGTTCCATGTATCTGGGGTGCAATGTCTTTATATCCAGGTGCCACTTTTTTTTAAAAGCACTAGATCATTATGAGTCCCATTTTGGGTCTCTGGATGCTGTTAGCAGAAATAGCAGCCATATTCCATGCATGACCTGTGCATGTAGCCCTTAGTTCTGCTTCAATCTGGCTTTTGGCCTTTTGTTTGCTTGCCCCACTGGGCTCTCTTGGTCATCTTAGGAGCCTTGCTAAGTTTTATGTAGCTGTAGCAACCACTGACCTATCTTAGGAGAGATGCCTACCATGTGTTTCAGAGTTTGGTTTGCTACTTGAGAAGGGGGCTGTAGGAAGCTTAGGGATCAGCACACGTTCAAAACTGAAACCGGAAGTGGGCAAGGCAAACCACAGGAAGATCCTGCCTGCATCTTGGTGACGTATCTCTCTAACCCATGGACGCTTCCTGGCAATACCTTGTGAAACTTGCTTTTTCATGTAGAGTAGTTTCCTAACTTCTTGTTCTGTACTGAGCTTCAGTCAAAGGTGATTAATACGATAGCAATATAGATAACTATGATAATTATTATGCACACGACTTGTGTAAAACAGCTGGCCCCTAATTATGTCTTATAGACTTTCCCATTGAGGAGTTGCATCTTACTTAGTAGGACATTTTTGAGGAGTTGCTGTGGAATTTATGTTTTAACCTTGACTTTACACCTTGTCAAGAATTGTACTTATTGTTAAGGGTTTATAGCCACAAAACAGTTCTTTGCTCACTGAGTTTGGGCTAATCACCCCAACTATGCTGGATTCCTTGAGTCCTTTGCTCACTCAAGTGCTTGCTTAATGGTGTGACCTCGTTTTTAGGCACCTTGATGATTGCACGTTACCTTATTTCCATGGTGGAGCAGGCGTGCAGTGCTGGTGAAACTTTATTATTCCCTATTTCTTCAATCTCCAGGTTCCAGGTTAATATATATCAGAGTGCCTATTCTTAGGCAGAACCAGATTTCTGATAGGAATTGTGTAATCTGATGATTTTTTTTTTTAAGATACCAGTTGCATGGGATTATAGAATCTCGGACTATATTTTTTAAAGACAATTTATTGTTTACTGGAAATGAGAAAAATTGCTTGACAGTCCAGTTATCCATTCACACTAATTTGTTCATTGGAAAACCCTCCTTACTAGCAGATAGTCCAGCAGTCACCATATGCCTAGTGGTACTATTTCTCATTCTCTGCCTGAATAATATCATAAACGTATAACTTTTCGTTGGTGCTTTCAAGGTGACAAGTAAGGAGGGAAGTAGCAGCTACATAACTTTCTTCTCTTCAGTTGTTCTTACCTCCCCCCACCCCCCGCCCCGCTTTTGTTACCATACACCTGGGGTAATCTGACATACTCTGAAGAGGGTGAGTATAAGACCCTTTGGAAGGTCATGTATGCGTATGGAAGTTCTCTTCCTTTCTCCATTGAGAACTGTAAAGATAAATGAACAAGAGAGAGTTTTTATCTCGTGTAAGATTTTTTTATCCTAGACAAAATATTAGGTATATAGAAATTGAATGATAAATGATAATACAGCATATTGAAAGCATGGTTTTTTGCTGCTTTTCTAGTAACCACCTAACCTCTTGGAGCCTCAGTTTCCTCTTCTGTAAAATGGGGATAGTAGTTTTTCTAATCTTACAAAGTGGTTGTGAAAAGATTAAATGACATTATATACTGCCAAGCACATTGTGCTCATTTAAGTGTAGGCTGTAGCATAAGCAGTAGTGATATTCGGTAAAGTATAGTTTCAGTTTTTTGGGTTTTTTTAATGAACAATTTAATATAAATCTATGTCTAGTTCTTGTATTGTTCATCAGATTAAACTGGAATAGGTAGCAATATCTTAAAACATTTGAAATCATTGTTACCGTGGGCTTTTTAAATTTCAATGTTGTGTCAGAATTTTAAAACTGTGGAGTACAAAGAAGATGAACTAGTTAAGGGGTTATAAACTCCAGTCTACAGAGACCAGGCATAATAAGGTAAATCCAGGTAGGGATTGTTATGATTTAGTAAGGGGTGCCTGTCCGCAGTTTCTACTCAGAACCTGTTGCCAGGTCTTTGATTATTAAAGAGAAACCAGACTTAATGTACCTATTTATTAGTAACTCTCCCAGTTTCTAGATGTTGGCAACATTTTTTTTTTTTTAATACTTTGCAGGCCAAACAAAATAAATCTCTAGCTGGCTGACCCCCAATTTGTGTCCCCACTTTAGAGATGTGGAGCCTGAGGTATAAAAAGGCCAGGTGTTTTTCCATGTATTTCCCATAATAGAAATATATTACTTCTGAAATAAGAATCTCATATTTTAAAAATAAGCAAGCTCCTCTGGTGTATCCATATGGTAAATTATAGATTATTTTTGGTCAAGATCTAATGGCTTGGGTGTACAGATGATAAAATTTTTAGGAATCTCTAGCCAAGGAAGGGCACTAGTAGTTACTGTTTACTGAGTGCTTACTCTGTTCTAGGCATTGTGGTAGGTGCTTTACCTCAGTTAATGGTCACAGCAATCCTGAAGCGTCAGCTACCTCTTTCAATGCAGCAGGTTGAGACTAAAGACATGCAGATTATCAAGTACAAAGCTTACACTGAAACACTGATCTCTTGTCTCCAAAATGAATTTGTTTAACTTGTGATATTATATTACTACTGTATGTGTTCAGAATTATGTGCCCCTTTTATCTTATTGCAAAAATTAAATTATAAGAAAATTTGAAAGACCTTATGTTAATATTCTATAGGATTGTCTTAGGTATGATTAAATGGCATAACAGCATTTAATTTTACTCTAAATTTGTCAACACCAAGACTATTATATTTTAAGTGTACATTTGTTTCATTCTTCTTCCAATCCATTTGTGTGTGTGTGTGTGTGAATGTAAGTGATAAAGTTTGCATGTTTTTATATCTTTTCCCCATCTTAAGTTCCAATCCTCTATTTAGGTTGATATTCTTGTTATTAGAACATCATTTCCTGAGTAAATCAGGCAAAATAATTCTATCTCTGTAGTATCTCTTACATTTTTCTTTTCCTCTCATTTCATTATCTTAAGTTTAGGCCCTTTAGCCATTAGAGTAGTTTTCCTAAAGCATAGCTTGGACCACATAAAAACATTTAGTGACCCTTGTTGCCTGCTGAATAAAGTTAAAACTCTTTAGCTTGACCTTTCCGGTTCTGTTTGATTCTACCCCTCCTTTACAATCTTATTCCTTCTGTTCCCCTTTCAGCTTCCTTTGCTTTAGTCAGTTTGTATTATTCACTAACTCCTGGAAGGAATTCCTCCTGTTTCCACTTCCAGAACTTGTTCACATTGTGCCTTACTCCTGGAATGTCATCCTTCCACCCTCAATTTCTGTATTTAATAATAATAATAATAATAATAATTGGAAGGTGTTATGAAGATTAAAGTATATGAAGTTCTTTAAAAACATCTGCTATGTGTAGTGTATATATGAAGTTATTCAGTAAATGGTAGCTATTGTTAAGGTTTTAGCTTTCCTCCCTCCAAATACTCTTTGTCTGAGGGTCATCTTGTCCAAGCCCCTGGCCCTTTGCAATTTTCTTGGGTTTTAATCCAGTCCCACTGGGATCCCTGTTGGCCCTTATCCCTGTACTTAATTTACCCTTTGAATAGACTTGGGCCTGCAGGATCTCTTAGGACAATTTCAGGAAGGAACAGCTGTCGGTTCCTCTCAGCACCGCTGTATTCAGAAAGACAGTGAGACTGGAATGGAAAGACTAGCTTTGGAGTTTGATCTCTGTCAGATCACCTTACCGGATATGTAACTGATTTTTTTTCTTTAATTTATAAAAAGGAACAGTAATACTTCACAGGATTGTTGTATAGATCAAAAGAGATATTTGAGAAGATGTTTAACATTGTCTTGAAGCATCCAACTGCTTGATAAATAGTTATCTTCCCTTCTTATCCTGGTAGTGACCTCTGCCAGGACACACAGAAACACACATACAAACCTATAGCTATAAATGCATGCACACACTCCCCCCCCAACATATACATAAGCACATACGTGTGTGCATACTCACATACATGTCCAGAAGCACATATACCAGAATCTGTACCCAGCAGCCTGATACTTGGGATTCTAGTCCTAGGTAAAATTTACATAGTCAGATCTGGAGTTACTATCTGGTGGCCTTTACATAGAATCATTGATCTTGGACACAGATAGTTAACCAGCTTTCCCTTTGTTAGTCTTAAGTTCTCAGTTTTTTTTTTTTTTTTTTTTATTGGGGAATTGGTGGAGGGGAACAGCGTTGGGGAATTGGGGAAGGGGAACAGACAAGTTGCTGTCTTTTTGTTCTTCAGTTTAGTTGCGGAGGATGTTGCTTCACTGTTGGTATCGTCATTGCGCTCTTCCCGGATGAGGCAGATCGGTCGCTGGCCTCTGGATGTCGCTCACCGCGGCTATTGGCAGCCCACGCTTGGCTGCCAGCCGCTCACGCTGGCTGCGGGCCACTCACTGTAGCCTATGGCAGCCCACACCATCACCGGGGCTCGCACAGCCCAGCTCCAGGTGGAGCTGTTGTTAGCTGTAGAGGGCAGTGTCACTGGCCCTCATGTGGGATCCGAACCGGGGCCGCTGGCATCCCAAAACCAGCGCTTAACCAATGTGCCACTCGGCCGGCCCTAAGTTCTCAGTTTTGATTCCCGGTGATGTTTATCTTCTTGGTTTAAACTGTTTATTTTTTATTTTTTAAAGATTTTATTGGGGAATCGGAAGGGGAACAGACAAGTTGCTGTCCTTTGGTTCTTCAGTCTAGTTGTGGAGGACGTCGCTTCACTGGCCCGTGTTGGTATCATCATCGCGCTCTTCCCGGGTGAGGCAGTCGCTTGCGGGCTGTTGGACGGCTGCTCATGGCGGCTCACGGCAGCTCAAGCTGGCTGTCGGCCACTCACAGTAGCTTATGGCAGCCCTCTGTAGCCCATGCCGTCGCCAGTAACTCACAGCAGCCCAGCTCCAGGTGGAGTTATTGTTCACCATCTTAGCTGTAGAGGGCAGAGCCACTAGCCCTCATATGGGACCCAAACCGCAGCCCTGATGCTCAGAGCTGGTGTCCCAAGCCAACTCTTAACCAATACACCACTTGGCTGGCCCTAAACTGTTTACTTTGGACAATGACTAAAGGCTGCTATTTTATAGAAAATACTTTCCTCCCCTCTTCTGGTGTTTATGCAGAAGCTACTTTCTTAGTGGAGCCTTCCTTGGCTTCCCCTCCCTCTGCTGTCTCATGTGCTGCCCATTCCTGCCTCACACTTAATAGTAAACTACCATTTTTACTCATTTATCTTATTTGTTGTCTGTCTATATTAGCTCAAAAAAGATACAGTTTTTATCTATTTTTCTCAGTGTTGTATCCCTAGCATCTTAGTAGGCAATCAGTAAATATTTGAATGTGTGAATTTGAGGATTGGTTTGTTTATTTTCAACACGATATTTCTATATTAACACTATAAAGATTCATATACTTAGTGCTTTTGGTAACTGCATACAGGAGACCTTTTTTTAGCTTTGGAGCAGTTGACATAGATCAACTTATATCAACTGAAAAAAAGCTTATATACAATTTTATCATTTGTGATGTGATATTAGAATTATATTTGCCCATGCTAAAGTTATAACACATACACACACATTTATTCAGTAGATATTTCATTAACTATTATAAGGTAAGAATTGGTCTTGTCCCTTAAGAAGTTTATAGTTCAGTGAAGAGACATATAGCAGCCTTCTTTGCTGGTTACTTCTCTCTTCTAACTCAAAATGAAGAGCTCTGAGGCTCAATCTTCAAGACTCTTCTTTCCTCTCCATATTTCTCCTTGTGATCTTATACAATCTTACAGTTTTATATGTATTATGTAGTTCCTGATGGTTCTCATATTTTATCTCCACCCAGGACTTCTTTGCCCTCTTGACATCTGCACTTGGATATTTAATAGGCATCTCAGACTTAATATGCCCAGTACAAAGTTTTGATCCCCTTCTTCCCAGTGAGGCCCCTCCCTCTGGAAATGGCATCTTTATTCGTCCAGCTACTGAGGCAGAAACTCTGAGAAGTCATCTTTGACCCCTCTTTCTCTCACATCCATATGCAAAATATCAAAGCTTCTGTTGGCTCTGTCTTCAGTATATATGCCCAGTTGACCACTTCTCTCCATGCCAGGACTGCCCCTTCTTCCCCCAACTTATTTCTACTCAAGGCTATTACAATAGCCTCCTGTTAGTCTCCTGCTTCCACCCTTTCCCTTCTGCAGTGAGTTTTCTAAATCAGAAGTTACATCATACCATATTTCTGCTCCAAATCCTTCAGTAGCTTCTGTCTCACTCAAAAAAACCTAAGACTTTCCATTGGTCTACAAGACCTATTTAATTTGCTTTCTTCTTCCCCTACTCCATCTTGTACCATTTCCTCCCTCTCTCCACTTTTGCTTATTGCTTAGAGCCATATTGGCCTCCTCGCTATTACTTCAGTGTGCAAACTATTCTGTGTCAGGGCCTTGGCATATTTTATTCTTTCTGCCTGTCCATCCCTTTCCCTAGAAATCTCCATGGCTCATTATTGACTTCTTTCAGGTATGTGCTCTTAATAGATATCTTAATAAATGTCTTAATAGATAGTCTTCCCTGCTTCCCTCTACAAAATAACATTACTCTCCTTCCTCTGTCTGCCGTGTGGTCCTGGCATTCCCTGACTCTCTAACCCTACTTTGTTTCTTCCATGGCAATAAATATTATATACTTATTTAAGAGTTTATGATGTTTGTCTCACCTGCCTAGATTGTACAGTAATTCCGTGT
Organism: Aselliscus stoliczkanus; assembly: GCA_033961575.1. NCBI lineage: Eukaryota > Metazoa > Chordata > Mammalia > Chiroptera > Hipposideridae > Aselliscus > Aselliscus stoliczkanus. Next base: position 107,184,213 of record CM066735.1, read on the forward strand.
AGGTAGAGACTTATTGTTATTCATTTTTATATCTCCAGCATGTAGAAAAGTGCATGGCATATTACAGGCACTTAATAAATATTTTTTGAATGAAATGCAACAAGTGCAATCCAGTATGATCATTATAGTAGAAGTACATAGAAGATGCATTAGGAAATGGAGAAAAGGATGTCATGACTATCTAGAAATTGAGGGAAGATTTTACAAAGAAAGATGCCCTTAAACAGAGCTCTTTGGGGGGGAAAAAAACAGGGAAGAGATTCCATACAAATAGCATTGCAGATGTCCAAAGAATGAGAGGGCACAGTGTGTTCAAGGAGCCATGCATACAGTTCTGCTGGAGCATAACTTGTGGGCGTAAAGATTACACAAGTAGATGAGACCAAACGTGTAGTAGATGGTGTCAGACCATGAAGGGTTCTTATGCCAGACTAAGGAGTTTCAGATTTTATCCTGTAAGGTAGGTAGTGTGGAAGCCATTGAAGGTTTTTGAATGAGGTGTGATAACATATGTTTATATGTTACAAAGGTAGCTGGCAACAAGATGAAGGATGGGGATCCAAGCTAAACACAGCATTTTATTTAAGCCGAATGTGATGTTGCAAGCTATGTGTGGTGCAGAGAAGCAGTTACTATCACAGGAATAGGCAAAAGGCTATTATTTCATTTTATGGTTGGACAGAAACCACTGATGTGTAGTGTGAAGGTGTTCTTGGCCCACTTGCAGCACATCTGCGAGGGAGGAGAAGTGCCCTGTGTGTGTGTGGGGGGGGGGATTAGTTTAGTCAGCTCTAAAAGTCCACGCGGTAGGAGCAATTTTTTTAAAACTTTAGTTAACAGTTATATTGTAAGTTATAATGTAGACTGGAAAAGTTTTTAAGGAGTACCAGTTACGAAATCAACAAGAAAAGGTATTGTTACAGAATAAAAGATGTTGTGCTTGAAGGCCACCTCCTTTCTTTATAGAGGAACAGTTTTATCAATAATGTGTCTCCTGATCTTGAGTCACTGTTGAAGGAAATAGTGACAGTTGTAAATATAATCAGATCTATACTATTTTCTGTAGGGCCAATACATCTGTTTTTGTAGGGCCAAATACCTGCCTTTGTATAATACAGCACCTTGGCATGCACAGAATTTTTTAAATGAGGGATAAGCTAAAAACATTTCTTGGGCCAGCCGAGTGGTGCGGAGGTTAAGAGCTGGCTTGGGACACCAGCGGACCCGGTTCGGATCTCACATACGAGGGCCAGTGACACTGCCTTTTTAAAAACAAACAAACGAACAAAAAACCATTTCTTCCTTTCAGTCAAATGCAAGTAAAAACCATTTACAGTATTTCAGTTGTCTTGCTCAAGTGTCATATCTCAGCAATACACTGAATGTCTTGAAAACTTTAATCTTATTTCTTTAGGGTCAAAACATGATGTGTAAATTTAAGGCTAAGATGGAGGTATCCAAAATGGTGTACATGGTTTGAATGTTGAGAATTTGGCACTCCCAAATTCATGAAAATGTGATCTTGTATTATTGAGCATTTTTTAAAAACCACATCCAAATGCTACAGTAGGAAATGAAGACATGTTTGCTAAAGGCAAATCCAACAACACAGAGAATTAAGATCCCATTGTCTCCATTTCCCAAGTTGGATATACTGCTTTGTCACTTCTGAGTCCGTGTTTGCTCTAGATAGCACATCTAGTTGAAAGATTTACCGGACTCTGATGACCAGTTCCGGGGGGATGGGGTTTTCTAATTTGTTGGAAATAAAGGATAGGAAGAGAAACCAGTCAGGATTAGGTTACAGAATCAGCTCTAGCTCGTTTAAGCAGAAAGAGATTTAGTAAAAAGATTTTAAGTGCTTATAGAATTGTTGGAAAGACTGAAGATACAGACTCTGTGTTGAACTTTCAAGAATGACATTCGCAAGCCACATTGTACCTGGACCACCAAGAGAGTAAATATCTCTTTTTTGGATCAGAAAGGTGCCTGCAGTATTGGGAAGCTGTAACTTTTAGCTGCTTGGCTTAGAGCCTTGCCACCTCTGCCATCATCAGGAATCTGTCACTATTAGGAAATAGCCATCTGCACAGAACCATCTTCATCAGTAAGCTGTTTTCACTGCTGCTGGCTCTAGAGCCAAGCCATGGCTGCCACAACCTGTATGACAAGGTGCCTTGTACCCTGCTTGATACCTGTGAAACCTGTGATTGGATACAAGGACTTCTGCAAACACTGCTGAAGAAAACTTGGACATCTCCATGCCAGTACTTGCTAGTAGAAGCAGCTTGAATGCAACCTCCCTTCTTTTCTGCCTCCTAATTTCTATTGAGTGCACCTGATTGGTAGAACTTAAGTCACATCCACACAACCCTAACTGCAAGAGAGGCTGGGAAATGTCATTCTTAGCTTTCTTGTCACTGCAGTACAGAAAGTCATACACTAAAGGACGTTGAAATGGATGATGAATATTGATCTACCATATGTACCATAGATATAGACCCTGATTCTCTTTAAGGCTAGCCGTTATCAAATGGGCTATGGATAAGCTGAGAAATAATGTTGAGAAACTTATGAGTATTTGTTTTTTTCTGTATTTTTATTATTTTATAATAATGCACACACTTATGGTAACTTTCCATTGATTTTCCCATTTTAATTTTTTTTTTGGGGGGTGGGGGAGGGAACAGCATTGGGAAATTGGGGAAGGGAAACAGACAAGTTGCTGTCCTTTTGTTCTTCAGTCTAGTTGTGAAGGACGATGCTTCACTGGCCCATGTTGGTGTTGTGATCATTGCACTCTTCCTGGCTGAGGCAGATCGGTCGCCGGTCATAGGACGGCTGCTCACAATGGCTCACGGCAGCTCACACTGGCTACAGGCCACCCATGGTAGCTTACAGCAGCCCACTGCAACAGGGGCTGCAGCCTACGACATCACCGGCGACTCACAGCAGCCCAGCTCCAGGTCGAGCTGTTGTTCACCATCTTAGCTATAGAGGGCGCAGCATCACTGGCTCATGTGGGATCCAAACCGACAGGCCTGCTGTTCAGAGTTCATGCTCCCAAGCCAACTCTTAACCAACGCTCCACTCGCCAGGTCCCCCCTCCCCCATTTTAATTTTAAAGAATTATTTGTTTATTGGGTTTTTCATAGATGCTTCTTAAGAAATACCTAAAATTGGTGCTTCACCTATATGATGAATTTAGTGGTATGTAGATGCCAAAAGTTTCCTCATATTTAAAGTGTGGGTAGTAGATGAAAGGCCTGAAAGAGGGAGTAAAAGAAAAAATGTTAGCATGGGTTACCTAAACTGAAGCTAGGTCGGTATTATCAAATACTGAAGCATGGTTAAATAAAGTGGGCACTGAAAAGTAGTCATCTGATTTGGTAGCACTTATTATTATTATTATTGCAAATTGATGGTTGCTCTATGGGAAGGGCATTGAGGGATAGGTGAAAAAGGTGAAGGGATTAGGAAGCATAAATTATAGTCACAAAATTGTCAAGGGGATGTGAAATACAGCAAGGGGGGAACATAATAATGTTGTAAAGACTGTGTAGGTCTCAGATGGGTACTGGACTTATAGGGGGGATCATTTCATAAATTATATAAATGCCTAACCACTGTGCTGTACACCTGAAACTAATATAAAATAATGTTGAATGTCAATTCTGAATATATACATTGGATTGTCAGAAAGTAATGATGTATTTTTTCTATGTTTTTCGTTGCAAAAATGTGTCATGACTTTTCTGACAACCTAATATATATACGTTCACGGGATGTAAATTACAGCATAGGGAATATAGTCAGCTGTATTGTAATAGCTATGTACGATGTCAGATGGGTAATAGACTTGGTGGGGTTATCGCTTTGTGAGGGGTGTACATGTCTAATCATTATGTTGTTTCATATACCTGAAACTAATAAAAAAAATATTATTAGTGTTCTTGAAGGTTCTAATAAAGAAATAGAATCAGAAGCCAAATTGCAGGTTTGGGCTGTGAGTAGCAGGGAAAGGATTGGAGCAGAGATTATAGAATACATTTTTAAGAAGCTTGCCTTTTGAGGAGCAGTAATTGTTTTGTTTTTGTGTTTTGTCCAGTGCATTTGCTTATTTATATACCATAGTTAACTAGAACTAGTGAGGCACAAAGTACGTATCACATGCAAGATAATACAATCTTCCAAATTTCCTCACTTTTGTCTTTTTGTGTAGTTGGATGTGAAGTGTGTGCTATTAAAATAATCTCTTTCTGCTTAGAGATACAATGGGTACAACATTATTTTTATTCTGTAACCATTAGTTACTTAACTTCTGATTATTTTTTTATACAAAGTGGCATCTAATATTTTTATGTTGTTTAAAAAGTGCCATTAGGGCCGGCCAATGGTGCGGTGGTTAAGAGCTAGCTTGGGACGCCAGCGGCCCCAGTTCGGATCCCACATATGAGGGCTAGTGACACTGCCCTCTAAACAAACAAACAAAAAAGAGTGTGAGTTGAGGTCTGAGCAGCAGCAGTTCAATGCCCAGCTCAAGCTGAGCTGCTGCTGAGCTGCCAACAGGTGTCAGGATGACTCAGCTAAAATAAAATAAATAAATAAATAAATAATAATAAAATTTTTTTAAAAAGTGCCAATTAATTACTACTATAGTTTGGAGTTGCAGTTTAAAGTCTTGATAGCTGACTTAATCAACATATTTGTATGATCGATTGGTGGGCTGAATATTGATTAGATGAATTCACTTACAGTGTAGTTCATTTGACCATTAGTTAGTGACAGATATTCAAAAAGTACAGATAATAACTGCTTTTGTAGGAAGTGCTGTTGAGTGCATTTTATATATTACATAAAGCTTGAATTTTTATTTAAGGAAATATCTGATAATGTCAAGTTCATTGGATGCAACAGACAAAATAATCCCCATTGTCTCCCTCTTAAAAAGGTGGGTGGTAGGCTATGTGTACTTTTATACAGTGTAGTTTTCTTATTAAACTGCATTTATGGGAATGAAACAGGAACATATTCAAGGGCAGTGATTTAGTGTTCCAGATTTCCTTGTTAGATGTGTAGCATATTTACTATGATTTAATCCCAAATGTGTTTACCTTCCAGGTCCTATAGAGTCACCTAGTTGGGTTTTTTTGTTAAAAAACAAAACCAAACGCTCTGGAGTATTCAGAGGGGAGATGTCAACAAAGAAGGAGAGACTTACAGGAGAAGAAGGTTGAAAATAATGAAAACAGAATTGCTAAGCCGTGTCCTGGAGTGAGAGGGAGGGAATGGGTAGAGAGAGTACAGGTAGATGGATGAACCACAGGTGAGCTGCTGATAAGAGCAAGGACAACTAGTCTTTTGAGGAAGAGGAGAATGGATGGATACAAATTCAAATATATATAATTTTTCCTGTTAAGAAACAGGCTTAGTTGTAAAAGCCCAACCCATATGAGGCAATTTGGGTGTCATTTTTAAGATTAGATTCCTTGATTCTGACTTGAGATGAACATAAATATTTTTTCATATCCATTCAAGTGGTAACTTGATTATTTTTTTCTAATTTCTCAGTTACAAGATTAATAACAATGAGTATCTTACTGGTGCCTTTCCATTGATTTTCTCATTTTAATTTTTAAAAATTATTTCTTGAGTTTTTCATAGGTACTTCTTAGGTTTCTGATAAACTTTTAAAATATACATTGGTTAAATGGCCTTTAAAGTTGATAAGCAATAAGAGACTTAAGCTTATCCAGTCCAGACTTTCATCAGGAAAGCCGTGCTTCAGTGATTTGTCCGAAGTCATTTAGTCACTTAGTAGCTGAGGTAGGACAGGAACATTGGTTTCATGATTGTTAGGGCCATGCTCTTTCCTTTATGTCAGCTACCTTGCTTTCCTAATGTAACCCACTGGTGTCTGATTTCAGCACCTATACTTTTGTATGTCTTTGTGGCCCTTGAGCATCTCACAAGAACTTCAAAATTAGACTTTGTTTCTTTAGTATCCATTCAACAAATATTTCTCAAGTGTCTACTGTATGGCAGTCACTATTTTAGATCTTGGGTATCAAAAAGCTCTCAGGCCTCAAGAATGAGGGAACCAGAAAATAAACACAAATAAATATTAACAGAGTTTCAGATAGTTATAAATGCTACCATGAAAAGAAACAGAGAAATAGAATGTGGTAACAAGATTATCTACTTTAGATAGACTAGTCAGGGAAGGTTTCACTGAGGAAGTGACATTTGAGCTGAGACCTGAATGATAAGAAGAGCCAGCCATTCTTGGCAGAGGCCCTAAGCTGGAACAAGCTTGGCATGGTTGCTGAATGGAAAGAAGGTGAACACTGGGGAGAGTGAGGGGAGAAGGGGTAGGTCAGAGAGGAGAGTTCAGTAGGGCTGTGTAGACCATGAAAGTGAGAATTTAGAAACGGGATTGTATCATAATAATCTGGAGATCCAAATGGCATAATTTCATCTTTTGGCAGAATAGTATTCCATTGTGTATATGTACCACATCTTCTTTATCCAATCATCTTATCAAAGGACACTTTGGTTGTTTCCATGCCTTGGCCACCGTAAATAAAGCTGGAAGGAACATAGGAGCTCGTATATCGTTACAGATAAATGCAAAATAAGTCAAACAGAGAAAGTAGAGAACCATATGATTTCACTGATATGTGGTATATAAAACTGAAAGCAACAAAGGAACAAGACAAACAAATGAAGAAACAAAAACTCAGACACAGACAATAGCTTAGTGGTTACCCAGAGGGTTACCAGAGAGGGGTAGTAGATGAGGGTAGAAGGGCTCAAATATATGGTGATGGAAGGAGAACTGACTCTGGGTGGTGAACGCAGAATATGGTATATAGATGATGTATTACAGGATTGTACACCCAAGACCTATGTAAGTTTACTAACAATTGTCACCTCAATAAACTTTAATTGAAATGGAAAAAAAGAGAAAGAAATGGGATTATATTCTAAACAAAATGGAATGGTATTGGAGCTGGGGAGTGATTAACCTGAATGATGTGTTTAAAAAATCACACAGCTTGATGGAGAGTAGATTGTAGGATGCTGCGATGAAGGCGATTGAGAAGTGGTTGGATTTGGGATTTATTTTGGAGGTCTGCTGGATTTATTCATGGACTGGATGTGGGTGGGAGGTTGGGGGAGGATAGTGAGAAAAAGAGGAAGATGGTGATAGACTGGGGGCAGACATGGGGAGGAAATCAGATGGTTTGTCTGGGACTTGTTAAATTTGAGATGCCTAATGGATATCCAAGGAGGCAGTTGAATATTCACATCTGGTGTTGAGGAAGACAGATTTGGGAGGCAACAGCATTAACACCATATACTGAAGGAGTTCGCATAGGGAAAGAAGAGAAGGTGGCCCAGAACAGAGCCATGAAACATTGTGACATTTAGAGGTGAGGAGGGAGAGAAGTCAGGAGAGGGCCAGTGATGTAGGAGGAAAGCCAGAGATACTATGTTGTGGAAGGCAAGAAAAGAAGACATTTTAAGGACGGATGTTAGTGCTCACTTATATTAAGCGGTGATACCAGATCAAGTATGACGAGGACAGAGAAATTACCATAGGGTTTGGCAATGTGGAAGGCAGGCATTGGCAACGGGCTAGAGCAGTTTCAGTGTCTTCATGGGGTTAGAAGCTGATTGGAAAGGGTTGAAGAATGAATGAAAGGTGAGAAATTAAGGAACAATACTAGAGGTAATTGCTTTTGAGCAGTTTTGCTGTGAAAGGAAGTCTAGGAATGATATGAGGGAGGAGGTGGAGTCAAGGGATTTTTTTTTTCTTTTTGTGTTTTTTATAATTGGGAAATACCAAAGCTTATTTATGTGCTGATTGGAACAATCCACTAGAGAGAAAAATTAATGGTGATATTGGAAAGCGGGATTAATTGTAGAGTTACGTCCTTGGGGTGGTGCTGGTGGGATGGACAGCACAAGTGGGGGGATTGTCCCTTTCTTGGAGCAGAGATGCAATGATGTAATATGACCTCTCATGCCCTTTCATGCACAGCTCCTCTCTCAGTCTCACCAGACTCCTTTAGACCAAGTTGATCATCATCTTTCTCTAATACTAATATTTTTTTCTGTGCTGTGTCTTAAATGCTCTCTTGGATGAATTCATTCTATATAAGGCTTAGCAGGAAGCAGCTGGTGATATTTAACACCAATTTCATTTTTTGTGCCAACAGGTGAAGCAAAAAATTTATCGCCATATCTTGGACCCAACAAAATGAGAGATTGTTTCTGCACCATAAATTTGGATCAGGAAGAAGTTTATCGTACCCAAGTTGTTGAAAAATCTTTAAGGTTTGTAAAAACTTGGAAAATTATCATTTATATGATATATATGGATTAATAAATTTTATATACTTTCCATACTTCATCAAAAGACTTTCTTTATATGAAACTTGTATTTTTCTTTTACGTTCTGAATTTGTTTTTATTTATTTATTTATTTATTTTATTAGTTTCAGGTGTACAACACAGTGCAATAGTTATACTCTTTACCCCCCAAAGTGACAACCCCCCTCCCCCAGTTCGCCACCCCCCTCCCCCCCCATATCATACATATCTATCACAACTCTGCTGACTCCCCTCCACAGTATACTCCACATCCCGTGACCATCCACATATTCAGTTACAGTTGGCATACAATACTATACAACATCAGTTTCAGGTGTACAGTGCAGTGATCAAGCCTCTACTCCATCCATGAAGTGGTCTCCCTAACAAGACATGTGACTATCTGACACGCCACAAAATTTTTCCAACATTATTATATTCCCCAAACTGTGTTTCATATCCCTGTGGCAATATTGTAGTTGTCTATTTATGCTGTCTAATCCCTTCCCCTTCCCCCCCATCCCCACCCCACTCCCAACTAGCCACCCTCAGTTTTTCCTCTACATCTACGAGTCTGTTTACTTTGATCGTTCACTCAGCTCTTCAGACTCCACACACAAGTGAGATCACATGGTACCTGTCCTTCTCCGACTGACTTATTTCACGCAACATAATAGTCTCTTCACAACATTATCAATTACATTCCTAGAACTGCCCCCATATCCCTGCAGCAACATTGTAGTCCCACCTACACTGCCCCAAACCTTCCCCCTCTCCCTCTTCCCCACTCCCTCCCAGCCAGCAACCATCAGTTTTTCCTTTATATCTGCTTGATATGTATATGAATTTAGTTTTAGAATTATAGAACCTTAGAGTTTGAAGGAGCCTTAATGTTCATTAAGCTGGACTAACTGCCTTCTGACAGTTATCTTTGACAGGTGATCATCTGCCATTTGCTTGGTAATGTACCAGTGACCAAGGAGTTCACTGCCTCTTAAACAACTTGTTTGGTCTTGAAACTATTCTGACTCCTAGAAGCTCTTAAATTTAGTCAGTTAATGTCTGTTAAAAGAAGAGCTTCCTATATGCCAGGAACTTACTGGATGCTGTTTATTAGTACATCCACAAAAGCAAGATAGATACAGCACTTGCTTTCATGTAGCTTTTCATTGCCTCAAAATGTATCTTCCTCTTAATTGTTCCTAATTCTATGCCTTGGATTTCTGGAGAACAAGTTTCATCCATCCCTCACATGACACTCTCAAGTTTTTGAAAACAACTATCATATACCTCAGTTTGTTCTCTAGGCTAAATTTTGCCCATTCGTTTGAACTTTTCTCAAAGTACATCATTATTTTATTTCTCTTGAAAATAAATAAATTCTTACAGTTTATACAAGTAGGGCATTGTAAGGGAATGAACTCCGGTCGATTTCTCATCTTTGAAAGTGTAAATAGCACTTTGAGAGTTTTCTAGTAAAATCTAACTCATCAGATTGAGGGCCGGCTGAGTGGCGCGGTGGTTAAGCCCTGGCTTGGGAAACCAGTGTCCCCGGTTCGGATCCCACATATGAGGGCCAGTGACACTGCCCTCAAAAAAAAAAAAAAAAAATTTTTTTTTAAATTGAAGTGTGCCACCTCTGCCCATAGTAGTGTATGTGGACACTGCAGTGCAGAGCTGTGCTGGCAGGATGCAGTCTTGTTCAGAGAGAAGAGTTGTTGGAATGAACCTCTGATGGCTGAAATACTGAGTGTCGTGACTTAATCTAAATTGTATTTCATGTATTTTTTTTATGCTTTTTAAAATACCTTTTTCCTTTACTCCTTTACACGTGCTTTTTTTTCCCTCTGAAGTCTTTATTATCAATATTTATAATTTTGAATGTCTATTGAGTTCTTCATAGGAAAGGCATTGTATAAAGCTGAAAATACTTTAGTAACCCAAAAAGATTTGAAGTAATAGACTTCACACCTTCAGCCATAAATCACCTGTCCCTGTTCTGGTGGAATTCTGTTGGTATTTGTATGTTCTAAATGATGAAGCAGTCACCGAGAGCTGAATAATTTGTGCACGTAATAAAGGAACTTAGAAGCAAAACTAAGATTGGGCCTATTTAAATCTCAATTTGTTACTTAATGTGTGCTGATTCCATATCATACAAAAATCGGTGATTGTCCATAAATTGAATACTTACAGTGGTTTCTAATATGTAGCCTTGTAAATGAGTAATTAAAATTAGCTTACTTTTTTTTTTTAACCCTTGCCTTTCCAGGTATTTGCGCTTGGGAAAATTAAATGATAAAACCAGTTATTTTTACCCCTCTTAAATTATTTTTCTAGATTCATAGCAACTTGGAAAATATTTTAAAGCTATCAGTGATTACCTTAGGTCATTTCAATATAGACTATGTGTATTCGACTAGGTGCTTGTATTCTAGGAGCCCCCTAGCATTTTTCCTTGTAGAAGGGGGTGAAAGAATCTGTAGCATAAACCCTTGCTCACCTTGCTTTCATTTCAGTGTTTTCTACCATTACGGATACTGTGATAAGTCAGTAGATACCCCTGAGATCTTTTATGGGTTCAGGATACTGTAGTTTTTATAGTTGGTCTGGATATAGAATTTTCATAATGGGCAAGTAGAAGTCACATAAGGAATGTCTAGCTCCTAAATCTCTGCCTCAAACCCTTTAAGAAGTAGGTGGTATAATATATAACAGCAATACTGCTTGTGGGTGGCGCTTCACTTCCCCACACTAGGAATCTCCTTAGGAGTCGCACGCAGGATCATAGGTCAGTGGGAACAGCAGAATATTGTTTTAAAAACTATGTAAATCTAGTCATTGCTTCCTACTAACCTTGTTGAAAAGCTTTCTTCAGATGGATTGATTGATTAATTGGTTAATTTATAAGATAAAGATGTGGGCACCCAGATGTGGGGATTAGGTTATTGAGATTGGGACGATGCAGTGATATAATTACTTAATGGCTAATTCTCATGTTCTTATTTGTCTTTAGAATGTATTTTAAAGATAATATTTGAATGTAGATGTATGATATACAAAGGAAATTCTCCATTTTATAATTGTTTATAAAATGATATAAAGAAGAATAGTACCTGAACATGTCATGCCTTTGCCTAATAGTTGAAGTGAAAAAGATTGACAAAAGTTTACCAGGCATTATAACAGCTAAAAAGCTGAGGCAGCTGTTTTCTGGACAGTCAGAAATGACTTCTTTAAGAGCATTTTATTTTGCATTTTAGTTTCTCTTTAGGTTGTGACATCCTAAAGAGATTGCAGTTTATGGTGACATTTTCAAAGCCTCTTTTTGTTCTTTAAACAGCCTCAGGAAAGAGGAACTCTTGACAAAAGATATTATTCACGAGCTTTTCAGAGATTCATGTCCTCATAGAAGAATTTAAATATCAAAATAGTATTCATGAAATGAACTTATAAAAATAAGCTATTTTATAGGAGAAAACTCTTAGCGACTTGGGGGTAGGCAAAGATTTCTTAGGATGCAAAAAGGCGAAATCATAAAAGAGGAAAATTGATGAACTGGATTTCATCAAGATCACAACCTCTTGAACAGACACTATCAAAAAAATGAAATTGCAAGCCACAGCTGGGAGAAAATATTCTGGAAAAGCACTTGTATCCAGAATTTATTCAAAAAAATAAAATAAGAAAGACAGCCCATTTAAAATATGTGGTGAATAAGCAAATAAATGTTTCCCAAAAGAAGATACATAAATGACCAACACGCCCATGAAACAATACTCAACATCATTAGTCATCAGGGAAATGCAGTTTAAAACCATTTCTGTCACTATAGATTCTTGAACATAGTGTGTCAAGGTAAAAATCAGATCCTTGGTTCCTGTGACAGTATGGATGGGGAACTTTCTGGGAAGGTAGAAATGTTCTGTATCTTTATTGGGGTAGATATTACACAGGTGTATAAATGTATCATGCCGCATGCACTAGATAGCTAATTTTAAAAAGACTTCCAGTAACAAAAGTTGAGAATGATATGGAGCAACTGGAGCTTTCATACATTGCTGGTAGAAATGTAAAATGGTTGGAAAACAGTTTGGCAGTTTCTTATAAATTAAAATTTCACCTACACGTTAACCTAGCAATTCCATTCTTAGTTACCTACCCAAAAGAATTGAAAGCATATTTCCAGGAAAAGCCTTGTATAAAAATGGTCATAGCAGCTTAATTTTTAATAGCCCAAACTGGAAGTAACTCAAATGACATCACTAGGAGAATATTCATAAATGGAATATTATACAGCAGTTAAATGGACTAGTATACACAGAAAATGGGAGGAGGGGGATCACATAGATGTTAAGCTGAATGAAAGAAGCTAGACATGAGTACATACTGTTTGATTCCATTTGTATGAAATTCTACACCACATCTATGGTGATAGATCACTGATTGCCTGTGGCAGTTATGGTGGGGTATCTGCAGAAGAGCATGGGGGAATTTTAGAGAGATATAGAAATGTCTTAATTAAGATGGAGGCTACACAGTTTATAAATTTATCAAAAGTCATTAACCTTTATACTTCAATTGGGTTTTTATTGTATGTAATTTATACGTCAGTAAAGTTGATTAAAAAATAACCTGTTTTAATTTTTTAAATATATTTTAAAGTAACATTATATAACATTACCCATTTTAGATATTATGTATTTTTGTGATTAATATAGCTTTACATATTTCTGAGATGATGGTGGTGTGAATGACACTGTCCTCCGCTCATTTGTGTCCACTTTAGGTGTGCATGACCCTAGGCAATTACTGGGTCTTCTTTCTATAGCTATTTGTTTAGAGCTCAACCTGGCAACTGAGGTCTTTTCAGAGTTCAGCTTGGTTTGTACAGGATTTAGTTGAAACTTAGCATCGAGAATTATTTTGGAGCTTTTGAAGCTTTTAGTCTGTAATTTATTTTATTGAAAATATTATTTGAGGACACTGTTAATTTAAAATAATGAGCTTTCTTCCTTTTCTCTCTAGCCCATTTTTCAGTGAAGAATTTTACTTTGAGATTCCAAGAGCTTTCCAGTATTTGTCTTTCTATGTTTATGATAAGAATGTTTTACAAAGAGACCTTCGTATAGGTATGTACTATTCTTAATTATCTTTAATCACAACATTGGTGTTTATGTTCATTCTTTTTCTAAGTATAAAGCATTGAAAACAATAGAATAATATATGTTCAACATTTCTAATCTTTTTCTCTGTCCTTTATGTTCATTTATGAATCCGATTTTTTAAGTTGTGTGCTCAGCTTAGGTGACACTTCCTCAGTGAAATGTCATGACGATGTCCTTGTTATGGTGTCATATGTTTCCATAATACCTGATGGGCTCCTTTCCATGGTACTCACTATGCTTGTTCATCAGTTCGTTGTTTGATATCTAGATTCTCTAGTTGAGTATGATATTTGTGAAGGCAGAAGCCATCACTCAGAGTGCCATACATTTAGTAAATGTTTAGTACATATTTGTAGAATGGTTCAAAGAATATTTTTATACGAAGATCACATTATTTGATCCCCCCAAAGAACATCTGTTTGTTTGTTTTTTAGCTGAGCCATCCTACTACCTTTTGGCAGCTCAGCTCGAGCTGGGCATGGAACTACTGTTGCTCAGAGCTCAGCTCGCACTCAGGAGCCACTCGGCCGGCCGTTTTTCTTTTCTTTCTTTTTTTTTTTTTTTTTTTTAAGATTTTATTGGGGAAGGGGAACTGTGTTGGGGAATTGGGGAAAGGGGAACAGCCAAGTTGTCCTTCAGTTGTGGAGGGTGCAGCTAGCTCAGCTCCCAAGTCCAGCCACCATCCGGCCGCCCGTTGGCAGCTCAGGACAACTCAGCCCAAGGTGCCATGTTCAATCTTAGTTGCGGGGTCGAGGGGCACAGCCCACCATCCCATGTGGGAGTGGAATCAGCAACCTTGTTGTTAGGAGCATGTGCTCTCACCAGCTGAGCCATCCTGCCATCTGTTGGCAGCTCAGCGGCAGTTCAGCTCGAGCGCAGCCAACTGGCCTGCATGGGAATCGAGCCCCGGTGACCCTGTTCTCAGAGCTCGCACCCTTAACCAACTGAGCCACTTGGCCGGCCCTAAGAATATCTGTTTCTGATGCTTTTCTTGTAGAAGTAATTAATTTGCTTTAATCCATTCATATGTTTTATCTCTAGTTGTGTTGTTACCAGTAATTCTATTTCTTAAATAACTATCTGAGGTTGGGTGGACTACAACAAAGCTAACTGGCCACATATGTGTCACATGCATGGTATTTGCACCACTACCTTTGTAGAGGTCTATAATTTACATGTATTATCCTTTCCCCTTTTAGTATTCTTAATTTTATCTTCTGCATCCCTCCTTTCTGATTTGAAATATGCTCAAGTCTCCTTCAATTTAAATGATTAAGCTTTATTTGACTTAGTCCTCTTAACCACCATGTAATTTGTTTCTTCTTTGCTATTTAACTCTTTAACAAATGGTCCATATCCCTCTTCTGCTTACTACTTATTTCTTTTTAAATCTCTATAATCTGGCCTCTACATTTTTCTGACAAACCAGTTTGAAATTTGCAAAAATCATTTTAGAGAAAGTCAAATAACATATTTAAAAAAACACTTTGTTTTAATTATAAAACTTACATAATTTTAGTGACTGGTAGTGACTGCACAGGAGTAACTACACTTAATTTGTATATTTCTTCTCTTTTTTTTTTTTTTTTTTTTTTTTGAGGGCAGTGTCACTGGCCTCACATGTGGGACCGAACCGGGGCCGCTGGCTTTTGAAGCCAGCGCTTAACCACCGCGCCACTCGGCCGGCCCTTTCTTCTCATTCTTTATTGCATACATTTATATTACTACATTGCACTACTTATTCAGTTTTTTCCTCTTTTACGTAATATCATCTAATGATCCTTTTCTTGTGTTATTAAATATTTTTTAAAAATGTTTTATATAGAAATGTATTATTTTAACTACTCCTTTGTTGGTAAACAAACATTTATGTTTCCAGATTTTTGGTGCTCTAAATGATGCTGCCTTCTATAAACATCCTGCTGCATAAATTTTTGTGTGTCCATTTTTCTAAGGATAAATTTTTAGAAGTGAAAATACTGAGTAAAAGGGTATGGATGTTTTTAGGGTTTCTTCTCCATACTTGCATTGGCCCCAGAAATATAATACTGATATACATTCCCCCAAACATGGCATGAGCATAACCATTTCACCACACCTGGTCAGTCTTGGATATTATCATTGAAAGAAATTTACAATTTGGTAGGTGAAAAATAATATTTAATTTTTTAATTTGTATTTTTTTGGTTATCAGTGAATTTGAGGAATTTTTCATATGTGTATTAGTCTTTTCCATTTTTCTTATAAATTGGTTTTCCATTGCCCATTTATTATTTTGGCTAGAATTGTATCTTTTGTTTATTCTTATGCATCTTTATATGTTAAATGTTAACTTTTTTTTTTCTTTTAAAGATTTTATTGGGCAATTGGGGGCGGGGAACAGCGTTGGGGAACCAGGGAAGGGGAACAGACAAGTTGCTGTCCTTTTGTTCTTCAGTCTAGTTGTGGAGGGCATTGCTTCACTGGCCCATGTTGGTATTATCATTGCGCTCTTCTCGGGTGAGGCAGATCAGTCGCCGGCCTCTGAACACCCGCTCACAGCGTCTATTGGCAGGTCACACCAGCTGCCGGCCGCCCATGCTGGCCACCAGCCACTCACTGTAGCCCATGGCTGCCCACTGCAGCAGGGGCTGCAGCTATGCCATCCCGGGGACTCACAGCATCCCAGCTCCAGGTGGAGCTGGTGTTAGCTGTAGAGGGCAGTGTCACTGGCCCTCATACATGGGATCCGAACTGGGGCCGCTGGAGTCCCAAGCCAGCTCTTAACCAGTGTACCACTCAGCCGGTCCAAATGTTAACTTTATATATATATATTAGTTTCAGGTGTACAAAGCAATGTAATAGACATTTACACCCCTCACAAAGTGATACCCGCCCCCAATCTACTACCCCTCTGACATCGCATGTAGCTGTTGTGGTACCATTGATTATATTCCCTGTGTTGTACTCCACATCCTGGGACTATATATGTAATTATAGTTGACATCCAATATTATTTTGTGATATATTATTAAATATGATAACTTGTCAGCTGTATTCATAGCAGATACTTTTTCTGTTACAAAAGGCATTTTGCAGTTTTTAATCCTCATCTGCCTCTGTCACATTTCACTCCTTTGATTGCTTATTTAGCTTGTTGAAAGCCAAGGAAAAAAGTTTAATGACATTGTATTTTCCTAGCTGTCTCGTTCTTCTGACTTCTTATATGCAGACTCTTCTTTTTCTAGCAAACCCTTAATTATAGATCATTCCTGAGGCTCCATCCTCAATTCAATTAAGCAAATATTTACAAACACTTTTATGTGGCGTACAATGGTTGGGAATATTAAGATGAATGAGACTCAGTTTGCTTGTAGGCTATCAGAGAGGCAGACTTGTATTCTAATACTAATATAACAGGTTCTGTGCTTGAGGTGTGAACAAAGTATTTAGGAGCATAGAGGGGTGAACAGTTAATTTTGCTTGGTGGAGGATTAGCAGACTACCTAGGAAGGAAAAGGAAGAAGTTTCAAGGTAATAGGGATTGGCAGAAGCAGAGGAGAAAAACTGCATCACGTTTATGGTGTATCTGCTGGAGTATATAAATGGCTTAGGAGGAAGGTGGTAGAAGGTGAAGTTGGAAATATAAATTGGGGTCAAGTTGCGATGGACCCTAAAAGTCATGCTAAGCAATTTGGACTTTATCCCATAGACAGTAGTGTTGAGCCTTTTAAAAGTGAAGAGCCTTTTAAAAATTACATAGAACTGTATATACATATATACTTTTGTAGTTTAACAGCTATGGTCTAAACAATAACTTTCAAACTATAAACTCAATGTTGATTACATAAAGTGTATTATATGTAATTATATATAACTATATGTATACATATGTATTTCTAAAAGTATATATGTATCTACTTTATATACATATATACGTTAAACGTGTAATCTATAGTTCAGAATAGAGAGAGATTAGAGGCAGAGACCAACCAGGAAGCTATTACCAAATGAGATGAATAGGGCAATGGCAGTGGAAATGCAAAAGAGGAAATGTACTTCACAGGATATGGGGACTAAGGGGACAAAGAGGATGTGAGAAGGGCAAGAGTTAACACATTGAGGACGGGACATTTAAATGTATAGGGGCAAATCTGCATCACGATCCACAATGTGTTAAAAATGTCTTGTTAGTATGGCTGTCATTAACTCATATAAAGAACACAGCAGGAGTACTCAGTTTTGAGTGGGGGAACAGAAGGGGAGAGAATGACTGGTTTCAAACAAGTTAAATTTGTATTACCCTGGGAACATCTTGGGGGAATATCTGTGGTTGACTGTTGAGAATACAAATCTGAAGCTTAGAAGGGCTGGAAATGTGGATTTGAGAGTCATTAGCATTAAGTGATACTTGAAGCCCCAGCTGGAATGAATGAAGTTTCGCTAGGAGAAGAATAGGGAGTGTGTTGCAGGGAAAATGAGGCTTTAGTGAAGATGAGTAAGGTGCATCAGGAAGATGGAAAGAGAGAAGAGATTAATATCATTGAAAGCAAGGAGATCTTTTAGTGTCAACAAGTGGAGAGATAGAGTAGGATAAGGATTGGATAGAGGCTGTTGGTGGTTATTAGCAGTCCTTGAGAGAGAGTGTATATTGGATCGACTGTCATATCTTTTTTAAAAAATATTTTGTAATTTTTATTGTCTATTTACACATAATATTATAGTTATTATATATTATAGTATTTCCTGAAAAGGCTTTTAGTTGAGGTTTATAAGTATGATTTCCAAAAGTTACCTTTGTTTTATTTTATGTGTGTTTTTAAAGTAAAAATCAATTTTATTTTAAGTTAAATAATTTTAAGTAAAAATCAATTCTTTGTGGATTGGCATCAGAAAACTGTAACTTTGTGTGAGAACTTTTTTCAAATAAGTTTATCCTTATTAATAGACAAAATTTGTATATTTAGTGGGATTTTTTTCTTTTTACACATGGGAGTTATTAGTTAAATAAACACAGTACATACATACCCTTTGATTTAAAGTTGAAAATTGTCTTAATGGTTTCATTTATAAATATTTACATTTTTGTAGTTCAGCATTAACTCATAAAGTTGGGTGTGTTTTTTTTTAAATTTGAACTACTGGAAATTGAATTTCCTCAATTATTTTATAACTCTGAGTTGCCCAATTGTAGATTAAACAGTACCATGGCATTTTCTGGAAATGAAATTGGAGCTAGAGAGCTGAGAATGTATACTGGTTGAATATAGCTTTAAGATCTTGTTTGGTTTTTATTTTTAATTGCATAAGGAATATATAGATATTTTTCTTTTTGTAAAAAATTAATTATAGTATTACGGATAATCCTAATTAATTCCTAATTAATTTTGACCACTAATCCCCTTCTGTTCTCATTCCCAGAAGTAATAACTGTTATCAGTATGGGGCATAATTTTTCACATTGGTCTTCTTTATATGCCAGGAACAGTTAGTGCAAAAGACCAATTATAGATTAATTAAAAACTTGAGAGGGTAGGAACCATTTTACCATAAGAAATTGTAAAACTAGGGCTTCAGAAGTCTTTTACTCTGTGATACATTGTCTTAAAGTATAGTGTCGTCTTCTCTTAAAAATTTAAAAAGTAGAAAATAAAAACTTCATATATAATACGAGGTCTGACAATTAAGTTTACAAACTCATCCTAGAAAAAGTGCTACATACCTCATTGCCGAATATCACTATGGTCACATTTGAGATAATCCCCTTGGGAAGCTATGCATCAATGCCAGCACCTAGTCCACCCTTCAAAGCAGTTTTGGAACTCTTTTTCTGAAATGGCCATTAGAGCTCTCATTATATTACCCTGATGTTCTGAATGTCATCAAAATGTCTGCCTTTCAATATTTTCATTATCTTTGGGTAAAGAAAGAAGTCATTGGGGCCAGATCAGGTGAATAGGGAGGGTGTTCCAATACAGCTATTTGTTTACTGGCTAAAAACTCCCTCACAGACAGTGCTGTATGAGCTGGTGCATTGTCGTGATTCAAGAGCCATGAATTGTTGGTGACAAGTTCAGGTCTTTTTTGTCTTTTTCATGCAGCCTTTTCAGCGCTTCCAAATAGTAAGCTTGGTTAACTGTTTGTCCAGTTAGTACAAATTCATAATGAATAGTCCCTCTGATGTCAAAAAATGTTAGCAACATCGTTGCTACAAGTTCGTGAACTTAATTGTCAGACTTTGTACATTTCCAATTCTAATGAAGATCCTAATAACATTAAAATTAAAACATATATTTTACCTCCTAATATGTATTTTCTAGTTATTTTAGTTTTCAGAGGAATCTAGGCTCAAACAGCTATTAACTTTGATTATCTTAGTAGACTTGGACAACTTTTTTTCTTTTCCCTTGGTTTAGAACAACTTTTTTTTTTTTTTTTTTTTTTTTAAAGATTTTATTGGGGAATTGGTGGAGGGGAACAGCGTTGGGGAATCGGGGAAGGGGAACACACAAGTTGCTGTCTTTTTGTTCTTCAGTTTAGTTGCGGAGGATGTTGCTTCACTGTTGGTATCGTCATTGCGCTCTTCCCGGATGAGGCAGATCGGTCGCTGGCCTCTGGGTGTCGCTCACTGCAGCTATTGGCAGCTCACGCTTGGCTGCCAGCCGCTCGCGCTGGCTGCCGGCCACTCACTGTAGCCTATGGCAGCCCACTGCAGCAGGGGCTGCAGCCCACACCATCACCGGGGCTCGCACAGCCCAGCTCCAGGTGGAGCTGTTGTTATCTGTAGAGGGCAGTGTCACTGGCCCTCATGTGGGATCCGAACCGGGGCCGCTGGCATCCCAAAACCAGCGCTTAACCAATGCGCCACTCGGCCGGCCCTAGAACAACATTTGATAAGAGAATTTACTAGGTTATCAGAGACATGAATTCTAGTCATTACTATTACCAACTAGCTATATGACCTTAAACAAGTCACTTTACCTTAGGCTTGTTTCATCTGTAAAATAAGGCTGAGTTAGTTGTCTTTTCCAACTCTTCGAATTGTAATTTCTGCTGGCATTTAGCTCTTACGTTAAACCTACTGTTTAAAATTTGCCTAAGAGTACACTCTAGTGTCTGTTTTCCTAGGTACTATATCAGTTATCTATTGCTATGTAACTAATTACTCCAATATTTAGTGGCTTAATACAGCAACCATGTATTTATTTGTTCATGATCCTGTGGGTTGTCAATTGAGGCTAAACTGAACTGGGTGGCCCTTCTGCTGGCCTCACCTGGGTCAGTTATCTGGGAGATTGACTGGCATGAATGGTCTGACTCATATGTCTGATGGCTAGTGCTGGGCCTTCCTCTCCACATGGTGTGAGGATTCCAAGAGGGTAACCCTACTGCACAGGTGCTTGTGTATAGTCTCTATTTGTATCATATTTACTGATGTCTCATTAGCAAAAGCAAGTGACATGGCCAAGCCCAGAGTCTGTGCTGGAGGGGACTACACAATGGCATAGACCAAGGAGACTGTTAATATACCAGCCTGCCACAGAGGCCAGAAGGTATCTACCTAAACCCCATACACAGAGGAAGTGAAGTGTTGCCATTGACTGAATTGCTGTTGCCAGAATTTGTTCAGTCTCCTAGTTCTATTTCATCTTATATAGGCAGTCACACTTGTCACTACTTTTATCTACCCTTTCAGCCATTTCTAGTGTCCAAGTAGGACTAGGACTATTGAGATTTTGCTCGTTCAGTTGGTGATCTGTATCAGAGTGAAATTTCTAAGAATATGCTGTGTCTAAAAATGAGAGCCAAATATAATAACAATATTTACAGATGCAAAGAAAATGCATAGAAGTGGTACTGGAAAGCTAAGAATTTTTTTTTTTTTTCCACTTAGAGACCAACCAAGATGGTTTCTTTGCCAATAGTTCCTTCATTTCTTTTCATGTTTCCTCTCCTTGTCTTATTTTAAGGAACTAATATAGCATCTGGTGTGTGGGTGTATTCGTGTTCTAAGCTCTTTCTGTCTAAAAGTTTGTCAGGACAGTAAGAAAATGAAATATTACCTATAAATAATTTGTTAGGTAGTTTGTTCCTGGGTGGTTTTATGGCTAGTGAAGTAATGAGTTAACTTTGTTTAAAATAGTAAACACTAAACTAAAACAATCTTTGGGACCATTAGAGGCACAGAATTGGTTTTTAAAATCATTAGAGCTAAAAATTGTTTCTAATACAGAGGGGGTAAATGAGACATACAGTTTGAATAAACTGCGGAAGGTCACATGGCTGACATGTAACGGGATTGACACTGTGCTACGAAATTAATATCTGTGTTGGAGGGAACATGGATGGGACACCTTGGTTTTGAAACCTGGCTTAGCACTTGTTAGGGGCAGGTTTTAAATATCATTCAGCTTTCCTCATCTGTAAGATGGTGATTATACCCTCTACACCCAAGATCGTTATGAAGATTAAGCAGAAAATATGTAAGAATGTCTTCTATGTTCGGTCAGTGCTGGCTTTTCCTTCAGCTCAGTACCCTGTCCACTGTGTCAGGCTGCCTACCTTTTACAATCAATACTTGCCATCTACCCATTTTAACTAAGGCTATCTCAAAACAAGTAAGAATGATGAGGGTGGTGTGTTTTTTGTTTTTTGTGGGGTTTTTTGCCTTATTTGTATTTCAGAAACTTGTCCCTCCTCCCATCCCTGTCCCTCTCTTCTGCATTCCCTTGCCCTTTACCCTCCCACCTTTCTCTCATTCATTTATTCAGTCATTCTCTCTCTCTTTACCCTCTTCCCTTCCCCCTTTATACCCTGTTTGATTTCTAGGATTGATGACTTTTTCATGTTATGTTGCTTAATAAAGTGCTGAACATATTGCAGGTATCCTAATACCTGAAGTCAACTGTTTTTCTTTTATTTTCCTCTGTTCTTATATAACTATGTCTCTGACTTCTTGGGATCATGTGTTCTTCCTTGCTTCTTCAGGCTGACTAGCCTCATGCAACTAAATCTTTACATTTCACAAACTGGCATCTTCAAAAGGAACTTGATAAGAATAAGAGCTGGCAATAAAATTACAGGTTTTTCTGAACTTATGAATGGCTTATTTATGCAGGTAGTCAGAAAAGGGTTTTCCTCTTAGAAGACCAGAACCATTTAACTTTTTCATGACAGTGAGTACTATAGATGCAGGAGATATGAAATGGGAGGAAGAGGGATTTATTTGTTTGCCTGTGAACTAAGAGAGGACTCGCGTTTAGGAAGGCACCTGTGAGAGAAGATGTATTTCCAGTGATCTGGAATTGGGAGTCATAAATACAACAGGTATATTCCTGTTGTGGTTTTTAGATTCATTATTGGTTAAGTAGACTTTGGTTAGGGGAGTGTGGAAATAAAATCACCATTTAAAACACAGTGACAGTGTGATTATTTGTTGAATCAAACCAGTAAGTTTCTAAATAAACTTTAAAAAATACCCTATTTTTAAAATGGGAGCTTGCTTTAGCGATGTTTATATATCGTATATGTATGTCTACATACATATTTATAAATAATGTATAAAACTAAAAATCCTGAATTGTAGGATAGGGATCTTAACCAGGAGTGTACCAGTGAATTTCTGGATGGTGGGTAAACTCTTAAAATTGTATGCTAAATAATATCTGTGCATTTTTCTGGAGAGAGGACACAAAAGATACATAGATGCTAAGATTCTTAAAGAAGGAGGTTAGTGGTTCTACAAATGTAAGAACTTCAGCTATAAGATGTGTAGATCTATGTCTGCACGTGTGTGTGTGTGTGTGTGTGTGTGTGTGTATCAAGCTGTTATCCATTGCCTTAATGTTTTTATCTGGTGTGAAATCAATAGTAGGTGGATCCACTTGATAGAATTGTGATAATCATAATCACTTGTGACAAACAATATTGAATATTTTGTCATAATTCTGTATCCTAAGCCATTCCTGGTATTAAATTGATTGTCCAGGAATTTGATACAATCTATAGGTAAAACATACCAAGAGATTTATATAATTTGGCTCTTAACCTAAACTTTTCAGCAACATAAAGAATATTTGGGTGTTCCATTTCATGCTTGAATTCTGTACTAGGCTTTTCTTTTTTTTTTTTAGATTTTATTGGGGAATTGTGGGAGGGGAACAGCGTTGGGGAATCGGGGAAGTAGAACAGACAAGTTGCTGTCCTTTTTTGTTCTTCGGTCACCCAGCCTCTGGACGGCCTGTCATGGAGGCTCTTGGCAGCTCATGCTGGCTGCCAGCCACTCACTGTAGCCTATGGCAGCCCACTGCAGTAGGGGCTGCAGTTCACACCGACACCATCGTTGGCCATCTTAGTTATAGAGGCAACCAAGTGGAGCTGTTGTTCACCATCTTAGCTGTAGATGGCAGTGTCACTGGCCCTCATTTGTGGGATCTGAACTGGTGCCCCGCTGCTCAGAGCTGGCATCCCAAGCCAGCTGTTAATCAATGCGCTACTCGGCCGGCCCCCTGTACTAGGCTTTTCTTTTATTTTATTGTTTTTGAGGGCAGTGTCACTGGCCCTTATATGTGGGATCCAAACTGGGGCCACTGGCATCCCAAGCCAGCTCTTAACCACTGCGCCACTCGGCCAGCCCATAGGCTTTTAAAAAAATCTGTATATTTATTACTGGAATCTTACATTTAACACCCCAAAAGGCTGAAACATATTATTTACGTAGTGCCATTTCCTACAAGATTTAAATGAATTGTAAATGCTATATATTTATGTGAAGATTGTGGCTTTCACATTAGATTTCATCCAATACATTTAAAATAAAAGGTTCATGCTTGTTGTGAGGGCCAATGTATTAATTTGAAAATTTTACTCATTTTAAACCTTATTTGTTAATAAATATAGTTGATGAACTTTCAATAGTTACCTTTGGGGTTATATTAATACAGTTGCCACTCTAATAAAAATATATGTAGCTGTGTATTTTAATATTTTCCTTAAACTTAGGCATATACAGAGGGTGCCAAAAAAATATATACACATTTTAAGAAAGGAAAATCTATTAAAATTATAGTGCTCAATATATACCAATAACGAAAGATGACTACAAGTCGTGTTTGACTTCTGCAATTCTAAGAGGTGCTCAAAGTGGTTCCCATCAGCGTCCAGACACTTCTGATTACGGTGAACTACTGCTTGAGCAACTTTGACCAAAGTGTCCGCTTTGTACATTTTTTTTGGAACCCCCGGTCTATAGGGAGTCTTTGTAGTTTGAGTTTCAAGTCATGAATAGGAAGAAAAGCGTATCAAAGTTTTTAATATGGTTAAAAATAACAGCTTTATTAAGGTATAATTCACATACCATAACACTCATCCTTTTAAAATATGCAATGCAGTGGTGTAGTACACTCAGAGAGTTGTGCAGCCATCATTGCTATCTAATTCCAGAATAAAATTTTAAAGATAGTTTTTCTGTATTTGTTTTCTTATCATGCCTTTCCTTTCCACTTGATACACAAAAATGGACATATCCTGACAGAATATTTTTTTACTGTTTTCTAAAAGTTTTCAAATGTTGAACTAAAAGACCAAGATAGGTCATAAGTGAAAGCTACCCTTGACGTATAATTGGGGCAGTTAAAATGAAAATTCTTACTTGACAAAATAAAATGAAGTGTTTTTGACTTTAGCATATATCCTTTGTTGAAGTTTCTGTGTAGGATCTTCGAATGAATTGTCAGTCATATGCAAAACTATGTCTACTTCTTAAAACTTGAATTGAGGAAGGAAATGCTTTGTACCAACATGGTAAATACTTCATTATAATAAGAACATTTCCGTTTCCTCCTTTCATACTACTTTGTTCATTGTACTGTATCTTTCTCTAAGAGATAGAAACTCTTTAAGGAACTGCCTTGATTTTTTTTTTTTTTTGTATGCTTTGAAGCAGTGTTTGAAGTATTTTGATAAAAGCAAACTTTTAAGAAAATTATTATTTTAATCTCCCTTAATTTTCAATATTCTTAGTATATATGATGTTTTTATTTTTCTCTTAATTGGGATTTAGAAACTCTTATTAAATGCAGATATAGAACATATGATTTATTCATAGCATTGACGAATTGGGAGGATTAGTTTGTACTCATTGTCCATTGCTTTTTATACGGAATTACTCTGGGTGAAAACATGAATCTGAATTATGTATTAAAAATGCAGTTGCAGGGCCCGCCGAGTGGCATGGTGGTTAAGTGCTGGCTTGAGAAGCCAGCGGCCCCGGTTCGGGTCCCACATATGAGGGCCAGTGACACTGCCCTCAAAAAAAAAAAAAAAAAAAAAGAAAGAAAGAAATGCAGTTGCATGTAAGTACAATTGAGCTTTTGTCTAATCCCCTGATTCAGAATGAACCAGAGATGGTTCTGGTTCTGCTAAGGGGCAAGGAGAAATAAGCACTTTTCATCCTTTAGAATATAGAAAAATAATTTATAAAATATTTTTGTATCAATAGGTACAAATTATTTTTAAATGTTTTTTACAAAGTAATATATATAACAGTGCGAAAGAGTATACAAAATGTTTCCTCATATTGTTTTACGTATTTCCTATAGGAAAAGTAGCCATCAAAAAAGAAGACTTGTGTAACCACAGTGGCAAAGAAACTTGGTTTTCACTACAGCCTGTTGACTGCAATTCAGAGGTTCAGGTAAATATTAAGGCTTAAGTGATGTAGGAGATTGTCACAGAAAAGGAGTGAAAAACGAACTATCTATACTAAGGTCGTATACATAGAGCTTATTATACCTTATTTTAAATTTTAGTGCAAATATTCCAGACCTTTGGGTAATATATATAGTAGAAGGAAATGCCTTGCCACATGAATTCAAGACGAACACACGAGAGTGTGTCTATGACTTGGGGGAGGTTGGATTAAGGGGACATTTTTTTCCTTCCTTAGTTCTTTTGTTTGAATCACAGTAGCAAATTATCTAATTTTTTTAGATTGGAGAAAAGTTTTAAGGGAAAAAATACGTTTTATTAACTGACTTTGAAGAGACTCTGTAAATATCTAATTTCATCTGTTCTGACCAGGGCACACTCTACTCTCATGAATGAGACTTGGGGGAATGCTACTCATTCAGACCCTGCCTGAGCCCACCATACAGAATCATCCCCACACCCCACCCTTCCTACTGTCCACCTTTTCTTTATTTGAAAGGGTATCATTTCTCTTTTTTATTTTGAGGGCAGTGTCACTGACCCTCATATGTGGGACCTGAACCAGGGCCACTGGCTTCCCAAGCCAGCGCTCAACCATCGCGCCACTTGGCCGGCCCTCATTACTCTTTTTAAGGCTCTTCTTTCCTCTTGCCAAAAGAAGAGGCCTTGCAGATTCTAATGTGTGAGGAAAGATGTTTAACCGTTTACCTTAACTTTCTATTTGTTTCTGAAAAATTTGAGTTGCTTTTAGAAATGGTTATTTCCATCTAAAGGGAATTCTTTTTTGTAACCCTCTTTATTTATAAAATATGGTAAGGATTGTGAAACCATTTCCCGAGGGCATAACTGCAAGCAGAATTCTTCCTCTCTAAAAGAAGCTATAATTTGCTCCTGTGACTCAAACAGAAGTGTAGGACAAGAAAAAAGTGCTGTGCACACACCCACTTTTGCAAATAAAGTGTCTGTGTCTCCATTTCCTCATAACCTCTCAAGCATTGACTTTGATTAAATTCTCAAAAAATTAAGTACTGGCATGCTAAAACACCTTCTTAAGTACAGAATGAAATTGAAACTTTTCCTGTTTTATCCACTGTACCCCTTTTTACTGTTATTTTCTTTCCATTTAACAATAACTGTTTGTTAGATTCCAGTTATGTGGTCTGGTAAATGATCCAGTGAGAGACAATGTGATGAAGTGGAAAGGATCCTAAACTAGAAGTCAGAAAATTTAGGTTCTAATTTTCATATGTGGCTACTTTACTAACCTTGAATTTTATTTCTGTAAAATGGAAATAAAGGTTTCCATGTTGACTCATATGATTGTGCGAATTATGTGAAATACCTCTAAGAGTATTTTGAAAGCTGTTAAATGCTATCCGAGTGTGAAATGTCTATTTACCACCACTTGATCAGACAGCCATTTCCCTAATATACGCCTTTACGAAAAGGCAGATATGAAAGTTTTAAATTAAAGTACCAGGAGTGGCTGGTTGGCTCAGGTGGTTAGAGCGTGGGCTTATAACACCAAAGTTGCCGGTTCGATTCCCACATGGGCCAGTGGGCTGTGCCCTCCATAAGTAGATTGAAAAACAATCACTCGACTTGGATCTGATGGTCCTGGATAAAAATAAATAAATAAATAAATTAATTAATTAAAGTACCAGTTTTCCTTTTTAATAGTTTTAACAAAAAGCAAGATATGAAAAGGCTTTGAGAATTTTACCCAAAATGAAATTTGAGGATTATCTTAAGATGTAGTTTACTAAAATCCATTTTTTAATTATGACCAATGTAAATTTGCTAAATGATTTAAGATCCTAGCTCTCAAAAAGTAAAAATCTCTGTAGAATATTCTCTATATAAATGTCAACTTTTTAATTTGCTATGAGTTATTTTCATGACCATGATTTATTAACTTATACAGCTCTTTTTTATTAAATGATACTTAATTAGTAGTATCTATTCACTATTTAAAATAAAATTTGGAAGGAAAAGTACTTTAGGAGGTGGGGAAAGTGCATAATACTTTTTAGGTTACTTTGTATCATTGGGAATATTGTTATTTGGCTCCAAAACTGATCTAGGAATGCTAAATTAACTTTGTTCGTCTAGAAAACATAGGAAAGCAGTCTATGATTCATACAAATCCTACTTTGTCAATAAATTTGTCCACTTGTGTAAATTTTGTATTTACAAAAATATCATGGAAATGAGAGCCATTGTTGGAGAGAAAGCTGAGACAGATTAAGTTCAGCAGGAATTCCACCCAATAATTACTATTAGTAATTATAACAATATACACCAAGCACAGTACTGAGTACTAAAGATACATTATCTCATTTACTCTTCAAAATAGCATTATGAAGTATAGGTAGCATTACCTCCATTTTACAAAGATGGAAAATGAATTCATAGGTTAATTGATGTCTCCAAAGTCACAGCACCATTAAGTGATGGAGCCATGATCACAATAGAGATCTTGTCTGATTCTAAAACTCCTAACCACAGTGCTCTACTGCCTTTCATGATTCTGTACTGTTGGTTATAAGAAGGCTTCAACAGAGGAGGATCTCTTAAGGAACATCTGAGTATATGAACAGAAGCCTACTCAGATAAGCTCAAAGAAAAAGAAAGGGGCATTAGGAAGTTCCTAGGAACTTCTTGGAGTATAATTACAGGAACTTCAATTTGGCCAGTAGAGTTTGAGAGTTGTCAGGCATTTACAGGGACGCTGCATCTGAAGTGGGGGTCAGAGTCGTACAGTAATAAGTCTGGTCAAAATTATTTTTGAAGACATTTCAATTTCTCATAAAGTACACTAAAATATTGGGTAGTTGCTTTGTTTTTGGTTGACTGCTACATAAGAGCTTGCATTCGGGGCCATTGGGAAGTTAAAATACATATTGTACCTTTAAACTTCCACTCAGTGAGCAGTAAATCCTGCAAGAGGCACATGGGAACTGAGACCACTGATTCATTTCTCCCTATACGTGTGCTCACTGTTTAAATAGTATTTTTTTCTTTCCCTTTCATTTTATAAAATGAATACTTAATGTTTTCTCCCAGTCTGTTCCTCTTGTTTTAATAACTATTCACTTTACAAAATGCAAGAGAAGGAAAGCAGTACAATTGAAAAATGAGATGCTGCTACATCCTTTTTGTATGGCTGGTGAGGCTGTGTGTCTCTCCCTTCTGCTGCTGTCTGTACACCCACTCTAATCTCTTGTTGATGGCTAAAAAGGCCGTATCAGCCTTTGAGTCTACATGGCCATACAGCCTCCTCACTCTTTAAGATCTGATTCAATTCTCTGCCACAATTTAGAGAGAGAATTTGGCCAAACTTGGGTCAGATGTCCACTGAAGTCTAATTTGTGATGATTTGGGGTAAAGTCACTGTAGAGAAGGCTATTTTGGGGCTTTAAGTAGGCATGCCCCCTTAAGAGCGGGATTTGTGTAGAGGAAATGATGGCTCTCTCTACTTCAGGAGGGAAAATGTTTGATTTCCCATCTCTGCCACTAATTGACATTTGTATCCAAAATAGCTGCTGACCTGTCTAGTTATCTGACCATCTTCATCTGTGAATTGAGAACTTCAATAAGTAGGACTCCCTTCAGGTTCAGTAACATGCGAAAACATAATTGAGCCCTCAAATGAAAAGATCCCAATAGTAGTAAGATGGGTTTCATACCAAAATAGTTGTAAAATTGCCAAGAACTCTAACCCCTTACCTGGACTTGTTTCCCAGATGCTTTATTATTGCTTTCAATGTTAATTATTTTCAGTTCTTTTTTCAAATGTTCTAGATATTATTGATATTTCATGAATGTAGTTTTTTACACTTTTGCAGTTTTTCCTTCTGGATTGAATTATTCTGTACTCATTCTAATCTGCCCTCAGACACCACAATGGGCCAGAGAGAGAGCACAGATGGCTCTCACTAATATTACCCATGACATTATGTCACTTTAAAGTCTAGTGGACATTTTTCAGGCCTTCTCTTATGTTCTTTTGATATTATTGACCACTCCTTACTTTTTAAAGCATTCTCTTCTTTAATTTCTGGTCCTTGTTATCATCCTACTTCACTTGGTGCTATTTCTCCACATTCTTTGCCATGGAAGTGAAGTTAATATGGATTGTGTTGGCGCCTCTTCCTATAAATTCTCTTTTGGCTCTGGTGATCTGCAGCCATGCTGTTAGCTGTGTGGTCCTGGAACTTAAAACACAGTGTTTTCCCTTTATTTCTTAGGTGCTATGATAAAGAGCATGGCTTCACATAAGACTGATAATCTCTCATATGGAGAAGTTGGTGCTCTCATTAATATGGGCGCTTGTCTCACACAACTTGTACAAGCAGTAAATCCAGATATACTGTCAATTGCACCCTTTTGATGTAATTACTTAGTTAATAAGTCTTTACCAACAAGCTAATCTTGAATTTCTGGATCATGCCATAAATTATTGATTGTTTTGTAGTTTTTCTTTTGTAATATAGCTTCTGTCCTCCCTATTTCAACAAGCATTAAAAAAGAAATACATTGATTATAGCTGATAATACATACACTGAGTTTTTTTACATGTCCAATTAAGATATAGCGAATGTAAAGATATGATTTATTGTTGTAGGTTGATTTTAAAAAATCATTTCTAAATTCGTAAACATGAAATAACAAAGGAATGAGCCTTCTAGATCACGGGTTGGCAAACTTTTGAGACAGAAGAGCCTCCAGGGTTCAGCAAGCTGCAGGCTCTGAAGTAAAATTGAAAATGAAAATAAAACTATCATAGTTTCATTCATAAAATTTTTCAAGGATATTATTCACTAATGGTGATTATGTAAAAATAGATTTATGGCTCTCGAATAATTTTTAAATTGTTGTGAGGGACAGGATTGGTTCTTCCAGGGGTTGGCAAACTTTTGAAATCGGAACGTACCCAAAGAGCCACATGTGGCTCACTAGCCGTAGTTTGCTGACCCCTGTCCTAGATCATAATCAATACTTCTATAAGGAGAAAAACAAATTTATCCATAAATAAGAGATAGTAAGTAAAACCTTTATTTTGTTTTTCATCTGACAAGTAGTTATGGCCAAAATTATTTACAGATTTAATTACTGTTAAATGAAAACATTTGTCAGAAATCTAGAAGTTGGGATTTTTTTTCCCCCCTCATACGGAGAAAAATTTTCACCAGATGAAATATACTGCGTTCTTTCGTGTGGAATAGTTGTTAAAATTTAGTGTTCTGTAATAAAAACAAAAAGTGTTTAGACTTGAGGGTTTAAGTCTTGAGCATTGTGTTTTGCTCAAATACCTATATTCCTCTGAATGACCCAAACTGTATGTAAAAATTTACATATCCCTACAAGAATAACATAATATAAAATAAAAATAATCACAAATTTTTCTGTGTGAAATATTTGTAAAAGTAATTGAAATAAAGTTAGCATATAAAATATTAAACCTTCAGACAGTACAAGAATAATACCAGAATAAAGTTCCTAAATATACTAATACATATTATTATGATACAATTGCAAATACCACCCTAACATAACCAGTGCTATGAAATCATTACAATAATACCTTCCAAAAATGTGGTTTATTTTTAATTAAAAGTGGAGACTATACTGCCAGATATCTGATCTTCCAATGTTTTGTGATATGTATAAAAGATAATACTATTTTGTCATTGAATCTCCCTTAGGATATTGGATAAGAAAATAGTTGTGGACCAAATCATATTGTATGTTTATGATCAAACATAGTTCCTTGTCAATAAGTCTTATAGTTACTTCTTTGTAGGTAATGTTTTTGTTTATTCTATTTGCTTTTAGGGTTTCTCATCATCTTTTGTTTTCAGCAGTTTTACTATGCTATGCTTAAACGTGATTTTCTGATTTTCTTTATCCTCCCTGGTGGATCCTGGGGGCTCTTAAATTTTTGTCTTGATGTCATTCTTCAGTTTTGGAAAATTCCAGGCAATTATCTCTTCATCTTTTTTTTTTTTTTTCCTTCCCTATTCTTTCTTTCTCCTCTCTCCTGGGACTGTACTTACATGAATAATAGACCATTTTGCTGTATCTTTTATGCTCTCTCCCTCCCTGTCCTGCATTTGTGGATATTTTCTATTGACTGATCAATGTCCCATTTTCCTAATCCTCTTGTTTGTTATGGCTAATCTTCTGTGAAATACATCCTCATTTGGGTTATTTTATTGCTTAATTCTAAATTTTTCACTTGATAACATTTTATACTTTCCACTTATTTGTTGGGTTTTTTTCATTTTGTTTTCTGTCTCAAACTTTTTTTTAAACAGGTATTTTAACTTCTGTCGTTTAACTCCAATATTGGCATCTCCTGTAAATCTGCTTTTTTTGGTCAATTTTTTATTTTTGTTTTTGGTGTTTGTCTTGTCTTCTGGCATGCTTAGTAATTTTTTTTAAAGAATATTTTATTATTATTATTATTATTATTATTATTATTATTAGGGAGCTGTGTTTTTCTAGGACCCATCAGCTCCAAGTAAACTAGTTGTCTTCAATCTGTTAGTTGTGGAGAGTGCAGCTCCCTGGCTCTTGTGGGAATCGAACCGGCAACCTTAGTGTCATGCACCTGTGCTCTAACCACCTAAACCAACTGGCTGCCCCTGCTTAGTAATTTTTGATGGAATGCTGGACATTGAAATATAAAATATTTTAGAGAAAATTTGAAACTCTGAATGATACATTTTTTTCTCCCTCTAGAGATTTACTTTTGCTTTTGGTATGTGAGTAGGTAAGAGGCAGTTAGGGATTTGGCTGATTCCAGACTATGTTTCAACCTCTGTAAGGGCTGGTCTGTGTTGTTCACTCTTACTCCTGAGGCATAGTAGTTCAGAGATTCCAACAGAAAGCCTGGGTGTTTACCAGGGCCACTCTATCTTGGTGGGCCCTTGTCTTCAATTTTATATGCCCAGCACCACGAGACTTTGGAAAGCTTTGATTAAGCTTAGCATCTCCAGCCACTGCTGAAGTTAGGAAATCCCATTCTTCTTTGGATGCCTTACCAGCAACTTCTATTTTCCATCTCATTGGCCAGAACTGTATCATATGGCTATCCTTAGCCACTATCACTGGCTTCAAGGGAGACTAGGAAATGTTTTGCTGATCTCAAAACTGCCCTGTCAGAAAAACAAAAACAAAAAAAATTGTTTTGCTGCAATCCAAATCTACAAAATGATGACAGATGTAAGTAAAACCAAACTTTTGTGTGAATGTAGTAAAGAATACTAAATAATTTTTCTAAAACGTTCACAGACTTAGGTTTCTGACACTGAAAAGTAGCTTCAAATAATTTTAAACTTTTCATTTTTCTCTACTAAAAAGTAACACACATTGGTAGTAGAAGCTTTAAAAATCTAGATGAGCAAAAGAAAAATTTGAAATCCTACCAACCAAAGGCAACTTCTAACAACAGTGTCTTAGTAGATAGCCTTTTAGTAATCTTATATAGTAATATATAGTGTATTTTATTTTTACAAATTAACGTTATATTATACACCCTATTTTGTAACTGGTTTCTTTTACTAAGTAACATTTCCATATTAAAGTATACAATGAGGTAGCATTTTTACAGTTTAGGAATTATAATTTCCTTAATTTGACTCATAATGCTTTTTAATTTTAGTGTTCCACACTAATAGTATGCATCCTGTGTGTCTACCTGTTCTGCCCCCACTCTTTTCTTGATTAGGTTAATACACAATTATGTTACTGTTGACTCATACCAAAGGATTGTTCTGTTTAACAGCCAGTGGGAGTAAGGAACATATTCAGTAGGCTCTGACTCAATGATAATGATTCTTGGTGGCATCCCATTAATTATCTTTTTATTTCTAGGCTTCACTTGATAACAGTACTATGATTTCTAGTTCTGAATGAAATTATTATATTTTTTCTCTACTCTCTTTTAATAGATTTTATTTTCTTAGAGTAGATTCTAGATATTTCCTAAGAGACAGTTGGGAGTGCCTTATTAGCATACAATTTCTACCATAAAATGCATACACATTAAATAGTAAAACTGCTTTGAGATGCAAATGTTGGTGCAGTTTGGCGAGGCTCACTCATTAGCTAAGTGACACACATGCTGGTGTGACAGCAAACATGATTCAAAATTCCAGTTGAGTAATAATACAAATTACTGTAGATCATAAGCCTTTTCAGGGCCACTCATGAATAGTAGGAGTTGTGAATATTAAATGCAGGACTGAAACAAAAGACCTATTTTATAAATCACATATGATTTTATACATATTTGTGCTTAGATTTTTAGCGAAAGATTTGCTTAATTTAGTTCTAACTCCACCTCTGTGCTAATTTTATTAATATTACCCCTGATGCCTTTCTTTAGAGCTTACCTTTCAAATGCAGACTTTTGTGTTGAGATCTGTCAATATTTATTACTCAGCACTTACTATCTTTCGAACCCCTTAGCTTTGTAGTTAATGAACCTCAGATTCACTCTTGTGTAACCAATCCCCATAAAATAAAAAGGCTGATTCAGATTAGATTTCTGTGAAAGAATGTCAGAAAGAGTTTGTTCCAAGGAGGAACAGTGACTAGATAACAAACTTGCTTACCTCTGATGAAATTATTTATGTCATCAGCCCCTAGACATCACACCCCTGAAATCTCCTCTTGGCACCGTGGGAATTTGTCTTGTCAGCTGGGTGGAGGTAATCTAGCACTGATTCTTAACCAGTTCAGAATAGCTCATGGCCAGTTTAGAATTGCTCATCACCAGTGGCAGAGTAGAAATATCAAGCTCTAGATTATCGTATATTGTTCCTAAGCCTTTGTTTCTTAAGAAGTTGATAGTTTACTTTAAATTCTACTGAATTTTTTAAAAATCCAGTTATTAATGGCTGTTTAAGAAAGTACTCCTTTGGTTTCATTATCCCATTTTTTCATCAAAACTCTTAACTATATATTGTTATCTTTTGTTATTGTCTCCCCAGCTATTGTAGATTGTGAGATTCTTATAAACAGTGACTGCGTGTTATATATCTATGGATTCCTACCCACTCGCATGGTGCTCCTAAAATATTGTAGATATTTCATAAATCTTTATTATTTAAGAGAAGTATTGACAGATTCTGTTACTAGCCTTAACTTAGTTTTATTGTTTTAGGATTCTATGATTTCTCTGTCTTTTAATGATACCACCTCTGTCCTTATTAATGGTTTGTCTTTTCTGGAAAAAGCATTCTACATTTTATAATTTGCTTTTATTTCAAAATTTTCTAAAACATAAGTGTTATCTTTATTTGTAATCTCTGATAATTGAGATACATAAATATATGTTGAACTGAGCATAAAATTCTTTGATTTGAATGCCATGTTTGATATAAGCATTTGACTTCTTCCAGATTTTTATCTACATTGTTGGTTATTAGTCATTTAATAAGTACTTAGTGGGGGCAAAGCCATGTGCTATGGATCACTAATATTTAATTAGTATATAACTAAATATTATGAGTACCATTTGAAAAAGTATATATCTTTAATGAATACTTTGTCAACAAATAGACTACTCAGTTTCTATATTTTTTATCATTATAGGGTAAAGTTCACCTTGAACTAAAACTGAATGAACTGATAACAGAGAATGGAACTGTGTGCCAGCAGCTTGTTGTACAGTAAGCATATTTCTTTTACTAACATCAACTAGAAATAATTCTCCATTTTGTATTTCTCTGAATCTTAAGCCAACTCCTTATTTTAAATACTTCAGAAACTTTTTTCAGAAATGAAACTGCTGTGCCATTCCTTTATTAAGTTGATTTCCAATTTATTTCCTCATATCTAGTCTGCTCAGGTTATGATGAGTCATTAATTCACTCAACCAATATTTATTATTGAATGTGGGTTAAATGATAATATAGGCAATAGGATGTTATAGGATCACAGATAAGCGTGTCTAACTACCTGGCAGGAGGGAGGTGGAAAGACTTCCTAGTAGAGGGCCTCTAGGAACTGGGACACCACAGAGCAGAGCGTTAATGACCTTGGGACTAAATCTCAGTGCCTACCTTGAGATTACCAGTATTGATTGTTACCTAATTTGAATTCCTTTTTTCCCCTTTTGCCCTTAAGTCATTTTTTTATCACCCAAACTGGAATCTTCTAACAGTTCTGGAAATCTAGCCCAATCTTCTACCTTTTCCTTCTTACCCAGATTCTTCCTCTTCTGAATGTTTTTTCTCTCTTTGTTTTAACTGATAGCTGACTATCTCCTGAGATACTGTTTCCTCTACTGTCTTTTCAATCAAAGACCTTTTCAATCAATCAGAGACCTTTTCAGAGACTGCATTTTCTACCATACCCACATACCTTAGAACCAGGGAGTAGGATAAATGTTACTCCCGTTGCTGTTCCAGGCTATAATTTATTCTTTCTTCTCTCTCTCTCTCTCTCTCTCTCTCTCTCTCTCTCTCTGCCTTAAACAAAAACTTATTCTTTCACAGTTCTTGAGTCTAAAAGTCCAATGTCAAAATATTGGGCAGGGCTTGTTCCTTCTGGAGTCTGAGACAAAATCTTTTTCAGACCTCTCTTCCAGCTTCTGGTAGTTGCCAGCAATCCGAGGCAAGTCCTTGGCTTGTTGACACGTCACACCAATCTCTACCTCCATCTTCAGTGGCGTTCTCTCCCTGTCTATAATTTATTCTTTTAATTATGAGCACTCCAGCTCCTTTGAGGCATCTGCTCTCTATATAAATATGCATATATTTATATTTATGTATTTATATATAAAATGTATATAAGTTACTTGCTTTATTTTTTCTGAACTCTTAAAGAAGGTTACATATATCATGATCCTTAATATATCAGTATTTCCTAAGAATAAAGATATTCTATTAAATAACTATAGTAGAGTTATCAAATTCAGGAAATTTAACAGTTACAATGAAAGTATAATCTATAGTTATTCAATACTTTAATCTACAGTTATATTTCAGTTTTGTCTTTTGTCCCAGTAATGTCTTTAGACGTTTTTTTCTCTCCAAGATCCAGTCCAAGATCATGTATTACATTTAGTTGTCATGTCTCTTTAATTACTTAACCTGTAATCATTTTTAGCTTTTCTTTGTCTTTCATGGTATTAAGAATTTTTAAGAATACAGACCAGTTATTTTTTGAATTTGGATTTACCAACTAAAAACAATTAAAAATTTGTTTACAGGTTTTTTTCCCCTGAGAGTATATACTGAAAGTATTTGAATTAGTCCCTCTTCCACTGCTCCCTCCTCTGCTTAGTTTGATTATGCTATACATTTAAAATACAACTAGTTGGATTGAGTTGGTTTGTTTGCATTTAATTTATTGTTGTTCCCCCCATCCTTGTTGATGTACTTTTATTTTTTGAATGTGTAGAATATTAGCATGACGTCAAAAATCAAAACTATACCAAATAGCAATACTCAAAAATATGCTTAATCCCCACTTTCCATTCCCAGCTCCAAGCAACCATGATCTGATTTCTGTCCCTATAATTTTGCCTTTTCCAAAGTCATATGAACAGATTCATATAATATATAGTCATTTGTGTCTGGCTTCTTTAACTTAGGATAATGCTTTTGAGATTCATCTACATTGTTGTATATGTCAGTAGTTTATCTTTCTTTAGGTATTATTTCATTTTTTCTTGTCATAACTTGGTAGATACTGTCACCTTCATTTTAACAGATGACAAAATGAAGCACAGATTGGTTAAGTAGCCCAGGTTCGTACAGGGAGTAGAATCTGGATTTGAACTTTCAAAGTTTGACTTTTTAAAAAATAATTTTTCTTTTGAGATAATCAGATTTACAGGAAATTGTAAAGTACAGAGAGATCTGGTCTACCCTGCTCTGTTTCCCTTAATGATTACATCTTACATATTTATAGTAAAATATAGAAACCAGGACATTGGCATTGTACAGTGTACAATGTATTATACATCATTTTATCACATGTGTAGATTTGTGTAACCAGCACCACAATCAAGATACAGAATTATTCTATCACCATAAAGATCTTTTTCATGCTACGCATTTATGTCACGCCCACGCCTTCCCCTACCACCATTCTTAACCTTTGGCAACATCTAATCTGTCTCCATATCTATAATTCTGTCATTTCAAGAATGTTATGTAAATAAAATCTTATGGTATGTGACCTTGT
The DNA here is from genome assembly GCA_033961575.1 of Aselliscus stoliczkanus. Classification (NCBI taxonomy): domain Eukaryota; kingdom Metazoa; phylum Chordata; class Mammalia; order Chiroptera; family Hipposideridae; genus Aselliscus; species Aselliscus stoliczkanus. The sequence continues at coordinate 107,222,654 of CM066735.1, forward strand.
GAGTTTGGCTTTCAATCAGATCCATCCAATTGTTGTGTGAGTTTCTTGTGGATAGAATGTAGTTGGGTCACTTTTTAAATTTACTCTGTCAATCTCTCTTATTTAGTGAATTTATACCATTTATTTTTAATGTAATTGTTGATATGGTAGGCTTAAATCTGCCATTTGTTTTGTTTTCTGTTCCCTTCATTTTTTGTGTTCTTTTTTACGAGTTACTTAAACATTTTTTAAAATTCCATTTTTATTTATCTGTAGTGTTTTTCAATCTATAATGTATATTTTTGTATAGTTTTTTGGTGGTTGCTTTAGGTATTACATTGTGCATCCATAACATGGTTATACTAATTAGAATAAAATGTAGAAATCTTAACTTCTTCCTAATCCCTTTAACATTCACCATTTGTAATAGAATTGTCTTAAATGTTTCCTCTATATACATTAAGAACCACATCAAACAGTGTTATAATTTTTGCTTTAGCCCTTTAACACAATTTAGAAAAGTTAGAAAATTGTATTTACCAACATTTTTGCTCCTTCCTTATTCTTTTTTTTTTTTTTTTTTTTAAAGATTTTATTGGGGAATTCGGGGAGGGGAACAGCATTGGGGAATCGGGGAAGAGGAACAGACAAGTTGCTGTCTCTTTGTTCTTCAGTCTAGTTGCGGAGGACGTTGCTTCACTGACCCATGTTGGTATCGTTGGTATCACCGCGCTCTTCCCAGATGAGGCAAATCGGTCGCTGGCCTCTAGACGGCTGCTCACAGTGGCTGTTGGCAGCTCACACTGATAGCCCACCGCTCACGCTGGCTGCTGGCCACTCACTGTAGCCTATGGCAGCCCACTACAGCAGGGGCTGCTGCTGTGAGTCCCAACGACGGCACAGCTGTCCTTGGGACTCACAGCAGCCCAGCTCCAGGTGGAGCTGTTGTTAGCTGTAGAGGGCAGTGTCACTGCCCTCATACATGGGATCCGAATTGGGGCTGCTGGCATCCCAAAACCAGCTCTTAACCAATGTGCCACTCAGCCAGCCCTCCTTCCGTATTCTTTTTTCCTTTCTGTTATTTCAAGATTCCTTTTTTATCGCTATCTTTATGTTTAAAAAATTTCCTTTTAATTCTTTTAGAGTAGGTCTACTGGTGACATGTTTTCTTAGTTTTCCTTCATCTGAAAATGTCTTGAATTTTTTCTTTATACCTGAAAGATTTTTTTCACTGACTATAGAATTCTTGGCTGACATTTTTTTTCTTTTTTTTTTTTAAAGCACATAAAAAATGTACCACTTCCTTCTGGCTTCCATGGGTTTTGATGACAATTCTACTGTCTTTAAAATTGTTTTTCCTATGCAGATAATGTGCTCTTTCTCTCTGGCTACCTTCAAGACTTTTTTCTTTGTTTTTATTTTCTATGTGTTTTAGTTTGACTATGATGTATCTTGACATAGATTTCTTTTGGCTTATCCTGTTTGGTGTTCACCCAAGCCTCTTGAATATATAAATATGTCTTATGCCAAATTTGGGGAATTTTCAGCCATTATTTCTTTTAATACTTTTTATCAGCCCTGCCATCTTTCTCTTCTCCTTTTGAGACCTCAGTGGCATGAATGTTAGATCTTCTGTTAGACTCCTACAGGTTCTGGAAGCTCTGCTTATTTTTTATCCCCCCGAGTCTAATTTTCCCTCTGTTGTTCATTTTGGATAATTTCTATTGTTCTTTCAACTCATTGAGTCTTTCCTTTGTCCTCCTCATTCTGCTGTTGATTTCATTTATTGAGTTTTAAATTTTGGTTATTTTATTTTTAAATTCTAAAATTTCCATTTGGCTCTCCTTTATATCTTTTATTTCTTTGGTGAGAATTTTTTTGTGTGTGTGTTTGAAACTTTCTATTTTTTTTTAAATTTATTTCAGACATGTTCATAAGTGTTCGTTGAATCATTTTTTTTGTGATGGCAGCTTTCACATCTTTGCCAGATAATTCTGACATCCATGTTATCTCAGTGTTGGCATCTGCTAATTGTCTTTTCTCATTGAAGCTGAAGATTGTCTGGTTTTTTGGTATGGTGAGTGGTTCTTAATTCTATCCTGGACATTTTTGGTGTTATGAGATTAGATCTCATTTAAATTTTCTGCTTTAGCCAAACTCCTCTGACATAATCCTGGTGGGAGAAGAGGTATGCCTATTCATTACTGTCAAGTAGAAGTCCAGGTTCCTGACTTAACTTCTGTTGGTACCTCTAGGGAAGAGTGAGAAGAGTTCCTTGTTGCTGCTGAATGGGGGTGGTAGTGCAGACTCCCTTTAGTCCTCTCCTGGGACCACTCTGTCTGGAACAGGGAGGAGCGCCTCATTACTGCCCCATGTGGCCTCACTAGCTCCATGGTTGGGAGGAGTTGTCCACAGAAGGTGGTGAGAGACTTGCCTTCCCATGGCCTTCTCTGGCATGGAGGGGGAGGAGCGCCTTGTTGCTCCTAGGTGGGATGGAAAGCCACGTTCTCCATGTGGTCTCTGCCGACACCACGGGGGGAAGGATTTCATTACAGCCTGTCAAAGATGGATGTCTAGGTTCTTCCCTCAACATGTGGCCTTTGTTAATGGGGTAAGGGTGGAGCCATGGTTTTTTCATGGCGTTTGACTGGAGTAGGTGGTTATTATCTAAAAAATGGTTTCTGTCAGGCTAAGTGCCCAGTTCCTGGTACTTTAGCTACAGAGAGCTGTGTTTTTCTTCGGGCATTTTTTGTCTACACTCATTGGTGTTTCCAGGTTGGCGGCTTCTCTACAACTCAAACTGGGATATAGTACAGTAGCCCTCCCCCCCCACCCCCACCCCTATACTCAGCAGTTTTACTTTCTGTGGTTTCAGTTACCCACAGCCAACCACAGTCCAAAAATATTAAATAGAAAGTTTCAGAAATAAATAATTCATAAGTTTTAAAAAATAATCAGGGCACATAATAAGGACATTGAAACCAACTTGAAGGAGTTCCAGATAACCAAGTCTGGGACAATTTGAGCATCAAAATAAATAAAGATAATGATGGATTAAAACGTGTGGAATAAGGTAAATATACATGAGTCACTGCTGATATAAACAAACTAATTAATGAATGTAGGACAAATGATGGAAATAGAAAATCATCATTGGCAATCACTACAGTAATAATCAGGGACAAATCATCTATAGATGCTAAATAAGTGGACCTAAGTATTATGACAAACAGCATATTTGTATAGTCTCAGAGAATCTCCCCATAGATGTCTGATACTTACTCCCTTGACTGAGTGATCAAAGTTAGTATCTGTAATGAAACATCCAGTACCTCCTTGTATGCTGCATTGAAAAAGACACCAAAATGCATAACCTCAATCTAATGAGCAAACATCAGAGAAATTGAAGTTAAGAAGTAGTCTACAGGGCCGGCTGAGTGGCGCATTGGTTGGGAGCTGGTTTTGGGATGCCAGCGGCCCCAGTTCCAATCCCACATGTGAGGGCCAGTGACACTGCCCTCTACAGCTAACAACAGCTCCACCTGGAGCTGGGCTGCGCGAGCCCCAGCAACCGTGTGGGCTGCAGCCCCTGCTTCAGTGGGCTGCCATAGGCTGCAGTGAGTGGCCAGCAGCCGGTGTGAGCTGCCAACAGCTGTGGTGAGCGACCGTCCAGGGGCCGGTGACCAGTCTGCCTCATCCAGGAAGAGTGCAATGATGATACCAACATGGACCAGTGAAGCAACGGGCTCCACCACTAGACTGAAGAACAAAAAGACATCAACTTGTCTGTTCCCCTTCGCGGATTTCCCAATGCTGTTCCCCTCCCCCAATTCCCCAATAAAATCTTAAAAAAGAAAAAAAAAGTATTAAGAAGTCATCTACAAAAGAACTGTCTAGTACTGGCAAGATGATGGAACAAAGAAAGAAACCAAGGAACTATTTTAGGATGGAAGAGACTAAGAAGACATGACAACTAAATGCAATGTGAGATCTTATATTGCATCCTGGACCAGAAAAATGACATTGGTTGAAATTTGAGTAAGGTTTGTAGAATAGTTAATATTATTAACTAACATTGTATCAATGTTAGTTTCCTGTTTCTACAAATCTACACAAATGTTAACATTGGGTGATGTATATACAGGAACTCTATATATTATTTTTTACAACTTTTTGTAAGTCAGAATTTATTTCAAACTAAAACATTCAAAAGTATTGTCTATACCTTGTGCATTCTACCCAAGTCTTTTTTCTGAGCTCCAAACTCATATGTCCATCTGTCTTTTTGGCAACTCTACTTTGATGTCTCAGAACATCACAAATTTAACGCATTTAAGACTGCCGTATTGATTCTCATAGCTACCCAGTCCCTCCCCACAACCATCATTCACCTAACTGCTCACTCCAGAATTCTGGGAGTTACATAAAATCTTTTCTCCTCACTGTCCCCTCATGCTGGATCCATTTCTTATTGATTCTATAAAATATTTCTTGAATTTTCTAATTTTTAACGTCTAGTGGCATGTCCTTATTCAAACTAACCATATCTTGTCTATTTCAAGGGTCTCTTTAACTCGTCTTCTACTTCTACTCGTTACAGCCACCCAGAATAATCTTTGAAAACATAAATGAGATCTTGTCCTTCTCCTGCTCAAACACTTACTGAGTTCCCATTACAATTAGAATAAAGTCCAAGCCCCTTACTTTGGCCCACAACATCCAGAATGTTCTTACCCAGCCTGCCTCTTTGATTTCATCTCGTGGCATGCTTCCCCTTGTCCGCCTGCTAGCTAGCCTTCTCTCACTTCCTCTCAATTCCTCAAATGTGACATACTCTTCCAGTTCAGAGCTCTACATCCACTCTTCCTTTTGCCTGGAATACCCTTAGGCCCGTTCTTCTAGCTAGTTCCTTCTTATCCTTCAAGTTTCATCTTAAATATGACTTATTCTAAAATAAGGCATCAGTTCTTTTTCCTTCATAGCACTTACTGCTATTTGCAATTGTTTTTTTCTGTATTGCTTGTCATCTGTTTAAGTGGACTCTAAGCTTCATGAGGGCAGGGACAATGTTTGTCTTATTCACTTCATCACCCCAGTGCACTAAATAAATCTTTGAAACAACTAAATGAAGAAAGAAAATAACATTTATCATTTTAAAGGATGAATAGAAAGTACAATAGCTAGCCTAGAAAAAAATAAGGGTTTTTTTTTTCCCAGAAGGAAAGAACAATATAGACAAGAAACAGCATGGAGAGAGAGACAGAGAGAGAGACTGTGTGTGTTTGTAATTAAAAGCAGTTTGATTTACTTAATATATGAAGCTTGAGTCAAAAATTGGTCAGAAATCGATGAAATAGGCTGGAGCCAGATCTTGGAGACTCTTATGTCCCATATGAACTTATGAAACTTATATGAGCTTATGGAACTATTGGAAGATTTTAGACAATAGAGTAACATGGGCAAATTTTCATTTTAGAAAGATCAGATCAGCAGTGAAGTGTAGAAACTGGGAGGTGAATTTGAAGGTGTTAGGGTGATTCGAGTAAGAGGTGATGGATTCTGCACCAGAATAGTAGTTGTAGATATGAGAAAAGACAGATGAAGAAGTATTTAAAGAGTAGAATCACTAAAACTTACTGGTTGATTAGATATAGAAAGTGAGGAAGAAAAAGGAACCGAAGTGTGGTTTCTAGATTTCTAGATTGTATCACTGGGTGGATGGTGGTGTTGCAACGAAGAGAAATGGTGGACGAGGAGTTGCTTTAATTAGATGGGTTCAGTTTTAATGAGTTTAGTTTTAGCTGCTCTGAATATCTAGGTAGGGATTTCCGTCAGGCATTTGGACATAAAAATCTAAAACTCTGTGGTGAGATCTATAGAAATGTAAAGTTAACAGTCGTTGCGGCTGTAAGAATAGATAGATAGAAATAGGCTTAGAGAAAGGTTATTATAGCGTAAAGAGGGCAGTTGACTGAGAACAGGTCCAGCAGAAGAGGTAGAATAGTATGTGAGGAAAACATGAATGAAAAGATAGATGAGAGTAGGGGTTAAGGACACCAAGAGAGAAAAGGGTTTCAAAGAAAGAGTAGTCAGAAGTAGAGTACACAGCTAGAAGTCTGATTAAGAAGAGCCCTGAAAAATATGGATAGCATAATGAGGACCTTAATGAGGAGAGCTTCCATAGGATGATGAATGTAGAAAAAACTAGATTTCAGTAGGGCACAGAGTGAATGGGAAGTCAAGAAATTTGAGAAGAGAAACAGAAAAATTAGATAGGTCACCCTAGGTACAGGGTGACCTGAGGTCCAGCCACTGATTTTATATTAGAGAAACAGAGAGAGTGAGCGAGCAAGAGAAGTTACAACACTACCTATTACTATTTAGTTGCTTTTCTTTTTCATTGTGGGTCACATTTTCTTAATTCTTTGTGTTTCTGCTTATTTTCTGTTGGATGCAAGACATTAGGAAGTTGCTGGGTATTTTTTATTCCTATGAATGTACTTAAGGACTCAGTTAAGTTACTTGGAATCAGTTTGATTTCTTTGTAGTTTGCTTTTAAGCTTTGTTAGATGAAACAAAAGTTGGCCTGTAGTCTATAGCTTATGTTTTCTCAGTACGGAAACAGCACCCATGAATTTCTAGGTTTTCTGTGGTCAGTGGGACCTCTTGCTAGCCATTTGTGGACTTCAAGAATTGTTCCCTTTGCTCTTTTCAAATGGTTCTTTCCTAAGCCTCAGGTAGTTTCTTCACATGTATGTGCTTATCAGCACTTAGCTGAAGACTCCAGGGGGAATTCTTGTAGCTCTCTGGAGGTTTTTCTTTGTGAGCACCTTTCCTCCAGTATTCTGCCCTTGGAATTCTAGTCACTTTGGCCTTACCAACTGATAGTTCTCTCTCCTTCTCAGGGAAACTACATAGCAGTAAGGTGCAACAGTTGGTCCTCCATCCGAGATGACTATCCTGTGCTGCTGATTTTGTTCTTTTTTTTTGAAGTTTTTTTATTTTCCCAGATGGGAGGATAACTCCACTCCCTGTTACTCTATCTAACTACATATAGAAATTAACATTTGTCTTTTAGTTTAAAAAAAGAAATCCAAGGTGTACACCTGAAACTAATAAAAAAAATGCAAGAAAAAGAAGAATCCAAGGAAAAGATCCAGATCACTCTGTATTATAAACAAGTTTGGAGTAAATTTATTTCCTCTGTAATTTCTAAAAAAAAAAAATGTATTAATGTCAAATGCCTTATATGTGATATATAAACAAGATATAAGATAATTTAGTATACTGTGGTTATTTTCAACATTTTTTGCTCATCTGTGGTTTATGATATAAAATTGCTTGATTTACCAATTAAAAGAATAGTTGTATCTTAGGTAACTAGAAATATAATATTTCATAGTATATATAGCTAATAAAATAATCTATATTTATAATATTACCTAAATTTTTCAGAAGACTCAGTTTTTAAACCCTTACAATTTAAAAATTGAATATTTCTGATGATTTTTATAAACTCATACTTTTGGCCCACAGGTATCATTGTTTTAATTGTGAGTAGTCTTATAAAAGTCTTTGTATACTGAGCTATGTTTTTCTCATCTTTTTTATACCTCAAAATTATAGTAAATTTTTGTAATTAGGAGTGATCATAATGAGTGTTTACATGAGGTAAACCTGGTCTTACAAGGAGAGTAATACAACATCCAGGCACAGTGGGAATGGAGAAGAAGGCTAGACTTGAGAAACAGCTAAGAAAGTAGAGCTGAGTCTTTGGTCCACTTCTTACACATTTTGTATTACTTCATCATCCTTGATTTACTTTCTCACATACATTTTTGAGCTTTAGTTTCTCCTTTAAAATGGCATGATGAGGGCCAGCCGAGTGGCGCGGTGGTTAAGAGCTGGCTTGGGATGCCAGCAGCCCCGGTTCGGATCCCACATATGAGGGCCAGTGACACTGCCCTCAAAACAAACAAACAAACAAAATGGCATGATGATACTCTTTGATACTCTGCTGAGAGGCAGTTGTGAGAATTAGATGCATTTGGTGACAATACATCATAAACTGCAAATGCTATACAAAAATCAGGTATCATTTTGAAGGTTAACCTGAGAAGTGTTGTTTCACACAGTATGTACAGTGGGAAAGTTTGACTGTACTTAAGCCTAACATTAATAACCAGAATTATTATCTTGGTCTGTGCCTTCTTTGGTTAGTTTCAATTTTTTTTTATTTGATTTTTGATACTTTAATGGAAATGAATCATAGTACCATTTCTTTCTTCATTTAACAGCACACCATTTGTACTTCACCCACATATATGATCTGTGGGTTGTGGGGAGAAATAAGAATGTTACTCAGTAGCCCATATCTTTCCTTTTCAGCAACACTCAAGAGTTTCTCTTAGGTATTAGGAAATGCAGACCTTTTGGTGTTGAACTAAATTCATGAAGTCATTATTTAGTGAGAAATTTTGAAGAGTAGGTCATTAAGTCAAGTCAGTGTTCTCTGTAAATATCAATGACTTACTCATGGAGTACATTAGATACCTTGGTTTTTATGTTTGTAAATGATGCAGGAGCTGTTACAGAGAATCAGAAAAAAGCCTACAGAACTGTGTGAGGTTTGCCCTCTGTATATGAATCAGATTTTAAGTGGAAACCACAGTCGTGTTTCCTTGTTTCTCATTCATGCTTTAACAGAGGATCTGATGCTATAGATTTGGCTTGGTTTTGTAGTTTCTCGTTGAAGGTTCACACCGCATTCTTTTCCTTTTTAGAAGCCACAGCAGTTTTAATGTGTTGTCAAACCACAAAATGTACCTTGTTAGATATTTAGTGGGGGTATATGTGCTATATATTATTTGGTAGCCTCAGTACTGATTGTGGCATTCTAGCTTAGTCCTGTTTTGGAAATAACAGCATAAGTAAATAAATGCATATTAAGTGTATTTTGGGTAGGTGGTCTGATAGGCATTCAACTGCAGATATATGGGAAACAGTTTTAACTCTTTGAATGTATTAATTTGTATTTAAAGATAATGTTTTATGCTGTTTAACTTGAATATCATATATGTTATTTTTTTTTGTTTTATTCTTAGCATCAAGGCATGCCATGGGTTGCCTCTCATAAATGGACAAAGCTGTGACCCTTATGCAACAGTTTCTCTAGTGGGCCCTTCTAGGTAATGTTTATTGAATTATTATTAGATTTTTAAGTTTTGAAGTTTGATGTAAGAATTACAAAATTAAGGTTCTAAGACCAAATGCTAAATAGCTATTTATGACACAAAGTAGTGAGTGCTTTGAAAGAAAAATCTTCAGAATTCTGTTATACACTGTGAAACAACCAAGTCCTGTTTTTATAGAAAGAAAATGGGTGCTTTTTCAAATCTACCAGACTCATAGGCTGTGGGGAGCAACATCAATTTGTAGTAGTTAAAATGTACTTTAGGGCTAGCCGAGTGGCTCAGTTGGTTAAGAGCTCTCTCAAGAGTGCAGTCTGAGCTCTGAGCAATAGCAGTTCAATGCCCAGCCCGAGCTGAGCTGCTGCTGAGCTGCCAACAGGTGGCAGGATGGCTCAGCTAAAATAAAAATAAATAAATAATAAAATAAAATGTACTTTAAAACATAAAACTTGACTTTCATTCATCATCAGCCTGCCTACTTGCAAATGTCTTAGATTTTATGCAGGTAAAATCCTGTTTTAATGACAGAAAAGTTTCCATATTTTTATCTGGAAAGCAGCTCAGGACTAAAAATGCCTTTTTTGTTTATGGCATCTGTGCTCTATACAGAGAATTAATTCTAAGCTGTAGACAAACTGCTGAAGTATCAGACATGGTGAAGTGCACTGTATCATGTATTTAAATTACTCAGGATAATTTATGGAAAAACCTAAAGCACATTGTAGTAGTTTGTATTTTATAATTTCATTATGGTTTCTTCCAGAGCCTGACTAGTCTGAAATTTGCCTACATCTTAAAGGTTTAGAATCAGGAAACAAAAAGCACAGCATTCCTTCTACACAGACACAACAGACACACACCTTTTCACCAGCCCTAAGCTCTCTAGGTATTCTTATTGCTTAGAAAATCACCAGTAAGTCACTTTGAAAAATGTATTTGTACATATGTATGTAAAATCCTAGGACCATGCCTGGTGCTTACTGGGTGCTCAAATGATAGTAAACTACTATTGTTATTATAGATGGTTTTAAATTTAAAAAGAGATACCCAATATTATAATATTCATGTTATCAGAGGGATTTAGTTTTGCATGTTAAAAATATTTAACCTAGTGGAGCTGTTTTTGTTTTTTGTTTTTGTTTATAATCCATACCTGACAGGGAAGTTCTTCAGTGTAATTGTGTAGTAACATACAGACAGAAACTATTTGGCATATGAATTTGTTTTAAAAGTCACTCCTGGTTTTGATACTGTGATGTAGTTGTATAAGTTGTTATGTTAACATTGGGGGAGGCTGGGGAAAGAAAAGCCTGCATGGGACTTCCCTGTACATTTCTTTGCACCCTCCTCTGAATCTATAATTATTTCAAAATGGAAAGTTTTTTAAAAAAACAACATTGTAGCTGAAGCCCAAGAAGTAAACTGAGTTAAGAATGCTTTTTGTTTTCCTTGGGTATTTTTCAAGGTAGATAAAGCTACTCTGAATCTCATTGTCTTCCTCTTACCATTTATTCTGAGTTGCTTATATAATAGAATGTATCATTAAAAACCCCTGAAGTAAACTTGGCAATCCATCTAGTATAGCCATAGAGAGAATAATACAATCTTGGCATATATCGGATATACAAAACTGGTGTATTCTTTGAGATTTTAGAGACTCCTCCGTTTTTTTCCCCAAGTAACATTTAAAACTGCAGTCTTCCCTGAGTCATCTTAACAGTTAAACCGAGGTCAGGCTCCCTGGTTGGAAATAGTGTGTTTTATAATTGTGTACTATTAAGTTCTACAAGGTAAAACTCTACCACATTGGAACAGGAATGACCAAAAGAAGACAAAAGTAAAGAAGAAAACAAGCAATCCGCAGTTTAATGAAATCTTTTATTTTGAGGTAACTTTTGTTTTATGTAAATATTAATATTGAATATTTAATATTTGGTTTACTCCTTTTTTCAACTATGGCCATAGTAATCATTTTAGCAACTAATGCAACTGAACATTTCTCTCCTGAAAGCAGTAGAACGTGGTGTAATGCAGTGGAGGCCCAGTATAAAACAAACAAAGCAGAGCGATTGATTTGGGGGTGGGGAGGTCTAGGGCCACACCCACTCCCCAGGCATCCTCAGTGTCACCTCCTTCTCCATACACCCTCCACCTTGTCCAGCCCCCCCACACACACACACACACTGTGGCTGCAGGACTCCTCTGCAGAGTACTGTTTGAATACCACTGGTGAAGTAAGTGTGATATCACTGGGTAGATCCAAGTTCTGTCCCAGTTGGCTTTGAACAAAGCACCAAATGTGAGACTCGGGTTTCTCCTCTTGTGAAAGGATAACTTTGTTAAGAAAATAGTAGCAGCCCTATCTAACTGATAGTTTTTATGAGGCCCAAAGGTAAGAATGCTTTGAGACTGGAAAGTATTCTCTGTGGACACGTGCTTATTTCCATAGGGATCTTCGGCTGCCTTGAAGTTGCCCCAAATCTAGTGCTTTGGAGTTCTTTATTGTGGAGCATTTCTTCAGTTTGTTAAAGAAATTCTTTTTATATTATTTGAAAACTACAGAAAAAAATAAGTCAAACTCTCTATTCTAAAAGATTGTATTCTAACTGTAGAGCATTGAGATTAACATGTAGAGAAGATTTGAAAAAAGTTACATTTTGTGGTTTTTCTTCTTTTGTGTGTGTTTTTCCTTGATATTTCAAAGTGGAGAGAGTGCAGGCACATCTAGGCATGCCTCATTTAATAAAGGAACACAATTTGAAGAAAATGCCAAAATTGAAGTAGTAAGAATTGTGGAGGTGAAGACAAGGGAGAAGGAAAAACAAAAGAAAATGTACCAATATGAATGAGACTTTTCCATTGCCTGGCTAAGGATTTAGGTCATTTCTACATTTATTAATAGCTGTTACATCTAGCCTGCAGAAAACAAAGAAGGGGCAACTTGCAGCAGGCAGATGGCCCTTTGAAAGTCAAGGCCTGACTGGCTTACTATATCCAAGTGTACCTATTAGGTCCTGAAACATTCTTTCAGAAGGCACTTTGTTGAGGTGATGATAAAGATAAGGTTCAATTTCTGTCCTGTAGTAGAGCAAGAGACACAAAGCACATACATGCATGCACACACACAGCAATAAACTGCAGTATATATTGTGGAGGTCGGATGGGCTCAGCTCCAGCTGAATTAAGTCAGAGGAAAGAGAGTTTTACAAAGAAGAAACATGTTGAGCAGAGACAGAGACAGAAGAGAAGAAAGTTACGTCCAACAAATAGCAAGTATGATTTGACTGGAAGGTTGTGGAAGGGAATAAATGAGAACTAAGCTTAAAAAGGTAGAGGAGGTTCGACTAATGAAAGACTTTGAGTGCCTGGCTGAGGTGCTTAAGTATTAGCCACTGAGTGTTTTGAGCCTAGAAGTGACAAGAGTAATGCAGTGTTTTAGGAAGAATTAACCATGATCTGTGGGCCAAGAGAGAATAGAGATCAACAGAGTGTTGTAGTTTAGCTGTTAAAAAAGAAAAGGAAGAAAAAAAGAAAAGGAAGAAGAAAGGGGTCTGATGTAAGAAAGTAATATGAAAATAGAGAGGAAGGGACAGATGAGAAAGAAACTGTGAAAGGCAAGATAATGAATTGGTTGTAGAAGAAAAGACAAAAGGAGGAGTCAGACCAGGTTGTCCTCATGGTTCCAAATTTGGAAAAATAGAAAAGTTAAGAAGAAGAAAAATTAAGTGGTTCATTTTGGGGCATAATGAGCTCTAAGTCTGACATGTAAAACCCTCCCCTAGTCAGTTCATGACTGAAACTTAAGATGGGTGATGGCTGTGGATAAAGACTCAAGATGTGCTTAAAGAGACAAGAAAGCCAAGGGAGTAGAGGCATACAGTAAAGGAGACAAGTGAAGAGGCCTGGTTCTGCTGCTGCTTAGGTATTCAGCTCTCAGCATGTCCCTTAATATCTGTACTTCAGCTGCCTCATTTTTGAGATGGTAAGTCTAGCTCTGCCTGCTTCAGAGCAGTGATCTGATGAGCAGAGGAGATAATGGATGTGTAAACCGTACAGCACTTTGCAGCTGTTAGAGAAAAAGAAAAGCTTGGAGAAAACCCATATGCATATGTAAATGTTCTGTGGAAGAAGAGGTGCCAGAGGAAGAAGCAAAGAGAGCCAAAGGTTGCCAGGATGGTGCCTGGGCAAACTCCCAAGAGTGTTTCTGGGAAAGGAGGTACACTTGTATGATCACTCATTCAGATAGGAGGGCTACTGAATGTGAGAAGTAAGAGTTCATCATCAGACTTCGTGATTAAGAGTGGGGTTTTAAGCAGGTGACCTGTGAGGAAGCCTGATTATGAGGAGTTACCGTAGTGAGTGGGTGGTGAGGAAGTGGAGGCTGTAAGGATGGATTACAGTTTTGAGATATTTGTCTGTGAAAGGAAAGCGATAAGAACACCATAATTTAAGGGGAGAATTTTTCTTAGATTTGAGTGAGGTGAACAAGCTGGTAAAGAAAGCTGTAATTAAAATAGATGGGATGCTTACTGCATACTATGTGTAGGTGGAGTGGTCTTAGAAAAGAGGAGGATCATTTCATTATCTTACTCAGAAAAGAATGAGAAAACTTATTAAGTAGAAAAGCCTTTTTTGGGAGTGGACATGTTAAGGGGGTCAGTATTTGAGGAAGTTCCCGCCAATGGCTTTGTTGTTTTAAGTAAAAATCTGAGAAGGAAGTATAAGGGTGGCACTGGTATCTTAGTGGGAAAGTCTTTAAACAGTTCTTAGCATATGCAGCTTCACTGAAGTAGGACACTTTTACTCTTGGAGTCGCCAACAGATTACAGATGAGCCAGAGAGTCTCCTCCTGTTGCTTTATGTGGAGTTGACAAGGAACAGTATGGAGACAGGTTGCTTTTGATATTTTTACACCACCTTATTCTAACCTCCCTGCTACTTCCATAGCTGTTTTTTTATTTAACTTTTGGGTAAAATATTACCTAGGCATTTCCCTCTGTTTATAATAAATACAGTTAAACATTTTAGGGATGATAGTTTTTTAAGTTCATGTAGGAATAAAATATTTTGTTTGCAGGTAACCAGATCCAGTAGTTACACCAGAAAGTCCCAGTTCCAGGTAGAAGAAGAGGACATTGAAAAGCTAGAAATTAGGTATGTGTCTTGGAGTTTTACAGAAGTACTTTTTTCTGTGCCAAAAGAAAATCCTAAATTTAACAGGAAAAGGAAATTTAACAGGAAAAAATGAATCAAGCTTAATAGAATTCTCTTTAGCAAATTGGTTGATGAAACTTAGAGGAACATGCATCTAGTTTAATTTAAATCCAAATTGTATTTTCAAAATCTGATTTCTTCACAGAAATAGTCAAGGTGTATTTGTTTTATAAACGACAATGAACTGTTTCACCTATTTCATTATATTTTTAATTTTTTCCAAATTCTATTGCTCCTTAAATTTCTGAATCATAGCATAATGGATGCAAAGAATATATAGAAAAGTAATTACACATTAGCCAATTTAGAAATAATTTTTTTATTCTTCTTAACATATCTGCTGTCTAAAAGAAATTTCAGTGAGGTAAGAAGTCTTATAAGATAATTCAACAGGTGCATGTGTTTGAAGTTTGTGCTATTTCCTAGGTCTTAAATATCTATGCTGTTTGGGAGGGTAAAGTTTTTGTAAATGCATGTATAGGTGTGGTGTTAACAGTGTGTTCTTCTAAAGGGTGTATTAATCACATGTTTGGAATGATCAGGTAATGTATTTTTCTAAATTACCTATCTGTACATGTTAACTGATCTAATTGAGAAAGAAACTGTAGTCTTGTGTTGGTTTCTTTTCTCAAATTCAGCAAAGTAACTGTAGTCTTTATTCCTACAGATTAAAATAAAGCCTGGACTTTGAAACTAGGAAATTTAAGTGCTTCCTTTTATACTATTTAAAATAGTTACGTTCTGTGCTTATAAATAAAAGCTTCTGCAGTATTTTGCTTAGTTTAGACAGTAAGGTATATGACAATGTTAACATCGCTTTTAAGCATGTAAAAATAATGCTATAATATAAATCAAAGTAATTTGAAGCCATTTGGTGGCATGTGTTCTTTCAACATTGTTTGCAAAATACAAAGCCAGTTTAAAATTTTCAGGATCGACTTGTGGAACAATGGAAACCTGGTCCAAGATATTTTCCTAGGTGAGCTTAAGGTTCCTGTGAACGTGTTAAGAAGTGATTCCTCTCATCAAGCCTGGTAAGAAGACAAACATTCTAGTGAACTCCATTTCATATACTGTATATGCAAATAAATGCTTACTATCAGCACATTTAAAATTTGCAATGGAATAAGCCAAAAGGCATTAATATTAATTGATGTAATCATTAATTTATTGTTGCAGAAATATATTGGGTTGTTGGAAAAGTCATGATGTATTTTTTCTGTTTTTCATTACAAAAATGCATCATGACTTTTCTGACAACCCAATAAGTACCTTTATCATTTTATGACTTGACCTCTGACACTACAACTAAAAAACTGGATTGTCTAGGAATATTTTTCTGTTCAAAAACTAAATCCTATCTTTAAGCAGAAAATGGAAAACATGTAGGCATTACATAAGAGTTGTCCCTGTCAGAAAACACTTGGTCACAAATTAACATTTGCAGTTCAGAAGCTTTATTAATGGTCATGGGACCAGTGGGAGTTTGAGGGCAAAGGGTTGATTGTGGGGAATCAGCTGTTGAAGGGATCTAACCAGTGATTTTCCTTCACCACACACCACACAGTTAAATGCACTGTGAATGGCCCTGGTGATATTTTCTAAATGTCGAGGGTCTAGATGTTGAGCTGATTCACTTAATACATTTTTCAAGAGCTCTGGTGGCTCAAGAATGGTTACAAATTATTTTACTTTTATGACTCGAATAGTGACATTAAACTGTTGTTAAATTAAATGTAATGTTCAGACACTGAATTGATGTTAGCTTTGTTAGCAGAACTGGTGTGAAGCTATTATTTTTTTCTGTCTATGGCACTTATGAGCATGTATATATCCTGTCCCTTCCAATGAGTTACCCAGCAGCCCTCATGCTAGACTTGGGTTTCAACTGGGTATAAAAGAACGTGCCTTTCTCATTTGCTAAGCTTTTAAGGCCCACTTTTTAGAACTCAGTTTCAGTAGCCTGGAAGAGGAGTTTCAAACTGAATGTCTGGGCACCAATCTCATTTGTCTTTTTTTTTTTTTAAAGATTTTATTAGGGAATTGGGGGAGAAAACAGCATTGGGGAATCAGGGAAGGGGAACAGACAAGTTGCTGTCCTTTTGTTCTTCAGTCTAGTTGTGGAGGACATCGCTTCACTGGCCCATGTTGGTATTGTGATCGTTGTGTTCTTCCCGGCTGAGGCAGATCTATCATCGGCCATTGTACTGCCGTTCACAGCAGCCCACTGCAGCAGGGGCTCCAGCCTACGCTGGCGACTCACAGCAGCCCAGCTCCAGGTTAAGCTGCTGTTCACCATCTTAGCTGTAGAGGGTGCAGCGTCACTGGCCCTCATGTGGGATCCAGACCTGGGCCCTGCTGCTCAGAACTCATGCTCCCAAGCCAACTCTTAACCAAAGAGCCACTCTGCCGGCCCTCATTTGTCTTTAGAAAAGCCTGCCTCTCCTGATTGGCCATCAGACATTCTTCACTTTGGACTCGGTTGTCCTCAAGCAGTTATCCCTAGAAGACTGATTTTTAGACTCAGAATTTTTATTTTATTTTTACCTCTTGCTAATGCAGATCTAAAATTTATTGGTCGTTACGGTGGCATTTTGTGTCATTTCTAAAATGCATCCACGGAGGGGCAAAAATTAAAGTTAGTCATTGTGAAAAATTGATGAACATTTGAGGCCTGTCCCACCCTCCTCCACCCACCCCACCCCCCCTTCCACCTTCCGTCAAGCAGCATACATTCTAAAGTGAACATTTCTGAACTCAGTTTGTTATGTCTTTAAAATTATATGTCAAACTACTTGGTACAAAACAAAAAGTGAGTTGTGCCTCCCAGACCCCCTCAAGGTGAACTTGAAATGGGCCACATAGCATGTATTTGAAGTAAGACTATCTCCAGACAGGTCCTCCAAATTTGGCAAAATGCTGTCTACTTACCTTGGCAAGATGTAAAGAACACTAACAAATAGAAATTAATTTTATTTCTATAGTTGGTTTTTTTGTTTTTGTTTGTTTGTTTTTTTGTCAATAGTAGTTTAAAATATTTTAAAATAACCTGACAAAAGTATAAGTGCTAAAATTTATCCAGCATGAAATAGAAACATCTCCTAATTCATTTATACTTCCATGGATGTAAGGAAATATAAAAATGTGAAAGGATATTCTGGAAGACGTGAAATGATGAAAACATGGTGCAATAGTAAAGCATTGTTTACTTTTATTGTTCTTACTATTAACTGATTTCTGAGATAATCTTGCTTATAATGTGTCTCTTGACCATCTAGTATTATCACCTAATCATCTTTTTCAAAGTGTTTCTTATGCAATAATTTATTGGTTACTTGTTAAAGTATATGACATATAATCTTATGCAATAATTTATTGGTTACTTGTTAAAGTATATGACATATAATTTTAACATTATAAAAAATTAGTTAAAATGTGAATGCCATTTCCTTTTAAGTTGAAACCTAATCTCTTAGCCTCCTTTGTCAGTTGTAGAGCTGTAGCACCTCCTTGTGGGGTTGTTGGTTAACTGCATGATCATTCAAATAAGAAAGCTTTATTTACCTTCAAGATTTCAGGCATATTCTTTCTAATCTTGATATTAGGAAAGAGTTAAGAAAATTATCAGTAATGTAATCCTGTTGTTTCAGAAGACTCAATTTGTTTTCCTTTTTCACATAATTTCTACTTAATATTTGTCTACTGTAGTCTTTTTCCGAAAACTGATTTTAGATTTTTCCAATTTAATTTTATTCTCAAATTAAACATGATTCAATCACTTTCCCAGTCCTTTCTTGGTTCTTCAGTTCCTGAGTAATGATGCATGTTCTTTATTTGGAAACCTCTGTCAAATATTAGGTTAGCTTATTAGTGTTAATATTACCTAGCTTTACTTATGGAGATAATAGAATTTCATTTGATTTTTATGTATTGATATATACAGGCAAATACATATACTGAATATCCTTCTTTACACAAATGAACATGTACTATATCCTGCTCTGCACCTTGCTTTTTTTCACTTAGCTATTTAGTAGAATCTCAATACATATATATACAATATTTGTTGTCTCTTGATAGTAGTAAAGAGCATGGACTCTCTAACTAAACTGCCTTGGTTCAAATGCCATCTATGCTATTAACTAACTACCTGTGTGACCTTGGACCGTTACTCCACCTGTTTGCCTTTGCTTTCTTTGGCTATAAAATGGGGGTAATACAAATAGTACCTGCCTCTCAAACTTGTTAGTGGATGAATGAAATGAGTTCACATAAATTAAGCCCTAAGTGCTGTGACCATGGGTATAACGCATGATCTTATCATTATAGTTATTGCTGGTGTCATCACTGTTATTCCATATCAATACATATAGTATTTCTGTATTCCCTCCCCCCCTTTTTTCAGTATTACATTGTTTGGAGTGTTATAAATAAAAGAACCTTAGAGATAATCTAGTTCAATCATATTTCATTAGTTTCCTCAATGTCAGAGAACTTAATACATATAAAACCTTTGTGTGATTATACAGATTGGTATAATCATTTCCCCCCAAATGATCCAAATTGTAAAAATCTACATTAAGAAAAGAATATAAATATCTTTTCATGTTATAATTTTTAAACAAAGATTCAAATAGTAAATGAAATTGCGGTTGGGATTTCTTTGAACATAAGCACCTTATACATATTAAAACCTAGCTTAATATTTTACTTGAGATGAGTTGGTTTCCTAGTTTGCCATTTTGGGCACCTAATCTTTAATCTTCTATCTTATAAAAATTCATGGATAATGGTTATCTTTATGGAACCAGAAGTAACATTCTAGTATTAGTAGAGCTGCCTTGGAACAGTTATTTTCCAGCTTATGTCGCATTATGAACAATTAATTATAGTTTTTGCCTGCCTATCTCAATTTCAATTTATATAAGATTCCTTAATTTACAAGGGATCCTTCAGGTGATTTAAATTGAGCCTTTTGTAACAATATTTTAAAATAATAAGTCACACTTACATAGTTATATAAATAACTACACTTGGGCCGGCCGAGTGGCACGTTGGTTAAGAGTTGCCTTGGGACGCCAGTGGCCTTGGTTCGGATCCCACATATGAGGGCCAGTGACACTGCCCTCGACAGCTAAGATGGTGAACAATAGCTCCACCTGGAGCTGGGCTGCTGTGAATCCTCGGGACGGCATAGCTGCAGCCTGTGCTGCAGTGGGCTGCCATAGGCTACAGTGAGCGACCGGCAGCCAGCGTGAGCTGCCAAGAGCCGCTGTGAGTGACCGTCCAGAGGCCGGTGACTGATCTGTCTCACCTGGGAAGAGCTCAATGATGATACCAACATGGGCCAGTGAAGCGATGTCCTCCACAACTAGACTGAAGAACAAAAGGACAGCAACTTGTCTGTTCCCCTTTCCCGGTTTCCCAACGCTGTTCCCCTCCCCCAATTCCCCAATAAAATCTTTAAAATAAATAATTACACTTATAAATAGTTATTTATATATTTAGTGGTAACAGTTATATGTATATAAATGTTACATAAATGGCATTTACGTAGTGTTTACTGTATACTAGGCACTATTCTAAGTGCTTTACTTATATAACCTTTTTAGAATTGTTATAAGGATGAAATCCAATTGTTATAAGGATGAAATCCATTAGATACTGTTATTACCCCTTATTGAACAGAGAAGAAAAGCACAGAGAGATTGAGCAATTTGCCCAAGGTCGCACAGCTAGGATTTGAACCAAACTCACTCCAAAGATTTTGCTCTTCACCAGTGTACTATAATAAATTTGTATTTTGCCATACATGTTTTTGAATATGTTTAAAACTCAAAAGTATTGTGTTTTAAGCTGTCATCAAAGATTTGAGTTCCCTTTGCTTATAAAATACTATTGAAAAGAAAATTGAAGTGGTCCCTACTCATTAAAAAAATGATCATTTCAAGGAATGGGTAGCACAATGACATTTTGAGATTTCGTATTTGTTTTTTCAAGTAGACACAGATGAGATATTTTATCCATAGGGATTTCCTTATCCTGCCAAATAAACACAAGGACAAGCACAAGCTTAAAAAGTATGGCATGAGTGAGCACTTCTGGAGTTTCTGAACATCCTAAAACACTGTGTGCATAAAAATTAATAACTGGCACAGCATTACCCTAATCCTTCTGCAAAGAACTGTTAGGACCGTAGACCTATTTTGCTGGTATTTTGTAGTTCTAGGAGAGTAACAGAGCAATAAGACATACTCCCTTCTCCAGTAATTTGGAAATAAGGGAATTAAAGTTACCCTCTGAGTAAAATTCCTATAAAACAAACCAAAACAGAGTCCAAAATCTGACCAGAGTGTGGGGACTCTGTTTAAGATGGGTAAGTTCAGTCTCAGGGTCGCAGAACCAGCTTGTAACTGGAATACGAGTAATTTTATTCTACCATATGTGGAAAACCCTACTTAAAATAGAAGGGGACTATTAGAACAATGAAAAATGATCCCAAAGAGGCAGTCATGGGTGGGTACTGCCCGGTGGAGCACAATCAAGGAAAAGGGGGATTCTGCGCTAGAAGCCTTACTGTTTCCTTAGCAAAACTATTGTCTTGCAGAGAGAATCTTAAGTCTCCTGAAATCTCTCGGTTCTATCTCTGTACTCACCACAGCACCTTCTGGTCATTTGGCTTTCCAAATAGCTTACCAACAGGTAAAAAAATATTAAACAGATTTAAACATTTTTATTAACAGGTTAAAAAAAACAACAATGTGCTAGTTGAAGTGAGGGCTATAGATGAAATACCTGGGAAATGATGGTAATTGTTGAAGCTGAGTAAAGTGGTGGTGGTGAGAGTGTTCATGTTTCATATCACTCTTCCCCTTGCTTCTGTGAATGAACATTTCCATCATAAAATGTATTGGTCACAAAAAAAGTGCAGGTATTTTTGCCACTTGACTCTTGTATTTCTTTTTATAAATTTAGTAATTGACCCTCTACTTTAAATATATCAGCTTCTGCTCAGTCATTGCAATTCAGGTTCACTTTTAGAAGCTGATAAAGCTAGGTATCTGAATTTGCAAGTCTGCAGAACGCACACCGATTGTGGGACATGCCCAGAGAAATGCCCTTGTCCAGATACTCGTGATCAGCCAGCTGCGCTTCCCTTAGAGGGACTTCTGGATCACCTTTGCTGACAGGCGTATTTGCAGTTATTTTCTTAGGAAAGCTTTAAATCATTATTTCTCAAATCAGTAGAAGTTCTGAAAGTGGGTCTTCCGAGACAGGAATTCCTCTTTTGTGGGTAGTGATATAATTTCTATAATTTCTTCTCTCTGTATTACCATCCCCTCATCTTTAAAATCTTGCTTGATTGATTCTCTAGTTCTCTTTTCTGTCCTTAATCCTGTCTTTTTCAAAGCTAAGAAATATTCTATTAAACCTGCCTCCCTTCATTGGGGGAGGCCATAAGTGATAAATATCAGAAGTAAATATCCAAACTACTGACTTTTCTTTGTAAAAAGCATTCTAGTTAATAAATGAAGGGGGAATAATAGAATTATAAAACCATTTTGTAACCTGTGAAGATTAATAATGCTAGGTAGTAAGCATCCGTAACTGCTAATATCACAAAGAGGGAGACAATCAGACGTTAATGCCTCCTGGCGGAACTACACAACACTATCAATGAAGTGTTCTTGGCAGAATATCAAATTTGAATCTAACCAAGCCTGTAGATCTAACTAATATAAAGGGACAAAAGAACATGCTAAATGACATCACGGAGACAGATAACCACAACCCCAAACGTGGAAAATTCTCAAGACAAGCTACTTGATTTTTTAGGGGGCAGAGGGAATCCATAGATTAAAAGAAACTTGAGCTATCAACAAATTACAATCTATGGTCCTTGGATTTTGAAAAAGCTGTAGAAAATTGTTTATGATAAATTTGGAAGAACTTGAATACTGACCGTTAAAGATTTTTAAAAGTTTTATATATTTATAGTTATATGTACTGAAATGTTTATAGATGAAATTATAAAACACCTGGAAATTGCTTTAAAGTAACGCATTAGTGGGATGGGAGGAGTGAGTGGAGGTATGGCTGAAACAAAAATAGTCTTGTGATAATTACTGAAGCTAGGTGATGGGAACATGGGAGGTCAGTATACTAACTGTCTTTGCTTTTGCATGATAAAAAATCTTATAAAGTAACTTAGATTTCTAGTTATGGTTCTACAAACTTCTCTTGATTTCTAAACATTTTCTTGCCTTGGATATTTAAAGCTGTGTCTATTTTTACATTTTTTTCCTTTTATCTAACTGAAAAAATTCATGTAAATCTGATTTTTTTTTTTTTTTAATCTGAGCCATCCTGCCACCTGATGGCAGCTTACTGGCAGCTCAGCTCGGGCTGGGCAACAAACTGCTGTTGCTCAGAGCTCAGCTCGCACTCTTGAGTGAGCTCTTAACCAACTGAGCCACTCTGCCGGCCCTCATGTAAATCTGATTTTTACAAATAAAAAGATTTTTCAGTGTGGTTACACTGTTACTCCTTTAATATAAAAATATATTTATAAATCTTCAGTCACTAACTTTTTTTTTTAATTGAAGTTTATTGGGGTGACAATGGTTAGTAGGGTTACATAGGTTTCAAGTGTACACTTCTAATACAAGTCAGAAAAGTTCAAAGTTTTACATATTGGATTTATTTTAAAACAAGGTCACTTACGCCTTTTTGTGTAATTCTTATCTATTTTAACTAAGTGTACCTTTCTTAAACTTTGTTGGTAAAAAGTTATTTTTGATAATACATTGGATTTTAAATGTTTTACTTTTTTTTTTCTTTTTCTAAAGCTGCAAGCTAATCAAACTCCTATTCAACCCTGTTGAGGTCTTAATTTTTGTACTATCTATACCTTTTGTTTCCTGGATAAAAAATCTATTTATAGCTTTCTAGTTCAATATTCAACTATTAATCTGAAGACTGATAGTCTGTTACTTACGAAGTGTCCTAACCTTAAATACTGGCTTTCTGGTTCCATTTTTGTATAGCTTAGCTATTTATTTACCTCACTAGCATGGGTGCTTATTACCATCACACGAAATTGATTGTGTTTTTACTTTAGGTACTTGCTACAACCAAGAGACAATGGAAACAAGTCATCTAAAACTGATGACCTGGGGTCTCTTCGATTAAATATATGTTACACAGAAGACTATGTGCTTCCTTCAGAGTACTATGGTCTTCTGAAAACTTTGCTGCTAAAATCGCCAGATGTTCAGGTACTTTCACATCTTAAACATTCTTAAGTGTATGATTTAATATGAAAAAGCTAAAATAATTCTGCGTATGAGGAAAAGATTTCAGAGTATCAAGTTTTCTTAAAACAGCAATATACATATATGTGTATATATGTATATTTATTTTACATGAATCTCAGTATTGTGGTTCCAACATGTGCCCCAGGTTTCTTCTTCGATAGTTAATGAACATATTTGAATTACTTTACAGCCTTGTGATTGAATAGTTAGTCATGTTTCCTTGATTTTGTGTTTGTTTTCTGCCTTTGTGTATTTTAGCCGATATCTGCCTCAGCTGCTTACATTTTTGGTGAAATATGTCGAGATAAAAATGATGCTGTTTTGCCGCTTGTACGACTGCTGCTGCACCATGATAAACTTGTTCCTTTTGCCACTGCAGTGGCTGAATTAGACTTGAAGGATACACAGTAAGAGTTATATTCAATGTCAATTATGTATTGAATTTGGACCTGTTTGTCAGACTTTTTCATAATCTTAGTTAAATCTTTTGTATTGACAAGACTTACTGTATCATAGTATGAAAAGAACTGCTTAACATATAATAAAAGGCAGTTCTTTAAGGTAGCAAACAGTATCCACCACAGTAAAATTAACAATTAATGACAGATTTTTTGTTTTTACTGTGTTGAAATTTCCTGTTACTAATCTTAGTTTCTTATAATGATGCACATGTCACAAATAAAGCACCAAGTCAGAAGTTCCTTTTTCCGTATCCATTATGTTTCATCCTTATGTGCACAGGTGTGACATTAGAAAAAGCAATCAGGTGGCTTCCCATTCTCATCATAGTCTAACACTGTTGTTTTACACAGACACACACACAGACACACACTCACTCACACACTCTACATGTTTGTAGTTATTGCTTTTTTTAAACTTATTTTCTTATATTTTCAGTAAATAGTTTTTGTAAGTCTGAAAATCTTAATGGCATCAAGCTTTTAAATGGACAGTAAAAATTATTAAAATTATGTATATGACCAAGTCAAATATCTTGTATTATTGATTTCACAGTCTTTGTGTACTATACTTGGTTTCACCTTATTTCTATTTGTATTTCAGAGATTCAAACACAATTTTCAGAGGAAATTCCCTGGCTACCCGATGTCTGGATGAGATGATGAAAATAGTGGGAGGGCACTACCTGAAAGTAACATTAAAACCTATTATAGATGAGGTATGGAATATACGTACTCTGATACTAATAGTTTGTGTGGCATCTCTTTCATCTAGTAATCTATTGATGGGAATGACATATCCATTCATGTATTACTAAAAGAATAGGGCTTTACACTTGAGAAGTAAAATAAATTATTTACTGTTTCATCAATGGATTTTTACTCAAAGGGCAATTGTGGTATAATCTACATAATTACTTCTTTGTTATTGGATTTCTGTTTTAACTAGTGTTTCAAATATATGAGAAGTGTCTTTTCATATAGTTCTTTGGAAGTATTGTGTACATTATTTCTGGATGGGGGTTTTAAACTTCGTTACAGTTTTGATTTTTTTTTTTTTTTTTAAAGGGGAGTTGGGGGAGAGGAACAGCGTTGGGGAACCGGGAAAGGGGGACAGACAAGTTGCTGTCCTTTCTTTCTTCGTTGTGGTTGTGGAGGACATTGCTTACTGGCCCACGTTGGTATCATCATTGCGCTCTTCTTGGGTGAGGCAGATCGGTCGCTGGCCTCTGGACGGCTGTTCACGGCAGTTCTTAGCAGCTCACACTGGTGCCAGCCACTCACAGTAGCCTATTAGGGCAGCCCACTGCAGCAGGGGCTGCAGCTATGCCATCGCTGGAGACTCATGGCAGCCCAGCTCCAGGTGGAGCTGTTGTTCACCATCTTAGCTGTAGAGGGCGCAGCGTCACTGGCCTTCACATGCGGGATCCAAACCAGGCCCTCCTGCTCAGAGCCGGGGTCCTAAGCCAGCTCTTAACCAACATACCATTTGGCCGGCCGTTACAGTTTTGATTTTTATAATTAACTTGTATATCAAAAAATAATAATTATTTTCATTTTGCCAAATTATTTTTAAAAGAGCATTAAATGAAAAATTAATCTATTTTCCAGATATGCGAATCCTCAAAATCCTGTGAAATTGATCCTATTAAATTGAAAGAGGGAGATAATGTAGAAAATAATAAGGTATGTCCCTGTTATCTTTATAACTGCATTAAAATTGGTCTTAAAGGTATACCTGTCTCCCACTTATGTTATAGTAATACTGTATGGAGGGAAACGGTGCTTTTTATTCTTTACATGATGCCCATACTGTTAGCAGCATTTCCTATGTCTCATTTTTAGAATGTTATCTCCTTATCAGGTTTCACTTTATTTTTGTTCTTCATTTTCCTTTTTTGCTCTAGTAACAATAGTGAAGTAAGGCTATATCTAGTTGCAGCCCCATTCTGGTTGGTCCTTTAAGTTCAAACTGATCAGGCTAAATAGCACAATGACCTGGGCAACCAATAATTGTAGTTGCCTCTGGGAAAACGATGATTATGTTAGAGTCACAAGTTTTCATTGCAGTAGATAACAGTGCTGTAGTGTCCATTTGCATGTGTATCTCAGTTTTTTCCCTCATTTCCCTTTGGATTGTTTTATTCTCTGTTGCTTCTTATACAGTTTATTCCAAACATTCACCTCTTAGATCTAGCTAGTCTCTAAATCTAAATTATTAAATAAGGCCAGACTGTAAATTGTCCTTTGACTGAATGAGTTTAGAGACGGGAAGCGAAGCTTTAGAATACTCGATAGTTAACTGCCTAATAGATCTCATTTTCATTGCATTTGTTTCCATGAAGGCTATTGAAGATGTGTAAAAGTCAAAATCTTAATGTTTGCCCTTTTAAATCCTACAGGAGAATCTGCGCTACTATGTAGACAAGTTATTCAGTACAATTATAAAATCAAGTATGAGCTGCCCCACTGTAATGTGTGATGTCTTTTATTCTTTAAGGCAAATGGCTACTCAGAGATTTCCTAGTAAGTCTAAAACATGCCATTTCTTTCTCAATCTTTTATTTTTTTGTAGGTTTCCTGTGTATTTGGTTTATGTGAAATGTTTACAGTTTATAGGTACAGTCTTACTTAGTTTTTCAGAATATTTCTAGCTTTTTTATGAAACACCTGATTTAATTTTCTATATTTCAATTTAATGACAACTTTATACAAAGAGTGAATCAAAATTGTTATTTTGTAAGCAAGGCAAAATTTAGAACTATAACATGTAAATAAACATTTATATGAGGTGCTTATGAGATTGTTAAATATAGTAAATAAACACACCTTTGTTACTTGTACCAACTCCCTTTTCTACTTGCATGCATTCAAATAGAATTTTTACTTCCATACATCTCTGTTGTAATATACATAGAAGTTTGAGGTACATATATCAATAACTAGCACACTTTAATTTTGACAGCAGCTGTGTCAAGGCTTTACTTAGAAACATTTCATAAAATTAAGAGTTGCTATCGCTGATTGTCAATACTTGGAATTATTCTAATTATATGCATCTCTGAAAAGTAAATAAACTTGTTGTAGCTGTCTTTCCAGATCTGCCTGTAATGGGGGAGGGGAAGCTACTTAAATTATCAGTCTTATCCAGTTATGTGAAACTGAGTTTATTTCTGTAACCATCTGAAGAGATTTTGTGTATGTGTGTGCACTCTTGTGTGTGCAGCTATCTGCTCTTCCACTAAATTTACCCAGTGCTAAAGTGATGGGGCTGTTGTCTAACGTGTAGATTAATTCACACCTAGATGTCTTTGTTAATTATAGTAAAGACATAAACAATTAACTTAAATAAGTATACCAGATCTTGTCTTTGTAACAAAAATAAGGAGAGGAAAGATGAAATGCTGACTGAAATTAGATTTTAGTGAGTTAGGTCATGGTAAGCACATTGAATGCTCAGTGAGTGGACAGGCACAGTGCCAGCCTGCATTGTCTCCTGCCCTCATCTACACAGCACCACTTGAGGCAGGTCCTGCTCCCCTCAGGTAGACAGTGAAACAGGTTCAGAGAAGTTGAAGTAACTTGCCCAAGGTCCATGACATGACCAGTGGGTAAGCAAGGTCTCAAATGTGGGCCTGGCCTATTCCAAAGCATGCTGCTAATCACTGTACTCTACACTGCTCAGTGGCCTTTAGTATGCTTTACCCATGTAATTCTTGTTTACATAAAGAATCTAAAACATTTTATGATTTTTAAAAATAAATGCAAACATACCTCCTTGATTGTCTTTTTCTTGGCTTAACTATTACTATGTCTTCATATCCTCAGTAGACTACAGTAGTGATAGTTTTATTGTCATACTTTCATATTTTCTCATTTGTTCTTACCACCCTGGGAAGAAGATGGGTTGGGAAGGGGGGAGGAGGTAATGAATGAGATGCAAGAATTAGTAAAGAACTACAAATTAAATGACTTGTCAGTGACTTCCTGTTGAGTGACTTACAAGAGTTAAAACTCAAACTAAATCCAGACATTCTTTCCCCCACCATCTGCTTCTCTGCCATTTGATTGTTGGGGTAAGAGTTGACTCCAGTCTGAAACGAAAGTTGTAGGTGAATGACCAAAGCCACAAGTTGTCTCCAGTTCATCTATTTTTATATGGGATGTTGGTAGCTTTTTAAACATAAAGATTCAGCCAAATTGTTTTTATTGCGTAGACTTTGATATTATTAAGATTTTTGAGGGGAAACTTACAATAATATCCTAAAGCTGAAAGCAATCTCCTATCCTACTGTTAAGCGATTCAGTATTACCACTAGGTAGTGCTAGACACTACTTTTATTTTTGTTTTAATTTCAGGAGTCTCATGCAGATTGAGGAAAGAAGTATTTTTCCAAATTAAAATATTTCTGAAAACCTAGCAGCTTTGCCTTTCATTTTCTTTATTATTTCTTATATTTTTTTTCAGATTTTTTTAGTCATGGAATTTTTTTCCCTTTAATTTAGTCATAATCATTACTATCATTTCATCAACTCAATCCTTACCAGACAAATTATATTAATCTCCTATTTAGTTTACATGGTTTTTTTTTTCAATCTTTTTCACTTTGTCTTCTTTGTTTTTCAAGTCAGTGTTTTTGTGCATGACATTTCACCATTTTTTTCCTGCAGATGACCCTCATGTTCAGTATTCTGCAGTGAGCAGCTTTGTATTTCTTCGTTTCTTTGCTGTAGCCGTAGTATCACCTCATACTTTTCATTTGCGACCTCATCATCCAGTAAGTGTTCTTCTCAAAGCTTTATTCCATTTTTATTTATTTTTATTAAAATGAAAAGATAAAATAAGCCAATTTCACTTGGCTATGTTTTCTTATACTTAAATTCACTGGGCATTTTTCTTGGCCATTTCAGTTTTTCAGAGAAGGCTGAAAATTCTATTTTATTGTTGTTAAAAGGTACTACACAGAGTAATAAAACATTGGTAATTGTTGGAGCTTGGTGATGGGTGGGTACAAAGAGGATTCATTATATTTCCCATCTGCTATTGTGTATGTTTGTAAATTTCCATAATACAAGGTTTTTAAAAATTAGTTATAGGTTTGTTTAGTTTAATCTTTCAGATATTTTAAAATCTCAGAAATTTGAAGAGACTCATTTCTGAAAATTGTGGAAACCTTTATTGGAACACAATTTGTTTGGTATCTCCATATTTTTACTTCTTATTCTCCTGAGATGATGATGTAATTATATGAGATTTAAAACTTTTTCAAAGCATAAAGTATTTTTGTTATGGAGTCCTATTTAATTACTTTAATAGAAATCTGAACCACAAGTGTACATTGCTTAACATTTTTAAACTCCTTATTTTTGCTGTTTGTGTTTCCTTCTCATACAGTGTATTTCTGCTAATTCTTTAAACTGTTATGTCCCAAATATTTTATAATCCTATCTAATTGCTTTTGTTGCTGATTTGTATAAAAAATAATAGTAATAGCCAACATTTATTTGTGCTTACTTTGTATTGGGCTTTGTTCTAAGTATTTTATATGTCTTAACTTACTTAGTCCTCCTAGTAACCCTGTAAATTCTATTATCACCCCATTTGCAGGTAAGGAAATCACAATTCAGTAACTTCTCTAAGGTCATATAACTAATAAATTATGAATTGATCTCACTCAGTTTGAACTGGATTAAACCAGAATTCTGACTCAGTCTGTCTTCCAGTCTCTGTGCTTGCTCCCTATTACTTCCTGCCTCTTAGGCAGTGAGATGCTGGAGCACCTGCAGTGCATCAGACCCTGTGCTCAGCACTGGGCATGCAGGGAAGGAAAGACTCCTACCCTTAGGAAACTCACCGACTAATACAGTGCGGCGAGGACCCATCAGTTTTGGAGTTAAACTGGGCTCTGAAGGCCACTCCTCCTCTTGACAATGGCCTCTCATTTAACTTGGAGAACTGAATAGAATCCTGCTGCTGTGGCAGCAAACACACCCATTTTGGTCAAAGGACAAATGATCTATGAGTAGCTGCAGCAGAGTGTGGGTCATGTCCTTTTGTTCACATGGCTGTCCTTTCTGTGGCTGTGTCAATGAAGCTGTACTGAACTCGAGGGAAACAAAAGCTTGGTAGCAGCATTCGGGACATAAACAGAACTCCCACCTCTGAGCTTATGACCCTGCCTTGTATTCAGACTTGGATTTGCATATGCCTGGTAACAGATGTTGCTATGAAGTTTTTTTAAGCACAAATTCTGTTATTTGAGGTCCCTTTTCTTATCAGTATACCAGAAGGATTGCTTCATATTGTCATATAACTTGATTGTTTACTTCTAAGTATAACCTTATCCCTTCTTTTTAAGAACCTTTCATTCTAATTAGGGAAATAAGGCAAATACATAAGATACATAACTAAAGCTACATCTATAAATCTAAAACTAGCACCTGATTTGTACCAAGTAAGAAGTATAGACAATTCGCACTATACAAATGGAGAGCAAGGAATGATCTCAGGGAGCTGGGAGTGATGGATTTGTCAAGACCAGTGTTGAAATTTACAGAGTGGATGGGGAGGAGAACCAATTAAAGGTCATTAGATTTTACATTTAGAAGTTCTCTGACTTTTGAGAAATTAGTATTAGAGTAGAAGAGAAGAAGAAAATCAGATTGCAGAAGATTAAAGAATAAATAGGTAAATGTAGTTTTACCTAGGAAATAAAACAAAAGTGAGCGTACCCTGCTGCTAAACATGGACAAATTCAGACATGTACACGTGTACGTACATGTGAATGAATAGTATTTTTAAAACATGAGCTATATTAATACTGACATGGCAGACCACTCTGTCCAGAAATTTCATGGTGGAAAAAAATAAGGATTGACCCATCGCTCTCACCATGTTCCCCATTCTCTCACTGATAGCTCCTGTCAAGAACTCAGCCAAGGCAGACTTCTCTAATTCTTCAGTCTGGGTTAGGTGCTCTCTTATGTGCGCCTGGAGCACCCTGTGGCTCTCTCTGTCATGGCATTTCTCATACTGTTTTATAGTCTCTACATGTGGACTATCAGTATTTTAAGAGCAAGGGCTAAACCTTTTTTTTTTTTTTTTTTTTTTGAGGGCTGTGTCACTGGCCCTCATATGTGGGATCGAACTGGGGCCGCTGGCTTCCCAAGCCAGCGCTTAACCACTGCGCCACTCGGCCGGCCCAGGGCTAAACCTTTTTCAAGTTTGTGTCTCCCAAGCACATGGCACAGTTTCTAGGATAAGTAGATGCTCATAAATGTTTTGGAAGTGAAAGATGGTAGCTCAGAGAAAGAGCCCATCAAATGATGAGTCTTTTCCAAAATGGGAAAAACCTACATATGGTTTAAATAGAGGAGAAGAGATGAACAGTAGGAGAAATTAAAAAGAGAAAGAGGCTCACTAATACCAGATCAATATGCTAGAGGATTCAGAAAGACTGTCTTTTTAAAAAGTGATGGTGTAAACCTTGGGAAAAAGAATAATTCCTCCTATGAAATATTATGGTGAATCCTATGAAATTGTTTTGTTTGTTTTTTTGTAGATCAAAAATAGTCAAATAATGGTAATTTCATATGTTCAACCTAATAGAAGGAAAAATGGACAGGATATGATGTTTTGAGGTCAACATTGAGTCAACATTTCAGTTACATTTAGTAAATGTTATACAGCATCTACTGTATGGCCAGGCTGTGTGCCAGTTGCCAGGTGTCTTAAGGTACTGGTTGTCTATGAAAAATTATGATGGCAGATGGTAGCAAGGGGAAAACTTAGAACAGCTTCTATGTAGAGGAGCCCAGGGAATCAGCTGGCATGAATGGCACGACTGTCAAACAGCAGTGAGCGCCATGTTGTTGGAGACAAATCTCTGTGGGCAGAAACTATAAAATACGTTTTTTTCCTTTTTTCTAGTTCAGGGAGATAATGACATAAAACATTGACTTTAAAAACAAATTTGAACAGGGAAGTCTTGGTGAAATTTAGTTTATTAAGACATTAAGAATTTATGTTCTTCCAAGGCAGAGAATTGTAGGGACCTTTGATACATATAGTGGAATCCTGGATGTCCTAGCAAAAACACTTCTGAATAATTTTAATTAAGGTATGTAACTGTTAACATAAGTATATCATAATAACCGTATCCCAGGTAGCCCTCCTTTTCCAGACTGCCTCATCTTCTGGTGGTCTTATCCCCTTCACATTTGCTGCCTGTTTTTAGTATGGGGATACAAAATATTAAGGAATGTAAACCAAAAACTAAACTAAAGCATTTCTGTATCTACATTTTCTTGAGTATGTCTTTTGATGGAAGATATGTTTATTTGAATCCCCACAAACAAAGATATTATACAGTGAGAGGGGAATTTATTATACAAATGTATGGATTAGTGAAAACTCATCAGGTTATATATATTTAAAGTCAGTTCATTTTACTGTATGTAAATTATATCTCAAATTTTTTTTGGAAAAATGGAAGAAGCAAGGACTCAGTAAGGAATGCTGTTAATCATATTATTTACAGTTACTTCCTTCTGATTGAGAGGCCTGAAAAAACATGTTGGCTAATAGACCCAGAAAGTTACCCTCTACTTAAGATCCTATATGAACTGGGTGATTTCTCATTTCCTAAGTTGAATTCAGATCTTTGCTTTCATGGTGAAAAGAATTGATTATAGAAACTATGTAAATTATTGAATATGCTTAAATATGGGTTGAGTTCAGAAAATTTGGAAATTGCTTTTTTAAGTTATATGGTAGAGAACAGTAGGTGCCATTGACATTTCAAAAGTGAATAGCTGTTAGGTAATTCAAGCTGCCATACTGTACAAAACAACATATATAATATTGATTAAATTGTGGCTTTCAAAAGTGACACATAAATATAATTACTTTGGAAGGAATTGTCAATACACATGACTTCTTTTGTCTCTTAATTCCTTAGTCCAGTGAATTGTGCCCATCCTTAGCTAGATTTTAACTACGTTGGTGGTTTGAATGAACATTTTTTAGTCTGTTTTAGAGCATTCACTCTATTCTCCTTATACAAATTCTATTGTTTGAAAACTTAACAGGAGTTTTGTATCTTTTTTGCATTCTCTAGGATGCACAGACAATTAGAACATTAACTCTCATCTCAAAAACCATTCAAACTTTGGGAAGCTGGGGAAGTCTGTCCAAAAGCAAGGTAAGTCTTTATATCTCTTGCTTTTATTCACACTTCTAAATGTTCTACTGTGATCCCTTCTCCTTCACTCCTCCCAAATTAAAAACAGCAAAACCCAAAATACATAGTATATATATACTATAGCTGTCTTTTAGGTAGATGTTGTGTCTTCGTCACCTGTTAAAGAAAACAAAATAATTGAAACTAATGTATCTAAGCAGAGAGAGGGCCTAGTAAACAGATGCTAGTCCCTCCTATTTATCTGTTTGTACCATAGTCATCTAACAGCTATTGAGGAAATCTTCATCTCCAAGCTCTTAAAAAATATGATTGGGGGCCGGCCGAGTGGCGCATTGGTTAAGCGCTGGTTTTGGGATGCCAGCAGCCCCGGTTCGGATCCCACATGAGGGCCAGTGACACTGCCCTCTACAGCTAACAACAGCTCCACCTGGAGCTGGGCTGTGCGAGCCCCGGTGATGGTGTGGGCTGCAGCCCCTGCTGCAGTGGGCTGCCATAGGCTACAGTGAGTGGCCCGCAGCCAGCGTGAGCGGCTGGCAGCTAAGGGTGAGCTGCCAATAGCTGCGGTGAGCGACATCCAGAGGCCAGCGACGGATCTGCCTCATCCGGGAAGAGCGCAATGACGATACCAACATGGGCCAGTGAAGCAATGTCCTCCACAACTAGACTGAAGAACAAAAAGACAGCAACTTGTCTGTTCCCCTTCCCCGATTCCCCAACCCTGTTCCCCTCCGCCAATTCCCCAATAAAATCTTTAAAAAAAAAAAAAAAAAATATGATTGAATCCTTTTAGGCCTTAATCCTCAGCTTTATTAAAAATATAGTGCATTGGGCTGGCCGAGTGGTGCATTGGTTGGGAGCTCGCGTGGGACACCAGCGGCCCCAGTTCAGATCCCACATGTGACGGCCAGTGACATTACCCTCAAAAAAAAAAAAAAAAAAATACAGTCCATTATATCCTTAGTTCTCTACTTAACAATTATAACTCCTGTGTGTTTTTTTTCTTAGTCAAGTTTCAAGGAGACATTCATGTGTGAATTTTTCAAAATGTTTCAAGAAGAAGGATATATTATAGCAGTTAAAAAGGTATGATTGTTTTACTCTGGAAATATTAACATTTCTTACCATATAGCATTGGGAAAATGACATTTCTTATTATTCCTAGGTGTCAATCCCTACTTTAAAAAATAATGTTTAAACTATCCATCAAATATAACAAGGCTGCCTTTTTTACCCCTCTTTCTTCTCCTATACAAAACTACGGGGTTTTTAGCTGTGAAAATACCTAAATGAATTTTAGCGACAGCTTCTATTGCCAGTAACTTAATAACACAAATTACAAGTATCTAGAGTAGGGCTTCTCAAAAGCAGCACTATTGGCAATTTGGTCGGATAATTCTACTTGTGAGGGGCTGTCTTGTACATTGTAGGGTATTTAGCAGCATCCCTGGTCTCTACCAGTTGGATGACAGTAGCATACCAAAAATGTCTCTAAATGGCTAAATGACCCTTGAGGGACAAAATTGCCTCTGATTGAGAACCTCTGATCTAGGGGTAAAGGCTTACTATGTGCCTGATGTATAGTAGGCACTTAACTGCCATAGTAAAAATTATATGAATTATTGAACATTTTATAAACAATATAAATGTGGTTGTAACCTGAGGAAAGTTACTGTAAATTAAAATGTACAAAAGCCTACAATATATAATATCCTAACACAAGACGTGTAATATACAAAAATTACTGTACTTAGTAATTGAGAATGTTTTGAAAGGATCTATAATTTCTTGAGTCTTTGGTTCTGAATCATTCTAAACAAAATGTAGCATTGTTGTAAAATCCTAAAAATTTGTTTAAAAAAAGTTATTTTGAAGTACATTTAAACTTGGCTTAAAGAAAATGCTGTATCTTATTTATCACAATTCTAACTTAATTCATATGATCAAGGCCAGATTTTAAAGATTTCATTCAATTTCTTCAGCATGGTTCACAGTTGATTGGCAGGAGTATATTTTGTGGAACTATGTTTGTGCTTTGTTTTGTACTTTTAAAATTCTTAAAGGGACTCAGTAAATGAAAGTGATAATTTAAAAAATTAAAGCCAGTTGGAATTTTTCATCTTGAATAGTGCAAGTTCAATCAAAATCTTTTTAAGCAACCATTGAAGGCTTTTGAGGAGAAAGTCTTTCAAAAAGAATAGACAAAGAAAAAGCTACCGTTTTATTTATAGGACATTGTTGAAACATTTGTGGGACAGTGTAGGCAGACTTTTGTTGGCAAGATTATGATGTACTGTCTTTTGTTTTAGGGTTGTTTTTCCATTTTTTATGACCTAGGCCATAGTAGCATCTGATTTTGTGTTTTCCTGATACAATCAGAATGTGTAGAGTTGATAAGGTCAGAGGAGAAAATATTTAAGGGTGCCAGTTTAGTCTGTTCCTGATCCACCCTGAGTCACCCACTCACATTCTCATGGACTATCACCATAGCATGTCTCCTTCTCAGATTTGGTTCTAGACCCCTACCAGCATAGGATATTTTGTCCTAATACAAGGACTTTTCTTTATTATTCACTAGATAAGTCTGGTTATGTGCAATGTTATAAATTGCAAAACTTATGAAACCCTATTTCTCATTTCATATTGTTCTCACTAGTGACCTTGACCACTGCTCCAGAAGAAAATAGGTTCTAACTGAATCCTATACTATTCCCACAGTTTGGGAATGGTAACCTGGATAGGTCTATAAACAGAATGACAGTGTAATTTAGTCAACACCTGGATACTTTGAAGAGTAACACGGAGTTCTGTTGATTATTTTGGGACCACAGTTGCAGACACAGACAGCCCTGAGCAAAATGGGACCTATATTCACCCTGCTTATTGTCTGTCTTAATTATTGTGTTTTCTTTCACTGTGTATAACTATATTTACCTCATAATGCCTTATAAATATAACAAATAGATTTAAAAATGTAATAATGATCATAAACAATAAATATTTGTCAAATAAATAAATCAGTGCCTTCAAGGGCAAAACTAAGAAATGAAGTATTCCAATCAGTCTGTTATACTCCATTAGCAGGTGGCCCATCCGTGACAGCTGAAGATGTAATAGGACAGTTCTTTAGCTCCCTTGGTACTTGTTCTGTATCACCCACATATAATGCAAAAGAAACTCTGCTCTTCTTGTTTCACTTACCAAGATTTCCTTCCAGCAAACTAGAAGTAAACATTCCCTTGGAAAACCTCCAGGTGTGGGTTCTAGTGGGCAATCTACAGCTGGTCGTAAGAGAAAATGGCTGTGCCCACAAATTCTACTTTACAGTAGACACTGGTGCCTCAGTGTCATTCTTATTGGAATAGACTTTGGTTTTTTTTTTTGTAAGTCCTAAATGGGACAACATAAAAAATACAAAGAAAAAGCAAGGACATTCATTTGCGGGACAAAATAGGATTCTTATCTACGACCAAGAATTGTTCTTGAACAACTGATTTCCCTTTCCCATTGGGGAAGCCACATAGGAAGCTCCTGACCAGTCGAGGTAGCATGTTTATGAAGCTAAATGCTCTTCACTGGGTGGCTTGCCATTGCTAGAGATGGGTACTCCACAAATTTTCTTGAGCCACCATATTCACACGTTCTCCATAGGAAGTAAATGGTGATTAGATTCCAGGTTATTCCAGAGAACCCAGTTATATTTCAGTCATAACTATGAAATTCTCGGGTAAAGTCAATTGCATATAATAGAAGTCAGCAAACTCTTTCTCTGTAAAGGGCCAGTGAGTAAATGTTTTGGGCTTTGCTGCCCACTTAAGGGCTCTGCCACATTTTCTTCATTTATGTTTTTGTTTTACAACACTTTACAACTGTAAAAACTATTTTTAACTAGTGTGCCTTACAAAAACAGACTACAGTTTAAATTTGGCCCTCCAAGCCATAGTTTGATGATCCCTCATCTATAATACATGGTCACAGTCCTATAATATATCTAAAATCTTTGACCAGAGTATTTTAGAATTCAACTTTTCAAAGTTTTGAAAAATTAAGTATATGCTATGTATTATAATACCCCCATTGGGACCTGGGACTGTACCCCATAATCAAACATGTTAATATTTATATAGCAAATGTATGAATATTCACACTAAGTAGATTAGTACATACTATAAATAGCTTTATCCCAGTTCAGGTTAAGTTATACCCCCAGATTAGTTTACTGTAAAAATAAAAAATAAAAAAACTATTTGTATTCAGTGCTTTATAGATTTCAGAATTGCAGTTAAGGGATTATGGATTGAATTATTTCTACGGGGAATATATTCTGGATTTTAAGTAATTTAAGAATAAACTTTTCAGACTACCTGTCATGTGTAAATTTGGGACTTCCTCTACAATTAAATATGCTTTTAGCTTTTAAATTACAATTCTGTGTATTCCTTAATAATGGAGAATTTCACAGTATTATCAGTGACATTTAAGATAAGCTGAATCTTATCACAAAGTATAATATTTGCCTATTTTCCCATTTAGTTCCTGGATGAAATTTCATCTACTGAAACTAAAGAGTCCAGTGGTACGAGTGAGCCTGTGCACCTGAAAGAAGGGTAATTGAATGAAATTAGACATTTAAATCATGTTTTACTATAGATGTTAAGTAAGTACAAATAGCATGGGTCCGGGAATGAGACAATCTGAGTTTTTGTTCTGTGCTAGAACTGCCTAAGTAACATCAATCAGGTAAGTTCCCCTCACTATCCTATAACTTTATAAAAGATGGGCATGATTCCTTGTCCATACAATTAGAGTTGTTTTGCAAATGTAATAAAATTATGGGTATTAGAGTACTTTGAAAAAGTAACAGCACTGTTCAGTCTTAGAGTAGTGTTATCATTGGAAGTTAAGGAGGAAATCACTCATTTGGCCCTTCTGGTTCTGGATAAGCACAATTATAAATACTAAATTAATTAAAGACTTTATTTGCTTAGTATGGCCAAAATAAATGCAAAACTCATAGATGGCAAAGACATTTTTATGTACTTAATATAATCTTATACAACCTTTCATTTGTTTAAAATTAAAGGGCAGGGCCAGCCGAGTGGCTCAGTTGGTTAAGAGTTGGCTTAGAGTGCGAGCTCTGAGCAACAGGGCCACTGGTTCGATTCCCACATGGGCCAGTGATGCTGTGCCCGAGCTGAGCTGCCAACAGGTGGCAGGATGGCTCAGCTGGTGTAACAAGATTGCCTGTTCGACTGTGGGCTACGCCCACCCACAACTAAGACTGAACTTGGCAACTTGAGCTGAGCTGAGCCACCCGGATGGCTCAGTAGATAGGGAGTGCACTCTTAACAAGAAGGCTCCTGGGTTCGACTCCCGCATAGGATAGTGGCTCTGCCCACCCACAACTAACTGAACTCCACACCTTGAGCTGAGCTGCCACCTGGGTGGCTCAGTGGATAGAGTGTGCGCCCTTAACAACAAGGCTGCTGGTTCGACTCCCTCATGGGATGGTGGCTATGCCCACCCACAACTAAGATTGAACACAGCACCTTGAGCTTACAGGCCACGAGCTGCCGACGGGAAGCAAAATGGCGACTGGCACCCTCCACAACGAAGATTGAAGAACAACAACTTGGCTGGTCCCCTCCCCCAATTCCCCAACACTGTTCACCTCCCCCAATTCCCCAATAAAATCTTTAAAAAATTTTTTAAATTCAAAAAATTAAATTAAAGGGCAAGTTTTTGTTTTTGGATGAACTATTTTAGTATTTGTAACTAAATGTTTACATCTGGTGTTTTGGCAGTGAGATGTATAAAAGAGCTCAGGGAAGAACTCGGATTGGAAAAAAGAATTTCAAGAAACGGTGGTTCTGCTTGACAAGCAGAGAGCTCACCTACCACAAACAGCCAGGTAGTTGTGTTTACGCTTTATTGTGGGGTCTTATCTTTTCCTAGTTCTCAGTAATGATTTCTGTTTTGCTGCTTAATGTGACTCTAGTGAGCATTTTCACTAATAATACTGTAGATTATTGATTCTCACAGTGATGTACCCACACTAAGAACGTAATAAGTATTTGACAAGTGGCACTGTGTAAATTACATTTTTCTCACACATACTCTGTTTTTTTAAAAAAATCCCCAGTAAATCCCTGCTGTTACAATCAGTATATAAGAAACAACATTTAGATCTCTTAGAACTTAGAAGTTTCTCTCTCAGAGCCAAATGGTTAAGAATCAGTATCAAATAAAGAGAGTATTTCCATGGTTTGCTGGATAATATCAACCAAAAATTCCCATAGTCATACCATAGATTGTGACTCCTGTAAAGTTATAAGAGTCATTCTAGACTGTTGGCCAAGTCAAGTTCAAGATGGAAATTTTAATAATCTGCCTCCTGAGAAAGCACAGATAGGATATCTGTGTGAAGGAAGCCATCTTTCTACAGTGTGATTTGAGGGCTTCAGAGAGGCAGTTTCTCTCTCCGTGAATTGACACAATGCTTAAAATTGCCACCTTTTCAGTTTATTTAATTGAGGTAAAGCATTACCCCTAGAAGGCTATTAGCTGCTTCTGATATCTAAGCAAGAAGAACTTAGTATCTAGATTATATATCATATAATTTTTATTCAGAGTGATCGGGATCCAAAGATGTTCGTTCACTTAACAAAAAGGTCAGTTATTGCAAGAATTATTTAAACACAAAAAGATGCATACATATCTTAAATATTTATAGTATGTTTATTTACCAATCTTCTTATAGAAAGCCGAGATCATTTCTTTGAGTATGGATTTATAGATTGGATTTCCCTTCTGTCTTTCTTGTGCAAATATACCCCTAATGCATCAGTTTTCAGACTAATTTCTCTAAAGTGAAGCTAGAACTTAAATACTAGAAAAGTAATCCAAGTAAAGAATCCTTTTAGATTTTTTACCCTAATTTTTTTTTTTTTTTTTTTTTAGCTGAGCCATCCTGCTACCTGTTAGCAGCTCAGCAGCTGCTCGGCTCAGGCTGGGCATCGAACTGCTGTTGCTCAGCGCTCAGCTTACACTCTTGAGTGAGCTCTTAACCAACTGGGCCACTTGGCCAGCCCTCACCCTAATCTTTTATAACTATCTCAACCCTATATAAATCACCCTTATTTGTGTGGGTCTGAGTCCCCTTTTTTAACTTGCTTGATTTTTCAAAAGCACTTGCCTGATTTTCAAATGAATAATAAATCTGTTTGTAGGGGGCACATCACTTTACATATATTTCAGTAAGTTAAAATTACAACATGGAAAAATGGCATAAATAGGTTTGGGAACAAACCCAATGAACTTGGTAAGCAAAAAAGGCTAACCAATGGAACAGAAGGATACAGGCTTAATAAATGTTAATCTAGCAACCACAGGTATTCATCATCCCATGAACATCATTTAATATGTTTTACAGAGCAAATGGGGAGTCTCAGTTAATCCATCAAATCTGTTAGGTAAAGATCTCTTAAGAGAGCTTCTGCTACAAATTGTGAAATGATCAGACAAAACCAGACATAGGATACTTTCAAGAGAATGTAAAGTCAGTTGAGTGCTTCTTGAAGACTAGAGGGATAATAAAATTTTTTTGTTTCATAATTTCTTTGGCCTAGCCACAATGACTGTTGGGCCGGCCGGTGGCACGGTGGTTAAGCGCTGGCTTTGGAAGCCAGCAGCCCCGGTTCAGGTCCCACATATGAGGACCAGTGACACTGCCCTCAAAAAAAAAAAAAAAAAGAAAAAGTGATGTTAGAATGACTGTTTATGTCCAAATATGTTAGTAAGACATATGAAACCAAATGCATTTTATCTTTAGGTACCCAGACAATTTGTTATGGCATATAAATATTCAAATGACTAAACATCGGTAGGCCACATACTGATGTCTGGAGTAGGCCCTCCAGACAGCATTTTTTAGGCTAAGCATATTTTGAATGCTTTAGACATTACAGCTTATGTTGAATACTATATAAATGTTCTCACATATATAGCAACATTTTAAAAATTGCTGTCATAATGTGCTAATTATGTTTACATTAATGGTACAATGATATCAAATTTAAGGTAGGTTAGTCATTCTCCTGGGCCGCTGGCTTCCCAAGCCAGCGCTTAACCACCGCGCCACTCGGCCGGCCCTAAATTAGCTATTTTTTTCTCATTTAAAGCATTTTCTAATCTAAGCCAATATTCTAAAGTCTTTTTTGGGTTAAGACTTTAAGAATCAGATGATTGCTTTAGACCCTTTTTCCTCTGGAAAAATGCACATAAAAACTAAACCCAAAATTTTTATATAATTTCAGGGAGTTAATAGACCCAAAGTCCATTCACAGTTCTCAAGAACTTCTGTTCTAGCCAGTGATCTTAGGAGGATAAAATGTAGAACGATTAGGCTGCTGTAGATATAAAATAGAGACATTAGAAATTACGTTGTTTTCAGACGTTAAAGAATTTAACATGACATTGGAAGAGTGAGCTCTGTCATGAAGTTTTGAGATTGTTTACCAAAGCCAACAATTTTAAGCATCCATGCTTGTTGCTTTAACTATTTTGATG
Organism: Aselliscus stoliczkanus; assembly: GCA_033961575.1. NCBI lineage: Eukaryota > Metazoa > Chordata > Mammalia > Chiroptera > Hipposideridae > Aselliscus > Aselliscus stoliczkanus. The sequence continues at coordinate 107,264,581 of CM066735.1, forward strand.
GATTTTTTCCAAAATGTATTACATGCTTCCTTGCCTTCTAAAAAAAGAGTTCATTGAACGTAAGTTAACATTTTCTAGATGACTTGGGGCTATCATTGATAATATTAATTATTCTGTCATGTTGTGATTAGTCCTGTGTCCAGGGCTGCTTGTGGGTGTCTGCAGCTTTTTGTTTACTCCCCAGCTATATGCCTTGGACTGCTGTGCTTTTTTGTGTTCCTGTGCTTGCTTTATACATTTTTTTCTCCATTCCCCTTTATGTTTAGGTTGTCACCTTAAACTTCTTGTGCTGTTAGTGAACCATAATGTAATATCTCACTTCCATCTCCATCATCACACACACATATTTTACTGCTAATATACTGTGAGTGAGGATATGGGTACTGCGTTTGTTAAAATTATGCATAAGATTAAAGTCTTTGAAAACTTCAGGAATTTTCTCCATGAATAAAATACATGGGCTTCAGAGTCCCCATTTGGTTGTTCAACAAATGTTTAGCTTACTGCCTGTTTCTTTGCTGCTTTCTGGATAGCCAAGACTGCTAGTTAAGTCTCTTGCTACACTTACTATGTGACTTTAGTGTCTGAAACAGTGCCTCCCAAGTTTTCTGTGACCGAGCTCTAAATCATTAAGTCCTTCACTCTGTTCTCTTACTGGACACTAGTATTCTGAATTTTTCTACTACTTAGAATCAAATAATACAGTCTTTTCCCAATTTACTGGAAAAGGAATTAATAGAATTTTCTCAATTTTAAGCGTTTTTCTCAAATAAGTTATTCAATTTGTGATGCCTGCTTAGGTAATTACTGACAAGCAATAGTAAGCAACAGCTCTTCAGTAGAACTAAATTAACGTGGCAAATGAATATTATAGGGCACTCAGTCAGCTGTCAGTCATGACTACCTTGACAGTTTTTTATGGACCCATGTGCTTGCAATTATGGTTTTATATTGCTCTATTTTAACGCAATAGTCTTCTACAAGTAAGATCTTCTAGTTGTATATTGGAGCCAAATGAGTTACTTATGTTCCAGCCTCTTACGGTCTCATCAAGCCTCATCTTTTGCATTCTGCACTGGTCACTTCACCAGACTAGCTCTTGCAATTCCTTTAACTTGTACTCTTTTTCTATACATGCTTTCGCTTATGCTGTACATAGAAATCCATTTCTTTCCTTCTTCACCAGTGTAGTTTGTTGTCTTTTAAGCCTCAAATCAAGTGTTAGCTCTTTACGGAAGTCATTTATTAGCTTCGAGCCACCTCAGGTGAGCTATTTCCTTACTGTGTTTCTTTATCACCTTAGTGATAACTTCTGTCACACTGTAGGATCCTTACTTTTCTCTTTCTCTTCCCCTGGCCTTTAAAATCCTCAGTGGTAGGGACCATGTTTTTACTGCCTTCATTAAGGTTTTTAATAAATGGTGTCCTTCAAAGAAGACCATGTATTCTAGGTATGCTATCATCTGAATTACTTGAAGAATTCTTGACTTCTAAATTTTTCACCAAGCTATAGATTATGAACACATTCATCTCTGAAATTCCTTCCTGTGTTCCCCAAACTTGCTTAGATAGTGTTCACTGTGGGGAGACCTGACATACTCATACACAGGTATATACATATAGCCTACATAACTTCCATGTGATAGCAAATGTTCTTGCTCATATAGCCTGCCCAGACAATATAAAAGAAACTTCCATAATGTTTTGAACTGAAATCCCAATACATTTGGGTTGACTTGGTTTTTACCTGCTCACATTTTCACACACAGGGCTCTGCAGTGTTTTTTTTTCTATATATTTTCTTTGGTAGCAATGGAGGTGGTGAAAATGGATCACATTGTGTATCTGTTTTGAAGATAGCACTCACAGGATTTGCTAGAGAATCAGCTACTGAGAGTGAAGGAGGCAGGACCCCATCCTGTCCAGCACTCTTTCTTATATAATATACTCATCTTTTTCCTGGATTCATTATTTATTTTGTTAGAATACTTTCTTGAGGAATTACTTCAGATAGGCTTTATGACTGATAAATTTTCTGAGCCCTTGCATATTAAAAAAAAGTATTTTATCTTTACTCTTGAATGATAATTAGACTGAAGTAAAAATTATTTTCCCTCAGAACTTTGAAGACATTACTCCATGGTTTTCTGGTGTCCATTGTTGCTGGTGAGAATTTTGACAGTCTTATGATCTGCAGTCTTGATTCTTCTTTCTAGAAACTATTAGGACTTTCTTTAGCCTTCAGTTTCTAATATTTTACAGTCAAGTGTCCATATGTTGTCTTTTTTATTCCATTTGCTCAGCACTTAATGAATTCTTTCAATCCGAAGATTTCTACCTTTATCTCTGGAACATTTTAATTGGTAATCTTCTCCTGAACAGCCTTTCTATTCTGTTTTCTGGAATTCTTACTAGACAGATTTTGAAACGTCTTAATCCATCCACCATGGCTCTTAACTTTTTTACTTTGTATTTTTAAAGAGTCCTCAGTAAGATTTTCCATTTTACTAATTTACCTTACAATTCATTCCATTTAACACTATTTACTATGGAATTAGCTCTAATGACATCATTGATAATATGTGCCTGGGAGTCATGTACTTTTTCTATGTATGCCATATTATAATTTGTCCAGAAATGAACCAGTACAGCAATTCTGCTTTGTGTATTCACCAAATCTGAGATAGAAACTTCCTGTCAAATCTGTAAACTCTGCGATCACTGTGGTGGCCCCATGTAGATCAGTGCCCCAAAGACATGGCTTCTTTGCCCTCTAATTTATTACACCCCTGATTTCCTCAGATGTCATTCTCTTCGTTGTATGTGTGTTCTTCAGAGTTTAGTGATTTCCTCATCTGTTTGGTGATTTATTTTTTTTATTGATGATTTGCTCATATTTGTGTTTTACAGTTAGATCACCTGCTTGAGTGTTCAGTAGCTTACCACTAGGGAGGGGCAAGGGTACTGGCGCGTGTCTCCTGGTGTGGGTGCTGTTTCCCTCCCAAGGGCCAAAACTACCTGTGACACAGCACTGTTCTACAGCCCAGTGTGCATCCTTGCTGCTTCAGCCTGGTACATATGCCTCTGTTGACTGCTGCTTAGCACAAACTCATGGGTTGAGGGGGAAGGGGGAGAGGAGGACCTAATTGGCCTAGCTGTTTCAGATGCGGCTCACCTACTTATTAATCATCCTGGTGTGTATCTATCTGAGTGTGACCGTTGACTATGGCTTGAAGCTCCCTTCTAACCAGCCCTGCTTTTGCAGATGTCTTCTGCTACATGTGGCTTTTTCTAGTTTACTCCCTCCCCACCTTACCACCACCGTACTCCTCACCACCACTCCCCCACCACCACCCTTCCCCCACTACTGCCATAAATTTGATCTTGTCTGTTTCCAGGAGTCTTTTTTTATTTCCCTATGCAATTGTGATTTGTATTTGTCAGAAAAGGTTTCCCTAACCACCCAATTTAAAGTAACTTCCCATTTACTTTCTATCACATCACCCTGGGTTATTTTCATTATAGCATTCATCTCTTCCAAATATTTATTTGTCTTTTTTCAGTCTTTCCAGACTAAAATGGAAACTTCATTAGGGCCCTTATATGTTCTGTCTACTGCTATATTCTAAGTGGTTAGAACAGTGTCTGGAATATGGTATATATCCAATGTATGACCATTGAAATAAGTGACTTTATGTTGTTGTTTTTTTAAACTATGTATCACACCTGCTTGAATTACACAAATTTTAGATTTTACACCAGGAGCTAGGTTTAGCAAATATTCTATGTAAGCCTCTTTGTTCAAGACAGAAAACCTTTTTTTTTTTTTTTTAGAGGGCAGTGTCACTGGCCTTCATATGTGGGATCTGAACCAGGGCCGCTGGCATCCCAAGCCAGCTCTTAACCATGGCACCACTTGGCCAGCCCCAGAAAACTTTTATTAACCAAATAATTGTCTTCGACCAGAAAGCTATACATTAATCCGTGGATTAAAATGTAAAGGTCTTGGGACGGCTGAGTGGCGCAGTGGTTAAGAGCTGGCTTGGGATGCCAGCGGCCCTGGTTCAGATCCCACATGAGGGCCAGTGACACTGCCCTCTTAAAAAAAAAAAAAAAATGTAAAGGTCTTAACCTCCACTTCAGTCCACATGTCATTAAAGTTTGGGCAGAGGGGAAAGCAAAGCTTTGATTTTCTAGAAAACAACATTACAAAATGACCAGAAAAAGTCGTAATTCTGTTCGTTTATAGTTTCTATGACTACATGAGATCAAGTCTATCCTGAGGTAAATTGTAAGTTGAAGTACATCATATCCTCGTGCCATATTATTATGGAGCTCTTTTAGCAAACCCGAATTTCTGAATTCTTAAACTAGGTTAAAGATTCACGCCACCAAATAAAACTTTTACTATTGTTTCCTGTATCTCTTAGAGTAAATTTGGTACCTCTATCAGCTGACCAGCCGATATGTGATAGTACTGAACAATTTTCCAATGTAAAAACATTATTTTGAGGGTTAATCCCTTAATTAAATATTAGAGTGGAAAAATAGAAAAATCCACTTAGGTATAGTCAGATTGGCTGCTCATGTAATAACTCCATGAAAGAAAACTCCATGTATTAGCAAGTTTTGAGTAGGCGTCTATTGTTAAATATATTATCTCTTTCAGTCCCCATATAATAAATGTTACAAAATATTAAAAAAACATTCTTATTTTCTTCATAGAAATCAAATTTATTCCCACATTTTTCCTTGAAAATGTTTTAATTTTATATTGTAAAAAGAGGAAGTCACTTTATAGCAAACAATCAAAATTCATCTGTTCCATTAAACAAAAAATATTTTTAAATATGCCATTTGGAAATCTTATACTCCTGTACCATCAGTAGGGTAAACTTAAACCTTTTAGAATTAGCCTCTCATCTTTATAATTCTGAAGGAAATTATTTTAATTTTGTTGTACTTTTTTTATTAGGCAAAGATGCAATTTACACAATTCCAGTGAAAAACATTCTTGCTGTGGAAAAACTGGAAGAGAGCTCTTTCAACAAGAAAAATGTAAGTTACAGATATAATTAACGCTTTTTAAACTGCATATATTACTAAGCTGAGAATTTTGAAGAAGCTGGTCTTTTTAGTATTTGTCATTAATCATTACTATTTTGTAATTGCTGGTTAGAACTCTGTCTTAAAATTGTCTATTATTGTTGATGCTGTGTATAGTCTGCCTACACTATTAAGTTAAAGGTACTTTTCTCAGTATTGCCCTATTTAAACTTCTCAACTTGAATTTGAGTCTTTAATAGTATAGTCTCAAGCAATCTGTGTAATCTTCTCTTCTGCTGTCACTCAGTACATACCATTATACTCAAGCCAACCAAGGTGATTTCCTGTTTCTCTATATTTTCCCACTGCTTTGCCTTTACTCAGACTTTTTCCTCCATCTGAAATTCCCTCCGTTTATACTGTTTATATGAGAGTCCATTCCTTTGGGCATGTGTGGCTTCTAAAAATTATATAATGTTGTACTATTTATCACCATGTGACTCAGATTGTCCTTGAGACTAACTTACTTGAAAAGCAACAATTCATAAGATACCTGAGCAGTTATCTAGCCAAGCAAACTATATTTCTGTTATATACGTTTTTCTGTTTTGTTGTGCGTGTTGGTTTTTAGACTGTCACTAACTTTTTATCTTAATTTCCTATGAAGATGTTCCAAGTTATACATACAGAGAAACCACTGTATGTCCAGGCAAATAACTGTGTAGAAGCTAATGAATGGATAGACGTACTCTGCAGGGTGAGCCGATGCAATCAGAACAGGCTCAGTTCCTATCACCCCTCTGCATATCTAAATGGAAGCTGGCTCTGCTGTCAGGAAACCAGTGAAAACGCTCTCGGCTGCAAGCCATGTACTGCGTAAGTTTCTTTCTGACTGAAAAAGCAACATTTCGTGTGGTATATCTATATAATGGAATTAATATTCCATAAAATGGACTGAAGTACTAATACGTGCTACATCACATGTGAACCTTGAAAACATGCTAAGTGAAAGAAGTCAGACACAAAGGCCATGTACTGTATGATAACGTTTATATAAAGTTAATAGGGAAATTCATAGAGACAGAAAGTAGATTGGCAGTTGTGAGGGGCTGGAGGGAGGGAGGGAGAAATGCAGACTGTTAATAGATACAGGGGTTCTTTTGGAGGTGATGAAAATGTTCCCAAATAAATAGTGGCTGGCACAAGTCAGCAAAAAAGGGCAAGGCTTAAATAGATGCGTAAACCTGAGCAAGATCTCAAGGAAGAAGGGCTTAGCATTCTCTTTTTTAATTGTATGGAACAGCCATTATTGCCCTATAGACTTAAGAAGTAATGTATTGGTATTGTGATGAAGCATAGGTTATAAAAATGATTTCACTTTAAAATTCGCCTCCTTTTGATTAGTCATATAATGACCAAACCTCTTGGCCCTGTTTAATTGTCAAATGAGACTAGATTTCTGAGGTTCTTCATGCAAAATTCTGTGAGTTTGTTTTTTAGTCTCGAATTGTCAAAAGTCTTTGGCATGTTAACAAAGTGAAATTTTTCCAATGTCTTTAATTTCATTTTTACCATAGAGGTGTCCCTGCAGACATCCAAATAGATATTGATGAAGACAGAGAAACAGAAAGAATTTATTCCCTTTTTACCCTCAGTTTACTTAAGCTACAGAAAATGGAAGGTAAATGTACAATTAAAATATTTTTATGTAACCATGATCTAGCCAATTCCTGAAGTGTTGCTTTGGCATTATCTTAAAATTGAAAATAATTCATAGGTTTAACAAAATGTTGCTTTTTATGAAAGTTGACAAACTCCCAAAGAGGATGTTTTTAATAGATATTCATGAAGTAAAAAATACTGTTTTTGCATAAATGTAATGATCATAATTAATAAAATGTATGTATTTGGGTTATCGATGCATTTTCAGGGGGGAATCTCCCCAGCTTGAGACACTTGAAAAGCTCTTACTTGTACTCTAAATTAAATGTATGGAATACCGTTGTCTGATCAGAGATTTTGCTGCTCCTTGTAGAGGCTTGTGGAACTATAGCAGTCTATCAAGGACCACAGAAAGAGCCCGATGATTATTCTAACTTTGTAATCGAGGATTCTGTCACAACCTTTAAGACAATCCAGCAAATAAAAAGCGTCCTAGAGAAACTAGATGAACCTCATGAAAAGTATAGGAAGAAAAGATCAAGTAGTGCAAAATATGGGAGCAAGTAAGTATTTTAAGAAACTTAAAACATACTTTTAAACATAGTTTGAGATTGCCTCTACTACTCTGTACTCATACCTGAAATGCAGGCCTCCTGCTTCCTTCCGCTTTCAGGACCCAGCTCAGAACCTTTCTCCCGTGTAAGCGTTTCCCTGGCCACTCTCACGGTGACATTTGTCTTTTCAGTTCTGGTATCATTTCCTTATGTTGGTGCTGTACTTTATCACCACTTCTAATGTTATATTCCACTATAATTCATTATATGAATGCTCAGTAGCTTGTTACTTTTGTTTTGTTTTTACTGATTCTCTTCCTTCCTATTAATATCTCCCACAGTGCTTTATACATACTAAGTACTTAAAAAAAGAAAAAGAAAAAAAACTGCTGTAAAAGTGCCAGAAGTATTTTGTAGTAGATTTTTGGATCCATCTCAGATGTAGTAGATAACAACAGCACAGCTAACATTTATTTGTTAGGAGCTTATTCTAGCATCAGGCACTGTATCTAACTCTGCATCACATCACTTAGGTTGTTTTTAGCAGCAAGTAACCGAAAACCCCAGTGGAAGTATCTTAACCAGTAAGAAAAATTTTAATCTCACAAATTAATTCCTAATTTCTACAGTTGGTTAATTCACCAGCTCAACACTATCATCAAGGGAAGCATTCACCTCACTCGGTTGAGATCTTGCTTCCAGGTATATCCTCTTTTTGGCTCAAATATGTTTTTATAAAAATTCTCTAAAACAAACAAGGACCATCCGGCCACTCAACCATTCTCAACAAGATGATTTCAGGCTTCCTCAGGCTATAGGTCACAGATGGGCTGTAATAGTTCAGAGTCTCATACTTTTGTATAGTAGCTCTGGGAAACTGTTTCTCCTCACTAAGAAAAAAGAACCTTATCCAAAGTTACCCAGTTTCCCTTGGAATGCAAGGCTGCCCAGTACCAGCACTACCATCAGGTTTCTGTTTATACAAAAGTAAATAAGGAGGGGATGGTTCTTAGACCAGCCAACAAGTGGCAAATGAGTGTTTGCCACTCTCTCATTGATCCACACACCAGCCAACCTGGTTATATCCCCCATTTTATAGCTGGAGAAACTGAGGTTCGGGGAAGTTAAATGCCTTGCTCAAAGTTGCAGCTGATTAGTAAGGTGGTTTTTAAATCCTAGCCCCACAATTTTAAGTATTCTTTTAAAATTATGTAGATGAATAATTTTATTTGTGGTTTATGAACAATAAAAATCAGTTTCACAGGTATAAATCTTTATGTTCTCCCTGGATAGAAGGCTCAGTACATTAAACAGGGCGTTGTAAGCATCCTTGATCTGTCTTTTCTACATTGGCGTGATTGGTTCTCTTCCAGCAGTAACCATGCAGTTTTGGAGCCCCGGGAAGTTTCCCTGTGAGGTTCTAGCTCATGCTAGCTCCCCCTCATTCCCACACACACTATACACCCTTCCCAGCTTTATTTTTCTCTATTAAAAAATATCAATCTCCCTTGTATTATTATTTTACTTCTTCGTGTTATTTTTCCCTATACTAGTATATAAGCTCCATTGGGACAAGGGTTTTGTCTATTTTGTTCACTGCTGTAACCGTTGCTTCTAAAATAGCGCTTAGCATTTAATAGGTGATCAGTAAATATTTGTTGAATTAATGAAATAAGATTTGGCATGACAGATTATTAAGGGAAAACGATAAATACTTAATGGATACTGGGAGACATTTGTCACTTCTAAAACTGTTATATTTTTTAACTTTTGAAAAATGACTTTCTTTTATTATTTTCTAGGGAAAATCCAATTGGGAAAACATCATAGAATTTGTCCAATTGAATCAGAAGAACTGGAAAATTTTTTTGTTGGAGTTTTTCAATTCATCATAGATTTTGTTCATAGTATTTAAGAATGAACATTGGCTTCAGTGTCACCTACATTCACGTTGTATTTAATATTTAATAATTGGAATTAATTGTTTGGGAATCCTGGTATTGGTGTATTACTAGAGAATTTGAAATCCAGGATTCCCCTTCATATCTTATGTGTTGAAAGCCATGTCTGTGTAACTTCTTTTTAATAGAAAGAATCTTCCTAAAGAAGCTTTGTAAAAAACTGGAGAACTCCTCTGTAACAAGAAACCATCTCTTGTAACACTCCATGTTCTGTGGACTTTTCACTACCATTAGTGCCTGCTCTATACTGCCAACATTGTGTTGTTTTACTAGAAAATCTCAATCCATGACAACTCAGAGCTTTCTAGTTAGTTCACCTAGACCCTCCCTCTTCAAAAAAGAAAAACCATGAAAGACTTTCCTTTGGTTGATTAGTCATTACAAATTACATTAAGGGCAGGGACTGAAATTTTAGAAAACTGCCAGAGTATCCTTGAAAATTGGTAGATCCTTTTGCTAATATTAAGATGTAAACAGAACTCAGACAGGAAGAATCAGGGAACATGTACTATTGTGTGCGTCTTGTTTACATTTGGGATGAGTGATGGCAGATGAAATCAAATGAGACCACTAAATTTTTTTTCCATTGTTTTAAATATCAGGTACTCATTCTATTGATTTGAGACTTCCAGCTAACATGACTTATAAGGACATCTCTTCTGAAAAAGAAGAGAAAGTAAACAGTGAATGAAGGTGGTGGGAAAAATCACTTGACTTCACCTGTTATTCCATGTTGTTATAAGGGCCACCGTAGGGATGCCCTCCTCCTGCTGGGACTATTCGCGGCTGGAGAGCTAACTAACTCCAGAACAGTCACTCGGCGCACTTTAATAATCTGGGCTGCCCCAGATTTTACTTCAGATACTCCATGGTATCTAATCTTTATGATCAGTTGAATGATCAGTGTTTAAGTCTAAAAATACTGCTTTCCTGAAAATGTTTATATTTCATTGCTGTTTGCTTATTGCCTGCTAGCCAAATGGAATTTGGGCAAGCAACTGTTGGAATCCTGTTTTTCCCTGGTAATTTACTTTTCTCTTAAAAACCATAACTGTAAATAAGCAGTAGAAGCAAGTTGCCACCTTGAGTTAAGAGGGATACACTTTGCTTCATCAGTATTAAAAACCATGGTACTCTTATTTTGTCTTTTTAAAAGCAAACATTTTCTAAATGTGGTACTTTGAACCTTGGAGTATTTACAGATCTCTGTTTAAAACTGTGACTTATTAATGTAAGTCTAGCTAGTAGTGCTTTTTTTTTTGTTTGTTTCCCTGAGCATAAGCTATATTTTAAGATACATTTTGCCAATTATAGAATTGGCAATTGTTTTTAAATTATATTGTTATTAGGTAGTTATTTTTAAAGACCATTGGCACACAATCAGAGTTGTTCCATAAATGATTATAACTGAGCTATGTGTTTCCCTAAATGACTTGTAAAAACCCATTGGTTTTATTTAAGAAACAGTCCTATTCTACATTATGGTAGGTTATTCCTGGCCCATTTTAAAAACAAGTTGGAGAGAATCCTTTAAATTTTATGAGCTTGTAGATTCTGTATACTGATATATAAATGTGAAGGAATTTAACCCATTTAATAAATTTCTTATTGTTGAATTTCATTCAGATTGAAATTTCCTTTGAAATGTTGAAATGTCTACCTGACAAGGACATGTGAGCATTGCCAAGTACCACTCATTACTCTTTAGTGGTTTTTAAGTCCTTGGCTGTATTTTTCAAGGCAAAAGAAATATTCTTCTAATATTTATAATATCAAATCCCCACTTATGATTGTTTTTAAAGGTTATGGCATTGTACAAAGGGACCAAGGCTGTGTGGATGCATAATTCTGAATTTGAAGGGAAGAGTTCAGTCATCTAGTTATTTTCTTCAAATCACATTTTTAAACTGCCAGTTTGACTGGAATTAACCAACATGGCACAGCCTAAAAAGAAGTAATGTGAAATTATATTAATTTTCTTTGAAAGTCTTCTGAAATAAGAGACCGTATCAGTAGGACCCTAGATTAGATAACCAAGGTACTTGCTTCCAAGGGCCTCAGTCCTCTGCTGTTAACTTCCAAATAGATTTTCTTACTACCTGATCTGCTTTCTCTGCCTTGCCCACATTTGAAAAAGAATACGTGGCAGCTCACTTCACCCTAAAAACCTGAAAACTCCAAGAAGGAAAGAAAAGGATAATACAGAGAAACTTCTGCCATAAACGCCAGTTCTGGCTTGTAGCGCAGCCATTTCCATCAGTTAAAATTGTGGTGATCTGTTGCCTGTTTTGTTGTTATTGTTTGTTTGAGTTTTGTTTAGCTTTGTTTTTTTTAAATATTCATTTAATAAAATGATGGGCAATAGCAAAGTTTTTTACTTTCAGGAATATAGTTTATCAAATTTAACGATTTTTATTTGCCAAAGAAATATGTTTATAATATCACTGGTCATAGTTAAGTGTCAAACGAGGCTTTCCTTATTATACAAAAAAAGGTGACGAATGCTGTGGCTTTTGTTTCTGTTTCTGAAGCCTAATTTCATTTATCAGAAAGGCTCATCCATGCCAGGTTTTAGAAAGTGGATTTATTTTTTTTTAAGTAAAAGCACCTTTAATTCGTTCTAACGGTACATCCTGTAAAAACAGAATGCAACAAAGCCTTTTAGGTGTCCTCACAGTATGTGAAAAATACAGGACTCATTCTAGAGTTAGATTACCAGTCTCAATTGATATTATTTGCTTCCATTTTTATAACTTTGAAATTAATATGTTGCTAGTAAATATTGGTTTTTACCATGTCCCGTTTAAAAATGTAAGTTATCAAAACTTAATGTAGTGAATTTGTGTAACCATGTTGTATTGTTGAGAATGTATTTTTATTTAAAATTTATTTTCTTATCAAGAGTATTATAAAAATTAAAAACTTTTGTAACTGTCGCTTGGAAATAACTCAAATAAATTACAAAAAGCCTGTCCATTCTTTGTGAGACCTTACTTTCTTACTTCTTTAGAAATTCTTGTGTAAAATTATTGTATCTTGCCTCCTAGTAAGGGAATAGCAAAAGTGAGACATCCTCAATTACAAAGAATATTGAAGCCACCTGGGAAGGTCTCAGGATTTGTGCGTTTAATGAGGCTGATGTTTGATGGACTGTGGTCGCTAATTTGTTTATTCGTTCAGCAGACTTGTTTTGAGGACCTACAGTGTGCCATGCAGGGTCCTGTCATTCCCTAGAGCTGTGCAGGTCCCGTGTGCAGGAATATATTCCACACCTGTCTGGGTACATAGTTTGGAGCTGTTTTCAGCCTGTTAAGACTTTTTGAAGAATCCTACGTTCTGTTCTCAAAAAAAGTCGGCATGACAGACTGTTTACCGGGTCCAGCATTGACTTCCGCAGTTGAGCCTACTCTGTCGATCACCTTTCAGTGCATCCCTCTGGATGTACTAATTTGAACCATGTCATGCCATTTTACTGCATTGCCTCGAGAATCTAGTGACAGCACCAAAAACCAGGCTAGTCAATAACTTGTGCCCACAGCGGGAGAAGCAAGAAGACTCCCCCGTCGTGCCTCAGCAGCCCTCTTAGCATCTCTCAATAAAGCTCCTTAAAACTTAGCGCCTGCGACTCCAGAAAAGGTTAAGGTTAACAAAGAGGAAGGAATAAGGTTGTGAATCACTAAGGACCTTGTTTTTATTGAAGCACCAGAATCCCATTTTTTCATACCAGCCCATGTCTTAGAATAGAACTTGTCAGAAACATGAAAGACAGGGTTCTACTCTATGATGGAAACAAGCTAGTGTTTTATTAGAGAGGGCCATGCTTTAACTGGGTTTCCCTTTCCCAAGTACATGTTTCCAAAAAGAGACAGCTGAGACCAAGCAGAGTCCTTTGATGGGTACACAAGAAAAAGAAACAAGACATGGCTTGGCACCCCTGGGTTCTGGGCGCTGCTGTGTTTCTCGGCTGCTCCAAGGCAGTGGCCAATGCTGACCTTTCAGAAAACAGCCTGTCTTGGGTAGACATGACATGCTTCCAAATAAACTGACAAATTCAGAGACCTCTAGTGTTGATTTCTCGCAAACCCTCACCTGAGGTTTGCTCTTTTGTAGCCTAAAGGTTCATTCTTTGCCTTGTCACTTCGCCAGTTGACTTCTAAGTTTGGTGAAACAGTTTGCCACCATATGTTAAGTTTATGCCTGTATTTTACATTAGTAACAGTGAAGGCATAACCTGTTTAATTAGACTAAAGTCCTATTAAGGTTTGTTTAGTTTTCTGCCTTGTATTTCAGTTCCTCTGTTTTTGTAGTATCAAAACTTTTTGTAATGACCTACTTTTGACATGAAGTTCAGTCTTAGACACAGTTTTTGCTCATCAAGGAAGAATTGTCTGGAGTGAACAGCATTCTTCTCCAAATTTTAATATATTTCTCAACTCTACCCAGAACTGAGAAGGCCACACTGCCTGCACTCAAAAAAAAACATCATTTTAGACAGATTTTTTAAAAAGATTTTTATTAAAATGTAGCTAATGTACAATATTATATTAGTTTGAGGTGTACACAAAAGTTATTCAACATTTATATACCTAAAGAAGTGATCACCATGATAAGTCCAGCAACCTCTGACACTGCACACACTTACCACAATATTATGGACTATATTCCCTATGCTGTATGTTACATCCCCATGACTTTTATATCTGGAAATTTGGACCTCTTATTCTTCACCTTTTCCCCTCTTATAATTTTTCAATTATAGTTGACATTCAGTATTATTTTATATTAGGTGTACAGAATAGTGGTTAGATATTCATATAATTTAGGAAGTGATCCCCCTGACTAGTACCCACCTGGCACTATACATAATTATTACCATGTCATTGACTATATTCCCTATGCTTTGTTTTACATCCCCTTGACTATTTTGTAACTGCCAGTTGGTACTTGTCAATCCCTTCACCTTTTTCACCCTGTCCCCCAATACCCCTCCCATCTATCACTCCAATATATATAGTACCCATCTGACACCATACATAGCTATTACAATTTTTTTTGGGGGGCAGCATCACTGGCCCTCATATGTGGGACCCGAACCGGGGCCACTGGCTTCCCAAGCCAGCGCTTAACCACCACGCCACTTGGCCGGCCCCATAGCTATTACAATATTATTGGCTATATTCCTTATGCTATACCCTACATCCCATGACTACTTTGAAACAACCAATTTGTACTTCTTAATCCCTTCCCCTTTTTCACCCATTCCCAACCCTCCTCCCATCTGGCAACCATCAAAATGTTCTCTGTATGAGTTTGTTTCTGTTTTGCTTGTTTTGTTCTTTAGATTCCACGTAGAAGCAAAGTAACATTGCATCTGTCTTTGTCTGACATACTTCACTCAGCACAATGCCCTCCAGGTCAATCCATGCCGCCAGAGATGGCGGGGTAACCCATTGCCTTCCGTGGCCAAACAAGATCCCACTGTATATATGTACCACCTACTCTATCCTTTCATCCATTGTCAGACCCCCAGGCTGCCTCCACATCTTGGCCAGTGTAAACAATGCTGTAATGAACATATGGATGCATGCATCCCCTGGAAGTAGCGTTTTGGGTTTCTTTAGATAATTACCCTGAAGTGGAATTACTCGGTTCTTTGTCACTTATTATAGTCTTTGTTTTAAAGTCTATTTTGTCTGGTCAAAGTATTGCTACCTCAGCTTTTTTGTTTGTTTCCATTTTCATGAAATATCTTTTTTCCATCCCTTTACTTTCTGTGTGTGTGTGTCTTGATCTGGTGAGTCTCTTGTAGGCAGCCTGTGTAAGGGTCTTGGTTTCTTATCCATTCTGTCACCCTATCTTTTAATTGAAGTACTTAATCCATTTACATTGAAAGTAATTGTTAATAGAGATGTAGTTATTGCCATTTTGTTCATATTTTTAATCTTTTTTTTTGGTCTTAAGTTCCTCTAACACTCCTTTAGCTTTTTCTTTTCTGAGAAGCACCTTATCTGTCCTTTGATTCTAAATGATAGCTTTGCTGGGTAGAGTTATCTTGGTTATGGGGCCTTACTTTTCATCACTTTGAATATTTCCTGCTAATCCCTTCTGACCTGCAAAGTTTCTGTTGAGAAATGAGCTGACAATCTTATGGGAGCTCCTCTGTAGGTAACTTACTGCTTTTCTCTTGCTGCTTTTAAGATTTTCTCTTTGTCTTTAACCTTTTGCATTTTAATTATGATGTGTCTTGGTGTGGGCCTCTTTGGGTTCATCTTACTTGGGACTCTCTGTGCTTCCTGAGCTTGAATATCCACTTCCTGGTGCCAGGTTAGGAAAGTTTTCAGTCATTATTTCTTCAAATAGGTTTTCAATTCCTTGGTCTCTATCTTCTTTTGGTACCCCTATGACGTGAATGTTGGTATGCTTAATGTTGTCCCAGAGGCCCCTTAAACTTTCTTTTTTTTTGGATTCTTTTTTCTTTTTGCTGTTCTGATTGGGTGTTTTCTGCTATCTTATATTCTAAATTGCTGATTCCATTCTGTGCTTCGTCTACTACTGTTGATAACCTCTAATGTACTCTTCATTTAAATTATTGTAGTCTTGGGCTGGCCAAGTGGTGTGTTGATTAGGAGCTGGTTTGGGACGCCAGCTCTGAGCAGCGGAGGCCTGGTTCGGATACCACATATGAGGGCCAGTGACACTGCCCTCTATAGCTCAGGTGGTGAACAACAGCTCCACCTGGTTGCCTCTATAACTAAGATGGTGAAAAAACAGCTCCACCTGGAGGGGGGCTGCTGTGAGTCACTGGCGACAGTGTGGGCTGCAGCCCCTGCTGCAGTGGGCTGCCATAGGCTACAGTGAGTGGCCAGCAGCCAGCGTGATTGGCCGGCACCCAGCGTGAGCTGCCAAGAGCCGCCATGAGCAGCCATCCAGAGGCTGGCAACTGATCTGCCTCATCCAGGAAGAGCACAATGACGATACCAACATGGGCCAGTAAAGCAACGTCCTCCACAACTAGACTGAAGAACAAAAGGACAGCAACTTGTCTGTTCCCCTTCCCCGATTCCCCAACGCTGTTCCCCAATTCCCCAATAAAATCTTAAAAAATAAATAAATTATCATAGTCTTTATTTCTGTAGTCTTTAGTTCTTTTTTATGTTTTCTATTTCTACCTCCATTTTTATGTTTCCTATTTCTTTGTTGAAGTTTTCCCTGACATCATTGAGCATCCTTATAACCAGTATTTGGAACTCTGCGTCTGGTAGATTGCTTGTCTCCATTTTGTTTAGTTCTTTTTCTGGACCTTTGTTCTGTTTTTTCATTTGGGACATGTTTCTCTGTCTCCTCATTTTGACTGTCTCCCTGTGTTTGTTTCTATGTAGGGCTGCTATGCCTCCTGGGCTTAGCAGAGTGGCCTTATGTAGTAGGTATCCTGTGGGACCCAGTGGTACAGTCTCCCAGGTCACCAGAGATGGGTGCTCTAGGAGTGTCCCTTATGTGGGTTTTGTATGCTCCCCCTGGTATAGCTGAGATTTGATTGCTGTTTGCATGTCACTGGGAAGGACTGACCCTCAAGTTGATTGGTTGTGAGAACTGGTTGTGACTACAATAGAGGAGCTGTGGTGCAGGGGCTGACCCTACAGAACAGGGTGTGCCTTAGCAGGGCTCTTGTTGCCTGCCTAGTCTGCCCTTTGGGTGTGTTGTCCTTGGAGGTGGCTGGTGATGCTCCAGCCCAGTCTATAGTTGGCCACTGGACCTGCCAACCCCGGGGCCTTCTGGGAGGGGACCCACTGCAGGTCAAGTTCAGCCGCAGTCTGTACCCTGCCCAGGGCTACCTGGCATGAGCCACAAAGCAATTCAAAGATGACCGCCACTCACTCTGTGTTTGGAGGTGCCATGAGAGACCAAGCCATGAACCAAGGCTGACTGTTGCTGGTGCCAGGCTTAGGGCTGCTCAGCTAGAGATACGGAACACACTAAAGCCAGATGCTGCTTGTTTGGGTTTCGTGAACCTTTTGAGAGATTTTAGGGATTTCTGCAGCATGAGGCAAGGCAGGCTGTTTATATGGAAAAGCCACTGGAAGCAGCTTGAGTGTGCTCGAAAGTTGAGTGGGGCATGGTCTCAGGGAGTCAGTAAGGCAGGGCAATGGCTTCCGCCAGCTCCTCCTTCTGGGAGAAAGCTGCCCCTGCAGCCCACCTGAAGCTAGACAATTCAGCTACTCTCTATATGTTCCTGGTGCCTTTCCAACTGTTGTCCAAACACTGGAGCTCAGCGAGAGCAATTGAGTCCATCAGCAAGTAAGTCCATGTGCAGTCCCATTAAGAAGAGCTCCTGGGAGGGTAGCTGCCCACCGTCTCACTCAGTCACAATCTCTGCTGGTTTTCACAGCAAGAAATTATGGGGACTCCTCTCCCCAGCACTGAAACTCTGGGCTGAGGAGGGGCTGGGACCCCTCACTCCTCAGGGAGGGGGATCTCCACAGCCAAGATATTCCTTTAGATTTTTAACATTCACACACATGTGTTGAACCAGCTCATTCAGTATCTCTGCCCCTCCTACCAGTCTCGAGGTGGCTTCTTCTGTATGTCTGTAGTTGTAGGGTTTCAATTTAGCTAGCTTTAGGCGATTCTCAATAATGGTTGTTCTATGGTTTAGTTGTAATTACTGTGATCCTGAGAGGAGGTGAGCACAGCGTTTACAGACTCTGCCATCTTGACCAGAAATCTGGATGGATTCTTAAGGCAGGATGAGGTAAGTGACTCCTGGAGAAGCAGAATCTCCCTAAGGAGATAGCAGGCTCAGGGGTGGAAGGTATAGTTTGAAAAGTCATAGTCAATATTATAATTTTACACTTAAAAATTCAAACCAACACCTAATTTGATAACTCAAACCACAGAAAAAGCTCAACACAATCTTGACAGATAGATGCATGAGTAAGACAGTGATTCTCACCTGGAGGCCTTTTCCAATATGGAGCCTGAGATATTTGTGTTGATGTGAGACATTTGTTTTTAAAGTTTGGAAAACTAGAATGCAGGCTAAAGGAAATTCCAAATCCTAACCCAAGTCTCACTCCTAAACTCGATGCAAAATTACATGTCAGTAATAAGGATACTGCCACCTTCTGGGGAAGAAGGGATCTTACCTTCTTAGGGTAGAAGGGAAACTAAACAACTAAAATGTGTCAGATGGTAATAACTGTTATTGTGCAAAGTTAAGCTGGGAAAGGAAGAAGGGAGTACCAGGAATGGGACTGGGAGGGGTGGGGATGGAATTTAAAACTAGGTGGTTAGGGAAAGCCTCACTAGGAGGGAGATAATTTGAAGAAAGATCTGAAGAAGGTGAGGAAAGAGTCATAAGGATATGTAGGGAAAAATCCTTTCAGGCAGAAGAAATAAAATGCACGATGCACTCAAAAACAGCAAAGAGATCGATGTCGCCAGAGCAAAATGATGGAGAGGAAAGTTAGGAGACTGGGTGGGCTGACATCCTTGTCATGTAAGAGAGAGTGGTGGCTGGGTGCTAGCACAGTGGGGCTGAGGCTAGTTAGACTCTGGTTACATTTGATGGTAGAACCAATAGGATTTGTTGAAAGACGGAATGTGGGAGAAAGAAAGGAGCTTAGAAAAATCCAGTAACCTAAGCAACTGGAAGAAAAGAGGGGTCACTCACTGAGATGAGAGAGACTATAGAAGGAGAAGGGTTGTATGTGCTTTATCTGTGCCCATGTTAATGATTCCTGAAAACCAGGTCCAGTTAAATCACTTAGTAGGTAACAGCTTTATACATTTATCTAGTTTTATGCATTTATAATAACTTCCTCACTAGATTGTAAATGATTCCATGGGTAGGGAGGGATTTTTTTTACACCCCAGAACCCCTTGCCCATAGATAAGGAAAACTTAATACTATTCCATGAATGAATGACATACTGTGGCTAATGGTGGAGCAGCAAGGACCTTGGTTGGAAGTCATGACTCCAACTAGAAACTACCTTTATGATCTTGGTCAGATAACCCCTTTGGGTTTTGTTTCCCTACACATGCAAAATTTTAAAATTTCTACCTTCAAAATACTGGGTTCTTGCGATTCACTAAGCACTCTGCTAAACCCAGGAGCCCTAAGATGCTGCCCTCAAGTTGCTCACGGACAAGTTAGAGACTGGACCAGAGTGACCTGAGGATTCTTCTATAAGCTCAACACCCAGACAGCTCCTAGGGTCCCTCTCACTCTCCCCACCCCAGCTATTCGCATAGATAATTCAGTTCTTTAAGTGGACCCCTCCTGACAGAATGTTCCCAACTCTCCCCCAAAGCTCTACAACTATGAACTAATTTAGCATAATTGACCCTGTCAAATTGTATTATAATCATTGTCTTCCCATAATCCTTAGAGGAATTCATAGACTAGAGTCCTGGTTGTTAATAAAATAGCTGACTTCTAAGGAAGGAAACAGCCTGGTGTAGGAAAAGTGCCCAGCACCCATTCTGCCAAGGTGTTGTTAAATTAATTGAACAAGGAGGCAATTAGACTGAGGGGGCTCTAATATTGTGGTGATCTATATAAGCAAACCAAAATCTAAGCCTGTAAATGTCTCAAGGTTATGAAATCCAAATGCTAAGGACAACCTGTCATGAACAGTCAGCTAGGCTTTAAGCTATAGCCAATCAATTTTCTTTCTTTGCTTCTGCACCTTCTCTATAACCATCTTTCCCCTGGGTCCTGTGGGCAGAGAGCTCCTAATCAATTCTGGCTTGACTGCCCAATTTCTACTGATTTTTGCTCAAATCAAAGCTTAAAAATTTTAATATGCCTCAGTTTATCTTTTAATAGTTCATAGACAAAAAGCTGCCTAAAAACAACAAAGCTGGCACCAACTTGTGAAAGTGATTTTTTTTATTTTATTTTATTGTTTTGAGGGCAGTGTCACTGGCCGTCATATGTGGGATCCGAATCAGGGCCGCTGGCTTCCCAAGCCAGTGCTTAACCACCGCACCACTTGGCCAGCCCGTGAAGGTGATTTTTATTTGGACTCAGATAGGAGCTGAAGGGACTGACAATTGCATTCTAATGTCACAGAGAACAACATTTTGGGTGACAATTGGCCCTTCCAGTGATCAAAGAAGATGAGGCACAGATCGAGCATTTTCCCCTCCTCCGGCCAGCTTTATTTCTTATAGCAAGCCCCTCCCCCCTGAACACCTCCAGTTATTTATGTATGGGGAACATGGAGGAAATTAAAACCTATAACCAATAATAGTGTAATGATCACTTTGGGACTCAATTGGCATTTTGTTGTTGTTTTTGGTGGTAGTTTAAAAGAAAACAACTAAAATGCTAAATTTCAAGAACATTTATAGCAAGAAAATGCAGCAAATCATTCACTATCTCAAAAACTTTCACAATTAAATCTCCCATTTACTTGTACCTTGGAAATTTTTGACACGTTTTATGTTACTTAAATGCTTAAGGACATAGACTTGCTCAGTTAAGAGAGAGAAGTGATCAGATCTAATCACTGTTTGAAAGTATTTTATCCACCTCTTGAGAATTATGTGAAAACCTTTACAAACAGACCATGTAAATGTAGTAGGGGAAGTAAGCTTGCCCCTGCGTATCTTAAATTCTATGCGGTAGTATGTAAAAGTGCCAAAATTCAGTTAACTCTTTTAGCCATCCCAGCAAATAGGGAGTGAGGGGTAGGATTCGAGTTTCCAATTACAGTTTTCTCAAACCCAGACCCAGTTTTCCTGCAATTCCAGTTCAACAAGCCCCATGGGATGGGGGATGGAAGGAAGAGCTTGTCCTTTAGCAGCCTCTCCACTGGAACCCTTCATTTGTCATCTAAAGATGACAAAATGGATTTGGGAGAGGGGTCCTCCTGGGCTTACAAGAGCCACTTAGCAGGCCATGAAGGGCTAGCCTGTACCAGCCTTAGACTCCCCTTCAGGGCTCCCAGAGCCCCTCTTAGGGCCACACAGGTCGGCACCTGGGGACCGTGCTATCGTGCCCTTTGCTGAACTGATGCACACAGTATGTTCTAAATAAATTTAATTGTGAAGGAGGAGGAAGCTTTCCTCTATCCTCAAGGTTCTTTTGGCTAGTCTAATAATCAAATCGACATGAGACAGGTTAGCAAGAGAAGATAACCAAATTTAATTACATACGTATGTATGAGAACCCCACAGACATGAGAGAGTCAGAGACCCCACATGTATGAGAGGTTCAGAGATGGAAAGGGAAATCAAGGTATATAAGACATTCTGGGCTAAGGGTGAGTTTAGTCATCTTGGGGCTTCAGAAGGTCATTGCAGGGAGAGGACATGTTCAGTAATTATCAGTTTGCTCTGCCACATGTAGATAGGTAAAAAGTCATTTCTAGTGATAACTGTTATCATGGGCCAGGCTCCTAATTTAAATTCTTCTAGATAGTTAATGGGGAGATCAGAAGCTTCTCTTGAGCCCACAGGTTCTTGGTGGCCTTTAGCTCAAAATAATTCACATACCACTGAGGCATATCTTGGGGTGGCTTGTTCTGAACCCCTACCTTATCATTATTACTAGGAGGACTGAGATCATGCCCCAGTCTCAGGAGAGGAGCCCAAAACACTGGTAGCACCTCCTTCAGCCCCTCAACACTACCTCAGCCTGGGGGGGGGGGGGCGGTCTTCACTGAAGGAGAATACTGCTTTGCTCTGCCTGAGCTGTAGAGACCTTGCTTTAAGAGATCAGGGACTTGGGACCCCATGTATGAAGACTGAAAGAGTTCCAAAGCAGGCTGGTGAGTGCCTCAGTATCAGTGAGTCCCAGTTCTCACTGACAAACAAGGGCAAACTCACGGGATGCAGGCTCACTGACCAGCCTCTACGTGGGGAGGGCCAGAGGGGGCATCAAGGAGCACGAATGAGGAAGCTGGCTGAGGAAACAGGAAGTGGTTTGGGTAAGGCTCCTGGGAGGTCTGACACCATACAATCCAAGGATGTATTCAACTGGGGTCTGAACGGGCTGGGGGCGTGGAGCAGATGGGTTGGGGGTGGGGGGGGCGTGTGTGTGGAAGATAACCCTGGTTAAGAAGACCATCAAATGTCACAGCCAGGGAGACAGGAGGGTCAAGGTGGCAGCAAGGTGGCCTGGGGTCCTCAGGTCAACCCCATGAGTGCCCTGAGTCACCCCTGCCCTCAAGCTCAGAAGGCCTCTCCACCTGTATCTCCACGCTGTTTGCTCAGCTCTCCAGGGTGGCCCTCTGACAAGCCCATGGGCCCTCACTCCTCCAGGTCCAGGCCTTCGGCTTACTGCACTCACCTGACCCAACACTAGTCCCAATGCCTGGTTCACAGACAAGAGCTTTCTGCCCAGCCTGTGGACACCCTCTTGGGCAGCCCACATGGACTGGGAGCCAAGACTCAGGTCTCAGGCTCCCTCTTCTCTCTGGCTCATTCCCAAGGACTGGCTTAGATATCATGAATTCCAGACAGCCACAGAAAATCCAGCATAAATCTCTCCCAGCAGAGTATCCTCAGGGAATGATCAAATCTGCGCACCTTCCAGAAAGTTGTCAGGTACCAGGCAGACTCCCGAGCCCTTGAGACTTAACCCAGGCCTGAAAATCGGCAAAAGGCCTTTCCCGACTAAACTCTGTATTTCAGCGCAAACGTCCAAGTGGGGCAAGTCTCTTTTCAGGCATCTGCGAATCAGTTCCCCAGCTGTGAGTTAACATTTTAGGGAGCTTTGGAAAGAAAGAGAAGCATTAGATTAGTGGTTCTCAAAGTGAGTTCCCCAGACCAGCAGCAACAGCATCACCTGGGAACTTGATGGACATGCAGATGCTCAGGCCCCAGCCCAGACCCACTGAGTCACAGCCCTGGGGTGGGGCCCAGCCTGCTGGTCAACATGCACTCCAGAGAATTCCGATGGTCAATTTGGAGAGCCCCCTACTTTAGACCAGCAAGCCGGTCAGCAAAAGTCTCCAGGTTTTGTAGACTGTGGGTGTCCCCCGACACTGCTGAAGAGGAAAAAGCAGCCTTCAGGTCTGGGGGTGCGAAGGCAATTCCTGGAAGTACCAGGTCATCTCCCCAAACTCTTCTGATTTACCCTAGGTGTTAGCACTGAGGGGTAAGACCTGAAGCTACATCAAAGTGGCATGGAGCCATCTGAGATAAAAAAATAAGTTCCCAAAATATTATTGTTGGGAGTACTTAGGAAGGCTCTAGTGTGGTGCTTTTTACACAAATATTTTGAGTCACAATAACTGTGTTTATCTTCTTTTTCCTTTGGCAAATAAGGAAACATCTGTGGGGGTGCTGATATTTATTGATTTTGGGGTGAGCATCATGATAGTGGAAACATTTCGTCCGTGATTATAGAACCCTGGGGCTAAAGCACTGCCCCTGAGGAGGAGTGAGGAGTTAATTGGCAAATAATGTAGACATTCCCTTCCAGTTAAGAAGACCCCAATGTGTCAATTCTTGTGTTTAGGTGAGGTCACTCCAGGCATCTTGCTTCTCAATAAAATGCAAGGTCAGGCCAGTGGGAAAGGGAAGGAAGTCCTGGCAGAGGGTGGCTGGCCTAACAATCACAAATGATACTCTTTTTTTCTGTACCTCAGTTTCCCCTTGTTTCTCTGCCTTGTGGGGGCTGCAGAGAACCCAGGAGCAGCTGCAGCTGCAGGTCTCAGGTCTTGTCCGGAGTCAGGCCCTTCGGAGGTATCCTTAAATACAGATCCAAACAGGGACCATCATAAAACTGCCTAAAAGAATCCTACTGACCTCAGTGGTTGTTGCACGTAAAGTGAAAGTAAAAGGGGCACTCTCTGTCCTGTGATGACTGAGCACAGAGAAGAACAGCCCTGTTAAAAACCTAAGTGACAAAAGTCTAACCCCAAAGTAGGGGGCACCCCCTGACTCTTGAGAAAAATGCTGGACACAACCGACATTTGGAGAGAACACTGGTTTTTAAGATTGGATTGGGAGAAAAAAGTCTTGTACGGAAGGGTTATAACAGCTTTACTTGCCCCAAAATGGAAACAACCCAAATGCCCACTAATAGGGAAATGGATCATGAAACAGTGGTAGGTCCCAACAATGAAAGACTCACTGCAAAGCAATATGAAGAGGAGAACTACTAACACTCAACAGCAGGGCTGAGTTTCCAAGTCACAATTCTGAGTGAAAGAAACTGGGCAAAAAAAGAGGAAATGCTGTGCGGTTCCCTTGTCTAAAATTCTAGAAACTGTAAACTAAGCTATAATGACAGAAAGCAGATCACTGGTTATCTGTGAGGAGGGGCTGCAGGGCACAGAGAACGGTTGGGGGTACTAGGTATGCTCATTTCTTGATTGTGGTCATCACATATTTCAAAACTTATCACATTATACATTGAAAGATTTAGTGTTTATTGTATATCAATAATATATCAGTGAATTTAAAAATATATGGGTTGGCAATTCTGTTTCTTGGAGAAACTGGTCACATTGCTGCTAGAATCCCTACTCTTCCTGGCTGAGATGGAAGTGTACAGACTTTTATGGAGAACTGTTGACGCCAAGAGAGAGATGAAGGATATTCAAGGGCAAATCCCTGAGTCTAAGGTGCAGGGAATAAATGTTCTCTCTCTCATAGCTGAGCATTTGTCAGCCAGGCTGAGCATCTTACAAACATTCTTTAATGCTCACACAACCTCGTGAGAAGATGTTATTGGACCCATGTTACCAATCAGGAAACGAAGTCTGAGGGAGATGAAGTAACTTCCTAAAGAGTGGTGGTCAGATCCAGGATTTGAAACCGCCTGTAGCACTGCAGTCACTCTACAATTTTAAACTGTGGCCGTCCCTGGCTGGTGTGATTGCAGGTGAATTTCACTATATATATTTTTTATATACTTCTCAAGCTTTCTACCATGAACACATACTACTACTAACTAGAAGTATTTTTAAGCCTTAAAAATTATAACTGCTGTGTAACAATCCTTTAAAAATTCTTCTCCCATAAGAATTATTCCTACTGCTTTTGGAACCTATTAAGTGTCACATGCCCAATCTCTCATTTTAATCTATAATTAAAAGTGGGAAGTTGAGGCTCAGAATAATAGGTGAGTTATGTACCCAAAATGACAAAACTAACGAGTGGGAGAGGCGAGATTTGAATTCAGAACACTATGGGTCTGGAATGCTTGCCCTATTCACAGCACCAAATCCCCCCACATCCCACCAAATGCTTGCACAGCCATTTTAACTTCTCTGAGGTCTCCCTCCAGCAGCTATGTGTGTACACATCTGGCATAGCTGAAGTCACGTGTCCATCTGTCACTGTTCTATTTCTTCTTCTTCAGACCATTTGAGCAATATTTTCCATGTTAGTACATAGATGTCTCATTCATTCTTTAAAAGGCCATGTAGTATTTCATGCAGCTGATGTATTATAATCACGTGATCCATGATGCCTCTACAATTGGTCTGCAATAGGCTTTTTATAGAAAACAATGCTATTGCCAAGGAGCCAAAAAAGCACCTGTAACTTACACTCGTCTCCAAAAATAACAGAGAGAACCAGAAGGACACAGATGCTCTGATGATTAGAGGCAGGTTATTCACACCCCAAATCACAAAAGGAAAAGGCTCAGCAAAAGGCAGCTTTTCATCCTCAAAAAGGAAGGCAAACGGGGTTAAGGAAAAGGCTCAAAAGTATTTCCCCATGTGGATGTTTGTGGAAGCACTTGTCAAAGTTTATTTCTACTTTTCAATAAAACAGCATATTTCTTTCTCTTACTATGAAACAAAGATTATCTACCTAACTTCTTTCTTGGGGACTGTTTGCCACATGGAATTTTTGGCCATTTCTGAATTAGGGGGAATTGGATGATGCTAATACAATCCTATAGGACAACTATAGCCCACCGCCTGTTTTTGTATAGTTCATGAGCCTAGAATGGTTTTTACATTTTTTAAAATTGTGATAAATATACATGTTATTTACCATAAGACATTTTTAAGTGTATAGTTCGGTGACATTAAGCACATTCACATTGTTGTTAAACCATCACCACCATCCAGCACGCCATCTCCAGAACTCTTCATTTTGCAAAGCTGAAATCTATTTCCAGTAAACAACAACTTCTCATTCCTTCTCCTTCCAACCCCTGGCAACCACCATTCTGCTTTCTGTCTCTATAAATTTGCTCTCTAAGTGGAGTCACACAGTATTTGTCTTTTTGTGGCTGGCTTATTTCCCTTAGCATAATTGGAGCATGTGTCAGAATTTTCTCCCTTTTTAAAGCTGAATAATATTTCATTGTATGTATAGACCAC
The DNA here is from genome assembly GCA_033961575.1 of Aselliscus stoliczkanus. Lineage (NCBI taxonomy): Eukaryota > Metazoa > Chordata > Mammalia > Chiroptera > Hipposideridae > Aselliscus > Aselliscus stoliczkanus. The sequence continues at coordinate 107,291,104 of CM066735.1, forward strand.
AGTTTTGTCTATCTATTCATCAGTCCTAGACACTAAGTTGTTCCACCTTTCGGCAACTGAATTATGCTGCTGTGAACATCAGTTTACAAATAATCTCTGCGAGACCCTGTTTCCAATTCTTGTAAATACATACACAAAAGTGCAATCGCTGGATCATATGGTAATTCTATTTTTCACTGTTTGAGGAACCACCATATGGTTTTCCATAGTGGCTGCACCATTTTATTTTACTGCAATATAATTGATATATAACATATTAGTCTCAGGTGTACAACATGATTAGGTATTTGTATACTTGCACACTGTGAAACGCTCATCATAATAAGTCTAGTTACATCGGTCACCATACAGAGTTACTGAATTTTTTTCTTATGAGCACCTTCGAGATTTACTCTTCTAGCGACTTTCAAATATGCAATACAGTATTATTAACTATAGTCTCCATGCTGGACATTACATTCCCATGACTTATTTTATAATTGGAAGTTTGTACCTTTTGACCCCCTTAACTCATTTTGTCCATCTCTCACTATCGCCTAACCCCCAGCCTCAGCAACCACCAATCAATTCTCTGTATCTATGAGCTCATTTTTGTGTTGTTGTTTTTTTGAGGGCAGTGTCACTGGCCCTCATATGTGGGACCTGAACCGGGGCCGCTGGTGTCCCAAAGCTAGTGCTTAACCACCGCGCCACTCAGCCAGCCCTGTTTTTTTTTTAATTTTTGATTTTGTTTTTTAGATCCCATGTATAACTGAGATCCTACTGTATTTGTCTTTTGCTGTCTGACTTAATGCCCGTAAGGTCCATCCATGTTGTGGCAAACAGCAAGATTTCATTTTCCATCTTTAAGGCCAGAAACAGATGGTGGAGTTCTTCTCATCTCTCCCTGACCACGGTACAGAAAGTTTTCAGGAGTCATGTTTTCAGACACAGGTGATTAGATTTGACCCACTCAAATGAACCAAAGTAATGGTCCCAACTCAAGGCCTACAACTATAATCACATCTGCATGTAAGTTAACATGTTCACATGTTTGCAGGATTAGGGAATGGCTTATCTGGGGGGAGGTCTTTATTCTGGCCCCAAATCATTAAATTTTACAGGCCCCCAAAGCCACTGCCCACAGCAAGATTTCTTAAAATCTTTCTTTTTCCCTTCCCCATCCACTTCTTCCGAAAGAAAGAAAATGTAACTGCTTTTGCACTTCTTAGTAGTCCCCAGAAAAACTCCTTCACGGGCCTAGGCCTTGGTGGTCCTCCTTTATCCTGGCGTCCCCTTCTTCCTGGGACTGCGGAAGGAAAAAGCAGCAAAAACGAAACCACTGCAGTGCGCAGAATCCCCTCCCAATAGCGCCTGCCTCTCGCTGTAGGACGTGACCACCATTGAAACCAAGGCAGGGGCTGTAGTGCTGCCCACAACTGACCTCGCGGGGGCCGGTAACGGACTAAGGCACCTACCTTTTGGAGACTTCTGTCACCCCACCGATGACCAGGGATACGGGTCCCCAACTTCTGGCCCCTCCTAGACGGCCCTGACCTGCAGACAGGACGCCAGTTCTCAAAGTTCCAGCCCGAGCTCCCACCAACTCTAGAACGACGTTCCCTGCAGCCCCCGACTCTTTTCCCTTCCGCGCCCAGCCCCTCGCAGGCGGCTGCCCGTCTCCAGCCTCAGCCGCTCGCTGTGACAGCCCCAGGATGCTGTCTCCATGGCACCCGGCTCACGCAGGAAGACGGCCAGGCCAGCGACGCAGGGACGGTGCGCGCCTGGGTGAGTAAGGGGCGCAGGCCCACCCTCACTCACCCCTCAACTCTGTGGCCCCTGTTAGCTGCTCCAGACAGGGCTGGGACCTGGGCTCCAAGGCATCGTGCGCGCCCGCGCCTCCCCATTCCCCACCGCAGGTACCCGCCGACTGCCATCCGGACTTGCCGTAGCGGGGACAGGGCGCCCAGCAGCAAGGTGTGTCCTGGCCTCGGGCAAGTAGACTGGAGTCTTTCCCGAATGTTTTGAAATTGTTGCATGCATTGGGAACCCTGGAGCAGGGAGCGGGAACTCAGCCCCCCCCCCCCGCCCTCCTTCTCCTTGTCCCCTGAGACTCTGACGTTGACCCCCAGCTGTTGAAACTGGGGGAGCAGGGGGCACTCAAGAAGGGACCTCCTCCCCCTCCTGAGAACTGCTGGCAGGGCGCTCCTGCCCTACCCTCACCCCCAGGAAAGTCACAGTCAGATGAGGAAAGGAAGCTTAGCACCAAGAGGGGCACCTACTCCTTCGACCTCCAATCAATAGTCTTTAATGAACCAGCCAATCAGTGCTGGTCTTGAGCACCTAGGTGGTTGCTAACGTGGGCCACGCAGTTATGGTATATGAAATGACAAAGAAATGCTCGTGATAAAATATGAAGTGAAAAACTCAAGATTTAAAAGGGTCTTAAATAGAGTCTTTATAGAACGTACGTGTGTGCTTTGTGCCTCTGTAAATACCCAGAGAAGGCTAGTGAGAACTATTTCATATTGTGAACAGCAATATTGTATAGTACCTGTCTTAGCTCCCGCCCGCATAATAAAATATGTAGACCGGGTGGCTTAAGCAACAGAAATGTATTTCTCACAGTTCTGGAAACTGGGAATCCAAGATCAAGATGCCAGTAAGGTAGGTTTAATTTTGAAGCATTAAAAATTGGCTTATAGGGGGCAGGCCAAGTGGCGCGGTGGGTAAGCGCTGGCTTGGGAGGCCAGCAGCCCCGGTTCGGGTCCCACATATGAGGGCCAGTGACACTGCCCTCAAAAAAAAAAAAAAAATTGGTTTCTAGGGCCGGCCGAGTGGCTCAGTTAGTTAAGAGCTCGCTCAAGAATGCAAACTGAGCTCTGAGCAACAGCAGTTCGATGCCCCACCCGAGCCGAGCTGCCATTAAGCTGCCAACAGATGGCAGGATGGCTCAGCTAAAAAATTAATTAATTGATTAATTAATTAATTAATTTTAAAAAATTGGCTTATAGGTGGTGGTTTTCTCAACAGCTTAAAGAGGGAAGAAGAGGGAGAGGAAGAGGGAAGGGATGGGGCAGGGGAGGGGAGAAAGAGGGGAAGGGGGAAGGAATGGACTCTGGTGTCTCTTCTTATAAGGGCACTAATCCCAACATGAGGGCCCCGCCTTCATGACCTCATCTAATCCTAATAACCTTCCACAGGTCCCATCTCTAAATAGTATCACAATGGGGGCTTCAACATATGAATTTGGGGGGATGCAAGCATTCAGTCCATAAGGGTACCTTATAGGTGGTATGTTAGAATGGTTAAGAATTTGGGTTTTGGAGCCAAACTGCCTGAGTTTGAATCCCAGTGCACCACTTAACCAGTGTCTGCCCTCAGGCAAGTCACTTAACCTTGCTGTGCCTCAGGTCCCCGACCCTAGTGCTTACCACATACCAAGCTTTGTTTTGAGCATCCCTCATGTACTAATTCATTATTCCTCATATGATTCTTTTTTTTTTTTTTTAGCTGAGCCATCCTGGCTCCTGTTGGCAGCTCAGCAGCAGCTCAGCTTGGGCTGGGCATCAAACTGCAGTTGCTCAGTGCTCAGCTCGCACTCTGGAGCGAGCTCTTTACCAACTGAACCACTCGGCCAGCCCTGTCATAACGATTCTTTATCATCATCATCCCCATGTTACTGATGAAAAACTTTACATATGCTATTTCATTTAATACTCGCAAAAAACCAACGAGGTAATATTCCCACCTTTTTTACAGATGAAGAAAATGAGGTTCAGGGAAGTGAAGTTGATTACCCACAATCGCCCTACTGACAATTGACAGACACGGAATTCAAACCAATTCCTCTTTACCCAAACCTAGGGTGGCCCTCTCCCCACCGGCATAGTCTCCCATGGTGCCATGCCAGTGTTTGGCAATCACCGATGATAAGCATCACAAACAATAAGGCTTACAAACAATAATCATAGGAGTCCGCAGGCCCAGTTATGCTCTCCGCCATAGCAAGTCCTTTCTCTCCCTTCCTGCTCAAGGCCTCATTTTTGTTATGTGTAAAACAAGAAGTTAGACCGGATCCGAAGTGGCAAATAGGTTCTGGATAGCTGCCAAGTTTGGTTGCTCCGCAGCAGCTTCCTGGAGCATAGTCAGGAGCAGGGTTGTGAGGCTACAGCAGGGTGACAGCCATGGGTGGAGGAGTGGGAGGATGAATAACCATCCTGGTTCACCCAACGCTTTCCTGGTTTTAAAGTTCAAAATCCTGGCACCAGATCCTTGGTCATTCTAGTGATGGCTTCCCTGGATTAGACAATCTGTAAAGTCCCAACCAGAGCTATAATATTGTGATATTCCTTTACCCCAGTTCCTGAGTATCTACATTATCCTGGGTTTATTCTCTCTTTCCAAGATGTTTTTCACTTGTCATGGGATAATTTATTATGCAGCCATAGAATACTAATACAAGTGTGATCTAATTTGAAGCTGTGAACTACCTCCATGTAGCTCACATGGCATCTAACAGATGTCAATTGCTTTCCCTTGAAAATTTAAAATATCCCAAAGTGCCCTCTAAGTGTGCAGTGCTTCCAAGTACCTCAGTACACAGTTTGGGAACTGTGGCTCTAAGATTAAAAGCACTTCTAGAGATAAAGAAGGATATGAAAGAATGAAAAGAAGGTAATTTCCCCAGGAAGATTTATAAGTTCTAAATTTGTAGGCCCCTAATAACATAGCTTCAAAATATCTAAAACAAAAATGTGTAGAATTAATAGCAGAACTAGACAAAGTCACATTTGTATACCCCTCTCAATAACTGATGGAATAAGTGTGCATAAAATTTAGTAAAGATAAATGTAATAGGAGACCACTGTGGAAATTTAAACAGAAGAGTCCTATGATCTGATTTATATTTGAAAACATCACTCTGGCAACCATGTGGGGAGCTGACGGGGGCAGGCAGGGCAGGGTATGCAGGCTGCTGCAGGAGGCAGGTGGGAAAGGAAGGGCAGTGGTAGCAAAGAAGTGATATCCCTGTTGATGTTTGCTTTTCTCCAGTTTCCCTCCCTGCCTCCCTCCAGTTTCTTTAAGGTGCTCCTTTTTGATGTAAGATAATAAATACATTTTTGGGTAATCTCTAGCTGGAAACTTTCCCAGATGGGAAAACTCTAATAATTCCCATAAGCCTTTGTCTCTGTGAACCCAGTTCAGAGACCCAACCATTACCTTACGTTATTACATGGAGGGACCCTTTGGGACTGGATAATTTAAAGGACAAGATCAGTACTAATTGGGTGACCTCCTATAGTCAGCAGAATAATAATAACATCAATAACAACAATAAAGCTGATTGAGCACTTCCACTTTGTGCCAGGCATTGTGCTAAGTGCTTTATAAATTTATCTCACGTAATCCTTATAACAACCAAAACCTATTTTAAAGATGGGGAAATAGAGGCTTAAAGAGGCTTCATAACTTACCTAAAGCTACCCAGCGAGTGAAGTGGTGGAGACAAGACTAAAACCCAAGTCTGCTCCCCTCCAAAGCCTGCATTCCTAACCTCTATGATATACTACCTGGCAAGAGTTATGTCTATAAAGAGAATGATGCCATTTTAAAATCAATATGTCCTTGGTAATATTTAATACCCACTATTAATGTTAAATGTGTTCTTTTATAATTGAGTTCCATGGGTACTGCCCCCTTTTAAAAGAATGTAAAAGAAAGAACATGGATCCATGAATACAGAAATTGGAAATTGAATGATTCTACTCAACTGTCTCTGTCTTAATTCCTTATTCCCATTTTAAGATTAATGAAGCACTTTAAGATTTTCAGAGAAAGGTGTGTAACAATACTTGCCAATTTTTAGGGAGGGAGGTACAATCTGCTTTTTAAAAACATATATGTATGTGGGGTTTCAGTGAAAGTTACTGTTTGCAGAATCCAGGTGGAACCTAACACTATAAAACAATGCCAAGAGAAAAGGAAGGAAAACGAAAAAGTAAAGGAGACCCCTGCCAATCGTTCCAGTTCTTCAAAAGCTCCTGCAAACGTACGAGAAGCATTGTGCCCAGACTCCGATGTCCGTGTGTCCAGCCATCAAAATGGACTTGAAAACCAGCATCAACAATGAACAGATTCTCAGGAAGGTGAGTGTATGGTTTCTGTTCCTCGTTCTTCTTTGAAGTGAACTGACTAAGGGTTTACTCCCAGAGAACATGGCTCCTCAGTCCTCTCAAGCCCAGAATTGGTGGTGTTGCCCCCTCAGCGTTCCTGCCTGAATGAAGTCCAAAGCCTGGCTCTGGACCACAGCCCTGCTCAGCGCTTCTACTTTGCCCCTCCTACCACCAAAACGACCCAACCAAGTGCTTCCTACAGGCCTGCCTCTTCTCACAGACTTCACATCTGGAATTTTCAATCTGTCCCTCCTCCCACTTGACATCTGGAAAGCCCAGCTCAAAAGCACCGCTTTTGTCATCATTGCAGAGCCTCCCTTCCCAGCTCTCCAGCCACCCCACTTGTCCCCTCCAAGTGCATGCCTCCTCCCCTTGACAGATGATGTGTCCGTGTCATCAGGCCAGACCTGCATCGCCATGCTTCCCATCTTACTTGGAGTGAGGTCAGCAAACATAGAATTCTAACTCCAGAAAGCACTGGATTCAAAAGAAAAAAAAAGAATCTGATGGCATATTTTTTCTGAGATTACATCTAAGGATTGGGTGTAAAGGGAAAAGAGGAGAGGCCAACAGTGAAACTAAGTGGTCAACTTTTGGGAAGGGGCACCTGATAGAAGTGGGGAGTAGAGCCCCCACAGACGTACTGAGCAGCTTTGCAACTGTCCTATCCACCAGCCCAGAAAGCCAGTAATCAAATACCTGCTGAGTTCCTAAAATGCTAAGTGCTAAAGCAGACAATGAATAAAACAAAATTAGATAGAGATGGGTACTTTAGAAAAAAATTAAAAGATCATTATTCTAAGGTGACTTTGACCCAAATCCATCCCACCCATATTTTTCCTGAACGTTTTTTGGGGCATGGGAGAATAATTACATTGTACTCCACCAAAAGAACCTCCTAAAGTTCCTTTCTAACCATCTCTCTCATTAACCTGAATTTCTGCTTCCCAGGGCAGCTGCCCGCTTCCCTCTCCCCTCTCGTCCCTTCATCCTCTCCCTCTCTACCTCCTCTACTCCTTCCCCATCTGCCCTCCTAGGTCTTTCTAGTTCTATCTTTTGTAGCTGCTTCTCTGGGCTCCCCCCATGTTCCCCCAACCCTCACCACCCCCACACACAATCACACCCATCTTCCTGCTCATCCTAGTGGAGAAGCTTCCCAGAGCCATCCTGTTTGTGGTAAAATAATCACTACTTTATTTTTTCTACTATAGTTCTTATAATTAGCCTCCACTACTAAATTATAAGGGTTAATCGTTAAGTCTTGTTGAAATGTATAATCCTTTCAGCAATGTTTTCCAAACATTTTTAATTACAGTCACCATCAGAAATACAATTAACATCATGATCCCGTACATAAGGGCTGGTGTGAATTGGTAGGACCATAAGGGCTGTTGATGTTGGATGAGTTGGTTTGGTTGAGTATTTTGATTTTGAATATTATTAAAATAAAAGTCTCATGAGACAATCATTCCTTACTGCATAGGATACACTCAGATAATTTCTCTTCTTTCCTATTCTATTAAAGCAAGAAGAAAAAGCTGGTTGCAACCCACTAGATCAATTTTCTGACCCAATAATTGGAACATCTCCGCCCTGTAGGACTTTTCATGGAGCTTTGTATATGGCAGGAAGGAACTTCATAAGTTTGTGTTGAATTACCACCCCAATTCACAGCTGTTCCAAAATTAAGAACTATTTTAAATGTTCTAATGTTGCCTAATGACAACATTCTTTCTCTACATATTCAGATGCATGGCTATCTCTTTATGATGTCCACCTGTAGTTTCTTTGTTTTATTTTATTTTTTCACACTCCAGTTTATCTTTGTAAGACCTGAAGACTCCCTGCCAAGCATCCTACCAATTTCCTTGGAGCCTCTGCTCATGACGATTGGAGATGAGTGCTACTCGCTGGTAAAACAGATCTGCATCTGGGGTCTTCCACTGAGCAACTCAGAAGTTGCCAGACTCGTGAGTTATGCATTTAAAAAATGTTTATTTAGTTAACCTTACAATCGAGTATAAGCATATTATATCATGTGTTCTAGCTATAATTTATTTGTTTGTTGACTGATATGCTACAAGGTATTCTTTTAAAAAAACAACAACAATGTATTTTTAATGAAACATTTAATACAAAAATAATAGAACTGACACCCATGTACCCACCATTATGAAATGTACTTTTTTAGGGAATAAAAACTGCAGATTTTACAAATACAGTAGCTAAGGCTTCATCTCACTTCCCTACAGCCGCATGTCACTTCTTTCCCCCATCTACTTCCTAGAGGTACCACGAGCCTAAAGTGGACATGCATCTATCTACTGCTTTTGTGATGCTTCCAAAGGGAAAGCTGGCTTCAGTTCCCTGCATACTGCTCTAGGTTGCCACTTCCTCTCATTCATTGACCATATTCCTCACTAATCTTCCAGCCAATCAACACATTGTAAAAAGATTTTTTTTTTTTAAAGATTTTATTGGGGAATTGGGGGAGGGGAACAACATTGGGGACTTGGTGAAGGAGAACAGACAAGTTGCTGTCGTTTTGTTCTTCAGTCTAGTTGTGGAGGACGTTGCTTCACTGGCCCATGTTGGTATCGTCATTGCGCTCTTCTTGGATGAGGCAGATTGTTCACCGGCCTCTGGTTGGTCGCTCACTGCTGCTATTGTGGATGACGTTGCTTCCCTGACCTATGTTGGTATTATCATTGTGCTTTCCTCGGGTGAGGCAGATTGGTCGCCGGCCTCTGGACGGCTGCTCACAGTGGCTCACGGCAGCTCACACCGGCTGCCGGCCACTCACTGTAGCCTATGGCAGCCCACTGCAGCAGGGGCTGCAGCCTACACCGTCACCGGGGCTCACACAGCCCAACTCCAGGTGGAACTGTTGTTAGCTGTAGAGGGCAGTGTCACTGGCCCTTATATGTGGGATCCAAACCCGGGCTGCTGGCATCCCAAAACCAGCTCTTAACCAATCCACCACTCGGCCAGCCTGTAAAAGATATTTTTTAACACTCTTAGAAGAAAGCATAGAGTAAAAGTTTTATGATATTGGATTTGGCAGCGATTTCTTGGTTGTGACACTAAAAACATAGGCAACGAAAGAAAAACTAGGTGAATTGGACTACCTCAAAGTTTAAAACTTCTGTACATCAAAGAACACAACAAAGTGAAAGGCAACCCACAGAATGGGATGAAATGACTGCAAATTATATATCTGATAAGGGGTCAATATTCAGAATTTCTAAAGAACTCCTATAACTCAACAACAACAACAAAACAACCTGATTAAAAACTAGGCAAAACACTTGAATAGACAGACATTCTCCAAAATAGATATACAAATGACCAATAAGTGCACAAAAAGATTTTCAGCATCACTAACCACTAGAGAAATGCAAATCAAACCACAATGAAATACCACCTAATGTTGACTAGGATGACTACTATCAAAAAAATCAGAAAAAATTAAGTTGACAAGGATGTGGAGAAATTGGAACCCTTGTGCACTGTTGGTGGAAATGTAAAATGGTACAGCCATTATGTCAGTTCCTCAAAAATTAAAAGTAGAACTACCATATGATCCAGCAATTCTGGGTATAGACCCTAAAGAATTGAAAGCAGGGTCTCAAAGAGACATTTGTACACTCATGTTCATAGCAGTACTATTTACACACATAGGCTAAGGTGGAAACAACCCAAGTGTCCATTGGCAGATAAATGGATAAACAAAATGTGGTATATACATACAACAGAATATTATTCAGCCTTAAAGAAAGGAAATTGTGACACGTGCTACAGCATGGATGGACCTTGAGGAACTTATGCTAAGTTAAATAAGACAGTTACAAAAATACAAGTACTCACGTCAGCCCAGTGGCACTTTGGTTAAGAGCTGGCTTGGGACGCCAGCTCTGAGCAGCAGGGCCCCAGTTTGGATCCCATATATGAGGGCCGGTGACACTGCCCTCTACAGCTAAGATGGTGAACACCAAACAGCTCCACCTTGTTCCTCTATAGCTAAGATGGTGAACAACAGCTCCACCTGCAGCTGGGCTGCTGTGAGTCCCCAAGGATGGCATAGCTGCAGCCCCTGCTGCAGTGGGCTTCCATAGGTTACAGTGAGTGGCTGGCAGCCGGTGTGAGCTGCCATGAGCCGCTGTGAGTGGCCATCTAGAGGCCGGCGACCGATCTGCCTCACCCGAGAAAAGCACAATGATGATACCAACATACGCCAGGGAAGCAACGTCGTCCACAACTAGGCTGAAGAACAAAAGGACAGCAACTTGTCTGTTTCCCTTCCCCAATTTCCCAACGCTGTTCCCCTCCCCCAATTCCCCAATAAAATCTTTAAAAAAAAAATACAAGTACTCTATGATTCCACTTATATGAGGTACCTAGAGTACTCAAATTTATAGAGACAGAAAGTAGAATGGTGGTTGCCAGGGGCTGAAGGAAGGAGAAATGGGGAGTTAGTGTTTAATGGGAACAGAGTTTCACTTCTGCGAGATGAAAAATGTTCTGGAGGTGGACGATGGTGATGGGTACACACCAACGTGAATGTACTTCATGCCACTGAACTGTACGCTTAAAAATGGTCAAGATGGTATGTACATTTTATGTTATATGTATTTGACCACAATTTTAAAGTAAATTTAAAAACACATTTTAAATTTATAACCAGAAATTTTAGTCATTTTTATTCAGAGGTACCCGTCCACTCAAGCCAGAAATAGAATGCTGTTCACGCATGTTTGTTAAAAGTGATCCTTACCAGTTCCTTAAAATGCAGCACTCTGGTAATCTGGAGGCTGCTGACAAATTCTGTCATAGAGGGCTGTGGTCTTGCCCGTAGCAGTGCTGGTGCCCCAGGGAGGGACACTGCACACCACTGGCTGAGATTGTTAGGGCCTGGTCCAGAGCACCTAAACATTAACATAAGCAATGACATGCCACATTGGCTCCTCTGTCAGAAACACAGCTTGAGAAATCCAATCCAGCAAGCAAACTAGGCGTTCTCTCATTCAAGACGCCTCAGGCCCCAGCTCTGTAGTTAAGGTTGCAAGTGCTTTTTTATTCTCAGCCAAGGTATAATTTGGAATCCTATCTCTGACCAATGTGTCATTACCTCAAAAAACCCCAAATCTTCCAAGCCTCACCAAAGCTTCTTTTAGGCTTAAATTCGAAACTGAAGGAATCCTCAGCTTGTGGTGATTCTAATTGCTAAAAGGTGGCCTTCCTGATTGTAGCTTTAAATACCCTTTCTTGTCAGTTAGGGCTGTGACAGGGATCATTTGTTACCACAAGCAATGACCTTGCCATTGACCCCTCCATTCAGGAACTGAGAGAAATTGAGATGATTTCAAATGCTCAAGTGTCGCCACCAGTCCAGTTGCTTGAACATGAGAGGCACCTAGTTGCTGAATTTGCACAGCCTAGTTCTGAGCAGACCTCTGAATCCTAATAATATCTATAACTGTGAATGTAAATAGTTTATGAGATAACTTAACTATTATAATTTTTATCTAACTATAAGATTGGCACAGCAACGCTGCTCTACTAGAAAGAATACAACCATAGGAGGATAAAAATTTGTTGGTCACAATATCAACAGCTATATTAATTATCTAGGGCTGCCGTAACAAAGTACCATGGATTGCACGTCTTACACAACAGAAATTTATTTCCTCACAGTTCTGGAGGCTGGAAGTCTGAGCTCAAGGTGTCTGTAGGGTTGGTTTCTCTGGTGGCCTCTCTCCTTCACTTGTAAATGGCAGCCTTCTCTCTGTGTCCTCACATCTTCCCTCTGTGTCCAAATTTCCTTTTCTTACAAGGACACCAGTCAGATTCCATTAGGACCCACCCTAATGACTGCATTTTAACTTAATTACCTTTTTAAAGGCCTGATCTCCAAATACAGTCACTTTCTGAGGTCCTGGGGGTATGAATTGGGAGGGGACACAATTTAGCCCATAAAATCTAAAAAAGGGATGCTACAATATATCTCATCATAAAACTTGCTATTTCCCATATGATTCTTCAATGAGTCTTCATTTTAAAGTGAAATTATTTTCATGCCACTTTCTCCTTGGGTAATTAGAAAGTTATCTTAGAAGCAAAAATGCCAAAGTAATGAACATAATTGAGTTTTAAGTAACATATTTAAGCACAGAGCATATTAGTCTTTATTGTGTAAGCACTTTTTTACCTTGCATTCTTAGGCTTTGCTTCTGGAATTGAAGGGGCATACCACCTGCCCACTGACCACTCTAGAACTCATTGATTGCAAGATGGATCTGTGGTCTCTAGAGAAACTTGGGTAGGCTCCTGCGGTTCAGTAGTTTGCATTCTCTTGTCCTCGATTACTGCAGGTAAGGCTGGAATGTGGAGTTCTTTCAAGGCTCTTCCTGCTGTCAGTTGGGGGAAGAGAAGGCAGGGGAGGGCAATGTCCCATTTCCTTGTGTCTCATCAAGTCATCACTGACAGGGGACACTCTAAAACCTCCTCAGAGTTAATGTTCCTGAGTAAACGTTAGTGTTCTCAAAAAGAGTCTATTCATTTATCCTTTCAGCAAATATTTGTGGAAGGCCAGTCTGTGGGAGACATTGTGTTCATTGCTAAGGAAGATGCAAATATGTGTAAGGAATGCTGCTGTCCCAGGGAGTCCTCATATAGTACAGGAGAGGGGACACGCTCTCCATTATGCAGAATGCAAGGTAGAAATCTGAATAATGTCCATGTAAATTTTAGCAGCAGTTTGGATAAGGGAAACCACAATTCTCTAGGTGATGGGTCAATAGTGACCAGGAGTGGAGGTGAGAGGAAAATTGTGGTGCTAGGAAAGAGCAGAGCAAGTCCTTCAGAGGGCTGGGACTCCAAGCATGTCAGAGAGGGTCGGGGGTAATAATAGTAATAATAATAATAATAATAATAATAATAATAATATCAGCTAATGGGGCTTGAATGCTTACTGTGTGCCAAGCACAGTGCATGAATTATCTAATGTATTCTCTCAGCATAGATAAATATGTACCATTACATGTAGATGTATGGTACATAATGTTACATAGATCTGTGTATCATTTCTATCCATTGACTGTAGATGACGAAAGACTCAGGGGGGTGAACTGGCTTGTTCAAGACCATTCAGCTCTTAGGGGTGGAGCCTCGATGTGAATCCAGCTGTCTGAACCATCGCCCACCTCTGATCCATGATCCTAGATTGCTTGGGGTATATAATTTATCACCCACAAATAATTTCAAACTGCTTGTATGATCTGCAGTAGGTCATGTAACCTCTGTGATCTATAATGAGATCTTCTACTCCACAAGTCTGACTCTGTGACTCTTCCCATGGAGCCAGGTGGTGCCTTGTACTCAAAAGGCCAGTGGGCTGTGAAGTGAGAGAGATGATTCATGCCTGAGAAGTGGTACCATGGCAACACAAAGGCCCCATTGAAGAGTTAGGGCCCTGTTGGTGACAGTGGACAAATCCGTCCGCAAAAGCTAGGGAGAGGAAGTACTGTGTGGAGGTTCTCCAGGTTTCTGAAAAGCTGGAGGAGTCTTAGTGTCTCCTGACAGGGCATAAAAAGGCAGAGTCCTCAGGATACCATGAGGCTGCAGAATCGACTTGGAAGTCTCCCCAGCTTCCCACAATGCATTGGGCAGAACCAGCCCCACTGCTAAAAGACCCCTCTAGACCCCAGCTCCTGTGCTGGACCGAGACACCTGAGCTGGTGGAAGGGGAGAAGGAAGAAAGAAGGAGTTCCCATCTGCAGGAAACACCTTATTTTAATTGTCATTTGAAATACTGCAGCTGCTAAGACACCTGCAGTTGTCAGTGTTTGGAATCACTACCGAGGCCTCAACACTGGTAAAACTGCAGGTGAATGGCCTCTGGGGATTGGAGTTGTCTCCTCACTGTCTCCCCTGATGGGCTGTGAAGGCCACCAGGCAGGATGCCCTTCCTTTGTATGCACAGCTGCATCCCCACATGGTAGCTGGCCCTCAATAATTACTTGTTGAATGAATTAACAAAATTTAAGTTATTTCTGTTAATATGACTCACCTCATTTTAAAGTTCAAGCCTTGACATTCCAAATTCTCTGAAGATGTCCCTTCACCTTACTGACCCTCAATTTCCTGGCCTAAACCTACCCCCGAGGCTGTTACGGGCATGAATGAGATGATGCATGTGATTTCACTTTGCAAACCCCAAAAACTGTGCCCTACATGGTGAGGAGCAACCAGGGCCATGAAAGGAGGGCACAAAGGTTGAACTTTCCTGAACCAGCCCTGGATGTACTTTTAAAGGTCCACTCTCAACAGAGTCCTGGTATCCCTGGAGTCTTCCCAGACTCCTTCATCCCTGCCAGCTGGACCATCTCTTTTGTCTTTGGATTTAGAGCTTGCTCTACATCTGCTCCCTAAAGTGGGTACTTCACACCATCCTCTGCTCCCCTTGCCCAGGAGGCAGACTCTGGGTTCACTGTACTGCCCCCCTGGGTCGATCCAGCCCACCCCAGAGCCAGCCCTGGCCTTGGAAGCCCGAAGTGAGGATCAGCAAAAGTGCCTCTAACTGCCCTGAGAGTGCCTGAAAATGAACAATCCAGTAGGTGACATAGATTTTAAAAGTCACAAATTTGTTTTTGTCATTTCTTTTTAGATTTGAAAATGAAGAACTGGAGTGTATTTTTCTCAGGCCTGGAAAACAACCAAAGGCTTCAAGGCCTCAGTCTGCTACTGTGGTCTGGGGCCCACAGAGCGGGCCATGGCTGAGCTCAGTCATATGCCAGAGCGCCATTTGGTGAGAAGCGACTCCTGCATCTTGGCACTGTTCTGTCTTGGGTTACATAACCAGCTATTTACAGAGCCTACTGGTCCATGAGTTCCCCTGATTTTTCATTGTTTCTAATCCTCTTTCTTTCTCTTCTAAGTTATTTTTGTTTTCTTTTTCTTTTCTTTTTTTTAAGATTTTATTGGGGAACAGTGTTGGGGAATTGGGGGAAAGGACCAGCCAAGTTGTTGTTCTTCAGTCTTCGTTGTGGAGGACGCCAGTCGCCATCAGGCTTCCTGTCGGCAACTCGGGGCCTCTAAGCTCAAGGTGCTGTGTTCAATCTTAGTTTCGGGTGGGCGTAGCCACCATCCCATGACAGCGTCGAACCAGCAGTCTTGTTGTTAAGAGCGCAAGCTCTATCCATTGAGCCATCTGGGAGGCAGCTCAGCTGCTGAATTCAGTCTTAGTTGCGGGTGGGCATAGCCCACCATCAAGTAGGCAATCTTGTTGTTACACCAGCTGAGCCATCCTGCCACCTGTCGGCAACTCAGCGACAGCTCAGCTTGGGTGCAGCATCCCTGGCCCATGTGGGAATCGAACCGGCAGCCCTGTTTTGCTCAGAGCTTGCGCTCTTAAGCCAACTCTTAGCCGGCCCCTATTTTTCTTAAGTATAAGAGAAAAGTCCATTAGTTACATTTGAGAATCAAGGGTGTCATGCTAAATGCAGTCTCTGGCCAGCTAACATGGTCACTAGGTCTATTTTTTTTTTTTTTGAGGGCAGTGTCACTGACCCTCATATGTGGGACCTGAACTGGGGCCGCTGGCTTCCCAAGCCCGCGCTTAACCACCGCACCACTTGGCCGGCCCTCACTAGGACTATTTTTTATGACATGGTCTATTATGTACTGTGATTATTTAATTATTATTTTATAAGTAGGTCTACTATAATTATTTAAATTTATGAGGTAAGACCTCGAACCCAAATTTGGGAAAGTGGAATTAACATCAAACAGTGTATTTGGCCCCTCCCTTAGTGAGCTGCACCTTGATGGCAATTACTTGCAATGTTCTGGAGCTATAACAGAGTACGCAGAGATGCAGGGGAAAGACCAGCCGGCCACAACCTCACCAGACTCCAGGAATACCCTTCAGCCTCCCCAAGGTAAGCACTGGGGAACTTGACCTTGAAGTGGCTGGGGCCACCTAAAAGAAGGAAACTTTGCTTTGCTATTGAAAGTGACTTTCCCCTGTGGTCAATGGAGATTCTTCTTCCTGAGTGTGTATGGGACAGAATAATGGACCCTCAAAGATGTCTATGCCCTAATCTTCAGAACCTGTGAGTAGGTTACCTCCATGGCAAAAGGGACTTTGCAGGTGTGATTAAATTAAGGATCTTGCAATGGGAGGGTTATCCTGGATTCTCTGAGCGGGTCCAGTGTAATGAGAATCTTTATAAGACGGAGTTAGGAGAGCTGGAGTCAGAGAGAAGGAGATGTGACAATGGAAGTAGAAACTGGAGTGATGTGAGGAAGGGGCAGGAGCCAGGAATGTAGTAGGTGCCCTCTAGCTGCTGGAAAGGGCAGGAAATGAGTTCTTCCCCAGAGCCTTCCCAGAGCCTCTAGAAGGAACGCAGCTCCGCCTACGCCTTGACTTTTGCCTTTAAGACCCATTTCAGACTTCTGACCTCCCGAACTGTAAGGCAATAAACTTGTACTATTTCAAGCCACTAAGTTTGTGGTCATTTGTTACAGCAGCAATAGGAAACTAGGACAGCATGTTAATCAGAATTCCTTCAGTAAAAGTGAAAGCAACCCAAACAAAATTAAAGATAAATTGGCTCACAGAACTGGGATGTCCATAGGTGGCGCTGTCTTTTGAAATGGCTGATTTCAGGGACTCAAAGCATGTCATCAGGAGGACCTGATCTGCTGCTCTTGACATTACTTCCCTTCCAAGGGTTGGCCTTCTCTCCCCGTGCAGACAGGCTTCCTACAAGCGGGAAACAAGAGTTGATGTTCAGTCCCAGGGCTATATCATCATGACTTGTAATCAACCAGAAAGTGTGAGCCTCTTTCTTCTAGTGACTGTGGATCAAATCCCATAGGAAGGCTCTTGGCCCTCCTTGAGTCACATACCTACCTATTGGACCAATCCCTGTAGCTGCCCATTGGGGTGGTGGAGGAGCACTGTTTTGGGCAATCCTACCAGAAACCTACAATAAGGAGATAGCAGTCTTCCAAAGAAGCAGACAGATGCAAGACTGATGAGAACAAACAGCGGCTTATTCTTCTATAAAAGGCTTATCATTTGTTTAATGGAGCCCAAGTACACGTATTCATGACACATTTTAAAGCTGACTACTTTTAATCATTGGTAACAGTAAATCATAGCAGGTGGTTAATAGCACAGACTTAGAGTCAGACCTGGATTCAAATCCTACTTCAGCTGTGCATGACTTTAGGCAAATTGTCCAATTGATCTAACTTCAGACCTCTTTGGCTGCAAAATAAACATAATGATAACTACCCCTTAGCATTTAATGAGGATTACATGGTATAACGTAAAGCAGTTAGACGCCCGATGCCTTACACATAGTAAGTACTTGAGGGCGTTAATTATCATCATCACCATCATCATTATTATTATAGCAACAACCTTTTCCTAGGAGAATAAAATATTGAAGTCTGCTGGTGAACACAATCACTCCATTTGCTGCAAAAAAAATAAGATAAAGAGCTAAAATCTAACATACAGCATGGTAACTATAGTTAACAATACTATGTTGCATATTTGAAAGTTACTAAGAGAGTAGATCTTAAAAGTTCCCATCCCAAGGAAAAAATTGTTGACTATGTGCTGTTATGGATATTAACTAGACGTATTGTAGTGATTATTACACAATATATACATATAGTGAATCATTACATCATATACCAGAAACTAATATAATGTTCTATGTTAATTATATCTCAATTTAAAAACACCTTATTTACTGACCTGCTGTATCACAAAAAAGAGCTGAAGTCAAAGTTACTTTGTGGAAACGAGTGCAAAGAGCTTGTAACTAACAGATTTGTAAATGGATGGTTATCCCCCATTTAGGAACCTTCAGGTATCAGAATTATATAGGTTATTTGTTGAATTTGAAAATTCAGCCAATCCAATAAATATACAAAAGAAAACTGGAAAACAATGTTTACTATCAAATATTACTTTCCTTCTGCTATTTTTACCAACATTCCTGTAAAAAACCACAGTCCTATTTATGAAGTCCTGTATTGTAACTCTAAATAACTAAGTGAACTTGTGATTTTTAAAGAAATCATTGGAAATATAAAAGAACCACCTCAAGGAATTGTGGTGTGGCAGGCAGGGACAGGTGTGAGAGGTGTGGGATTAGAAAAGAAGTGACGAGGATGTGGGGGAGAAACGTAAAGATCTCCTATTCTGGTTATTCTAAGTGGTTTCTGCTAAAAGGGGCATTAAGGCTTCATCTTAAGGGTCCTGGATTTGTTTTCCCTGGGAGCAAAAAAGCTCAGAGCTGACCACAAAGAGTGCCTGCCCTGTCATTTTTCACAGCAACCTTGGACAGGGTGCAAACTGCTCCAGCTGGGCTATGCCCTGCGGTCAATGGTCAGCATACAGAACCTCTTTTAAATTCCTCTCATTACTCAAGATCTCAGCAACAACAAAACCCACAAGTACATTTCTAGGTTCTTCTGTTCCTCCAAGGGTAACTATGACACCCAACAACCTGTGCTTTGCTTGTCCTGTCAGACCCCTGGAGCTGCCCGGCTGCCTGTCCCTTACAACCCTTGTCTCAAAACAAATGTGTTATAGACTGTTGTACCCCCCCATCCCATCCCCCCAAAAAATCATGTTGAAGTCTTAATCCGCAAGGTGGTGGTGTTAGGAGTTGATTAGGCCATGAGGGCAGAGTGCTACTAAATTAGATTAGTGCCCTTATGAGAGAGACCCCAAGAAGCTCCCTTCTCCTGCCATGTGAGGTTATAGGGAGAAGATAGCTATCTATGAATCAGGAAGTGGGCTCTCATCAGACACTGAATCTGCTGGTGCCTGGATCTTAGACTTCCCAGCCTTCAGAACGGCGAGGAATACCTGTTGGTTGTTTCTAAGCCACTTACTCAGTCTATCACATTTTGTTATAGCACCCAACTACATTAAGACACAGAATATATGAACACTTGTAGTGGGTGTGTTTGAGAGGGTATGGATGATTTTAAAGAAATATCCAGATTCTCGACTTCCATCAGGACCCGATACCTGTGATTAATATGGTTGGTCACAATCATCATCTTACTTTGTCAGAGAAAGGCACACTTCTCTCTCAACGAGTGTCTGAGCAGTGTCTTCCCTAGGATGCAAAAACAAAGAGTCAATTCAAAATATTAATGTAACTGTTAAGAAAGTGAATAGCTCTAATAACTCAGTGACAAACCATTTTTTATACATCAGGTGGCTTCTGATTTTCACTTTTCTCATAATTGAAGGAGGACATAATCAAGTTATCAACTGACAGATCATTAACAATCCTTTTTTTTTCTTTTGATTGACCAACCACTGTGTGATTTTTAGTCTAAAACTCAGGAGTTCACAGAATTGAATAATAGTTAAATTTGAGTTGTAGATGAAAAAACAAATAATTTATTGTAAGTATGTCCCATGCAATATTTGAGATATAATACTAAAATAATTATTCTTTGTTCATCTGACATTTAAATGGAATGGGGTGTCCTGTATTGAGGGGGCATAAGGGAGGTTACACTTGGCAACCCTATTCCATTTCCATCTGTATGAACAATATTTCCCAGCATTTATAACTATCACAATCAAAAATAGAAATAGTATTGCTGTTGAATTCTGCCTCGTATTAGCAGTAATATTCTTTAAAGAATACATGAATGAATTATAAAAACAAATGAATAAAACAGCACCATCCTTCTCACTGAAAGAGTCATGCAATGAATTTTTATTTTTGTATTTAATTAGAATTTATCAAAATGTATAAAATACATGTATGAATCAACCATATACTTCTAAAAATTGATTAATAACTGCATAAGATATCTTTAATACTTTAGGGCCTTATGGTACCAAGAAATTTTTGAAATTTAAATATTGGTAAATGTAGCATTTTATTTTATTTTATTTTATTTTTTTTGAGAGCAGTAGCACTGGCCCTCATATGTGGGACCGAACCGGGGCCGCTGGCTTCCTAGGCCAGCGCTTAACCACCGCGCCACTCGGCCGGCCCAATGTAGCATTTTATTACAGAGAAGTATTACAGGATAAGCTATAAAGACTTTCAAATATAAAATTCTGCGGAGTAAGTAGAATGGAAATACAAGTGAAAGCACCTGAAGAAAAAGGAATAATGTAAAATTTTTGATCACTAAAGAAGAATTTGCTCATGTTTTGGGTTGTTTGGGATTTTTAAATGGAGGATGGTGGGAATCACATTGCTTCGAATTTAGATTCCATTTGATACACTTAAGAGAAGGATGTAACAAATTTTATTTTAAAATGTCAGTATTTGCCATATGCTAGAAGTCTCATCCTTTGAAAGTTTTTTTAATTTTTTTTTATTTTTTTAATTAGCTTCAGGTGTACAACAAAGTGCAATAGTTATACTTTTTACCCCTCAAAGTGACAACCTCCCTCCCCCAATTCTCCCCCCCCACGCCTCCCCCCAATATCATACTATCTATTACAATTCCTTTGACTCCCTTCCACCGTATAATCCACATCCCGTGACTATCTATATATTCAATTACAGTTGGCATACAATATTAAACAACATCAATTTCAGGTATACAGTGCAGTGATCAAGCCTCTACTCCATCCATGAAGTGGTCTCCCTAACAAAACATGTGACCATCTGACACCCCACAAAATTTTAACAACATTATATTCCCCGAACTGTCTTTCGTATCCCTGTGACAATACTGTAGCTACCTATTTATGCTGTCTAATCCTTTCCCCTTCTCCCTCATCCCCACCCCCCTCCCAACTAGCAACCCTGTTTTTCCCCTATATCTATGAGACTGTTTCTGTTTCTTTTGCTCATTCATTCAGTTTTTCAAATTCCACATATAAGTGAGATCATATGGCATTTGTCTTTCTCCGACTGACTTATTTCACTCAACATAATAGTCTCTAGGTCCATCCATATTGTTGCAAATGGTACAATTTCATTCTTCTTTATAGCGGAGTAATACTTCATTGTATAAATGTACCACAGTTTCTTAATCCAGTCACCTACCGATGGGCATTTCGGTTGTTTCCAAGTCTTGGCTATTGTAAATTGCGCTGCAATAAACATAGGGGTGCATATATTTTTTCGAATTAGCATCTTGGATTCCTCTGGGTAGATTCCCAAGAGTGGAATTGCTGGGTCATACAGCAGTTCCATTTCCAGTGTTTTGAGATACCTCTATACTGATTTCCATAATGGCTGCACCAATCTGCAATCCCACCAACAGTGCACCAGGGTTTGCTTTTTCTCCACACCCTCGCCAGCACTTGTTGTTTGTTGATTTCTTGATGATGGACATTCTGACTGGAGTGAGGTGGTACCTCATTGTGGTTTTTATTTGCATTTCTCTGATGATTAGTGAGGTTGAACATTTTTTCATATGCCTGTTGGCCATCTGTATGTCCTCTTTAGAGAAATGCCTCCTCATATCCTCTGCCCATTTTTTGTTTTTTGTTTTTGTTTTTGTTTTTTTTTGAGGGCAGTATCACTGGCCTTCATATGTGGGACTGAACTGGGGCCGCTGGCTTCCTAGGCCAGCGCTTAACCACCGCGCCACCTCTGCCCATTTTTTAATTGGGTTGTTTGTTTTTTTGGTGTTTAATTGCATGAGTGTTTTATAAATTTTGGATATCAACCCCTTATCAGATATATCATTGGCAAATACCTTCTCCCATTCAGTAGGCTGCCTTTTTGTTTTTTGATGATTTCCTTTGCTGTGAAAAAACTTTTAAGTTTGATGTAATCCCATATGTTCATTTTTTCTTTTATTTCCCTTGCCAGAGGGAATATTTCAGTAAAAATATTACTCAGGGTAATGTCTACAAACTTACTCCCTATATTTTCTTCTAGGAGTTTTATGGTTTCAGGTCTTACATTTTTAAGACTTCAATCCATTTTGAGTTTGTTCTCGTATATGGTGTAAGTAGGTGGTCTATTTTCATTTTTTTGCACGTGTCAGTCCAGTTTTCCCAGCACCATTTATTAAATAGACTATCTTTACTCCAGTGTAAATTCTTGCTTCCATTGTCATAGATTAAATGATCATGTATAGATGGGTTTTTGTTTTTGTTTTTTAATTGTGGAATTGGAAGAGGGGAACAGCGTTGGGGAACGGGGGAAGGAGAACAGACAAGTTGCTGCCCTTTTGTTCTTCGGTCTAGTTGCGGAGGACGTTGCTTCACTGGCCCATGTTGGTATTATCATTGCGCTCTTCTCGGGTGAGGCAGATCGGTCGCTGGTCATTGGACGGCCACTCACAGCAGCTCTTGGCAGCTCACTCCGGCTGCCGCCCGCTCACATTGGCTGCCAACCACTCACGGTAGCTCCAGGCAGCCCACTGCAGCAGGAGCTGCAGCTTACGCTGTCTCCGGGACTCATGGCAGCCCAGTTCCAGGTCAAGCTGTTGTTCACCATCTTAGCTGTAGAGGGCACAGCGTTACTGGCCCTAATGTGGGATTTGAACTGAGGCCCTGCTGCTCAGAGCTGGCGTCCCAAGCCAACTGTTAACCAATGTGCCACTTGGCCGGCCCTCATCCTTTGACATTTTAAAATACGTAATGAATGAATTTAGATACCAACCTCAAAATGTACAAGATTTAGCTTTTCAATATTCCCCTAGGATGTTATGAGACCAAAAGTGCTTTGAGGCCCAAATATTTGGTTTTCTCTCCTGTAAGTTACTCCCAGGCCTTCTAGCAACTTCTCCTTCCTGCCAGAGTCAGGCATAGTAAATTTCTGTTGCTGACAAAGAGGCATGAATGCCTCACGATCCAATAGCCAGTTTGTTTTCTTAATTACTTGTTATAAAGTATAAAATGCAATCTTAGTAATGATGCTCCTTTTTTCCTTCATAGTGTGTGTGTGTGTGTGTGTGTGTGTGTGAGAGAGTGTATGTGTGCACATACTTGTGTCTTTCCTAATATATACCCAGTACTGTTCCTAGTGCTTGGGAGACATTAGTGCATAAAACAAAGATCCTTGCCCCTGTGGAGGGGGCTGGGAATGCAGTGTGATTAAGCATGTGCCTGCATGGGTGTGTGCGTGCATGGGTGTATGTGTGGGGGTGGAGGGAGTCAGACAATTTTTAAAAGGCATGGCAAATATATGCATGCTATAGTTTATTACAACTAACTGCTCTGGAAAAAGAAAAAGTCAAGCAAGATAAGCAAGTTTGGGTCTCTAGGGAAGGAAAAAGGATGGGGTGTGATTTCAAATAGATGGCTGAGTGCAGGCCTCCTTGTGTACAGACACAGCTGGTAAGATAATGAGTTTGTGGATAAATGAATGGAGCATTCCAGACAGAGGGGACAGTCTGTATCAAAGCCCCAGGGAACAGCAAGAAGCAAACAGAGGGATAACAAGGATGTGGGTGGGGGATGGGGGGTAAGATGGGGTGGGGGTCAAGGGCCTTGTTAGTTAGGAAGAAGCAGAGGGGTTAGAACTTAGGTTCGAGAAAGACCCCTCAATCTGTGTGGCAAACTGACAGGGTGGGGTGGGGGCAGGGAGGCCGTTGGGAGACTTTTGTCATCCAGGTGAGAGGTGGTGGTGAGCGGTGAGAGGCTTCTATGCAGGTGATATTAGGATAGTAGTAGAGGAGGTCAGGTTTCTACATCTATACCATCTCCTGATGGACGGGATGTGGGATGCAAAAGAGAAGAAAACAAGGGTCCAGAATGACTCCAGAGTGATAATACACACATATAAAATTAAAGATTTTATTGGGGAATTGGGGGAGGGGAACAGTGTTGGGGAATTGGGGAAGGGGAACAGCCAAGTTGTTGTCTTTCAATCTTAGTTCTGTGGAGGGCACAGCTAGCTCAGCTCCAAGTCCAGCCGCCATCTGGCTGCCCATCGGCAGCTCAGGGCAGCTCAGCTCAAGGTGCTGTGTTCGATCTTAGTTGCGGGTGGGCATAGCCCACTATCCCATGTGGGATTCAAACCTTGTTGTAAGGAGCACATGCTCTCACCAGCTGAGCCATCCTGCCACCTGTTGGCAGCTCAGCGACAGCTTGGCTTGGGCATAACTCACTGGTCCATGTGGGAATTGAACCGGCGACCCTGTTGCTCAGAGCTCCCGCTCTTAACCAACTGAGCCACTTGGCTGGCCCTTAATATATATATGTTTAAAACATGTCAGCGGGCCAGCCGAGTGGCGCAGTGGTTAAGCGCTGGCTTGGGAAGCCAGTGACCCCGGTTCGGTCCCACATAAGAGGGCCAGTGACACTGCCCTCAACAAAACAAAACAAAACAAAAAAACATGCCAGCAATTGTTCCTCTCTGTTACATGTTCACTAATCCCAGATATTTGGAGCCACTTTTATAGAAAGCAACTATGGAATGTAAAGAAGAATTTATGTGAGGCCTTGAAAAACAATTCTTGGGTCCTATTTGATTGCTTGTTCTCCTCAGGTCTTTGAGCAGAGAAACATGAAAAACCTAGGACTAAACTGAAGTAAATGCGATTTTGACAATGAGTAAGATAATTCTCTCTTATGAGAAATATCTCTTCCCAAAGTGTACACAAAATTAAGGCAGCAGTGAACATCAAAATGTGTCAAAAACCCATTCATGAAACTTTGAACAGGCTTTTCTTTTTTTTTTTTTTTTTTTATTAATCTTTTTCTTCATATAGCCAGACAGAGAGGAAGTTCAACTTTGAACCAGATGACAAAATCTTCTGGAGTTGTAATGGTGAAAACTACTTCAGGGAAGAAGAAGAGAAAAAAAGGTATTTTTGTTGATGTTTCAACTATTCCTCCCACTTCCTTCATTGTGTAAATCACTTCCTCCTTTCATGGGCTGTGTGTTTCCATTACTAAAGTCATTACCCTAAACAGAAAAATTCAAGTGGAAAAAGGTCTTACAACTTCATGTAAACCCAATACAGAACAGCTTAGCCATGTCCACCACGGGAGTTTTTCTTTGGCACATTCGACAAAGTCAAAACGTAAGTATGGGGTCTAGGCTGGTTTGAGAATATGGCTACAATAAACTACCCACAGGACGTGATCAATTCAGCTTGGAGACTTCTCTCCTAGGCTTATCACTTAGAATCAGAAACTGCGTCATTTAGAGGGAATTTTAAGAAATCACCAGCTCCACAAATGTCTGAGCAGAATTAAACTAAATGAGAAGCCGTCCAACTATTGAAGGTTTGCAGCTAAGTGTGAGGGACCCAGAATTCTGTTCCCAGCACATGGCCTAAGGCCTGTGTCTCAGCATCTTATCCTGTGCTCACAGCTTCCTAAATCTACTCCCACTTTAACATTGTGAAGTTACAGAGACAGCACAAGATGGTCACTGGATGTGTCATGAGCACAGTTTTTGGAAACTCTTTCCAGAGGCTAAACTAAATTTGTGTTGTTTTGTTTTCATGCATTTGATTTTTTTGCTTGTTTTTCCGTACAGTTAGTGTGTGGGAGGTGACAGCCCCTTGTAATGAAGCTTGTCCCCTTTGGTTTTCTCTTCTTTGATTTTAATCTGTTCTTGTGTGGTCTTTTTCCTGTCTTGGGTTATCCTTACATCTCCTCTGTGAAATCTTACTAAAATAAATGAGAAAAATACAAATTCTTATGATCTAAAAAAACAAATGAAAAGGTAAAGTGGGAAAATTTATTAGACCCTGTGTCTTTTGCCTGATATAAATATAGTCTTTCCACTGGATAGTGCTAGTAGATTTTGGAAAACCTACTAAAAGGAAAAAGAAGAACAAAAAGAAGAAGAAGAACAAGGTTATGATTTATTTTAGACAGTTACCATTTTGGAATATTTTCAATCAAAAAATCCTTTTGGGGGAGTTGGCTGGAGTTCTTGTGGGATGAGGCTGATCAGTGTCTCCAAGACAGGTGGCCTTACAGAAGACAGTCCTTACACTGGGTCCAGTGATGTCTGGAGAGGAGAAGGACTGCAGGGCCACTGATTCTAATTCTGCATCTAGACTTAAGAGGCAACAAGAACAGAGGCTGAGTGTTTGCATCATGCTGTGCAGTCAACTTGGCTTTGCAGAAAGGCCAAAAAGCCAAAAGCTATCTGGGAACTTCAAGTCTTCTCAAGGCTGGAGAGAGGCTCTGACTACTTCCACTTGTTGGAACTTCCTGATTTAAAAAAAAAAATTAATTACTTAATGGCAAAGAAGTTTTTTTTAAAAAATTACATAATATTTGAGAGGGCTGGTCGAGTAGCTCAGTTGGTTAAGAGCTCACTCAAGGGTGTGAGCTCTGAGCAACTGGGTCTCCAGTTCGATTCCTGGCCTCAGCTGAGCTGCCAACAGCTGCCAACAGGTGGCAGGATAGCTCAGGTAAAAAAAATAAAAATTAAAAAATAAAAATTACATAATATTTGAAATCTTTGTGTTTAACAAGTGAGCTCTTCTAACACATAAAAACACAGAGAATGCATGCGTAACCTCATTAGGTGTTAACACCAGAGTCTGAACGCGAGGACCTTCAAGAATGACTTCCCCTCTGTGCCACCCCCCACCTAAGCCCCCATGTCCCACCCCCATGTAGACCCTGGTGATATTAACCCTCATAAAAGGTGGATAGTTTGAGGGGAAAGTAAAAAAGAGAGCAATACGATTATTCAAACCTCAGCTTTTAAATAATAGCTGAGGCCCAGGTCACAATACTACCTTTCACCTACTAAAACTTGGCATGAAAATACCAGACTGGCTTCTTTGGACCTTTGTGAGCTACCTATACTCTCCCACCAGGACCCCCGAGGAGTCCAGTGTCTTATAGTTTTCCAGGGAAGAGGTTAGAGGCCTTGAAGAACTGCAGGCTGCCTATGGTCTTTCTTTCAGTCAATACTGATGAAGTAAAATGTCTTCAGGGCCATTTTGGGCTGGTGTAAGGGATGTAGTGAGGGATATCCCTGGTCCCTGCCCCAAGGAGCTTACCTTCCCATCACTGTAGCTGTCTCAACAGAGAATGGTTATCAAGTGCCGGCTCTGTGTGGGGCACAAGGTGTGCTCCTGCCTTTTAGGGGTATATTAGTTTCCTTTGCCATAACAACGTACCACAGATGGAGTGGCTCAAATAAGAGAAATACATTGTCTAACAGTTCTGGAGCCTGGAAGTCAAGATCAAGATGCTGGCAGCATTGGAAGTTGTGAGGGAGAATCTGTTCCATGCCTCTCTCATATGAATTTTGGGAGGAGACAAAATTCAGTTCATCACAAGGGACCCAGAATGTAGTTTAGAAACAGGATACACAGTTAGGAAACAAATAACCACACAAGCAGCATCTGCCAAAGGCCAAACATGGGCACTGGGCTCAAAGAAGGGCATTCTCCCCTAGATACAGAATGGGGAGAAGGCTTTGTAAATGAGCTTAGGAACTGACCTGATGTAAAAAGAGAAAAAGGACTTACACGAAGAAGGAGTTAAGTGAGGAAGAAAGGCCTTAACAACACAAGCCGCAAGCCCACAAGTTTTGTTGGAACAAAAGGATGTGTGGCGGGGTGAACCTGGCTAGAGGAGTGGGTCACATTAAGGAGGATTCCATGGGTCAGGCTAAGCATTTGGACTAATCCAGCAGACAATGGGAGCCATTAAAGTCTTTTGTCAGGGCTGGCTGAGTGGCTCAGTTGGCTAAGAGTTTGCTTAAGAGCACAAGCTCTGAGCAACAGGGTCGCTGGTTCGATTCCCACATGGACCAGTGAGCTTCGCTGGAGCTGAGCTGCCGCTGAGCTGATGCTGAGCTGCCAACAGGTGGCAGGATGGCTCAGCTGGTGAGAGCACGTGCTCCTAATGACAAGTCTGTCTATTCGATGGTGGGCTATGCCCACCCATGACTACGCCCACCCACGGCTGGGACTGAACTCAGCACCTTGAGCTGAGTTGCCGCCCGGATGGCTCAGTGGATAGAGCGTGCTCTCTTAACAACAAGGTTGCTGGTTCGACTCCCACATTAAAAAAATAAAATAAAATAAATAAAGTATTTTGTCACCCAAAGAATCCTGTGCCTCAAATCAATAGAAATCACTTTGTGTCAAATATATATTTATTTTATAGCTTCTCATCAGAGCAGACTATTTTCATGCTTTCCAGAGTTCACAAAGCAAATTTAAAAACAGTTTCCCACATCGGATCATTACTTTCAAAGAAATAAGGTGTTTGGTTGGGGGTGAGTTTGGTCTTTGGTAGAAGAGCTCCACTTGTTTCAAAATAAAGGGCCAGACTGACCTGATAGATACCAACCTCCTGAGCAAGGAGCCCAGATGGTTTCCATTTGGTCTCAACTGAAAACAGACTATTTTTATGCTTGCCCCTTTGTGGACAGGAGGTTTTTGGCCTGCTGCTTGGAAAGTTGAACTCACAATACTGTACGAGTCAAAACCCCCATTCAGAAGCCTGACACCCTTTATTATTCCTCTCCAAGTGTGTAACGACAAGAACTGGACAACTTTACATTTTGCAGTCATTTATAAGTTATTAGAAGAGGCAAAGTAACCCATTTCTATGCTTACAGAAGTTAGACATCTGTCCAAACCAGTCCTGCCTCAAAGCACCACTGAACATGAAGAATCATTAGATCAGTGGTTCTCAAACTTGAGCAGCATCAGAGGCACGTGGAGAGCTTGTAAAAACACAGATTGCTGTGCCCAATCCCACCTCCCCCCAAGGTTCTGTAATTCTGAAGGTAAGGCTGGAGAATTTGCATTTCTGTCAAGTTCCCAAGTGATGCTGATGCTGTTAGTCCAGGGTCTAACTTTGAGAACCATTGCTTTAGACTTGAAAGAAAATCAGATTTCCCACTCTTGATTTATTTTGCTCAGTGAAGAAAATCCAAGGGCAAAGTGAGGCTCCCAGATGCCTCTTCTCTGTCATGGAAACTACAGAACACACAGGGCCCAGGCCCATTTCTGTTCCGGTTTCTCTGTCCCTTCCAGATCCAGCCTGGCCCGTTCTGAGCCCCATGGCTCTGTACCAGTGCTCTATGGTGCCTGGAGAGCTTGGACCCAAAGGGTGATCAATACTCAAGTAAACGATGTCTGGCTTGACCTATGGCTTGTTACAAGCCCATCAGGCCCCTAAAGAGCCAGAAGTAAAGATTGGAAGGCACTGAAAGGTCATCAGAATAGTCATCTGCTGATCAGTTATCTTCCTTGAGCCCCATCAGTCAGCTTTGCCATATCACCTCAAGGCCCCAAAAGTTCCTGAAAGACCCAGCAAAGACTCAGGGGTGTCCTATCGCCTATGCCTGCTCTGCTTTGCTGCCCGAGCGCCACACTATAGCTTCCAGGGATGTCTTAATTCTCAAGGATTTAGGCCGGGGGGGCCATAATATGACCTAGACATTGTACAAGGAGCAAACTCCAACCATAAAACGGTCAGTCCACAAGCTTGGGATTGATCAGACAATTACTACAGCACCTATGTCGCCTTCCTCCCAATAAGGCATTATTGCTTATATCATAGCCACAGTCCGTAGGAATGCTGGCAGCGTTAAGGAGGTCAAGTTCAAAAGTCAACATGTTATCTTCAAAACAGCTTTATTCCAGATCAGGAAATTACTGGTTATAATCCTGAAATTATTTTACTTGGGATTTTATCCTGGGGTGATAGCTAAACAATATAATCTTTGCAGACCAAGATCTGAGGTGTGAATCATCCGACAGTAATTATACTTTGCTTCCTTAAGACTTACAATCAAGCGAACAGAATTTATGTTCTAGGTTATAAACCTCTAGTAATTACGCAGGAAATCACACATGCTTCTTGTTGATGGAAAGAAGCTGTTTTTAATGAGTTTAAAAAAAAAAAAATCAGGGGGCCGGCCGAGTGGCACACTGGTTAAGTGCTGGCTTGGGACACCAGCGGCCCTGGTTCAGGTCCCACATATGAGGGCCAGTAACACTGCCCTCAAAAAAAAAAAAAAATCAACCTCAAGAAGAGGTCCTACCAGGACCTGGCATCCACAGATGAACATTTCAGTAGTAGTTAAGCAAAACAATCTGATGCCCCCCAGAGTGTGTGATGCCCACCTATTCTCATGGTCCCAGAAAAGGCCAGAGAGTGAGGGAGAAGGTGAGGTACCTTCTCTGGGAAACTTCTGGTTCCATGAAAATTTACACTTGACCTTTGGGTGCTGGCCCACATAGGAAAAAGAGCTCTCTCCGGAAGGGGTAAAAAAAGAGGTTTGTCAACTGGAAAAGAGAGGGCATTGTAGGCAAAGGGAACCACATGAGAAAAGGCTCGGGGTGAAGGTGCCTTGCGTGTTCAGCATATGGGAAGCAAGATGTCCGCCACAGAATGGTCCCTGGGAGAATGACTGTAGATGTTACTGAAAAGGCCAGTGAACCTGCATGGCCAAACGCTGTGAATGCTGTTGATGAGTTAGACTTTCTCCTGTGTATAAAGGGGGCGTCAGGATGCTTTTGAATCAAGATAACTGGATTTTTGAAAAGAACCTCGGGGGCCGGCTGAGTGGCGTGTTGGTTAAGTGCTGGCATGAGACGCCAGCGGCCTAGGTTCAGATTCCACATGAGGGCCAGTGACACTGCCCTCTACAGCTAAGAAGGTGAACAACAGCTCCACCTGGAGCTGGGCTGCTGTGAGTCACCAGGACAGCATAGCTGCAGCCCCTGCTGCAGTGGGCTGCCATAGGCCACAGTGAGCGGCCGGCAGCCAATGTGAGCTGCCAAGAGCAGCTGTGAGCGGCAGTCCAGAGGCTGGCGACCGATCTGCCTCACAGGGAAGAGAGCAATGATAATACCAACATGGGCCAGTGAAGCAATGTCCTCCACAATAGACTGAAGAACCAAAGGACAGCAACTTGTCTGTTCCCCTTCTCCAGTTCCCCAACAGTGTTCTCCCCCAATTCCCCAATAAAATCCTTAGAAAAAAAAGAACCTCGGGCAGCTTTGCAGAATACATTTTAGAGAGGGATATTTGGACAATAGTAGATGAGTTTGGAGGCCTTTAGATGAGTTCAGGCAAGAGCAGATAAAGTGTAGAGCTGAGGCTGCAGCGATGGGAAGACAGAGTCTAGGTGTATTTAGGAGAGAGAATTGATAGCACCTAGAAGTCACTTCCATGAGGGTGGTAAGAAAGATTCTGAAGTCAAGGATAATTGGGGGATCTGGCAATTAACTAAAGAGCCCGTGGGAGGAAGGGATGGGTGAGTCCATGTTGAATCTGGGGGATGGCTTCCAGGGAAGATGTGCAGTTGTCAGAAACATGTATGTATCTGATCCTCAGGGAGCCAGTGGCAGAAGGGGAGACAACTGACACATAGCGGTTCTCCACCAGGTTTCCCCCATCCCAGTGTTTCAGTGACATACAAAATCCAGACATGAAACTGGGAAACTAGGCAGGAATGTTTACTGGGTACTAAGTGCCTCTGCATTGGTTATTTCACTGTGCTTCCCAGCCATTCTTCACAATGCATCTAGGAGATGAGTATAACGATCTCTGTTGTACCAACAAAGAAATTTAGGTTCAGAGAAGTTAGGTGACTTTCTGGGGAGTCACACAGCATTTTTTTCAGAGAGAGGTTTTAAACCCAGAGGTTTTGTTCCTTTTCCTACACCACCCTGCTGCCTCTTAGGCCCAAGTGGTATTGCTATGCCACTGCTAAGTTCTCTGAGACAGAGGGGAATAAATCAAAGTGGTCATTGTTGGTGAGCTTGTGTTTGTTTTAAAGTAAAGAAATGTAAGAATAGTGCAGTATACTGTGGAAGGGAGTCAAGGGAATTGTAATAGATATGTATATGGGGAGGAATGCGGGTGGCAAATTGGGGGAGGGGATTGTCACTTTGAAGGGTAAAAAGCATAATTATTGCACTACGTTGTACACCTGAAACTAATTTTTTAATGTATATTTTACAATAAAAACATTAGAAACAGCAAAACAAACAAACAAAAAAAGAGTTTGCCAAGTGTTCTATAGGGCACCTGAAAAATGGCACTAAGAATGACATAGTACCTTTGAAAGTACCTTGATTGAAGGGTGTGCACAGAATGAGGAAATGGACTCATAAAATCCCTTCTGACAAACATGTAAAGTAGAAAAATTGAGATTTACAGGTATTTGGGAACAAGAATTGAATAGTTTTGCTCTGAGGCATGAGTGATATATACTGGGAGGTGCCAAAAAAAATATATACAAGTGGACACTTTGGTCAATGTTGCTCAAACAGTAGTTCACCACAATCGGAAGTGTCTGGATGCTGATGGTAACCACTTTGAGCACCTCTTGCAATTGCAGAAGTTAAACGTGACTTGTATTCATCTTTTGTTATTGGTATATATTGATTATTACAATTTTGATACAATTTTCTGTTTTTAAAATATGTTAAAAAAAAAGAAAAAGAAATGTAAGAATAGGTAAAAATAGGGTGGGGTGAATACAGCAGGGTGGATCAAGTGTTACCCAGTCCTGTACATAGACTCACCCTTACTCAGAGGAATTTGTTTTTGATCCAGCGAAAAGAATTTGGTTCTCCTTGAACTTTGGTTCAAGGCCTGGAAAAGGAAATCCCTGTACCTTCCTACCTTCTCCCAGGGGACTGTGACTCACTAGAGGTTGAAATTCTGAAGAGCGGTTTAAACTAGCCTTTTCCAAGCTGGTTATTTTTCATGGGAGAAGATGACATTATGACCTTCTTTACCACCAATGGAGGGAGATTTGGGTTGTTTTTCCTAGAGGGATGCAAGTTGTGCCAGGCCAATCACAGGCCTGGGAGAGCCCTTCCTCTCCCGGAGCCCACGTTAGCGCCATGCTGGCCTAGTTGGGAGTGTAGACTGTCTGAGACCGTTTCTTTCCTTGCAGAGCTGAGCAGTTGCTCAGGAATGTGGCCTTTGGCCCCATGGGCCTCATGTTTCATCACTGCTGCTTGCTGGTGAGCCAGAAGGGGGCAAAAAGAAATGAGTGCCCCAGGCTATCAGCATCCACATCGTTAATCATTTCGAGCAGTAGATGTAACTTTTCAAAGACACTTATATTTGTGAAGAGATTCTATAAATAGAAAAGTCAGGTTTTATTCGTGTTCATGAGTGACTTGCAGCATTATTAGCTACCCTGTACTTGGAAAAAACAGTGAACGGTGAGATATCCCACGATATAACTGCACTCTATACTCTTTTATTCATTGATTCGTTTATTTATTCAACAAATAGTCATTAAATACCTACAATGTGCCAGATATTGTTCTAATATATTAGCCATGTTGTATTTTTCATGACGACTATCACTTGCCATCACCCCCACATCCTGGATGTAAGGACAAATGAAATGTGGACAAGTTAGGCTTATTCCCAGTAAAACTAAAGGAGGGGCTAGTTTTCATCTCCAACTGTGTTTTGAAGGAAAAGAAATCTTGTCACTTTCATTCAACAATCCAGCAGATTAGATTTTGATCCAAAGAAATCAATTGAATATATATTTTAAAGCATACTTATTTAAAAAAAAAAAACTGGCAAAAATATGGCCCAGTGTCCATATTTATCTCCTTTCCTTGACACGAAAGTCAGCTCTCTTTCCTGGCTTGAAAATTTATACTTAAGTATTATAAACTCTTCTCTCTTTCTTGCTTTTCCTACACACTACTTAGCATTCACTTCATGCCAGCTTCATAAGAGCAGGGAGTTCTGTCTCTTGTTTCCTTGGGTTCCCAACACCTAGAACATTGCCTGGCACATGATAGGAACTCAAAAATATTACTGCAGGAACTCAGGTACAAGAGTCCTGTCTAGCTCTGGGGTTAGGTTCTCAAGTCAGCATGTTCAGTGAAAGTTGTGTATAACTAAGTGGGCCTTTTAAATCCCTTAAATTGCTTACACAGTATAACATGTTGATACCTTATGTCTAAGCCTCACCCAGTTTCTTCCCTGGCTTCGGAACAGATCATTGGTTTTCAGTTGAGCCTCAAAATGAAGTAGTTGGTTAATGTTTAAGGGATCATGTTGCACACAAACCATGTAACTTCAAACAGCTGGAGGTCCCTGGGAAGCAACCTGGCTCTGGGACTGGAGATTCAGATCTCCCATCTCAGACTTCCTGAGTAGATGAACCGGCATTATATCCACGGCTATTACTCTTTCTCCATCCCCTTCCAATTTTTTTTCTTTGCTAAACTCCTAAACTTGAACTAATACAAATTAAATGTGTACATGATGCCACTCCACAGCACTGAAAATGAACTTTGTGAAAACTGGATAGACAGAAGAGGGTGAACCAGACTCCAGGACCACTGACCTCAGTCGTGAAGTCTGTGAAGGCAGGATGGTTCTTTTTCCTTCAAACTTGTCCTTCTAGAACTAAAAAAAAAAAATATGTGACAACTTTACAGGCTCTTTTTAGGGATAAAACCCTACTCAAGGGTTATTACTTCCCCAAGGTCAGTGGACAACTCATTCATCTTCTACCAAGAAATTTCTAGAGCCATTGATTTTTCCCTTTAGCCAAAGTAAGGCAGCAATCTAAATCTTCAATGAGATTTCCTTTCATACAGAGCAATGTTGGGCTTGCTGTTGTAAAGAATAAAGGATGTATTGAGTATTTTTAGAAAGGAATTCTTAAATTACATGTATTTCCTTGACTATATTACAAAATGTATCTGCTCACACAAGTGAAATACATAAGTGTGATTTAAAAAAAATCAATTTAGCTGGGAACTATGTCTAAAAATAATAAAATCACTCCAATATTCTTGTAGAAGTCAAGAGAAAAATTAAAGGTTTGACAGAAGCTGGTCCTTAGTTAGTGAAATTGCATTTGTCAGATAATTGGCATAGATGGAAAAGGAAAAGAAGGAGAAAATGGTTTGTTGGAATTCATTCAAATTTTAACATGATGAGTAGAAAATTAAGAGGTTTTATTTGTTCATCTTCCAAAACTAGGTGCTTGGCTTAAATCCTGGAGACAATGATTTGATTGCAGCTCGTCAATAGAGCAAGTATGGTTTTTCAGCTCTGAGAGGGTCTTGGTATGTGATTTTAAGGGAAGGCCTAAAATCATAAATATGGCATAGCAGACAGTGGTGTGTGAGCTCACAAAGGAGTATCAAAGACCTCACTAGAAACTCCATTTTAAGGAGTTGGCAACTGAGGAAAGACAGGAGGTATGACCTCCAGATTTTTCTTCCCTAAAGTCATTGTATAATATAAAATGTAAGCAATGTAACCTGAGGAAGCAAGGCAGTCTACTCAAGCATAAACACTCTTTCAGGGGAATTGGGTAGAGTAGGGTCCCAGTGAGTCAGCAGAATGCAACAGTGGAGCTCACCAGACCAATCAGATTCAGATTTGGCTGGAGGGGGCGGACTCAACACAGGAAAGATGGCGCCTGCTTTCTGGCTGCTGGGGAGGAGGACTCCACATCATGCTGACTGTCCTCCAGCCTTCACCTGGAAGCCACACACCTCAGGCTGCCCCCCATATGCCTCTGACACCCCCCCCCCGAGTCACCATCCCTCCACTGGAGCCCAAGGTGAGTGCCTGCAAACAAGCAAATCTGTGCACAGTCCCTTTTAGAGGACATTTGGATTTCCTTTCCTGCAGTCTTCCATCCCACCCAGAGGGTTGGAATCCCCACTGTTTTTCACAGCCAGATGTTGTGGGGGCTTTTTTGCTAGCACCTGTACTCCAGGCTGGGGAGCCTGCTGCGGGCTGGGGTCCCTCAATTCTCCAGGGATAACCTCCATGGCTGAGATATCCCTCCTGATTCTCATCCACCACACACAGGTATGGGACCCGTTCAGCATTTCCGCCCCACCAGTCTCAACGTAGCTTCTTCTTTATGTCCTTAGTTGTAAAACTTCTGTTCAGCTAGATGCAGATGGTTCTCCAGGTTGGTTGTTCTATAAATTAGTTCTAATTTTAACGTGTTCCTGAATGGAAGCAGGCACAGTGTTTATCTCCTCCACCATCTTGGATCTCCCAAAACCAAAAATATCCATTAGTTATACCTTTATCTTTTCTTTTTAGTCATTGCTCTAGTATTTACACTATTCATTTTAACTTATCACAACCTTCAAGTAATATACTACTTCACTTATAGCATAACAATCTTACAACAGGACACTTTCTTTCCCTCCCATCTTGTGCTATTGTTGTCATTTATTTTACTTTTACAAATATTATAAATCCCAGAATACATTATTATTATGTTTGTTTTAAGCAGTTAATTATTTTTTTAATAAGGGAGGAAGTCTTTTAAAGTTATTCACATATTTACCATTTCCAGTGTTCTTCATTCCTTTCAATGTATCCAAATTTTGATCTAATATCCTTCTGTCTGAAGGACTTATTTATACATTTCTTATAGTCCTAATCTGCTGGTGATAAATTCTCTAAGCTTGTATATGTTTAAAAAGTCTTTTGTCCCTTCACTTTTAAAGATTTTTTTTTCTGGATATCAAATTCTTGGTTGGCAGTTTACTTTCAAGATGTTGCTGCACTGCCTTCTGCTTGCATTATTTCTGAAAAGAAATCTACTGTCACTTTTATCTTTGCTCTTTTGGACATAATTTGTCTTTTTTTCTCTGGCTGCTTTTAAGAGTTTCTCTTTATTACTCTAGTGACCTAACCAGTTTGAACTCATAAAGACAGCTTAGTGCAAATCTAGTCTTTGTATCATTCATCTATTCTGGGCCTTTCAACCTCACCCCATCTCATTGGTGGTTGGTGACTTTCTGATGTGACTTGTTCAGTGAGCTCCATGTTCACCTAGAAGACAGCTCCCCTTCCCATTTCCACCTTTGCAGATCCAATACTCACTTTCCTTCTGCACCTCTCTGCGATGCTGTCAGGTCAGTGCCCTGAAAGTAGAAGCACCATCTTCAAAACCCCAACTCACCCTGGCAAGCCCAGTTCTGGGCCAGCTGTAGCACAAGTTGGAAGGTGACCAAACAGGCTCCAGGAGCACTTCAGGGAACAGATTTATGGCTTCTCACCTGTTAACATTGAGGATCCTGATTATCCACAAAGGAGGAGCTCAGTGGATGCATGGGGAGGCAAAGGATTTATCTGGGGACCTGCTAGTAAAGTCAGCTCCAGAAGTCTGCTTAATTGAATATTTACTTGGGGTGGCATACACATATGCATTGATGTTGGGGTAAAATTTGGTAATGGAAGTTATAGGGCACTAACTACCTGCCTACTCACTGGACCTGTTCACCCTTGGTACCACATGGATCTATCCTCACCTTCAGATTAGCTAGACAAGGGATATCATGCCTTTGGTTTGTAATGAGGTCTTACCTAGCTCTGCTGCTTAAGTCTACCCCTAAAGCCAGTATCAGTGGCTTCTTTGAGTCTAAGGCAGGAGCCAAAGGCTGGTTTGCATGCAGGAACTCTATTGGTTACTCTTCTCATGAACTAGGCCTCCTAAAATGATGAATAAGGATTTATCTAGCAATGGTCTATGGGGATGACAGAACAGTACAATTACTTAAGGCTGACCCTTTGTCAGATTTTGCTTTGTGCTCTGCCACATTAAATGTGATAGTGGAACCGGCTACAGAATTTGTGGGCACCAGTGTAAATGGAATCTCATGGGCCCTTGTTCAAATATTATTAAGAATCTCAAGATGACGATAGCAGAGCACTAAACCAAGTGAGGAGCCCTTCTGAGCATGGGGCCTGTGCAACAGCTGGCCTGTGTGACAGGGTACGTAAATACTACTGATAACGTAAACCAGTGCCGGCAATTCCATTCCCATGTTTTTGTAGTTCTGGCACTAAATATCTAGATTTTCTTGTTCTCTTTTTAAAAGTGTAAGAATTGAGAACTATTTGAGAATGAAATGTTTTCTTGGTATATTTGAATCATACTTCCTGGCTATTTTTAAACAGACTGCCTGAGTTCACATTCCTGCTCCACAATTTACTGGCAGTGTAATCTTAGGCAAGTTAAATAACTTCTCTATATCTCATTTTCCTCATTTGTAAAAATGAAAATAGTAGTGTCTAACTCAAGAGGTTGTTTTAGGGTTAAATGAGATCATGCATATAAGGAGCTAAATATAGTACCTAGGGCTCCGGCTAGTATCTTTATACAATTTAGAAAAAAAGCCCCTCTGGGCAGATGAATGAAAAGAGGCACCAACTTTGGCCAATGATTCAGAAGAAGTTACCCCTTCCAGGTCTATGTTTCAGGGCCTAGGACTTGGCAAGCAGAACTTGGCTGGATTTCAGCCCGTCGGAAGGCCCTCATGGTGCCAGGCACAAGTGTTTAAGCATGTGGGTGGCTCTGATCACATCTGATGCATAGTGAATGCTCTATAAAACCATAGCTCATAAGAGACAGTGTAGAGTAATGGTTAAACCCATGGCCTGTGAAATCAGATCTACTTGCAGAATTGTGGAGTTATGAAGTATGTCTTCAAAGCTCTCCACCTTCCTTTTTGTGCAGCCCTACTTCCTCCTTGAAGCAAGCCTGTTCTCACCCATCTTGTTTGAGGAATTAGACATAATCAGGCAGTTCAGAAAGCCAAAGCTAGTCAAGTCCTGATTAGACAAACCGTCCTGTTTTCTTGGGAGGAAGACCTTTGAGAGGGAGAGTCTGGCAGGACCATTCAGCCCTGGCCTTGAATTCTGGCTGCTGAGTCAGTAAAACATGTATACAAGGAACAAGAGAATGGTCTTGTAGTCATTACTGATCCTAATGGAAATTTCGTATCCCCAGCACTTGGTAAGGGCTCAAAATTGTTTTATTCGTAGTCATGATAATTTCTTTGAGAGCAGAGATCATGTGTTAAATTCCTTTTAATCCCTGCACTGTTGGGCATATAATACACAATTAGTAAGTATGCACTCAATATAATATAGCATTATTGGTATTATATTTTGCAAGATGCTTTCATAGGAACTGCTGCATTCTGTTTTCACTACAACCTTATGAAATAGGCAGAATAGCCTTTTTCAGGTCAATTTTACAAATGAAGAAGGTGAGACCCAAGAGGGAAGATGGTCTGCCCATGATCACATGGTTGACAAGAAGTAGAAGCTGACCAGGAATCCAGGCCGTCACCTAGATTCTGTTGTCCACTCATGACACCAGAGATTCCCAAAGACCAGTTGGCAGGCTAGCGCCAGGCTCTGAAGGAATTTTCAATAGTCCTCAAAGAAATTAGAAAAATAAAGATAGATAGAGTGTTCATTTGATAAAGCTAAGCTGGATTTAAGAAGCTGCCCTTTATTTTAAGAATATGCCCTTCCTAATTTTATGTAAAAATATTTGTTCTTTTAACGTGAGTTATTTATTTGACACACTAAAAGTTACCAAACTGACCCCCCAAGTTTTTTGACATTTTACTGTTGTGTAAAATCTAAAAGACTGAGAAGCCCTTACAGTACTACACCAAATCTTCTGAATAAATAAATGAATGGAAGATTTAAGGCAGCTGAAAATCCTTATCCTACCAACTTACTTAAGATAGGCATCCAAATTAGACATTAAATTGGGGAAAAAATGGATTTGGGATGTCTCCAGTTTCAAACTGGGTCAGTGCATCATCTTTGCAAGTGGGGTGGAAGAGGATGAAAAGGACCTAAAAAGAAGAATCACACTCCGAAATAATTGACCTTTGAGTTTCTCTGAGTAACCATACTTTGAACAACCCCATTTTGTTTTGTCATTTTCTTTGGTCAGCCTGATCAAATACTCTGCCCACTTAAGGGAAATTGACCTTGGAAACAATGTAGTGGGAGAAATGGCTGCTGATAACATTCTAGAAGCACTGAGAGCCAGGAAGACAGGTAGAGTGTTTTCAGTTTGTGTTTCCCTCTACCTGTCAATATCTACGCATTTCTAAA
The DNA here is from genome assembly GCA_033961575.1 of Aselliscus stoliczkanus. Classification (NCBI taxonomy): domain Eukaryota; kingdom Metazoa; phylum Chordata; class Mammalia; order Chiroptera; family Hipposideridae; genus Aselliscus; species Aselliscus stoliczkanus. The sequence goes on from CM066735.1 coordinate 107,331,073, forward strand.
TGCTGTACTACTCACACCAGCTGGGTATCCTACAATTCAACTCAGTTCTGATACTGTCTACCAGAGATAGCATCAGATTCCACAGGTTAAGGACTCAGTCCCACAAGACTGCCCTCTACTTTGGATGTTAATTGCAAGTCCAAGTTGTCACCTGTGCTTCTAACTGACCCCCTCCTTGGGTTCAATTAATTTGCTAGACTGACTCACAGGACTCAGAAACCAGTTTACTCACTACCATGTTTCTCCAAAAATAAGACCTAGCCAGAGAAGAAGGCATAGCATGATTCTTCCAGGATATAGAGGGCACCCCCCCCCTCACATGAGGGTTTTATGACCTGTTTAAGGGAGAAGGGTGCCTTTTCCACACTCCTTCAGCTTAAAATATTCAGTATGCCAAGGCACCATATTTTTGGCACCTAAAATCATGCTATGGTTTATTTTCCGGCTAGGTCTTATTTTTAGGGAAACAGAGTAGATTGCTGGTTTATTGCAAAGGATGTTAAAGGATACAAATCAATAGCCAGATAAAGAGAAACAAAGAAGCTTCTGTTCTCATGGAGTTTGGGTCATGCACTGTGGCACGTGGAAGCATTCTGGTTCCCTAACCTGGAACCTCTCTGAACCCCATCCTTTTGGGTTTTTATGGAGGCTTTATTACGTACGCATCATTGATTAAATCATTGGTCATTGATGATTGACTCATACTCCAGCCCCTTTTTCCACCCTAGAAATCAGGGGACTGAAAATTCCAACCCTCTATTCATGGTTGGTTCTTTTGGCAACCAGCACCCAACTTTAAGAGTTTTCCAAAAGTCACCTCATTAACATAAATTCAGTTGTAACTGAAAGAGGCTTGTTATCATTAACAAGACATGATTTCACCTTTATGGCTCTGGAGCAGTTTTCAGGAACTGAGGACGAGATACCAAGTATAACATTGCTCTTGTCACTCAGGAAATTTCAAGAGTTTTGGGAGCCATGAGCCCACATCCATGGACTAAGACCAAATATATACAAGAAATATATTTTGATTATCTGAATGATAAATTATATCTTTTCTTTTTTAAAGATTTTATTGGGGAATTGGGAGACAAGAACAGTGTTGGGGAATTGGGGAAGGGGACCAGCCAAGTTGTTGTTCTTCAGTCTTTGTTGTGGAGGGTGCCAGTTGCCATCTGGCTTCCAGTCGGCAGTTCATGGCCTCTAAGCTCAAGGTGCTGTGTTCAATCTTAGCTGCAAGTAGGCATAGCCACCATCCCATGCGGGAATCGAACCAGCAGCCTTGTTGTTAAGAGCCCATGCTCTATCCACTGAGCCATCCAGACAGCAGCTCAGCTCAAGGTGCCAAGTTCAGTCTTAGTTGCAGGTGGGCAAAGACCACCATTGAACAAGCAATCTTGTTGTTACACCAGCTGAGCCATCCTGTCACCTGTTGGCAGCTCAGCAACAGCTCAGCTAGAGCGCAGCATCACTGGCCCATGTGGGAATTGAACCAGTGGTCCTGTTGCTCAGAACTTGCACTCTAAGCCAACTCTTAACCAACTAAGCCACTCGGCTGGCCCGAATTATATATTTCGTATAAATCACAATATTGCAGGCCTTCTTTGGAAAACCAGTGAGAACGCTTGGTTTCAAGTGATACAAAATCAACTCAAACTGGTTTAAGTACAAAAACAAATTTGTTGACTCATATAACTAAAAGTCCAGGGGTGGTTCTAGCTCCCGCTCCAGCTGAATTTAGGGCTTCAAATAATGCTGCCTGTCTCCATCTCCTGGAAGGACTTTATTCTCTGGCAAATTCTTTCCACACAGTGCCAAGATGGGCAGCATTAGCTAGAAGTTTACATTCCCCCAGTTTAATCTCAAGAGAGAGCCTTTCTCGTGATTTCACTGGACCATCATGAGTCACTGTGCCAGGAAGAAGAAATACACTAAGTGGCCAGCTCTGGGTCATGTGCCCACCCCTGGGGGAGGGAAGTGGAAGCCCAAAGGAAACTCAAGATTCTGTTTTAGAAAGAAACCAAAATGGAAGCTGGACAAACAAAAACAAGAGGGATCCACTAAAGATGATGAACTGACAAATGACAAGATCAGAATTTTGCTTTCAGATGATTAATCGGTAAGTAGAGTCCAGGATGGATTTGGGGTTGGGGAAATCTGGGGTGAGGAAGACCAATTAGAAGGCTACTGCAATCATCTAGGCAGTAGGGATGGATAAGAAAAGACTAGTGTAAGAACTTATTACAGAAATAAATTGTTTTGTATGGATCATTCACATAAAGAAGAAATAAGAAAAGGATATTAAGTGAGAGGAAAGGTGCCCAGTTAATAAGAATGTGGGAGAATGCCCCGCCCAGAAGCCTAAGACCCAGTCCATCAAATGAAGTTGTGAGATATCCTACCCACTTACTGTTATGTTCTCTGCCTTTTCAGGTAAAACTCCCAGGCTTAAAAATTACAGTCACTCCTCAGATGTCCTCAGACACTTTCAGACCTATCTGGAAAAATAGCAAGAAATCTAATGCTACCTGTAAAAGGATGAAAAAGGTGTTTTTGGATGTTGTGCCCCTTAGTCACGCCCACCAGGGAGCGCTGTGTGGACCCTCGGCACTTAGCTGGGGTAGGCTGTGCCATCAGCAGATTTTGCACTTGATAAAATCATTAGAATTTTGGCTCTAGGTAACATCCCCTAAACCATCATTCCATTCTGATGGATGATGATTGTGCTAAGGGACAAGTAGTAAGGGAGCAAGATGGTTCCCCAAGTATTAGTGCAAACCCTGCCTCCTCTCTTTAACTGTCCTAGCTGAGGCCACCCATATCCTGGTTCCTGTTAGCTTATAGTGGACCTCAAGTGGTGAATTTACCTAAAGTCTTTATGAAGCACGTGCTACCTCTTACGGGGTAATGATTCATATATGTTTACTCTAATGTATGAAGTTGAACTTTTTTTTTTTGTATGTTTAATTTATGATTTCCTGTTCATTATTTCACAGGCTAAAACCTGAATATGGATGCTATCTATTTCCAAGACCAGACATGCCTAGAAAAATACTGCTTGTTCTATAATATTTTTCACTATAACCATGTCCCTTTCAAGTTCTAAATTTTGATAAGACTATTTTATGGCAGTTCAAAGTAGTGTTAATCCTATCATGCTTGTCATTTTCTAAAGTGCGGATTTCACAAGTAAGCCATAGTAAAAATAAGTGGGATTCTTCTCGGGCCCTCCTTCTCTTGTGCATGTGAAATTTATAATTTGAAGAGAGTCATGATCTTTAAGAAAAAAAGAATCTACTTTCATAAATTTATCTATAGTTGGGAACAATAGGATTGTTTTGAAATAATAACCACTTTCTAAAAGACAGCATCCCCCAAAATGGGGATCTTACCCAAATGAGATCATTTTCCCTCCAATGAAGATGTCAGACAGCTTCATGGGAAATGGAAGAGGTGTGCGGTTGATCAATGTATGGATTATAAATTGGATTAGTTGAATTTTATATGCTATGACAATATGGTACAGATGAAAGCATGGGCCCAGGAATTAGATACATCAAAATTCTCTGTGGAAACATCATGCTTTCCATGTGTCTGACCTTGAGCAAGTCAGATAACCTCACTGTGCCTCAGTTTCTCCTTATGTAAGATACAGATAAAAATAGCACCTTTCTCATTTGGTGAGCACTGAATGAGGTGACACATGTCAAGCTTTCTAGGACAATACTTATTTCACAGTACATGCTCAAAAACAAATGTTACTGGCTGTTATTATTGTTGTTATTATTGATGTTAGAATTGAGTGATTCCAGTTCTTTCACTTAGAGCAGCTGAACAAGGAAAACACAAAGGGGGGGGGGAAAGCTTAACACCTTTTTATTATGGAAAAGAACCTCTCATTTATTCTATGTACAAATGTTGGCAAGTTCATGGAACCAAACTAACTGTGGAAGTGGGGATGTGTATAGTAAATTATGTCCACTTCTGAGGATCTTAACATCTAGCTAGAAAGCCAAGATCCTCATACATTGAAAGTAAACAACAATAGAGCTTAAGAATTGAAATAATATAGTTTATCTTTAGAATTTATATATCCAATGTGTGAGGCTTCCTGAGAAATTGTTCCTGCTTAAAAAAATAAGAGAGACCTTTTTTTGAAATTTCTTACTACCATCTGCTGGGTGAGAATGTAAAGTCTGCATTCCTCTTTAAAGATCTTTTGGTAATATCTATCAAAATGAAAAACACATAGGTTTTGACCCAGGCATTTTACTTCTAGAAATTTATTTTACAGATATATTCTCACACATGTGCAAGAAAATATGTATAGAGATGTTCACTGCAGCAGTTTATTAAACACTGGAAACTAAATGTCTCTCAAAGGGGTCTCAGGGAAATAAGTCAGAGAAAATGTATGTTTTGAAATACTATGCAGTCATTAAAAAGAACAATGTGGTATGTACGTGCTTATCTGCAAAAATGTCCTAATAATACTATTAAACAAAAAAAGAAGGCTAGAGACTAGCATATGTGAAAAATTCATATTAAAAACAAATTGAGGGCTGGCCGAGTGGTGCGTTGGTTAAGAGCTGGCTTGGGACCCCAGCGGCCCCGGTTTGGATCCCACATATGAGGGCCAGTGGCACTGCCCTCTACAGCTAAGATGGTGAACAACAGGTCAACCTGGAGCTGGGCTGCTGTGAGTCCCCAGGATGGCATAGCTGCAGCTCCTGCTACAGTGGGCTGCCATAGGCTACAGTGAGTGGCTGGCAGCCAGCGTGAGCAGCAGCAGCCGGTGTGAGCTGCCAAGAGCCGCTGTGAGCGGCCGTCCAAAAGCCGGCAACCGATCCGCCTCACCCGAGAAGAGCGCAATGACGATACCAACATGGGCCAGTGAAGCAATGTCCTCCACAACTAGACTGAAGAACAAAAGGATATCAACTTGTCTGGTCCCCTTCCCCGGTTCCCCAATGCTGTCCCCATCCCCCAATTCCCCAATTAAAAAATTTTTGGGGGGTGGGGGGTTGTCACTTTGAGGGGTAAAATGTATAACTATTGCACTGTGTTGTACACCTGAAACTAATTAAAAAAAAATTTTAAAAATTGATATAATATGAGCCAGCAGTTCCAATTCTGGGTATATATCCAAAAGAATTGAAAACAAGACCATGAACAGGTATTTGTACAGCCGTGTTCATAACAGCATTATTCACAGTAATCAAACAATGGAAGCAACACAGATGTCCATTGGCAGATGAATGGATAAGCAATATGTGCCATATTCACACAATGGAATATTATTTAGCATTTAAAAAGGAAGGAAATCCTTCCTACAATATGAGTGAACCTTGAGGACATTATGCCAAGTGAAATAAACCAGTCACAAAAAGATGAATACTGTGTGATTCCACTTATATAAAGCACCTAAAGTAGTCGAGCTCAGGAGCAGAAAATGGTTGCCAATGGGAGTGGGGGGAAATGGAGAGTTGTTGTTTAATGGATGTAGACTTTCAGTTTAGGAAGATGGAAAAAGTTCTGGAGATTGATTGCATAGCAATGTGAATGTACTTAATACTACTGAAATGTGTACTTTAAAATGGTTAGGATGGTAAACTTTGTCATGTGTATTTTACCACAATTAAAATTTTAAAAGCTTGAGTTGATGTATTGTGTGTCTGCTTGTACATATGTAGGAATTTCTGGAGATTCTATTAACAGTACTACCTTTTTTTTTATTACATACTCATTTGACTATTTTAATGTTTGTATCATTTATGTGCTGTCAATTTAAAAAACTTAAAATGGTTGAATAAACATCAGTACTAGCACTTTTTGGCTATGTGACCTGATGCCAAAAGAGTAGAAGAAACACAATTTTATTATAATTTCCTGGGAGGATGTGAATAAATGGTGGCAAAGAATAGTCAGTGAGAGGGCCGGCCGAGTGGCGCGGTAAAAGAATAGTCAGTGAGAACACAAAGATGAGTAAGTTTTTCCTAAGTGCAGAGGGCAATCCAGCCAGAGCAGGTTGGGGAAGTTCTGTGTAATTTTAGAGATGTTAAAAGGCGAAGGAAAAAAAGTCCAGGGTGTGGTTAGAGCAGACCAATCTGACAAGGGCCTCAGGGAGAAGTGCTTGGGGATTACAAAAGTACATTGGGGCCATATTGCGACAGGATTTAAATGACCATCTAGGACATTCAGATTTTTTTCTAATGATAATTCAGAGCCGTGGAACATTTTGAACAGGGGAGTACCAGGTGGAAAGGAGATATAGAAAAATTAAACAGGCACTACTAGATTGAATGCTGGTTAAACTGGGGAGGAGACACAGGAAGGAAGTCAGGACACAATAATCCAGGGGCAGGGCGATGAGGTTCAAATTCAGCTTGGGCATGTACCATTCCTCATCCTTCAGCAGCCTCTCATCTTTCATCTTTTCATCTGAGTTTCCCTGCTTTTCCCTTTCAAACTGCCCAGTTCCTACCAACTGGGTGCATTTTATCCTCTTCTGGTTCTTGCCTTTTTCTCTTTTTTCTTTTTTTTTTATTAGCTATCTAGCATTTATAGCCATCTCTAGTCAGATGTATAGTCACTTACTATGAACAAAACATGTTATATGGTTCATCGGGGTGGGTTTATAGGCATTTTTGTCTGGCTCATAAAGTTAGTGTGGTTAGACTTATGTCTGCCGCCACTACTGCTGTTCTGCTCTAGCTCTTAGAGGGTTGCTTTCTGCACTCATTTTCTGGCCTCCAGGACCTCCCAACTCCTCCCATTTCAAACGTCACCTTTTTCATGAGGCTTTCTCTCACTGCATCCGTCTTCAGGAATGTCTCTGTCCCTCACTGCACTAACCACTCAACAAACAGAACACATTAGCATCTAGTCAAATATGACCCTGTGTCCACAGTTATATTTTTATGTATTTATGCATCCTTGTCTTCTCTGCCAGACTCCTCAAGCTTGCTTAGCTCCCATCCAGGCACAAAGTCTGGCACCAGGAGATGCGGGGACGATGGGAGGCCCAGTAAGAGCTGGGAGGCTCAGGATCCCAAACGTGACACAGCAGGTGTCCACCACCTGGTGGCAATCAGGCATCTCCTCAGATTCTCTGGGCCTCAGCTTCTTATCTTTTAAATGGAGATGTTGTCTGCTTTGCTTGGGAAAACATAATTATATGACCCTGGGCTAGCAAGAGAAGAAACCTGGCTTCAGAACTGTCACCCTCACGTAGTAGCAGTGTGCTCTTTAAGTTACTTCTCAAGACCTCTTTCCTCCTACATATAAAAGGTTAAAACAGAGGTTCTCAGAGAGTGGTCCCCAGGGTTCCTGGGCTCTTTTCAGAGGTCAAAACTATTTCCATAACCATATTCAGAGCTATTTCTCTTTTCACTCTCGAGTGTACAGTTTTCCAGAACCTACATTATGTGATGTTATCGCCCTAATGATAACTTGTAATGGGTTTTTTTTTTACTGTTATTTTAAAATGGATTCATAAAGATCTTTTCATGTTTTCATTTCTTAAAAAGCAAATATATATTCTCCATACACAAAAGCTCTTTAAAGTCCAAATCATTTTTTAAATGTAAAGGGGTCCTGAGACCAAAACGATTGAGAACCTTTAAAACAGATTTCTAGAAGATCGTGGTCCTTCACTCAACAAACAACGGGGCCTCCTGTCGCCAGGCTTTTATTTTTTTATTTTTTATTTTTTTTATGCGGAGGACAAAGTGATGATCAAGCCATGGCCCTTGCTCTGATGGAGTCTACATTTGGGAGGGACGACAAACGGATTTATTAATAAGATCCTTTCTGAGAGTGGTAAGCTTCATAGCAGCATAAAGCAGGACACGTGGTTCCTGCGCAATGCGCGCCGCCTGGGGCCTTGAGCGCTCTAGGTTACCCCAGCCCTGCGGCCAGGCGCCGGCGCGTGGTGACGTCACTGGCACGCGCCAGCCAATCGCGGGCGGTCTCTGTCGTATACCGGGCTGCGGCCGGCGGCCTGCGGGGGGCGCTGTGGCCCGTCGGGCGGCCCCACGGAGCCGCCATAGCCGCTCGCCTTCCCCTAACTAACGTCTCCGCCGCCGGCTCCGCGCCGAAGCCATGGCCGACGTGGAAGACGGGGAGGAACCCTGCGCCCTGTCCTCTCACTCCGGGAGCGCAGGCTCCAAGTCGGGAGGCGACAAAATGTTCTCTCTCAAGAAGTGGAACGCGGTGGCCATGTGGAGCTGGGACGTGGAGTGCGATACCTGCGCCATCTGCAGGGTCCAGGTGATGGGTAAGCGTTGCACGCGAGGCCCGGGCTGCGCCGCGGCCTCCGCGGGGCCGGAGGAGGGGACGAGCGAAGGCTCCGCGAGCCTCTGCCTGGAGGAGCGGGGCTGGGGGTCCTCTGCTCCGCAGTGGGGGGAGGGGGCAAGGCCCCGCTCGGGGGCGGTGGGGTCGCCCAGCAGATGCACTGCGCCTGGGCTGAATTTGGGGGGAGAAAACCGGACAGTAAACCGTGGAGTTCAGATAATTTCAGGTAGCGATGGGTGTGACCGACCAAGGAAATACCGCGGGGTGGTTTGCTGGGAGGAACCACGTTGGTCTGTGTCGCCGGCCCCCAGCTCCTGCTCTAAAAGCAAACTGCAAAGGGGTCAGGGGGAAAGGTCCTGATTCAACAGAGCACTTCAGGGGTTCTGGCCACACACCAAAGTGATGCAAAAACGACGCCCGCGGTTCTGCTCGGGAGAGATGCAGGAAAAGAAAAGTGTTCCCAGCCCTTGCATTCGTTTCTGCATTAGCTACGGCTGTGCTGCTGCTGGCCTGTAACTCTGGACGAGTCCAGACGGGGCAGACAGCACCCGCTTGGCTTGAAGGAGATACAAGTGTGGTTCAAAAATATGCAAGTTTCGTGGGAATTGAATACTGTAAGCCCTTTAACTCAGAAACAAAATTTCGTCCCCTTCTTGGCCCCTCCCTATCATAGGATGCCATTTCCCGGAGAAGATAACTGCCCTGCTCTAAGTCGTCAGGCCTTTGTGGAGAACCCGCTTTTACAACTATCTTACTTCTTTTTTTTTTTTATATTTTGAATAAAAATATCGGACCGAGTGAAACCTTTCAGAGCGGCTACATCCCGTTTTGTTTTATATGGTTTGTTTTAAGATCTCAGACCACCTTGAAAAAAGAGGTGCTTTTTAGCAACTTTTTTTTTTTTTTGAGGTCAGTGTCACTGGCCCTCACATGTGGGACCCGAACTGGGGCCGCTGGCTTCCCAAACCAGCGCTTAACCACCGCGCCACTCGGCCGGCCCAAGAGGTGCTTTTTAAATGCAAGTTGGATTTTTAAGTAGGGCGTTTAAAACTAGTGTGAGAGCTTCTTAAATATTTCTTGAGGGCAGACGAAGACAACTGAGGTTTCTATAGTTTGAAAACTGCCTTGCGCTGAAAAATGAGAGAAGTGGAGAAAAATAAACAGAATTCCTCTTCCTTCTTGAGGGATAAAACTACGTTTACCAGAATCAAGAGCTTTCTCAATTTATACTCTCTTTAGTGTGCTGTCTTGTTTTTTATTCATAAGGACTTGTTTCAAAGAGGATTTACAGCAATGGAGTTCAGGTGTTTTTTGTTTTAAAAGGACTTGATTTCAGACGTGATCCACTTATTTTGCATACTAGGTTTTAAAAACACCTCGTTTATTGGCCTGCATGCAGTACAGCCCCTTTAGCCCATACCCCACCCATTACTTAGGAATTAAATATCATAATTCCCAGTTTGAGTGGCATTTTTAACTTACACAGGCGACTTAATTTTTTGTGCTTTTGCAAGACAGGCTTTGCTAAAAATTTTGTCCCCTAAATTTCTTTTGGTTTAAAAAAAAAAAGAATGTTCCTAAAAGGGCATTTTATTTTTTTCCCCCAAAGAAAAATTTAAAACTAGTAAGTAGAAGTGCAGAATTTAAAGTAATGGTTGAAATCGTGCAGCAAATAAACTTTAACTGGGATATTTAAAGTAAGTCAAAGTATGGGCTATAAATGGCTCCCATTCACATTAACTTGCTAATTATAGAAAGTATTCTGCTACTGTGGATTAATGTTGCAGGTTTACAACAACTATACTTGGAGTTCAGGAAAGTATTATAAACTACAATTTTGTATTTTGTTTATGAGGTGTTAAAATCCACTTAGTGGTCAGGTGACAACAGAAGGAAGTTTGTTTTTCAGACTACCCAGTCCTTACCCTAGACTCTAAAAGATGTTACTGTTATTGTACTCCTTAGAAATGTACTGTTTTAGATTTTTTTTCTTTTATCTGAAACTCTGGGAATTTTTATCGATTTAGGTGCTTTTGATAATCTAAATCAAAGCTATAAGCGTAAATCAGAGATTTCTAGATTCTACAAAAAGAGCCCACTTAACCCATTTCCTTAATAGTTGGAATTGATCTCATATGCCTAAATGATTTATTATGACTTCTTGATCCAAGATTTGCTTGTCTACCCATTTTGATGTTGTTAACACTCTCCTTCTTGGTTTCCACTCTCCTTCATTCCGAAATAAGCAGGTGACACAGTGAGACCAGGGACCCAGACTTGGTCATTTTAAGTGTCATGCCCCAGTGCGTAACTCCTTGCACAGAGTAGATCCTCCGTATTTGTGGAACTGAAGAAAGTCTTAGGCGGCAGTGGTTGTTTTTAATCCACACTGAAGAGGCCTGGGTGGTGTGTTTTTTTAGGGTAAAGGCATGCAGAGAGAAGCAAACAAATGGCCTGCGCATAATCCAGTGTAAGAAGAGAAGTAGGCTTCAGCTCCACCGAGTGTCTATTTTTACAGAATTATTTTCTCCAGTTTATGCTAAAAACTTTTTTTCTGTTGGTTTGAACTTCCTTTTACCCAACTTTGATTCCTCTTCCAGCTAATGAATAAATCCATTCATTAGTCCCTAGAATATTCTATATTACCTCCTTCATCAAGCAAATAGTACAGAGTGAATTTTGAAATTTTCTAATTATACCCTTTAGGTTCCCATTCCTAATATTTACTCCCAAGTAATTTGTTAAAATACTTTGCCTTCGTTGGGTAAATGCTTTGGGCTCAGACTTATTTATAAAGGGAGCATTTTCTTAAAATAAAATAAAAAAAAGGAGACCCTACTATTTCAAAGGTATTTTTTAAAATTAATTAATTTTAATTTGATTTCCTCTATAGACTTTATAGTCACATAATTCAAAAATTTAAGAGACTGTAAAATGAAAACTTCCCACTCTAGCCCCTCCCAGGTAAACTTTTATTAGTAGTTTCTTGAGCATCCTTCTAGAGTTTCTGTATGTATGTACAAACAAATACAAATATATATATTTGTCTTATTTAAGAGGGTGTCTTGAAAATAAACTGTCCCTAAGGTTGATCTCTGTGAGCATGCCCAGTGAACTTATAATAATTCTAATAGAGTGGATTGCCATATTTTTCTCTAGTGGTTGCATCCACTGTCAGGACAGCTTTTCATTAGCGCTTGTAAAAATAGAGGTCAGTAACTCTTGTGAAATTCCTCCTGGTCATGAGTAAATTAGTAGAGTGCCTTGTACTTTATTCGTCTTTAAACAGTTATGTTCAGATGTGAAATTAATAATATGAGTCTTAGCTCCATCTCTAACCCTTTGGGCTTTTATTTGACTTTAAAGTGTCTGGGTTTAAAAAATTGCATTCTGAGCATCAGAATGAGAATTGCTATTTGTTTACTTTTAGATGCCTGTCTTAGATGTCAAGCTGAAAACAAACAAGAGGATTGTGTTGGTATGTTGTCATTTCGTTCTCTTGCTTTTTCAACTGAAGGTTTTCTCTCAGTGGGGATGTTTGAATTTGCTATTAAGATTGACTTTATCAATACACAAAAATAAACTGTAAAGCAGTGATCCACTATTAATATAAAATGTGCTGGTTCTCAAAAGGGCCTAATGGAATTAATCTGCAAGTTCTTTTATTGTCTGTAATTAAGCAGAATTGGGTATATGTTTCAGACATGGGCATAGTAAACATTTTGATAACCAAAAAAAATAAATAATTCTTTTCTATTAAGAAAATTATACTATAAGGAATTTGCCAAAACATTTAAATTTTGACTGTTTATACATCAGTTGTGGCAGGGCTTTAATCTAATAAAGCATTTCAGTTCTCAGTATTCTTTTATGATATAGTGTTTAACTTTTTAACTAAGGTAGAAAAAATTCTAAGTCTCAAGATCTTTTGAGAATGTTGTTTGTATATAGAAATCTATTAAATTTTCCTTATAGTCTGGGACGACCAAGATTCTCTTAGGTTAAATGTTTTAAGCAGTTCAAAGATTTTTATGTCCTACTTCTTGAAGTCATCACTTCTAGATTGCTATATGAAAGTGTTTAAACATTTTCCTAGAATGAACAGTTAACTTTGTACTTTGTGTTTTTGTGATTTACATACAGGCTTCCTAATAATGATTTATGTAGTTTTGATCAAATCCTGTTTCTTCCTCCTGAAATATTAGAATGATTCCCCCTTGCTTCTTATCTCCTACCGTCAATTTTCATAAGTTTTTTTCTTTTCTCTTTTTTTCTCATTTCTTTCATTGTTCTGTTATCATATAGCTCAGTTGGTCAAGCAAGGGACAAATGAAGCACACATTTGAGATTGTATTCCAGATTGTGGATGATTACCCTCAGTTTAAAAATTTTCATTCGTACTGTTTCAAAAATATTAATTTCGGAATTATGAAGTGTAAGCCGGCTTTCTTTGATCACAGAGAGACTTCTCTTTCCAGCCAGCCACTTTGAAAATTTCATTGTCACATGAAGTTACACTACTTATGGATGATTTAACACAATTCATCACCACTTTCAGAAAACAACCCAGTAGATGTACAGCTGATAATATTTAGAAGCATGTCATCTATTCCTAATAGCCTATTGTGAACTGAAAACATTTAAAACTCATATCTTGGTAAATAAAAATCTGGAGGACATTTTTCTATAAAATAAAGCCCCAAAGGTCTCCAAGGTCAGTGCATGACTGAGAAGGTCTGAGATCTAAGGAAGGCTCAAGTCTTTTTATCTCTTAACTTCAGGAAGATAGCCTGTGGAGCTATGTGGGAATGGGGGCCACCACATCATCCATTGATTCTAGAACAGTGATGGCAAGCCCCCAAGCACAGTTCCTTCTTAAGTGTAAATTACACATGTAAGTGTAAGTGTATTTCATTATAGATAGAAAAAAATGTTTTTGACCAGTTAACCATCTTCATTCAAGATCATGAACCATATTTATTATACATAATATAAAAATAAGCTATCTACGTATTTGAGCTCAGTAATTTAAATTGAAACATATAATGTCAAATCTCTTTTTCTTTTAGTGGTCTGGGGAGAATGTAATCACTCTTTCCACAACTGCTGCATGTCCCTGTGGGTGAAACAGAACAATCGCTGCCCCCTCTGCCAGCAAGACTGGGTGGTCCAAAGAATCGGCAAATGATAGTGGTGGAAGGCTGTTTTAGTTCAGTTGTCCGGAGCCCTGGTGGATCTCATTCTCAAGTGCCCTACAGAGGCTAGGACACTCAAAGGAATTAATTCTTCAAATAGGAGATGGATCTTTGGTCTTTGGGGACACATCGAAGGCATGGTTTAGTGTTTTGTCAGTTTTATGTTCAGAAATTCGCCGCAATTAAGATAATTTATTAAAGATGGTCTTTCCTACCTCTGTGGTATGTGTCACACACACTGCTTAGAAGTGCTATAAAAGAGGAGAGAACTACAAATTGACCCTTATAATTTACTTTTTGATATCCAAGGGGCTGTGGAAGCAGTTCTACATTTTTGCATTCATATGATTGATCAGTTAAAAAAAAAAAGACAGTGTTATAGTAACGAATAAAATGCAGTTTAAAACCCAACTCTTATCCTTAATTTGTACCTAATATTTATTTTCCTTGAGGAATGGGATGAGTCATGAAATATTTATTTGATAGATAAGAATTCTAAGTTGGGACTAGTGAGCAGGGTAAATAAAAGCCAACCTTTGAGCATATGGGATTTCATTTGTCTTAGGTTATCATTTTTGACTCTAGAAAGCCTAGATTTTCACTCACCTCACTGGCATTGGGTAATAAAGGACAGAAGTATTTTCAAGTTCTGGTCAGATTATGTTGTAATATAACTGTGTTTTAGGTGGAATGTTAATAAGGGAAAATGTTTACCACTATAGCATTGGATCAAAAAGTTTATTTAATTACACAGTGTTTTAATAAATGGTCTATTCTGTTTACTTCATTTGAATTGTCATTATTGCAGTTTTATGCACAACCTTAAACTTAATAAACTCATTTGTCAAATGAATGCCTTCATTAATTTGAAAAATTTATGTACTCTTTCATTTGGTATTAAGAAAATTAAAAGTTTATTACCTGGAAACATATAATGTAAAATACTGAAATCTTATCCAGCTGTCACATTTAGTTTAGGGTATCTTGTAACAATTTATGGACCACAAATTCATTCTGAATCTCTTTAATAGAGGCTACTGCTAAGAATTTTTTTTGTTTTGTTTTGTTTTGTTTTTTGAGGGCAGTGTCACTGGCCCTTGTATGTGGGACCTAACCGGGGACACTGGCTTCCGAAGCCAGCGCTTTACCACCACGCCATTCGGCCAGCCCTGCTAAGAATTTTAAAAACCCACATCCTTAAATCTTATCCATTGATTTCTGTAGTTTCAGAGATTGCCAATCTGAACCTTTATTTAAAAATCTAAGGAATGGGGATACATAAAAGAATGTTAAAAATACTGAGGGTGCCCAAAAAATATATACAAGTGGACACTTTGGTCAACATTTCTTAAGCAGTAATTCACCATAATCAGAAGTGTCTGGATGCTGATAGTAACCACTTTGAGCACCTCTTGTAATTGCAGAAGTCCAACGTGACTTGTATTCATCTATTGTTATCGGTATATATTGAATATTATAATTTTTATAGTTTTTTCCTTCCTTAAAATGTGTATACATGTTTTTGACACCCTCTAATAAAATAGAATTCTGTATGCGTTTGCATTGACTATTAATCAGATTTCTCCAGAAATTTGCTTTATTATGTATTTCTTCACAATTGCCTACTGAAAAAATTAGTTACAATATACAAATATGTGTGACTATTTGAATGTCACATGCACTGCACTATTTTAGCAGCTCTTTGATCTTTTTAAAAGGTTATAAAAAGTGAACCAAATATTTGGCTTTGAAGTGAAAAGAGAGATTTTAAGAATGCCTAGTTATTTTAGTCAGTATGACAGTATGTAAATGAAATGTGCAGGGTGGTGGTAATAAATTGATTTTCCACACAACAGAACTGCAGGCTCACCACCTAACAAAGCTCTGTCTATTACACGTCACCCTCTGAGAGGAGAGGAGGAAGAGGAACTGGGACAAAACTGCACTGACCCTGCCCATCCGGGATGGTAGCAGCTCATCTGCATAACCATCTGAGAGTTTAGTATGCATTGTTTCATCAGAAAGGTGTGTGCCATTTAATTATGAGTTCCAATGTAAAAGTTAAGCATTGAACAGGCTTTTCTTTCCATTTGATTAAACAATGTGGAACTTTACTAGTATATTGAAAATAGATATTTGTCATCTTTAGCTATTTTCATTTTACAAGTTACATTCTCGTATCATAGCTAACGTCGAAGTCAATCTGACCCTACCAAACCCATTACTATCTTTTTATAAAAAATGTCCCCTTGGGGCCGGCCGAGTGGCACATTGGTTAAGCGCTGGTTTTGGGATGCCAGCGGCCCCGGTTCGGATCCCACATGAGGGCAAGTGACACTGCCCTCTACAGCTAACAACAGCTCCACCTGGAGCTGGGCTGTGCGAGCCCCGGTGATGGTGCGGGCTGCAGTCCCTGCTGCAGTGGGCTGCCATAGGCTACAGTGAGTGGCCCACAGCCAGCGTGAGCGGCTGGCAGTCAAGCATGAGCTGCCAATAGCCGTGGTGAGCGACATCCAGAGGCCAGCGACCGATCTGCCTCATCCGGGAAGAGCGCAATGACATACCAACAGTGAAGCAACATCCTCCGCAACTAGACTGAAGAACAAAAAGACAGCAACTTGTCTGTCCCCTTCCCCGATTCCCCAACGCTGTTCCCCTCCACCAATTCCCCAATAAAATCTTTAAAAAAAAAAAAAAAAATGTCCCCTTTACTGTCCTGAAGTGGAATTAATAAACTTCACACATAATTAAAACGTATATAATAATACTTGTAGTATAGAACAGAAATAAGAGAGAAGTAATTTATAATTCATTTGTATTTCAGCATGTAAATGCTTGGGCATAATTACCTCCAGAGACAGTGAAGCAGGCTGATGCATGTGTGTGTGAGCCCTATGTGTAGACTGTTGTGACTTAGAAACAGCATTTCCATTGATGATAAGACTTTTTCCCTCTAAAATGGTGGATCATGCGTAGTAGAATACTGAACAAAACAATGTACAATCTTGATTTATATGTTAGTTGCGTTTTTGTAAACGAATTTTAAAACTATTGCAAAAAAAGTACTTCGTGTTTACATGTAAAAAGAAGTTAGGTTCTAGCTTCAGATAATCATAAACTGCTTTTTCTACTATATAAATGGGCATTCAAAAGTCACACCAGCCAACTGTAATTGAATATATAGACAGTCACGGGATGTGGATTATACGGTGGAAGGGAGTCAAAGGAATTGTAATAGTATGATATGGGTGGGGAGGAGTGGGAGGGGAAAACTGGGGGAGGGGGGTTGTCACTTTGAGGGGTAAAAAGTATAACTATTGCACTTTGTTGTACACCTGAAGCTAATTAAAAGTATATATAAATAAAAAATAAAATAAAAAATAAAAAAAAGAACAATTGCTTAGAGATACATTTTAAAGAAACATTTTACATAAAAAGCTAATTCATTATACAACCAAGTAGTGATTCTCAATCGGCAGCAGCATTTCTTGGCTGAGGGAGTGAAAACATATATCTCAGGGACTTTTCAAAATACAACACTATTCGCCATCCTACACCCCAGCCCCCACCCCTGGAAGACTATTTTAATATATGTCTTGCTTCTTTTTTCTAAGCATCCTACAGATTTTAACTTCTACGAAAGGAAATATCAGTCTGCAATGTCCCACATAAACAAAAAGCTCTTTGGGGTCCTTCCCCGTCCTTTTTTTTTTTCAGTGTAAAGGGGTTTTGAGACCAAAAATGGAGAGAAAAGAAAACACTGTAGTTTATGCTCAGTTGTGATTGGTCCGTTTTGGGCTCTGACCTCATAAAGCACCAGTGTGATGTAATTACAAACATTCGTATATAATAAGGTCCTAGCTGGGCTGAGGGTTTAGTCCATATAAGCCCAGGAAGCTAATTTGCAGTGACCTGTTGGATTTGGACTAGCTAGTTTTCTCCTTTTATCCCCCATTTATAAATTTATAATAGTATAGTTATTGTTTATTATCACAGTTAATAATTTTGTTGATATAGTTAGTATATTTAGTCAGCTAGTTAGTACAGTTATTATTATTTATTAGCATTGTTAGTATTGTCCGTGAGTGTAGTGTCAGTTGGCCACCATGGCACATGAACATCCAGCCACTCCTGCTGACCAGGTGCTCCTTAATGGGTGTTATAAGCTCCTGGAGACCATTGGCGAGGGCAGCTATGCCAAGGTGAAGCTGGCTGAACATCTTCCCACTGGGGCCCACGTGGCTATAAAAATTGTAAATCTAAAGACCCCCATCAGTCTCCATAGGTTTCTCACGCAAGAAGTGGAGTGCATGAAAGCTCTGCAGCACCCAAACATCGTGCATCTGTATGAGGCTATTGAAACCAAACAGTTCTTCTTCCTTGTAATGGAATATCTGGGCGGTGGTAGTATGATGGACCATTTGACAGCTCATGGACCAATGAAGGAGAGGGAGGCCCGTGTCAGCTTTTGGCACCTTTTATCAGCCGTTTACTATTTTCATCAGCGCGGAATCGCGCACTGGGATATAAAGCCCGAGAACATTTTATTCGACCAGAAAAGGAATGTTAAAATCGTGGATTTCGGATTTAGCACGGAATGTATGGACAGCAAATTAAACACAATATGTGGCACCCCTTTCTATTCAGCTCCAGAACTGTTTCAGGGTAAACTTTATGAAGGACCAGCGGTCGATGTGTGGAGCCTGGGTGCCACATTATACAGAATGGTGGCAGGAACCCTCCCATTCGATGCAGAGAATTGGATGGAACTAGGACAACAGGTGATAAAGGGGAAGTACCCTTTAAAAAGTAGGGTACACCGTACGCTACTTTTTCTCCTTTGAATTAGAGAGTTTGCTAAAGAAAAGGCTCAAGGTGAACCCCGTGGAAAGAAGCGATTTGCTCGATAGCATGTCACATCCTTGGCTCATTCAGAATGAGGAGGACCTCATGCCCTATAGCGAGCCAGTCAGCGAGAACATGGACCCATGGGTCAGGATGGAGATGGCACTGCTGGGCTTCCGGTATGACGACATCCGGGACACACTGGCCAATAGGACTTTTAACAACACGATGGCCACCTACCTCATCCTGCAGACGAAGAAACCTAAATTCCATCATCGCATTGTTCGTATGAAGGCCTACAATCCCACTGAGCAGAGTCCTGCTCCAGATTGGGAGGAGCAGCCAGGGACCTCTGCTATGCCACCGGTCGAGCAGTACGACGACGACGAGTTGGGGCAGAGGGGCAAAAAACCTGCGGCTCCCCCAAGCCCTCCAGAAGGCAGGCACCATCAATCCTGAGTCCAGCCAGGAGCTGAGCACCATCAGCTCCAGGACCATCTCGGAGGTCAGCATGGGCACCCCTGGATCCATTGCCATCACCCCTGGATCCAGCCCAGAGACCAGCACCCCCACTTCGAGTTCCAGCCTGGATGTCGGGCCGCCAGCCACAGAATCAGGCCATGGTGGAGGCACCATGGCCCTATCACAGGACACCAGAGTAGTGGCTCTGAGACCTCCCTTGAGAACAACTACAGCTCCAGCAGCCCCTGCAGCAGCACCACCAGCAGCAGCTCATCAGGGGAAAACAACCATGGTCGTTGGAGGGTGCTTAGGAGGTGTTGCAACTGCCTCACAATGCTCTGCCATAGGCTGTCGAAAAATAGGCTGTTCAGGAACAACAAAGTCAAGCCCCTTTAGCTATACTAAAATACTATATGTCAGTGTTAATTTAAAAAGAAAACATTATTAAAAAATAGAAAAAAATATGAAAAAATAAATAAATAAATCTTCTATTTTTAAGAGAAAAAAAAAAGTCACACCAGATGCTGAACTATGTTTCATCATGTGAGATTGTTCCATACCTTGCAAGGCATTCAACTTCCCTGGCTCCATCCACCAAATTGCGAGTGGTGCCATCAGTCTTTGTAACATCCAAAGAAAGCTCACATTTCCAAAACATCCTCTTTAGAAATATTGGCTTCTCTGGGAGTACTAATCTAAGTGCTAGTCAAGGCAATTACATTTATGCTTGGCTGCCACAGTCTCCCAGAAACGTCCTAAAATGACAGACAAGTCCTTTAAATGGTGTAACGGGTTCAGATTTTTGAATTGCAATTCCAAAAAAGTTCAGAGAGCCGGATCTTGCTGATCTGTGCACTCTTGTCTAGAGGTGAAGAACTCTTACGTTTGTATTTAATACCTAGGACACACACACGTTTGGTGAATATTTACTTGGCAGTCTTCTAGGCCTAAGCCTAGAATAAGCTCAAAATTGTTTCATTTGAATCTAATGTAGAAGCCATTAGGATCAGAAAATTTTTTTTAAGTATTCCTTTAGAAGCTTAGTAGACATCTGATAAGAATGGCAACTATTTTAAAAATGCTTTGTTGGTTTTTTAAGTTATAGCCAAGGGCTAACTTTGGGTAAGAAGAAAATTAGAAAATGTTCGTTTACTTCAGTAAGTCCTTGCTTAAACTATTTAAAGGAAAAATTACTGATTTGAGTATAAAAAAAATTGAAATTAAAGTACAAATAATTTTAAATTATGTAAGTTATTTTGATATTGAACATTTGAATGATATAACAAAATACATGAGGAATGCTTGCATGGAACTTCCTCTTTTGCCATCTTTATCTCATTCCATTTCTGCCATGTTTAGGTCGTTCAACAAAATATGTTTTACAGGAAAAGTAACTTCTCTACATTTTGTTAGTGTCAGAGAGCTGATACAGCCAGGATACCTGGATTTAAATCCCAGTGCCACCATTTATTTGTGTGACCTTGAGCAAGTTACTTCACTTCTTACACAACCTGAGTTTTCTCATGTACATTATAAATAATAGTAATACCGACCTCACTAGATCGTTTTGAGGATTAAGACTAAATGGATTTTTTTTTTTTTTTTAGCTGAGCCATCCTGCCACCTGTTGATAGCTCAGCAGCAGCTCAGCTCGGGCCGGGAATCCAACCGGCAACCCTGTTGCTCAGAGCTCACACTCTTGAGCAAACTCAACCAACTGAGCCACTTGGCCGGCCCTGACTAAATGGATTATTAATACACATGTAAACCTCTGAGAACAGTTTCTAGTACACGGTAAGTGCTATTGTGGTTATTCATTTCCGGAGTTCCTTTAGTAGAAGTGGCACGTTAGTTACGGGGTAAAGTACTCCTAACTGTTCTCAATAAGAATTTTGTAAGAAAAAGTTAATGGTTGTAAACATGTTAGATTACTTGTAGCACTGTGGCTTCTGTGAAAGATGGTAATGAGGCTTGAATGATTTGCATGTTACATTTTTCTAATCATTCGGTTAACATGATTTCTAGATTTTATATTAAGAAAAGAACTTGTAAATGTTGAGCTCTCAGTTTGATTTTAGGTTTTCCATCATAGAAATATTTCGTTGGTATATTCGAATACAGAGGTACATTTTTTGGACCACTTAGTTTTAGTGATAGCCATGTGGTTTAGAAAATCGACCTTTTTTTTGCAGCCCTCAATTTTCACCTTCATAGCCTTTCAGAGCAGGAGTAGGCTTTACCACCAGCCTGCTGCTTTCTCTTGTCTGTGCAGTTGAGAGAAACTTGAGTCAGTGATTAGAACCAGAACCTGCTTTTTGTAGGTTGGCTGCAGCAAGCTTTCCCTGGGTGTGTGGATAGCATAGTAGTTAAGACTGATTTTGGAGTCACTCAGCCTTGCTTGGAATCTTGACTCTTACCGTTTACCGCCTGTGTGATCTCACACAAAATCCTTA
This sequence comes from Aselliscus stoliczkanus, assembly GCA_033961575.1. NCBI lineage: Eukaryota > Metazoa > Chordata > Mammalia > Chiroptera > Hipposideridae > Aselliscus > Aselliscus stoliczkanus. The sequence continues at coordinate 107,352,323 of CM066735.1, forward strand.
ACTTCTCAGTGCCTATTGCCTCAATTAACATGAGAATAACAATATTATCTGTCTCATAGAGATTGCTATGAAGATTACATAAATTAATACATGTTAACTGCTAGAACAGTGCCTGAAACATAGTAAGCGTTCAGTACATGTTAGCCGTTATTATAGATCACTACTGCCACAGTTAATCTCTGCCTTAATTAGAGAATGGCTTTCAAGAAAGGTATACGATTTACAGTGATGCTTCTTGTGAAAATTTTGATGTTTGCTTGCACCCACAACTGGTGAAGAACTGTCAACATGGGTTTTGAGGAGAGTGATTTTTCACCCCTCTTATTTTAACCACACCACCACATCTCACATCTGAAAAGCACATTCCCATCAGCAATGATGGGCTCTCCCACAGTGGTTCCCAAAGAAGTGTGTGTGTATGTATAAACAGGGCAAGGAGGACAGTTAGCAAAAGCTGCCCAGATGAAAACCTTTTAAAACTTTTGGAACGGTTTCAGCTCAGATGATGTGTCTTTATCCTAGCTTCTCAGGAGCTAACTACTAACTATTTAAATTTGGGCCCGCTGAGTGGCGCGGTGGTTAAGCGCTGGCTTCGGAAGCCAGTGGCCCCGGTTCGGGTCCCACATATGAGGGCCAGTGACACTGCCCTCAAAAAAAAACAAAAAACAAAAAAACAAACAAAAAAAACTAACTATTTAAATTTATCTGGAGTTCTAAAAAATGCAACTAAAATATTTGTACCAAAATTTTAGTGTAATATTGGGTTGTCGGAAAAGTCATGATGCATTTTTGCAATGAAAAACAGAAAAAATACGTCATCATCCAAAGAGCTGGTTTTGGAAACAAGGGTTTTTTGAAGACGCTTTTTTTGAATACACTAATTATCATTTGACTTTCCCCAGGCTGCTGTTGGACATTAGATCCCGAATTTTCCAGCGCGCCCCCCACCTTCCCCGTCAGCCCTGCTCCCCTCAGACTGGCCAGTTCCCACTAGCCAGATGGGCACGTTGCTAGTTTTTCCTGACAGGGATTTTGTACAACTGATTTTGTGTACTGACAAAAGACTCAGTGTTTGAAAGTCAGCAACCAAAGACCTCAGTTTGTGTCTTAACTACCTGGTTGTGAACCTATATATACCACCCCTAGATTCTCAATTTAATATACTCTGCAATGGCTAAGAAACAAAATATAAAATAAAGTGAAAGCTACCTAAAACAAAAAAAGAAAGAAAGAAAAAATACATCATGACTTTTCCAACAACCCAATAGAATAATCAGAATTCTTTTTCTTTTTTAAAGATTTTTATTGAGGAATTGGGGGAGGGGAACAGACAAGTTGCTGTCCTTTTGTTCTTCAGTCTAGTTGTGGAGGACATCACTTCGCTGGCCCATGTTGGTATGGTCATTGTGCTCTTCCCGGGTGAGGCAGATCAGTCACCAGGCATTGGACCGCTGCTCACAGCAGCTCACTGCAGTTCTCTCCGGCTGCCAGCCACTCACAGTAGCTTACGGCAGCCCACTGCAGCCTACGCTGTCGCTGGTGACTCACAGCATCCCAGCTACAGGTCGAGCTGTTGTTCACCCTAGAGGGCACAGTATCACTTGCCCATGTGGAATCCAAACCAGTGGCCCTGCTGCTCAGAGCTCAAGCTCCTAAGCCACCTCTTAACCAACTGCGCCACCCAGCCGGCCCCAATAATCAGAACTCTTGCCAGACCACCCGGGGTGTGGCTTTATAAATCCAAAAAAATACATAGCATAGAACAAGCTTTGTGTGGTTGGTATAATATAATCCTCATCTAACTCGAGGGGTAATTTTTAGACCGTTGTAAATTAACCTCTGCTGTGCTAACTTCCTGCTCTGCTTTTTCTACTTTTATAGAAATTATATATTTATAACATTTATAATAAAAACGTATTATTTATTGCTAGCCTACTAAACATGAGGCTTTGCCATAATGGGAGAATTTGAATGGTAATAAGTTTTCTATCTTCAGAGATTAGGGTGTCTTAGGGAATGCTAGATGTACAACACAATTGTAAAGTTTGTAATTACAATAGTAAATCTAAGAAACACACAGTGCTCTGGGCAGTCGAAGGGACAGATCACGTTCACTTGCAGCATAATACAGTGTATGACTACAAGGACTATTTCTTATGTAGATTATGAAAACCCATTTCTATTTTATTTAACAATATGTGGTATGTGTGTGCTCCATAGCATTTCTGGAGAGAGGAGGGGTGTCCCATTGAAATAAGTTGTTCACGTTGCTTCAACTTCCTTACCTACCTGCCTTACCTTCAGTCCTATCTCCACTTCACTTACTTCCACTCATATTTGCCTGGTTAGAGCCTTCCACAGAGGACAAGCGGAGAAGGAGTCCTGCCCTCTGACGAAAGGACCCTCTTAAGGAAAAAAGAGCATTTAAGATCATTTCATTTTTGAAGGTTATAGATCTGTATGTTCCAATACTGTAGTCACTAGCCCTATATGGCGATTTAAATTTTAATTTAATTAATTAAAATAAAATTTAAATTCTAGGCCCTTCGTCCTCCTAGCCACATTTCAATGCTCAGTAGGCACATGTGGATAGTGGCTTCCATATTGGATACCACAGAATAGAACATTTCCATCATGGAAGGAAGTTCTGTTGGACAGTGCCAGGGTAGATCATCATCATTTCCAAGGTTACTGTCACAATTTCGGAGTCATGGGAACCTCAGTTATATCAAAGAACAATGAACCGTTGTTCATACTGCTGCATAGGCTTCCTTTTCATAAAATCTTGGAACCGGAAAGGACCCTAGAGATCATTTCGTCTCTGAAATGACATCTTTATGTTTATATTTTTTTGCACCTGACTTGTAAAGCAAAAACTTAGTGGGCCTTTAGCATATGTTCGTTATGACGGAAATTTGGATAGTCCTTGAATAAAATTATATCTCAAAAGTATAACACTATAAAAAATATGTTATAGGCTGCAACGCCACTTTTATATCTATTTCCCCAACTCTAATTTTATACAGAGATTATAGAGTAATTGTTCGTTGTATTTTGAAACTGAACTGAAATAGTTCACAGAGCCTTTTAGTAATAAAGTGGTTGCTTCCACAATTATCCTGAGAAACTTAAACTGTTTGGAAAGATCTAAAGCTAATGCTCTTACCTAGTTCTCTTATACCTGCCATCACTGCCTCAGTGTCTGCACAATGCTCAGCTTCTATATTAAAGAACATGATCAGGGCCGACCGAGTGGCGCATTGGTTAAGCGCTGGTTTTGGGATGCCAGCGGCCCCGGTTCGGATCCCACATGAGGGCCAGTGACACTGCCCTCTACAGCTAGAAACAGCTCCACCTGGAGCTGGGCTGTGCGAGCCCCGGTGATGGTGTGGGCTGCAGCCCCTGCTGCAGTGGGCTGCCATAGGCTACAGTGAGTGGCCCGCAGCCAGCGTGAGCGGCTGGCAGCCAAGCATGAGCTGCCAATAGCCGCAGTGAGCGACATCCAGAGGCCAGCGACCGATCTGCCTCATCCGGGAAGAGCGCAATGACGATACCAACAGTGAAGCAACATCCTCTGCAACGAGAATGAAGAACAAAAAGACAGCAACTTGTCTGTTCCCCTTCCCCGATTCCCCAACGCTGTTCCCCTCCACCAATTCCCCAATAAAATCTTTAAAAAAAAAAAAAAGAAAAGAAAAGATACTGCATAAAAGAAGACAGTAGGTTTTTAGCCCGTGAAAAAGTGCCTAAAATTCCTCATCATAAATGCATGTTAAAATCACAATGAGGGCCGGCCGAGTGGCGCATTGGTTAAGCGCTGGTTTTGGGATGCCAGCGGCCCCGGTTCGGATCCCACATGAGGGCCAGTGACACTGCCCTCCACAGCTAACAACAGCTCCACCTGGAGCTGGGCTGTGCGAGCCCCGGTGATGGTGTGGGCTGCAGCCCCTGCTGCAGTGGGCTGCCATAGGCTACAGTGAGTGGCCCGCAGCCAGCGTGAGCGGCTGGCAGCCAAGCATGAGCTGCCAATAGCCGAGGTGAGCGACATCCAGAGGCCAGCGACCGATCTGCCTCATCCGGGAAGAGCGCAATGACGATACCAACAGTGAAGCAACATCCTCCGCAACGAGAATGAAGAACAAAAAGACAGCAACTTGTCTGTTCCCCTTCCCCGATTCCCCAACGCTGTTCCCCTCCGCCAATTCCCCAATAAAATCTTTAAAAAAAAAAAAGAAAAGAAAAGATACTGCATAAAAGAAGACAGTAGGTCTTTAGCCCGTGAAAAGGTGCCTAAAATTCCTCGTCATAAATGCATGTTAAAATCACAATGAAACATCCACACACGCTAGAAGAGTTCAAGTTAAAAAGACATAACACTATGTCTTGGTGAAGATGTGGAGGACCTGGAACTCTCATACCCGGCTGGTGGGAATGAAAAATGAAACTGCTACTCTGTAAAGCTGTAAAGCAGTATTGTAAAAAGTTAAATATACATCTACCCTATGACCCAGAATTTCCATTTCTAGGTATTTGCCCAAGAGAAATGAAAACATACACACACACACACACACACACACACACACACACACACACACAATAGATGAATATTCAAAGTTGTGTATTTCATATTTATAATAGCCCAAACTGGAAACAACCCAAATGTCCATCAACAGAAGAATAGTGGTATATTCACAGAATGGAATGCGTCTTAGCAGTAAAAAAAAGAAAGAACACACTACTGATGCATGTTACAACATGGATAAATCTCAAAACACGTTGACTACAAGAATCCAGGAACAAAAGAGTACTTAACAATATGATGTTGTTATACAAAGTTCAAAAACAGGCAAAACTAATGGATAGAAATCAGAAGAACAGTTGCCTCCCAGTGGGAGTATTGACTGGAAGAGGCACAGAAAGCTTCCAGTGGGGATGGAAATGTTCTCTACAGTGATTTCAGTGACAGTTACATGAGTGTACATTTGTCAAAACTCATCTAACTGCATACCTAAGATCTGTACAGTTTATTCTTTGTAAAATAAACCTGATTTTTTTCAGAAAGAGAGATGAGTATTATTATTTAAGACCACAAGCAACATCGTTTCACTTTGCTACTAAGTGGAAAATACGAGAAAATGCATTAATGGTTTATTAATGGTTGTTCCATTTGTCTTATTGTTCAACTCTTCAAGAAAGCACTCAAATCAAAATAATTGTGTTTCTCATCTTGTTCTGGTCCCCTGTGGAGGTAATCCGAGAAAGCTCCTTGGAGCTCATTAGAAGTGCTACATTTTCAAGAAGTTTATCAAAATGTAGAAGAAATACGTAATAGACTTGATTTTTTTTTTGTTGTTTTTTTTTTAAAGGGCAAGTTTTATTCATTCCAGCTCTCTTCTAGGACACTTTTCAGGGTTTTAAATGTACAAAATCTTGGGGCTGCCCTCAAATTATAAGGTAAAAATTGTAACCTGAAATTCCTCACTGACCCCTGAAATCCTGTAACTCAGAACTTTTCTAACAAGCCTAAATCTTAAGGATAAAAAATGGACTTGGGGGCTGGCTGAGTGGCGCATTGGTTAAGAGCTGACTTGGGACTCCAGCGGCCCCGGTTCGGATCCCACATATGAGGGCCAGTGACACTTCCGTCTACAGCTAAGATGGTGAATAACAGCTCCACCTGGAGCTGGGCTGCTGTGAGTCCCTGGGTCAGCATAGCTGCAGCCCCTGCTGCAGTGGGCTGCCATAGGCTACAGTGAGGCTGGCAGCCAGCGTGAGGGGCCAACAACTGGTGTGAGCTGCTATGAGCCACTGTGAGCGGCCGTCCAGAGGCTGGTGACCGATCTGCCTCACCTGAGAAAAGCACAATGACGATACCAACATGGGCCAGTGACGCAACGTCCTCCACAACTAGACTAAAGAACAAAAAAGGACAACAACTTGTCTGTTCCCCTTCTCCAGTTCCCCAATGCTGTTCCCCTCCCCCAATTTCCCAATTTTTAAAAAAAAGAAAAATGGACGTGGGTCTTTTCCATATCTTATGCTTAAAAAGCCCTTGATGGCCTGGAGGTGCTGGGTTTCTGTTGGCCAGGTGGCCCAGAACTGAGATCTTTTACATACAGACATCCTAATAAAACTTAGGAATGCTGAAGTCCTCCCACTCCACCACAGCCCTGCTGTTAGCTCCTTAGGTGAATGCAAAGTACAAGGACTTAAGTCCTTGTGCACCCAAAGCCCTCAAACCCACCACCTAACCACAAAAAATGGCCCCCCACTTAGCTCAGACCAACCCCCTGCCAGCTCCACCCACGTGGGCCAGGTGGGAGGGGCCCAAGTGCTCTGCATAGGACCTCCCACTGCTCAGTGGTCAAGTGGACCCAGTGGTCTCAGTGATCCCGTGAGAGCTCCAGCATGCTGCGTGTCCACTCCAGGCCAGCACTCCTCCCCACCCCAACATTCACAGTCTGGACACCACCACCTGCTTGCGACCATCACCCTCATTCTGCCCGTCATCCCCGGTTAGGTCAGACATGAAAACGCAAGCTTTCCAGGTCGCCTTGCTTTCTCTTAAATCTAATCCCTAGTAGTTCTTTACATCCCCTTTTATTTCTCCATCTCCCATTCCTCCCCAACTTCTGAAACTCTGTCTATGTGCCCTCTGATATTTACACCAACAAAATTACCTCCAGCCCCATCCTTCTGTGTAAGTTCCCTTCACTTTCTTGCTAACACCTGGTCCTCCCCTGAGAACACTGTTTCTTCGGCAGTCCTCCTACTTCCCTCAGGCCACTGGGCCTGGCAACAGGAAGGTGTCTTCATTTCTCGTCATTGCTGCTGCCCTTCCTGAAAACACCAGCTTCAACTCTCATGTGGTTAGGCCACCACTCCCTCCAGTCTTCTTGTGGCCCCACAGTCACTTCCCTTCATACTGTGAGCTCCACACTCTGTCAGCGTCTCCATCACTGCTCTGGATAATTTCCATATTCACATGATGATGCTCCTAAAGGCCTCTCAGTTCCCTGACCTCCTGTCCTCCGGGGATCCTGTGCTTTCCACCCCCACCCTGGCCATTCACTCCAGTGGTCGTACCCTTGAGCCAAACTCCTCAAAAGAGGAACGGATACTGACTGTCTCCAATTTATCTCCTTTCATTCTCTATTGAACAGACTGTATTAGGGTTTCATCACACCATTCCATTGAAACTGCTCATCAACGCCCTAGCGACCTCCAAATTGCTAAAAAAATGTTTGTTTCGATATTTTATTAAAATAGCATATCTAACCACTATTAACCAAGAATACATTAACCTTGTCCACCAACCCCCCCACACACACACACATACACACAATGCAGCACAAGGTAGTGATTTCAAATATCCTTGATTGTGAAAACCAACAGAAATATTTCAAAGTCAAGTTTGCAACTTAAAACTAGACCTTGCGAAAATTCTGAATGAAGAGAAACATAAAGCTCTCAAACAGAATTCTTTTATCCTCCTGAAGAAAAAAATGCCAGTGTGTCATCCACCTAACAACACCACTAGTTTGTTTTGTTTTGTTTTTCCTTTATGCATAGTATACCATCCCATTTATAAGTACCCATTATTGGGCCAGCTGAGTGTCGTGGTGGTTAAGTGCTGGCCTGGGAAGCCGGCAGCCCCGTTCGGATCTCACATATGAGGGCCAGTGACACTGCCCTCCAAAAATAAAAAATAAAAAAAATAAGTACCCAGTATTATTATAAATAAAATCAGCGTTTTTTATCCTATTTAATGTTCTTTTTCGGCTTCACGAAGAAGCCAATTAATAAAATTATCAACAGCAGTCAGTTCTCAGTGCTCATCCTGCTAGAGCTGCAGGCAGTGTTTGCCACAGCTGATCACTCTCCTTTTTTTTTTTTTTTTTTTGAGGGCAGTGTCACTGGCCCTCACATGTGGGATCCAAACTGGGGCCGCTGGTGTCCCAAGCCAGCTCTCAACCACCACGCCACTCGGCCGGCCTTGATCACTCTCTTCTTGATCCTCTGTCTTCACTTGACAGCTAGGATACTGAAATCTGCCAGCTTGCTTTTTCCCTTCTCACCTCCCCGACCTCCAGGGCTCAGCCCTTAGCATTCTCTGCTCTTACCCCCAAAGAATCACATCCAGTCCCATGGCTTTAAATGCCATTTATATACTAGGTGACTCCCAGTGACTATCTCTAGCCCAGGCCTCTCCCCTGGGCTCCAGGCCCATAGAGCCAGAAGGAGACTTAATATTGCCATTACTGGGTTGGCCGAGTGGCGCATTGGTTAAGAGCTGGTTTGGGGACACCAGCGGCCCAGGTTCGGATCCCACATATGAGGGCCAGTGACACTGCCCTCCACAGCTAACAACAGCTCCACCTGGAGCTGGGCTGCAAGCCCCGGCGTCGGTGTAGGCTGCAGCCCCTGCTGCAGCGGGCTGCTATAGGCTACAGTGAGTGGCCGGCAGCCAGCGTGAGCGGCTGGCAGCCAAGCATGAGCTGCCAATAGCCGCGGTGAGCGACATCCAGAGGCCGGCGACCCATCTGCCTCATCCGGGAAGAGCACAATGACGATACCAACATGGGCCAGTGAAGCAACGTCCTCTGCAACTAGACTGAAGAACAAAGGGACAGCAACTTGTCTGTTCCCCTTCCCCAATTCCCCAACGCTGTTTCCTTCCCCCACTTCCCCAATAAAATCTTTTAAAAAAAAAGATCCCCACGACCTAAGGTCTGTCTCAGGCAGTTCGAGATGAGCAGGTTCTTGATGATCCCCACAACCTGCTCTTCCAGAGGATTTCTAACTGAGAGTGAAATTCATCCTTCCAGTTACTCAGGCCCAAACCTTTGGAGTCAATCCTGTCCTTTTTCTTTCTGCCACACCCCACATTCAACTCATTAGCCAACCCTCTTACCCTCTCCACTGACCTCTCACCAGCGTCACTGCCAGAGGCTCCAAACACGTTTTCTGTTTTCACCCTTGCCCCCTTCAGTCTATGATCCTGTTAAAATGTCCATCCAATCGTCGCAATCCTCTGCTGGAAACTTCTAGTGGCAACCCAGCTCTCCCGGCTGAGCTCAGCCATCTATGGACCCTCCAGCTGAATGCAGCCCCTTAAATCAGACCAGCAAAGCAAAGAATCATGACAAATAATAAATCATTATTTTAGGCTATGAAGCTTTGGGTAGTTTGTAATACCACAATTTAATATATTATATCTTTTACTTATTCTGTGTATTGACAGTTCTCATCCACTAAAATGTAACCTCCATGAAGACAGGGATTTTTGTCTCTTTTGTTTACTGTTGCATACCCAGTGCCTAGAATAGTGCCTGATATAATAGGTCTCTCTCTCTCTCTCTCTCTCTCTCTCTCTCTCTCTCTCTCTCTGAATGAATAGACTGACTAGACAAATGGAAACCATACCAGGAGAATTATGTGTAGATTTTAGTAATTGATTCTGCCTTTACTAATTTCCTTTTGTACATCAAGGTCATTACTTGCAATGTAATATGAGCTATGAGGTGTTTAAGTCTCACCAACTGAATCTGGTTTTCTTTAGCATGACACATGTCAGAGTCCAGCTTTTTTTCATGGCTCCTCTATACACAGAAATAAGGCTTTCATCTCATTTGCTATTACCAAATGATCTTAAAGTTACTACTGCTTATTAAACTTAGGGATGTTTATATACTTTAAAATATTTTTTGGGCCGGCCGAGTGGCGCGGTGGTTAAGCGCTGGCTTGGGAAGCCAGTGGCCCCGGTTCGGTCCCACATATGAGGGCCAGTGACACTGCCCTCAATAAAAAAAAAAAAAAAAGGTGTTAGTAAAATATTTTTTTAACATAACTCCCCTCACTCCACCCAGTGAACATTTAGCTGTGGTCTAATGCTTAACTTGTTTACTTTCTCTTATAATTCCCTTATTCTCCCAACTCTCAATTATTTTTATTCTTTACTGAATGTGAAAAGAGAAAATTTTTTTGGAAGCAGACTTACCAAAATTTGTAGCAAACCCATAATACTTCTCCATTCCAGAATATAGTCTTTTATATTCTACTAAAAATAACTTTGACTTTTACCCCTTGGTTTGGTGCTTCATTAGAACCACGGAACCTTTTATAACTAATCCCCCCGTTTTCCCCACATATCAAATATATGTTTTGTGGACTTTATTCTGTTTTGTTGTTGTTAGCATTGTATTGTTTGGTCTTTAATAATCTTTTAATCTTCTTTAACAAAATCTCTTACCAGAGAGTTTAATAGATTTTTAAAATCTCATTGTGTGAATACATACAATTCATTTTCTTTTGTATATCTGCCATAATTCATTTCCAAACTGAATCTCTAGGCAGGAAGTATTTTTCCTATTTTCTCGAAATATGCCAATTACTCAATTTTCTTTCTCAGCTATTGTGTCTCCTTGTTTAAGAAAAATATCCTCTGTTATGGGTGTGTAATCATTATTAAAACAATCAAAGTCTTATTTAGAGAGGAAGATGTTTAAGTTATGCCAGATTATGAATCCTAACGTTCAATATTTATGAATTTAGTTTATGATAAAAACAAGAAATTTTAAATAGTTCTATAAATTCTTTTGTTCCTATTAAAGCATTTGCAATTTCTATGTTAAGTAGCCTCAAAGCAAAAATTTTCACTGTCTGTTATTGGTATGACTTTTAAGGATTCCTGCTGAAAAAAGTATTTTTCCTTTAGATGCACAGTAATCATTTCATTATCAACTGGAATAGAACAAGTAGATATTTGGTGTTATACCATAATATTAATACCACACAAACCTTATAACTAGACATGTGCCATTTTGATAGGAAACAAAGCACAAGGATCATTTCTAAATACAATCCCAGTTTCTTCTTTGACCCTGTAATTTTTCTGTGCCACAGGAACAGTCTTGAGTGAAAAAAAAGCCCTTGACTAGAGTGGGACCCCAAGCTCCCAGACCAAATCTAGCACTTACTTTGTTTCTAATCCCAGTTTTCTTCACATACAGTAAGAGCTTAGACAAGGTCAAGGTTACTTAGGTTGTATTTAACTCTAAGTCTGTAACTGTCGGATAATGTTTGAAGTTAATAAGAAAATGCTGGTTTACAATGATATTTCCTGACAACTAGGTGCTCCCATTAGATTTGGTGCCTATGTCTATGATGGCCTATAACCACATGATATCATGGTCATTATGTTAAGTGGGATGATTAAACATGAAAGCCTAGCACCCAGAACCAACCTCTGCCTCCTTTGTTATGATTGGAGACCTGCCCCTTCATCCTAAAACTCTTCATCGGTGCTTTGAACGCTTCCTGTCTTCTCAAAGACTCTATGCATGTATTCTTACGCATGCGTGTATTGTAACCTCGTCCTCTACACTGGATCCTTCTATCAGCTTTTCACATGCTACCATTAATTTTTTCCCTCTCCCCCACAGTCCTTACATTTATCTCTCCTTCTCGTCACAACCCAAGTTCATTTGTGGCAATCCCCACTTTTTCATCTTCCTTTCCCATGGCTGCCATAATGAATTACCACAGATTTGGGTAGCTTAAAACAAGTACAATTTATTCTCTCACTGTTCAGGAGACCAGAAGTACAAAATCAAGGTGTCAGCAAGGTTGGTTCCTTTTGGAGGCTCTGAGGGAGAATCTGTTCCATGCCTCTCTCCTGACTTCTGGTGGTTGCCAGCAGTCCTTGACATTCCCTACCTCCATCTTCACAGCACCTTCTCTCCATGTGTTTCCTCTGTGTCTGTGTTTCTAAATCTCTCTCCTTTTCTTTTAAAGACATTCAGTCATCATATTTCAGGCCCACCCTAATCTAGCATGACTTCATTATAACTTGATTACATCTGCAAAGTTCCTATTTCCAAATAAGGCCACGTTCACAGGGGTTTAGGACTTAAACATATCATTCAACCCAGTAGAGCCCCCTTCATGGTTCCAGGGCCCATTGGGTGTTTGTGGCTTATGGGCCCTGGTCCTCCCTTTGTCCCTTCAGTCCTATGGGTGGAAGCAGCTTTTGCTAGAGCTAATCTCTGAGTTGCTTCACCAAATCCTATTTGTTTATTTTATATAGGTAGGTAGGTAGATAGATAGATAGATAGATAGATAGATAGATAGATAGATAGAGCCAAAACAAATGTATACACATTTTAAGAAAGAAAACCTGTATTAAAATTGTAATACGCAATATATACCAAGAACAAAAGATGAATACAAGTCACATTGGACTTCTGCAATTACAAGAGGTGCCGAAAGTGGTTCCCGTCAGTGTCCAGACACTTCTGATTACGGTGAACTACTGCTTGGGCAACACTGACCAAAGTGTCCACTTGTATACATTTTTTTAGCATCCCCGGTCTATATATGTATGATACCAAGTATCTATAGACGTAATGACATGGGATTTTCTTTAAAATACTCCAGCAAAGAAAAGGGAGGGGGAACCTAATGTAAACTATGGACTTTGGGGGGATAATGATGTACCACTGTAGGTTCATAATGGTGACAAATGTGCCACATTGATGGGGGGAATGTTGGTAATGGGGGAGGCTATGCAGGTGTGGGGACAGGGGACATATAGGAAATCTATATATCCTCCTTTCAATTTTGCTGTGAATCTAAAACTGCTCTTAAAAAATTAAGTCTTAGAAAGAAAAAACCAGGGGGGCCGGCCGAGTGCCGCGGTGGTTAAGAGCTGGCTTGGGATGCCAGCGACCCCGATTCGGATCCCAGTGACACTGCCCTCTAAAAAAAACAACCAGGGGTAGTATTAGATGAAAGTGAAAGAAAATTGGCAAAATGCTAATGATGCTGATAATAAAGTGGGGTGATTAGTATGTGGGAATTCATTTTACTATTGTCTCTACTTTTGTGTATGTTTGAGATTTTCCATAACAAAAAAGCCTCTAAAATTGGTGTGATAAAATGGTGATTTATATATTATACATTAAGAAAACCTCAATTGTCTCTATAACTCTGTTGAAGAAAATCCAGCAGGACCACCAACTGGTCTTACTGTTCAATATTTCAACAGAAAAGACAGAAGTGCTTGAAAACTAAATTTTTGTGAGGAAATTCTGTGGCCATATTGGAACAATAATAGTCTAAAATTCATCTAGTTCCGCATCTTCTCTGTTTAGTATTTAACAATTTTTAACCAACAAGATAGACTTGATTTCTTCAAATTATTAAAGTATAAAGTGTGGTCTGCTGTTGTTGGAAGAATAAAGATCCTTTGCTTTCCTTTCAGTAGAGGGCTCCTACTGAATGAAAAAAAAGCAAAATTTTTACTGTGGAAAGATGTAAATAAGAAGTTGAAGAAAAATCTGAGTTCTGTGGGTGTCCTAATGCTAACATATTAGTCTGCTTCGAACTTACACTGCTCAAAATAACTTGTTTCTGAGACCATATACAGTAATATCAAGTTATATTATTTCATAATTCTCGATCTTCAAATAGATGTGCTATTGCACCACACAGAGAATTGTAAAGAAAGGTCACACTCTTACTAGAAATCTTGCTTTCCTATTTTCCTTATCCTAGGATGTATTTTCATAATTAAAAATCCTTAGAAAGAAAAGCAAATTAAGCATACGCTATTACTAATCGTTAAACTAAACTTTTTGTATGTTCTTTTTGTTTCAAATGACATTGGGGCATTTAAAATTTTAAGGAGCCTACATATCATAAATAATGCTTTAAACCACATGATGCCAAATGTAATGGAACACCTGCATAAAGAACTTTTTTTTTTCTTTTCTCCAGAAATTTTGTAATTTTTACAAAATTAGTCATAAAAGATACTAAAATATTTCCACTGTTTTTCTCCTATCCTAAAAGTTGATTTTTCTTTCACAATGAAATATCTCCTCTTTGCCCTTGGTAGGATTTAATCTTTTTCTGTAGTAGAATATAGTCAGTCATATAGGTGCAATAGTTAGAAATCTTGCATGTCGACTGATCCAATTTGCCCGTCTTCCCCCTCCACCAGACCCCACAGCTTTTCAGGCTCGTGTGAAACCCTGAGTTGGCCGTTCTAGGCGAGGTGGACATTGGACACAGGATCCCATCTTCCTCCACATTGCTTAGGTCTCTCCTGCTTCCAATCTGCAGATCAGAAACGCTTTATTTTGGATTGGGTTTGATGATTGATAGTCGTCATTTAAACGCTAATACTTTTTGATCACTTCTTTGTGCCAGGCATTGACTTCTCTCAAGAGCTTACTCAAGAATTAACATTTATTATCTCTGTTTTCAGTTAATGAGACTGAGGCTCAGAGAAGGTGAGTAACTTGCTGAGGGTCACACAGCTAGGACTTGCTAGAGACAGGATTTAGCTTTCCCAAGTAGTGCTGGAGTTAGTGCTCATAACCATTGGGGCACATCTCCAATCCAAGAGTTCTGGTACTTTTTCTCATTGGTACAGGGTACCCTGAATGTGCCCAGCACTTGGCTCTGCTTCTAAGCTAAGAATTCAACGCTGTTCTTTAACTGGATCTACAATTTCTGTTTTATTAAGTTGAGACCTGGACCCTAAGTGTTAGCAATCACATAGTGTTCCATTTAATAAACCTCTTTCTTTTTTGCAGGTGGGTAAAACTTTAAAAATAATGGTACTCTGTTTAAAATTGCCAGAAGGCAACATATAATCATTTTGTAGCTTCCAAATTTTGTGTTCAAATATTATCTACATTCTGTCCTCATCAGTCAGATCATTTTTTTTTTTAAAGATTTTATTGGGGAATTGGAGGAGGGGAACAGTGTTGGGGAATCAGGGAAGAGGAACAGACAAGTTGCTGTCCTTTGTTCTTCAGTCTAGTTGTGGAGGACGTTGCTTCACTGTCCCATGTTGGTATCGTCATTGCGCTCTTCCCGGATGAGGCAGATCAGTTGCCGGCCTCTGGATGGTTGCTTACAGCGGCTCTTGGCAGCTCACTCTGGCTGCTGGCCACTCACGCTGGCTGCCGGCCACTCACTGTAGCCTATGGCAGCCCACTGCAACAGGGGCTGCAGCCTACACCATCACCGGGGCTCGCAGCCCAGCTCCAGGTGGAGCTGTTGTTAGCTGTGGAGGGCAGTGTCACTGGCCCTCATATGTGGGATCTGAACCGGGGCCGCTGGCATCCCAAAACCCGCTCTTAACCAATGCGCCACTCGGCTGGCCCAGTCAGATCATTTTTAATTACTAAGAGAGTGAGATTTTTACCCAGATGTTCTATGTTATTACTGATTAGAAAACAAACAAAGGAAAAATTCCTCTTCCTTATGAATGACAAAGCTACCTAAAAAGGGTTAAGTCTGTGCTATTCGATAAGGTAGCCACTGGCCATATGTGGTTACTGAGCACTTGAAATGTGGCTGGTTTGAATGGAAATGTGTGGTAAGCAGATTCTGAAAGCTCAGGACACAAAAAAGGTTGTAAAATATCCCATTAGCAACTTTTCTATCAATTACATGTTGAAATGATAATATTTTGCATATAGGGAGCTAAATTATATTATTAAAGATAATTTCACTTGTTTCTCTTTACTTTTTTAATGTGGCTACTAGAAAGTCTTTAATTCCATCTGTGGTTTTGCATATACCTATTGGATGGTGCTGGGTTAAGTAAGAGCTTACTCAAACATACAAGAAAGTATTAGTGTGAGTGGATTCAAGCAGTTCGCAGCATATATGTTCATCAATGAAAAGCATTCTTTTTTCAGTGAAAAAGTTAAATATCTATGTGATGACAATTCTACCATTTTCTCAAACTTCTGCCCTGGTAGACTGCCACTGTATTCATAAGAACCACAGGAAAAGGCATTTCCTCCTCAGGAGAGATTCTCAGGCTGATTTTTCACTACCCAGAAATGTGGACTCGGGATGACATATCAAGAACAAAAAAAGTACCAGCATTTCTTGTGTGGGTTTCAAAGCATCTGGCATGGTTCCAAGCAGTGGGCACTCGTGCAGATCGCCCATCTCTACTGTTGGGGTGATGGTTTACAGCGCAGCAGTGCAAAGCCAAAGGGCACCCACAAGTTCATTACATAATTCTTGGTACCATGAGGCCAAGGGTGTATCTGCCCTGGGGAACAGTGGGTAGGCGCTGCCACACAGACTGAGGCAGTCATGACCATGTTCTGACAGTGTGTGCTAGAGGTTGTTTGTTTGGAAAAAGACTAACCAGCTTTTTTCCTCTCTCTCTCTCCCTCTCTCTCTCCCCCACCCCCCTTTAAATACTCTGGCATAATACTGAATGACTTTGTTTTCAAGTTGCCTTAGCCTTGCTTTGTGAAGAAAAGGCCTGAGTATTCTTTCCCTGTAGGACACAAGTGTTATTTTTGGAGCAGAGGTTCTTAGCCTGATCTCTGTCTAAACCAATTGCTGTTCTTTGGGAGACTGTGGTCTGGGCAGCTGTGAGTGATCTCGGTGGAGGGAAGATTCCTGGCTTCCTGAGAGACCTTGGGCAAAGATGTCGAGGGGCCATCCTGAAACTTTACTGCCCTGAGTCTCGGTACAAGGCTCCTTCACATACAGATGGTGCTTGGAACAATCTCGACCACATGTGTGAAGTGGTCTGCTTTTCCTGTTTGTGTCATTTCATAGGATATTTCCTCCCCCCACTTCAATCCCTGGACTTTAGGTCACAGATTCCCCAGAACAAAGAAAGCCATAGCTGGACAGTCACTGCAGGCTGTTTAGGGTTCAGGGGTCACTGCAGGCTATTTGGGGTGCAGGGGTCACTGCAGGCTGTTTGGGGTGCAGCAGCTGTGGGAGAGCCACAGCCCACTCTAAGGGCCATAGCTTGAGTCCCTGAGGGTCTCTGGGAAGAGGTCTCAGGAGTCGGAGTTCAAAGCATCTCCTTCTGTAACCTGGTCCGCCTCAGGCTGCTAGACACCAGGAAGAAAATCTCTCCAGCTTCTCACAGCTCCTCTTCCTGACCTGTCATTCCTGGACGTTTACAGAGCTTCAGCCTGCTAGGAAACATGTAAAATTAGAAACAGTTGAAAACACCGCCATCAGCAACAAATAACGCCTCATTCTGACTCCCTTCCTTTGGAAATGGGTAGCTGTGTATTCAGGGAGCAGGTGTGTGTGGCGAAAGGCCGGGCGATGCCCAAGAAGACCCTGCCGGTGTTTGAAGCTGCTGTCACCTCAGGAGTAGGAGGTGACCTGTGTTGTGCCCTTCCCTGGCAGGCTATACATAACCAGCAAGGCTTCTTATGACAGAAACCTCTTTCAGCAGCCCCCGCCAGTCCCACCCGCAGACCAGAGGCCTTCCTGTAAATCCCCTGGAAGTTTTTGAGCCTTGGAACCGAAACCAGACAGCTGGCCCCCAGACCTGACCGAGTCCCCCCAGCAGCCCTTCATCTTTCCCTTTCTTTTCTTGGGGAGCCTGCCCTGAACTCAGCCATGGTGGACATGCGAGGCCTGGACAACCTGATCACCAACACCTCCTGCCTGCAGGCCTGGAAGACCTCGTTTGGCGGCCACAGCGGGGAGCTGCAGTGGCAGCGCCCAGAGCCAGGTGCTGTCCAGGCTGCAGTGCTGCGCAAGGCTCCGCCCGGCCCTGCCCGCTGGACTTCGACAGCCCGTGCAAGCAGCAGTCCTCTTCGGGGACTTCTTAGCCACGGTGGCCCTGTACCAAGAGGCTCTGGTCTTCCTTGAGGAGGTGCGGAGCTGGGAGCTGGCTGAGGAGGGCCAGGCCAAAGGCAGCACGCTGCAGAGGCTGGTGGCCACTTGTGCGGCTGCCCCGTGGCTGCCCACGCCCCTTCCTCAGCCCAGCTCTGGCCACCGAGTGCCAAGGAGCCACCACCGAGGAAGGGGGAGCTGCCCTGGTGGCGCTGGCCAAGGCAGAGGCCATGGCCTTCTTGAGATTTCCTGGCCAGCCCCTTCTATGGCCAGTTTCTGCCGCGGAAAGCCTTTGAGATACAACTGGTGTCAGACAAGCACTTCACTGAGCTGCGCTGGGGAAAGGTGGTTTGGGGGAGGGAAGTGTCTCAGAATAGCCACGCTGGAAGATGAAGGTTACATCATTAAAAGCGTTTTACTTTGCTTTTTTTTTTTTAAATCTTAAAGGAACTTCCTTAAAACTAATTGCAGTGCCACATGTGGAGAGTCACTAGCTTGCTCTCACCTCTTCTTTCTCATCGTCATGTGAAATAAAATGAGAATGGCATAGGAAAGGCAAACAGAACATGCAATTGGCCAAGAATCTTTATCACGGGGTCTACACCAGGAGCACACTGGAATGCCCTGGACATTTTGGAGAATGTACAATGTACAATGGGAGAGCTCCCTTTTGCCTTAATTGTGGTAACGAAAGTAATTAAAGGAAAACTTCAGGTATCTAAGGAAACGCTCATCTTGAAGTAAAGCTGAGAATTCATTTTGTACCACTGCTGTACTCAGCTGTTTTTGTTTTTTTCGTTAGAAAAAAATTTGAGATAAAATTCACGTAACATAAAATTAACCATCAACCATTTTAAAATGTGCTGTTCAGCAGCATTTATTACATGGCAATGTGGTTTATCCATCCCCTCTATCTAGTGCCAAGATATTTTGATCATGCCTGTACCCACTAACAGCATTTCTCCATTTCCCCCTCCTCCCAGCTCTTGGCAACCATTGCTTTCTCTCTCTATGGATTTGCCTATTCTGATGTTTCATATAAATGGAGTCATACAATATGTGACCTTTTGTGTCTGGCGTCTTTCACTGAGCTTAATGATTTGAAGGGCCATTCACATTGTAGCATTTGTCAGTATTTCATTCCTTTTCAGGGCTGAATAATAAAATGCTATTGTATGAGTATACTACATTTCACTTATCCATTCATCTGTTGATGGACACTTGGATTGTTTCCACCTTTTGGCTATTACGAATAGTGCTGCTATAACCATTCATATACAAGTATTTGTTTGAATACCTGGTTCCATTTTTCTTTCATATATGTGTAGGAGTGGAATTACCGGGTCATATGGCAACTCTATGCTTAGCTTTTTGAAGAACTACCAAACTCTTCCACATTTTATATTAACAATGCACAAGGTTCGGGGCTCTTCACTTCCTTGCCAATACTTGTTATTTTCTCTTTTTTTTTAGTATGGCCCATCCACTGGGATGAAGTAGTACCTCTTTGTGGTCCCAGCTCTTTTGTGAAGGACTCTACTTAGTTATAGCTTCTCTTTTCTCAGAAGCCTGCCATTACTTCATTTTGGCTGATTTCTGCCCATCCACCTTCCATATCATCCTCTCTCCCGCCTCTCTCTAATGCTTTCTACTCTACCTCTTCCTCTCCCTTTCTTTCTCACCTTCAAGGTATGTGCTATCCAGGTGAAAAACACTGATAAGATGTATGCCTGGAAGTAACTGCACAAGAAGTGCCTGAAAAAGAAACGTGGCAAGAAAATGACTCTCCCAGAAATGGAAGTCTTGGAAAGGATCAGCAGCCCTTTCGTCATCTCTCTGGCCTATGCCTTTGAGAACTGGTCCCATCTCTGCCCAGTCATGAACCCGATGAATAGGGGAGACCTCATGTTTCACATCTATAGCATGGGCCCACGGGGCCTGGTCATGAGCAGAGTGGTTTTCTATTAGCCCAGATGACCTGTGGGGTGCTGCATCTGCACTCTCTCAGCATCATCTATCTGGACGAGCTCAGCAACTGCAGGCTTTCTGACCTGGGGCTGGCCGTGCAGATCCAAGATGGCAAGCCTGTCACCCAGAGAGTGAGTGGCTGTCCATCTGCCCCAAGGTTGGGGCACAGAGTAGGAGAGGAGGAGAGAGGACTGTTCTAGTCCCAAGGCAAACAGAGCTTTGGGCTTATTTCTTCTAATTTCCTTTTCCTTAATGCCCTTATGCTGTCATCTTGCCTTAAGCAGAGTGGAGTAAGAGGATTAGTTTAACTGGCTATTTGGGGGCTACTTAACTTTCCTCTCATTGGAGGCAATTCATTGTGAGTTGGAGCCTTCTTTGTGAGTTGGAGATGGTCCGTGCTGAATCCATAGTCAGGGCCTGGTATCTTCCTGAAGTAATAGAGCCTTGCTTTCCTCTTTTGGAAAATGAGGGAGCTGGACCCTAAAATTTCAGGATCCTCACAGGTAAACTTTAATAGGATATGACTAAGAAAAAGAAGAAACCCCTAATTTTTTGCACTTTAAAGTAAATATGTCCTTGCCTTTTAAGTGTGAAATGGAGGAATATTTTACATTGGATTAAAGTGAAATTTGAAATGAAAATGTGTAGAAGGGAACAGAGGCAGCTGATGTTTTATTTTGATCAGTTTGGTTCAAAGTGGCTTGCAGAGAATTCTTTGATCAAAAAGGGAAATATCATTAAGCAATTTTGTTAGGTGAATGATACAAAAGCTCTGGAATTCTGATAGGTCTTTACCACTGAGTTTCTGTGCATAAAGGTGGGAGTCCCTCCAGAAAGACAAAGACCTAGGGCACATCCTTAAATAGTCACTTAAAACTGTGTTTGCATATTTTCCAGTGTACAAGGCAAAAGGAATAGTCAAGCAAGGAAGTGAGAAAAATCATGGCAAGTTTGGAAAACTGCAAGTGATTGGATACGGCTGTAAGGTAAAGGTTTTTGACAAGATGTATAGGGCTCAGATCATGCAAGGGCATTGGAATGCTTCATTGTGGGGGTCAAGAAGCTATCGAAGGGTTTTAAGATGAGGAATGACATGAGCTGATTTGCATACTTAAAAGGCCCATTTGGAAGGTAGATGGGAGGCAGAGAAGCAAGTGAGGAGCCTAATGTAGTGGTCCAGGAAGAGATGGTGCGAGCCTGCATCATAAGCCAGTAGGACTGAAAAAGTGGGAGTGAATTGGAGCTATTGGAAAGAGGCCTGATGGGACTTCAAAACCAGCTGTGCATGAGGATGAGGGACAGTGAGGATCACTAGCTCCAGTGACCAGATGGAGGAGCAGAACTGTGAGAAAGCTGGCAAGTTCAACTGTGATTGTATTGCATATGAGGCTCCCATGCGACAGGCTGGTGGAGATGTTCCCTGAACATTTAGACCTATAGGTCTGGTGCTGTGGAGAAAGGTCTAGGCTTGACATGGAGAATTGGAGTCATATAACTTGGGAAGCAGTGGGCACCACTGAATCATTTGAGAAACAGTGAGGGAAGAGGACTGAGGACTGACACTGAGGAGCATCAACACGTAGGGAATGTCCATGAGGAGGGGTCTTGAAGAGGTGAAAGGAATATGACAAAAGCAGGAACGACATCATCATGGGAGCTGTATCAGTTAAGAGTTGATTTCTGCAGCCTATCATAGAAAACCCAAAGAACAGTGGATTAAGCAAGAGTGGGGTTTACTTTTCTAATGTAACAAGTAGTGTAGAGATAACCAGTGGTTGGTATGAGTTCAGCAGGGGCAGGATGATAAGATCAACATCTCTGTGATTTTGGCCTTTTTCATGTGTTGCAAGATGGCTGCTCTAGCCCCAACCATCAGGTCCATGCTCCAGGCAAGAGAAAAGAAGAAGCGTCAAGAATAAATAGGTATGGGCCGGCCAAGTGGCACATTGGTTAAGAGCTGGCTCGGGACGCCAGTGGCCCTGGTTCAGATCCCACATATGAGGGCCAGTGACACTGCCCTCTACAGCTAACAACACCTCCACCTGGAGCTGGGCTGCATGAGCCCCGGCAACGGTGTAGGCTGCAGCCCCTGCTGCAGTGGGCTGCCATAGGCTACAGTGAATGGCCGGCAGCCAGCGTGAGCGGCCGGTAGCCAGCGAGCGTGAGCTGCCAATAGCCGCGGTGAGCGACCATCCAGAGGCCGGCAACCGATCTGCCTCATCCGGGAAGAGTGCAATGACGATACCAACATGGGTCAGTGAAGCAACATCCTCCGCAACTAGACTGAAGAAAAAAAAAAAAAAAGAATAAATGGGTATGCACACAGTGACTGAGTATGCTTCCATTTAAGAATCTTTCCTGGAAATCCTATCTGACAGCTTCCATTTAAATCTCATTGGTTAGAACTGTTATCTGGCCACTCTTATCTGCAAGGGAAGCTGATGAATAACTTCTTTTTTTTTTTTTCTTGAGGGGGAGAGGGGAGTTCTAGTTAGTAAGGAAGAAGAAAGGCTCGATATGGGGCAGGTGACTGTCTGCCATAGAGCCAAAGAAGAAGGGGATTTCAGGAGGGAGAGTGGTCAACGCTGTGGATGCTATAGAAGTCACACAGTCTGTGGGATTTGGCAATCAGGAAACCACAATGTCCTCAGGAAGAGCAATTTTCAAGGTCTAAACTCAGACTGTGGAGGTTAGACTGAACTGAAAGTATGAGTAGAGTGAGACTAAGGAAGGAGGGAGGCTAGTTGCAAGAGGAGGACACAAGGAGAAGGATGGTGTTATTAAGGTGGAGAGAGTGGAACAGATTTAGATGCTGAGGCAAGAATCAGGAGAGAAGTGCTGGACCTGTAGGAAGGAAAGAGGATGAATGATGGAGAAGAAACCAAGGAAGAGATGGGATAGAAGGGAGACCTTCTCCTAAGTGGGCAGGGAGGAGGGTTGGGTGGGGAAGGAGGAGGCAGAGTATTTGCTGGCTTGGGACCTTGCTATGAAAATAGGAATGTCATGAATCCATGTCTGTCTACGCATAAAATAAAAACAAAACAAAACCAAAAATGAAGTGCATAACTTCAGGATTTTGAAGTTATACTGTCAATTACACAGAGTAGAAAGTTTCCTTCTGAGTGTCCCATATGCATGTATCATGGTAATTAATACTATATTTCCATATGCATGTATCATGGTAATTGGTGCTATGTCTCCACCTTGCTGGAGGCTCAGGAGACATATAACTTTGTATCTCTCTCAGAAATCCCTTCTCAGTCTCCTTCCAGCTCTGTTCATGGGCCAAGAGAATGTTTAAGAACAGTTCCTTCCATGGCTCTTGGGACTAGCTCTCCAGCTCTTTTGGAACCTCAGGAAACTTTCTGTGTCTCCTTGATGTTATCCACTATAATGAATACACTTGCTGGAGAAGTTTACTGCCTAGAGACCTCTGGCCCTTTTGCCTTTCCTGAGTCTATCTTTGCCCATGGGTCCAAACTTCAGGGTTTAGACCACTTGCCCCATCTAAGAAGTTTTATGCCCCATTCCCCAGGCCTGGCACTGAAGCCCAGGGGACCATCAGGAGGGGTGGGGGAAAAGAGTCAGAGAGCAAGACTGGAAGCCATAAAAAGAAAGACAGAAGAGGGCAGGCCGAATGGCTCAGTTGGTTAAGAGCTCGCTCAAGAGTGCGAGCTGAGCTCTGAGCAACAGTAGTTCGATGCCCAGCCTGAGCTGAGCTGCCGTTGAACTGCCAACAGGTGGCAGGATGGCTCAGCTAAAAAAATAAAAATTAAAAAATTAAAAAAAAGAAAGACAGAAGAAAGAAAAGCCTCCTTCCTTCACTATTAACCTCTCTGCATAGCTAAGGAAAGCCCCTCAATTTCCTGCTTACTGCATGTGTATCAGTAGGCCCCCAAGTGGATTTTAAGGTCATTATATTCAAAACATTTCACAGAAGCAATGAAAAATGACATATTTGCAGGGCTTCTCTAACCACTAACATTGTTTTAATGCCAACATTACTATATAAAGAATTACTGTGAACATCATGAAGAAGGTGCGAGAGAAAACTCCCCCCTTATTCTAAAGGTTGATATCTGCATTGACTGTGTGCAGTTCTTCCATAAAAATTAAGGCATCACTGCTTTGGGCATTGGCTAGATTATTCTCTTTCAGTTACTCGTTCAGTTTTGTGTAAGTTGGAGTTTCTTTCTGTTACACAGAATAGAATACCAGATTCTCAACAGTCCAGGGCCAAAGTCTCTATAAAAATCTCCTGTTCTTTTCCTCCTTGTCACAAGATGGCTTTTGCAACTCTAAATATCAAGTCCATATTCCAGGATAAAAGAAAGGGGGAGGAAGGAACAATGTCAACAGATTTTTGCTTACATCCCATTGGCCAGGACCATGCTACATGTTCACCTCTAGCTGCAAGGAAGCCTGAAAAATAATTGTTTTTTCATTTTCCAGTCTCTATTGTAGGGATGGTGAGGGAGAAAGGGAATGAGACAAGGTATTGGGTGAGCTGATTGCCACCTGTCACACCAGCCCTCAGGGAAAAAAAATATTGATAAGGAGAAGGAAATGTGTTTCAGCTTATTAACTTACACAGGAATTAAAAGTAGAGAATAACTGTTACAATGGTGTGGTAGGCAGAATTCTAAGATGACTTCCAATGACCCATTCCCTTGTATAATTTCCTCCCCTTGAGTGTGGGCAGGGCCTGTGAATATGATGAGATACCACTCCCATGATTATATTACATGATAAGGCAAAATGGATTATGAAGACATGATTAAGGCTACTAATCAGTTGACTGAATGAATCAAAAGACAAATTATCCAGGTGGACCTCATCTAATCACACGAGTCCTTTAAATATGGGTATGGAGGTCAGAGACAAAGGAAGTCAGAAATTTAAAACATGAGAGAGCTTCAACACACCATTGCTGGCTTTGAAGATGGAGGGAACCATGAGGCAAGGAGCTGAGAGCTGATTCTGGCTGAAGCCAGCAGGGAAACAGAGACCTCAGTCCTACAACCACAATGAACTGAATTCTGCCATAACCACATGAACTTGGAATGGGACCCTGAGCTCCAGATGAGAATGCAGCCCACCAGATATCTTGACTTTGGCCTGTGAGATCCTGACAAAGAATCCCGCCATGCTGTGCCCAAACTTCTGACCTACAGGACTATGAGCTAATAAGTGGGCATTGTTTTAAGCTGCTATGTCTGTGGTAATTTGTTGCACAGCAATAGAAAACTCATATAAATTGTTAGTAAAGGAAGGTAGCCGGGGGAAAGATTTTTTTTTTTTTCTTTGTATGACAACATCCAAATTAATGGAGAAAATAGCAAGGTGCTGAACATTGTTAAAGGGACAATGTTTTCCTTTCCAACAGGGCTCAGAATGCCTACCCTCGATTATAATAGAACTTGAGGCTGTAATAGAATTTGAAACTCTGGGTGTGATTCTTCCAAGCGGGTAACTCTTCCCTAGGTAGGAGCTGGGCCTCCCTGGAGAGGCACAGTCCCTTTCTGCCTACTAGGGTGACACTAGGTGAAGTATGCCAATGCTGGCTGGTTCTGCCACTTACTATAGCTGCTGTGTACAGGTGCGCAGCCTGACCTCTCATGGGTAGGGGTAGGGGGGCACCTGACCAGGAGGACAGTGAGGACTGAGAACCAATCAGTGCTTCATGCACCAAGTCATGTGGAATGCCTTCTTCTAAATGCCACTTAGGCTGGCCATAGTCCTGCACTTGACCCCCGACAAGTCAGACTCTTCTCTGAGCCTGGTTAATACAGCCTGCCTTAGGCTTGATGAGAAGATTAAGAAACAAAGTAGACAAATGCCTAGCAGAGGGTCAGCCACTTAGTAGGCAATCAAGAAATGACTGTCCTGATTATTCTACAAGAAGCCAAGTGCCAGCCCCTCTGTCACAATCCTCATTATTGCAGTGTTTCTGCCTCAATGGACAGGCACTGTAGCTGCTCAGGTGACCTTTGCAGCTGTGCTTTGTTCTCTGAGAGGCACGGGGAGCCAGCAGGAGCCCAAAGCTGCACCGGGTGCACAGTGGGCCAGGGCGCAGCTCCCCTCCAACCTTAGCCCCGCAGGCACACACAGTTATTCTGCTTCCTCACAGCCACCTGGAACTTCACTTTTGGTTTTATTCTGAGCATCTTGGAGACAGCATGGATGATATGCCTCAGCCTGCTGCTGGGCAGATTTGCCAAACCTGACACCACCCAAGAGCACACTCCAGTGGAAGAAAAGCAACTGCTATGCTGTATTGATTTCTGACCATGTGGATGTGCCAGGCCCGTCTTTCCATCTGATGGAGTCTTAAGAGGCTTCTGGATTTTTCTTCTTGTGTAGGTGCCCTGCCTGAGACAACCAGAAACCAGGTCTGGTGACCGTCGTTGCTAACCTATTGAGGGCCTGCTATGTGCCAGGCTTTGGGGAAGGCACTTTCATCTTCATCATAGCCCTATGAGGTAAGAGCTGTGAGGCTGAGAGGTTGAGGAACTGGTAGGGGGTGACTAGAGGCCACCAGGGGAGAGCTGGGATCTGAACCACAACAGATTGACACCAGGCATAAAGCTTGCAAAGCATTATTGCAGGGAGGGACCCCTCTTTTGAATCCCCTGTGGGGCTCTCTGAAACAGGTGTCCTCTCAGGGGTGGCTGCAAGGGCAGGAAGTCACCTCTGGCGAGGCTCGGGCTCCCCGCTCCCTGGGGAGGAAGTAAATGGCAGAAAGGGACCCATGAGCGAGGAGGAGCAAAACCAGGCCCGGGTAAGCTGGCCTTTGGAGGCTGCAGCCAGGGGCCTGAGCACGTGGGCGGAGCCTCGGTGCTAAGTCCCCTGGGGTCAGCTGGGAACGAGAACAAAGCGGCCAGGCCCCCCTCGGAGGAAGGAAGGAGCGAGCCCCAGGAAACAGCTGATAGCGCTAAGCTCAGCTTGTTTTTTTCCTCTGCTCAACAGTTCTCCTGCCACGGCAAACAAAAGATGTACATTCTGATTCTCTCTTCTGTTTGGATTGTGCTGCCTAGTGGATCTGGTTTGTGATGAGCTGCGGGGAAGAGACATCGGAGGGCGGTTTCTTACTCCGCTGGCCGGTTTGCTGGGCCGCACCCGGAAACTCAGGGCTTCCTTTTCTGTGTTTCGCCCCGGCCCTGTCACCAAATCCAGCCTGGCCCGGCCTCTCCAGGGGCATGACACCAGCATTTCTTCTAATGATGGAATTTAAGGTTGCCAACTTTTCAGTCAGTGGGAGCTGGAGGTTCAAACCCTCCTGATCGTGATCTTGAAGGACCTCCAGATACACACACACACACACACACACACACACACACACACACACTTTTTCATGGACATGTAAAACTATTAAGATGTGAACTGTGCCCTCTCAGACCCACTGACAGCCTCTCCACTCCCGTTCTCATCACTGCTGCAGTCACAGTCCACTGCTGTCCAGAACCACACCGGGATTACTCCAAGTGCAGAATGCCCCCAGCCTGGGCCCTGCCACTCAGCCCGGGTAGGCCCAGGGATGAGAGTGACAACAGCTACAGGATCAGTGGAAATCAGAATCCAGTAGCAAGAGCAATGTAGGAGGTGTCCATACAGGTCCCAACAACCTGGCTCTGATCCTGATTCCACCTTAGAGGGTCCACCTTCCCCAAAGTTTGGACACCTGTAGGTGACAGGTGGCCCTGATGGGACTAAGCAATCCACATGCAGTGACTGTGTGTGTGTGTGGAGGGGGGTAGTGGGGGAGGGGGAAGCCACTACCTAGCTTCCCAAACCCTGTGACATCTGATGCTTGAAGCCCTCCGAGCCTGGGTATAACTTGTTTTGCCTGACAGGTGTTGACTGTGTGGATCCACCAAAGGGCACTATAAAACCAAAAGCAAAACAAAATGAAGCAAAAACAAAACAAAAAAAATAGACAAACCACACACAGAAACCTCCACTAAGAGCTCTGTTGCTGCTCACACTTGAGTGAGCCCTGCAGCGCTGGCAATTATAGTTCTGGTCACAGGAACTGAAAGCAACTGTTTTGATGGTGCAGAGTCTGATGTGTGGGGGCCCTTTGTAACTGCAGGAGTTAAACTGAGCCTCCAGAGGTCAGCATGGTTGGACCCTGCCCCATGCTGCTTGGCCGATTCTCTCCTCCCAGCCTACTCTGAGGAGGCTGTTCACATGCAGAAGACAAATGGCATAAAGGGCAGGCAATTAATTTTTTCAGCTGGAGGCTGCAATGGAATTTGGGTGCTCAGACTCTGGCGTGCGCCTCCAATTCCATTCTTCTCCTCTGTGAAATACCTCTACTCTTCAAGGAGGTGGTGCCCTTCAAAATTCCATCACTGACATTTTCTGTCTTTAGAATCAAGAGGTAAATTTAGTCCAGAAAATTAATTGGAAAGAATCTCAGGCTACTCTGCATGCTGTTTCATGGTTTTCCCAAGCATGACACCAAGAGGCTACAGTGCTGTAAAGATGGTGGCTAATTCTTCATTTATTTTTGTGAGGAGGGAGCAAGGTGGTCCCAGAGTATGGCTCGGTTTTGGTCCCCACCTCCTAGCAACCTCCATAGCGTGATGCAGCCCAGTCAGCCTCTGATGAGCAGAGATACAGGCAAAGAATGGAGAACTTGTCGGGAAAATGGGGTAGGGAAGCAGCTTAAGCAAGAATGGACAAAAAACAAAAAACAAGGACTTAGTACTTGGCAAATGGGGAGAAGGAAGGAGGGGACTCTAAGGGGGAAAAATAAATCCTGAAGGGAACTTGGAGGGGTAAAAAAAAGCCACTCAACTACTTCCATAGAGGCAGTAATGTGGTGGGTTCAAAGTGCAGACCTGGGCCAACTGAGTGGCTCAGTTGATTAAAAGCACGAGCTCTGAGCAACAGGGTCACTGGTTCTATTCCCATGTGGGCCAGTGAGCTGAGCCCAAGCTGCACCCGAGCTGAGCTGCCAATAGGTGGCAGGATGGCTCAGCTGGTGAGAGCATGTGTTCCTAATAAGATTGCCTGTTTGATGGTGGGCTACACCCACCCGTGGCTGGGACTGAACTCAGCACCTTGAGCTGAGCTGCCACCCAGATGGCTCAGTGGACAGAGTGTGTGCTCTTAACAGCAAGGTTGCTGGTTTGACTCCTGCATGAAAAAAAAAAAAAAGTGCAGACCTATGTGTGACTCTTGGGTGGGTGACCTTGAGCAAAATTTAACTTTTCTGTGTTTCAGTGTTCTAATCTGCAAAATGGGGAATAAAATAGTCTCTGTCTCACAGGATTATCATGAGGATTAAAACAAGAAATTCATGTAAAGCATTTGAGAAAATATTTAGCATATAGTTAGCACTCAGTAAAGATTGTTCGTTATTATTTCCAATTTCTCTTTCAATATATGTCTCACGATCCTTTTTTTCAGGACAAGGCATGTCCTCCACTTTCTCCTTACACCTTCCTCTGAGCAACTGATAATATCTGGTGCCCTGATTATTGATTTTAATCCTTACAGTCATTCGCCTCTGAAATCTGCCCATTGGAAGGGTGTCACACACGAAGCAAGCTCACAATAAATAAATTGCTGAGAAGAACTTACCAGTCACCACTGTCCGAACTGCAGCATGTTGTTGTTTGTAGTCTTTCTTTGTGTTTCTCCCACCCCAGCAAAGGGGTTGAATGAGAGAGAAGCTGGACCTAGGAACATAGAGCCCAACTGAAAGTTGTAGACATGAAATACTACATACAGGGAGATCCTCAGCCCCTTCCCACCTCAGCTCCCAGAATGAGGGTAAGCAGGCTGACACCTCTTAGGTGGGTTATTGGAGGCTCTCTATAGGGAAATTGAGCAGCCTAACAGAAAAAGTCTGCGGATACTCACAGGTGAGTTCTCCATTGAAATGGCTTCGCAGGATCATACTTCCAGTGAAGCCCATCCATTGACAAGCTTCTTGTTAGCTTTTTAGTGTTGCACTCTTAAATATGAACAAATAGTCAAAGATCATTTGTCATTTCAAAAAGCTCTCCAAAATGACAGACAATGACAAAACAAATAGAAGAAAGAAACTTATAGGAAACATGAACAATGCAGGGAGTAAAAGAGAACTTTTCTATAAACTGACAATTAATACCCTTTGAGATTTAAGAGAAGATATTGTACCCATGAAACAAGAATGGATGCTATAAAATAAGGAGCATCCAGAAAAAAACAAGGGCATTTGGAAATTTCATTAAAAAAAAAAACACCAACTGGGCCGGCCAAGTGGTGCGTTGGTTAAGAGTTGGGTTGGGGACCGGCCGAGTGGCATGCTGGTTAAGTGCTGGCTTGGGAAGCCAGTGGCCCTGGTTCGGGTCCCACATATGAGGGTCAGTGACACTGCCCTCAAAAAAAAAAAAGAGTTGGGTTGGGATTCCAGCTCTGAACAGCAGGGCCCCGGTTCGGATCCTATATATGAGGGCCAGTGATGCTGTGCCCTCTACAGCTAAGATGGTGAACAACAGCTCCACCTGGAGCTGGACTACCTTGAGTCACCAGCAGTGGCATAGCTGCAGCCCCTGCTGCAATGGGCTGCCACGAGCTATGTGAGTGGCCGGTAACCAGTGTGAGCAGCCAGCAGCCGGCGTGAGCCACCATGAGCCACTGTGAGCAGCCTTGCAATGGCCTGCGAGCGACTGCCTCACCCGGGAAGAGCGCAATGATAATACCAACATGGGCGGCATCCTCCACAACTAGACTGAAGAACAAAAGGACAGCAACTTATCTGTTCCCCTCCCCCAATTCCCCAATAAAATATTAAAAACAACAACAACAACAACTCATAAATATGTTTGTAGAACAACATGGATAAATTTCAAAATTATTATTTAAAAAAAAGTCAGACACAAAAAGTATCTACCATAAATTATTCCTTTATATGAAATCTAAGAACAGACAAAACTAATCTGTGGTGACAGAAAGCAGAAACTGGCTGCATGGGAAGTGAGAAGGGGAATGGACTAGAATGGAGCACAAGAGAACTTTCTTGGATGGAAATGTTCTATATCTTGTTTGGCACTTATATGGGTGTATTCAATTATCAATTTTATTTAATTGAATATCTAAGATCTGTGCACATCACTCTATGTTAATTATATCTTAATAAAAACATTTACAGAAATGAAAAGTTCAATGGAAAGATTGAGCTTCTAGATCTAGCTATCAATTTACAGGAAATACAAAGAACAGAGGAACATGTTAAATGACATCGCAGAGATGTAGTCAGCAAAATCTAACTGTAGCAAAAACTCTAGAGTTTAGCCAGTTTTTTTCAACAAAAACTTGCAGGGCAGCCAGCGGGTCATAACACACAGAGGAGGAACTTATATATTCACAGAGATTTAAGAGACATATCAATCAATTGCATTGTATGAACCTTATTTAAATCCAAATTTAAACAAACTGTTTAGAGGACAAGTTTATAGGACAATTGGGAAAGTATAAACATATCCAGATATTTGATAATATTAAAGAATTATTATTATTATTATTTTTTAAATATTTTTATTGGGGAATTGGGGAGGTGAACAGTGTTGGGGAATTGGGGAAGGGGACCAGCCAAGTTGTTTTTCTTCAATCTTCATTGTGGAAGGCGCCAATCGCCATCTGGCTTCGCGTTGGCAGCTCATAGCCTTTAAGCTCAAGGTGCTATGTTCAATCTTGTTGTGGGTGGGCATAGCCACTATCCTATGCGGGAGTTGAACCAGCAGCCTTGTTGTTAAGAACACATGCCCTATCCACTGAGCAATCTGGGTGGCAGCTCAGCTCAAGGTGCCAAGTTCAGTCTTAGTTGCGGGTGGGCATAGCCCACCATTGAGCAGGCAATCTTGTTGTTACACCAGCTGAGCCCTCCTGCCACCTGTTGGCAGCTCAGCAACAGCTCAGCTCAGGCACAGCGTTCACTGGCCCATGTGGGAATTGAACTGGCGGCCCTGTTGCTCTGAGTTCGCGCTCCAAGCCAGCTCTTAACCAACTGAGCCACTCGGCCGGCCCTGAATTATTGTTATTTTTTAAGTGAGATAATAGTATTGTAGTGCTTGGTTTGAGGAATTTTTTAAAGTGAACTTACCTTTTAGAGATTCACAGTGAAAATCCTCCAAATAATACAAGGTCTAAGATAGTCTGGGGCAGTGTGAGTGGGTAACGGCACAGATAAAACAAGGTTGGCTGTGTGGTGATATTGTTGGAGCTGGGTGTGGAGTACACTGGGTATAGAGTGTACTTCTTTTGTAAATGTATGAAATTTCCCATAATAAAACACTTTAAAAAAATAAATAAAGGAGTTAGTTGGAAGAAAAAAATAGGCCTCCCAGAAAAAAAAAGTAAAAGAAAAAGACAAAGAGATGAAAAATAGGAGCAAAAGATCAGATACATAAAGAAAAAGTTCATGATTTCCAAAACAAGAGAGGAAAGAAAATGGAAGAGAGAAAATAATAATAAAAAAATAATAATAATATCAGAAGTATTTCCAACATTGACAGCTATTAATTTCTGGATTGAAAGGTCAGCCAGTAGCCAGCAGCCTGGTTTTTTTTTTTAAAAGCCCCACACCAAAGTACGTCATTGAGAAATTTCATAAAGTTAGGTACTGGGCCCCAAATCTCACACACCTTCTTACAGTCCCTCTGCTGCAAACTCCTTTTCTCTCTGTCGGACAGCCCTGTGGGTACCACTTGTAGGCTAAGTTGCTCCTCCACTTTTTGAATTGGATGAAATAGCATACCATGGAATGTGGGACAGGGTTTCCAGGGAATTGCAAAGGGTCTGAATGACATATCTGGAGATACAGACAAGTTAACTTTTGGGTAATCCTTGACTAACGGAAATGGGAGACAGGAAGGAGCTGGGTAGATAGATCCCCCTCCTCTGCTCTCTGCTATGGTTCCTCCATGCCACCCTTTCAGAAGAGTCCCTTGTGTCCAGTGAGCCAGCAGCCAGCCTGGTAAATCCTGGCATCACACCGCCGTCCCTTACTCTCTTTTTCCTTCTCTCTTCTGTTATGAAGACTTTCAAACATACGGGAAAGCTGAAAGAATTTCATAGTGAACTCCTGTAAACCCATTACCTACAGTTTACCATTAATATTTTAAACAGCTTTATTGAGATATAATTAAAATACCATAAAACTGATCCTTTCAAAGTGTACAGAAAAAAATAAAATACAATAAAAAATAAAGTGTATAGTTCAAAGGTTTATAGTATTTTCACAGAGATATGCAAACATTATCACAATTTTAGAATATTTTCACCCCAAAAAGAAATCTTCTGCCTTTAGCAGTTATTCCCATTCTCCCTCTCTCAACCCTAAGCAACCGCTAATCTGTTTTCTGACTCTATGGAATTGACAGCTTTGGACATTGCATATAAGTGGGCTCATATAATAGTGGTTTTTTGTGACTGGCTGTTTTCACTTAAATAATGTTTTCAGGATTCATCCATGGTGGGTTCAACATATATCAGTACCTCATTTCTTTTTATGGTTGAACAATATTTCATTGTATATCATTAACATTTTATTAGATTTGCTTCATCACGGGCCTATCCATTTGTCCATCCCTCTGTTGATCCATTAATCCATCATATCTTTTGTGTGTTTCCACGTAAGCTCATTTCCCTTTTTCCCAGCCCTCAGCACCTTCACCGTGCACACATCTCAAATAAAACTCATATCACATGACCACCCTAGGTGCAAAGAAAGCTGGGAGGTGGAGTGCTTTGCCTCCTAGCCTCTATAGTAGAGGGACACAAGAGAAAAGGGAGACTTTTGCTACCTTGGCTTATAGCGTTCTCAGTTTCGTATGCATCCCTCCAACCTCCCTTCCAGTCTCGCATCCCACAGACCTTACAGTCCAGAAATGCCAACTTGCTTCAAGTTCCCTGAACACCTCATGTTTTTCCTGACTCCATCTCTTGCACATGTGCATTACCTGGATAGCCTTCTCTGTGTGACATGTTCTCCCTCGTGATTCAGCTCAGGTGTCGCTCTTCAGTGAAGTAGCTTCAACACACACACACACACACACAAACACACACACACATGCTTCTTCTCCGTGCTTGTGTTATACTCCCATTATGGCATTTACCCTGCTTTATTGAATTAACCTTCTGACCTGTCCGTCTCCCCCAGCCTGTAAGTCTTTAAGGGCCGCAGTCAGGCCTTACATGTCTTGATATCCCTAAAACTCACTGTAGAACATGACTCAATAAATATTTGTTGGGTAGTGAATGAAAAACATCTAGTTACCATCTTTACTGTTGTTTATTTAACAAACTTTGTGTTAGGCATACATCAAGTAAGGCCCAGCAGTAAGTACCTGGTTTAGATGCAAGATAAGTATTTCCTGGGCTTCAGAGGCGCCTACAATATCCTTCGTCTGGGCAAGTACAGAACTAGACAAGACACCAGGTCAACAGATATAAACTGGACTGTCCCAGGCAAACCGGAATATGTGGTCACCCAAATTATATATTACATACACTGCTTCTGTGAAAGCAGCAATGCCATGTTGACTCATGACCAGCCTATCAGGCCCCGGTCACTTTCAGAATTTTCTTGCACAAGCCAATTACTCCTCATTAGTGCTTGGGTCATTTAACATTTTTATTGTTATTATCCATATAAAAATTTTCTATGGGGCCGGCCAAGTGGCGTGGCAGTTAAGCGCTGGCTTGGGAAGCCAGCGGCCCCGGTTCAGGTCTCACATATGAGAGCCAGTGACACTGCCCTCAAAAAAAAAAAAAAAAAAATTTATCTATGAAATTAAATATTTCTAAGGCATTACATACACTGTGCACATAAAAAATATTGTACTTAAGCAATTAGATAGAAAAAAAATCACCTATTGAACAGCTACAACACTTTCCAACCTTTTTTCATGTACTAAATGCATATTAGTAATCAATGTGTAAAACTCATTACATATATAAATTTCTTGGTACAATTCTAGACTGGTCAGTTGTTTTTATTGATGTGCATTTGGGTATTTCCAGATTGTGACCATTATGAATAATGGAGCTATGAACATCTCAAAATAGATTCCTTTTTTCTTCTGAGTCATTTATTTGAGGTATATACTCCAAAGTTAAACTAATTGATGGACAGGAACAGTTGATATGTCCGATTTTCTATTGTCCTGTGGTTCTTGCTCTGCTAAAAGTCTGGATCAACTTACAGAGCACATTTTTTTTTCTCACAGCTCTACCAATAATTTATATTAGCATTGTCATATTAGTGCAAGTTTATTGCCATTTTAGGGTGTTCTTTGTTTGAAATTTTAATTGCTGCAGAGGTTATACATTTTACTTCAACCAAAAGCAACTTAGTCTTTGTAAAAACATATTATAATATAAATATATACTTTATCATTACAAGGTATGTTGTAGATATTCATTCAATATTTGTTGAATGGGTTAATGTATTAAAATCACACACAGTCACAAAAAAGAGACTGCTGGAGGTACCTAGAGTATTCAAATTCACAGAGACAGAAAGTAGCATGATAGTTGCTGGGAAATTGTTGTTTAATGGGTATTAGAGTTTGTTTTGTAAGATGAAAAGAGCTCTGGAGATTCATTGCACAGCGGTGTCAATGTACTTAATACTCTTGAACTGTACATCTAAAAATGATTAAGATGGTAAATTTTATGTTATGTGTATTTCATATATATATAAAACCCAGTGGTTATTTGGTATATATTGTCAGTAGAAGTGTGCCTTACAACATATAGTCATGTATGTTAAATCACGTTTCATGTGTAAGATTTTCTAGATGAAAATGACTTAATTTTTCTTTTTTTTTTTTAAAGATTTTATTGGGGAATTGGTGGAGGCGAACAGCGTTGGGGAATCGGGGAAGGGGAACAGACAAGTTGCTGTCTTTTTTTTGTTCTTCAGTTTAGTTGCGGAGGATGTTGCTTCACTGTTGGTATCGTCATTGCGCTCTTCCCGGATGAGGCAGATCGGTCGCTGGCCTCCGGATGTCGCTCACCGCGGCCATTGGCAGCTCACGCTTGGCTGCCAGCCACTCACGCTGGCTGCCGGCCACTCACCGTAGCCCATGGCAGCCCACCGCAGCAGGGGCTGCAGCCCACACCATCACCGGGGCTCGCACAGCCCAGCTCCAGGTGGAGCTGCCGTTAGCCGCAGAGGGCAGCGTCACTGGCCCTCATGTGGGATCCGAACCGGGGCTGCTGGCATCCCAAAACCAGCGCCCAACCAATGCGCCACTCGGCCGGCCCAAAAAAAATGACTTAATTTTTCAATACAGACACAGGGAGGCAGAGATGTGTGACATTAATATTGCTGCACAGCAAATAAAGTAAGAACCCTCATAGACTAGATAATAGTATGTGAACATTCAGTATTAACAATAAAGAGCCAAACCTTAAAAAAAATCATGCATCAAATTTTCTATTACCTGTGGTTATAAAACAGGCAGAACTTAGGAAATCTTAGAGATATCCACTTGAACTTTTCATCTTAAACATGAGGTGATGAAACTAAGAGAGGCTAGGTGCTGTTCTCATTTCAAGAGTGGCCACATCTGTCCCTTTTAATATGTGCTGCAGCCAAATCCTTTTTATGTCTCCTTGGCCAGAAAGGATCACATGGCCTGCCCCAACTGCACTAGAGGCTGCTGGGAAATCAGGGAATGAAATAGGTTAGACACACTGCAACTCCAAATAAATTAGGGTTCCTCTAACAAAGAAAGGAGAATGGGTATTGGATAGGCAATCAGCAAGGTCTGTTACATTCACATTAGTGTTTTTGTTTTGTTTTGTTTGAGTGTTACAGGTTGGAACCAATGGTGATATGGCTCCTGAAATCCTAACGGAAAAAATGAGTTATTACCACCCCTGTGGACTGGTTTGTAATGGGATGCAGTATTTATGAACTAGTTGCTGGAAGAACACCATTCAAAGATTACAAGGAAAAAAGTCAGTAAAGAGCAATTAAAGCAAAGAACCCTAAAGAAGAGGTCAGATTTCAACATGACAACTTCACAGAGGAAGCAGAAGATATTTGCACACTCTTCTTGGCTATGAAACCAGAGCAACTCTTAGGAAGCAGGTAAACTACTATGTAACAGAGATGATTCAGGATATCAGTATTGTTCATGGAGATTTGGACACTATTTTGGATTAGTGACAAAGCCTTGGGATTAGTATTATTATCTTATTATTATTATTTGCATATTACATGGTTAAGTATTTCTGATACTTTTAAACACTATGAGTGCTTAATGCAGAACTATCTCCAAGGTACATTTCAAAGTGAAAAAACAAAGTGCAAAAGACCATGTATACAAAAGAAGAACAAGAATATATAATTCAGGAGTGGCTGGTTGGCTCAGTTTGTTAGAGCACAGTGCTCATAACACCAGGGTTGCTGGTTTGATTCCCACATGGGCCAGTGGGCTGCGTCCTCCACAACTAGATTGAAAACAACTTGATTTGGAGCTGATGGGTCTGGGAAAAATACTCTGCTCCCCAATAAAAAAAAAAGAATATGTAATTCAAATCATTGCATAGAATATTTTGAGCAGAGTATATAAGAAAGGTATAGGATTGGCTGTTTCTAATTAAGGGAAATTGGGAGCTGGTGACAGGGATGCAAATGAGGGTTTTCACTGTAAAACTATTATTTTTTGAATTCTGAACCATGTGAATAAATTACCTATTTGAAAATTAATAAAATTAAAGCTTAAAATAAAAAACATCAGTACTGATAGCCATAGCTCTGGAAAATTCTGCTCCTATTAAATGCCTCTGTAAAATATCATCAGTCAACAGATAATTAGTGAGTACCTATGATGTTGCTGGTTAAATTAAGTACTTATATAAGAAATTAGTTCTGGGCCAGCCGAGTGGTGCATTGGTTAAGAGCTGGCTTGGGACGCCAGCAGCCCGGGTTCGGATCCCACATATGAGGGCCAGTGACACTGCCCTCTACAGCTAACAACAGCTCCACCTGGAGCTGGGCTGTGCGAGCCCCGGCGATGGTGTAGGCTGCAGCCCCTGCAGCAGTGGGCTGCCATAGGCTACAGTGAGTGGCCGGCAGCCAGAGTGAGCTGCCAATAGCCGCAGTGAGTGACTATCCAGAGGCCGGTGACCGATCTGCCTCATCCGGGAAGAGTGCAATGACGATACCAACATGGGCCAGTGAAGCAACGTCCTCTGCAACTAGACTGAAGAACAAAAAGACAGCAACTTGTTTGTTTCTCTTCCCAATTCCCCAATGCTGTTCCCATCCCCCAATTCCCCAATAAAATGTTAAAAAGAAAGAAATTAGTTCTGAGGAAAGTCAACTTTTATTGCTTACAATGGCATGATAAAAATCAAGATATTTTAGAAGGAAAAAATAAGTAAAAGCTGACCTGTGAAAAGACCCTTGGCAGTGGGTGACTGTTATGTGGGGAGAAAAGCGAGGGCTCAGTCACAGACCTAGACTCACATCCCAGCTCTGCTATAGCTCTGCTATGTCCTGGTCATTTTATCTCTAGCAATTGAATTACTTTCTCTGAGTTTCATTATCCTCATATTGTCAACTTCACTAAGCTACAGTACTCAGATATTTGATCAAACATTATTCTAGATGTTTCTGTGCAGGTATTTTTTTTTAGATGAGATTAACATATAAATCAGTAGGCTTTGAAGAAAGCAGATTATTCCTCATTATGTGGATGGGCCTCATCTGATCAGTTGAAGGCCTTCATAGAAAAAGACTGGCATCCCTGGGAGAAGAAGGAATTCTCCCAGCAAACCACTCTTAGGCTTCAACTGCAACTCTTCCCTGGGTCTTCAGCCTACCTTGCAGCATTTGCACATGCCAAGCCTCCATAATAGCATGGGCCAATTCCTTAAAATAAACCTCTCTTTCTCTCATATGTATTGTATATGCACACTACTGTCACAGAGGAAGCAAGAATGGAGGCCTGCAAATTAAACGACAAAAGACAGATGTTTGTTTATGTACATACACAGGAGCTCACAGAAATTGTCGCTAGGAAGTGGTTAGAATCGGAGGCTTATATGCCACCTTAATAGGAGAAGGCGGGGTTGGAGGGTGGGGAGAAGGGCACATACAGGCAAACAACTGACTTCTTAGTAATGGTGGGGGGGAAGGGCACTGTGGGAGAGCAAATGACTTTTAGGCAAGATAAATGGGCCTTTAGGAGAATAAATGGGGGATATGATAGTTTTGTGACAATGTCTATGTAGGTGTAGTGCTGACTTTTGTCACTGGTGAGAAGAGTCAGTCTCCCCTGGTTCCAAAACACCCCAGAACAGGGTTTATGAATTGAGCTTTTTCAGGAAGCCCTGATTTTATGGAGGTATGCATCTGTTGACTCTCAAATACCATCAGCTCAAAATAATTTTTACAAAACTGTGGTACATTCTGGACCTTTTCAATATCCTGTTGGTTCTGTTTCTCTTGAGAACCCTGACTAATACAGTGCAGTATTTTGAAGTTTAGCTGTCACATACAGAGGGTGCCAAAAAAAGGTATACACATTTTAAAAAAGGAAAAAAAAACCTGTATTAAAATTGTAATACTCAATATATACCAAAAACCAAAGAGGAACACAAGTCATGTGTATACATTTTTTTGACACCACCGGTATATAAAGTTATATATAATATATGTTAGGAATCGTTTAATAAGTGATAGCAATTACTGGTTTCCCCTGCTATCTGAAAGTAGAGCTAAAATGGAGTAAAATAAAGCAAAAAAGCAAATACCATTAATTTACATGGAAGAATTTTTTAGCATTCCCAGACCCAAAAAGTAACCTACCAAATCATATCAAATATGCTTAGTTATGTCCAGTTTTATGTTAAGCATAACATCCCTACGAGCTCACTTAGGCTTTTTTGATTGGACACGTGTTGCTAATGGATCCACAAAATAAATCCAGATAAAGCACAGATGCTCAGACACTGTTCAAAGCTCTGGCGGCCTGATGCTGAGCTGCTGAGTGTAGCTCCTGGGAAGGAGCTTAGCAGGGCCACTCTTGATGCTTGGGGATGCTTGCTGCCTCTCTAAGGGCTCCTTGCAAAATAAACACTGAACATTATTTTGGCTTTTCGCCTTCTTTTCATAAAAGCAAAAATCCTCTTTGGATTTCTTTTGGTTAATGAAAACAGGTACTAATGTAGGTCTTTTGTAAAAGCGAAGTTACGTAATGCAAAGTTTGAAAAGGGGGATACCTGTATTATAAATTTGTTCTAAGGGAGATATCAGATAATATTTTGACTAAACTATGAGCTTGAGTGTCTTAAATTATTGGGATTCAATTTTCAAAATCTAAAAACATAAAAATATGAAAGCTACAATCATAAAGTAATATGCCTGATTTTTTTTTCTTTTTTTTTTTTCTTTTTAGAGGGCAGTGTCACTGGCCCTCATATGTGGGACCGAACTGGGGTCACTGGTTTCTGAAGCCAGCGCTTAACCACCACGCCACTCGGCCAGCCCCTGATTTTTAATATTAAGCCAGAACTTATGCAGCTAGATTACTATAAATCTTCTAAGCAGTTGCCAATGGAGGCTCTACAACAAGGCTGCCTTAGCTCAAAATGTTTGAATATGACGGCAAGTTTTTCATTTTGACCTGATATATATATTTTTTTTGACCTGATATTTTTAGATAGTGAAACAAAATTCACTTGTAACAACTTTTGAAGCATAACAGATAACCAAACTAACACATGAGTATTTTGGAATTACATGGAACCTCTACACTCATGTGAAGTAAAATGTGAAACTTATTTCCTTTGTGGATGCCAACATTGTCATATTAGTACAGTCAGAGTACACTCTGTTAGACAAGCAAATCCCAATGTCTCAGCAGCTTAAAGCTAAAGGATTATTTCTCATCCACACTAAGTCCACAATGGGCCCAGTGGCTCTTCAGGGTATCTCCCTTCTTAACTCAGAGATCCAGGCTGCTCCCATCTTATAGCTCCATGAGAACTGCTGGCTCCCAGTTACTATGGCAACAAGAAGAGAACCCAGGGAACTTTGTACTGCCTCAGCCAGCATTGACCTCAGCCTTTGTACTGATCCACTTCGCTCATCATTTCACCCATACTTCTGCTGGCCTGAACAGTCCTCGGGCCCTGTCTATGGGTGAGGAGGCTGACTAGTGTGGTCTTCTGTGTGCTCAGGAAGGAGAGAAGAACTGAATAGGGTGACCACTGACCATCGCCACTGTCCTGGCTCTCGAGTGCTGGAAGTGCCACAGTGGGTGGCCAAGGCAGTGTGGGAAGCGAAGTCTCATTATTTCCCTGAAGGAAACACCATCCGCTTTGTGTGTGTGATTGAAAATCCATCTCAAGCCTTTTGAGCCTTGAGGCCTTTGGACCCTTTTGAACCTTGCCTTTACTCAGGGCCCACTCCAAACTCTTTGGAGTGTACTCTTCTGCTAATAACGCCACCTTGATTGAGCATTGAGCCTTAAGTCGATTTTCTTTGTGCTCTGCCCTCTCCTAATTCTTTGGAGTGTACTATGTCTTTCTTTTTTTTTTAAATTTTTTATTGGGGAACAGCGTGTTTTTTTCCAGGACCCATCAGCTCCAAGTTAAGTAGCTGTCTTCAATCTAGTTGTGGAGGGCACAGCTCCTTGGCCCATGTGGGAATTGAACCGGCAACCTTGGTGTTATGAGCCTGAGCTAACCACCTGAGCTAACCGGCAGCCCCTACTATCTTTTCTAATAAACTTTTTTCACCACTTTAAAAAAGAAAATTTATCTTAATACTTTATAAGCACACTTTGGCTTTGTAACATGAAATATTAACAAACTTCTTCAGGAAAATGCCACCTTAAAGCACTATATCATTGCCTTAAGCTGCTCCATCAAACAAAACCTTTTTATAAAGCATCTGTTGTTGTGACTAGAATAAAACTTTTTACAACATAGATAAAAAGCATATAAAAACCAGCCGTTCAGTCAAAAAGAAAACCTTCCAACATTTTCATTTAAACTCTGTATTTTTAAATCATTTAAATTAAGGTAACGTTTGATTAATTTAGTGGGTGTCCTCCAAATGGGAGGCAAATGCCTAGACAGCATTTGCCTCAGTGGAGAGGTCAAGTGCCCCCCCTTCCCCTGTTGCATTTAAAAGTGTTTGAAATAGGGCAGGCCCAGTTGGTTAAGAGCTCACTTAAGAGTGCAAGCTGAGCTCTGAGCAATAGCAGTTCAATGCCCAGCCCCAGCTGAGTTGCCAACAGGTAGCAGGATGGCTCAGCTAAACAGAAAGAAAAAAAAAAGTGTTTGAAATAAATTAAAAACACTTCTTTAGACATCACTAAAGAGCATCTTTTTATGGGTCTATGAGTTAGTTTTGCAGAGAAACCTAAAGCTTTTCTGAGCGTCTCATAGGGACTTCAGATAGGGTCAACTATTAGTTTTCCAATACAACAAAAGGTGAAGACCACTTAAGTATTTTGCAAGTTTTATTCTGATCAGTTAACGTAGCAAAATAAGAGCAAATACCCCACGCATATCTCGGGCTGAAGTGCTTTTCCAACACACAATTTCAGGCTAATAACCACTGTTCTAGGCAGACCGAACCCCACATTGTGGGCAGGTGGTATCTTGTCTTCACCGACTGGTATAAGAAAATCCATTGTAATCTCTGTGTGGGTTTCAATAACACAAGAGCCCTGTTAATGCTCAGGAATATATTCCGCTCCAACAAGCAGAAGTCTTCCTGCAGCTGCTGGTTTGGCTACTATTACGAAAGATGCTGCTCCCATCAGTAGCCTGTCCTCTTTGTCCAAAGTGCTCTGCATGATGATGGGCCTAAAGAGTCCTGCACAGATCCTGCCAGGGCAAGATTCAAGAGTAAAATCATCTTCATGTTATTTCTAATTACAGAACTGAGGTGAGCGTCACCAGTGCAAAAGATCGAAGTGATCAGCTTTGTGGTGGTCTGAAGACAGAGCTAAAGGAATAGAGGTTGGAAAGCCTAATCTTTCATTGTTAGCATCAGCAGCCATGGATATTAATTAGAAAAGGGCATTGTTATGTAAAATTTCTCAGTGCTGAGAGAGGCTGATAACTCCATTGTTACATCAAAAGTTTATTCAGGGAACTTACATGAGGCATGTTTTAGGGGATATCTTCCCTACCACTTCGCAGGCAATAAGGAGTGATAGAGGGCAGGGTAGGATGGATAGGGGTACTGGGGCATGACCCACCCCTGAAAGGGAAATGCCTTACATGCTTGCCTGGGGCTGGGCAACCACCCGTTAGAGTAACAAGCACATCTGGGACATAGGTAGGGTGCATCAGACAGTCTCTGAGGGGATTTGGGGAAGCAATCTCTGTCCTGGCCAGGATCTAGCTGGCAGGTCCAGCAGCAGTCACTTCATGGAATAGTCTTTCCTCCTCAAGCATAAGGCATGGGCCTTCCCTTCCAGGGCCGTCTAGTTGGAGGTGTTGAGGAACATAAAGAAACCCTCAAAGTGGTCCATTGTTCCCTTTTCTTTTGCAACTGGTTGCAAAAGGGCTGCAGTTGGCCATCCCTGATGGACAAGCTCAGGCCATCTGGGCTTGGTTGCTGGCTGTGTTACTTGAGAACTATTCATCCTGATGTGAAGACTGGTTTGGCAAGTTTCCTGAGGTTACTGAGCCCCTGGGTGTTCTCTGTTTATGCAAGTTAAAGCTGCTCAAAGTGAGTTTAAAGTGCCCTCTTGACCTCTGGGACAGTGTGTACATGCCTGCCAGCAGCCATCAAGGTGGTACAAACTCCTTCCTATGACACCTGGTCCCATTCCAACTCCTTTGTTCTCTTTGAGGCACACAGGCCTGGGGTTCATTCCTGATCTATAGGAATGGAGTTCTAGCTCTATCCTTGTTCTGCCACATTTAAAATCTGATACCCACCCTCCAATCTATCTGATACCTTAAAATGGTGAATGTTGCTGTGTAAATTATACCTCAATAAACCTAACTTTTTTTCTTAAATGTATCCTTGAAGCTTCAGTGTATCTCAGTAACCCTCTCTCAAGGCACTTACTGTACAGGATATAAACCACACAGACATTGGTCAGTAGATTCTAATAGATGGCAAGCCTGCATTTTCCTTTATTTCAATTGATGGAGACTTGGTGGCTTTTGAAAGAAAAGAGATACCTTGTAGGTATCTCAGGATGCAGCTTTCCATACCTGTCTTTTCAGTTGTGTCATAATGGGAAAAGTTCAAGGAGCCCTGGATGGCCTTTCTGAATGGGGGTAGGCTGGAAT
Organism: Aselliscus stoliczkanus; assembly: GCA_033961575.1. Lineage (NCBI taxonomy): Eukaryota > Metazoa > Chordata > Mammalia > Chiroptera > Hipposideridae > Aselliscus > Aselliscus stoliczkanus. Next base: position 107,396,204 of record CM066735.1, read on the forward strand.
CACAGAACAACAATCCAGGGAATAGCTGGACATCAGATACTTCCAACTGAGTTTGTCTTTTTCATAATAATATTTGATTACAATTTTGCCTTTGAAAAATTCACCTATATTTTCTTGCTTTCTCTGAGGCACAGCTATTTATGAATGCAGAAGCAGGTAAAGAGATGAATAGAAGTGTAAAAATACAGTTAAAAAAAAGACTGAGTTATTGTGATAGTAAAAATGTGATGATGTAACTGAAGAGCTTAACGTGATATTAACTGAACGTAGGCTAAAAATAAATGTTATTATAATTATTCTCAATGTTTGTTAGTAATGTTGTTATTATGTTTACTTTCTAGTCATCTTTCTGGACAGAGTATGCTGCAGTAGTCATGTGATGTGGTGAGGAGTCTCTGAAGGGGTTGCATGAGGAAAGTCCTCAATCCTTTTCCTAAAAGCTTTTTTGATAACTGGAATGGAAAATGTAAAAGGAAAAACCATGAATGTGATTGATTTTTATTAAGGTTGATTTATGACAGAAATTGACTTCTTTCAAAAGGAAGACATTTCTTAGTCAGACCAGCATATCTATTCACATAAAAGGAAAAGAAAAAATAAAATTTGAATCTGATGTCACAAAACAGCCCCCATTTTACTTCTTTAAAATGTGGACTTAAGAGGAGACAAGAGAAGTGTTTGGTAGACTGCCCCTAATAGGGTCTCCAAAGATTCCCACCTCCTGGCATCCACACCTTTGTGTAATCCCTTCCCTTTAGGGTGGACTGGACTTACTGATTTGTTTCTAACAAATAGAATACGGCAGAAGTGATGACATGTCATTTCCAAGATTAGGTAATAAAAAGACTGTGTCTTCTATCTTGGACTCCTTTTCCTCTTCTTCCTCCACCTCTTCCTCCTCCTCCTCCTCCTCCTCCTCCTTCTCTTTCTCCTTCTCTCTCTCTCTCTCTCTCTCTCTCTCTCTCTCTCTCTCTCTCTCTCCCCGCCCCCCCACCCCTTTCACTAGCCCCTGCTCATTTGCCCTGGGAAAAACCAGAGACAATGTTATAAGGCAGCCTAGAACCCTAACCAACAGCTTTGTCACAGAAACCTTCAGCCGAAGGCATCCAGTTAAGCCATGTCTAGATTCTTGACTCACAGAAACTGTGAGATAATTAACATTTGTTGTTTTAAACTACTAAATATTGAGGCAATTTTTTTACACAGCAACAGGTAACTCATACAAAGAGTACACAATTAGCAACATACATTTTTTTCTCTTATTCTAAGGCAAATACTAGAATAATTTCTAGCATAAGGAAGAGTTGATGGCAAATAACCATAGTCTTGAGCACCAAATGTATGCTCATTCATGCTACTAAAAATTACTAATGGATTTTTAAAAAGTTTTTAAAGATTATTGTGGCATTTGGGAGAAGTAGGGTGGGCTCCTAGAAGTCATGTTGTATGAAGAGTGAAGAGCTGACTGTGGTCTTTTACAATGTGAATGATGGTCATGTGGGAAGAGACATGCTTGCCTGGTTCTACATGACTCTGAAAGGCAGAGCAAGAGGCAATGAGCGGAAGTTGCAGGCAAGCATGTTCTGGGCCCAATGATTTTTGCTGGTGTTTCCATGAAACACCAAGAATAAAAGTCATGTCAACTGCTTCATTCTTTAAAAATCACATCAATATGTGAAAGCTGTCCACAAACAATGAAAATGCTTCTGCCCGCGTATGGTGAAATTGTGTGATTTTTAAAGTTATTATTTTTCTACATTATGCTTTATGTTGTTATAGTGTCTTTGCAATTAAAATGAATTATGTTATAGGAAAAGAATGCTCCACTCTTTGTATTGTTAGAACATTTCCTATTTTAGTTTGTTACTGTGTGTCATATGACCCTCTCCGTTTTTTTTTGTTGTTGTTGTTGTTGTTGTTGTTTTATTTATTTTTTTAATTAGTTTCAGGTGTACAACACAGTGCAATAGTTATACATTTTACCCCTCAAAGTGACAACCCCCCACCCCCAATTCACCACCCCACTCCCCCTCCCATATCATATATATCTATTACTCTTCCTCTGACTCTCTTCCACAGTATAATCCACATCCCGTGACTATCTATATATATTCAATTACAGTAGGTATACCACCTCCGCTTTAGTAATACAGTGCAGTGATCAAACCTCTACTCCATCCATGAAATGGTCTCCCTAACAAGACCTATGATCATCTGACATTCCACAGAATATTTACATCATTATTAATTATATTCCCCAAACTGTTTTTCATATCCCAGTGGCAATATTGTAGTTGCCTATTTTTGCTGTCTAATCCCTTCCCCTTCTCCCTCATCCCCATTCCTCTCCCAATTAGCAACCCTGATTTTTCCTCTATATCTATGAGACAGTTTCTGTTTACTTTGCTCATTCATACAGTTTTTCAGATTCCACATATGAGTGAGATCATATGGTATTTGTCTTTCTCTGACTGACTTATTTCACTTAACATAATAGTCTCTAGGTCCATCCATATCATTGCAAATGGTACGACTTCATTCTTCTTTATAGCGGAGTAATACTCCATTGTATAAATATACCACAGTTTCTTAATCCAGTCATCTACTGATGGGCATTTTGGTTGTTTCCAAGTCTTAGCTATTGTAAATTGTGCTGCTATGAACATAGAGGTGCATAACTTTTTTTGAATAAGTGTCTTGGTTTTTTCAGGATAAATGCCTAGGAGTGGAATTGCTGGGTCAAACGGTAGCTCTATTTCCATTTCTTTGAGATACCTCCATACTGACTTCCATAGTGGCTGCACCAATCTGCAGTCCCACCAACAGTGCAGCAGGGTCCCCTTTTCCCCACAGCCCCGCCAGCACTTGTTGTTTGTTGATTTATTGATGATAGCCATTCTGACTGGAGTGAGGTGGTGTCTCATAGTGGTTTTTATTTGCATTTCCCTAATGACCAGTGAGGTTGAACTTTTTTTCATATGCCTGTTGGCCATCTGTATGTCCTCTTTAGAGAAATGTCTCTTCATATCTTCTGCCCATTTTTTAATTGGGTTGTTTGTTTTTTTGGTGTTGAGTTTCATGAGTGTTTTATAAATTTTGGATATTAACCCCTTATCAGATATATTGTTGGCAAATATATTCTCCCATTCAGTAGGCTTCCTTTTTGTTTTATTAATGGTTTCCTTTGTTGTGAAAAAACTTTTAAGTCTGATATAATCCCATATGTTCATTTTTTCTTTTACTTCCCTTGCCCGTAGGGATGTATCAGTAAAAATATTGCTCCAGGTAATGTCTGCAAATGTACTCCCTATATTTTCTTTTAGGATTTTTATGGTTTCAGGTCTTACATTTAAGTCTTTAATCCATTTTGAATTTGTTCTTGTATAGGGCGTAAGGAGGTGGTCCAGTTTCATTTTTTTGCATGTGTCAGTCCAATTTCCCCAGCACCATTTATTGAATAGACTATCTTTACTCCAGTGTAAATTCTTGCTTCCCTTGTCAAAGATTAACTGTCCATAAATGCCTGGATTTATTTCTGGGCTCTCTGTTCTGTTCCACTGATCGATGTGCCTGTTTTTATGCCAATATCAAACTGTCTTGATTACTGTAGCCTTGTAGTAGGTTTTGATGTCTGGTAGCATGATCCCCCCGACTTTGTTCTTATTTCTCAGAATTGCCGAGGCTATTCTGGGTCTTTTATGATTCCATATAAATTTTAGGATTATATTTTCTATTTCTGTGAAAAATGCTCTTGGTAGTTTGATAGGAATTGCATTGAATCTATATATTGCTTTAGACAGTATGGACATTTTAACTATATTAATTCTTCCTATCCATGAGCATGGTAGGTGTTTCCATTTATTTGTATCTTCTATGATTTCTTTCTTCAGTGTCTTATAATTTTCTGAGTACAGATCTTTCACTTCTTTGGTTAAATTTATTCCTAGGTATTTTATAGTTCTTGACGCAATTGTAAATGGGACAGTTTTCTTAATTTCTCTTTACATTAGTTTATTATTGGTATATGCAAATGCCACTGATTTCTGAACATTGATTTTATATCCTGCTACTTTACTGAATTCATCTATCAGTTCCAATAGTTTTTTGATGGCCTCTCCGTTTTTAATAGAGAAAAGTCTGATGATCCCAGAAAACATCCCTTCTTCAAACCATCAACTTGCCTCACCTAGAAGCTGGCCTAGTTGAACTCCCATGTGTGCCAGATGCTTCAGCGATTTACCCCAAAGATATCGATGAAATTGAAGATTTCTCTGAGGCTTCGGGAGTCAAATTTGATGATAAGATAAGAAGTTCTCCCAAAGATTTGCAACAGGTGCTATCCCCATAGCATGGCAGGAAAAGATTACAGAAACGGGACTGTTTGAAGAATTGAATGACCCCAACAGGCCTGCAGGTTGTGGGGAGGGTAATTCATCCAAGTCTGGTGTGTGTTTGTTATTATAAGTTGTTCTCTCTACCAGATAGGCAGCAGGAGTCTCAGATGACCTAATCCTTGAATGTTCCTGTTAACCTAAAAATAAAAAGGTCTTTCAAAGTGAGAGGCAACAGCATGTATTGAGATCAATAAGAACAGCTATTTGGGATGCACTGGTTCAGGTAGAAACCCAAATAATGTTCCAATTAGGAGGACAAAGCAGTGGGTATTTATGAGAAAGGGAAAGGGAATGATTGCATTTATAGAAGGAAGGCATTTCTATGGGTGCATAGTGATGTTAATTCTAAATAATGGTTTTAATATTCAGTCCAGTAGTCATAACAACTGTTTTCTTGTTACCTTTGCAAATCTTTTTTTGGGAAATAATGTTGCCCTAGGCCCAATGAAAAAGTTCTTTTGCCCTGTTTTAACTTTCTGAAGGTTTGAGGCCTAAAACTTGTAAGGCAGTTCCTTTGGCATGGCAGCTCTGGCTCCATTTTAAAATGGTTCCATTTATATTGTTTTTTACATTCTTAACACATGAAAATCTGTTAAAGAGAGGACTGATCGATCAGGAGGGGCAGGTGACCAGTTAGCTCAGGTGGTTAGAGCACAGGCTCATACCACCAAGGTTGCCGGTTCGATTCCCACATGGGCCAAGGAGCTGTGCCCTCCATAACTAGATTGAAGACAACTACCTGACTTGGAGCTGATGGGTCTTGTTCCACAATAAAATTTATTTGAATATATATATATATATATATATATATATATATATATATATATATATAGAGAGAGAGAGAGAGAGAGAGAGAGAGAGAGAGAGAGAGTCAGGAGGGGGCATTTCAACCATAAAATAGTTCGAAGAACTAGTGAGCTCACCATTAGGACACATCTTCTCTCTCTCTCTCTCCCTCCCTCCTTTCTTTTTTTTTTTCATACAGATGAATAAAGTCGCAGTTTTCATTGAGGGCTAGGAAAAGGAATGCTCATGTTTATTTTGATAAACTAAAAGCATGAGCTCTCTGCCATCATGTCTCTGAAAATTACTCAAAGTCCTGAGAACAGAGAAAGGTACTTTGTGGTGTACGAAGAAAATGAGTATTTGCAATTCTTAGTAAATAATCATTTTAGTTGTCCATTGTTTATATCCTTTCTTCCCTTCATCTTTCCATTTTCTTCTGCTTCTGTACTTACAAAAAGGATTTTGAAGTTGGAAATAAATGTTCCTGATATTCTTCCCATAAAAAGAAGTAGATTATAATATTTTGGCAATATTTCAGATTACAAAATAATTTTTAATTTACTGAAAGTCTCGTTTTCATATTTTTGAAATATTTTTCCATTTTAATGTGGAAGCATTTTAAATGTGAATACACATAAGATCTGTGAATTAAAGTATTCTACAAACTGAATCTTTTGCAATATGCTACAAATTGCTTACACATATAATTCCATATGTTATTGCTTCCCAAACTTTGCTGAACTTTCGTATCACCCAGGAATCTTTAATAATTAGTGTTGTCACACTGGCAGAGTGGCTCAGTTGGCGAAGAGCTCGCTCAAGAGTGAGAGCTGAGATCTGAGCAACAGCAGTTCGATACCCAGCCCAAGCTGAGCTGCTGCTGAGCTGCCAACAGGTGGCAGCATGGCTCAGCTAAAATAATAATAATAATAATAATAATAATAATAATTACTGTTGTCTAGCTTCCACCCCCACATTTTCATCTGTCTGGGGTACAGCCTGTGCATCTAGCTTTTCAAAAGCTTCCCAGATGATTTTAATGTGCAGCAAAGCTTAGGAACCATGGCCATGTAGATTTAAATGTTATTACACATGGGTCTTGTTTCGATTGCTCAGAACTTCAATCATACATTCTGACAGCAACTTTTCAAATGCCCAAAAGACATGTAATGTTGGCAATTGCAGTGTAAACAAAACTGAAGATAATCTGTATTCATCTTGTAGATTTTCTTGTCCTTGCACACTTTAGTTCCTCATACATATCTTGGGAAGTAGATCTCTTCACTATTTCAAACCCTGAAGGAAGAATATGAGCTTAGAAATGGACCTGAACAAACAGTGGCCCTCATTTCAAAAAGGCCAGCATTGTTTTTGTAGAATTAGCACTTCTCAAAAGCACAGCCAACAGGAGAATTCTAAGGCTGCAAAAAATACTTTGACACAAATATAAATCTGCAGTGATTTTTTTTTTTAAAGATTTTATTGGAAAATTGGCGGAGGGGAACAGCGTTGGGGAATCAGGGAAGGGGAACAAACAAGTTGCTGTCTTTTTGTTCTTCAGTCTAGTTGCGGAGGACGTTGCTTCACTGGCCCATGTTGGTATCATCATTGTGCTCTTTCTGGATGAAGCAGATCAGTCGCCGGCTTCTGGATGGTCGCTCACCGTGGCTATTGGCAGCTCCCGCTGGCTGCCAGCCGCTCACGCTGGCTGCTGGCCACTCACTGTAATCTATGGCAGCCCACCGCAGCAGGGGCTGCAGCCTACACCGTCGCCGGGGCTCGCACAGCCCAGCTCCAGGTGGAGCTGTTGTTAGCTGTAGAGGGCAGTGTCACTGGCCCTCATATGTGGGATCCGAACGGGGCTGCTGGCGTCCCAAGCCAGCTCTTAACCAATGCGCCACTCGGCCGGCCTTTTTTTTTTTTTTTTAAGGCACATGTATGCATAAGGAAATTTCACTTTTTCCAGTGGTGAGAAGCCTGGCCGAAGTCATTTTGAAAGTTTTTGGCCCTGAGTAAGGGAGCCAACAGTTGCAAAAGCACTGGCCAAACAATTTGTGGTTAACTGGAATCCAGCTAACAGTAATCTACAACTGCAAGACAGCATTGACCATAGCTGAGACGAGTAGGAAAAAACCCTCTTGGAGTGGAGTCCTGGGTTAGCACACATACCACTCAGCCTCCTGCCCATCCTCCAATCTCAGTGAGCTCCCTGATGTTCCAAATCCCACACTGGAGACACTGCAGAGTCCTGAGTCACCAAAGCAGTATACAGGTGTGTCCAGCAGGTACTTCCTCCTCAGGCAAAAAAGTAGATTAAAATTTGGTAAAATGTGATAAAATTTCTAACAAGCCTATCTTTTTTTTTTAAAGATTTTATTGGGGAATTGGGGGAGGGGAACAGTGTTGGGGAATCAGGGAAAAGGAACGGACAAGTTGCTCTCCTTTTGTTCTTCAGTCTAGTTGCGGAGGATGTTGCTTCACTGGCCCATGTTGGTATTGTCATTGCACTCTTCCCAGATGAGGCAGATCGTTCGCCGGCCTCTGGATGGTCGCTCACCGCAGCTCTTGGAAGCTCACGCTGGCTGCCGGCCACTCACTGTAACCTATGGCAGCCGACTGCAGCAGGGGCTGCAGCCTACACCGTTGCCCGGGCTCGCAGCCCAGCTCCAGGTGGAGCTGTTGTTCACCATCTTAGCTGTAGAGGGCAGTGTCACTGGCCCTCATATGTGGGATCCAAACCGGGGCCACAACGTCCCAAGCCAGCTCTTAACCAATGCACCACTCGGCTGGCCCTCTAACAAGCCTATTTTAACAAAAAACTAACAGTTGACCAAAGTCCAATTAACCAGAGCATTTCCAGAGTAGAGGCCTCAGGATTTAGCTTTACAAACATTAGACATTTGAAAGAACTGTCTTGATGCATTGGTTCCTTAATTGAATGCCTATTGCTTTCGATAAACTTTCAATACAAATCTGTGTTTCATTTCTTAGAACTAATTCAGGAAAATAGTTGAGTAAGATAACTATACTCAAACAACGACCAAGTAAGTGTGTGTTGAGCTCTAACTGTACACCGAGCCCTGTACTGGGTAGTGGTGGGGACACCACAGAGAAATAAGACAACACCTACGAAAGGCTGTGTGGTGTAGTGTAGAATGCAGACTCACATTGGTTTTGTTATTCACATTTCAAATGAGAAAACTGAGGCTCATAGGGGTTTTGTAGCATGTCCAAGGTCACCCAGCTTTGCAGGGCTGTGGTGAAGACTAGAAATAATATATATGAAACACATAGTGTATGACTTGCATATAGTAGGAGCATAATAAATTGTAGACTATGGTCAGCAGCAAGTGGAATGATTCTAGGTCAGGAGACAAACTATTAAGAGTTGAACCCGGCCACCTTAATTACAAGTTCCAGGAGGTGAGAGAAGGAAGAGAACTGGGTCCAGGGGAGTGTTGAGAAGAAAAGTTTTATGCACAATGAAAGAAAAATCTAATTAGAATAACTGGAGACATTGGGCCCATATCTGGCTTCATCCTCATCATATACCAGTTGAGGGATCCACCTGGACCAGGGCAGGGCACAGTGAGGGACAGACATGATCAGGAGATGAAATGCTGGAGACAAAGAGAAATAAGCAATGCAAAGGGATCTGATCAGGTTGTAGGTGGTAATTAAGTAAAGACTTAAATAGGGGGCCGGCCGACTGGCGCGTTAGTTAAGAGCTGGCTTGGGACGCCAGCGGCCCCAGTTCAGATCCCACATATGAGGGCCAGTCACACTGCCCTCTACAGCTAAGATGGTGAACAATAGCTCCACCTGGAGCTGGGCTGCTGTGAGTCCCGGGATGAGATGGCATAGCTGCAGCCCCTGCTGCAGTGGGCTGCCATAAGCTACAGTGAGTGGCCAGCAGCCAGCGTGAGTGGCTGGCAGCCGGTGTGAGCTGCCACGAGCTGCTATGAGTGGCCATCCAGAGGCCGGCGACCGATCTACCTCACCAGAGAAGAGCACAATGATGATATGTGCCAGTGAAACAATGTCCTCCACAACTAGACTAAAGAACAAAAGGACAACAACTTGTTTGTTCCCCTTTCCCAGTTATCCAATGCTGTTCCCCTCACCCATTTCCCCAATAAAATCTTAAAAGACTTAAATAGGATGCAACAAAGTGGCTCATCAAAGAATATGAGTGATTTTTTAAAAGGGATGAAGCTTGCTTATTTTTGAAAAGTTGAAATATAACTGTTATAAAGATAATGAAACATCAGGGGAAACAAAGACATATATGAGAGAAATATTTAGAAAAAGAAGAACCAGGGAGAAGTTATTTCTATTCTTCCAGTTTGTTAAGGATTGTTTGAAATGTTTGTTTCTTAAAGGAGGAGATGGATTTGATGAACTGTTTGAAGGGGCTTAGCAGTGCCCTGCAAAGCAGAAGGTATGGATGATGTTTTCATAGGAAACAGTGATTAATTTTTTATTTTAAGATGGCAAGCCACAAAGAATTAAAAAATATTTGAAATTATTTCTTGTGAATATCAAGTCAAAGTGTTTCTTTTAGGTGACCAGGCATGAATGTGAAATAAATCAATAATTTAAACTTTGCTTCTTAGGAATTGTATGTTATGAAATCATGAGAGTTTACCAGATCAGTTTTTAAAGATCATTATATTATATGTATCATTAGAGAAGTTCAATAATAAGACTTAAATTATGTAAGTTGTTTGGACAGTAAAATATAATAAAAATTAGTGGAAATACATAGTCCTTGCTTCTTAAATGGTTGTTCTGGGCAGTTATAAGCCAGAAGGAGAAAAACAATGATAGAAGGAAAAAAAATAGATAGGAGAAATTTTTTTTGCCTGGAAGACTTACCATATTGACCTTTTGACTATCAAAAAATTAAAAAGACTTACTGAATTTTCTTTGGCCATCTAGGATAAATAATCGCAGTTATTTAGGTTTAGATATTCTTTCAATAAATAGTGCTGATTGTCATGTGCCACGCTCTATTTTAGTTTTGGGAGATATGCTGGGGTTTGTCCCTTTAGGATATTTTGATTGGAGAGAGGTCCCTCTATATCAGTAAATCTTTATATCTCTCTGGGTAGCGATGAATTTTGTTCTTTCCAATCCCTGTCCCCCGCCCCCCCCCCACCACCACCAAGTTTTCTGCACTGAACATGTCTTTCTTTTAAAAATCAGGGGAAAAAATATATTAATTAAAGCAAGGCAGGACCCATCATAATTGGACCTGCGTGTGTGGGGCATGCCCAGGCTGACTTTGGCAGTAACCAACCCCCAAGGACTGCCGCCCAGCCAAAGGGCAACAGCCTGAGTACCGGGAGTAAGGCCAGAACTCCCGCTAGGAGCCTGCAGAGTCTCCCTGGACAAAGCCAGCAGTTCGTGCCCAAGACTGGGCTAAATTAGTGGTTCCACAATCCAAACCATGAACTGGGGCTGACCGGTAGTGAAGTTTTTACCAAACCTCGGAGAAATGAAAGGGACAATGCACAAGTGTTTCATGTGCTATTCACTCCAAAATATCTTCTTTCATGCAGTAGTTAAAATGTCTTCTTTTATGAAGTAGTTGACATTTGACGAAAGGAAAAATTGGATACTCTATGACCATCCCTCAGATTTCTTTTTATGGAAATTTTACTGACCCATGAGATCTCAAAATCTGGGAATCCCTGGCCCACATGACTTTGAACAGCATTCCAATTGTAGGGAAGCATTTGTGCTTAAATGGAAACCAATGCATTGTCTACAGGAGGATCTGCAAACTTTGTCTGTAAAAGACCAGATAGTAAATATTTTAGATTTTGCAGATGGCAACTACTTAACTCTGCCTTTGTAGTATGAAAGTAGCCATAGACAGTGTATAAGGATTGCATATTGCTGTGTGCCAATAAAGCTGTATTTACAAAAACAGGCAGTGGGGCTGGATTTAGCTCACTAGCAGTAGTTTATTGATCCCAGTTGTAAATAAAGTCTTATTATTAAACTGTTTGGGTTATCTGATTCTAATGGAACTATTTTAATACATCTCTATAAACTGTAGATAACTATTTGGTCTTCTCAGCAAAATAATTCTTGTCTATAGACATGCAAATGACCCTTCCCCACTGCATTCATTTGTTAGGGCTGTGATAACAAGTTCCACAGACTGGGTGGCTTAAACAACAGAAATTTATTCTTATAGTTCTAGAGGCTAGAAGTTTGAGATCAATGTGTCAGTGGGGTTGGTTTCTCTTGAGGGCTCTCAGGCTGCCCCAATAAAATCTTAATAAGTAAATAACACCTCTCCTTGACCTCTGATGGCCGCCTTCTCTGTCTTCTTCCTTCTGTGTGTATCTGTGTCCCAGTTTCTTCTCCTTATAAGAAAGCCAGTCATATTAGGTTAGGGCCCATCCTAATTACCTCATTTTTTTTTTTTTAAGATTTTTTAAATTGGGGAATTGGGGAGGGGAACAGAGTTGGGGAATTAGGGAAGGGGAAGAGACAAGATGCTGTCCTTTTGTTCTTCAGCCTAGTTGTGAAGGACGTTGCTTCACTGGACCATGTTGGTATTATCATTGCACTCTTCCCGGGTGAGGCAGATCAGTCGCTGGCCTCTGAACACCCTCTCATGGCGGCTGTTGGCAGCTTACTCTGGCTGCTGACCGCTCATGCTGGCTGCCGGCCACTCACTGTAGCCTATGGCAGCCCACTGCAGCAGAGGCTGCAGCCTACGCAGTCGCTGGGACTCGCGCAGCCCAGCTCCAGGTGGAGCTGTTGTTCACCATCTTAGCTGTAGAGGGCAGTGTCACTGGCCCTCATGTGGGATCCAAACCGGGGCCATTGGCATCCCAAACCAGCTCTTAACCAACACTCCACTCGGCTGGCCCTAATTACCTCATTTTAACTTAATTACCTCTTGAAAGACCTTATCTCCAAATATAGTTACATTCTTTTTTTATTATTTAAAAAAAGTTTTTCAATTACAATTGACATACAATATTATGTTAGTTTTAGGTGTACAACATAGTAATTAGATATTTATATAACTACAAAGTGATCACCCTGATAAGTCCAGTACCCATCTGACACTACCTAGTTATTACAGTATTGCACAGTTACATTCTGAGGCACGTGGGGATTAGAACTTCAACATGTGAATTTTGGAAGGCACAGGTCAGTCCATAACACCCCTTAGTAGCATAACACTATGCCAGTTTTAGGTCCATTTGCTCATTCATTTTAACATTCCTGTACTCCATATAAATTTGTGGGTTTTATTACTTCTTTGAATTGGATGTAATGCTAATTCCGCATTAATGAGCTCAATAAAAATCTTTAATATGTGTTCATTTTTAGTTTTTTGTGAGTTATGATTTTACCCCTTCCCTTTTTTTATTTGAGGATTATCTATTAACACAACCCAGAATGTCACAATGTTATCAAGGAACCTGAGGCATATTTTTGAATTTCTGCCTCCATGAGTAAAAGTTCTCAGCAAGAGCCCCCTCTCTCTCTTTCTGTTCTCTTATGAAAAACACAGCAGACAGAAGAGCCCCTAAACAGAGGGCTGGTGAGAGTGGTGACAGGCCCGAAAGGCACCGTAAGGTTTAGTTGTTTGGTTGAGGGGCATGGGGCCCGCTGACTATTATATTGGGGGTGCCCAAAAATGTACACGTTTTAAAAGATGTTATCTATGTATTGCTTTTTGAAGTTGAATTGAATTATGGTAGCAATGTGTATTATGACGTTTCTCTCAAAAGATGGCATTAATCAACTGGATGCTAGCATCATTCATTGTATTACAATTTTAATACATTTCTTTCCTTTCTTAAAATGTGTATACATTTTTTTGGCACCCTCTGTATATTTTTAAACCAATTCTCTTTACCCTGCCCCTCTCCTCTGCACTGCCAGCTGTCACATACATTCCTGCCATGCCCACTGTTCCTGCATGCATCAGGAGAAGCTGTCAGGGCAGGAGAGGCAGGGAGGGGAGAACCAGGAGCCAGAAAAACAAAGGACAGCTTTAGAACTTCACCTGCTGGTAATGCTGGGTGCTGTGCCTCTGAGGCCATCAGTGTAAGTTTGCATTCCGGGTGCACACCCAGAGGAGGGCACCATTTCAGAGCCCTGGACAAACAAATCTCCTCAGATTTGCCACTTCAAATACAGGATGTCCAGTTAGATTTGAATGGCAGAAAACAACAAACTATTTTTTTTTTCCTAGTACGGGTATGTCCCCAAAGATGCATGGGACATACTTATATTAGAAAAAAATCACCTGTTGGGCCGGCCGAGTGGCGCGGTGGTTCAGCGCTGGCTTGGGAAGCCAGCAGCCCCGGTTCAGGTCCTACATATGAGGGCCAGTGACACTGCCCTCAAAAAAATAAAAAATAGAAAACAAAAAAATCATCTGTTGTCCAGGAGTAGAGAGATACATAATCCACTTAAGGAGAGTCTGTGGTCAGGATTAAAGACAATGCAGGAAAACCAAGACAGCACCCTGCACACAGTCAGCACTCCCCCTAAGTCATCTGAATCTGTCAGATCTGCCCTCCTATACAATTTCTGTGAATTTCTTCTGCCCAGTCCACATGTGTGCTCTCGCTCACCCAGATCTGGCCGCACAGAGTTGCCAGCATCACCACTACTGCTACCAATAATAATAATGCAATAAAAGCTTCCATTGATTGAGCACCTACTATTTGCTGTGTGTACCTGGCACTTTTTGTGTATTATTCCCAATACTCCCAATCATCATGTGAAGCAGGTATTATCATTTGCAATTTTTTTTTTTTTTTTTTTTTTTTTTTTTTTTTTTTAGCAGGGGCTGCAGCCTACACCGTCGCCGGGGCTCGCAACCCAGCTCCAGGTGGAGCTGTTGTTAGCTGTAGAGAGCAGTGTCACTGGCCCTCATATGTGGGATCCGAACCGGGGCTGCTGGCATCCCCAAACCAGCTCTTAACCAGTGTGCCACTCGGCCGGCCCTCATTTGCATTTTATCAATGAAGAAAGGAAAGCTACAGAGGTTAACGGACTTATCCAAGTACACAGTAAATGCTGAGTAAACCCAGGTTGACTTGACAATTCTTGGCTATGAGGTCACTGGTTTCCCAAGGTAGGAACTGTCTCTGTCCCTGTTCCCTGAAATGTCTCTTATGGGCCTCAGAGTTGAGTTAACAGATGGACCAAGCCAAAGAAGAAAAAATTTAATAAAAAAAAAGTTGTATGCGGTGAGCGACCATCCAGAGGCCGGTGACCAAGCTGTGTCATCCGAGAAGAGCGCAATGATGATACCCACATGGGCCAGTGAAGCAATGTCCTCCACAACTAGACTGAAGAACAAAAGGACAGCAACTTGTCTGTTCCCCTTCCCCGATTCCCCAACACTGTTCCCCTCTCCCAACTCCCCAATAAAATATTTAAAAAAAAAAATTGTAGACCCCAAATAAACTAGCTGGGCCGGGACTAAGATAAATTGAGTGAGACACCTAGGCCACAACATTTATGACAGCTGTCACTCTCAGGGTCAGGTAACTGCAGAGTCGAAATTGCATGAAACTGGAAGTAAGTGCCTGTTTCAGTTTTGCACCTTAGGCCTTTCATTCCATTCACCCTAATTCTAGTCCTATGAACTAGACAGCTCAGGTGTAGAAACTTAGGACAATCCTTTTGGAACTACATTTCTTTATTTCTTTGCATCTACAAAAACAATTCATTCATTCATTCATTCGGCAAATATTAATTCAGGGTTTACCATGTGCGAGGCCTTGTAAGAGTTGGGAATACAGCCCAAGACAGACCATCCTGAATAGTTCCCCCTTTGACTGAGTATCTCTATTAGCCAATATGTATCAATAATTTTTCCTGCTTCTGTTGTCACCTTTTAGTTTATGCCAAGGACCAAGACACATAATAATGCCCAAGGGGTATTTAAGAACTGAAATTCAGTTGCCCCTCTTCTATTCCTCTTTAAAAGAATTTCTCTCCGGTTTATGCTTTAAAATCCTTGTTCTGGAAAAGCTGTAAAAAAATTAGGACTTGTGAACTCCTTATTACATCTCCCTCACAGTGGAAAGTTACAAGCAGGCTGAAGGGCACTTCCAGACTGGATCATGGTGAGTGTTGTTTTAAGAAATACCAGTGGAATGAAGAGATGAGGGCTGTGCTGGCACATGTTATAACTGGTAACACGGCAGACAATGGTGAAATAGCAGCTCAAACAATGGTGAATAGCAGCTCAACCAAGCAGACATTTAGACTGCGCCCTTTGCGCCTCGCTTCCCAGGAGTGAGTGCCCTCCAGGTCTCTCCTCTGCTTGACTATGTCCGGGGCTAAGCCCATAAAACAGCACTGCAGATGCTTCGTCCAGACATGTGGAGTTTTCACGCTTATTATTGCATTACATGTCCTCATCAGCAACATTTCCTGTCATAGTTCTAGTCACTTAGGCCTGATGCACAGGTTGTGGGCTGTCTGGTCACCTTGACCCTCCTCACACGATCCATTTTGGGCCCTTTTGTTTCTCACTGTGCCTCGCCCTGTTGTGTGTAGGAATGCAGAAAGCAAGTGAAATAAATCCATCCGTTTGATTTTGGAACTGGAGTTTAAGAAGAAAGCCAAAATGATTAACTGAAATCTGGATTCTCTGAGAGTTTAAATGACACACTCTTTCTGCTCACCTTCTTCTCCCACTCCCTTTCTTTCGTAACCATAGATCACTCAGCTAATTAGCCTCAGATGTTGCATTAAGCTGAGGATTTTCTTGTGTGGAACGCTTGAGACACACAGAAGGAGCAGGGTGGCCTATATGTAACCCTTTCATCTCCCCTGCACCGGTGACCTTCTTGCCAGTAAAGGTGACCATAAGTCACCAATACTTCACACAGGGAGAACAAGGAATAGGGGAAAGGTCTAATAGACCAATGCAGTCCCAGGTCAAAGCTTACTTCCAATCAAACCGTGTTCCAAAGACCAACCTGGGGAGAAAGTGAATGTGTGGAAGGTTTCCTGTGGAAAACAATTCCAGAGAGCATGTGTTTGACTAGCTCTTCCCTGTCTCCGAAGAGGTAGACTATTGAAATATTGCATCATGGGGACATGCCTGCACTTGGCCCCTGGAGCCAATTGTGCCCACCTCTTCCCAGCTCCATGTTTCAGGGTGACCTCACCTTGATAGCTTGAACTAGGCCACGGTGGGTGTCTCTGCATCAGGAAAATCAGTCAGTCCTGCAAATCAGGGTTTATGTTCTGCAGAGGGGGTTGTTAAGCATTTCCCAGCACTTCACTCACTTGTCCCTGAAGTATACCGTGGTTGATTCGCTGTAACTTTGTCCAGGAACTGGCAGAGTCAGCCCCAAGCTTTGGTTCCATTTGCAAGGGGTGGGCAAGGATGGAGGAGCGAAACCAACCAGAGTCACAAGACATTGCCCCGGGAGACACACACCAGGCAGGAAGACTGAGAAATGCTAGGAAAAGCTGGACCTGATATCTAAAAGATAAGAGTAAGAGAGAATTTGAAAGCCAGGGGCAAGCACCAGAGCCAAAACAAAAGGAAAAGAATGCAAAGAGAGGAAAACAGGCTGAGTGGTCTGTAAGCTTGCTACCAAAATTTTGCATAATATCCCAGAGCTTGAATCATCGCTCCACAGCAGGGGGTCATTAAAAATGAGATTTGATGGAAGTCACTTCATGTTATTGGCCTCTGCTTCCTCTTTCACATGCACTGAGTTAAAGCAAATGTGATTCATTCATCTGCAAAAATACAAAACACAAAGAGAGAGAGTAAAAGTGTCCCCCACAGGGTCCCAGAAAGACTTCCTTCTGATGGAAGTTCTGTCCTTCAGGCACAAGCACCACCCAAGCATCTGCCATAAACCTAAGCCCTAGGCCTCCGAAGCCACAATAATGAGCTGCTGGGCTGCTGGAATGTCACTGAGAAGACATTGGAACTCCTTCCTGCCCTGTGAGTTCCCCTTTCCAAAACTTTTGAGATTGGAGGATCCGGTAGACTCCAATATGCATGGTAGACAAAATAATGGCCCCAAAGATATTCATGCCCTAATCTCGGTAAATGTTACTTTATGTGGCAAAAGGACTTTGCAGATGTTTTTAATTCAAGGATTCTGAGATAGGGAGGTGATCCTTCATTAAAGAGAGGACTGCAGGAGCAGTTGGTCAGAGGGAAGCAAATGCCACTGGTGGAGTTACCCATTGAAGATGGAGGAAGGATCCCCAAGCCAGAGAATACAGGAAGCCACAAGAAACTGAATAAAGCAAGGAAATGGATACTCCCCAGATCCTAGAGAAGGAACCAGCCCAGCCAACACATTGACTTTTAGTACAGTGAAGCTGATTTTGGATTTCTGGCCTCTAGAGAGCTGTGTTAAAAAGAAACAACAGAGTGGGGCTGGTTAGCTCAGGTGGTTAGAGCACAGGCTCATAACACCAAGATTGCTGGTTTGATCCCCACAGGGGCCGCTGAGATGCGCCCTCCACAACTAGATTGAAACAACTACTTGACTTGGAGCTGATGGGTTGAGTCCTGGAAAAACACACTGTTCCCCAATTTGAAAAACTAATAATAGTATTTAAAAAAAAGAAACAACAGGCCCAAAGTGGAGTCACTTTTGCTAATACCTAATACAAGACTTAATACCTAACCTAATTACAGTTTCAGCCTCTCCCAGGAGTGGAGTTTTAAGCCAGTCTAAAGTTTCCTGGTCAGCACTAGTGAGGTTATCTGTCTGATAAGACAGGGGATCTTTCCCCTAAGGAAAAGAATCCTTGCCTTTTAAAAGTATCCACACTTTTGGGCTGGCCCGAGGTGCGTGGTGGTTGAGCGCTGGTTTGGGAAGCCAGCAGCCCCGGTTAGGATCCCACATATGAGGGCCAGTGACACTGCCCTCAAAAAAAAATAAAATAAAATAAAAGTATCCACACTTTTAATTTTTCTTGTCCCTCCCTTTCTCTGCCTGTAAAAACCTTCTATTTTGTACAACTCCTTAGAACAGGGGTCGGCAAACATTTGAGATGGAAGATCCCCCAGGGTTCAGCAAACTGAGGCTCGCGAACTGTGGCTCTGAAGTAAAAATTGAAAATGAAAATAAAACTATCATAGTTTCATTAATAAAATTTTTCAAGGATATTATTCACATAATGGTGCTCATGTAGAAATATATCTGTGGCTCTCTAATAAATTTGAAATTGTTGTGATGGACAGGATTGGCTCTTCCAAGGGTGGGCATACTTTTGAGACAGAACGTTCCCAAAGAGCCCCGTGTGGCTCGCGAGCCGCAGTTTGCCGACCCCTGCCTTAGAACATTCTTCTAGTTGCTAGATGAGATGCTGCCACTTCATGATTCTCTTAATAAAGCCAGTTAGGATCCTCAAATTTACTCTGTTGAATTTTGTTCTTTAACAGCTATAGGAGAATAAGTTTATGTTAGGTCACTAAGTAATTTGTTACAGCAGCTATAAGAAATTAATATAGGGCACAATATATATTTTTTCTGACCTTGGTTTTAGAGAATTTTCCAAGGCCTTAAGAGAGTTAGGAAAACACAGAGGTCAATTATTCTGTGAAGGAAGAGCTATGAATTTCACTAATGAGTAAACCATGTTTTCTGTTCCTCAACCCTGCCTTTGACCCTGTCCCGGGCCATCTACTTTTTAGGCCTTCTGGGAAAGAAGGACATGAGAAGGAGAAAAGGGTTACCTGGCAGCCTACCTAAAAGCCATCTTTTCTTCTTCCTTGCACACAGATACCACAAATTGCTCAGGAAAGTCACATGCTCTTGCTTATGGGATAAGTCATGGCTAGTCTAAACCCAGCACCCACTTTGCCAATAATTGAGTTAGGTATGGTCACGTGACCACTCCCTGACCAATGGGAAGTAAATAGATGTATACTGGGGTGCTTTTTAGGTGAAATTTTTTGGGCCTGAATAAGAGTGAATCATATACAATAAAGCCTATTTGCCCTCTTCTGTTTTTAATCTTTACGTTATAAGAGGACAATGATGCCTTGTCCCAGGGCAGCCAACTTGAGACTATAGGACACGAGCTTGAAGACAAGAGCTAACACATGAGAGTGGCAAGATGGAAACTCATGGGTTCTTTTTTTTTTAAATTTTATTTTTTTAGGGCCGGCCGAGTGGCGCGGTGGTTAAGCGCTGGCTTGGGAAGCCAGCGGCCCCGGTTCGGTCCCACATATGAGGGCCAGTGACACTGCTCTCAAAAATAAAAAAAAAATAAAATAAAATAAAATTTTATTTTTTTAAAGATTTTATTGGGGAATTGGGGGAGGGGAACAGCGTTGGGGAACCAGGGAAGGGGAACAAACAAGTGGCTGTCCTTTTGTTCTTCAGTCTAGTTGTGGAGGACATTGCTTCACTGGCCCATGTTGGTATCATCATTGAGCTCTTCTCGGCAGATCGGTCGCCGGCCTCTGGATGGCTGCTCACAGCAGCTCTTGGCAGCTCACACCAGCTGCCAGCCGCTCGTGCTGGCTGCCGGCCACTCACTGTAGCCTATGGCAGATCCACTGCAGCAGGGGCTGCAGCTATGCTGTCCCAGGGACTCACAGCAGCCCAGCTCCAGGTGGAGCTGTTGTTCACCATCTTAGCTGTAGAGGGCGATGTCACTGGCCCTCATATGTGGGATCCGAACCAGGGACGCTGGCATCCCAAAACCAGCTCTTAACCAACACGCCACTTGACTGGCCCTCATGGGTTTTTTTTTTTTTTTAAAGAAAGTTGTTTTTTTTATTTTTTTTTTTATCATGGGTTCTTAATGATATCACTGAGCTGTGGAACCTACCGAGTGGCCCTCCTACCCTCAGACATCTTAAGAAGATAATGCTGCTTTAGGGTTTAAATTTCCACTGATAATTGAGTTTCTGATTACTTGTTGCCAAACACATTTGAAAAATAAAAGGGGGAAGGACAAAGGAAAGCCAGAGGGATGTATGTCAGGCCCTTTACAGAAGTCGGCTGTTGGGTCTACAGCTGCTGGAGGACCCCCAAAACGAGAGTCCCCAAAGTGTACTACATCTGTGCACTGTCTGCTCACCATAAATCCTTCCGCGAACCCTACGGTCAGTTATCCAAATGGCAAAGTGTCATTAAGGGCACAAGCACCAAAACTATGAGAAAAGCACGCAATAGCAAATATCAGAGTAGCCATAGGAAAAATTTAATAATTTTTTTAACTTTCTTACCCTAATTCAGAATTTAGTGTGATTTGAATTTGGATTATATATGGCAAGAGGCATAATATATATTTTTGGTGCTCAGAATCTCAAGCAATGGAATCACAGAGTGATTAATTGCACCAACCCTAGGGTCCAGGCTGCTTAGGTTTGAATCCTGGTTCTGTCACTTATTAGTTGTACGAGTATGACCTTGGGCAAGTGGCTTGATTTTTTGCTTCAGTTTCTTCATCTCTAAAATAGGGTTTGGACAGGGCCTGGCCCAGAGGAAGTTCTATATGTTTATGAGTTGTTGCTATTGTTATTGTTATTACCTCTAAATATCTTAGTGTGGTCCTAGCTCTCTGCCCCTGGCCACAGGGAAGTGACTTGACCCAATGCCCACCAGACAGAGGTTTCTCCAGGCTGTAGGACTGAGAGCAATAGGTCTTCCTGCCTTCTTGGGTGAGAGGCTGGGAGCTGATATTCGTGGGATTCAGGTGGGAGGCATGAGACAAGGAGTAGGCCAGAAGTCCCAGGGACCTCTGCATCTATCGACCACCATTACCTCTGCCTGCCCTCCCATGGGATCACAAGAGCCAAAAGCTTCCTACATTCACTTGTGAGAGGTGGGTTTCTGTCACTTGTACCAGAACTTAATCTTGGCGTGTGCCTGATGAAGACACGGCCTAGGTCTTTGTGGAGTTTCTTTTACTTGCTTCTGATATGATTAAAAATGCAATGCTCTGCTAATTCGAAAGAAGTATGCATTCCACTCCTAGGTATTTACCCTGAAAAACCCAAGACACTAATTCAGAAAAATATATGCACCCCTATGTTCATTGCAGCACTATTTACGATAGCCAAGACTTGGAAACAATCCAAATGCCCAGCGGTAGACAACTGGATTAAGAAACTGTTACATTTACACAATGGAGTATTACACAGCTCTAAAGAAGAAAGAAATCATACCATTTGCAATGATATGGATTGACCTAGAGAACATTATGCTAAGTGAAATAAGTCAGTCAGAGAAAGACAAATACCATATGAGCTCACTTAAATGTGGAATCCAAAGAACTGAATAAATGAGCAATGTAAACAGAAATAGTCTTAGAGACACAGAGGAAAAACTGATGCTTGCTAGATGGGACAGGGGTGGGCATGAGGGAGAAGGGGAAGGCACGAAGCACCATAAACTGGTAACTACAATATTACCGCAAGGAGGGAAGAGAAAATATAAGGAATATAATCAATAATGTTGTAAATATTTTTTTAGGGGACCAGATGGACTCATGTCTTGTTAGGGAGACCACTTCATGGACGGTGTAGAGGCCTGACCACTGCACTGTACATCTGAAGCTCCCACTGAATAATATTAGATGTTAACTATAATTTAACACATATATAGTCATGGGATGTGGAGTATAGTGTGGGGTTGGAGTCAATGGAATTGTTTTTGGGTTTTTTTGGTTTTGTTTTTTTTTTTAGCTGAGCCATCTTGCCACCTGTTGGCAGCTCAGTGGCAACTCAGCGGCAACTCAGCTCGAGCTGGGCATCGAACTGCTGTTGCTCAGAGCTCAGCTCGCACTCTTGAGTGAGCTCTTAACCAACTGAGCCACTCGGCGAGCCCTAGGAATTGTAATAGATATGTATGATATGGGGGGGTGGGGGGAGGAGCAGCAGTGGAAGGGGATGGGGGAGTCACTTTGTAAGGGGTGAAAAGGTTAACTATTGAATTGTTTTGTACATCTGTAACTAATAATAATAAAAATCATAAAATAAAATAAAAAAAATAAAATAAAATAAAAATGCAATGCTCTGGAACACTCATATCTTGAACCAATTTCTTTATTTGTTGGAGTGAAATGAACAATACTTCCTCTTAGAGTCTTACATATTTTTTAGGTAGTTTTTTTTTTTTCTTTCCTTATTACAAAATAATATAAGATGAAGCAAGATTGGTCAGGAGTTAAATACTGCTGAAATTCAATAGAGGGTACATGGTGGGGAAGGGAGCTACCACAATTTTTTTCTATTTTTGTTTGTGTTTTAATTTTTCCAAAACAAAGAGTTCAGAGGAAAAAAGCACAATATATTCATTGGGTAAAATTAGGAAAACTCTAAATACAAAAATGAAAATACCAATCGCTATCTTGAGATAAGCACTGTTTATATTTTGGTGGATTTTTGTGGTATATTTAGTGGGCTGGTTATATATTTGGTGGATTTGATGGATTTCTTGATGGAAAGATATATATTGGTTTTAACCACTTTGGGTTATAGTATATATATTGTTTGATAATTTGTTTTTCATTTAATATTATATTGTAAGCATCTTACCATGTCAAAAAACATGCCTTTAATCATCTTTTACAACTGCCTTTCATTCACCATAATTTAATCAATCCTCTGTTCTGATTATCAATATTTTCCAGTTTTTCCTTATTATAAATAATCCTGCAATGAACATCCTCGTAGCTATCTGGGAACATCATTAATTATTATTTATCATTGTCCTAGTATAAACTAGAAATGGAATTTTGGGATATATGTAACTTTAAAGATTTTGATTGATATTGTCAGATTGACCTCCAGAAAGGCTCTGCCAGATAACACTCCCATGAGCCATAGGTTGTCATTTTCTGATAAGATGGTAGAAAACAAGCAGCACCAAGGGATTGGTGGCCGGCTACTTTCCCAGCCTGATTGTCCCTGGTTTGTCATTTATGAAGAACAGGTACTATTTGTATGCCTCAGGATTTCCATTAGGGAAATGCAAAGAATGTAATTCTAGACTTTAAATGTCAGTTTAGACCTTATCTCTCCCTTTATAGATGAGAAAATTCAGCCCCAACATTGTACAGCTGATTAAAAACTTTTTGCAATTTCTGTGCTACAGAGAGCTATTGTGATGTTGTAGTCCTAATAATAATAGGGAACATCTGTTGAGCATTTACTTACTCCATGTGTTCTATGAACGAGATCCCTCCCCAAGCCCATAGTGTTGGTCCCATCATAGGCCCATTTTACATTAAGTTGAAGAGGCACTAAGAGGTGAAGTAACCAGACCAAGGACACACAACAAATTCTTTGAAGATTTCAGGTTCAGAGTCTGGCAAACAGTGTCTAAAACCCAAATTTAACCATAGGTTATCAGCACATCCCTTATTTTTAATGGTGGAAGGCAAATTTAATTGATAGTTCCTTCCAGGCCAGGCTGGTTCCCACTCAATTTCCCATGAGCACATGTGTGACTGGAATCTTGTCACTGCTGTCCTGTATTTCTTCTTAATCTTCTTAGAGTTGGATATCCAAACTTTTAGCTCTTCAGTAGCACTGGAAATGACAGATACCCACCAATTGTACGCTATGAATGGTTACTAATTGACGGTTCTTCCTGGGGTCTTCCTGTCAGAAGAAAAAAACGTCCTGGCTGCACCTGGGCTATTATTTGCCTAAAACAATGAAAGCATTCACAATAGCAATGAGGAAAAAGTGACTGAGCCTGGAAATCATACAACCTACCAATCATCTCCAGGTCTCTTGGGAACAAACCAAGGTAGAATTTTAAAAGCTCTTTTCCTCTTTGCGTCTTCCAAGATGGCAAAACATAATGAATCATGCTGCGTGGGCAGGGGCAATCCCCACTCAGTTGTAGGGCCAGCAACATGTCTGGTCCGCAGCCCTCAGGGGATGGGAAGGCAGAGGCAATGGACCCATTTACAACAAAAGTCCCTCAATAAACATTTTTCCCTCTTCCCAGCCCTAACCTACACTTAGAATTCTGAACAAAAGCATGGTCATTAAAGAACAAGCCAGCCATCAGTAGATTACAATCTTATAATAATAATTACACACATACATATATATATATACATATATATATGTGCATATATATGTATATATATATATATTTTTTTTTTTTTTTTTTGCCAAAAACGAGCACCTCACCTCATGAATCATCCAACCACTATTCTTTGTTTGGCGTTTGCTCAGCTCATTTACTTTGCTCTATCAATTGCCAGTTTTTCTTTTTTCTCCTTGAGGAAAAACCGCATTTTGAGTTAATCCCCCATCTGTGGTGCCAAAGCCTGCCAGCAGCACAACCCACCTGAGGTAGGGTGTGTCTTTTTTTTAATTAGTTTCAAAACAATGTAATAGACATTTACACCCCTCACCAAGTGATAACCCCCCCAATCTACTACCCCTCTGACATTGTATATAGCTGTTACTATTCTATCGACTCTATTCCCTATGCTGTACTCCACATCCTGTGACTATATATATATTAAATTATAGATGACATTCATAATTCTTCAGCTTCAGGTGTACACTGCAGTGGTCAGGCATCTACACCGTCCATGAAGTGGTCTCCCTAATAAGACAATTGCCCTTCGGACACCCTACAAAATCTTTACAACATTATTATTTTCCCCAAACTGTCTTTCATATCCCCATGACAATGTTTTGGTGTGTCCTTTTTTTTTTATTTTATTTTATTGGGGGAACAGTGTGTTTTTCCAGGACCCATCAGCTCCAAGTCAAGTAGTTGTCTTCAATCTAGTTGTGGAGGGCACAGCTCCTTGGCCCATGTGGGGATTGAACTGGCAACCTCGGTGTTATGAGCCTGCGCTCTAACCACCTGAGCTAACCAGCTGCCCCTTGTGGTGTGTCTTAATGCCAGTAACAGAAAGAGGCAGTGGTTGACAGGTTCTGTAATGTGTGGGGCTGTGAGCTTGTGGGGCAGAGAGCCTGGACACCCTTGACTTTTTCCAGGGCATTAACAGAACCAACCACACAGCTGACTTGCCACCAAGTAGTGGCCAGTAGGCCCACTTCTGGTTGAAGCTCTAAAGGCAATTTAAGAATGAATGTTATGAGAGAAGAATCGAGAGTATTCCGGACAAACCAGCTAAATTGTCTTCCCCTATCTATAAGTTCCGGTGGACTGTTCTGGCTGATCTTAATGGTTGCAAAGTAAACATTATTTTTTTGTGTCAGTGTGTACAATGCCAGTCGTCAGCATCCCGCATTACAGGGAATTGTGTCTGTTAATTACAGCTCTTTGATTCTTCTGTCAGGTGAGGCTCGTCTTCCCCTTGCTAGCTAAGTGATCTAGGGCAAGCCCCAACCCGATCAGGGCTCTGTGTCTTCTTGGGTAAAATGAGGATAATATTTCCACCGTTTATTATCTACATGTCCCAGGCATTTACATGTTAGCTAATTTATTCCTCCCCACAGCTCTCGAAGGAGGGATTAGTCTGTGCAGTGTTTTAGATCTCTCAGGCTTGGACAAGTTTTGACCCCAGGCCGACTCTAAAATCTTTTCTTTTTTTTAAGATTTTATTGGATACTTGGGGGAGGGGAACAGACAAGTTGCTGTCTTTTTGTTCTTCAGTCCGGTTGCGGAGGACGTCGCTTCACTGGCCCATATTGGTATCGTCATTGCACTCTTCCCGCATGAGGCAGATCGGTCACCAGCCTCTGGATAGTCACTCACCGCGGCTATTGGCAGCTCACGCTGGCTGCCAGCTGCTCACGCTGGCTGCTGGCCACTCACTGTAGCCTATGGCAGCCCACTGCAGCTGGGGCTGCAGCCTACATCATCGCCGGGGCTCGCGCAGCCCAGCTCCCGGTGGAGCTGTTGTTTGCTGTAGAGGGCAGTGTCACAGGCCCTCATATGTGGGATCCACTGGTGTCCCAAGCCAGCTCTCAATCAATGTACCACTCGGCCAGCCCTCTAATTTCGTTCTAATAGATTAACCTCACCTTTAAACTGAAATTATTCTTTTGTGATTCCTGCTGCCTTGGGCCTTTGAAAGGACTAAAGAGACAAGTATGTGAACAGATTTATGACTCAGTAGTTGGAGTTTTCTTCTCCTTTCTCTGCCTGGTGACCCAGTCTTGATTGTCCTCCACCAAAGAGGCCTAACAAGTACTGGTTCAGATGGTCCTTGATATATATCACAGATATTCATTACAGTTATAGAATGTCTGCATCAACTAGTCAACAGTATTTTCCTCTAGGAAATACCCTTAATCCTTCTAAAAACACAGACACAATTTTTAAACTGTGAAAATACATATGCTGAAAATTGCACAAAACATAAACATTCAAGCTTAAAGAATTGTTACAAAGTAAAAATCCATGTAACTACCTCCCAGGTCAAGAAATAGTTCATCACCAGCACCCAGAAGCCCCCTCATGCCCAATCATGACCTCCACCGTGTCTCCTATCAGAGGGAACCACTATCCTGACTTTTATGGAAATCATTTCTCTCTTTTTCTTTATAGTTACATCTTGCCTATTATTGAACTTGATATAAATGGGGTCATACAATATATATTCTTCTGTATATATTCTTCTGTATCAGGTTTCTTTAACACAACATGATGTTTATGAGAGCCACCATGTTCTGCATGAGTGCTGTATGTTCTTTTTCTTTGTTGTATAGTATTCCACATTGTGACAAAACCACAGTTTATTTGTCCATTCTACTGTAGATAGATATAGAGATTCTTCTGGTTTGGAGCTGTGATGAAAAGCAGTGTTTTGAAGACACCTAGTATATTGACTCCAGTGGTCTTTTTTACTAATCCACAGGTGTATTCTGTCTCTCTACTGCCAAGAAACAATATTTTCTCTTCAGCACATGTCACCCTACCACTACCACTTTGTCTGCTGTTTAGCTTAGAAATGTCAAAACATTACAGTCTGAGCTGGGAACCAAAAGCTACTGAAGAAAGAGGAGGTCAAAGACTCAGGAGACCTCCCTTCCTTTCTGCTTCAGATGTGACTTCTGATAACAATAGCAAAACAACAAAAAATATTTAAAAGCATGGAAAGAATTCTTATTCATTTCCTCCAGGTCTTGAAGGGAAATGTGGGGAGAAAATGCTGAGCTTGTTGTATTGCTGGTAAGGCCAGGCCCAGGCTCTTAAAAACCTCAAGCAGGGAGGTGGGTTTCACTTCTGCACATGGGGAGGGGGACGATTTTGGTTCCTGTTCCATGCAGGGCCTGATCCACAGCTTGTTTTCAGATAATTTGGGGGGTGGGGGGAATATGGTGAATTACCAGCAGTAAAGGGGCTCATTCCAGCTGCAGGACATGCAAGAAACTAGCCAGCCTGGCTGAGCCATCAGTTCACTCCATCAACTCGGCTCAGAGAAAGGGGGCCTGGCTCAGCTGTAGGGAGGGTCTTCTCTCTTGCTTATTCCAAGAGATGCCTGCGTGAGCTCTGCCACAGTAGAGAGGGTATATCTGACCTAATGGGCTTCTCATGGAGGAGATAAAATGTGGTGGGCTTGAAGTAGTTTATGGCTGACAAGGCGTGAATAGAATAAGACTTCCCCGCTGGGAACCAGCCTATGAATCTCCTTCCTCAGCTCAGTTTCTTGGGTCATCTGACAGAGAAGCTATCCAGCTGATGTGGTTTATTTTAGATTTCCATTGTTTCCATGTGTTAGACTTACATATTGTCAACAATACACTCCTGGCAGAAACATAATTGGTACCATCTTTCTGAAGAGCTGTTTGGTAATAAGAATCAGAAATCTGGAAAATATGTGTTTCCAGGCCGGCCAAGTGGCTCAGTTGGCTAAGAGCCTGCTCAAGAGTGCAAGCTGAGCTCTGAACAACAGCAGTTCGATGCCCAGCCTGAGCTGAGCTGCCACTGAACTGCCAACAGGTGGCAGGATGGCTCAGCTTAAAAAAAAGAAAGAAAGAAAGAAAAAGAAAATATGTTTTTCTTTTGACCCAGCAATTCTACTTTTAGGAAGCCATCCTAAGGGAATAATCAGACAATAGACACAAGAATATTTATCACAATATTGTTTATAATATGGAGAAACTGGAGAACAATACAGACAGCCACAATAAGGAACCAGTTCAATAAATCTCTGTACATTCTTATAGGAATGTTGTCAAAGAATGTTTAATACAATAGCATGGAATGATGTTAACTTGTATTACAAAAGGGGGAAAAGATTGAAAGGAAGTCTATCTTCATAGAAAAAATATCTATGGAGTCATATGTAATTACAGAATTTGCATGTACTATATGTATTGGGTTGTTGGAAAAGTCATGACGCATTTCTGCAACAAAAACATAGAAGAAAATATGTCATGACTTTTCCAACAACCCAATAATATATATATTTTTAAAGATTTTATTGGGGGGCCGGCCGAGTGGCGCATTGGTTGAGCGCTGGTTTTGGGATGCCAGCGGCCCCGGTTCGGATCCCACATGAGGGCCAGTGACACTGCCCTCTACAGCTAACAACAGCTCCACGTGGAGCTGGGCTGTGCAAGCCCCGGTGATGGTGTGGGCTGCAGCCCCTGCTGCAGTGGGCTGCCATAGGCTACAGTGAGTGGCCCCCAGCCTGCGTGAGCGGCTGGCAGCCAAGCGTGAGCTGCCAATAGCCGCGATGAGCGACATCCAGAGGCCAGCGACCGATCTGCCTCATCCGGGAAGAGCGCAATGACGATACCAACAGTGAAGCAACATCCTCCGCAACTAAACTGAAGAACAAGAAGACGGCAACTTGTGTGTTCCCCTTCCCCGATTCCCCAACGCTGTTCCCCTACACCAATTCCCCAATAAAATCTTTAAAAAAAAAAAAAAAAAAAAGATTTTATTGGGGAATTTGGGAAGGGGAACTGACAAGTTGCTGTCCTTTCATTCTTCAGTCTAGCTGTGGAGGACATCGCTTCACTGGCCCATGTTGGTATTATCATTGTGCTCTTTCCCAGTGAGGCAGTTGCTCGCAGGTCATTGGACTGGCGCTCACAGTGGGTCACGGCAGTTCACGGAAGCTCACACCAGCTGCCGGCCAGCCCCACTACAGCCTGCGCCATTGCCAGCGATTCACAGCGGCCCAGCTCCAGGTTGAGCTGTTGTTCAGCATCTTAGCTGTGGAGGGCGCAGTGTCACTGGCCCTCATGTGGGATCTGAACCAGGGCCCTGCTGCTCAGAGCTGGCGTCCCAAGCCAAGTCCTAACCAACGCACCACTCGGCGGGCCCCAACCCAATAATACTTTTAAATTTTAATTTTTACTGTAAAAGTAATACATGCTCACTGAAAAAATTTGAAAGTCTTTATTCAGGTCTTTAACTCAAGGTTACCTTGGAGGTAATCACTGTCAATGTTTTGGTGGATTTCCTTCAAAACCTACTTATATTTTCAAGTACTTTACAATTTACAAAACAAACATCTCTTAATTTTCACAATAACCCTTGTGGTGTGGTATTTTTATTCACTCGATTTCTA
The DNA here is from genome assembly GCA_033961575.1 of Aselliscus stoliczkanus. NCBI lineage: Eukaryota > Metazoa > Chordata > Mammalia > Chiroptera > Hipposideridae > Aselliscus > Aselliscus stoliczkanus. The sequence goes on from CM066735.1 coordinate 107,425,855, forward strand.
CAGCTGAAGAAACAGGCACAAAGTGGTTAAATCTGGAATACCATTACTATCTTCTGGAATACAAAATGGACATCAACATAAAGAGCCCTATCCTTGGCTGGTCCTAGATCACTTTGTAGTGTCCATTCTTGGGCCCTTGGAAGATTAGATTTGAAAGAGATTTTTGAGGTGATAGCCTCCAACCCTTCAAAGTACAGAAGTTCCTTCTGCTCTATTTGGAGAGGTGGCCCCTTGCAGGCTACTTTTTGCTCATGCCCAATGACAGGGTCCTTGCTTTCCCAGGGAGCCTCCTTCACTTCATGGAGCTGAAACCTACCCACCTGCAACTTGAACCTCTTGGCCCAGTTGTTCTTCTGAGTTTACATTCTGTTGTGAGTTCTGGCAAACCCAGCAGGGTATTTACCCAGAGGGCTGGAGGCAGCATTCTAGTAGGGGAGATGCAATCATGATGAAGGAAAAGGTTGCTAGGTCAGAGGTTGGATGAAGGGTCAGATTTGAGAGCCAGCTTCCAGGCTCCAAATAGAAAATGAGTGAAATAAACTGGGGGTTGGGGAAAAAAACAATACAACAGCTCAGAAGTTGCCTGTGTGTAGGGAACACATGCTGATATTGGGCTGTATCCAACGGCTAGCCCTGCATAGAGTTGGGCTAGACACTCTGGAATGATGCAGACATCTACTCACTCTTCCATATAAGACCACTCCAAATATTTGTATCCCCCAGCATGACTCACGTTAATCTTCTCTTCTAAATATCCTACAATCTGATATCCTTTCTCTTCCAGTGAATATTTCTGGATATATGATGCATTGGATCTTGTCTTGTTAACTTGGTTTTAATTAGCCATGTTCACTGATCACTGGAAGAAAGTTCTAACCTAAGCTTTGTTCATTGGAGGTGGGGCACAAGGGACTACATGCATTAATAAAGGTGTTCAATGAATTCAAAATGAGTCTGGAGGCTTTGCTACTGTAGAAATGAATGGTAAAGATCTAGTCAAAGGTCCTAAGGTTTGCAAACCGAAAACACAACTAAGCAACACCTATAGTGTTCCGAAGAAAAAAGAAAAGCTAAGAGTTCTTATAGTTAAAAGTATATTTTTGAGAAAAATTAGTTCTGCATTCTTAGCCCTAGGATTGGTCCAGGATGGTTAGCAGTCAGATGTGAAGCAGTCTGGATAATGGAAGTCAGGTGGTCTTGATACACAAATATCCCTTCCATGGTCCTTCAGGGGGTTTTCAGAGGGTTATTTGGAGGTTTGATGTATACCCAGGCATTGGGGCAGGACTGGAAAGCTCAAAAGTTTAAGATCCCCGGTTAGTTAAAACAAGAATAGAATTGTTTCCTCATGCCTCAACCTACTTGATTTTTGTAATTTAGCAGCTTGACTATAGCGACTCCGTTTTATTTCTTCACTCTGTTCCTCAGGGGGTGGCGGGTGCATAGACATTTGTTGTATTATTTTTTATGTCTTTGTGTTGTATTAAATAGCTCTCTAAGAAGCTCTCAAGTCTCCATAGAGTATGTGAGAGCTCAATTTTTTCCACTTACGCACAAACTGCTCTGAGAGTGGAAAAATGTATTTTCCTCCCACCTTTCTAAGTTCTTCTGCCCAGGCTAATAATCAAATAACATGAGACAGATTAGCAAGAGAAAAAAAAATGTTTAATAACATAAATATCTCCTGTATACATGGGAGAGACCCAGGAAAACTGAGTAACTTTGGAAGCTGCCTGGTGGCAGCACATTAAACATCATCTTCAGCTGAAACCAGCGAAGTTGTTGGGGTGGGACAGCCAGTAATGGGAGGTGACCAGGAAAAGCACAGTAAACAAGAGTAAGGTTGTTATGCAGATCTACATCTCTGTCCTCTACATTGATAAGAGTCTCTAGAGATAAGGTCAACCCTCTTACAAACAGCAATTCCTTTACAACTATCTTTTACAAAGAGTTATTTCTAGTCGGTTTTCAGAGCTTCTCCCAAGTCAGCTATGTCTTAAAATTAACCAGCCTAAAATAATCCTTATGCCAAATAGACATACATAGGGGTGGCAAATTCAGTTCCCCTACAGCTCCTAGGTACAAGCCTGTATAGCATTTTACTGTATGGAATACTGTAGCCAATGGTAACACAATGGTAAGTATTTGTGTAATGTGTTGTGCTGTGCCATTATGACGGCTACAGTGTCACTAGGTGATAGGAATTTTTCAGCTCTATTATAATTTTATGGCACCACTGTCCTATACGCAATCCTTCATTGACTGAAAGATTGTTATGTGGCACGTGCCTGTGTAATGATTCCAGGTTCCAACAGGAAAGAAGCAGAAACTGCCTCGCCGTTTAAAAGCTAGGCTTACTTCCACCATACTCTATTGGTCAAAGTAGTAACAAACAGGTCAGCCCAATTCAAAGAATCAAGGCCCTGCTCTCAGTGAGAGGAATAGAGTTTGCAGCTATCTTAAATCTGCCCCAAATAGTAAAATAGGCAAATTGTTATGTACTCATACAATGGGACATGGCACAGTAATAAAGAAGATGTATACTGCTACTTGCCATGAGCGAATCCCACAGATATAAAGCTAAATGAAATGTCAGACCACAAATACATTCTATAATATCTCATTTATATGAAGTTTTATTTGCATAATCAATCTAGGGTAATAGAGGTCAGAATGGTGGATACCCTTGAGAGTATGTACTTACTTGGATGGGGCATAGGGAAGCCTCCTATATCTTGTCTGGATGTTCTATATCTTGGTATGGATGGTAACAACACAGGTATACACATGTGCAAAAATCCACCAAACAACACACTTAAGTTGGTATTCTTTACTGTATATAAAGTGTACATACATTAAAAAAAATCTAAATGAGGGTGTGGGGGGGGATAAAAAAATAAATAAAAATAAAAAAATAAAAATCTAAATGAAAGTAAAAATGATGCAGGCAAGAGAGGACAGTTGCTGGGGGGTTGGGTAAGAGGTAAGAGAGGATGGGATCCAGTGCATAGGTTGGTTGGTTAGTTGGTTGGTGTAGTAGCAGGAGGGCATGGAACTGCTCTTTTGATTTTCTCATCGGAAACAGGAAGCAGCTCAAAAGCTGATGAAGGGGAGAGGAAGGAGAGAAGTGGAGGGCTGATGAGAAGAAAAATTGGGAAAGAACAGTCTAGAATGGAAATGTAGGAGGATTTGCCATAGTACTCAACATCCCATTGAAGTATTTGGTCATTAATTTAAACTGAGGTAAGTCAGCACCTTGCCCATTTCACTGAATGCAGGCAGGGAGGTGAACTTCACTCCCAGAGGGGTGAGGAGGGTGGTAGCTAGGAAAGCACAGTGGAAGGAGGCAGGGACAATGCAGCTGAGGTTGTATGCAAGGGAGTACAAACCTGAGGATGGGGGTCCATGGATGAGGAGGAAAGTGGGGCTGACAAATTGTTAGAGTTGCAGCATTCAAGGAAAGGAGCTGAAAATATAGCAAGTAAGGTGAAGGAGGAAAACTGAAATGAAGATTACAGAGAAGACAGAGCTGTTGGTAACTTTGGCTAACCATGGCGGGGGTGTGGCTGAGGCTGTGTATTAGTCAGGCTAACTGCTGTAACAAACAACCCCTAAATCTTAGTGGCTCGGAACATAAGGCTTGCTTCTTGCTCACACCTCAGCCCCATGCTTGTCCATGGGGTCGGGGTGACAGTTGGCTTCCTGAAGTCATTCAGCGTCCTGGTGTTCCCAAACAAGGGTCTGCTGTCTTACACGCATAGAGGCCAATACTATGGCACAGGCTTTTGAGAGAAGACAGGCTTTTCTTTGTGAGTTGACTGGCAAGGAGACAGCCTCCCAGATCCAGTCTTCAGATGGGTTTTTGTTGTTGTTTGTTTGTTTATTTATTTACTTATTTATTTATTTATTTATTTATTTATTTTGAGGGCAGTGTCACTGGCCCTCATATGTGGGACCGAACTGGAGCCGCTGGCTTCCCAGGCCAGCGCTTAACCACTGCGCCACTCAGCCGGCCCCCAGATGAGGTTTTCAGGGTAGCAGTTAAGGGTTCACAAGTGTTAGGACTCGTGAGTGTGTTTCACGAGTGTTACTTATAAGGGGTGTATCCAAGATTAAAACTTTGGTTGTGGGTCTTGTTAGAAACACGATAAGACCAGTTTGAGCTGGTTCTGTGGTTACGCTGGGCTCTCTCCGTGACAGCTCAGACCATAGGGCCTCGCTTTCCAATACTGAGTGCTTGAAATGTGACTTATACAACTAAGAAACTGAATTTAATTTTTTGATTCCTGTTGAATTCATGTAAAATCTTGAACGAATGTTTGGAGCCATTTCAGTATGTGCATCTATTTTATGAAATTATACAGAACAAGTATTTTTGATGAAAACTTATCATCTGAATTGATATGTGGTAAAAGTGTCAATAACATATCAGATTGCAGACTTGGTAAGAAAAAAGAATTAATCATTTTATACTGATTACATGTTGAAATGATAATATTTTTGATCTACTGGGTTAAATTAAATGTATTATTAAAATTAATTTCACTCGTTTCTTTCTGTGTTTTTTAAAGCAGCTCCTAGAACTTTTTTCTTTAAAAAAAGATTTTATTGGGGAATTGGGGAAGGGGAACAGAGTTGGGGAATTGGGGAAGGGGAACAGACAAGTTGCTGTCCTTTTGTTCTTCAGTCTAGTTGTGGAGGACATCGCTTCACTGGCCCAAGTTGGTATTATCATTGCGCTCTTCCTGGGTGAGGCAGTCGCTCACCAGCCATTGGACAGCTGCTTACAGCAGCTCATGAAAGCACACACCTGCTGCCGGCAAGCCCCACTGCAGCCTACGTCATCACCGGTGACTCAAGGTAGCCCAGCTCCAACTTGAGCTGTTGTTGACCATCTTAGCTATAGAGGGTGCAGTATCACTGGCCCTAATGTGGGATCCGAACAGGGGCCCTGCTTCTCAGAGCTGGTGACCAAGCCAACACTTTTATTTATTTATTTTATTTATCTATTTTTTAAGGGCAGTGTCACTGGCCCTCATATGTAGAATCCAAACCCGGGCTGCTGCTGTCCCAAGCCAGCTCTTAACTGCCATGCCACTTGGCCGGCCCCCAAGCCAACTCTTAACCAACACGCCATTTGGCCGGCCCAGAACATTTAAAATTACATGTGGCCCAAAATGTTTCCACTGGACAATGCTGTTCTAGGGCCTGGGAACCCTCCACTGGAGCCTCTGGCTGGCAGATGATGAGAGAGAGCAAGCAGGGGGCTGCACCCACCATTTCCATATTCCTATGGGCAGAAGTGAATCCTGATGCCACCCCTAGCTACAAAGGAGGGGAAAGTAATCTGCCCAGGAAGGTGAGAAAACAGATTGGGCAAGCAGCAAGCTGGCCTCTGGCACAGGTAGGGTGGAAGGAAGATCACTGAAGAGAGGCATTTGCAGTGCTGTCTGGCAAGGTATTGGCAAGATTGTTCATATGAGTTTTGAAATTACCATGAAATTGGAAAGAATGACAGGGAGCAAAAATCTTCAACACCTTCAGGGTCTATAGTTGATTTGACAAAGAGGAGTATTTAGTAAATAGCACCTGATAATATGTGCTTCAAAGCTAAGAGCTTTTGAGAAGAGAAGAACAATGACTTCGAAGCAGCAATCAGGAGAAATGGGGACACCTACCTACCCCCAGGGCCAGTGCTCTGAAGTGTGTGTGTGTGTTGGGGGAGGCAAGGAAGCCCTTCCTGAAAGGGTTTCTGGGAAAGTAGCATCTTTACCCGAGACTAAGGTTCACTATGTGACCTTAAGTAAGTTATTTAACCATTCTGTTTGAGATTCCCTTTTTTTCTTTAAAGATTTTATTGGGAAATTGGGGAAGGGGAACAGTGTTGGGGAATTGGGGAAGGGGAACAGCCAAGTTGTTGTCCTTCAGTCTTAGTTGTGGAGGGCACAGCTAGCTCAGCTCCAAGTCCAGGCACCATCTGGCCACCCGTTGGCAGCTCAGCTTGGGCACTGCTCACTGGTCCACATGGGAATCGAACCAGCTACCCTGTTGGTCAGAGTTCACGGGTCTTAACTAACAGCCACTCAGCCAGCCCAGAGGTTTTCTTATCTTAAAATAGGGATAATAATAATACTTATCTCATAGTAAATACTAAAATACTTGTTACTAAGAGAAAATCACAGGCCTGAAATGGCGTCACTCCTGCTAAAAAACCCATGATACCAAACCTAGATTTAATATCTGATCTAAATGCAGTTTCAACCTCTCCCAGGAATGTAATCTTAGTCAACCAGTCTGGAATTTTCTGGTCAAGCACCAGTAGAGTAATCTGTCATGTTTGTGGGCCCTTTCCATGTCTCCTCCCCCTCTGCCCCCTTCCCCACACACACCTGGAAAGAAGCACAATCTGCAAAGTAACCTTTGCAGTTACTTTCCCCCCAAAAAATTGTCTAGGTGTAAAATCTTTTTTTCCTTTTGTTAGTAGCTCCCTTGCCCCACCCTTCTTGCAATAAAAACCTTCCATTTTGTACAGCCCTTCAGAGACCTGCTAGTTGCTAGATGGGATTGCTGGCTGATTCATGAATTGCATAATAAAGCCAATTAGATCTTCAAATGTACTCAGTTGAATTTTGTTTTTTTAACACTATAAATATTTAGCATGTAGAAACGACTATATAAAATAATTTCCTAGCATTGTACTGAAAGTATACTGTTTCTCCCTTGTTTATATCTTCTTCCTTTGTGTACTTGCTTCCTTTTGTGCATGCCCTCATCTGGCCTCACCCTCAGATAAATGAAAGCAATCTGTTGCTTCTGTCCTGTTCTAGAAAAAAAAAAAAAAAAGAATCACCAGCTCCCTATAAATTTCTGTTCGGAAAAGAGGGTCAGTTTTGACACAATGTGAAATTGATTTAATCTTCAACTAGAGTTTGAGAAAGGAACACACCTTCTATAAATATTCTCCTATAATATAATATCCTTGTATGAATAGAATAAAAATCTCATTTTCAAAAGGAAAAAGCTTTGTGTGTGAAGAGGGAAATCCTGGGAGGAGGGTGTGGCTACTTTCCAGATCAGAGTAGAAACTGCACAGAGACCTTTTTTTCCTGTTGCCTAATAAGGACTGGTATATAAATGGCAAAATGAGGAGAGATGTTAGGCGGTCCTTCCAGTGTTCCATTTTCCCCCCACACCATTTCCAGAGCAGGGCCCAGAGAATCAACAGCTCCCATTAGTGTTGTCTATAACAAGAGACCCAAGCAGAAACCCCTGGGCATAAGCGTTAAAGCTGTGCTCTGCATTACTGTTTGCTTGACAGAGGGGACACCCCACACATGACTCAAATCTCACACCAGAAATTAAAGTGCTCTTTAGAGCTTCCTCTGAAACCTGATTTGCTAGGGGAAAGCTGCTGCTCAAAGTTCAGGCTAGGAAAAGAGGTACGTGATTCGTCTGTTTCCCATGACTCTGTAAGAACAGCAAAACCCAGCCTTACCAATTAGAAAGCTTCATCCTATGCTTAGTTTTTTAAAAATCTCTTATCAGTGACTTGGTCTAGAAGAGGGAGAACCCGACCCTCCGCGATGGTTTTGTTTTGTCCCACTAGTTTGGCCTACCTAGGCACTCCACTGAGCAGTGGGTGGGTCTACCGGGCCCGCCCCACCCACCCTCACTTCTCCACACCAGGTAGCCACAGGCAAGCCCCGATTTTCAAAATCAGAACAAATCCCAAAGTTCCAAACATTTTCAACTTGTCAATTTTTCAAGAGTTTCATGGTGCTACGTGGTTCTTCATGGCACCTTCACTTAAGCTCTCATGGCACCTTCACTTAAGCTCTCATCACACCGCTGTGAGCAAGGTGTTCTTGTCTTTATCTTACAGGTGAGGTGGTTGAATCTTGGAGTAGTTGTGTCTGTCTTTCCTAAGATCACAGGGTGACAAGAAGGAAGCAATGACTGGGTCAAACTGGCCCTCTGATGTCAAGTTCCTTGTTCTTCCACTATGCCCACACTCTCTTGTGATTAAAAAGTAAACTGAACTGAATGAAATTAAGTACTACTTCCTCATCTAGCAAATTTATCACAGAATTACTGTGCCCAGTGATTCAGAGTACATGACACCCACTTTACTAGGCGGTAGCCACAGCCCCCAGTGGCTCCTGGGTCCTCCCAGAGATACTTTGGAAGTATGAAATCTTAGGTTTTGCATGTCTAATGCAAGTGGAAGAAAAGAGTACATGCTGCTCTGAACCTGGGTTTTTCACTTACTATTTTGTCAATGATCCCTCTACATTAATTATTAGTAACTTCCAATGCAGAGAGGAGTAGATTTCTAAACTTGACCATTCAACACTTAAGTTCAGGAATCTGGCTGTCAATTCTTCCCCCTTATGCTGAAAACCTCATAGTAGTTCCCTATTACTTATAAAATCCCATCTAAATTTTTAGCCAGGAATTCAAAGGCCTACATAGGCTGGCCCTAACCCCACCATTTAAGGTTTATTTCCCTGGAATCCTATGTAAAATGGCCTGCCCTCTCCAACGGTGCTCTCTGCTCTCTCATCCTACAGCTTCATACATCAAACTACTTCTGCGACTGTAGGGTCTCCTTCCAATCGCATGTCTTTAGATGAAACTCCCCTGACCTCTACAGCTAGGAGGCATTTCTCTCTCTATGAATCTCAGTAGCACCGATAGTTTGATAGCTAACATTTATTGTTCTGTTGTCTTATCATCCATCAATATGTGTTAACTGGAGGGATGAAACTAGCTCTTCATTTCACCAACACAATAAATCTGTTTAAAGGGATATGATTGATAGATTGACTTTCCCTCTGGTGTTTGCTGTTGCATTCCAGAGATTAATCTATCACCATTGGGTCAGGAGCAAGAGCTGATGAAAATGATTTGGGCATTTTGGTATATCTGATAAACAATGGCAAGTCTGGGTGCTATCAAGATGATTCTGCGGGCCGGCTGAGTGGCCTGTTGGTTGAGAGCTAGCATGGGATGCGACCAGCCCCAGATCCCACATATAAGGGCCAGTGACACTGCCCTCTACAGCTAAGATGGTGAACAATAGCTCCACCTGGAGCTGGGCTGCGTGAGTCCCTGGGTCCGCATAGCTGCAGCCCCTGCTGCAGTGGGCTGCCTTAAGCTACAGTGAGTGACCGGCAGCCAGCATGAACGGCTGGCAGCCAGCGTGAGCTGCCAAGAGCCGCCGTGAGCGACCATCCAGAGGCCAGAGACCAATCTGCCTCACATGGGAAGAGCGTAATGATGATACCAACATGGGCCAGTGAAGCAATATTCTCCACAACTAGACTGAAGAACAAGGAACTGTTCTAGGTTAAAAGGTAGTTTTAAAAGATTACACAGAGGACCGGTAGAGTGGCGCATTGATTAAGAGCTGGAACAAAAAGACAGCAACTTGTCTGTTCCCTTCCCCCAATTCCCCAATTAAAAATCTTAAGGGCCGGCCGAATGGTGCGGTGGTTAAGAGCTGGCTTGGGATGCCAGCAGCCCCGGTTCGGATCCCACATATGAGGGCCAGTGACACTGCCCTCTAAAAATAATAATAATAATAATAGCACGGAAAAACTAAAAACATAACAAGGAAATGGAATGCATGGTTCTGGACTGGTTCAAGTTTGCACATATCAGATATAAAGGAAATTTTGGGGCCAAATGAAAAAATTTGAATATGTGTTAGTATTGAATAATATTAAGAAATCATCATTAATTCTGTTAGATGTAAAATGTCACTTTTGACTACATAGGAGGATGTTATTATCCTTTAGAAATGCATACTAAATTATTTAAAGCTGTATCAAAGAGTTTAGAACAAAAAAGATTTATTTCTCACACTACATCATCATCATAGGTCAGCTGCCACTGTCCTCATCATCTTCAGTCTGGTATGCTGGCTGAAAGAGCAGCCCTGTTTAGGACTTTGTTGCAGAAGGAAAATAAAGATGATGGAACCACACTGGGGCTCTGAAAGAGTGGATATCATTTCCACTCATGATTAGCTAAAGCAAGCTACATAGCCAAGCCTAGCATCAGTGGTGTAAGGAGGTATAATTCCCCCACAGGGTGGGGCAGTAGAATTGTTTAGAAAACAGTGACAATGAGAACAAAGCACCTCAAACTCTGAATCATAACAAAAGTGTTTCTCAGAGAGCAAATTGCAATGTTAAATCCAGATGTTAGAAAGCAAGAAAGGTTGAAAATAAATTAACTTAGCTTTCAACTTTAGAAAGTAGAAAAGAAACAAATAAACCAAGTAAGATAGAAGGAATGAATTAATAAAGATAAAGTAGATAATATGAAATAGAAAACCAAAAACAATAGACTTAAATTCTGTTTTGACAAGATCAAAAACATAGAAAGCCTTTGGCAAGTATCATCCAGAAAAGAAAAAAATACACTACAGTAACATTAGAAATGAAAACAGGATGCAGAGATTTTTTTTTTTAAAGTTTAAATGCTATGAACAACTTTATTCCAATGGGTTTAAAAATCCAGATCATGGGGGATTGACTTTCTAGAAAAATAAATTATGAAAATTGACTCAAGAAACAGAAAGCTTGAACTTACCAAGAATAACATAAGAAACAGGTAGTCAAAATCTACCTTCAAAAAAGAAAACAAGAGGGCCAGCCGAGTAGCACGTTGGTTAAGAGATGGCTTGGGAAAACAGTGGCCCCAGTTCGGATCCCACATATGAGGGCCAGTGACACTGAGCTCTATAGCTGGTGAACTACAGCTCCACCTGGAGCTGGGCTGCTGGGAGTCCCTGGGGACGGCATAGCTGCAATCCCTGCTGCAGTGGGCTGCCATAGGTTACTGTGAGTGGCCAGCAGCCAGCATGAGCTGCCAAGAGCCACTGTGAGAGACTGTCCAGAGGCCGGCGACCCATCTGCCTCACCGGAGAGGAGCGCAGTGACGATGCCAACATGGGCCAGTGAAGCAATGTCCTCCAAAACTAGACGGAAGAACAAAAGGACAACAACTTGTCTGTTCCCCTTCCCAGTTCCCCAACGCTGTTCCCTGCACCCAATTCCCCAATAAAATCTTTAAAAAAATAAAATAAAATCCAATACTGCAATTGGTCTATTGAACTGTTTTTTTCTTTTTTTTTTAATTAAAGTTTATTGGGGTGATGATTGTTAGCAAAGTTATATAGATTTAAGGTGTAAAATTCTATAATAGATCATCTATATATCGCATCGTGTGTTCACCACCCAGAGTCAGTTCTCTTTCCATCACCATGTATTTGATCCCCTTTACCCTCATCTATCACCCCCACTTATCCTCTGGTAACCATTTGAACTGTTTAAATGATTAAAACACAGACAAAAGCCCCTGTCTTTAAGAAAAGGTGCTGCAAACAAATTCTTATTTGCAAAGTTGAAGCACATTTCATTTTTTTTCTGCCAAGATAACTTAGAGACAAAACAGAATATACCAATGTTCTTTTCTTCATTTTTTTTTAAAAGATTTTATTGAGGAATTGGGGGAGAAGAACAGTGTTGGGGAACTGGGGAAGGGGAACAGACAAGTTGCTGTCCTTTTGTTCTTCAGTCTAGTTGTGGAGGAAACTAGCCCATGTTGGTATCATCATTGCGCTCTTCTTGGGTGAGGCACAGCCTCCGGAGCTCACAGTGGCTCTTGGCAGCTCACACCAGCTGCTGGCCACTCATGCTGGCTGCCGGCCACTCACTGTAGCCTATGGCAGCCCACTGCAGCAGGGGCTGCAGCTATGCCGTCCTTGGGGACTCACAGCAGCCCACCTCCAGGTGGGGCTGTTGTTCACCATCTTAGCTGTAGAGGGCAGTGTCACTGGCCCTCATATGTGGGATCCAAACTGGGGCCACTGGCGTCCCAAGCCATCTCTTAACCAATGGGCCACTTGGCTGGCCCTTTTCCTCCTGTTTTAAACAGCAAGATAATTATGGCAATTGACTATGATTCTTAATTTTTAAGCTTTTGAGCTCTTGTAAAAGCCAAAATGGGATTCTTGACCAGGTGGCTGTTACAGCAGGTTCACATTTTATTGCAATGTTTGCACTGGTAGTTGTCTATGTCACATTGATATTTAAGCTTCTTCCAGCTTATTTATGAGGTCTTAGGTGATAGTCCAGTTTATTTAGCCTATCTTGCTTGTGTTCCTATCAGCTGATACAATTCAATATTAGCAATTTCATGAGTTGTTTTCAGGGAGATTCAAGGCATTCAATAAATTTAATAACCTTGGTGTGAAATTTTCTGCCTGTTAAAAATAAAATATTAAAGGTAAGTGAAATATATGACCAAAATAAATATATTAACACTCTTAAACCTCTGCCAGGTGAGTGATTCTGATAAGCCCAAATGAAAGGGCTTCTCACTATAAAAACTCTAAGTCTCTTTTTCCGTATTGTTTTAGCTCCGTAGCCCCTGGTTATAATCATTTGTCAAATCAGTTTCTTAACCATAAACAATAGATTGTTTTTAATCTGAATCATAGAAATCTCCTACCCCTGCTTTAAATAATTACAAAAATTACTCTAAAACTTGTGATTAATAGTCTGTTGACTATGGTTATTGTAGCACAGTGTTCTCTCCAGGCCTACCTCCCGGGTAAACAATAACTGAATGACTGGTTAAACCAGAAGAAAGACCAGGCTCCATGAAGCTGAACAAATTTTTCATCATGCAGTCATTGTGCATCAATGGCTATGAATTCTGCTTCTTGGGCCAACATTTTTAATTCTATTAACGAAAATCTATCTCTCCTCATCTAGGGGCTGTGGGGCTACAAGTGATACTCCCACAAGACTTTCAGTACATCCTGACCACAGAGGTCAACATGTCCTCCAGGAGGATCTCGAGACCCCCTCTCTTCATCTAAGATCAGATAGGGCAAGAGTCCTGTGAATCCCCGGTAGGTAGGGACAACAGCCACATTCAGCAGGAAGCAAATACAGAAGAAAAGACCTCCTGTCCCTCAACTTCCTATAGAGATTTATGGGGATCATGTCTCTCAAGGGGGACAGAAGGCAGGCAGTGAGAGATAGGAATTGGGTCTTTGAGAGGCCTGGATACATCAGGTAACATTCCTGCATGTCTAACATAGTCTACGGGAAATGACCACCCAAAAGACCTCCCCTCTGCCAAAGTTGCCCTTGTTTACCATAACCATTAGCCATTATCAATCACAGGTATCAATCAAGCAGCCCCACAATTAGAGGGAAGTAACCCATTCTAGAAGAGAAGGAAATAAAAACTCCAAATCCTCACCAGTCAGCACCTTTTGAGCCACTCCTTTGTGCTCCGGCCTACTTCCACCTCTTTGGAGTGTACTTTCACTTCTAACAAACTGCTCTTTCACCACTGTATTTCTGTGTCTTGTTCAGTTCTCTGCTGGCAATGCCAAGAACCTGGACAGTGTGCTGAGAAGGGTCTGTTCTCCAGTAACAATTCCATGCCAAGGAGGGGTGAACTGTAGGCAGATGAATCAGACATAGGACTTTAGAACTCAAGGTCAGACAAATCTAGTTAATGAAAGGAAGAGAGGGCATTAACGTCACTGAGGAACTAGGATGGAAATGCAGTTACTAGGGACTCAGGAACAGAGAAAGGCTCAACCAGGAGCAAGAAGGTCAGCAGAGACTTGGCTACTAGAAACCCGGAAACCACCGTGAAGGCAATGGCAGGAAAGAGAAAGAGCAACTCTGTCCTGAGCCAAGGAGTCGCTGAGTAGAGCTCTGGAGGCCTCCTGCCCACAAGCATTGTCGTTAGAGTTGGAGGCAGGGCCTGGAGGTGGGAGGTGGAGGTGGCGAGGAGCCAAGCAAAAGCTCCAAGACAAGTTCATTACATCAGACAAATTCACTGCCTCAAAATCTCAGTTGCAGTCAGACAAGGCTGACAAACTACTGCTATGGGTCTAAAGGGAAATGACTGAAAAAATTATGAAGATAACAAGTATTATGATTAGTGTGTATAAACCCCCCCACACACACACACACACACATACACACTTTCAACCCCTAAGTTAACAGCAGAAGAAAACACTGTTCACTTTAGAAGGCTGGCTCATCCCTAAAGTTCAATGTGCCCAAAGGATATCTATCACCAAACTAAGCTGCTCTTACAAAGATTTGCAAGGGAACACTTTGCCCTAATGTCCAAAGTAACTGAGGATCAGCTCTATTTGTAAACCTGGAGACACAATAGAAACTTAATCTCTGCTGGTATTTGAGAGAATCCATCCCTAAAGGCCATAGGCATTGAGTGAAAGTGTCAGCTCATGGGGCCAGCCGAGTGTTTCAGTTGGTTAAGAGCTCCCTCAAGAATGCGAGCTGAGGGCCGGCTGAGGGGCACGGTTGTTAAGCGCTGGCTTGGGAAGCCAGCGGCCCGGTTCGGTCCCACATATGAGGGCGAGTGACACGGCCCTCAAAAAAAAAAAGAATGCGAGCTGAGCTCTGAGCAACAGCAGTTGGAAGCCCAGCCTGAACTGAGCTGCCACTGTGCCGCCAACAGGTGGTAGGATGGCTCAGCTAAAAAAAATTAAAAAAAAGAAAGTGTCAGCTCAAAGCCATGCCCTTGAGGGATGTCTGGTAGAAGAAGAGCATGGGGTCAAGATGGGGACTAAACCTTGAACTTCAGTTTCTTCCTGACCAATGTGCATTTGCTTTAGAAATAAGATCCCTCCTTTCTAATGTATTGCCTTTTCCTCTCTCAAGAACATCCGAAGGATTTCTACTAAAACATTTACTGTAGGGCCGGCCAAGTGGTATGTTGGTTAGGAGCTGGCTTGGGACAGCAGCTCCGGGCAGCGGGGTCCCTGTTTGGATCCCACATAAGGGCCAGTGACTCTGTGCTCTCTACAGCTAAGATGGTGAACAACAGCTCGAGCTGGAGCTGGGCTGCCTTGAGTCGACTGCGATGGCGGTGTAGGCTGCAGTGGAGCTGCGGTGGGCTGCCATAGGCTACTGTGAGTGGCTGGCAGCCAGCGTGAGCAGCTAGCAGCTGGTGTGATTTGCCAAGAGCTGGGTGAATGGCCATCCAGGGGCCAGAGATCGATCTGCCTCACCCAGGAAGAGTGCAATGATAATACCAACATGGGCCAGTGAAGCGACGTCCTCCACAACTAGACTGAAAAACGAAAGGACAGCAACTTGTCTGTTCCCCTCCCCCAATTCCCCAATAAAATCTTTAAAAAAAAAATTTACTGTAGACATAGACAGTCAAATCTTCATAAGAATCAAATCACATCTTATTTCCTACCACTTTGTAAAGTTGGGTCACAAGGCCTGCTGTTGCCTTTCTCTGCTTTTTCAATTTCTCTTCCGTTTCCTCTGTCACCTTCTGATGAGTTCCAAAGTCTACACTAGGAGGATCAGGGCCTACCGTTGAACACCAAAATGTTCTTCCCCGTAGAAGAAGAAGGAAATATCAGTGGATCTTCAGGGCAGATTTAGCAAACTAAAGAAAGAGGAAGAGATAGAGGGAGGAAAGGAGAGAAAGAGAGACAGAGGGAGAGGTACTTATTGCCAGGCCATGGTACAATCACAAGGCCTCCTTCTTTTTATGATATCATAGATGTGTAGCAACTCATCTGGTTATTTCAGAATGCTTTGTAAACAGGGCATGCACAGTCAAAGCATGGATGAAAACATTTCAGTGGTACTTGTCTCTCACTTTCTGCATGTGTTTTCCCAAAGGCTGCTTTCTCAAAGGGAGCCTGGGGAAAGGCCTTAATCAGCTGTTATCTCTCTTGCTCCTTCCTGCTCAGTCAATAGGAACATCTACAATATATGAACCTTCCCCTCCCTTCTTATTTTATTTAACCCACACGCTAGAGAGATTAAGTTTTCTGACTCAACTCCACCCAGGACTTGGGTGGCATTTGAGAACCTAAGTCTAATCACTAAATGCTATAACTACCCCTCTCCTCATCTCCCAAAAGAAGACTGTGCTTCTCTTTCCTTGGACATTCAGAAAAGCGAGTCTATATTTTCAAACATCACTGTCAAATCATAATATCATTGGAAATGTTATATCCAGAAGTGGGTCACTTTTATATCTTAGTGATCGATCATATAGCCCAAGGGTTCTTAACCTGGGTCTGTAAATGGGCTTGAAGGAGTCTTGTAACCCCTAAATTGTGAATGGTACAGCAAAAAGATGTACCTGGGTAGGATGTATGAATGGCTGTTTCTCTTCCTTTCCTAGAAACTTGAAAATGTAAGGAATGAGCTCTAAAAAATATGAAGGTTCTTGGAAGACCAGTTTTCCTAATCCCTCTCATAATTCTGTCCCTAGTCTGAGATCCAATTTTTGGTGCTTGCCTAGAAATGCAGTGAAAAAGAAGACCCCACATATAGTGAGCCCTGAAGAAATGTCAGTTGAATGAATCAATGAATGCATGAATAACTCTAACTGAGATGCTAGTTTTTGTTTTTTAAAAAAATAGGATTTATCTCCCCTTTCTTCTTTCTAACACTGTGCCAAATTTCTGAACCATGTATTTAAAAAGGATTGACCTAGGGGGCCAGCCGAGTGGTGAGGTGAAGCATTGGCTTGGGAAGCCAGCGGCCCCGGTTCGGTCCCACATATGAGGGCCAGTGACACTGCCCTCAAAAAAAAAAGAATTGACCCACCTCCAGGTCAAGAGTGAACCCTCCTGGGCATGATCCAATCAGCATATTTATCTGGTTTCCATGGTTGGCTTAGAGCAAACACAGTATCCAAGTCAGGGCAGTGAGAGACTAAGGAGGCGAATGAGAATAATTTGGAAGTTTTATTTAAGCTATTGCAGGTGCTGAGCTCTCTTCTCTGCTGGATTTAAACCTGGAAGTATGTAGGCCCAGAAGCTTCTCAAAACAAACCCTTTGGTAATAGAACCAATAAATGGAAAATAAGAATTGAGGATTTATTTACTTTATGTAGGGCCTTTGAAAAAGGTTTGACCTCTGGACTTTAAGCTATGTTCACCTGTAAATTCTCCTTATTGTTTAAGTAAATTTGTTTTCTGTTTGCTACAGAAAGATCATTAGCTAATATAAGCTCATGTGATTCACAGGAAGTTAAAACACAGTACGTATGTGCAGAAATTTCCTAACTCCCAAACCAACATTTCCAAAAGACCATTTTCCTTATAATAACCCCAGTAAGGCAGAGCTGATACTTATACACAGTGCATAAGAAATAAGGAATTTGTTAAAAGTAATTAAGCTGTGGTCCTACAGTGAGTTGGTTGCAACACAATTATTAGTTCAAGGAACTTGCATTCCCACTCTCCTGGAGACATTCTCAAGTCTCTTAGGAAATAATGTTGACATATTGCCTAAAGTGACATTTAAATTTTCCCTCATGTTCCTCTTAGTCAGATTGGGACAGATAGTTCCTGCTTAAAGGAACACAATCACTTTTCTGACGCAATTATTTTCCGCTGAAAACAAAACATCAAACTGAAAGAAAAGAGAGCATTTAAATAGTAAATTATGTTTATTAATATTTATTAATAATTATTTATTAATATTATCAGATAATGCAAGTCTGGGAACTAGAAAATTGGATTCAAGTTTTGAATTGCTCCAACTTTGCCCTAGGAGTTGTCTGGCAAACCAGAAGCCCACAGCTTATCTGAATAGAGGGAAAAGAGTCCTGATCACTATTTGTGAGATATTTTTGTTCAAATAGAGATGGAATATGGAAAGATAGGATCTACTATTCTTTTCACCCCTATTTCCTTATTCATAGAAGGATGGCATAGACTTCAGGGTATGGAAAGTATTTTGTTTACCATCATTATTCCTCACCCCTGAGGGACAACTTTTTTTTTTTTTTTAATTTATAGACTTTCTGGAGAATCGTGATTTTCCAGGTTTACAAAAGTCCATTTTAACCTGTTCTTTTTTCTTTTCTTTTCCCCAACACTGATATTTTTGTTTGTTTGTTTTTGTTTTTGTTTTTTGTTTGTTTGTTTTTTTAGAGGGCAGTGTCACTGACCCTCATATGTGAGATCTAAACTGGGGCCACTGGCGTCCCAAGCCAACTCTTAACCACCACACCACTCAGCCGGTCCTCCAACACTGATATTTTGATGGTGAATTTCTGAGTTAAGAAAACTGCACAGTATGAGAAGTTCTCGGGCTGGCTGAGTGGCTCAGTTGGTTAAGAGCTCGCTCAAGAGTGCGAGCTCCAAGCAACAGGGTCACCAGTTTGATTCCTGGCCCGAGCTGAGCTGCTGCTGAGCTGCCAACAGGTGGCAGGTTGACTCAGCTGAAAAAAAAGACCACTAGAAGTTCTCACCAGGAGTGGAGCTCTCTTTGGTCACTATATATTCTCATCAACTTTCTCTGTAGGCTCAATTTCTCACTCTCTCTGGGCCTCAGTTTCCTCCTCTGTGAACAGAGGGGCTTAGACCAGCTGATCTCTTGGTTCCCTTCCCTAGAGATATAGGAGTCTATGAGCAATATGCTGATCTTACTATAATATCAGGAACTGTAATTTGAAACTACACATTCTCTATAGCTTTTGGTCCTTCGTGGTAACAATCAGAAATAAATTGTTAGGTTTAGAATGACAATGCTCATGAAGGATCCTTGATTAGGAAATCAAATAACTCAAATTTTGTGGGAGTATTTGAGTTTTGTTTGTTTGTTGGTTTGTTTGTTTGTTTTTCAAAAAGACCTAGGGCAAACTTTTGAGACTCAGATTCTATCAAGGGTTACTATAAAACAATGACTAAGTATGAGACATTATTTTTAAGTCCTTGGCCTATGTACAAAGAAATTCTTTTTGGTCCCTCATTAGTTAGAGCTCTTCATAAAAAAATAGAAAAATTGTAGTGTGGATTACAGCATACTACATGTCCAAGAGGCCTGATTATTGAATAGATGCTTTCACATGACATCATTTTAGTTTCAAATTTGAGTTAAATTACCAAGTTGCTTTGTAACAGACATATCAAACAAAAAGTATGCCAAAACTCCCTGGAGACTGATAGATTACCCCTTTTATGATTGAAAATAGTTTTGTGTTTTTGACAGAGCTCTGTGGGGTTCAAAAATATTTTTTTTAGTTAAATTAAGTAGAAAAATCAATATAAAAAATGAAAAGTATGGTGTAACAGGCCATCATTGGGGTTTTGGCTTCATTAGCACTCTTTCAGTGAAAAGAGCATATATTAAATTGAACCATACAAAACTGCTATCTTCATAGGTCAAAATTTCATTTGGCTTCAGCTAATACCTTATAACTAATTTATTTAAATGTTGGCTCTTACCTTGATCCTGAAGAACTTAAATCTTCCTTTTTTCTTTGAAGGTTTTATTGGGAAATTGGGGGAGGAGAACAGCATTGGGGAATCCGGGAAGGGGAACAGACAAGTTGCTGTCCTTTCGTTCTTCAGTCTAGTTGTGGAGGACGTAGCTTCACTGGCCCACGCTGGTATCATCATTGCGCTCTTCCCCGGGTGAGGCAGATTGGTCTCCGGCCCCTGGACAGATGCTCACGGTGGCTCTTGGCACTCACGCAGCTGCTGGCCACTCATGGTAGCTTACAGCAGCCCACTGCAGCAGGGGCTGCAGCCTATGCCATCGCTGGGGATTCATGGCAGCCCAGCTCCAGGTCAAGCTGTTGTTCACATTCTTAGCTGTAGAGGGCACAGCGTCACTGGCCCTCATGTGGGATCTGAACCGGGGCCCTGCTGCTCAGAGCTGGCATCCCAAACCAGCTCCTAACCAACGTGCCACTCAGCCATCCCTTAAATCTTCCTTTAAGGAGGAAAAAAAGTTTGCAATTAGGGATTGTGGGTCTCAAAAGTCTGTAATGGGAAGAGCCAGGTACACTAACATGCTTTTTCTTCTTTAAACTATCAAAGTAGTACAATGTGTACATGGTTAAAAAAAAAAAAGAATCTGAAAGTACAAAAGAACTGAAAATGAAAAGTACACGTATCCTGTGCCCCATCACACTGGAAAAACATGTTTTTCATCAAAACATATTGCCTAGAGGCAATCACTTTAAATCCTTCCTAGCTTTCTTTCATTTGATCACTGCTATGGTCTGAATGTTAGTGTCCCCCAAAATTCATATGTAGAAACCTACTCCTGCAAGGTGACAGTTTAGGACTTGGGGCCTTTGAGAGGTGATTAGGTGATTAGGAACGGGGTTAGTGCCATTAAAAAAGAGGGTCCAAAGAGGTCTCTCCCGCTCTTGGACCATGTGAGGATACAACTGAAAGTCTACAACCTGGAAGTGTTCTCGCTCTACCGTGCTGGCACCCTACTCTTGGACTTCCAGCCTCCAGAACTGCCAGATATAAATTTCTGTTGTTTATAAGCCTCCCAGCCTATGATATTTTGTTATAACAGCCTGAATGGACTAAGATAGTCACTCTCAGCTCTAAATAATTTGCTTATATACCTAATTTTTTATCGTCAGCTTTAAACACAATTAACTTCCTGCCAAGAGAGATGATCAATGAATTATGTCCTATGGCCCACTTCATCCTCCATATTTTGTTAGTCACAGTATTATTTTAGTATTAATAATAATATATATATAGTATTATTAATATTTGCTGTGTTTTTCTATTGGTTTATATTGATAACTTTAAAGAACATGCTTAAACACACGTTTCTAGCTCCACCATCTTTATAAAGTCTTAACATCTCTTACCTCCTTATTTATTATGTAAGATAAAGAACACTTCTACATTTTTTCCTCCTCCATAGGCCTCTTGATATCTGTCAACTATTGTCAATCTATAACATTTTTATTTTTTTTAAAGATTTTATTGGGGAATTGGGGAAGGGGAACAGCGTTGGGGAATCGGGGAAGGGGAACAGACAAGTTGTTGTCCTTTTGTTCTTCCATCTAGTTGCAGAGGACGTTGCTTCACTGGCCCATATTGTCATTGCGCTCTTCCCGGATGAGGCAGATCGGTCACCGGCCTCTGGACGGTCTCTCACCACGGCTATTGGCAGCTCACGCTGGCTGCCGGACACTCACTGTAGCCCACAGCAGCCCACTGCAGCAGGGGCTGCAGCGTACACTGTCGCCAGGGCTCACACAGCTCAGTTCCAGGTGGAGCTGTTATAAGCTGTAGAGGGTAGTGTCATTGCCCCTCATACGTGGGATCTGAACTGGGGCCACTGGCATCCCAAAACCAGCTCTTAATCAATGCGCCACTCGGCTAGCCCTATAACATTTAAATTTTGTTCTATAAATGGTCATTCAGCTGACGCTAAGTATTGTAAGTCCCTACACAACAATTACACTATTTTGATTATGTAAATAGTACTTGCTGTTGAACAAAATGCATCAGTTGGCATAGAAAAGGTAAATCTATATTACTAGCCCTGTACCAATAAATAAGGATGCTCCAAACATCGAGATCAAATAATCACATTTTTAAACACTCCAGTAGTTGCTCAAAATAATACCACATTTTAGTTTGTGTTATATTTGGAATACAGTTTTCTGCTGTTTTTAATTGCTTTTCATTTTCCTTCTTAACAAAAGAAACACATGCCTTCACCATATGACTAAATTTATCCAGGATCTTAATCTTAGTCTCCATGGCATGGAATCCACTTTCTGCTTGAAGACATTCTTTTCTGTTTGAAACCAGTTATTCACTTGCCCTGCTGTACAGCTGTCATTCTAGGCCTCCCCATCATTGCACGCCTGGGTTAGGACCAGTGTTTCTTGGATCTCAGGTTTTTCTCATTCTTGGATTCTTTTTTCTTTTTATTGTTCCATCATGAATTGATGTTTTCAGAAAGAAATAGTGAGAAGCAGGCTTTCTGAGTTCTTACATATCTGAACATGTCTTCATTTGACCCTTACAGCTGAGTGACAGCTTGGCTGGAAAGGGTATTCTGAAGGCAGCAATTTACTGTCTTCTGGCACTGAGTGTTGTTGATGAGAAGACTGGTGCCAATCAGATTTTTGTTCCATTGTAGTTGACCTGTTGTTTGTTCTCTGGAAGCTTTTAGGATCTTCTCTTAGTATTTCATGTACTGTAGAAATCACAAGGTTATGGTTTGTGGGTCTAATTTTATTTATTTTGCTTGGCACTCAGTAAGTTCTTTCAGTCTAAAGACTCCTATCTTAACTCTAGAAATTGTTTTTTCTATTATTTCTCTTGTTTTCTCCCTGAATTTTTTTGCCTCCTTTTGGAATTATTAGTTGAAGCTTGTCCTTCCTCGATTGACTCCATATAGTCTTTGGACTCTTTTCTTTTCTCTTTTTTAAAAAAAAATTAGTTTCAGGTGTACAACACAGTGCAATAGTTATACTTCTTACCCCTCAAAGTGACAACTCCTCTCCCCCAATTCGCTGCCCTGCTCCCCACTGCCCCCCGGTCTTTGGACTTTTAAAAATATTTCTTTCCCTCTGCCATTTTGCTTTATACTTTGGAAGTTTCCATTGACCTTTTCTTTCAGCCCCAATGTTGATGTTTTTATTTTAAGAATTAATTATATTTTAAATTTCCAAAAATTCTTTTTTGTCTCTGATTGAATACACACACACACACACACACACACACACACACACACACACACAGTCTCAACTTGTTTTTGCTTTATGGATACAATAGCTTATGAGGTCAGCTTTTTTAAAAATAATTTTTTAAAAAATATTAAATCTATACC
Source organism: Aselliscus stoliczkanus (assembly GCA_033961575.1). NCBI lineage: Eukaryota > Metazoa > Chordata > Mammalia > Chiroptera > Hipposideridae > Aselliscus > Aselliscus stoliczkanus. The sequence continues at coordinate 107,448,513 of CM066735.1, forward strand.
TTCTTTTGGTTGCTTTTTAACTAAATGAACCAGAAAAATGTGCATCAGGAAAATTGTCTATCCTTTGCCCACAATTTTTAAAAACACTCTATTTGGAAAATTTCAAAAGTATACAAAAAATTTTAAGGGTAAACCCTGTATACCCAGCACCCAGCTTCAATAAATATCAACATTCTGCCATTCTTGTTTCACCTATATCTCCACCCAATCCTGTAAATTTTTATAACCAAATTATTATTTAACTAATCTTTTACATAGAAATAATCTCTTGAATATATTTTTCATTTAGTATACTATCCTGTTAGATTGTGGGGGTTCAGAATGAGCCATCCCAAGATATGCCTCAGTGCTATGCAGATTACTTTGAGGTAAAGGCAATTTTAGGTTCAGCCGCAAAAGAAACTTCTGCCCCTTCCTTTAACTATTATCAATAGGGCAGGACAAGATTCTATTTACTGAATGTCTGTTCTTCTTATCATCCTGCAATGACCGTTTGAAGTCCCCAAGCTGCATTACCTCACCTCTAACTCAGAATGCCTATACACTTCAGTCCCCCTTCTATCTCAGAACCACTCCTGCATGTAGGGTCTCATTCCAACTCTCTCATGTATGTGGGGTTCCCATACATATGTAAATAGGAAGTTTAGTTATTTTCTCTTGCTAATCTGTCTCATGCCTATTTGATTACTAGAGCAGCCAAAAGAACCTTGGAGGAAGAGGAAGTTTGGTCCTCCCCCACAGTATCATATCATACACTTTTTTCATAAAACACCTAACACAGTAGATGACAGTATTAAAAATTATAACAACAAAAACCTACCATTTATAGAGCACTTTCTGTGCCAGGTACTGTGCTCATGCTTTACAAAACACTGGTTCATTTAAGATGCAAGTATCTGCCCTTGAATCTGCAAAGGATATAGGGATGCTGTTTGTTAAAAAGATTAGTAAAAGAATTCAATATTAAAACCAATGTGTGGAAATGGACATTTTCAATAAAAAGGAGTATGTATTCACGACCATGTTTCTTAGATACACTAAAATGCCAGCACAATTATAGCTGCTGCTGCGAGGAAGTACTATTTCTAATGAAACTTTAATATTTATTCTCTGAGGGACAAATAATAGCCCTTCAGTGATTCGGTACCATAGTCACATCAGGTATAACACCAAGTACAAATAAGATGCTGCTGTCAGAATGGAAATATTTTTTTCTGTACACGATTCTAAAAGTCAGGAATAAATGAAGAGTTTTAGCAAATTAGGAGCCAAAATATTTTGTGTATGCCCATAGAAAGTAGGAAATGTATTTTGCTGACTGGAGAGTATACTCAATCAGTGCCTGACAATTGTTTCTCTCACTTGTCCTCATTCAGCTTTGTGAAATTTCCCAGAGCTCTGCCATCATTCACTGCAAACATGGGCATTTGAATTCATATGATGTTTGATAGTTTTTTGACCACGGGCCAGTTAGTTTTGCTAAACCTCAGTTTATAAAACTAGGGAAACAACCCCTCCTTCTTATGGTTTTTATAAAGATTAAAAAAGAAATTACACTAAGCAAGTAGTACAGGGCCTAGGGCTTAAGTATATACAAATGATCATTATTATTATTACTGTGGGATTCCTAGATATCCTCTATAGCTAGTGCAGCCAGAATTAACAAATAATAATATAGGGTATGCAGCTAAATTTGAATGTCCGATAGACAAGAATAATTTTTTAGTCTAAGTATGTCCCAAATATTACACGGACTACACTTATACTAAAAAATTATGTTAAGTTGCATTGTCTATCTGAAATTTGAATTTAAGTGGGCATCCTGTATTTTATCTTTCAAAATAAGTTCTCTTTTAAGAGGGAGGCTTAGGTATAACAAAATAAATGTGCAGGGAATAAAACTGTAATTAAATTTGATATTAATCTGCTCATACTTAGTAGTCTACTATCCCCCAAAACACTCAGTATTTTCTCTTCCAGGTAATGTTCAAGTATCATATATCAGAAATGAATAGTTCCCATGTTTTGGAGTAGAATATAAATTTTTTTCCAAACTGAAATCAGTTGGATCTAGGCATGGGTTTTGAAACTCCTGAATTATATTTGTATTTAAATCTTTATTTGGAAAAAAATCATACAGCACTAAATATGAAAGTTATATTACTCACCACTAAAAATATACAAACTAAAAATCTCTGACAGTATTCAATGTCTTTGAAACACTATTTCATAATGTTCTTATTTACCATGTTTTTCTTTGTGTGTGCCAAGTAATTATTTCTCAAAGTATGCTTGTTATTAGCACACACACACACAAAATAAAGCAGATGGATTTTATATTTTATTCCAGACTCTAGATCCTCCCTCTTACCCAAAGTAAAAAGTCCATTTATCAACTCTACCAATATTTTAGCTTTCCTCTATATATAGTTGTATTTTTTTTTTTAAAGAGGGCAGTTTCACTGGCCCTCATATGTGGGATCCGAACCGGGGCCGCTAGCATCCCAAGCCAGCTCTTAACCACTGTGCCACTCGGCCAGCCCAATAGTTGTATTTTTAATGAGATAAAAAGTTACTTCCATTCCGACATTGTTTCAACTTGTTTATGAACTAAAGAAACGTATTCTAGTGTGCTTGCAGGGTGTTTTGCTATTTCTAATACTGATTTTCATGTCAGTGTTTACAAAATGCTTCCACAAATCTTTTGATGTCATTGGCTCAAAAAAACTAACTGGCCCAAAGTCATAATTATGAATTCAGCTTTCCTATGTGCGGGGGGTGGGTAGGAGGATCATTTTATAATATTAATATTCTATCGCTTTTCCATTTGCTGGAGACGTGATTCCTAATTCCTTGCTTTAATAAGCCAAGGGACGTCCTGGGAAAGCCAGAATTTCGTTATCCATTTAGTGCTCTGAAGCATTTGCAGGCTGTGTTGAAACTTCCAGGGGGATTACAGTGCATCACTCCAAACAATAAGACGTGTGCTACATGTCTTCATTCATAATTTTTATTTATTAGTAAAACAGAGGCAGTGTTCCATTTCTTTTTTTCCAACAACCTCAGCTTCTGACCAAACTAAAGTCCTTCCATCGCGTCGCCGCAGTCGCAGAGCACGGGACTCTGCAGCTCCATCTCGTGTAGGAAAACGCCGCCTGCACCCTCAGCTCCGACCAAGGGGCGCCTTCGCTGCAGCGAAAAGATGAAAAGCCCAGAACATTATTCAGGCATCAACGCTAAACGAAGAGTTGATTTCCTGTGGATTACGAGTCTCGGTGTCTGAGAAAAAAAAGCACGAGGGTCTTTTCGCGGACACGAACCTCAGGAAAGTATGTACTGGATATTGACTTCATTGATCAATTCTGGAGAAAAATGATACTTCAATTAAGACTGTCATATTCTGGACCGGCCGAGTGGCGCGGCGGTTAAGCGCTAAGCCAGCGGCCCCGGTTCGGGTCCCACTTATGAGGGCCAGTGACACTGCCCTCAAAAAAAAAAAAAATAAGATTGTCATATTTGGAATGAAATCCCCATTGACCCCGAGAGTCCTGGTTAAATCCGTCAAAAGCGCCAAGGACGGGCATTGCCTGAGCAACAGTAGAAAACACACTGGTCTGCACAGCAGTATCTTTAAATCGCGTCATAGAGCCCCAAGGAGAACGCCTGGAGGCGGTTTGGGGGTCCGTTCGGGGAGCGGGAGTTGCGGTCCCCTTCCGGGTGAGGACGCCTTGGGCAGCGTGGAGCCGTTTCCGCGCTTTCCTCGTCCCGCGCCGCCTCCAGGCAGCATCTATCTCCCAGTCTTCCTCCCGAGAAACCTTGCGGGTCGGGGACGCCACCTTTTGCTTGTTATTATACATTTGCTTCTCTTAAGCCCTGGAGGTTTTCCAAGTTGATCGGTGTCGTTTTTTTGTTTCCTCCGACCGGGGTGAAGGGAGGCCGGAGCGCCCCCGGGGCGCCCCTGGAGCCCGGCAGGGAATCGCAGGGCGGGGCCGGGGCCGTGGGCGGGGCCGTGGGCGGGGCGTCTCCGCCGCCTGGGGCTGCGCCAGGCCGCGGGCGGGAGGCTGTGGCAGCGGGGCGGCGGCGCGGGCCGAGCGGCGCGGGGATTGGCTGCGGTGGGCGGAGACGTCAGGAGGCCGCGGCCCCAGCGGCCGCCCGGCCCGTCGCGGCGCAGTCGGCTGGAGTGCGCACGGCCGTGAGGAGGGCTCCTGCGCCGCCCCACCTTCAGCCGCTGTCTCTGGGCTGCGCCGCCTGCGCCGGGACGCCCCTCCGCGCGCCTCGCCGCCTCCCCCCCCGCGGCCGCCGCTCCCCTCGCCGTCGGCGCACACACCATGACGAAGACAGACAAGAAGTCCTTCCACCAGAGCCTGGCCGAGTGGAAGCTCTTCATCTACAACCCGACCACCGGAGCGTTCCTGGGGCGCACCGCCAAGAGCTGGGGTGAGCGGGCGGCGGCGGGGCGCCGGGCGGGATCGCGCGCTAAAGGAAAAGCGGGAGGCGCCACCGCCCCCACCACCCACCGTGGGTCTCGCCCGCGGCCTCCAGGCTCTGACCCCGGCGGCGGCCCCATTCATTTCTCTTAGGGCGGGAGGGCCGTCGCTGGCGGCCGAAGCAGCGGGGCCGCGTGTCCTTTCCTCCCCGCCGGGAGGCGCACGTGCTGCCCGGGCCTCCCGCCTTCGGCGGCGCTGGCAGCCGGGGACCCAGCCCGCGTGTGCGGGTGCCGAGCGCCGTGGCCTCCTTTGTATAGAGCGCGGCGGCGGCGGGGAAAGGCCCTGGCGGCGGCGCCGAGTGGCGCGAGGGAGCCAGACCCTGCCCCACGCCCGCGGAGAGGAAATTTCCACTCGCGCCGCTGGCTTGTGACCCGTTCGCGCGGCCGCCGCCGCCGCCCGTCGGAAGAGTGCGAGCCGAGCGCGGTGCCTGACTGCCGCCCTGAGTGCATCGGCAGTACATTGTCAACGAACATGCACTTGAATTTGGACAGTGAGAAGACCTGTAAAGCTCGGGTTTCTTTTTCTCACTTCTTTTTCATTGCAAAGATTTTCTTCCTTAGAAATGCACTTCTTGGGGGGGGGCAAAGTAAATTCTATCTGCCTGGCACAAGGTTCTGTGCCTTCAACCCTCGAGGGATGGTTGTGTGTTAAGTGATGGTTAGCAGTTTTTCTACGTGAGTTCTTTGTTGTAAATGAAATGTTTAAATCATTCACCAGGGTGGTGTCGCTTTAGGTTGCCTCTCTTTTTCTTGAAAAAAATTATGTTGATGTCTGAATAAGAACGAGTGCTCACTCTCGCTTTCTTTTTGGCTTAAGTAAACTAATTTTACTTTTTTTTTGGTGGGGGGAGCTTTTGAAAAATATTTTGTTTATGGATCTTGACAGATCTCTTTTTCTGATGAGAATAAGTGTCTAGAATTGAGAACTATTTGGGCACATTTTTAAGAGAAGCATGAAAGAGTAAATGGGCTCCTCCAGAGTGGATGGAAAGGTGGCTTGAGTCCTATCAGAAGCTGAAAGGGGCGCTGGAGGTTTTTTAAAGCCCAACCCTCGCTTTAGAGAAGAAAAAAAAAAAAAATGATCTGGAGAGGTTGTGATTTTGCTTTGCTTAAAATTACATATTCCACAGAGCCAAGAAAAGAACCAGTTCTTTTTTAATCCTAGTCCAGTGGTTGTATTATTTTACAGATGCCTTGCCTAAATGCATGGTAATCACTCATGATTTTTATTTAAATGTCTCTTTTTTGGGAACCCACTAGTGTGATGAGGAAATACATTTTGCATCCGGAGTTAAGGGTTGGGGGTAGAGAAGGCTGAACAATTATTATTGTTTCTACAGTGTACTAACTTTTGCTGAAGGAGTTTTTGAGTGGTGGAGAAGGATTAATTTTCTTAGACTAGCTTCCTTTTTTCTTTTCTCAGTGGCTTTTCATTTCCAGTAATTAGTATCTTCACTTTGTGTTAGAATGACATTTCTTACTACAGGTAGAACTCCCTGTCTAACCTTTGTATTACATGATATTGGGGTGGAGATTTTATTTGGTATATGCATTTGAATAATTACATGTGCACAAATTATCAAAGGATAAGGCATTCTATAAGGGCAGTAGAAATAGTACCAGTAAAGTTGGTATTAGTTTTAAGGATTAAGGCAAGACCTTTTATCAAAATTGAAAATAAAGTATACTCTTATCAACAAATAGTAAATTCTGTGTTTATTGTAATAATAGTAAGCCAGTGCAGAATGGCATACATAGGCAAAAATGATCCATTTTATACAATTATCCCAACCTAAGGGCATCCCTCCAAGGGTATGTGGTGAAATGGTGTATAGAGACTGAAATCCATACCCAGCTCCTTAGGCTGTGTATTCTATCTAGAGCATGGGGGTCTGCCTAGAGAACGGGGATCTTGTTCTAATTCTCAGGAAGGTACTGTATGGGCTAGTTGCCTGATCTGATCACCCCAAAGATGCCCATTGTTAGTATGTCGGTATAGTGGGGCAGCCTTAAGGAATGTGTATCACATTATTTTTCTTTTTTACAAAAAGAAATCATACAGTAGGTGCTTCATAATCTTTTGACTATATTGTGGTCATCTTGCCATGTTAAGATCTTTATCACCATTTTTCATAGCTGACTAGTGTTCCATTATATAGTTAGATGGACTGTTGATTTTTTTTTTAAATAAACACATTTATTAACATACATATCTCGTGTATGCATGGGAGACACCCGGGGAAAAATGAGTAACCCCTGATTTTTATTTTTTATTTATTGAATGTACTGGTCCCTCCTCTCCGCATTCCCTTCACCTTTGTATGTACATTTTTACAAATTTCTTCTCTTGAGATATATTTCTACTGGTGGAATTTCTAGGTCAACTATAATATATGTAACTTTTATGTTTTGAAAACATGTTAAGCTTTTCTTAAGAAAAAACTCACGTGCAATTTTTTTTCTAGTAGCTTTTGAATTTAATGTAAGTGGTGATGGGCGTGGTTATATCTTTTTTTTTTTTTTTATCTTGGTGAGGTTGCTGGGTCTGTAGGTGTGTAGAGAAAGGCATTCTCTACCCCAAGGATTTTATAAAGACATTCATTTAAGATGTTCCCTGATTTTATTTTTTATATTCAAGTCTTTAGTACATTTGTCCCATATAATCTGAGGTTCTTCTCCAAATTCATTCGATATTTTAAAAGCACATATTTAAGAAGCAATTTTGCCATTTCCATTTGGTATAAAGTGAAAATAGTGCATGTTACATCACATTGCTTTCTTTGAAACAGCTACATATAAAGATTTTGAGTAGCCACTTAAATATTTGACTAATATCTTACACTTGGTTACAGCAGTTTAAAATGCTTAAATAACATATAATCACATCATTTGATTTTCACACCAACCTTCTAAAAGCCCACTATGTTGGTGATCAAAGTATACCTAGAGCTTGTTTCTGAAGTTGAACAGTAAGGACACATCAGGAATAAAGAGTTGCCATTTATGGGTCCGGCCGAGTGGCGCGGTGGTTAAGAGCTGGCTTGGGATGCCAGTGGCCCCCGTTCGGATCCCACGTATGAGGGCCAGTGACACTGCCCTCTAAAAAATTAAATTAAATTAAAATTTAAAAAAAAGTTCTGTAGGGCAAACCTAAGCATTTTTTTAAAAAAGTTGCCATTTATGAAAACAAAGGACAAAGAAAATTGAGCACTTTGTGGCAGATATTACAAATATTAAGCCTAAATGCATTAAATACAATCATTTAAATAAAAAAAATAAAATAGCAAAAAATATCAAAGTTTATTCTACCTAATAAGTTTATTCTATGGAAAAATGTTTCGTGTAACTTTTCTGTATTTTTTATTCTTCGATAGCTGCTATGTAAAGTGTAAATGCTCTGCTTTGGAGATCATACACTAGCTATATCCTGTCCCATGGGTATCTGGCTGTAGGGCAGAAGGCAAGTGTGTTTATTTTCCCAATATCACATGGTTTTCTGAGGTATTGTTCTTTGTCCTGTGGAGTGTGACATACTAAACTTTACAAAAACATTCACCATTGGGAAAGGAATAGGACTTGCCTGTGTGCAGACTGTACACGCAGGTCAGTGATGGGTGTGGCAGAGGCAGCAGCAGAGGCATGCTGAGCGGTCACCTAGCAGAGCAGCACTTCCTAGCTGGGTAGTGGGCGGGGGGTGGGGTGGGGGGGAAGTTTATGTGTTGTGTTCCAGACACCATTGTAATTACCATAGTATGTGGGTTACTGTGTAAAGAGCAACCTACCCTACCCCCAAAATCACTTGATTTCTTTGAAATTGAATTTTGAGTTTATATAAATTAGCTGTATCAAAAGAATGATAAAAACCCTCCTATTTTTAGTAATAGCTTTTCCATGATTTATCATTATGTTTGATTAAGGATCAATCATTTAACACTAATAGAAGGAGGAAAAATCCATTTAACTTTGAAAGGTAGATTTATTATTTTCTAATTAACACATTTATGTTGATTTTGAAGTAAAATCACCTATAATCTTTAACCACTTAGAATAACCACTGTTAACATTTTAATTGTCGTTTTCCTATGGGTAAATAAAAAATTCCAAATATATAAATAAAAAATTTAAATATGCAGTTAGATACCTAGTTTTATCACTGAATGTTTGAAGGGAGTGTTTTTTTATTCCTCTGCCACCGCCGTCCTAAATGTTGATGCATTGGGAGTGTCCTTGGCTTCTCCGTTACCTCTGTGGGAACTGTCCACACTTCCTGCCAGAACTCATCTATTCTGGTGGCTTTAGGTTAGGACTCCCAAATCTGCATCTATATTATAACCAACTGTCTGTCAGAAATCTTTTAGTTGGCTGTTTCATAGGTACCTCTTCATGTAAATCTCCATTGTCCTTAGCATGACATACAAATTCTTTCTAATCTCCCTGGTTTCTTCCTCTCCTGTCATGTCTCTCTACCATTCCACATGTTTCTCTCCAACCCTTTCTGGGCCTTTTTCCTAGCTTCTGAGCCTCTCTTTCCTTCACCTTGGCACGGCTACTCAGTGTCAGCTTTGGTGGCCTGATCGCTGGTAAACATTATTGAACCCCTCTTTGCCTTAAGACTGGGTCAAATGCTGCTGTGTACCCCATAATACTGTTTTCTGTTATAGCATTTATGACTTTATTTAGTATTATTGTTGCCCATTTATTGGACTGTAAGCTTGTTATTCATATCTTATTCATCTTCGATTCCCTAACACCTAGCCTGTTGCCTGGCGCTTAGTAGCAATAAAAATCATTGACTGAATGAGCACTATTATGAAATGTTCCATGTAATTAGTCTTTTGCAACGTTGTTGTAAATATCTGATGGTATTGGTGTATCATAGTATAATGGTTCCCCTAAGGTTTGCATATTCCCCACCACTCCATCTGCCCCCCCGTTTTTTTTTGTTTTTTTTTTGCTACAGCGTTGTTGGATTTTCATAGCTCAGTGTTCTGAGGAAGCTTCCACTTAATTTTCTCCTTGGAGACTTAGCTGAGCTTGAGACCTGACTTGTACATCTGATTAGCATAGCAGAACCAGGGTTATTATTCAGGTCTCCTGAGTCCTGCTCTACTGCTTTTTAGGCTTTTTCTTTTTAATCTTACCTTCTTTCAGATTTAATGGGGTCTTATTTAATATTGCCTTCCTTTCCTCTGTAGGGTGCTATTACTAATATTTCTGAAAAGAATTCTGTAACTTAGCCTGCCACACACCTGTTTAAGCTTTGTTACTGAGTTGTTTGTGGAGTTGGCTCAATTTGTGACTTTCCCTTAGTATTTTCCTAGCTGCAATAGTAAGGTATGACTTTGGAACCGACCCTTGTCCAATGCATGAGGTACTTTTCTTTGGACAGTATCTGGTGCATAAAAAGTGGCCATAACGCTGGACGAGTGGTGCAGTGGTTAAGCGCTGGCTTAGGAAGCCAGTGGCCCCGGTTCAGGTCCCACATATGAAGGCCAGTGACACTGCTCTCAAAAAAAAAAAAAAAAGTGACCATATATGAGGTATGATCAAACAATATGGTGAATGTTTAAATTAAAAATTACAGTAGGGCAGGCTGAGTGGCGCGTTGGTTAGGAGTCGACTTGGGACGCCAGCTCTGAGCAGCCATCTACAGCTAAGATGGTGAACAACAGCTCGACCTGGAGCTGGGCTGCCTTGAGTCACCAGCAATGGCGTAGGCTGCATGGGGCTGACCGGCAGCTGGTGTGCGCTTTCATGAACTGTCGTGAGCTGCCATCCAATGGCTGGTGAGTGACTACCTCACCCGGGAAGAGAGTAATGATAATACCAACGTGGGCCAGTGAAACGATGTCCTCCACAACTAGACTGAAGAACAAAAAGACAGCAACTTGTCTGTTCCCCTTCTCCTATTCCCCAATGCTGTTCCCCTCTCCCAATTCCCTAATAAAATTTAAAAAATAAATAAATAAAAATTATTTCAGTAAAAGACACATTGCCATTAATCCCCCTCAGAACACTCCCCCGTGCTTTGAACACACTTATCCCATCATTCTTGCCACTTTTTCAAGCAGTTTTGGTAGTCCTTTTTTTTTTTAATTGGGGAATTGGGGGAGAGGAACAGCGTTGGGGAATTGAGGAAGGGAAACAGACAAATTGCTGTCTTTTTGTTCTTCAGTCTAGTTGCAGAGGACGTCGCTTCACTGGCCCATGTTGGTATCCTCATTGCGCTCTTCCCGGATGAGGCAGATCGGTCGCTGGCCTCTGGATGGTCGCTCACCGCGGCTATTGACAGCTCACACCAGTGGCCAGCCTCTCAGGCTGGCTACCGGCCACTCACTGTAGTCTATGGCATCCCACTGCAGCAGGGGCTGCAGCCTACACCATCGCCGGGGCTCGCACAGCCCAGCTCCAGTGGAGCTGTTGTTAGCTGAAGAGGGCAGTGTCACTGGCCCTCATATGTGGGATCCGAACCAGGGCCGCTGGCATCCCAAAACCAGCTCTTAACCACTGCGCCACTTGGCTGGCACTCAATATTTTATTTACAAAAATGGGTTAGCCTCTGTGGTTTGCTGACCTCTCTTTCAAACTTAAGATTTAGTGGTGTAGGTCAGCCCAAGAAACCTGAACTGGTCTTAAGTGGAATGTGGATTCTTGGCTTCGTTCTTTTCATGTAACAAAAGTAACACCACTGTTTGAATTTTTACAATACAGAAATGACTAATCAGTAAGTCTGCTGTCATCCTCCGCTTCTTCTCTGGGTTGCCACTGTTAACTGTAATGCTTGTTAAAACATAATAACTTGGTGTGTCCACTTTGGATAAACTCCTAGGTGTTTACCCAAGAGAAATGAAAACATGTCCATGAAAATACTTGTATAAGAATAATTCATAGTAGCTCCAAACTGAAAACAGCCCAAGTGTCCATCAGCAGGAAAATGTTATATCCACACAGTGAAATACTACTCAACAGTAAAAAGGAACAAATATAGATACACAAAACCTGGATGAATCTCCCAGTTAGGCTTAGTGTAAAAGAAGCTTTACTGAAGAGAATACATACTATATGATTTCACTTATGTGAAATTTCTAAAACAAGCAACACTTATGTGTGCTGGAAAAAAGCCCAGAATGGTGCTTGCCTCTAAGGCAGTGGGCATGGGGATTGACTGAGGAGGGGCATGAGTGAACCCTGTAGGGGGATGGGAATGTTCTGTTTCTTGATAGGGGTTTGAATCAGGTGAATGCATTTGTCAGAAGCCATCTATTGGTACATTGGAGACTTAGTGTATTTCACGGCATGTAATTTTTCTGTCCATTTTAGTTAATATGCATGCTGAAGTGTACTGACATCTGCAACTTGAAATGCATAAAAAAAAATAAGTAAATGGTGAACAGATATGAGATAAGTATAATAGAATGTTAACTGTAGAATCTAGATAGGTTTATGGGTGTTCATTTGGAATTTGTTCAGCTCTTCTGTGTATTTGTAAATACTCCTAACTGAATCTTCGAGAAAAAAGAATACATGAATACATTCCTATGTTTCTCTTTACTGCTTTCCACCAGTCATGGAGTCTTTCCTGAAGATGAGTATTTTTCGGTTTTCCTACCAGTCCTTTTTCAGTGCATTTATATATGTGTATATTTGGGTGTATATGAAATATCTAGGAATATATAATTTTCCACTTTTACATGAGTACTAGGAAAAACGTATGTTCTAGAAAGAACTTGCTTTTATTTTTCACTTAGTTTGTCTTGGCCATGTTTCTATGTCAGTAAAATAGATTTATTCCTATGAATCATTGTGCAGTAGTCCGTAGCATAGAGGTATATATCCGAGATACATAACTTTTTTGTGTGGTGAATATTTAGATTGTGTCCAATTTTTCTCTTAAAAATTGCTACAGTGTTTATCCATCAGTTCCTCCCTGATTTGAATTGCCAATTTTGTTAATACAAAGCTTCATTTTATATGCACTTTCTTGGACATTGTGTTTTGTTGTTCTGTATCTCCAGTCCTATTTCATTATCACACTATAGTAGGTAAGCTTGATATAATTGTTTGTAAAATAAAACAAATGCATATAATTTGTGTGAGTACTCTTCTGTCCAGTTTTGGTATCTGGATAGTGTTAGGTTTATAAAATTACCACTTAGATAAATTATGGAACACACAGAAAGGATAGTTTATGTATAGAAAGATTATTCCTTGAAAACTGGGAAAACCAACTAAGCAATCTGGACTTGGTATCTCTTTTAGGGGTAGAGCTCCGTTTATTTTTTTGTAAAAAAATGGTTTGAAATGTTTATTTTCCTTAAAAAATCGTATTTCATCTATTTTCAAATTTACTAATTGAAACCTGGTTTTATTAATCAAATTAAATGATATTTTTGCATTTGTTTCTATTGATTTGTGCTTTTGTCTTAAATCGCTCTTAACTTTCCTTGAATTTATTTTAGTCTTGAATTAAAAGACTGTTTTTTTGTTCGTTTTGCTTGTTTTTTTGTGTGTGTTTTTTTGAGGTCAGTGTCACTGGCCCTCATATGCGGGATCCGAACCAGGGTCGCTGGCGTCCCAAACCAGCTCTTAAGCACCGCGCGTCTTGCTTATTTTTAGTGAGTGCATGTAAGGCTGATTTCCTTTGTGGTCTGCTCTGACTACATTATTATTGCTTTGAATTTTGAATATTTCAGGTTTTGTTTTCAATCCAAAGACTATTTAGAAGTTTATTTTCTAAATTTTTATTTTAATTCTTAACATACTTACTTTGATTTTACAGAATGTGGCCTTGGTTTTTTTGTTGTTGTTTTTTGTTGCTGTTGTTTTTGGTTTTTGTAATGTTAAGTCATGGTCAGTTTGGGAGCATGTTCCAAATTTTTAAATAGCAAATATTCTGGTGACTAAAATGTACTTTTATTAGATAACTGTCAATTGTGTTTTAAAAATACTAACCTTTTAGGGCTGGCCGAGTGGCTCAGTTGGTTAAGAGCCCAGCCCGCTCAAGAGTGCAAGCTGAGCTGTGAGAAACAGCAGTTCGATGCCCAGCCTGAGCTGAGCTGTCGCTGAGCTGCCAGCAGATAGCAGGATGGTTCAGTTAAAAAAGAAAAAATTACTAAGCTTTTGTTATTGTATACTCAATCTGTATTTCTGGAGGAGGTATGTTAAAATCTCTACTCATGCTTGTGATAAGTTTTGTAATTCTACTTTTGTTTTATATATTGCAAGCCACTTAGTATCATGGAGGTTCATGGCTATCTGTATCTTGGTTTTTATTTACTGTTTTATTTTCTCCCTGTTTAAATTTTAACTTTATATAAAGTACAAACTAATATACTGACAAGATCACTGGCTGACTGGTGAATTCTAGGTTGTAAAGAGGCACAGGGAATCTTTTGGAGGTAACGGAAATGTTCTGTATTTTTAGTGTAGTGGTGGTTTCATGAGTTAAACAACAGTCAACATAGAATTGTGCACTTGAAATCAATGAAAGTTATTGTATGTAAATTATTTCTTAGATCTGATAAGGAAAAGCAATTCCAATCCTTTATTCAGAGGTAATCACTATGAATTTGCTTTGTACATTTGTGGTCCATTAACATACACTCTGTATATATACATAAATACAAGTGTATTTATGATTCTGTAAGTCTTTTTTTTTTTTTTTTTTTTTTTTTTGAAGGCAGTGTCACTGGCCCTCATATGTGGGACCTGAACTAGGGCCTCTGGCTTCCTAAGCCAGCGCTTAACCACCGCGCCACTCGGGTCGGCCCTGTAAGTCTTTCGAGTATTTTAAATTTAAGTACTATGGTGTGTATCATTTTGAGGTTACTTTTCCTCTTAGGGTGTTTGACTACTTTTTTTTTACACTCTTTTTTAACTACTACTTATAGGTTTCCATTTCTCCCTTGCTTTGTTTGAGGATACTTGGGTTGTTAGCAATTTTTTGCTATTGCTCTTAAAATTTTTGTGTGTTGTATGAACAATTTCAAGTAGGATTTGAGGGGGGCAATCCTGAGTCCTTTTATGTCTGAAAATGTCATTTTGGTTTTTTTGGTTGATCTTTTAGTTCACAATCATTTTTCCTCAATTTGGAATATATTGTTTCATTTTGGGCTAATGAGATCTGATTTTGGTAATGTTTCTCTGCCTTAGGTCACCTGTGTTGTCTTTTTAGAAGCTTCAAGGAATTTTTTCTTTATTTTTGGTGTTCTGAAATTTCACCTGATTGTGTCTAGGTATAGGGTATTTTCCAGTATTTTTCAACTTGCCAATCTGGATAGAAAATTTGTTATTTCTTTGAGCATTCTTCCCCCTCTTCTTTTCTGGTAGAATTTCTTTTAGATTTGTTGATATTCTGGTTCTGTCCCCCAAGTCTCAGCAATTTCCACACATACATTCATTCCCTCTCTTTTTGCCCAGTGTTGTAGAATATCTGGGCTTGATCTTTCAGCTCACTGGATTTTTTCTGTACTTGATCAATTCTCTAGATTAGCTCTTCTAAGTTTTAGGGTTTTTTTTTTCAACAACCTTTTTTGAGGTATAATTGACACACAGAATTTAAAATGTACAACTTGAGTTGTTTTTTTTGAGGGCAGTGTCACTGGCCCTCATATGTGGAACCTGAACCGGGGCCGCTGACTTCCCAAGCCAGCGCTTAACCACCGCGCCACTCGGCCGGCCCTTGAGTTTTGATATATACTCACATATGTACAGATACATATGTACATGAAACTGTGAAACTGTCACTAATCAAGATAATATTCATAACACCCAAAATTTCCTCTTGCCCCTTTGTAATCTATCTGTCTCCCCAATCTCCATGCAAAAAGATGCCTGCTCTTTGACACTTTAGATTGTGCTTTCTCAAATTTTAAATACATGGAACCGTGCATTGTGTACTCTGGGAGCTGGGGGTGGAGACACTGACTTCTTTCATTCAGCATAATTATTTTGAGAAATAGTTCCTTCATAGTATTGATAACAGAAGAATTTATTCATTTGTTGATGTGCATCGGGATTGTTTGCAGTTTTTAGTGGTTACAAATAAGGCACCTTTCCCTCTGTGAGCATGTGCTTTCATTTTTCTTGGACAAATGTGTAGGAATGTGTTGGCGAGATCCTATCATAGGTGTATATTGCTAACTTTTCAAAAAATTGCCAAACTGTTTTACAGAATGTTTTTGTTGTGTTGTGTTGTGTTTTGGTGCCTTCCCACCAGGAGTGTATGAGTGGCAGTTGCTCCACTCCCGGGCCATCACCTAGTGTGGTCAGTCTGCCATTTCTAGCGTTCTGGGGGCCAGTGATGGTGGCTCGCCCTGGTTTGCGTTTACCCTGCCTTGATGATTAATCACATTGTGAGAATCTTTTCATGGGCTTATTTTTCTAATCCTTACATCTTTGGTGAAGTTTCTGTTCAAAACTTTTGCCCATTAAAAAAAAAATGTGTTATTTTAAGAGTTCACATATTCTAGATGCAAGGAAGTCTTTTGTTGATTATATGTTTTGTAAAATTTTTATCCCAGTCTTTGGTTTGCCTTTTTATTTTCTCACGTATTTAGATTTTTAAAAATTTGATTCTTCTCCAGTTCAGCTTACCTACTGTTTTTTATTTTAATAATTAGAATATGAAATCTAATTTTTAAAAAAATCCTTTCATCTTCTACTATGTTTTAATTATACTTACACTCCTCTCCCCACCCCCTCCCCCTGTTTGCTGTTATAACCTAGTTTTTTCAGGTGTTGGTTACTTTCTTTGTTGAGTTTGATGCTTTATTGGATTAGCTTTTCTCTCATATTTGGTAATTTATTGGTCCTCCTCTTTGAATTTAGACTTTGCCTTCACAGTGTTGGTGATGCAGGCAGCATGTGTAGCCAAGAGCTGGTCTAAGTGTGGAGACACTACTCCTTTAGGTTTTCACCAGCCACCCAGGACACTGCCCGCTTTGCAGCCCAAGCCTGTGCTCCCTGCTCCCACTTCCAGTAGACACTGCCTCTATATTAGTAGTTGCTTGGCACCAGGGGCAATGTGTGTTCTGGGGGTAGGAGCAAAGGTGACTCACCTGGCTGCCTCTGGAGTCACCTGGTCAGGTAGTCTTTTATCCAGAGAGCTTCCTCCTGTTCACCATCTTTTTTTGTTTGTTTGTTTTAGAAGATTTTATTGGGGAATTGGGGAAGGGAACAGTATATTATAAAAATAGCACACCTTCATTCATTGAAGAAAATCCACTCTTTCAATGGGGAACAAATGATTTTTTTAAAACAAACAGTACTGGGGCAACTGGATGTGTACATGCAGGCCAGTAAAGCTGTACCCCTTCCTCAGACCATGTACAAAAATTAATGCAAAATGGACCATCGACCCAAACTTAAGAGCTCAAGCTATAAAATTCTTAAAAGAAAACACAGATGCAAGTCTTTATGACTTTGGATTAGGCAATGGTGTCTTTGATATGACACCAAAAGCACAAGCATCTGAAGCACAAATAGATAAATTGGGCTTCATCAAGATTAAGAACTTTTCTGGGGCCGGCCGAGTGGCGCAGTGGTTAAGCGCTGGCGTCCCGGTTCAGATCCCACATATGAGGGCCAGTGACACTGCCCTCAAAAAAATAAAATAAAATAAAAAATAAAAGTTTAAAAAAAAAGAACTTTTCTGCTTTAAAAACACTGCCATGAAAGTGAAAAGATAACCCACAGAAAGGGGGAAAATAATTGTACATCTTACATCTGATAAGAAGCTTGTATCTGTAATATATAAAGAACTCTTATAACTCAATTAAATAAAAAGGCAAATAACTCAATTTAAAACTGGGCCAAAGATCTGAGTAGACAGTGAAAGAGACAAATGGCCAATAAGCTCATGAGAAGATGCTCAGCATCATTAGCCATTAGGGAAATGCAAATTATACCCACAATAGGATGCCACTTCACACCCACTAGGATGTCTGTATAAAATTACAATAAGAGGTATTGATGATGATGTGGAGAAACTGGAACCTTGCTGGTGGGAATATAGATCGGCACAGCTGCTTTGGGAAACAGTCTGGCACTTACTTAAAAGATGAAATGTAGAGTTACCATAAGACCCAAACTCAAATGAGGATTTTAAACTTGTACTTGTCCATATATGAACTTGTACTTAACCCATATAATTAATTTTTAAAAAATTATACTTGCCTCTGCTTTAAAAATTTATAAACTGTAAATAGAATGCTAATTCATCTACGAAGGGGAAGTAGTTTCTAGTCATCAGAATTCTCTGAGAAGAGGCAGTCTTTCTAGTATCTCGGTACTCAGGTTACTAGGAAGTTTGCAGGAGTAGGGAGTCAGATCATAGGGTCTCAAAGTGTGTTGAGCTGGGTGTGTCGTGTGCAGTACTTGAAGCCTAATGACTCCCCCCACCTCCCATTACATGTGCTAGTGTTGTATAACAAAGAATTTGTATGGGCTTTGTCCCAGGTTCCTAGCACAAGGCTTCTAAATACCCTTGGAATTTCCTGGATGGTAGGGGTGTCTGTTATGCTAATAGAGTGACTGGCAGTGGGGGGCCCCTAGGTAGTTTCCATGGGGGCTGGTACCCAGACGGACCAACCGTGTAATTGGAGCTAGCCTGGCCTGGAGGGAGGGGAGTGGAGGGGCTGAAGATTGAGTTCAGTCACTGGGCCAATGATTTAGTTAGTCATACCTGCCTAATGAAACCCATAGCTCTGGATAACTGAGGCTTAGTGGAACTTCCAGGTTGGGGAACGCATTGATGTATGATATTTATAAGTGAGATTAATTTTAATGGTTAAATGTTATGTTTGCGTCTCGGCAAAAGGATTTTTTTATAAGTAGGGAAAACTTGCATTAGTGCCAGAAGTCACTTATTTACACGTATTTGTTTGCTCACTCCGTACATTCAAAATTGACTTAATGGCCACTAGTATATGGCATCAGATTTGGGACATGGCAATTAATTTGTGTATCTCTTTTATGAACCTAACTCTTTATAGGAAGTTTTAACACTTTTTTCATTATGAAATGGTTCTATAGAAAGCATATTTGGATACAGCATGTTCATGTCTACTATATGTTCATTTGCTTTGTAACCGTTTTTATAATTTTCATTTACAGTGGTTTTCCTGGAAGTGTACAATCATGTTTTGAAAATGATAAGAATAAAAATAAAGGATAAGAATATTTTGAGATGACTTAAACATACTGCTAAATAATTAAACTCTTAGCACTTTTGTTTCAAACTTCTCCAGTTTAGTATCTATTGCATTGGTTGACAAACTACCATGGCCTCAATCTTCCTGTTTTTGTATGACGTTTTATTGGAACACAGCCCATACTTATGACATTTATATATTTGTCCCTTGGTCTGCTGTGTGGAGGATTTTTATCCATTCGTTCCTGCAAACATCTAGATCTTAACGAATCATTTCTCTCATATTTTTCATTAAACTTGGGCTTCGCATGTGTTTCATTTCCCTCTAAGTTAACGGATTGCTTCATTGAGATTGGTCTTTTCTTTCTCTGCAGCAGGATCCCTGTATGTGGTAGGGAAGTGATGCTGTCTGCAGGTGACCTGCTCTCCTTTCTTCCTTCTGTCCTCTCGCTCCCTCTTTTGGCTTCCTGGTAATTGGGGCACGCTGGGGATGGCGGGGATGCTAGTCTAAATGAAAATGAAATGGCTTTATTTCCCCTTTATTTGAAAAGGGAGGCAGTATCCTGGCCTCTGGTTAAAAATAAAAATTACTTAGGTTTTGGCACAATCTGTTTGGGGGTCCTGGGGTTTCTTTTGAGATTCAGAAGAATGTTTTAGAGCTGCTCCTCAGGGGAAAAAAAAAAAAATGTTTTGAAATATATTAATACAGAAAATTTCAGAAGCACGGAAGTGAATCCTTGCTGGGGAAATGAGGGGGGTCCATAGAATTCAGGTTAAGAACCCCTGTTCTAGCCTCTCTGCTAGGAATAGAGTGAGTGAGGCAAACAAAAAAGTAGGTTATTAAGACTGGGAAATAGGGCCGGCTGAGTGGCACGGTGGTTAAGCACTGGCTTGGGAAGCCAGCGGCCCCAGTTCGGGTCCCACATATGAGGGCCAGTGACACTGCCCTCAAAAAAAAAAAACAACTGGGAAATAAAGCTGATGTTAAACTCGGGAGTTCTTTATATGTTCTTCACTGTTGCAGCTGAGGATTTGTTTTAATATTTGTGGATCAATTTTTAAACATTTAACTATAAATGTGTGCCTTTATATTCTAATATATAATCTTGATGGTGACCACCTCTGATGTTAGAACTTCAAATATAGAATAGACATTTGAGAAAACTAATT
The DNA here is from genome assembly GCA_033961575.1 of Aselliscus stoliczkanus. Classification (NCBI taxonomy): domain Eukaryota; kingdom Metazoa; phylum Chordata; class Mammalia; order Chiroptera; family Hipposideridae; genus Aselliscus; species Aselliscus stoliczkanus. The sequence continues at coordinate 107,468,321 of CM066735.1, forward strand.
AATTTTAGATGTTCCCAAAATAAATCACTGGCTTAAGATAGATCTATCTTAGTGTTTTTCCCTTTGTGAAGGAAAAAAAATTGAGCCTTTGATGTTGAGAATTGCATCCGCCAACTCATGTTTTGTGCGTAGCAGGGGAGTTGAGAAGAGAAGGCCTCTTGGTTAGAGTGCTTGTTTCTGGTCTCGTCCTCACTTCATTTTTGCATGAGCTTCCACTTGACCAGTGTTTCCTAAACTTAATTCATTGAATACCGTCTTCATGATTTGCCTTTCTGCACATTTCTTCGCTGTCTTTGAATCAACTCACTTTTTAACTCTTAAATGTATGTGAATGACTACTGTGTGAAATACAGAGTTGATGTACTAATTCTTTTCTATTTGCCACTTAGGTGCTTCTCCCACCTAAAATCATCGTGTATCTTTTCTAGAGGGCATCAAGTCCGTTTTGGGAAATACTCCCCTGTTGCTGGAATTTTAAAGCTCTGACCTTGAGCCCTAGTGTGCTCTGGGGAAGCTACTTGGAAGTGTTAGAGGAGAGGAGGGGTCACAGGATACGAGGGTGCTGTCTGCTGAAATCCCCCTTGCTTGGGCAAATTCATATTGTTCTGAATATGGAGGTACTTGGCTGTGTGCATGGCAAAGCTTGGAACTCGGGCCTTGCAGTGGTTGGTGTATTTCTTTTTTTAACCTGGACACACACACACACACGAACTCACGTATGTGCGCACCTCCAGTTTCCTAAGTCTTGTTTTCTTTTCCAGGTTTGATCTTGCTCTTCTACCTAGTCTTTTATGGCTTCCTGGCTGCGCTCTTCACATTCACAATGTGGGCCATGCTGCAGACTCTGAACGATGAGGTTCCAAAGTATCGTGACCAGATTTCTAGTCCAGGTAATTATGTGGCAGTTACCACGGCTTTTATACCTTTATCACACATCTGTCTAACATGGCAGATAAAAGAGAGTTACACCTTGGGGTTAGGTAATGTGAAAGGTGTGGGTTTTGTTTGCTATTTAATATTGACACACTGATACAAAGACTTTTAATGTTTACCTACTGCTGTAGAGACCTGGGCTGATAAATCTTGAGTCCTTTGCCAGGAATAAACAAAAGTTAATATGGAGAATTATACTGAAGCCAAATTTGACCAATACAGTTATAGATAAGAATGGCTTTTATGACCGTGTGTGGCAGTTTGACTTGTCCTGAATTAATTTACTTACAAAGTATATATTTACAAGCCATGGTCTTGTAAATACTGGGCTGTCAGAAAAGTCATGACACATTTTTGCAATGAAGAACATAGAAAAAAATACATCATGACTTTTCAGACAACCCAATATATGCTTCATGGTTTTAATGCTTAGTATGGAAATGGTAAGAAATATTAAATAATGATACATCAATAGAGAATAAAATGTGTATGTTTACTTTAGATGTGTTTAATGCTGCTTTATTGATCTTAAGGATAAAAATTTTCCAGGATACTGGAGAGTATACTTTAGTACAGAAAAAATCTTAATTGAAACTCTCATTTAAATCACACTGCCTTTTATCTTTTTAAAACTGAATGCCAGCTCTGCTTTCATTAATGGACATGGTCCATGTCCTCAATGTGCTGGCAGGTTTTATAGAAGTAAGATAATAATGCACAGAACCCCAGTGTATATAATTCCCCAAAACGTGAACAACTTCTAGAGACACTAGAGGTGGAGGCCCTCCGCGGAGGAATAGGATTGGAGTAACAGGCAGCCAGGGAAGGCGGGACTCCAGCAGGAGGTTTCTATCTGGAGCAGTGGTTCTCAACCAGAGGCCGTTCGGCCGTGTCTGGAGACATTTTTGGTTGTCATACTAGAGAAGTGCTACTGCGAGTAGCAGCCAGGCATGTTGCTAACTAAGCGTCCTACACTGCGCAGGCCAACCCACCACAACAAAGAATTACCCAGTCCAAGATGTCAGTGGTGCCAAGGCAGCGGGTCCCTGTTCCAGATCCTGGCTCAATGCATGGACTACGGAGCCATGCCAACAGCCAAACTGAACCAATTTCCCCAACCATTTTTTCTTAGAACTATTTGGATTTATGCCTTTTCTTTTGTTTGCAGCTAATATTTGTCTAAACATTGTGAAAAACTCTATTCTCTTAACTCTTTCAGTTCATTTGACCAAGTATCAGAGACTAGCTCCATCCTGATTTTTCCCTCATCTCTTATTGTGGCTGTTCCTTCTACCTAGAATAATTCTAAGATAATAATTCTTTTTCTTGCTAAAGTTACATGACTTTATTACCTTTGAACACAACCTAATGTATTTCAGAAATACTAATTGCATGAGCAATATAAATAATAAAATATATTCAGTATATTTAAGTACACAGTTTTAAAATGAGCTCCTTAAAATTATTTACCAGTTGTATTGTAGGACTTATCATTAGTCTAAATAAATAAAAGTATATGTGCACACATTCATATGTATATATAATGTATATATACATTAGTTTGTTAAACATGATTGTCTCTCCGTGAAAGGATTATGGGTAATTTTTGTTTTTTTTCCTACCTTTTATTATCTAAGTTGTTTTTTGTTTTTTGTTTTTTTTGAGGGCAGTGTCACTGGCCCTCATATGTGGGACCCGAACTGGGGCTGCTGGCTTCCCAAGCCAGCACTTACCCACCGCGCCACTCGGCGGGCCCTCTAAGTTGTTTTTTTAATCATGACCATCAATCCAATAATGTGTAAAATAAATGCTAGCTTGAAATTGTTATATATGTTAATATATACATACATGTAAACAAACATACTTCCCATGTACACCTGTACAGATGCACACACACACTTATGCCCCAGTGGTTTAAATTAGGAAGAAGTAAGAGTTATTGTAGTCTTCACATTCTATTGACTTTCTTGGTTTGGGATAAGCTAAGACCTTTATTTGGAATATACTGTGTCAAAATTCGGCTGTACTGCACACTCCTGCTCTGGTTTTTTACTTCAGAGTTTCAAACAGGCTGTAACTAGGGCTCCAAGAGCATTGCTAGGCAATCTAAGAAGGAATTGGTATCAGAATCTCAGTTATAGACATTCAGGTCTTAAGTCAAAGTTTTTGTAAATTGAATCATTTAAAAATTCTCCTAGAGGGCCGGCCGAATGGCACATTGGTTAAGAGCTGGTTTAGGGATGCCAGCAGCCCCGGTTCGGATCCCACATATGAGGGCCAATGACACTGCCCTCCACAGCTAACAACAGCTCCACCTGGAGCTGGGCTGTGCAAGCCCCGGCAATGGTGTAGGCTGCAGCCCCTGCTGCAGTGGGCTGCCATGGGCTACAGTGAGTGGCCAGCAGCCAGTGTGAGTGGCCGGCAGCCAGCGTGAGCTGCCAATAGCCGCGATGAGCGACATCCAGAGGCTGGAGACCGATCTGCCTCATCTGGGAAGAGCGCAGTGATGATACCAACAGGGGCCAGTGAAGCAGCGCCCTCCGCAACTAGACAGAAGAACAAAAGGACAGCAACTTGTCTGTTCCCCTCCCCCAATTCCCCAATAAAATCTTAAAAAAAAAAAAAATTTTCCTAGAGGGCCGGCTGAATGGCCCGGTGGTTGGGCGCTGGTTTGGGAAGCCAGCGGCCCCAGTTCGGGTCCCACGTATGAGAGCCAGCGACACTGCCCTCAAAAAAAAAAAGAAAAAAAAATTCTCCTAGAAATTAGTCATGAAATAGTCTTTTATATAGCATATGTATCTTTAATTTAGAAATCTACATGTTTTATTTTGGATTTTCCTTAAAAGTTAGGTGTCTTTATACAGTTATGTGCAAGCTTCATTGCCTGTTACTTTTTTACTTGTAGTATAAAATATCTTGTTGCTGCTATATAACCTTAAGGATAACAAACTCAGACATATACAGGTAGTCTTTTCATATATTGCATGATTAGAGGTTTTATTTCTACTGCCTATGTAAGGAACCTGTAGACTATTTTTTTTTTTTTTTTAAAGATTTTATTGGGGAATTGGCGGAGGGGAACACCGTTGGGAATTGGGGAAGGGGAACAGACAAGTTGCTGTCTTTTTGTTCTTCAGTTTAGTTGCGGAGGATGTTGCTTCACTGTTGGTATCGTCATTGCGCTCTTCCCGGATGAGGCAGATGGGTCGCTGGCCTCTGGATGTCGCTCACCGCGGCTATTGGCAGCTCATGTTTGGCTGCCAGCCGCTCACGCTGGCTGCGGGCCACTCACTGTAGCCTATGGCAGCCCACTGCAGCAGGGGCTGCAGCCCAAACCATCACCGGGACTCGCACAGCCCAGCTCCAGGTGGAGCTGTTGTTAGCTGTAGAGGGCAGTGTCACTGGCCCTCATGTGGGATCCGAACCGGGGCCGCTGGCATCCCAAAACCAGCGCTTAACCAATGCGCCACTCGGCCGACCCCTGTAGACTATTTTTATAAGAATTTATTTGAGCTAAACTGACGACATTGCTGCTGGAAGCAAGATCTCAAATACTCAGAATGACAGTTTCCAGTTTAAGGAGGGAATGTAAGGAAGATTAGATGCAGACGGGAGAAAGCAAGGCAAGCAGGAATTGGATCACAGGATAATTAACAAGGTTATGTGCTCTCTTGAGGGTGGTTACCCTCCTGAGAGGTCTGAACCATAGGTGTATTTCAAAGGTGTATGAACCCTAGATACCCAAAAACAATGGTTGAGCCCGCATAAGGCAAAGATAACCTTTTACTAGAGAAGTTACAGGCCTGTGGCCTGACTGCCCACCGTGACCTGCCCAGTTTGGAATTTTTGATTAGATCACCCTGTGAGGTAACTTTCAGTTACATTTATTACAGTGCCTGCCTCTTTTTAGTCTGTATTACATTGAACACTTTTATAAAAAATCAGAAGTTACTATTGAATTTAGTGATTTTGCTGTGGATGGAGTAGTAAGGAAAAATGGACAAGTGGGTTCATCCAAACCCAAGTGATGCCTTTTTGGAAGGGTGAATTAATCTAGATCTAATGCTTTTTAAATGAGGAAACTTTACATTAAAGTTGGAAGTTTGATTACGTTTCTTACAGATAAATATGCGTATATTTTCTATTAATAAACTCATGCAACATGTTCTGTATATATGGGTATTGACTCCTGATACAAAATTGTTGGTGGTTATACTCCAAATTCAGTATGACAAAACCTCATTTTATAGAGCAGTGTTTATTGAAGGCAGAGTATTTAACCATAAAGTTAAAAACTGTAGAGGACTCTTGCATTAAATAAGGTAAGCTTTTTTTATGAATGTTTCCATACAGCTGTAATTGAAATAACAAAAGTGCTTAGAATTTGATCTGCTAAAATTTTTCTCTATTAATGGCAAATTGGCAAAATGTAAAAATATTCGATAGGAAAAAATGAATCTAGAAGTACAAAGTAAAACTTCGTATCTTTTAAAATCAAGGAACAGAGTAATTATAATTGTAGCCAGATTTAGGGAGGTTACAGATTGGTAATGTCTGAGTTGATTTTGTGCATTTGGAATTGTCTTTCATTATAGATGTTGACCTTCATAGTCAGAAGTGGGAAGTTCTGGATAATTTCGACCTAACTTGTGAACACAGTTTTCCATGAAATTTACTCAGATCTGCCTTTTAGGGATAAGAGTAAGGAGAGAAGGGAATTTGCTGCAGTTAATTTCTCCCCTTTTTATTTGATCTCTATACAGGACTTATGGTTTTTCCAAAACCAGTGACTGCATTGGAGTATTCATTCAGTATGTCTGATCCAGAGTCCTATAAAGGGTACATTGAAGATCTTAAGAAGTTTCTAAAGCGTAAGTATGTTTTCTTACAGCAAGGCAAAAGTTTTTAGTTATTATAGGAAGTAGTACCAAATTGTGATTACATTTAGGAACATCATTCTTAGAATTTATTTTATCTTTTTCTTTTCTGTTAAACACGGTCAAGTGAGAGGACTTATAAGTAGATCCTTATGATTAGTCATAATATTCCAATCTAATTTATGGAAAGACAGAGGTCTAAGTCTAATGAGCAGTTGATTTCATATTTTTGTCTTATAATAAGTACATGAGTAAGTTCATTGACATAACGTCTGCATTAAAATGGAAAGTATTTGAGTAATAGACTAAAACTATATTATATAAACTAATGCCTCTAAATATTTAGATCTTTTGGATCCGGTGTTGTGCTTGTTGGGGGGGACTAGGAATGGTTTTTATTGTTTAAAAAAATATGTATCAGTTCTGAGGTTTTTGGAGTTACGAGTTTGTAATGCTTTTTCTTTTTTTTTTTAAATATTTTATTGGGGAATTGGAGGGGAACAGCGTTGGGGAATCGGGGAAGGGGAACAGACAAGTTGCTGTCTTTTTGTTCTTCGGTTTAGTTGCGGAGGATGTTGCTTCACTGTTGGTATCCTCATTGCGCTCTTCCCGGATGAGGCAGATCGGTCACTGGCCTCTGAATGTCGCTCACCGCGGCTATTGACAGCTCACGCTTGGCTGCCAGCCGCTCATGCTGGCTGTGGGCCACTCACTGTAGCCTATGGCAGCCCACTGCAGCAGGGGCTGCAGCCCACATCATCACCGGGGCTTGCACAGCCCAGCTCCAGGTGGAGCTGTTGTTAGCTGTAGAGGGCAGTGTCACTGGCCCTCATGTGGGATCCGAACCAGGGCCACTGGCATCCCAAAACCAGCGCTTAACCAATGCGCCACTTGGCCAGCCCTGTAATGCTTTTTCTAATAGCTGATCCAGCCCAGTTTTTTCTCATGTTTTGCTTGTCAGAACTCCATGATATTAACATTCACATGAATAATCATCAAATGCCTTGGCCTCTTGGTTCTTGATTATCTCAACTCTTCCTCAGCCACACACACCTACAATGAGTCATTCCTTAGAACATGTAGGACTCTTGTTAAAATCACTAATGGAGGCTTTCCTAACATAACCTTCTGTCCTTCTAGCTGGCTTGTTTAACTTTCCCTCACCATTCTTCTACTTCAGTGGGACTTCCAATTCACTGACCCTTTTGTTTTATTCCAACCTCTCACCCCCAACTTCTTATCAAGGTTAATTCCATGGTTTTTTATTTCTCTCTTATTCTTGCCAGTACTTGAAAGTTTCTTGCCTCAGTCTATTTGTTATAAATTATAAATGGATGAAGCCATAAAATTCCTGGATGAAGTGCTTCCTTAGAGCTTGCCCCCTGAGCAGCCAGGTGCTGCTGAAAAAAGATTTTCAGCATAACTAATTAATTAGCACTGGGAATACTTGATCACCTCCCTTAAATGGACCTGCTCTGCTGCCTGGCAAGCCCGCTGAATTTCTCTGGATGATTATTTCCAAATCTACTCAAATCTCTATTAATTTTACCTTTTCCCTTAGAGCTCACTTTTTCATATACAGTCATGTGGAATAATGACTTTTCTGTCAATGACTGCATATACCATGGTAGTCCCATAAAATTAAAATGGAGCTGAATAATTCCTATTACCTAGTGTCACAGTAGCCATGATGAGGTCATAGTGCAGCACACTACAGAAATACCATTGGGTTACCATTGCCTACAGTATTCGGTACAGTAACATGCTGTGCAAGTTTGTGGCCCAGGAGCCGTAAGGAAACAGAGTTGGTCGCTCCAAAATATGTCTCTGACATAAGGATTATTTTAGACTGGTTAGTTTTAAGAAACAGCCAACAAGGGAGCAGCTCTTAAAAACCAAGAGTAAAAACTTCTACACTTTGTAAAAAGTGTAAAAAGACCTTCATATTTGTAAGGGAAATCGCCCTTTGTAAGGCAGTTGACCTTATCTCTCGAAACTCTTATCAATGCAGAAGCCAGATGCAAATCTGCATAACAACCTTACCCTTGTTTACTGTGCTTTTCCAGGTAACCTCCTGAAATTGACTCCCCCCAACATCATCTTTTACCTTCAGCTGAAGATGGTGGCTTCAGCCATTTTGGCCAGCTACTCAGTTTTCCTGGGTGTCTCCCATGTATACAGGAGGTATACATGTTATTAAACTTTTGTTTTTCTCCTATTAATCTGTCTTTTAGGGATGTCTCAGCCAAAAACCCAAAAGGGCAGAGGAAAAACAATTTTCCCTCCCCTGCAGAGCAATAGGCTCTACCATGTAGCCTAGGTGTGTGTAGGCTCTACCATATAGGTTTGTGTAAGTGATGTTTGCATGATGATGAATTCGCCTAAGGGCGCATTTCTCAGAACAGAACCCTGTCATTAAGTGGCACATGACTGTAACCTGTGTCAACCTAAGAAACGTTCAGACCTGTAGAGAATTTTTGTAAGAGTTTATTTGAGCCAAACTGGTGACATATTCTGGGAACAAGATCTCAGATGCTCCAGAAAATAAGTTTTGTAGCTTCTTTTATGCATTTGAGGGAACAGAAGGAAGATTATATGGAGCTGGGAGGAAACAACATAGGGATTGAATAACAGGACAGTTAACAAAACTGTGTGCTCTCTTGAGCGTTAATAACCACTTAGTTATTATAGAAAGTAGGGTTAATAACCTACTTCAAGGGGTAACACTTCTGATATTTGAAAAGTGTTAACCTAGATGCACAAGAACAGTGGGCAGGCTGTCTTAGAAACCTTTCCCTAGAGGAGTTACAGGCCTGGGGTGTGACTACCCACCGTGACCTGCCCAGTTAGGAATTTATGTTCAGATCACTCTGTGAGGTTCCTTTCTGTAGAACTTCTTTTTCCACAGTTCCCCCCATTTGGTTATAAATCAATCCAAAGGATGCATTGATGACCAACCTTTTGGTTGGGTAGTGTGATCTCAGGGTGCTAGGAAAGCTTATTCCTAAGAAGTCTCAGTATTGACGTCATCTTGTTGAACATTGGGGATGGGGTAGTACTGTAACCATGGGATCTGAGCTGAGGCCAAATTTTTCCCCAAAAGGGAAGGACAGGTAAACGGAAGGCAGTTGGGTCTTATGGGCTTAATTGTAAAAATAACCACTGGATCATTTCTATCCTGTGAAGAACTATCATGATCTGAGTTTTGCTGTCTGTCTCATTCTTTATTTAGCATCTAGTACATAGCATCTTTACATAGCCATGAAAAGAGTATTAACAATTATTTTACACATGTTCAGTAATCACAGTTAGACTATATAGAAAACCCCAAAGAACAAGTATAACTATTATTATATCATTAGCAAATGGGTAAAAACCAAACAAAATGGATTCTGAGTTCAGTGTCAATCCGTAGATATACAGGCCTTGTTGATGTCTTGGGATAGCTGTCTACCTCTGATGTCTACCCCTTCTGATCCTCAGGGAGCCTTGATGTCTATAGACAGGAATGGAGGTCCACTTTTGCAGTTATGTGCCTGATAAGGTCCTTTCCAGTGAGGTTGGAGAGTGTCTTGTTTGATGTCCTTTCCAATAAACAAAATCTCTAGGTGGCAGTCAATGATCTTTAAAGTCTTTGTCCCCTGGGTGCTCACTGTGAAAGGAAGCAGTTACCGCAACTTGGCATTTTGTTGAAGTGACTATTCAAACCATGGCAACAGTGTAAGATAATCTTTCAATAATGTCAGTTCATAAGTTCCTTCATCTAAATTCAGCTTAAATGAACTAATTCAAGAAGGAATGCAGAAACCGAATAATGGGGAGCCAGGGCTCAGGGAAGAACCAAGTGACTATCTTGGATTTTCCATAGGCCTGAGTATTGGTTTAATTTACTACCGTTGTTTACCCATACAATATGGTAATGCCTTGGTTTGTGAGCATAATTCATTCTGGAAACAAGCTACTTGTATTGCAAGACATCACTCAATTATCAAGTTAAAATGTATTAGAAATGTTTGCTCGTCTTGCGGAACATTTGCAAACCAAGTTACTCGCAATCCAGGGTTTTACTGTGTACCCTAGAAGTTTTCATCATTTATTTTAGAATGCTTCTCATGCAATTTCAAGTCTTTTGAGGTATTCAAGGGACCCTTCTGGAATACCACAAAGTTATATATATTTAGAAAGAGATTTTAACTTTTTTTAAAAAGATTTTATTGGGGAATTAGGGGATAGGAACAGCGTTGAGGAATCAGGGAAGGGGAACAGACAAGTTGCTCTCCTTTTGTTCTTCAGTCTAGTTTGGAGGACATTGCTTCACTGGCCCATGTTGGTATCATTGCGTTCTTCTTGGGTGGCGATCAGTCGCCAGCCTCTGGGTGGCCGCTCACAGCTGCTCTTGGCAGCTCATGTCTGCTGCCAGCCGCTCACACTGGCTGCCGGCCACTCACTGTAGTTTATGGCAGCCCGCTGCAGCTATGCCATCCCGGGAACTCACAGCAGCCTAACTCCAGGTGGAGCTGTTGTTTACCATCTTAGCTGTAGAGGACAGTGTCACTGGCCCTCCTATGTGGGATCTGAACCTGGGCCACTGGCATCCCAAGTCAGCTCTTAACCAATGCGCCACTCGGCTGGCCCGAGATTTTAACTCTTAAAACCTCATCTTCTAATGAAAACTAAGAAGTAAGCAATTGGCATTCTATAGCTTGGACATTTTATAACCTCTAGAAAGATTTTTCATAGACATCAAAATCAACGAAAATAAACTTATTTTTGTAAAACCCAGGCAAAATAAAACACGCCTGGTTTACTTAAACCAACAAACTTAAGATAGCTTTTATTTACTATGGATTAATCTTACATCATGTGAACTTGAAAAGCATTGAGTTAGTTTCTATATTCCTGGGAATTTTAGTATACCCAATCCTTACAAGTGCTTGCCTTTAAATTAATTTTTTTTTTTTTTTTTTTTTGAGGGCAGTGTCACTGGCCCTCTTATGTGGGACCCGAACCGAGGCCACTGGCTTCCCAAGCCAGCACTTAACCACCGTGCCACTCGGCCAGCTAAATTAATTTTAACAATACTATCTGGAGGTAAAAAAATTTATCTCCCGTTTACAACATACAGAAAAACAGACACAAACAGAATAGTTGGGTCCAAATTTTGTTTTGGAGACAGTTACAATTTATATTCTTGACAAGTCAAGTTCTAAATGACCGTTCCCATTTAAAATAAGGACAGCCATTTTTGGGGGGTGGGAGGAGTGGGTATTGGGGGAGGGGAACAGCGTTGGGGAATCGGGGAAGGGGGACAGACAAGTTGCTGTCTTTTTGTTCTTCAGTCTAATTGCGGAGGACGTTGCTTCACCGGCCCTTGTTGGTATCGTCATTGCGCTCTTCCCGGGTGAGGCAGATCGGTCGCCGGCCTCTGGATGGCGCTCACAGTGGCTCTTGGCAGCTCACACCAGCTGCCAGCCACTCACTGTAGCCTAGGGCAGCCCACTGCAGCAGGGGCTGCAGCCTACACCGTTGCAGGGGCTCGCAGCCCAGCTCCAGGTGGAGCTGTTGTTAGCTGTAGAGGGCAGTGTCACTGGCCCTCATATGTGGGATCCGAACCCGGGCCACTGGCATCCCAAAACCAGCTCTTAACCAAGGCGCCACTCGGCCAGCCCTGGACAGCTATTTTTAATACCTCAAATAATTGGGTTAACATTTCCTTTTAAATGCATTTGCCTTGGGCCAGCCGAGTGGCACAGTGGTTAAGCGCTGGTTTGGGAAGCCAGCGGCCCCGTTTCGGGTCCCACATATGAGGGCCAGTGACACTGCCCTCAAAAAAAAAAATTAAAAAATGCATTTGCCTTGAAATTTTGGTTCCTGTTTTGATTGAATTCATCTTAGTGGCCTTTATCTGGAACCAGTTACATCCACACACCAGGAGTCCTTTTTGAGGCACTATTGCACCATATATAAACTTATTTTTTGAAGGATTTTTTTTTATTAAAAAATCTAGCTAACATATAACATTCTGTCAGTTTCAGGTGTACCATAGCTATTCAACATGTACCTGTGAACTGCTTATTAGTGAGTGTCTTCGGCACACTATGCTCATTGAGAGCGGGGGCCACGTCAGCGGTTCACTGTTGTGCCATGTTTGCCCAGCACTGGGCCAGAGCAGCGCAAGCATGTGATAAACCATTTTAACTCCTATATCACTTTTGAATCAGTCTAATTATACCTCCATCTCTGTTAAAAACACCTTTCTCTAAGCTAACATTAGCTCTCAGCTCTGCTGCAGCCCCCTTAGTGTAGGCTGCACAGCTCTCTGTATTTTCAGACCCTTTAGTTATGGTTTTATACATAACACCTGTCTTACCCACTATGCTGTAAGCTCCATAAGGGCAGTGCCTTTTTATGTCCTCACCACTGTGTCTTGGGCATAGAAGGCATTCAGATAATGCTATAGCTAGGCTGGCACCACCTAATGGTGACAAAAGAGATTGATCTGTAAATCATTGTTGAAATGCAGTACACTTCACAGCACTAGATAGCTGTTAAAAGTGAAAGGAATAGACTTAACATTCTTTTCCTACAAGTTATCTAGTGATTAGCATTGCTGTTTTTGTCTTCAGAGATGTTGTCCAAAGGGTGATATATTCCTGGTTGTGTTTAAGATCTTTTTCAGCTTATGTACATACACATATGTTTCCTTTTTAGCATATGGTTTAGAAGAACAGAAGAACCTCACAGCCTGTGGTGATGGAGCACCTCCTCCAGTCTATGTTGCTTGTCAGTTTCCTGTTAGCTTACTTGAAGAATGCAGTGGTGTGAATGACCCTAACTTCGGCTACTCCAGAGGACACCCTTGTATTCTGGTGAAAATGAACAGAGTATGTATATCTTTTGCTGCTTTTAACTAATGCCTTCTATTAAGAAGTGGGCAGCTACTTGTTAAATGTTATTTCATTTGGGGATAGCTTTTGTAAAAGACTAACAGTGATCTTAATTGACCTTTGAAAAAATTAATACAGAAATAAAAAACTAGATTGGTTCACCCATTCATCATGGTCTGGGGAGTGAAACAACTTCTGGTTTTTGCTTTTGGAGATAGTTCCATGCATTTAGGCATAATGAATGTTTCGAGGGGCAGGTGTTGTTCGTGCCCAAAGCGTGGTTTTATTAGCATGCAGTGCTCATCTTTGAATCCTGTGCTGTAAAGTAATTTCAGATCTCATGAAGAAAAAAATATATGAAGTTTTAGCTTATTTAACTTTTTCTGAATATTTAGTAGGAAAGCATAGTGTTACAATATACGTATATACAATTAAATAGTGGAACTACAAATGTTGCATTGTAATGAGCTCAGTGGGGTATTGCAGTTGTCACCCAAGTTAGCAGCATTTGCTGCGTTATACACAAGAGGTGCCTGCATTATAGAGCCACTAGCAAATCAGGAAGCGAATGTTCTCTCCCCGTGTAAGTGATAATCGCCCTGGGTCATCGTGCAGAGGAAGCTGCTTGCCTTCTGTGGTCCCTAACCCTGCTGTGCCTGGCTGCTCTATAAATGTTGCATTGCAGAGTTGCATTCTGGCACAGTTATCCTGTTGAGGCCTGCAAGGTCTTCCCTTTAAAAGTGCCTGTTCCTGGGCCGGTTGAGAGGCGTGGTGGTTAAGCGTTGGCTTAGGAAGCCAGCAGCCCCCGTTCAGGTCCCACGTATGAGGGCCAGTGACACTGCCCTCAAAAGAAGAAAAAAAAAGAAAAAAAGTGCCTGTTCTTGGTCATTTACTCAGAGAAAAGGCAGTTTCTTAAACAGTTGTGTAGACCCCTCAAGATGATGAGTTCATATATCACTAAAGCCACCATCCAATCAGCAAATTGCTACCATCCCTAGGAAAAGTAAAACTTTGGTTGTCGGAAGTTGGCATTGCTAAAAAAGGCGTTTCCCTGTAGGGAGAGCCAGCTAGACCCTGAGGTGCCCAGGCTGACACCCCCACCCCCTCCTTGCTTCCCCTCCCCCAGTGGACAAAGGCAGCATCCTCATTACCCCCACAGCACCCTAGGGATCATTTGGAAACTTGGCCCGACTCGGAGCAAGTGCTCAATGAATGACAGGGATATTTCACCAAGACTGTTACAAACTAAGGTTCACAAAGGAAGCCAAAAAGTGATGTGAAATTAGAAGGTCTAACTTGTAAGATAAATTAAATTTGTTCACTTTAACAGAGATGCCTTTTATAATCCCAAACTCCCTCCAGGAGTGTCTTCAGGATGAGATTGCTGGGAAACTTATTCCCATACGGAAGTTGAGTTCCTTCTCTCACAGAACCAACCTTCTGAGTTTATTGTTTTTTCTCAATTATGCCCTCTTCGAATGATGAGGGCCTGAGATTATACTTGCTGAGAGTAGGGCATGGCTTTGCAGGGAATGACAGGAAGACAACATCAGGTACAAACCGGGATCCCCAATGAGATGTGCATACCTAGTGTAGCAGGGGATTTAATCCCAGGGTGTTTTGTTCCAAAGTCATTACATGGGCAAGGATAGTTATTGCTGTTGATATTATTATTTAGGTTGCCATAATACTTGTCTTTTGGGAGGAGTATTTACATTTTATAGCCATTCACATGTAAAATGCATATAAATTAAATGCCAAAACCTTACAAAATAGATGGATAAATATCTGTTACCATTCATGCAAGAGTTAGTTATCAGCTACAAACATGAGAGTAGCGTCATCCCACAGAACTGGATGGTGCTCTAGGCGTCTGCACCTTCCCAATGTCTACATTTGGTGGGACAGACAGGTGGAGTACGGTCAGGCTCTGTGGCCCCTTAGGGGAGCAGGTTGGGGATTGTGAGCTAATAGATATTCATGAAAAACAATTATAGTATGCCTCTGCAGTTCTTATTAGTTGCATTATTTGTTCATATAAATCATGAAATTTAAAGGTTTCTGATTGTTTCTTATTTTAAGGGTAACCAAGTGCAATGCTGTTATTTTGGTCAGTTCTTTGGTAACTGATTTATTTTCTAAATTATCCCAATTTGGGGTAATGTGATAGCTAGTTGGTGTATTGAAAAGTCCGTTCTAATCCTCTAAAATAAAACTAATGTAAAAGGCACAGGTAATAGGGTTTAATGCACAGAGTTAGTGTTCATCCCAACACTTGCACCCCTGTCTCCCAGCCGGGAAAGGTTCTGTTGTATATATTTCCAATGTTTCAGTTAATATTTCTTTACCTTAGATAATTGGATTAAAGCCTCAAGGAAAACCAAGGATAGACTGCACTCATCAGAAGGTTAGTATTCAAAAAATAACTCAACTTCTGTAAATGTTTTAATGTATCTTAACATCTAATGAGTTTTTGTCATTTTTTTTCCTGTCACATTTTTAAAGTCCTTTGGGGGTAACCCATCTCCGTTTGCTCATGATAATTCAAAAACTCCTTTTCCATGTGCATTTGATGTCACACACAGTGCCTTCACAGTTCCACATACCTTACGTATTTCATTAATTCTAAAGTTCACTTTTTGTTTTCTATCTTCATAACACAGATTGGGATTGGCTTTATAATTAACAATGTATCATAAGATTTTTATCTTAACAGTACATAAATTTGTGGATATCAGTGGCATCCGAGATTTAATGAAATATGGTACATTTTTCTTAAGGTAGAGGCAATACTTTTCTCTCCCATCCTTACTTTATTTTTTTCAAGAGTGCTGTGCAGTTTTCATCTCATAACTTCTTTTGTTTTCTCTCCATGCTGCAAGTGCAACTAAGACAAATATGTAAATGATGGGTAAGAGTTCTGAGGAGAAACTTTTAAGTTCTAAATTTATTTTATCCTTGTGCAAAATATTAACATTCCAAATCCAATTATGTGTCAGATGTATTGTGAAATATTACATTGAAATCTAAATTTGTTCGTGAAAAAATTTATAATTCCTTTTAACCATGAATGGCTTTTTTGTTTGGGCGCAGATTTCTTGCTCAGTGGTTCTCAGATTTGATCATGCGTCAGAATCACGTGGAGGGCTTTTTCAGTTCCATTCTGCAGTTTCTGACTGGGGTGAAGCCCAAAATGTGCATTGCTAACTAAAGTTTCCAAGTGATGGTAATGCTACTGGTCTGGGGCCCATACCAAGAACTCCTGCTTTAGAGTATCCTTATTAGTTTCTTTTGAGTATTTTACTCACTTACGAGTTGAAAGTTTGTAGTTTTTTGTATGGGTTGAAATATCCATAGGCAGTTCACTTTATCTCCTTATGCTATATTCTGCTCAGTGGGGAACTTGGATAAAAAGCCAGAATCTTACTTAAAACCAGATGCTACAATGAAGCCAAGCTTTTCTTGATAAACAAATACTAAAAATCTAGTGAACACATACTGTAATCTCTTAAGACAAAAGAAAACATTACAGTGATAGGATACATTTTAGAAGCTGTGTTGTGTAACTATGAACTTCCTTGCTTGCAAGTCTTTCCAGTAGAAAGTTGCTCAGGCGTGAGTGTAGCCATGTAGAAGTGCTAAGTACATGACAGTGTGCCGGTACACAGGAGCTTTTGCCTTTGCATGTGAGCAGACTACGTAGATAAGCTGGGAATGGTGACTGTGTGGACCTACCACCACCACCAAGAAGGGAAAACACACACTTTTAGGCCACAAGGGCAAAAGCTTTAAACCTTCTCCTTAGGTTTCAGTTTTATAAACCTTCTGCCAGTATAAGCTCCATGTAAGTCATTCCTTAGGGTTTTAAATGAATTTTTCTCCTTGTTTATCTACCTATTATGTATCCTTTGCTTCTGGACTAGTTGGGGCAAACGTCCATGAAAAATCCTGGTCTTAATGTCCCGGATTTCTAATTGCTGTCCCTTTTGCTTTTGAAGAGTTATGTGTAAAGTGCA
This sequence comes from Aselliscus stoliczkanus, assembly GCA_033961575.1. Taxonomy (NCBI): domain Eukaryota; kingdom Metazoa; phylum Chordata; class Mammalia; order Chiroptera; family Hipposideridae; genus Aselliscus; species Aselliscus stoliczkanus. The sequence continues at coordinate 107,485,034 of CM066735.1, forward strand.
TAAACTAATCAAAATAGATGGAGTTTTGTTTTATTTAGTTGTGGAATATCTTTGTTGTTAGAAAAAACACACGAAATTGGAAGAAATGTTTCTAAAATTGTATTTTACTCCTCTAAGCAAGTCAAAAAGGAGTCATCAGGTGGAGTCCTTAGATTTTAGAGGCGTGGCTCTACAGAACAGATGGAAACATTTACTGCATAAACACTAGTGACAACGTACTCTTAGAGGTGGCATTTAATTTATATTAATTTAAAGTATGGTTCTTTCAAAAGACACAATATTCATATTTATGTCATTAAGGGTTTTTTTGGTATTTTATTTTCTTATAAAAATTAATCAGATATGAGAAAATCTGGGAAAATGTAAAAGAAAAAAATTGGTGAATGCTACCTAGAAATTATATCACTGCTTAGAACATTTGGTATGTATTCTTGAAGTAGTTTACAGATGGTGATTGTATTGAAGAAACAAAATTCGTTAATTTAAAAACTTTTGTTTTCAGTAGAACTTAGTGACTGTTAATAGTAAATCTTGGACTTAGTTGCTCATAATTTCCAATATGGTTCTATTCACATAGAAAACGATGGCATGTATGCCTTACGCTATAGCATCTCATCATTATTCAGATACACATTCCAATATTTCACAATTTCTAAATGTTATTTTCACACAGGGTATAAAATACAAGTTTAAGTAAAAGCCTGCCAACATTATGATTTAGATACAAACCAAGAGAGCGGTTAAGAGTCTGTCACACCCGGGGACCTAGGGCACATGACCTTGACTCTGAGCCTCAGTTCTCCCTGTAATTGACCCTGCCCTCTTAAGGGCTCCTCGGCCTAAGTGAGGGAAAGATCAGTTCAGTGTGGTATCTGGCTGGAAATACACACTGAGATAAACTCAATAAACTGCAACCCAAAGAAAACCTTTATTACATTTTTGGGAACATCTCTTTGTTTCTGTGAATTCAGCTCATTCATATATTAAAGAAAACTAGGTTATATACAAAAGCAGTTGATACAGAAAAGCACTCATATCAAAGTGATTGTTTTTTCTCTGATATGAAATGCTATTTTAACCTGTTTTTTGTTTTTGTTTTTGTTTTTTAGGGCAGTGTCCCTGGCCCTCATATGTGGGATCCAAATCAGGGCCGCTGGCGTCCCAAGCCAGCGCTTAACCACCGCACCACTCGGCCGGCCCCTGAAATGCTATTTTAGACTTAAAACTTTTTTTTTTTTTATTACGCAGTACAAATGTTAGGGTGGTGTTTAAATAATGATTGAAAAATGGCTTCTGTAGTTTCTCTTAGCCTTGGTATCTCCTGCTCTTTCCACATATCTATGATCTGGATCATTAGCAGGTGCCCTTTGGGCCGGCCGAGCGGCGCGGTGGTTAAGAGCTGGCTTAAGACGCCAGCGGCCCCGGTTTGCATCCCACATGAGGGCAAGTGACACTGCCCTCTTTAAAAAAAAAAGAAGGTGCCTTTTTGTGGGTTGTCATCACGCTATGCTTTGTGTTGTCTTCCCTGTGTCACTTGTCTGTTTCTCTCCCTCATGTGCATGTACTATCTCATGATAGGTAAAGAGTAGGACTTAGAAGAGATTCTGAGTTTTGCTGTAGTGTTTCATATATGCTTTCAAAATTAGAAATTAATTTATATTTAGAATTCAGGCATTTAGTAATGTTTTCATTAGTGCTCAGTAACCGTGCCACTGATTTTAATCATTGTTGTCTATTCGTTACCTACTTAGTATGTGTTAAAATTACAGTCATTAAAATTAGGCCTATTCAGAATATGTGCATGAGAATTTTCGTAAGTTGCTTATTAAGAAGAATGCTAGAGATAACTAACAAATAGCATGAATGCATTTGGTAGCTGGAAGGCAAAAAGATTTTACAGACAGTGCGTAAGTAGATCTGGTGGGACTCTCGAGGGGAAACATGGGGTATACCAGGATATGTGAGAGGAATCAGAATAGTTTGTGTCAAAGGGATTCAATCAAGATGAGCGATTCTCTTCTCAGAAATACACTTGTAATTAATGCGTTTGGAGCAGCATTGTACTTTCCCCGTACTATTCATAATCGATACTGCTTTAATATAAATATGTTTTTAAAATTGCTGTTTGTGACCTAAAAAGGGTTTTGTTTTTTTTATTTTATTTTTCAACTTTAGGGTGATGACAATGTAACTCTAACAATTTATCCTCCTGGTGGAACTATAGACTTAAAATATTTTCCATATTATGGGAAAAAACTGCATGTAAGTATTTAGAAGTTCTTAAGTGGTTGTGGCTCTTGGGAAATTGGTACATCTGTATTAAAATGTCCCTTGTCTGGTGTAAGTATACAGATGTCCTGTATAACTCATGCATCATCTGTTCTGGTTTTTAAATACAAATGTTTTTGGCAAATCGAGATTCTACGATCTACAAATCAAAACAAAACCCAAGCAGAAAATACCATTTTTCTCTTTCATTATTTGGGATGCACTTATTTAGAAAACATAGAGAAGTAGTAAGGAAATAAAGCTCTTTACCCAGAGATCACTATATTGTAGTCTAATTTCTTCCATATTTTTTCTGTAAGTACATGTATATAAATATTATTTTATAAAATTAAGATCATACTGTATGTATACTTATACAGCTTTTTATTTTGAAATGATTTCAGACTTAAAGGGGCTAGAATAGTAGAAAGAATTCCTGTAGACCCTTTACCAAGATTTCCCAAACGTTAATATTTTATCTTATTGGTCTTAATCAGTCTCCATTTATTTTTTTTTTCCCCCTGAACCATTTGGGACTAAGTTACAAACATGGTGTCTCTTTATACTAAATGCTTGAGTGTTATTTCCTAAAAATAAGGACATTATTTTATGTAACCATAATATAGTTATCAAAGGAAATTAACATTATTAGAGCACTATTATCCAGTATTATTATAGACCTTGTTGAGATTGTACCAGTGTCCTAGTAATGGCCTTTATTGGAAAAGAAAAAGTGTTTTCTGGTCCTAGATATCACACTAGTCACCTATATAACCTGGAGCAGTTCTTCAGTCTGTCTGTTTCATGCCCTTGTACTCTCCAAAAATGAATACAGGGCCGGCCGAGTGGCGTGGTGGTTTAGCGCTGGCTTGGGAAACTAGCGGTCCCAGTTCAGGTCCCACATATGAGGGCCGGTGACACTGCCCTCAAAAACAAAACAAAACAAAAAAAACCCACAACAAAAATGAATACAGGCCTTTTTTGACTTGTTTTGTTTATGTTCCTCAGTTGGAGTTTGTCTGATGGCTTTCATGATTAAATGTAGATTGTACATTTTTGGCAGGTATGCCGCAGGTGAAATGTTATGTCTTTTTTAGAACAGCTTATCAGGATGAACATGGTTTTGATGAGTTCCATTAATGGTGATGATAACCTTGATAACCATGGTGATGTCCGCCAGGTTTCTCCACTGCAGAGTTATTTTTTTTTTCCTTTGTAATCAATAAATATCATGTGGGGAGAATACTTTGAGAGTCTCTGAAATTCTGATTCTCCCATAGCCAAAGCATTTGCCGATTCTTGCCTGAATCAATTAATAATAGGATTGTCCTCAAATGTTTTTTCTAATTCCATCTTCCCTTTTTCCATTTACTAGTTGACATTCTACTCTAAGTAAGAACTCTTCCTTCTCCACACTTTATTATTTATATCAGTATGTTTTCATGGATTCTTATTTTATTCAGGGATTATAATTTGTTATAATCGTTTATTTTGGTGCTAAAATTGTCCCGGATTTGGCTGATGAGAGACATTCAGGCTGGCTCCTTTGTCTGTTTGACATGCCCCCGTGATTCTTTGAGCGCTTCCTTACCATCTGGCACCACTAGATTAGATATTCCAGGTTCATCTTGTACTTTCCTTGTCGCAGCCCTGGAATCAGCCCCTACTTTCTTTTAATGAAGAATTGTATTTAGAAATCACGGTGATAGTAGAGCAACTGAGTATATTTTGCACCAGCTTACACAGCGATCATAAACAGGTATATAGGAGACATAAATAACATTATCAGTAAGGTAGATCATATGCATATTTACCAAACATCATAATATATAGATAATACAATACATATCCTTCTCAAGCACTCCTGGAACAGTCACAAAAATTTATAAAAAATGCACCCTAAAGTTCCATGAAGTAGAAATATATTACAAGTGTTAATTTCTGATCATGATGTAATAAAACTAGAAATTGTTAAAATAAAAGAGCCCTTCTGAAAGAGGGAAGGAATGGAAACCTATTAAACATCTTTTGGGTGAAAGGGGAAATTCAAACCAAGATTATAGAATATCTGAAAAATAAGAGTGAAACACAAATCAAAACCCATGGGATACGTTTAAAGCCGGCTCAGAGGAAAAGTCATAGCCATAAAAACTATCAATAAAAAAAATCAGTGAAAAATACATGCACATCCAGTTTCAAGAAAAAAAAGGCAGAGAATAGAAAATAATAGATCTAATTAATAGATTAAAAATCTTATTGGTTTTAAAATTTTACAGAATAAACCAACTGTTGATAAAAAGTTACTATAGAATTTGAATTAATGTATTTTCCTTTATTTCCCAGGCGAGGTATCTACAGCCATTAGTTGCTCTCCAGCTCGGCTTTGGTACTAGTAGTACCGCAAGAGAAGTAACAGTCGAGTGCAAGATTGATGGGTCACCCAACCTAAAAAACCGTGATGATCGTGACAAGTTTTTAGGACGAGTTGTGTTCAAAATCGCAATGCATGCATAGTAGGAGTTAGGATGTCTCCACAGAGTAAATGTTGTGTTGTCTGTCTTCATTTTGTATCAGCTGGACCTGACATTCTAGAATTTTGAGCCTACCTTAGAGAAAGGTGGGGTGGTACATGACACTGGGGTAACATCATAAAGTGCTTCCAGATCATAGTGTTCAATGTCCTCTGAAGTAACTGCCTGTTGCCTCTGCTGCCTTTTGGAACCATTGTACAGTCACCGGATAGGGACCATGAACACCTGATTCTGAACATGTAGGATGGGGGTCTTGTCCTGTTTTTATGTGGTTTAATTGCCAAGTGTCTAAAGCTTAATGTGCTGTGCTATGTAAATATTTTATAGATTTAACACTGGTTAACTGTCATATTTTGATGCCAGCAAAGTTTTAGGGATAAAATGGTACCTGACCAACAAAATGACTTTATAGCTGCAAAAAATGTGTTGTGTGGAGGTTCTGTATGTGAGGAAGAAAAAATAATAAATATGGATTTGAAAGGTTGTCTTGGGTTTTCTGTAAAGTTATTTTTTACATGCTGAATTAGTCTGTGGCTCTTTATGATGAAGAACACAAACTTACTGTTATAAAACATAAAAAAACAAAACAAAAACATTTATGGGATTATTTTTAGTGCTTTAAATCTCTTACAAAAACCATGTAGACCATAGATGGATTAGTATTTTTAGGTTACCCAGTGTGAAGATGCACCTAATTTTTTTTATGAAATTCCTAAGATTTAAATTGTATAATAGTTTGTGAAATATCTTGTTTACTGCTTTTATTTAGCAGACTGTGGACTCTAATAAAAAATATAAATTGTGAAATATAAAAAATGGAATTTATTCACAGCTTCCAACCAAACAGTTTAATTTCTGCATTCTTTGCCTCCTTCATATATTTCCTCCTTCAGTCTTAACTGTTTGATGTGATTCTTTGTCATAAGGTGAGAGGTCTTTTTTCCTCTATTGAAAAAGGTGTGCTTCCTGTATGATCTCTGGTTTTTCAAAGCTTTTTTTTGTTTTGTTATTTTCTCCTTAAAAAGGCAAAGCTGATATTTTTGAGGCTTTTGTGTTGGTGCAAGTCAGGAGGAGTGGGACCCAACCCAGCTGGCTGAGGAATGCCTTTCTGGAGAAAACCCAAGTGCCCTGGGTGGCCTGGGCTGGCCAGATGGGCCTCCATGTGCCGTGGCAGCCTCTGCGCTTTGGTAGTGGGCACTCGGCCCCATCCAGAGCTGTGCTTGTCGCTCTGTCACTGAGATCTTAGTGATAACAGATTTTTTTCCTTTTAGAAATCTTTGCAACTGAAGAAAGTGATTCTTGGAATTGTTAATAAAGCAAACCTTTTCTGGGCTTTGCTTTTCCTCTCTACCCTGTCTCTTAATTAAGAGTGTAAGACAAGTACTAAAGGATTAAAAAATGCCGTGGTGCTAGAGCAATGTCATGGGCTGCAGCTGGGACATTTTAGTTGGCCCAATATGAGCAGGTCCTCTCGGCAGCTGTCAACTTTGGCTTATGTGAAATCCATATTATTAAGTATTGATTCAGTTTCCATTTTTGTGTAGTTTGAATTTCTGCTTTAATGCGCTTCGATAAAAGCAAACTAGCTCTCAGATTCTCAGAACTGAAACAAGAATTGAGCTATCCAGGGTGGAGGAGTGAGGTTTGGAGAGAAAAATGGGACATGTACATACAAGCCACCAAATCATTTGTGCTTCCTGGTTCAGAAGTTTGGGCGTGGTTCAGCCCGACTACTGTCTGACCTTAGTTGACCAGCCCAACTTCCTGGCTGTTCTAATGAAAATTAGGGGAGTTTTAAACAACTATTTATCACAGGCCTGCTCTATGCCAACTAATGATTTGCCAGACTGAGGATACAGAGATGAAGACATCTCGAAAAGGTCTCGAAGATCTCAAACGAGGAGGGGACAGGCTCTGAGAGGTTGTGTGTTAGTTACTGAGGCTGGCGGTGGGGGGTAGGGCTGGATTAATCCATAATTGTCTCCTCTCAACGCTGGAAAGGTCCCAAAAGTCCGGCAGCGTTTTGTGGATGGGAGAGGGGGAAAGAACTGGGTGTGTATGGGGCAGATGAAGAGCTTGGCTAAGAAAAAAGGGAGCCCCTCCCCACAAACTCCCCAGGAGTGTTTCCTTCCTGGTAGCTGGAAACGCGGGCAGTAATTGCAGTTTTGTTGCCGTCTTGAAGCGATTACCCCTCATTGAGGGGAGTGGTGAAAGAAGTTGGAAGCCTGCTGCCTGCCTGCAGCCTTGTGCCCAGGTTTGTATGGAAGGAGGGGTCACAAATAATGTGAATTTGAAACCATCCACGTGGGATTTTTATTTCATTTGGCTTTTGCTTTTTAGTAGTTGTTGGGTGGGAGTTTAAAGAAAACTGAACAGAGTTTGCTAAATGGATTTCAGGGTTTTGCAGATGCACCAGTTCCCACACCGGAGGGGCTATGTTGTGAGCGGTGGGTCCTCGTATGTCCCTGAGACCAGCCTGCTGTGGGGCCAGCGCTTCACAAGGCAGAACTTGTTCACAGGAAAGCCTTATTCCGTCTCTTAGTTGCAAAGATAGACCAGGCATGACCGGAAAGCAGTATGTGTGCTTTTTGAATAAACCAACTTTCTCCCATTCCAGTGACTATTGTCCTTCAAATAAGCCCCTTTAGACCAATTACGCTATCATGTTTCATCCTGCAGAACTTTCCAGGAATGATTTTTGGGTTTGCTTTAGGGAGCCTGGAGCACACATTCTGACCATTGTCAAAAGTGGCAGGATTTTTGTCCATTGAGGATGGACTTTTTAAGAAACAAAATCGAAATTCACTTCAGAGTCGGGGCTGGTAGGGCCGGTAATTAAGCATGAAAAACAAAACGTGACAGGAGAAGACATTCTAAATCGGTTTTTTCAGATCATTTCTGTGGCCGGGCATAACCCTGAAGGGCCTTCATGAGAACAAACTGGACTTGACTGGTGACCAAGCAGCTAGTGATGGGCTGTCATTAGTTCTGGATTTGTTTGAAGACAGGATCACTGTCCATTCAAGTACTAAGTAGTCTGTGCAGTCCTGCTGTGGGAAGAGACCTCAAGACCAGGGGCCTGGCCGGCCAGCACTGGTGAACATGCGGTGAGCCCTCCACTTCCTGCTGAGCCGCGTGCTTCCGGTGGGTCTGATGCTGGCGCCGAGCGGGAGTGAGGGGGCGTGAAATGGCAGGCATGGGCTTCCGTGCTTTTTGTCATTAGCCTTGTTCCTTGGGATCCTTCCAGGTGGCTGACGACAGTGGGGGTGGTGTGGAAAGAGATGGACTTCTCTGCAGCATTCTGTGCTCCCGTGGGGTGAGAATTAAGACGTGGTGAGAGACTGTATGGCAGGGCAGAAGGCAGGCATTGGCTCATGAGTGAAGCTAAGCGCCAACGAGGAAGAAGCAAATGGGGTGTAGCAGGCAGAGAAGCCGACAGATGTGCTGTAAAATTAACTCAGTAAAAATTCCGTTGGAGCACTTGGGAGCACCCTTCTGAGAGGATGGTTCCCGATTTGGACCTATTGCCTCAGGTGTCATGCCTGTGGTTATGTAATCCCGGGGTAAGAGGGACTTTGAAGATAAGGTTACTAATCAGATGGCCTTAAAATAGAGATTTTCCAGAGGGCGTGATGTAATCATGGGAGCCTGAAGCAGGAGTCAGATCTGAAACCTGAGGCCTGACCCACGCTTCGTGCTGTTGATGAAGGGCGTTCTGGGGGGAACCCAAGAAGGAAATGAATCCTGGAAGCCGAATTTGCCCCACAGGCTCCGGAGGAGGGCCCAGCGGAGCCCCACTGGGCCCGGACTGCTGACCACAGAATCGGGAGATAAATGAGTGTCATCTGAAGCCACGAAATTTGTGGTCATTTGTTGTGGTAGCAAACAGAAAGCTAATACGGCCATTTTCTCCATGAAGATTATATTCTCCAACCCAGTACTTCTCAGACCTAGTGTGTACATGATTCCTCAAGGGATCCGGTTTAAAATGCACATGCTGATTCAGCGATGTCGGGTGGGGCCTGAGATCTGCCATCCTGACAAGCTCCCAGGTGCTGCTACTCTGAGGACCACATGTGAGCACAAGGCTCTTGTGTACCATCATGGTCAGTGCAGGGCCTGGAATTCAGAGCCCGGGCAAAGGAGGGAGGAAATGGGGGCTGAGAGAAGAAAGGCCTGGGCCAGATACTTTTCAGCTGTGAAATAGCACACACAGGTGGAGGAGGCGAGGGGCCGTGGGTTGTGGGTGCAGCTGGACGCGGCCACCCTGCACAGCAGGCAGGGCTGGGGCATGGAGGGCGTGTTTTCACGGGTTTTGCTCTCCTGTGGCCCTGTGAGAGGACAAGGGCCTGCAGCCATGGGTCCCGCTTCCTGAGGATGGCATGGTACAGGCCTGGCCATTAACAAGGTCCTTACCAGCTCCCTGCTTTTCCCAACTGAATGAAAGGTAAGCTTCTGGAGGCCACCAGCTTGGAAGTGAAGGGGACTCACGTCATCAGTGAAGAAAACTATGCAAAGTTACTATCAGTTCTTAGAAGGAATGGACTCATTTGTTTTTTAAAAAAATGTTTACTAAGTAACCAGTGTGTGTCAGGCACTGTCCTAGGACCTTGGGATACCGTGGGGATGGAAACAAGATCCCTGCTCCCAGGAAGGTTACAGCCTAGCAACTACAATCACAGCGAGGCCGAAACTACATCTAGGAGGCTCTGAGTGGCGGTTGTCCTTTCTGCTCCTTCAGGAGGGTGGTGGCCTCTGGAAGCCAAGGGCTGAGGCCAGAGCAGGCCTGTGTGCTTGTCCGCACGCAGTCCTCACCCTCAGTCCCTAGATGGGCTGGGCTGGCTCTCAGCCAACAGTCAGCCGGTCTGTGGAGCCTCTTTCTGAGGAGACAAGTTAGAACTGATCATAAATTCCGGAGCCACCCAGAGGGGTGGCAGTCACAGGATCTTCAGCACACGTGCTCTTACTTTAGAAATACTCCTAAGACAATAAAGGATTATAGAAGATTCCATCAGATCCTTAACAAATAACTCCCATGAACAAGAAGGTTAACCTGTGTAGCACGCAGAATTTTAAAATCCATGTAAGTTGGAAAAAAATACTGTGATGTTTATAGGTGTGTTACAAGTATGAGAAACAAAGATATAGTGCAAGAGTACCTTGGAAACCTAACATGGTACTTTGACTATTATCCAGACACTGCAGAGAAACGGCTATTTTAATAGGAGGGCCTGTCCCACAATGCATCGGAGGGAGTTTGCTAATGGGGCACCTGGAGTGAGGCAGTTCCATAACAGACCCCAAGCATCAGCCAGATTTGGGGAGCCCCAGACCTCGGGCCTCTTTACTAGAGGAACCCCAACTAGCAGCTTCCTCCTGTGCTGAGAAACTGCAGATGCCAACAGCAGCCACTGACCCATGTTGTCTAGACAATCTGAATGGGTTTTGGGGATGTCTTTTCCATAAAGATCCTCCTGATGGGGGATGGTCTGGGGTGATGCAGAAGATGGCACAGTCTGTTCTCTAAACTATCAGAGCACAGACACACCCAATCCAATCTTTCAGAGGATGGCCTGGTGCCCTTTTAACCTCTCCATGTGCTCTGTCGCCATACATTGTGTGACTTGTAATGACAGGCCTCCTAAATGAGCAGTCCTCCCCCAGGTAGCGCTGGTGTCCACTCACTGCCAGGCTCCTGCTGCCGCTGCTGTCTGTCAGGACTGTGCTCTGCTGCCACTGTCCTGCCCCAGGGACAAGTCGCTCAAAGTTGGCCTGCTCTTTTAGGAGACCTGTTCTGGTGGCAGCCCTTTGCTGGTCAATGCTTGTCTTCAGTTCAGATTTGAATTTCATGCTGTTTTGTGAAGCTGAAGTATCACGTCTGCAGTGTTTTTTCTCACTGTTATTGTCATCTCCTCTCCTGAGACTGAGCCTACGATAACATCCCACATCCCGCAGTCCGGGGCATTCAAGGCACCTGCACTTGTCATCAGTGTTACCGACTTCTGGCCAGATTAAATATGCTTTAGTTCCTTAGGGATTTTCCTCAGAATTTAACATTCCTACCTAAGGCAGAGCTTTCACATTCATAGCTTATCCTGAAAGACCTGTGGAGCAATGAGGGCAGAGTCGAGGCTGCCATTCTGTAAGGATGGAAACCGGTGCGGAGAGCCCAGGGTCCCCTGGCTTTTCAGTGGAGCCCACACTGGAAATTGAGGGCTTTGCTCCAGACCTGCCTTCCCATGGATTCCAGCGTTTCAACTCGCTACTGAAGTGTGCACATTTTTTTTTTTTTTTTGAGGGCAGTGTCACTGGCCCTCATATGTGGGACCCGAACCGGGGCTGCTGGCTTCCCAAGCCAGCGCTTAAACACCGCGCCACTCACCACTCGGCCGGCCCTCTTTTTTTTTTTTTTAAGATTTTATTGGAGAATTGAGGGAGGGGAACAGCGTTGGGGAACCAGGGGGGAACAGCGTTGGGGAACCAGGGAAGGGGAACAGACAAGTTGCTGTCCTTTTGTTCTTCAGTCTAGTTGTGGAGGACATTACTTCACTGGCCCATGTTGGCACTGTCACTGCTCTTCCCGGGTGAGTGCGTGCATTTCTGTAAGCACCTCCGACCCCGTGTAACTCCTTTACTGTCTTCCGCCTTGAACTTCACAATAGCGCTTTAAAACAATGTTGCTGCTAGAACTCAAATGCTTTTGTTTTAAAGAGGGTCTTCTCCAGCAAGGCTGCTCTGGGTAAGTGGGGCTGCCCATGGCTGCTGCCTGCCCTGGCCCACTCCAAGCATATCCATGTTCCACACCTCAGTCCAGGTGGGGCTGCCACACTGACCTGGTCCAGGTGGCCTGATAGGCATATGCAGACCTCATCTGCATATGTTCTTCCCAGCCACACTGGTGTAGGCGTAGCATGTGACTCAGGCTGGTCCCCCCAGGAGAGGGGACCCCAGGACTGGTTAGAACATTGGTCAGAAGCGCTTACCTGAGGTCTGGAGGGCAGTGAGGAATCCTGCAGCTGCTGGTGACGATCTGGCTGCCATTTGGAGAGAGCTTGGATCAACTCTAATTTATGTAAGAACCCAATCTGGAGCTAACCTGCTTCGTTTTAAATCCTTTCTCTGCCCCTTGCTCAAGCTGTGTGACCTTGGACAAGAACTTCACTTCTCTGTTTCTCAGAGCTTTTGTTACTTAGGGCGAAGTGCTTAGACTAGTTAATATCTGGCAATTAGTGCTGTATGTCTTAGCAGTTCATTACTGTTCAAGATTAGTATTTGGGAACAGTTTTCTCTCTTCCCTCCTGGGCTTCACGCTCTGGCCACAGGAGTCCTCATTTGCCCGGGCACATTTCCTGCACTCTCACCGCCAGCGCTATCCGGAGCCAGAGGCAGCTCCTCAGCGTGGGAGACTTGCCCAGGGTCTGTGGCTGTTCCCTGGAGTAGTGTAAAAGCGTCTTGCTCAATCAAAGACTAGTCGTTAATTCAACTCACAAACCAATGGCTAAAAGAGTTTTAGCCCAAGAAGGGTGCAGCCCTGGCCTGTGAATATACGTATGGACCCAAAAGGTAGGAGGAAAACAGACTGTGCCTGGCCCAGAAGCCGTTCTGAAATGGGCTTCTGAGTGACTGTCCCTGGTCTCGGTTCACTTTTTAAACTAGGGATTTCGAACATGACTTTGAACTTAAGGATGGGGGTGGGGGTGAATGTTTCACAAGCGCCTCAGAACTCAAGCTGGAGCAGTGTTGGTCTCTCTGGCATTTAAGGCATTTCCCTCCCTGGATACAAAGATTGGGTGGGGACAGCTCTGGCTGGAACTCCCGCCTCTCTTTGCAAGTGATTTGGTCTTCTCATGACCTTGGGATATAGTCACTCGCCTTCTCTAATGCTTGAGCTTCTCCTGAGGAGCTATTATAGATAAATTCACATGGTAAGCAGCTGCAAGTATTAGGGACTTCTTGCTATAGTTGTTAGTCATCTGTTTTTGACTATATAGAAGCTCTTTTCCCTCCCGTACTCACTGGCTCCTCTGGGCAAGTGTTCTCTTGTTAATAGCTGCCCACACTTGAGAATGAAAAAACCCAGTGGCTGCCAGTTAGAACAAGCATGTTCACGGCCGCAGCGGGCAGACAGAACTACCTGATACTGGACTAGGGGGAGGAAGGGATGAAACAGCCATTTCCATATTTGAAACATGGACCATATTGGCTTGGGACTTATCAATGATATGTGCCCTCAAATGTCCACAGTCTCTTCCTGGCTTATCAAAAATAGACTACTAACCTTCCTGGGTGGAGAGAGACGGGGTACAGTCTGCAGGGGGACTGGGCTGGCTGGAAAAGCAGTTGGTTGTTGGACAAGTGCCCAGAGGTGGGGTGACTGAGTGAGGTCTGGTGCCCCCTCCCTCTTCCTAAGAGCAGGTTTTTTCTGCTTGGATCAGTTTAGATTCTACCACCGCCCACCGAACTTCCAAAGCCAGGCAAATGCCACACCTTTCTAAACTTTGCACTCTTTTCTTCATCTCATCCTCTCTTGATTCAGTCCAGCGGAAACAAGAACATAAGGTAGTAAAAAGCCAGTTTTTCAAACTTACCCAGGCTTTTGTCAGATCACCCAGGTGAAAGCACTATGGTTATTCAACACTAACTAAAAGGTCAGCATATTTTGAAAGAGTGTATAATTCACTAATTCATTCATTCATTCATTCACTCACTCACTCAATCTAAGACTGAACCTAGCATTATATATCAGCTGCAGTACTAGGCCCTGAATTTACAAAGACGAAAGTCCACACTTAACAAGTTTTTCATTGTAGGCTATTTTCAGAAATTTTCTAATTTCCAATAAAGGTTTTCCCTCACACTGACAGTGAAATTTGACAATTCCTGAGTTGGGTGGGCACAGGCCTGAGCCTAGGAGCTACGGGGACCATTCCTTCCTCTTCTCAGCAAGCGTTTCAGTCACAGAGGCTCTTCAAACATCCCCAAATATCCCCAACCACCCACAATGTCTGTATGCCCATGCGCACACACATGCAGTATCTCCTAGAAGGAAGGAAGACAGGTAAAGGTGTGCACAGTATGCTCACTCCCTCATGAGTGTGATGTCTCTCTTCACTTAAAAATTTGTCAAGAAACTTAACAGGCTGTCAACTGCAGAGTGTGTTCTAATACTTGTTATTGAGCATGACAAAATCCTACAGAAAAATTGGAATTTTGGTATAGGATTATGCATGGGAATTATTTTATGGAATTCGGAGTACGTGTGTGTGTGTGTGTGTGTGTGTGTGTACAACTAAAATTTCTCAAACGGCAGCTCATCCAAGGTCATCAAATGAGAAATCAATTTATGTATAAGCAACACCGTAGCGGATTCAGGGACTCCTAGTGCAACAATTGGCTTTTGTTGAGCCTTCCTAACAAAAACCTACATACAACACACCATCACCATCAAGGAGGTTGTGCTTCTGTTTACCCTCTGCCAGCACCTGGAGGAAGACAGCCAGCCACCCTCGCTGATTGGCCCACCACTCTCCAGCACCTCTGTGGCTCAGGAGGCTGATGCTACATGGGAGTCGCCATCTCATTTCTGTGCTTCCTCTGGCCCTGGTATTCCTCTCCAACTTTTTCTCCCATCTGCTACTGTATGTGTCTTTTGTTAGGATGACTGGGAGTGGTCCCAGCCTGCCCCAGCAGGCACCTACCTCCAGGGACCAAACCCCAACCCTGCAATTTGCTCATGCTTTTCCCTCCAGGCTCTGAGAAACCTTCCCGAAGGGACTCGGTGGGGAGGAGGTAGGGAGGAACTGTTTCCTCAACAAGCTGATTTCTTTGGCCAGGCCTATCTTTTCATCTGCATAATCAATGTATAGACAAGCTCCCTGGCGCAGGCCCAGCAGGGAGATAACAGCTGTCCTTGCAATAGTGATCCTTCACCTACTCGTTTTAGAAATGTTTTTTTGAGAAACTGTCTCTGGAAGCGCTGGAGCCGGTGCTGTCCATTACAAGTGCCATCTCTGTCTGTCTCCAGCGATCTAGGTGAGGACTGAAGCCCTGGGACTCTTGCCGCTGCCCGCCGCCCCCGCCCTGCTGCCAGGGTCTGAGTCAGCGCTGTGGTGAGGAGCAGGTCCCCTCATGCTCTGCCCTGGCTTGCCTGAGGAGGGTAGGAGACTGGGAGGGATGCTAACTAACCGCCCTGTATGCACTATATGGTCTGTCTTTTTATGTGCTTTTATCCAACTTCTAAGAGGGTCCACTAGGTTCCTGTTGGTTTTTGTTCTCAAAAATAATTTCCAAAATTATTCAAATACAAAAGTATTTACTGAAATTAAAAAAAAAAAATCTGTCATTTTTGGTCCTATCTTTAACCATTAACTGAATTTTGATAAAACCTGAGGAAACGGTCCATTTTTATTCTTTATTTTATTTTATTTGAGGGCAGTGTCACTGGCCCTCGTATGTGGGACCTGAACCGGGGCCACTGGCTTCCCAAGCCAGCATTTAACCACTGCGCCACTCAGCCGGCCTGGAAACAGTCCATTTTTAGATGATCATCAGATGGGCTGGAGCCCTTCATACCGATTAGCCCACCACTGCTCTCCTGGCAAAAGGGCCTTGTCTTTACTGACAATACGTAGATGCTTGAAAAACACATCCTGTAAAAACACTTTTCATTGTATTCAGATTCAAGGTCCATCACAAATCCATGTTCCCTGGAGATTTAAGAACAAGCCTATTTATTAGCAGAGCCTGAAAATAATTCCTGAGGAGATGGTACCTCTTGTAACGGTCATTTTCAGGCTTTAGCGCACACACGTTCTTCTCATGAATTCTAATTGCGTTCTGACCTTTGGGGCCCGTGGTTGCGTGCTGGGGCACGAAGGAAGAAAACAAATCTCCTGAGCTTTGTATGGTAGATGCCAAAGTACTTTAGGGCTCTTGAGCAAGGTAGGAAGGAGCTAAGCAAGCAAAAAGGAAGTGTTTGGGTGGTAGTCACTGTGCCCCAGTGGCAAACATGTGAGAAAGTGGTTTGCATCAGAAAGTGGTTATGACAAATTCTGCTTTGCATTAGAAGGGATTGGTTTCGCCTATCTTGATACACGCCTGCTCTTACCACAGCGCACTTCATACTCGAGTTTTCCTAAAAGCAAGTTTCAGCAAGAGGCTGGAAAGGCTGCTCAGGAAGAAAAGGTCGAGCTGGCAGCAATCAGCCTTCTCCCAGGCATTTGGCAGCGGTCCACAGTGAGAACAGCAGGGGATGCCTTCCTCACAGGCAAGAAGGCTGGGAAGGATGGAGGTGTCTTTGGGTGTAAGCAGCAGTTCAGAGGAGCCAATGCTCCCATGAAGACACAGAAATGGACGTAGTATGGAATCACAGAAGCAGCAGTTCATGTCAGAAGGGATGGGGACAACAAAACTTCTGGAAGTAGGAACTGAATGGTGATTGTCAGTTGGGCGCTGGCTCCTGGAGAAGACTCTCTTGGTTGAGGCTATCTTCTCTCTGAAGCTTTGTTGCCTCAGCCGAGCCTTGCTCACCAAGTAAACACCACCTTGGGCTCTGCACACATCTTCCCTGGCCAGCAATGTGTCCAGTGGCTGCACTGATGACAACCCATGACACTCCGACTGTCCTTCACATCTCCCACATGGTCACCAAGAGTAAAAGCACTTTCTTTTTTTTTTTTAAGATTTTATTGGAGAATTGGGGGAGGGGAACAGCATTGGGGAACTGGGGAAGGGGAACAGACAAGTTGCTGTCCTTTTGTTCTTCAGTCTAGTTGTGGAGGACATTGCTCCACTGGCCCATGTTGGTATCGTCATTGTGCTCTTCTTGGCTGAGGCAGATCCGTTGCCGGCCTCTTGGCAGCTCACTCTGGCTACCAGCTGCTCATGTTGGCTGCCAGCCACTCACTGTAGCCTTATGGCAGCCCACTGCAGCAGGGGCTGCAGCTATGCTGTCTCCAGGGACTCAACAGCAGCCCAGCTCCAGGTAGAGCTGTTGTTCACCATCTTAGCTGTAGAGGGCAGTGTCACTGGCCCTCATACGTGGGATCTGAACCGGGGCCGCTGGTGTCCCAAGCCAGCTCTCAACCAACGTGCCACTCGGTGGCCCGCAAAAGCACTTTCTTTTATGACCAAATAATCCAGTGTTATTCCCATGGGTCCTTGGACACATTAACCAAAGGGCACTAACAAATGACACTATAGGAGAGAAGGAGCAGAGAGGAAGTGATACCAGCTGGGGTTCATCACTCTAGGAAATCCCTGGGATGAGAGAGTGGGCGCTGGCTCCCCACTTCTACACTGGGCATTCCACATACCACCACCACCACTATCACCCACTTGATCTGTTGAACTCAAGTGAGTCTTTATGTGAAGACGCCTACTTTACTGGACATTAACATTCAAGTGAGTGCTTTCTTAACCATTTTCTAGTGTCTCTTCAAGAACTGACCCCATTCTATGATCCCCATATTGCTCCAAACCTTTCTGTGCCTTCTGACTGCCCACATACCCACCATGTGGCCTGCTCGGCTTGTTGGAACATAGAGGACATAGCATCATCTCCCTGGGACAGGCGGAGGCTGCCCCAGCAGGCGTTGAGGCACACGTGGCCCCAAGGCCTGGACGCATGGCCTTCTGTACTCATCACTGTAGTTCTTCTCTTTGATGCTGGTTTGGTGTAAAGGGAAGACAAGCATGTTCCTTAAAAATTGTATTCAAGTCAATCACGTCTGGGACTATAAAAACATTATCCTTTATGATACTATCTTAGAAGTTTCTAACTTAGAAAACCTTTCTTCCCATTTTTAAAATTAAATTTATTGGGGTAAATGGGTTAATAATGTTATATAAATTTCAGGCATACATTATAATACATCTGTATCCTCTATTGTGTGCTCACCACCCAAATCTAGTCTCCTTCCATTACCTTGTATTTGCCCTCCTTTGTCCCCCCTGCACCCCACTTGTAACCACCATGTGGTCTTTAGGAAGTTTTGTTCGTTTGTTGCTTTCTGTTTTATATCCCACGAGTGAAATATATGGCTCTTGACTTTCTTCATGACTTATTTCACTTAACATAGTACTCTCAAGACCCACCCATGTTGTTGCAAATGGCAACGTTTCATCTTGTTTGTGGCAGAGTAGTATTTCATTACATATACGTACCACATCTTTTTTATCCAATTATCCATCAAAGGACACTTCAGTTGTTTACATATCTTGGCTATTGTGAATAATGCTGCAATAAACATAGGGGTGCATGTGTCTTTATGAATAAGTGTAGAAAACCTTTTAAATATCTATTTCCATCCTAGGTAGGACAGGTGGTGTGCATGTACGGGAAAGTGCTCCTAGGAACAGCACCTGTAAAATAGTGAGGGGAGCAGGATGGGGCAGAGGGAGAAGCTGAATCTTGATGCAGTTGCCAGAGGAACTGGCCAATTCCATGAGGGACTCTTGAGGTTGGGGCGGCCCTTCAGATATCCCAAATTGGGGCAATTAGGCTAGGCTTTGTACCCTCGCTGGCTGCATGTGGGCAAAAGCTCAAGTGAGGCAGCTCCCTTGAGGGCAATTCCTGGGGGAAGGACTCAGCTGGGGGGGGAGTCTTGGTCCTGAAGGGGGGGAGGGGCAGACAGTGCACCACAATAGCTACTAACCCCCCCATCACCAGCTAATAATGAGACCAATATTATTTTAAATTATTTATTTTTTCTATAGTCCATCTCATTCAAATCATACAACAGTCTGATACATTTTTTTTCTCAAGCACAGCTGATATTTCATGTGCTTTTTCTTTCTTTTAATCTTATAGGACGGACAGATATTCACACTTTAATGGACAAAAACATCACTCCGAGTTTATTAAAAATACAGCTTCCCAGGCCCCATTTCCAGAGCCGAGTGTCTGGGGTAGGACCTAGGGATGCAAAATTTTAACCAATCCCCGTCATTTCTGCTGCAGGTGGTCCTTGAACCATCCTTACAGGAACACTGTTTGGGACTTGTCTGTTATCTATTGGAAGCAATTTCAGAAAATCTAGGAATAATTAAGTATACAGAAATAGCTCTTCTATAAAATTTCCATATAAAAATAATGGTATTTATTTACAAAGTTTGAGATGCTACAAAATAATACATCACATTAGGTTAGGTACTTTGATCTAATCAAGTCTACATTAGGTGAGATGTGGTGTTTGCATTTCCCCCTTAATTTTGTTTAAACTGCTTAAAGCATGTGGCACCATGATGTTTCCTTCATGCAGAAAAAAGCAGAACTATATTTTCTGGAAATAAAACCTAATAGCCCATGATCAAAGTATCTACAAATGAAAAGGTGAACAAACGTGATTTGGGCTCACAGCTCCTCCCCTCCCCCCATCTAAAAGTCAAGTGTGGTAGTGGTAAACAAAACACCCACAGGAACTCACGGTACTGGACTGTGGTCCTGAGTCAGGCCCCCTGTGCAACCAGTGCAGTTGGTTAGTTGGTAGTTCCATTTTCCAGGACACTGGAAGCTTGAACCTGTCATTGTACTAATGGAAAAATTAGTTCAGAAGTCTTTTAGCAGAAAAGTATCTGGGTCCTCAGAGACTTTTTAGTATGAAGAAAAATCTTTCACTCAGGTAGTGAACAAGCAAAACCAGGCCACTTATTAGACGGTGCCTGGGAAGTGAAGATGCTGCACTGTGACAAAACGGTGAGTTTGAAGTGATGGGTTTTAAAACCCAAATAGGATCTGGCGGTTTCCTTGTTGAAACAGACATGGCCAGAAACACACTAATGTGATACAGAAGGGTCAATTGGTAACTTAACTTCTCAAGCCCCCAACCAATGACCCGTGTAATGACAGTTGTTGTCCACAGAGGGGTGTTTCTTCCCAGATGTGACTGTCTAAACCTGGGGTCTTCTGAGTCCAGAGAGGCCCAAAGCTGACACCACAGCCTCATGCTGGGACTCACGAGCGGAGTCCCACTTCTGCTCCTTGGCTGTTTAGCACTTGGTATGACAAGGCTGCCGTTAAGCCCAAAGCAATCTGGTGGGGTTGTGGTGAGGGCGCGGTTTACAGGACGCAATGTGGTCCTCCCAGGAGGAAGAAATTCTGGGTTGTGGTACAGACCCTGTTAGGCAGTCAAGCTCTTGGCTTGTTTCATGTCTTAATGAGCAGAGTTTAGAAGGGATGAGTCCTGCCGTTTCAGCTACACTGGCTTCCAATGAAGCTATAAGCAGGGAGGACCAAAGTTCGATCTACTGGAATAGCAAGGGGTGAAGGCAGCATTGAATTCTGTAGGCGTTTATGTGAAGCAGACGTTATATAAGCATGAGACAAGAATTTACCTTTCCCGAGAGAACTGCTACACAGAATACATATCATAAATGAGTCTTCTTTCTCAAGACCATGGTGAATGGATGGATGTCTGCCACCCTTTATGCTCCTGTATTTGTCAGGGACTCCCAGGACCTAACTGGAGCGTCCAAGTTTTGGTCCCACGTTTTCTTCCTTAGCATAGTGTGAGTGTAGACGTATGTGGTCAAACTGAACCCCAAAGGTTATCTAAGCATAACTTTTCAGCAATATCTTGGTTATGTAAAGGGACTAATTCCTGAGAAATGTTGCAATTTATGGGGATATTTAGCTCGATTTTTAAAAAAAGTAAAATCTGAAGCAAACATCAGACTTTTTCCTTTGAAGGAATAGTGTTTGGCTCAAGTGGAAGTTAAACTAACTGAACATTGTATTGACTATGAATAGGAGGGCGGGGAGGCACATTTCTGAGGATCCCGCAAACTGCATGGTGCAGGCCCCTGGCACACAGAGGGTCTTCGATAAATACATATGAATGATCACCAGTGCTTGGGAACCATTGCTTTGGCTGCATGAAAATGGGGAACTTATTGGGAAGGTGGTCCTTATGTAGTCTTTAGCTCCACTAAAGGCAGTCCATATGCAAAATAAACAAAAAGTAGATCTTTATGTATCCAATAACTTGTAAACCTAGAAGAAAATACCTAGAAAAGTGATTACTTTTCCACCGTGTAGGTTCAACTGGAAGGCAACGAAACTACTGACGACTTCATGGGTTAGAATGCTCTCCTGGTTTATGGATACTGCCGGTAGCTAAGTTTGGTTTTCTTTTAAATCCTAAAAATTCCTTAAGACTCCAAAATGTATGCTTAAAACAGGAGCAGTGCGGCCTTTAGAACTGAGATTGAAAGTTTCATGGTGAGAAGGTATAAGGCATCTTTCAATGGTCTGAGTCAGCACCCATGTCACTCTCTTTCCTGGCCACCACCAGCCAAAGTAGCCTTTGGTCCATTGTCCCATCACCGTCGTTTTTTCTGTAGCATTAACCAATCCGAATGTTTTCTGTTCTGTATTCACTCAAAACTTACTGAAATCACTCAAATCTTTACATTCACTGTCCAAGCTCCACCTCTACTTCTAAGGCTGCGCAGTCTTCGGGTCCATCACAGAGTTGTTGGGTAAGGGCACTGCTTTTATGTGCCTGTGGTGAGGGAGCTACATAGATATTTAAACAGCCCTTGAAGTGAAGCACTGCTAAGCTAGACAGTGTGGTTATGGCAGAAACAGCTGAGGCAGTTTCCTTTCTTTGCTAAACCTACCGCCACGAACACCCACCCCCACAGTGTCCTGACTGTCCCAAGGGCTTAAGTTTCATCTATACTTGGAGCAACTTTGCAGTCTCTATGACCCAAGGAGCCAGGAAAGAATTGTGGTTTAGAAAACAGCCGAGTTACAGATGTGTGCATGGCTAAGCTGAGCCACTCCTCTGTGGAGTACCTCCGTTTGAATGACCTGATACGGGCTGATCTGGGTTTGAGGACTGACCCTGGCATCATTTTTCAAGTACAGCAGAGTGTGCTTACCACTGTACATTTTGCTAATGAGGGGAGTTATCGTCTTTCATCCTGGTAAAAATGGCAGAAACTACATAAAGTTGCCTCTCCACTTTTATATAGAATTAACTTGAAGGAAACAAAACATATGGTCATCATTTGTCAAGTTTTCCAGGGGCAGTGGGCATCCTGAGAGGTGAGGACTCACTCTTAGCACCTCTTTTCCTGCCCCCTCCCCAAGGTCCTCCCTGATCTAAGGCACAGTTTATATCAACACTTATTTAAACTGCTTTCATCACATTGTCATCACAGGACGAGATTAAGTGGACGAGACAGATTCACAGAGGGGAAGGGTGAAGCCTGGGCAGTGCCCGGGCACTGTCAGCCCTGCTGCGAACCCCGGCAGCACTGCCCTTCCCACAGAAGGGTCCAATATGGGGGCCTGGTGCCGCGTGCACAAGTGCTAAATGGAGCAAGGGTTTTCTGACGAATAATGCTATGCACTTGAAAGGGTAACAGCTAAACTGGCGCTAGCTGGGGGGAAGGTCTCTTGAACTCCCCAGAAGGCAGGGTGTGACCAGCACCCTCCGGAAGGGGTGTCCACGTGTGCACATGCAGGCAAGTCACCCCAAGTGCTACGCCTGTAAAGTCTGGGTGTTGTAACCACAATTGCCTAACATTTTCAAACTTTGATTTCTGTATGAAATTGTGACCGAGTGCTGAATTTTAGATCCAGATAAATCTGTTTAGGGAAGGTAGAGAAGAATAACAGAACGTACCTTTCTAAACATCCTGACCCAGTTCCTGCTCAGGTTAAGACTTTATATACAGCAATGTGTACTGGTGACCACAGTGTGACTCTATTAGATGTCCTCAGCAGTAACCCAAAAACATTACTGAGGATCAGAGGCCATTTCCAGTCAAACACAACACACACCTATGGCTGGGATGGCCAATGATGGGGCACCAATAATGATAAAGAGTCTTTGGTTGCTTTTTCATTTAAACCCATATTTTATCAATTTAAAGCACTAAAGCAGCAGAGAGAAAGAGAGAAAGGGAGGGGGGAGGAGGGAGCGGCTTCCCAAGAACTCGAGCAAGGATCCTGTTATTTGGTGGAGGGCTGGCTATGATTAATGTACCCGTCATGGAGGCTGATGTCCAGGTCGTGGGACCTGTAGTACATACTCTGAAGACTAAAGGCTAGCTGTGGCCCTTGGCCCTCCAGGCCCCTGCGGGGCCCCTGTAAGTACAGAGAAAGGTGTTAGTAAAGAGGAGGCAGCCTCTTGAAGGGCAGTTTGGAAGGATGCCCCGTTTTACCTGACTGTGCAGGTGACAACTTCCCAATCATTGATGCCTCCTGGAGGCCCACGGGGACCTGCGGCAGCCTCTGCAGTTTCCGGCTCCTTCCATCTGCCCAGCCTAAGAGGTGTGCCCCAGAGCTCGGGCTGAGACAGAATTCTCTAAAAACTGCTTTTCTAGCCCTCTGCCCCCTTGAACACTCTGAGTCTGCACTATGGCTTATTTCTGATGGAATGCGTTTTGTCTCAAAGGAACTTAAGTTAAAGTGATATGTTTCTGTGTATTCATTTTTATGGCCTAATCAGAATTTTAGGTCAGCAGGTCTTTCACCTCCATCCTATGGTAAGCACAGTGGCAGAGCTGTTAAAAGGCATCATTCCGAGGCATCAATGCCTTACCTGTGTGATTTATTATAGAAAAGGACCGATTTGGGCTGAGCTCAGTGCTGGGTCCATAGATGCTAGATGCATAATCTAGGGCCAAATCCAAATGATGCAAGACAGATATAATTTTCCATTATTATCTGTTTCTTTTCAGGGCCTTCATGTGACATTAGGTTGGGGTTTGGCCACAGTGGCAGGGTCTCCACGCTCTATTCAGAGAAGCAGTGACTGAGCACACCGCTGCGTTCCTGGCAGCCTCTCTGGCTAGGAAACAACACACTGGGGACTGACTACTGCAGCCCAGTCACTGGAGAGTTCAACATTTTTTCCGTTGTTTCTGTGAAATGCTGTATCAAGTTATTTCGAAATGCAATTTACCCAGGAATAAACTCAATAAAGGTCATTCTGATTCATGAAAATGTACAAAAGGTGACATGGACAGGAACACATTGCTGCTCATATTCTGGAAATAGACTTATCTTTTGAAAGTAATAACATTCGGTTCCTTTTCATCAACTGCACAATGGGGTGAAATCATACAATTACTGCAGGGAACTGGAAGCGAGCAATTCGGTCATAAGAATTTGTTTCTTTGTTTTAAATGAAAATGCTGATGAAATGCATAGCTTTGACTAAAACTACATAGATGAGTTCCTCCTCTGTAAAACTCCGGATTGAGAATGCTGGAGAAAGGCAGTGCTGGCAAGGTAGTTAATGCACATGGAAATGCTATTCTATGTTGGCTTCCAGAAGGAGCCCTAAACAACTCTATGCACCAACGCGCTGGCTAGTGATGATCATTTCAGTGGTACTATAAATTATTCTACATGTCACGTAAGTACTCAAGAATTCGCACTCGCTCCTTTCTAGAAGCCATCTAAGGCAGCAGATGCGTAAAGCACCTCAACTAGACTTTCAACTAGTTCAGCAGTTCAGTCTGTGCTCTGTAGGCCACAAGGGCTGCCATCTACATCCCTCACTGTACAGCCCACCCCTTGCCTGGGGGACTCTTCATGTTCCCTTGTGCCTGTAAAAGGCAGCCTGGGCCCAGGAGAGAAAGGCAAGAAACAAGAGCATCAGGGACAGTTCACTGGAGCAATCTGGATTCAAAGGAGGGTCACATGGGGGTGGGGGACACAGAGACCCCACCCACCTCACGGAAAATAAATGAGGTTCATTCATGCTGCCAATTGTTCTGGGACGCTCTATCCCCTTGGAAAGCACACTTTGTCTGAGACGTGATCTACTGCTCTGCGGTTCAGTTTGCATTCACGCTACGTTAGCTTTCACCTCTCTCACGTCAGCCTTCCTGTCATTTGCTTACTGTGTTTCCCTAGTTTTCACTGAACACGCAGAGGCAAGGGCTGAAGCAATCATTTCAAAAACAAGAGCTCACACTACAAACACACATGAGCATCAAATACTAAAACGTGGGTTTTCGTCCTGTCTTTATTCTGGGGAGGAGGAGTCCTCCTCGTCATCTTCCTCGTCTTCGTCGTTGAACGAACAAGGGGTCTCGCCTCGGGACTCGGAGCAGCGAGAGGCCGCGCTGCTGGACTGGTGACTGTGTGGGGCAAGGAGCTGCCCAGTTGCTAAGGCCACTTCAGCATCCAGGCATAACCCCTGGTTTACACTAGCAAACAATTAAAAACACATAGGCTCATTAATGTGGCGTATGTTTTAAGCTTTGTCAAACAAGGATGCAAACATGGGAAAGCAGGTGCCACTGGCGAGCTCTGCCACCACCTGCTCAGGACCCGTGCGGGCAGTGACGCGCTGGCCCTCCCCTCCAGAGAAGGCCAGGGCTCCGTGGCTTGCCCTTTCTAACCCTGACAAAATACATACCTTGACTGGGACAAGGTGGCACCAGTGGTCAGGTCTAAATTTGAAACTGATTGGGTAGAGTTCAAAAGTAGTCCCTGGTTTAACCAAGAAGGTCCTGTGGAGATATCTACAGGAAAAAAACAAAAGCAGAAGATGTAGGCTCTGCAATCTGTGGCTGCTGTTGTTACCATGTGAGGAAGGCAGACAAATAAGAACATAAACCTATTCTATCTCCTGCCCTAGGAAGAACTCAGGTTTCTTCAGTTTGGAAAAAAGATTTTTAGAGCATAAGAAAAGGAAAAAAAAAGCAGGAAGGCACACTACAGTGAGAAATAATTCAAATTAAACCAACGAACAGACTCATTCTTTTTTTGTTTCCCCTTTCCAATAAGACCTCGAGAGGGCAGCTCATTGGGTACAGTGCTCACTGCACGACTATGGACACCTGCTGTCCTCATCACGAAAGACTCAAGCCTCGGGCGGCGGCGTAACAGCCAAACCCAGGAGTGGGTAATGAGCAAGTCAAATCAGAAGTATCGTAGGTAAGAAAGACAGACACATTTTTGCCAAACTCCTCAAGTGCCCCTGGTGAATTCAGTGCTGTTAGTCATCGAAGATCTATTCTTTTTCCTGGTATCCTTTGCTTGTAACTCAAACTAGCCCTTATTTTATTTTATTTTTTTGAGGGCAGTGTCACTGGCCCTCATATGTGGGACCCGAACCGGGGCCGCTGGCTTCCCAAGCCAGCGCTCAACCACAGCGCCACTCGGCCGGCCCCAAACTAGTCCTTATTTTAAAAGTTTATGTGCAGTCATGTTTTTATTGACGGTGAGATCGGCATTACTGTTTACGTCTGCATGAAATATTTTGGGCATATTCTTTCAATCTCATTTTCTAGGCGTACATCATATTTCTCCCATCTCAACCCTGATCAAATTATTGTAATTTTATTTGTTTAATACTTGTCTCCTTATATCTAGAATGTTAGCTCCAAGAAGGCAGTGACTGGGACATATAAAATCTAAATGTTACTGAATAAGGACAGTCTCTTTCAACAGTGAGTTTAAAAAATAGTTGATATATAGAGAAATACATTCTTAAAAAGAAATTCTTTGAGTTACATTATAAGATTGAATGTACATTCAGAAAATGTAATTTGCCAAAATGAGCCTTTATTATATTTAATCAAAACAGTTTCATAATTACTGTGCAAAAAAAAAAATAATAAAACTATGTGTATGGGATTGGAAACTCTGCTATCCTGGCACTGTCTGACCATGGAGGGGCTTCCTATATTGGGAAAAGAGTAAACTAAATGACTAAATTGATTTTAGAATGGCCTTGTGAACCTTATTCTTCACAGGCTAACTAAGGCAGCTGAAAAAAAAAAAAAGACATTCAATTCTAAAAATAGCAGACTTTAAATATATTAAATAACAACTCTGTACAAGATAAAACTAAAGCCAGGATCCTGTGCTGAATATTAATTAGCATATATGGAAACTTTCTGTCAGAACACAGCTATTTACTTGTTTGTGAGCATAACACATTAAATTTGCTTTTTAGAATGGCTCTGAAAAGCCCATGTTTCTTTCACATTGTCACAGGAACCACACGATGGTTCTCACGATCTTACTCAGGAGCCCCTCTGTTCCTTTACACACGGAAGGCACACGTTTCTTCTTTTGAACTAACCAGAAAGTCAGTCCCCGGTCTGCCAATGAGGTCATGGAGAGAGAAAACCACAGAGCCTGCCTAATCGCCCTGAGCTCCGACAATGAGAATCAGCTAAAATAAGGTGCTGGTGATTTACTGAGTGAGCCCTTTATTTAGACCCTGCTGGACTGCCGGCAGGACTGGGCTGCGAATAACACAGCAGGTCTTGCTCTGGGAAAGAGTGGGAGAACAGGGTGGGTGTGTGGAGGGAAAACCTGGGATTGCTGGCCGAGGGGTAAGAAGATGGGGAGGTGGATGGTGCCAATTTAAGAACTAAATCCAGGGCCGGCCGAGTGGTGCGGTGGTTAAGCGCTGGTTTGGGAAGCCAGCGGCCCCGGTTCGGGTCCCACATATGAGGGCCAGTGACACTGCCCTCAAAAAAAAAAAAAAAAAAAAGACAAGAACTAAATCCAGTAGATACCAAATCTCAGATCAACAGATGTTTGTGTTGTGACCAAAGGGCAGAAACCATAAAGCAAACTACTTCTTTGCTTCTATTTAATATACCTTAGAACTAATATTACAATGCTTGTAAAAAGCAATGTGAAATTCTAGGTGGTAATACTTATAATGAAGGAAATTGCCAAAAGCAAAGTAAAAGCATTGTTTATACATCTAAATTATATGTGCAGAATATACCAGTCTTAGGAATTAGGATAATCATAAAAGTTTCTGAACGACTGACAAAAAAATCTGAATTACAGAACATGCAAAACATATCTTTTGCTTTTATTTTATTTTATTTTTTTTGAGGGCAGTGTCACTGGCCCTCGTATGTGGGACCGAACTCGGGCCGCTGGCTTCCCAAGCCAGCACTTAACCAACATATTTTTTGTTTTTAAGTATATTTGATATACTCTTTTAATTCGTAATAAAAAGATAAGGAACCCAATTTTAAAATGGGCAAAGGATCTGAATAGCTATTTCTCCAAGGAAAATATACAAATGGTCAATAGGCACATGAAAAGAATACTCAACATCATTAGTCATTAGGGAAATGCAAATTAAAACCACAGTGAAATATCAGCTCACATCCACTAGGATGGCAATAATAAAAAAGATGGACAATAACAAGTGTTGGGAAATTGGAACCCTCATACATTGCTGGTAGAATTACAAAATGGTACAACTGCTTTGGAAAAAAATTTTGCAGTTCCTCAAATTATTAGTTACCATATGACCCAGCAATGTTACTGTTGGGTTAACAGAACTACAAACGTATGTTCACACAAAAACCTGTACAAGAATGTTTAGTAGCATCATTTATAAGTCTACAAGTGAAAACAATCCAAATGTTCTCAACTAATGACTAGTTAAACAAAATGTGGTGTATCCATACAATAGCAATAGAAAGGGATGAAGTACTGACATGTCACAGCACAGATGAACCTTGAAAACATTATTCTAAGTAAAAGAAGTCAGTCACAAAGGCCACAAGTTGGTCACAAAGGCCACATATTGTTGAATTCCATTTATACGAGGTGTCCAGAATGGACAAATACATAGTGACGGAAAGTAGATTAGGAGCTGGGAGGAATGGGGGTGGGTGGTGGGTAGGGAATGATAGAAAACGTGTATGAGATTTCTTTTGGGGATGAAAAAAATGTTTTATTAATAGAATTAGTGCGGATGACTGCAAAACCTTGTGAATATACTAAAAACCACTGAACTGTACACTTTAAAATTGTGATTTTTTTTTATGGTATGTGAATTAAATCTCAATTTGAAACATTTACGACTACACTATTTCACATCCACCTGACTGGGAAAATAGAACACTACCACTCTGCAGGTGAGAGTGTAATTTGGTAGAAGCAAAATGGTCACTAGGATATAATTACAGCAGTGTTCAAAGTAGCACTGTTTTGTTTTTTTTTGTTTTTTTTTACTATCAAGAAATTGGAAACAAAACTAAAAAGGTTTACATTAGTAATATGAACAAATAAATTGTGATAGATTCACGTAATGGAATTCTATACAGCAGTAAAAATGCATGAATTACAGCTCTATTAAATCACGTGGGCAAATGTAAGAATGCGATGCTGAGTGGAACAAAACCAAATCACCAAACATATCACTGTGATTCCATTTATATGAAGGTCAAGGTAGGCAAAACTAAATAATACATTGTTTCCAGTTTACTATGTTTGTGTTTGTATCTCTAAAAAGCAAGTGATGATAAACAAGAAACTCAAGAGAGTGGTTACATTTAAAGAAGCAGGGAAAGGCACACAGTGGAGGACAGACATACCCTGGACCTGAACTAATTTTCTATGAGAAAGGGAGAAAGGATTTCCACAAGTTAGGGTTTGCTATTTATCAGGGGCAACATGTGAAAGCATTAGTCAACATACCTGTGATATAACCTTCTAAAGCCTTTGGCACCAGTGATTTAGCAAGTTTCAGATCCTCCAAGGAACATTTGCCTGACTCCAAGCCAAAGGACATTCCCATCCGCTTCAGTACTTCTATGTCGTCATGGATCTCGAAGGTGTTGTCAAAATTAAAAAGATATTCAAACCTGCATCAGGAAACAAAGTTACTATAGGGTTTTCCATGGTGCTGGGGAGGTCTAAATTGTTTGTACTCTATATCTTACATACAAGAATGAGGACCTGGGCCAGCTGAATGGCTTGTTGGTTAAGAGTCAGCTTGGGAGAGCGAACTCTGAGAAGCAGGGCCGAGGTTCAGATCCCACATATGAGGGCCAGTGAAGCTGCGCCCTCTACAGCTAAGATGGTGAACAACAGCTTCACCTGGAGCTGGGCTGCTGTGAGTTGCCGGCACCGCAGAGGCTGCAGAGGGGCTGCAGTGGGCTGCCATAAGCTACCGAGAGTGGCCGGCAACCAGTATAAACTGCTGTGAGCCGCTGTGAGCAGCCGTCCAATGGCCAGCGACTGATCTGCCTCACCTGAGAAGAGCGCAATGACAATACCAACATGGGCCAACAAAGAGACGTCCTCCACAATTAGACTGAAGAACAAAAGGACAGCAACTTGTCTGTTCCCCTTCTCCGATTCTCCAACGCTGTTCCCTCTCCCAATTTCCCAATAAAATCATTAAAAAAAAGAATGAGGACCTATGTTCAGCTACAGTACTAGAAATTGTTACTGTTTACAGCAGTAAGAGTCATTCTATTGTGTTCAGGGTAATGTTATCTAAAATACACCACTTTCCCAATTAAAACAATTGTCCTGTAATAGACAAAAGAAGTCCATGAACTTTAGTCTTCATTAAGCTATTGCAAACGGGAGATAAAAACTCTGGTCTAAATCCAATACCTTTCTAAGTTGTTTACAGATTTGTCACAAAATATAATATATTAAGAAAGCCTTCCAGTTTAACACAGTCCTACTATGAGGTAGCCTATTAGGATTGAGGAAAAAACATGTTGGTTGCTTATTTCACTTTCATGAGTCAAGTGTTATCTATAGCATACTTTAGATAAGCAATAAATGGAAGACTATTTCACAAACTAACCAATCCCCAAGCCCTGTCTTGAGGGCCTAAAATGTCTTAAGAAAAAAGTGTCACATATAATATATAACACATTTCAAAATGTTTTTGAAAAATACATTAGGATGCCCAGCTGCCTAGCACAAGCTTTCAATAAAGAGATGAATGTAGGCAGAAACAGTCCTTCTGACTCACAGGCTAGGTCCTGGGGCACCCACAGGTCTCAGATCTAAGGGTGCAGGTGCATGTTCCAGGATAATGGTGGGTTTCCATTGTCATGAAGTTCTAGTAAAATCATGTGAAGATAAAACTTTTTATGCTAGATCTTAGATCAGGGCAAAAATCACAATTTAAAGCAAAATGCCATATTCAGATAAAGTATATGACTTTGAATAAAGTACATTAACAAATTTCCTGAAGAAAACCCACATAAAAAAATGGGAGGTGGGTGGCTGCCACAGAGATGATTTCAGACAGATTAAAAGCAGATGGTTTTGTAAATTTAATCCTCATAGCGGGAAAGCCTCCTGGCTCATTAAGGGGAAAAGATTGCTTCACTAAGTAACTGAAGGACAAGGCTTTAGGACCTACCTTGAATAACAAGCTTCTACAAGCTTCTTAGAGCCTCCTTCCCTCCATGCAGGGGAGGGCTGGGACAGAGCATGAGTCAGTAACCACCCAAGGATGCAAACTGTACTAGGCCCCAGACTGGGGTAAAAAGAATCCATAAAACCCTTAGGCCAACGACTCCCAGGTTCCCTGCTACTCCTTTTAGACCAAAGAAGAGAATTTAATAATCCACCACACACACTCCCAAACAAGAGACTAACTAGAGACAGTAACTATTATAGAATTCTAACAGGGTTTTCTTTTTTCCCCAGAAAATGTTAACCACTCTCTAGAATTCTCAGTTTTATGTATGTTAGTTTTTCCAGACATAGACTTTGGTAAAGAATTTGCAAGTGTGTGAGTAACAATACAGATGTCTACTGTTTACTGACCACTGGGATGATCCTTTATGAATATAGCTATAACTTTTATAAAACAGCAACTTAAGGGCCGGCCAAGTGGCGTGGTGGTTAAGCGCTGGCTTGGGATGCCAGCGGCCCGGGTTCGGATCCCACATGAGGGCCAGTGACACTGCCCTCTTAAAAAAACAACAACACCCCCCCCCCCAGCAACTTAAATACTATAATTCTTATTTTTATGGAGGAAGGAATGAGATCAGAGAGGTTAAGAAAGTATGTAGCTAGAGCCAAGACTGAAAAAAAAACCAATCTTCTCGCTTCACAGCCTGCACTGTCTGTATTATTTCTAACTGTGTCCATAGTCATAATTATCAATACTTCTGAAATCCCTGTCCACTATTTTTCTTTTTCACCTTTTTTTTGGGTGCCTTCTTACTTAAGAATATCTGTATGCAATCAAGACAGATAAGGGAAGCAACATTGTCAGAGAAAAGACGGGGAAAAACAAGGGAAGGTGAAGGCCAAGGACAATGCTGTAGCTTTAAGGAGACCAAAAGTGCCGATCTCCTGGGACAGTCCTGGGCTATGGCTCTGGTACTTATGTAATTATTGAGCCCTCTTTTGCTTTCAAGTGTGTCCCAATTTGGATGATAAATTATATGCTGACCCTTTGTAACAGTATTTAACATTTATAAAGTGCTTACTTCAAGTCCAATCCTTCATAAACATTACCTCATTTAATCCTCACAACAAGGTTAGAAAGTGACAGAGGCCCTGGTAACACCCCCATTTGTTCTTTAGAAAATAGAGTTTTGGCGCCCTTAAGTGGGGGAGCCATAATCCACACTTGTGTGTCTCACTTTGCACTCTATTCCCTCAACTATCTCATGATACTGGTCACAGCCTGAAGACCACTGATATGAACTATTTTCGTGAAGGGTAAAATTAATTACACATTAATTCTGTATTGAAAACTGCTACTTCTCACTTTCTATGATGAATATTACTACTATCAATCTAAGTTATTATAGAAAACAGAATGGAGGTTCCTCAAAAATGTTAAAAATTGAACTACCATATGATCCAGCAATTCCACTTCTGGGAATATATGAAAAGGAAACAAAATCATGGTCTTGAAAAGATATGTGCACCCCTATGTTCACTGCAGCACTATTTACAGTAGTCAAGGCATGGAAATAGCTTAGTGTCCATCAATGGAGGAATGGCTAAAGAAAATGTAGTGTACACACACACACACACACACACACAAATATTCAGCCATCAAAAAAAGAGAAACTCTGGGCCGGCCCGAGTAGCTCAGTTGGTTAAGAGTTAGTTGGCTTAGTGCATGAGCTCTGAGCTACAGGGCCACCGGTTCTATTCCCATGGGCCCATGCTGTGCCCGAGCTGAGCTGTCACTGAGCTGCCAACAGGCGGCAGGATGACTCAGCTGGTGTAACAACAAGATTGCCTGTTTGATGGCAACTAAAGATGCGGGTATGCCTACCCGCAACTAAAGATGGAATTCGGCACCTTGAGCTGAAATGCCGCCCAGATGGCTCAGAGGATAGAGTGTGTGCGCTCATAACAACAAGGCTGCTGGTTCCACTCCTGCATGGGATGGTGGCTACGCCCACCTGCAACTAAAGATTGAACACAGCACCTTGAGCTTAGAGGCCACGAGCTGCTGACAGGAAGCCAGATGGCGACTGGCGCCCTCTACAACGAAGATTGAAGAACAACAACTTGGCTGGTTCCCTTCCCCAATTCCCCAACACTGTTCCCCTCTCCTAATTCCCCAATAAATTCTTTAAAAAAAAAAAAAGGGAAACTCTCCCATTTGCAACAACATGGATGGAACCTGAGGGCACCATGCTAAGTGAAATACGTCAGAGGAAGACAAATTCTGTATGATTTCATTATGTGGAGTCTAAAAAAACCTGAACTCATAGATACAGAGAACAGATTCGTGGTTGCCAGAGTGGGTGGGGGAAGGTGGTTACAAGGTAAAAACTTCCAGTTATAAGATAAATAAGAAAAATAAAAGCAGAGAACGCATCTAGCATTTTGTCTATTCATCCATTAATAAACAGAAGCATACTCAACTATGATATAGCAAAACAAAGCATTAATTGCCTTAATGCCACATGTTGATCTAAAATATTTCCACAATAAACTATGATGGTGAATCATCACCGCGAACCTATCTTGAGCCAGACCCTCCCTGATGGTCACCCTTACTGCAATTCCTTTCCCAGTTAGTTATGCCATATGCACGTCCATAGGTGTGCAATCTGGCTTGGGTCTAGGCTCCACTCTGCATGTGGCAGGTAGCACAGTGCCAGGCACGAGACTGGGGAACAGGAAGGGGGTGACAGAGCACGCACTAGTACAGGACAGCACTCCATGTCTGCAGAGGCATTTCACATGCCCCAAAGAAGTCAGCCTTGGGGAAGTCAGGTAATGGAGTTCACCCTTTTTTTAGTTTTGCAAAACTGAAGGCCAGCCTGCACTCTTCCCCTAGTTCTGCACTCACTTGTCACTGGAGATGCTGCAGTCTATGACCGTTTTCCTGCTTGTATTGATGATTATAAACGGCAGCTGAATGGTGGAGTTCAGAGCTGGAGGGCCCTGGTTCTGCTGTTCATTTTCCCGGTTTCTCTGTACCAGGTTTTTGAAAGCAATTTGCTGTAATGATCAATAAAAGGAATATGGTCATTTAATGTGGATAAGAGAGTTGGAATTAAATGAATTAGGATAAATACATTTAAAATATAGTTTAAAATGAGAGAGTTTAAAGAGGCCTTCCACCTATGAGTGAATTAAAGATTTAAGAAAAAAGATTAGACTGATCTAACTAAATATATTTCGAGGGGAAAATATACATTTAAATGGTGTCTAAACATCATCCTAATGTAAATAATGGGGCTTACTGGTTTCCGTCATCCATAGAAATAGGATCTTATAAATTGGAGAGAAAGCCCAGTGGCTCCTGCGACTCTTCTTAGAGTGAATGATACAGTGAAAGTGACACCATGTCAACTTCTGTTTTCCATGTATCTAACACAGGCTCCCAAGAGTTTAGGGTTAAATACATCTTTTAAATTGCCTAGCCTGAAGGTATGCAAGCTTTATAAAGCCACAGAACCCTTTCTCCAAATGAAGCCTTACGGGACACCTACTATATAACACAGACGAAAGCAGCATAGCTCTGGTGGGCTGCAGGAGAGTGAGGTGTCTTGAGCCCTGCCAGCCCTGCCCCCACTCACCCCTTGGGTTCTTCCACACAACTTCTAAGAGTCCTTAGGGCACAGTCTGGAATCTGGCCCCAACCCTCTCCCCACCTGACACCTTCCAGATGAGGAAACTGAGGCTTAACACTGAGAAGATGTATCAAGGCCTGATATTTTCACTGAATCTTGCTGCTACCTAGAGTTATAACCATTACTTAAAAGTCAAAGAAAGTGATCCCCCCCTTTTTGATAAGGCAAACGTATCATAGAATTCCATGGCTAGAAAGACCTTAACACAGTTCAAGTGTTTCATCTGCTCATGAAACAGATACTGGTTTTCAAAAGCTCCTAAAGTCAAAACCATTCATCCCCTTTCATCAGCTGGTTCCATCTCTTCTCCCCCAGTCATGATGAATGTAAGTTATTTTCTGCGTTTTAACAATATTATCCTAGGATTCTTTATTCTAGGTTCTTGATCTTCACTAAAGTCTTAATATAGCTAGGCGCTATCTCCCTGGAAAGTGAATATTTACTTTTAGAATGCACAAAAATGCATAAAATGCACCAATTTACTCTATCCCTAACAGTGCCCAAAAATCACTACCAGAAAACAATCACTATTAATACCCATTATCCAACATTATTTAAGACATACTTCTTCATTATCTTCTGCTGCTAAAGCACTAAGGCTACTTTATATTTATTGCTTAATTCATTTAATATGGAGGGAAAATATGCTAGAACTATAAAACAGAAAAAAGGCTGAGATGTTTAAATACCTCTGCCCAGCTTCTCTTCCCTTTTACTAGAAAAAGCGCCTTGGGAGAGCCTTGGTACAGCGGGGAATATAAACAGTGACAAGCCAGGGCTGTTTTATGTTTATGATTCACTGCTCAAGGATGAGTACAATTTAATAGCATCAAAGATTTTTCAGGGGCCGGCCGAGTGGCTCAGTTGGTTAAAGAGCTCGCTCACAAGTGCAAGCTGAGCTCTAAGCAAAAGCAATTCAATGCCCAGCCCAAGCTGAGCTGCCAACAGGTACCAGGATGGCTCAGCTAAAACATATACATATACATATATATATATATCCTCCCCCCACCCCCCCAGGGGAAGAGAGCAGTAAAAATATATAATGTTATTTTGATAGTAAAAAGAAAAATCACCTCCTACGTGTTTTGGACTGATTTCCTTACTTGGTGCCCTTTGATTGATTCCCTTTGGCCTTTTGTTCTTGCCAGGCTACCTGACATCTATTTTAGAGGCTGAACAGCTTCTCGTGTGTTCAGACATCCATTTTCCTATGCATTAGCAGCTCTGGAAAAGGTTTCAGGGCTGAAGGGACAATTGTATAGATATAAGCAGGATACCTAGATTATCTAGGGGTATAACGTACTCACACCATTCCTCTTCTACAGTATCAAGGATGAAGGAGAGGTGGTGACATGTAAGTAAAACTTACTTGCGCCACATGATGTCAGTGAGTTGTGACATTACTGTTAAAAACATTAAGCTAGCTCAGTCATGGCAAATTATTAGTGTTCAGGGAAAACCTGTTTAATTTACTTTCTATGACAACTTTCTGTTATTTAATGGAAGAAAGAAAAATGAAACATTAGGAGGAAATAAGCTATGTCTACCAAAGGAGGAGAAGTACTCGATTATATTTCGGGTTTCATTTCAATGTAGAGACCTGCTTTTATAAATATTGATAGCTAGGTTGCCCTGGTTTGAAATCTATACATATTTGGTTTGAGAGGAAAAGAAATTTAGGACTTAGAAAAAAGTGTTACAAAGTACAATGTTAACTGGACAAAGATAAGCAGGGGGCAAAAATATTCAACTTAATTCTTTGTGCTGATATATATACATATATATATATATGATCTTGGCCTGCATTATTCATCCTCTCTCATAAACAGATAATTACAGGCATCCTGACAAAGTTTTTTTAAATAACATATATCAAAAATCAAACTCCAGAATATTCCATGACACTTCTGAGGAAATCTGAGGAAGGCCCAACATGGGGTTTTGGGACTGAGTCAACAGGGAAATCCTGCAGCTAACCGTGCAGGGACAGGGACAAGAGAGAGGCAGCTAGGGGAAGAAGGTGACAGCATACAAACTCGAGGCCAGTGCCTGGCAGGCCAGGCTACAAGAAGGCAGGATTCTACAGGGAGGAGCTGTGGGGAGAAACTGTCAGCTTTCAAGGCCTTTTTTAAAGCTGCAGAACACTCTCTTCAAACAAAACCTTATTTGGAAATCTAATGTAAAAAATACGTAAAATGCCTCCTCCAGCGGTAGTTCCTTACGTGGGTAGGTCCCACGGGGTTCATTGTGAAAAGCAGACACAGAACACAGGAAGAAAGGAAGAAACAGAGGAGAGGGAGGGAGAGAAGGAGGGAGGGAAGGAGGGAGGGAGGGAGGGAGGGAAGGAAGGAAGGAGTGAAAGAAGGAAGGAAGGGAGGAAAAAAAAGAAAAAAAGGACTTAATTAGGATGCGACACCATCTCTGGGGCTTCCTAGGTTTGGAAAGTCTCTGATTTAACCTGCTGCTAGCCCTGTGCCCGGGCCCTACCTACTTCCTTCTCAGATTAGACACAAATCTCTGGAAAGGCTAAACAGTCTTTTTCTGCCCCTCTGATTTATACATGAATGTGAAAGAAAAACAGAAAACAAATATAAGCACCTAGAAAGTGCTTGGAATATTTAAGACACTTAACATACTCTATCCATTAGACAGAGTGAGTATTTTAGGAAAAAACAATGCTACAATATTTGGTAACTTACTGCTATTTTTATTTCTGAAAAGTGGATTATACCAAAAATTAAATACCTATAGTTGTTCAAATCAAAGCTTTTTTTTATGATTGGCTGAAAGCTTTTCAAATAAAGACAATCTGCTGATAAAAGCAAAAGAGTACCGAGTGGCTCAGTTGGTTAAGAGCTCGCTCAAGAGTGTGAGCTGAGCTCTGAGCAACAGCTGTTCGAGGCCAGCCCGAGCTGAGCTGCCAACAGGTGGCAGGATGGCTCAGCTAAAAAAAAAAAAAAAAAAAAAAAAAAGATTAACTCATTTTACAAAGATTTTTTTGATTGGATTGAAAACGGCCCTACTGTATGGCTCAAAGTGAATTTTTACACCAAAAGTAGAAAAAGAAACGTACACCTACCTTGTGATTTACCTTACATAATTTTATACAAAGGCTCTATTATATTTTTTTAAATCATCCCAATTCTAGGCAATTATTGAAAAAAGTATAAATATTAATAAATTTTACACTATAAAATTTAATTTTCTTTTAAATAGAAATACATTTTAAGATTTGGTATTTCTACAAAGCTTATTGAATCATTTCATGTTATTCTGTTATTTACAGTATTACAGGATTTGATTATTTTATTCAATGTGCCTAAAATTTAACTAGCCTTACTTCTTGGTATTCCGAACTAGGGCTAAAATGGACTTCTAATCGTTTCTGCTCAGAGTAAGGATAAGTGCCAAAAGTAAACTGTTGCCCAATATAAGACACACACCGGGCAGGTGAGCTGCCGTGGGGCCCTGATGATGGTGAGAGATGGCAGATCATGTGGATGGCAATAGGCTCGGCTGTGGGGGAGGCTACCCTACTGTGGTCCCATCAGACACTAGGCAAAGGCACCTGAAGCAGAAAACACTGACTCTAAAAGCAAGTAAGTAGAAAAGCAGAATACAGGTAGCGGAGGTAATGAAAAACATTCCAGCATCTTTACCTGCAGGAGGAGTTCTTGCAGCTGGGCGCGCTTCTGCTTTATCCGTTCTATCCGCCTCTGCTTCTCTATCTTTAAAACATAGGTTACAAAAGAACATGACCATAGGAAGAGTATAAAGTACTACTCATTTTCAGGTCCCAATTCTGAGATATCTAGAGTTTTCTTAAGAGAAACGCAACCCATTTTAACTCCCAACATCGATAAAAGCAAATAGCACCTCTTTGGGCAGAGGGTTGGGGTAAGCAGCAGGCAAGACAGCAGAACTGTGGCAACTATTGTCAGTAACGAACTCCATCTGCTTAATGAGTACTTGGTATGTAGGACTCTGTGCTATATATTACTCAGGTTCTAACAGAGCAAGAGCTAACACTGACAGAACACTTACTCTATGAGTACCTTTCAACTCAGTACTCTACACCCATTATCTTAATCCATCTTCACAAAGCCCTATGTATGAGGTAAGTTCTTATCCATTTTGCATGTAAGGAAATGGAGGCATAGAGGGTTAAGTACCGGCCCAAGGTCACACAGCTAGTGCGAGGCAAGAACCTAAGCTATCTGGTTCCAGAGGCCCTGTTATTACTTTGCTGTATTAACCAACCGCCGCTCCTCACAGCCCTCCAAAATGAAGTAAGATCTCAGTTAACTGACTTATTTTTACTTTAAATTTCATTCATTCATTCATCAATTTATTTAAAAAAATTTTTTTTCCTGTTAGAACCACATGGCTGATTGCTAGGTCAAAGAATACGAACAGGATAGGGGGTTTCTGAGACAAAGTCCTCTCAAAAATGTTTTACCAATCTGCTCTCTCATTAGTAACAGTCCTTTCCTTAAACTATCACCAATTACTAGATATTATGATTAAAAAAACGTTAAATGCTAGTTGGACTGGTGAAAAATTCAACTCACCCACCACAGTCCCCTCTGCACTCTATAACCTTGCTTTCTGCTACTCCCAGTTCATCCTGCTCCGACTATGACCTCAGTCCTTCCTCTCCATCATTCTGCCTCGATGGCAACCCTCCCACCACGCCCCAGGAAGAGCTAGTCCCCTCAGCAAAACCTTCCCCAGTGGCCCAGCCAGTACTAACGCCCCCCTTCCATGAGGTGCTGCCTTCCACACTTGGCCCTGATCATATGGAGGTTAACTTCTAATCCTACACTACCTTGTATCACTGCCTGTGTCACATGCGTAAATATCATTTCCCCGATGTGAGAAATTAAACCATGCCACATTCTCTTTCCCTTCCTTCCTTTTGTTTTAATTTTGAGGTAAAATTGGTATATTTTAGCTGACTTGTAAATGGGCATGCATAGCTGCTAATGCAGCTAGCTAGCTTTCATATTCAGTATACAATTTCTACTTGTAGTAAGAAACATGCTTATGCGACGAATTTCCCAGCTTTGAACAACTATTATTTTCCTCACTATTACAACTACCTAGAAAACCAGTATTAGGGCCTGAATTTCCTTGTAAATGAACTTCTCACTGTCTCTTTGGGCAAAAGTCAGTAACATCAAATAAGACATTTTTCTTGTTACTCCAAGAGAGTATTTCTTACTGTTCTTTTTTTTTTTTTGAGGGCAGCGTCACTGGCCCTCATATGTGGGACCCGAACCAGGGCCGCTGGCTTCCCAAGCCAGCGCTTAACCACCGTGCCATTCGGTTGGCCCAAGAGAGTATTTCTTATTTGCTTCCTTCCCATCTGCTCTGGTCTACACCAGGAGTTTCCTCTCATTGTTCCTCTAACCATTACACTTGAACCCTAAATTACTTAAGACTGACTGCAAAATCTGCGTGGACTTTTACATTTGCAAAGGTGTGGCAGGAGTTGCACCCTGCATCTGAAGCTGTGACAGGCCAGGCCCCTACCTGCCCCTCATGCTCCACACCCAACCAGGCCAAATACTGATTCTACCTCTAAAACACTTCTCCAGCCACATGGCCAATGCTTTAACTCAGGCCATCTCCAGTCCATCTCCTCAATTTGCCTCCTCATCTTTCTGTCAGTTCA
Source organism: Aselliscus stoliczkanus (assembly GCA_033961575.1). Classification (NCBI taxonomy): domain Eukaryota; kingdom Metazoa; phylum Chordata; class Mammalia; order Chiroptera; family Hipposideridae; genus Aselliscus; species Aselliscus stoliczkanus. The sequence continues at coordinate 107,525,336 of CM066735.1, forward strand.
ACTTCCAACCCACCAGTAGAGGGCGACCTTGCAGAACACATCCTATCAGCACTTCCACTTAAAATTCTTCAACAGCTTCCTGCTGTTTATAGGATCAGGTCCCCACTGCTTAGCACGTAGAAATCTATCCCCTTTCTCCTTGCTGGTGCTCTGGCCATGCCCAGCTGTGGGCATGCTTTCTTATGCCTCAGTCAGCTGATACAGGGCCTCTGCCTGGAAGGCCGTCCCTACCCTAAACCACTTGGCAAACTTTTAGTCCTCCCCTCCCTCAAGACTGAGCTCAGGGACTGTTTTTCTTGGTAAAGCCTTCCCTTCCCAGATAATCTCTACATACTTTTTTCATAGTAGTAATCACATTTTTGGTAACTCCTTTTATATTTCTCCTCTCTTCAATTAGAACTCCTTGGAGTCAGAGATTTTTATCTTGTATAATCTTTGGTTAAGTACATAATAGATGCTAATAGGTTTTTGCTTACTGAGTCTTTGTTATCAGCCCAATATTACTGGTAATTAAAATGATCCTAGGGCCGGCTGAGTGGCGCTGTGGTTAAGTGCTGGCTTGGGAGGCCAGCAGCCCGGGTTCGGGTCCCACATATGAGGGCCAGTGACACTGCCCTCAAAAAATAAAATAAAATAAAAAAAGATAATTAAAAAAATAAAAAAATAAAAAATAAAATGATCCTCAAATTCCACTATCAGAAAGTGAAAAAGAGGACACTTCCAATGTAGCATATGAATAACATTATTCTATAACTTCTAATGAATGTCTGGTTCCTCCCTCCATCCACAAGTATAATGATACTAATTTTTTTATTTCCTGGGAATAAAAAGGGGCTGAGAAAAACATGAAATCAACCAGGTTTATCTCCATAAGCTATATTTACCCTCAGTTAATTCCTTTTATGGCCACAACAGTAAAATTGTGGCAGACCAACTTGGAAACAGTATATCAGAATACATGTTTATCTAGGAAAGATTTTCTATAATGATTAAAGTTAACAGAATAAAAAAAATGTTTTTGGGGCCAGCCGAGTGGCGCGGTGGTTAAGCACTGGCTTGGAAAGCCAGGGGCCCCGGTTCGGGTCCCACATACAAGGGCCAGTGACACTGCCCTCAAAAAAAAAAACAAAAAAAAACAAACAAGTTTTTGCATACATCATCTCCAAATTCAGGTAACTGCTGAACATTCTATCCATTCTGATAAAGATGCAAATTAAATACTATTCTGTTGCCACTGATTCTAGAGTCAAAGGTAAAAGTTTAAATACAAGATCATTTTTTTTGGTCCATACAGCAAGCATCACATCAAATAAGGTATTATTTCTGTCACATGAATCACCAAAACTTTATTATTAGAGTGCTCAGAATTAAATTAGAATAAAATAAAGATTTTCTCTAAGAAACAGAAAAAAAATCAAGTCTTTTAATTTCTATGTTCCTCACTTTCATCAGGACATCAGTGAGACTATACCTCTCTAGGTCCTTCCAGTTCTAAAATTCTACATAGAGGAGTCTTAAAAAACAAATGGCACAGCATACATGAACAATTAGGAATATTTTAATATTATATAACCTGATTTCTAAATTAAAATGCTTCTGATGCAAAATAAAGCCAACTATTATCTATAAACACATTTTCTTCACTTACCTCCAAGTTTTGACATTCCTGAGCAGAATTAGTAGGCAGGCCAATCCACTTGATTTCTTTTTTTTCCTTTGAAATTATGTTCATTGCCATTAGCACATTTAAAGCATCATAAACTCTTCGCCTAATGTTTTTCTGGTCATAAGCCTGCTAAAAAATATTTTTATTGAGTGGTAAATTTTAAGAGTTAAGATATATTCACAGGATATTAAAATATTTAATTAATAATAATATAATATCGTCAAAGTGCTGAAAGAATTTTATACCCAGTGAAACTATCCTTCAAATGTAAAGATGAAATAAAGATACTTTCAAACAATCTAAAACATAAAACAATCTAAGAAAATAAAGATTATGTTACCAACAGATCTAAATTTAAAAAATGCTAAATGTCCCTCTTCAGGGAGAAGAAAGATGATCTAAGATGGGAGCTTGGTGGGCTGGCCGAGTGGTGCGGTGGTTGGGCGCTGGCTTGGGAAACCAGCGGCCCCGGGTCGGGTCCCACGTGTGAGGGCCAGTGACACTGCCCTCAAAAAAAAAAAATTAAAAAAAAAATTAAGATGGGAGCTTGGAAGGTAACTCTGTAGGGTAACCTCAATTAATACTCACTGTATAAAACAATAATGTCTTGTGGAGTCTAGAATATATATAGAACTAAGACGCATGACAACAATAGTATATATATAGCAGGAAGGGGTAATGGAGTTGGAGTGGGCTAAGGCTTTGCATTGTCTGGGAGGATATTAGACTTTGAAAAGTCAAGGATGCATGTTTTAAGCTCTAGGTAAACATTGCATCTCAAAATGTGGTCCATGGACTAGTGCTGATCCGCTAACTATTACTAGTCTACAAAGAAAACAGGGAACTTGCACCAAAATGGCATCATATAGATCACTAAAGCACACAGTTTAGTTCAGCTGATTCTTTTTTTTTTTTTTTTTTGGTAGCAAGACTTCCTCACTGAAGGAAACAGTGTTAACTTACATTGTGGAAAAAGCTTTGTCTTTTTGTGGATGGGTAGTTCCTAAGAACAAAATCCAAGCATGCAAATGCCATGATAATAAAGAGTGGTGGAGAACATTAAATTCATTTTTAACTATATTAACTAAACTTAAATAAATAGGAGATTAAGTTATGGAACTGAATGTAGATACAAGAAATCCTGATGCTACAGAATTGATAACACAACAAATATCAAGAGGAGTAACACAGGAAGTCTGCTGATTTCCTCCTCTTTGATATTGGAAGGGATATGTATTCAAAGCAGATGAATGTTCAAAGCAGATGAACTAAGTAATAATAGAGCTTTTGGCACAATATACAGACGGTGTCAAAAAAATGTATACACATTTTAAGAAAGGAAAAAAGCTATATTAAAATTGTAATACTTGGGCCGGCCGAGTGGCACAGTGGTTAAATGCTGGGTTGGGGAGCCAGCGGCCCCAGTTTGGGTCCCACATATGAGGGTCAGTGACACTGCCCACAAAAAAAAAAAACCACAGAACAAAACAAAACAAAAAAAAAACAGAGAAAATTGTAATACTCAATATATACCGATAACAAAAGATGAATACAAGTCATGTGTATAAATTTTTTGGCACCCCCCGGTATTTATTTAAAGTCATGAAAACAACTATAATAATATTCTTTTAACAACTACCACTTATATATTCACTCTGAATCCTGTGATAGAGGGGAAATATGGGAGATGGGAGTAAACATAACATATTAATTTCTTTTTCCCTCTATAATCAACAGATACTGGCCTACAGGTGACATCTCAAGAAACAAAATATTGAAGTTATTTAAAGTTACAAACAACGAAAGAACTACAGACTAGAAGTCTTCCAAATTATCAGAAAAATAACAGCAGCAAATAAACAGGAAAAAAACCCAGCTCTTGTTTATATCCAGGAGTTGGGGTATGACGGTTTAGTAAAAATGTATGTTAGATGTTGAAAAGTGCTCTGAAGGAATGTCTTCCTGTCGTGACATTTGAGTGAAAATTAGATGGAGGGAAGAAAGAAACCACATGAATCCCTAGCAAAGAGTTCCAGGCAAAGGAAATAGCAAGTGCAATAGCCTGATTAAGAGCATATCTGGCATATTCATGAAACGCATAGTAACTGATGGAGCACATAGGAGGTCAGAGGAGTAATGGTAGGTCAGGTCACATAGGGTCTTGCAGACCATTTTGAGAACTCTGGCTTTCACTCAGAATCAGGATGCCATATGCTTTTTTTTTCAAGTGCCCAGGCAACATTAAAAGAAAAAAAAAAAAAAAATCACCATATAATGGCTCCCAAAGAAAAATCTCAAAGCAATCCCCCCAAAATAGAAATAGTTTGACTCATAATCTCTGATCATAGGTAATAAAGGTAAAAATTCATAAAAACAAACAAAACTCCCTATCACCTGGAACTATAATTTTTTCTAATGTAATTCTTAGGTAAAAGAGGAAATGAAAACCAAAGTTAAAGAATATCTAAAGAGGGCTGGCCGAGTGGCGCACTGGTTAAGCGCTGGTTTTGGGATGCCAACGGCCCCGGTTCGGATCCCACATGAGGGCCAGTGACACTGCCCTCTACAGCTAACAACAGCTCCACCTGGAGCTGGGCTGTGCGAGCCCCGGTGATGGTGTGGGCTGCAGCCCCTGCTGCGGTGGGCTGCCATAGGCTACAGTGAGTGGCCCGCAGCCAGCGTGAGCGGCTGGCAGCCAAGCGTGAGCTGCCAATAGCCGCGATGAGCGACATCCAGAGGCCAGCGACCGATCTGCCTCATCCGGGAAGAGCGCAATGACGATACCAACAGTGAAGCAACATCCTCCGCAACTAAACTGAAGAACAAGAAGACGGCAACTTGTCTGTTCCCCTTCCCTGATTCCCCAACGCTGTTCCCCTCCGCCAATTCCCCAATAAAAATCTTTAAAAAAAAAAATAAATAAATAAAAATTAAAAAAAAAAAAAAAAAAAAAAGAATATCTAAAGAATAATATTATATCAGAATCAATGGGATCCAAAGCAGTGCAGAGTAAAAATCACAGCCATAAAAGATTTTCATTACTGAGCAAAAATAATAAAAGTAAATCAAATATACATCATAGTCTACAGGGTACAAAAATAACAGAAGTAACTTTAGGAAAGAGAATATTAACTAAGGATAAAAACAGAAATTAACTGCAAAACAGGAAGTCAGTACAAACAAATCCAACAGATGGTTTTTTGAGAAAAATAATTGCAAATAATTTTGAGAACATGGATGAAATGGAGGAGTTTCTGACAAAGCATAAAATACCAAACTGACTGTCAGGGAAGCAGAAATTCTAACCAGACTAATTATCGAAGACGGAATGGAGAAAACCATCTAAGCCCTCTTCCAAATCACCAGGCCCATATGGTACCACAGGTGATTTCTATAAAATTTCAGGGAACAGAAAGATATATCCAATGCTATTAAACCTGCAATGGAGTAAAGAGAAAGATGAAAAGAAAGCCTCTAAATTCATTTTATAAAGCCAGCATAACACTACTAATCGAAATCCCAAAGACAGTAAAAACAAACAAAAAGCAGATGGGCAGTTGCCTGGGGATAGTAGGAGAGGGAGGGAGGGATTACAAAAGGCTGCGAGAACCTTTTGGGAGTGATGAGAATGGTCTGCATCTTGGTTACAGAGGTGATTCCACAGGTTCACACAACTGTTAAAACTCATCAAATTTTACACTTGAAATACATACATTCCACAATAAGGAAAAAAATAATATAATTGAACATGTAGAACATGGACATTTCCCTCCCTGTATATAATTTTATCTCTACTGAAAAACAATGGATGATTTTTATGTGCTAATAAAGAATGTCTAAGATATACTGTAAAGAAAATAAAATTAAGAACGCATCTATGCAAAGCAAAATCACATTTGTGTTTTTAAAAAAGGAAATCAAATTTATTATGTGTATAAATAAGGAATTTCTGGAATTATACTTCAGAATCTGGTAATAGTGAATATTGCCTTTGGGGAGGCAGATTAGGTGGTGTCTGTGGTAGAAGAGAGGTATTTTATTATATATTCTTTTGGTACAACTGAATTTTTTATAAACACATTCATGTATTATTTTTTCAATTAAAAACAAGATAAAATTTCCTTATTGACTTAAATATAAAGGAAACATTAAAAGATTTAGAAATGTATACAAAGTCATTCAAATATAAAAGGTATGTTAAAAAAAAAGTATGTTACTTCGCTACCCCCCAAAATTGTACATTAAAAATACTGGTTTATCTTTATGTTGAAATAAATGATAAATCCTTTCTAAAACAAAACAAAACAACAACAACAAAATTTCCCAGCAGACAATATGAAACCCTCAAGTAAAGGAGGAGTTGGGGATTCCCTGGCTTCTGAGCCTTTAAATCACAGACACAGAAAACCCAGAGGTACATGCTGTATCACTCATCAGAGTTAATGTCAAGTGCATGATCTACCTACCGAATCAGCTGCCAAATGGTTATTTGAATTGGTGAACTCTGATACCAGCTCATCAGCTACTTCATTATATGATGTTGTACCTTTCCGCTGAACTTTCTCACACACTTTCATTGAAAAATGTCTCAAACCTTTTCCATTTTTATCTCCTTTTTTGCTTCGTTTACTAAAAGAGAAAAAAAATGTTTATTCTCCATTGTACTTAGAGACTTCTTTTACAAAACTATAAAATACTGTGAGATGACGGTAATGTGATTTTTACTTCAAGTGGTAGATTTTAATTTAATTAGAGATGAGGAAATGTTTTCAACTTAATTTTTACCTTAAAGACGTAATAAAGTATGAAGCTACAGTGTTCCCTTAAGCATATCATTCATTTATTCAACAAATATTTACTGACCAGTTACTTTTATGTGCCAGGCACTGCTGTTCTACACACTGGGAATAAATCCATGACAAGAACAAAAACTCTGCCCTGGTAAAGCTTATATATACTGGTCAATACTTTTCTTTTTGTATTCTATGTATATCACAGTTGTTTTTCACCTAAATTGATCTACTCAATTTTGAAAGAGAAGTTATCTATATTAATAATGATCAAAGTCTTTAATTATTTTAAGTTTGGTTAATGCCTAGATTTCAACTTTGATAACTTAATCATTAAAAACTTCAGGGGTTCAGTTTAGTTCTACTAATATTTCAATGCCAACTACATGCCAAGGACTGTATTAGTGATTAGCAGTACAAAATGGTAGCTGAGGCAAAATCCTCCCTCAGTGTGAGTGTTGGGAGATGGGAGAGAGACAAAACAGACTCATAACACAAATAAATCTAATATAATAAGTAAGTGCCAAGTTGGAGTTATTTGCAATGTTCATGGGAATTGGGTGGAGGGGCATCCAGCCCAACCTAGAGGAGGAAGACTTGCTGGAATGAGTCAGGGTCCAGTGAAAACAATCAACAAAATGCAAAGGAAACCTATATAATGGGGGAAAATATTTGCAAACCATTTATTTTATCTGATAAGGGGTTAATATCTAAAATATCTAAGAAATTCTTATAACGCAATAGCAAAAAATAAAACCAAAAAAAGCAAACAAAACCCCCAAATAACTAAAAAATGGGTAAAGGACACCAATGGACATTTCTCCAAAGAAAACATACAAATGGCCAAAAAGCACAAGAAAAGATGCTCAACATCACTAATTATCAGGGAAATGCAAATCAAAACCACAGTGAGGTATTACCTCATGCCTGTTAGGATAAATATTATTTAAACAAATAAAAGGATTACATGTTGATGAGGATATAGAGAAATTAACATCCTTGTACACTATTGGTGGGAATGTAAAGTGGTACAGCTGCTATGGAAAAAAGTATGGAGGGTCTTCAAAAAATTTAAAATAAAATAATCCAGCAATCCCATTTCTGGTGCATAGCCAAAATAACTGAAATCAGGATCTCAAAGACATATCTGCCCTCCCATGTTTATTGCAGCATTATTCATAACAGCCAAGAGATGTGGAAACAACCTAAATGTCCATAGGTGGATAAACAGATAATGAAAATGTGGTATATACACGCAGTGGAATATTATTCAGCTTTTAAAAAGAATCAAATTCTGCCACATGGGATGACTTGGAGGAACCTGGAGGACATTTTGCTAAGTGAAATAAGTCAGTCACAGAAGGACAGGTAATGCGTGATTCCACTTATAGGAGGCATTTAAAATACACTCATAAAGGCAGAGAGTAGAATGGTGCTTGCTGGGGGAGGAAGGGAAAGGGGAAATGCGGAGTTGCTATTCAATAGGCATAAAGTTGCAGTTATGCAAGATGAGGAAGTTCTAGAGGTCTGCCATACAACATAGTGCCTACGAACAATAATGTACATTAAACATTTATTGAGGGTAGGTCTCATGTTAAGTGTTCTTACCGTCACACCAACAACAAAAAAAGGGGGGTCAAGTGAAGGAAGTAGGAAGGACATCCAAGCAGAAGCAGCAGCAGTAAACACATGGAAGATTAAGCGGATGGTAAATGTTAAAGGACTTGTCAACAAAAAGTGCAGTGTTACCAGAATATATAGTACAAGAAGAAAAATGAGGCAGAAAGTTAGGCAAAGGGCCAGGCTTTTAAATGCCATGCAAAGGAACCTGGACTTTATTACATTCCATCAGTATAACTATATTCATTTGTAAATTATTTACATGTTCCACTGTGTTACATATTGGGTTGTTGGAAAAGTCATGACGCATTTTTGCAATGAAAAACATACAAAAAAATACGTCATGACTTTTCCAACAACTGAATACATTAGGAAACACTCACAATGCACTTTTCAAAAGAATGAGATAAGGATAGATGTCTACTTCCTTTTTCCCACCTTCCCAAAGAATCATCTGTGCACTCATTGTGGTCACAGATTATTACTGAAATACTGTGAAACCACTAAATGGAATTAAGTGGGGAGTGGCTTGGTGTGATTTTCAGTTAAGCGATTCTGGCTGTAAAGTAGAAGATGGATCTATCTACAATAGCCCGCGTTCTGAAATTGAGGCAATTGGTAGGGTTGAGTAAGAAGAGATGGAGTTACAAAATTTTAAAGATAAAAATCTGGAGACCTGAGTGATTGATTGATTTGGATGGTAAGGAATAGAGAAATAGAGCAGAATAACCCTTAGAAAGAAGGGTCATTTCTGAGCTCAAGGAGATAGGAACAAGTTCATGAGTTCCATTTTAAACCTCCTCATCTGCACTGTCCAAAACCCTGGCATAACCCACATGCAACGACTGAGCGCTTGAACTGTGGGGAGTGTAAACTGAGATATGCTGTAAATGTAAAATACACACCAAATTTCAAAGACTTGGATTAGAAATGAATGCAAAATGTCTTATGAATAATTTTTACATTAATTAAATGTTGAAATATAGTATTTTAGATATACTGGATTAATTAAAGGTATAAAACTTAATTTCACGTTTGCTTTCACTATGTTTTTAAAATTTATTTAGTTTTAATTAGTTTCAGGTGTATAACACAGTGCAATAGTTATACTTTTTACCCCTCAAAGTGACAACCCCCCTACCCCAATTCGTCACCCCCACTCCTCCCCCCATATCACATATATCTATTACACTTCCTCTGATTCCCTTCCACAGTATAATCCACATCCCGTGACTATCTATATATATTCAATTACAGTTGGTATACAACCTCCGCTTCAAGTGTACAGTGCAGTGATCAAGCCTCTACTCCATCCATGAAATGGTCTCCCCAACAAGATATGTGACCACCTGATACCCCACAAAATATTTACAACATTATTAATTATATTCTCCGAACTGTCTTTCATATCCCTGTGGCAATATTATAGTTGCCTATTTTTTGCTTTTACTTTTTAAATTGGCAATAAGAAAATTAAAAATTATATGTGGGGGCTGGCCGAGTGGTGCATTGGTTAAGAGCTGGCTTGGGATGCCAGCTCTGAGCAGCAGGGCCCCAGTTCGGATCCCACATATGATGGCCAGTGATGCTGTGCCCTCTACTGCTAAGATGGTGAACAACAGCTCAACCTGGAGTTGGGTTGCTGTGAGTTTCCCATGATGGCGTAGCTGCAGCCTCTACTGCAGTGGCTGCCATAAGCTACAGTGAGTGGCCAGAAACCAGCGTGAGTGGCTGGCAGCTGGCGTGAGCTGCCAAGATCCGCTGTGAGCAGCCGTCCAGAGGCCAGCGACTAATCTGCCTCACCCGGGAAGGGCACAATGACGATATCAACATGGGCCAGTAAAGCAACTTCTTCCACAACTAGACTAAAGAACAAAAGGACAGCAACTTGTCTGTTCCCCTTCTCCGACTCCCCAAAGCTGTTCCCCTCCCCAAATTCCCCAATAAAATCTTAAAAAAAGAGACAGTCAACTGAATGTGCCTCTTAATGGAAGAATATACCAGTATCTACAGTGCTGACAAAGGATCAGACATTAGTCTGATAAAGTCTCTGAATCTTATTATCAAACTACATTAAGTACAGAGAACAGAGAAATACGGTGAGATGCACATGAGTATGCAATCAGCAAAATCTAGACTGTGGGAAAGTCTATAGGTCAAATAGCCTAGTTTCTTTAACAACTAAAGTATAAGGAAAATAATGGGACGGGAAATTTATATATAAAAGAGAGATTGACTTTCTTTTAATGGGCAAGACTAAAATATAGTGCCAAAGGATGCACATTTAAGTGATAAAACTATTTAAACATGCAAGGAAGTGATTACTATAAAAATCAGGAAAATAGTTATTTAGAGGGGAGAGAGGATTGTAATTCAGATGGGACACATGGAAGGGCTTCTGGGGTTCTACTTATTGATTGGTGATGGCTACCAGAGTGTTTGCCTTAAAGGACTCATTAGTCATACATTTGCTTTTTGGTGATTTTCTGTATGTTTTACTCTACAAGAAAATTAAAACAAACAAGTAAGACATTTAAAAACTATAAATTTGAATAGTTACTAGATACTTGGCATTAAGGGATTATTGTAAATTTTCTTAGGTATAATAATGATATTGTACATATGCGTATACAAAGTTGTTCACCAATGTTCATAGCAGCACCATTCATAACAGCCCAAAAGTAGAAGTCCAAATGTGCATCATTAATGGCCGAACAGGCGAAATGTGGTATACCCTATATCCATATAATGGAGTCTTATCCAGCAATAAAAAGGAATGAAGTACGAATATATGCCCAACATGGATGAACTTTGAAAATATGCTAAATGAAAGAGGCCAGACACAAACTCAACAAGGCAGGGAGTCCTATTTCTTTGAGATCAATGCTCCAAGTTTCAGCCTGGGGAACTGTCTTTGGTGTCATTTCCATGTGTCTAGAGATGGGATGGGAAGTACAAAGGGTTTGGAGGATTGGGTAAGTTCAGCTGGCCCAGGCGCTCCTTGGATAGTCTTCCCTTTGTTTCCCTCATTACCTCCCCATCAACTCATGCTTGCTTTTCACACTTGTGGGCTCTATGCCTGGAGTCTCTCCATGTCAGTGCAAAGGAGAATGGCTTCCGCCTCCAATTCTGACTTCTAAGCACATTTTGGAATGGGGATTTCTCCTTCACTTGCCTTTCATTATAATCACACTAGCTTTCATCTTCCAGCTGGAAAAATCTGTATCTCCACTACTTTTTACCGCACTTGTAGAGATTTATTTCCTTTTTATTATTGTTTACATGAAAATGTCAATAGGATTTAAGGGGTTGGGGGTATAAACACGGTGCTCAGTTCTTCTTATTCAATCTTAAATAAATAGAGTTTACACACTTTTTTAGAACCTGAGCTCTTTGAAACACCAAGACCCTCTTTCTAAATAACATCAAATATGGCCACAGGACGTAAACACTGTGATCTCTATTAGTTCATAAATCAAATAAAGGAACCAGTAGGAAGCATTCTTTACCAAATAAAGCCAAACTGAGAAATTTAAAAAGTAAATAAGAAAATAAAACTACTAATATAGTATAGTTTGAAAAGCATGTTACATTTTCATAATAATTTTACTTCAAGTATTCAAAAGAACTCAAAGAATAAAAGAAAAAGTATTTATCTTTCCAGGCACTTATCGAGAATCCACAACCACTATCTTTTTATATTTTCCTAATAATATATTTATGTATGTAAGTAATATAAAACTAAAATTTGTAGTATAAAATCCAAGTGTAAGTTGTAATTAATGTATTCCATTTCAATAAAGGATTATATATAATATGTAATAAAATGAATCAATTAGAATGTTTAAATCAGCAAAATAATTTAATTTGAAAAAATAATTTAGAAACTTACCCTTCCCAAACCTCACTTTTCTGTGTGTCCACTGCGTATGTGTGTGTGGGGGGCATCTTGAGATGGGAAACAAATATTCATTCCTTATGAGCCTTTACTCTCCCTCTTTGGGTTATGTTATCCAGGCCTGTGACCATTTACATGGTGATGAACTACTTATATACTCCACTGGTATCATCACTTAGATACTAATAAACTTTTGGAACTTCATAGGTCTAAAACAAAACTCAACCCCTCCACAAACATACTATTAACAACAATAAATGTAAATGGCATCAATATTTACCCAACTATTCATGTAAAAACAAAACAAGAGCCATCCTTTATTTCCCCCTGTCCTTCACTCAACCTATCAATAAATTCTGTTAGTTCTACCTCCAAAATAAATGCCTTGTTTTCTATCTTCACTGCCATGCCATTTCCCCTTGCAATAATAGCCTTCTTTTTTTTTTGAGGGCAGTGTCACTGGCCCTCATATGTGGGCCCCGAACCGGGGCCGCCGGCTAACCAAACCAGCGCCCACCCACCACGCCACTTGGCCAGCCCGCAATAATAGCCTTCCAACGGATTTCCCCGCTTGTTTTTGTCCCCTTCAACAGCCAGTGTAAATTAGATCATGTCATTTCCTTGCTAAAAACCCTCCTTAGAATAAAACCCCAATTCCCTGCCATGACCTCCAAGGCCTCTAAGGATCTGATCCCTGCCTACCTCTCCATCCTCATCTCATATCACTCTGTCTCTCTATCTCCGGGCCACTGTGCTTCCCCACATACATCAATCAACCTGCTTCCTCATTTAGGAGCTCTGCATTTGCCAGTCCCTCTACCTAGAATCCATGGCTCCCACACCTCACCTGGCTACTTACATGCCTGACTTCTTTACATTCAAGTGTCATCTCCTTAGAGAGGCCTTCTCTAGGGCAGCCACCATCCTCCCAATAATCTACAAACCACACTTCTTATTTTTCTGCATACCACCTATCACAGTCTAAAATTATATCTTATTTGTTTACTGCCCCTTAAGCCCAATGATCAGCTCTTTAATGGCAGAGACTTCTGTCTTGTTTATTATTTTCTCCAATGCCTGAAACACAGCAACACTTAACATATTCAAAATATTTGCTGAATGAACAACTTCATAAAAATCACTGAAGCAGTACAGACATTAAGTATACTGATCTTATTAGCTTGTTTTAGACTATATTAATTTTTTATAAAGTTTTAACTGTATTTCAACAGAAAAAAAGATATTAAGATTACATGAGCATAAAGGAAGAATGAAACACCATGTGCTAAATCCTAATCATTTAGGACAGGAATAAAGACAGACACACATAGGCTGCCATCACCACCAGTGGGGTCACCCAGGACTTTCTTCCCCCAAGAGAGGTCCCAAAGCAAAAAGTAGGAAGAGATGCATTTATTTAGAAGACACCATCAGATTCTCTCCAAAGGTAAAAGAAAGTGAACGAACTTCAGGATCAAAAGCCCCAGGCAAGGCCAGAAAGGAATTTTCACAGCTCCTTCTGCAAGCTCTTTGAAAAGAAGTCCACTGGACCAGACTACAGGGGAAAAAACTAGTGAGAATCTCTTAATGGATTCTTCACCCGCCAAATAAGATTTCTTCAGAAACTGCCTTGCTCTTGCAAATGACCTTGACCAAGGAACAGTTGAGTAAAACATATTAAAGTTGTGCTATCACATGGTAAGATGAGGATAAAAAGTTTGTATATATCCACATATATTAATGTATAAATCCTTGAGGAAGACTAATATAAATACTTACATATGATATTAAATCAACATACAAGACATTGAAGAGATAAAGATTAGTCTGTGGTTCAGAAAAAGTCGAGAACCATATGACTTCATTCATATGTGGAATATAAAACTGAAGGCAACAAAGGAACATGATAAAGAAAGAAAGAAACAAAAACTCATAGACACAGACAATAGCTTAGTGGTTACCAGAGGGTAAGGGGGAAGAGGGGAAATAGAAGAGAGTACAGGTGGCCAAATACAAGATGATGGAAAGAGAACTGACTCTGGGTGGTGAACACATAATGCAATACATGATGTATTAAAGAATTGTACACTTGAAACCAATGTAGTTTTGTTGACCATTGTCACCCCAATAAATTTTAATAATAATAATAGTAATAGTAATAAAGGATTAGTCTGTGGTTGAGAGCTGGCCTTTTTAACCTGAACATTTGGGAGAAGGGAACCAAAGACTTTACATGGCATTACAGAAAAACATAATAAAATTAGAGGAAAATAAACACTTGTAAGAACAATATAAAAACCACATGTAGTAATCTTTGTGGTTTGAGGGGGGATGGAATACTTTATATCAAAGTTATATTAAAAAATAAAGAGAATAAAAAGCACTAGAGGAAAAAAAAGCCACTGAACCAGGTGCAGAAAGGCAAAGTTGAGACAATGGATATACCAGCCAATTTAATCTACCACTTTTACATGTGATCTTTAGTGGTCTCTCTCTCATGAAGGAGCACAAAGAGAACCTTGGTTTTTATACTGTTTGCAATACATGAGTGCCACCAATCACAAAGAAAGACCAGTATGAGATGGAAAGAGGAATTTCCATTTGAGAGGAAAGAACTTTTTGCCATATATTTTGATATGATACAGCAGTACCTCAGACATGATATTTATGTGTTCAAAACCGTTCAGAACCAAGAAGCAAGCAACAAAGGCCACCAAGGAACTAAAGCAGAGCCGATGTCAATGGAAGAAAACACACGTTTTTCACATGTAGCCCCAAGGTCCTACTCAGAGCCTAGTCATGTTTATTTTAGACTGCATTTTTAACACAACTGACCATCTAGTTTCTCAATGCACAGCAATTCAGAGACTGTAAACTAAAAAATGGAAGACAAAAAACTATGATATTGAAAACTGATCAAAGGAGAAAGAAACACCATTGAAAAGAGGAATTGGGGCCGGCTGAATGGTGCATTGGTTAAGAGCTGGCTTGGGAGCTCTCAACCAGCAGCCCTGGTTCGGATCCCACATATGAGGGCCAGTGACACTGCCCTCTACAGCAAAGATGGTGAACAACAGCTCCACCTGGAGCTGGGCTGCTGTGAGTTCCCGGGGAAGGCATAACTGCAGCCCCTGCTGCAGTGGGCTGCCATAGGCTACAGTGAGTGGCCGGCAACCAGTATGAGCGGCTGGCAGCCAGTGTGAGCTGCCAAGAGCCACCGTCCAGAGGCCGGCGACCGATCTGCCTCACCCGAGAAGAATGCAATGATGATACCAACATGAGGCCAGTGAAGCAATGTCCTCCACAACTAGACTGAAGAACAAAAAGGACAGAAACTTGTCTGTTCCCCTTCCCCAATAAAAATCTTTAGAAAAAAGAAAAAGAAAAGAGGAATTGGAAAACTTAAATCAAAAATAAAAATTAAAAAGCATAACTGACAAGGTTTTACTTAAAATGGTAACAATCTTACAGAATTCCATTACCCCTAAGACTGTGTGTCTTATTTTAACTGTGAAATGTTAATAGAGTATCCAGTATAGTGGCTTGCACGGACTATTGAACTTAAGTTCAAATAATGACTAAAAACTGACTGTTTTTAATCACTTGGTAGGTAGACATTTATATTTTTTTTAACAGACCACAGGTGATTATGATGTACAATGAAAATTGAGAAACAATGTCCTAATAGTCTAAGGAAAGGTTATATTATAGTTGATATATTATTTAAGAGAGAAGTGAGAATTTACTATGATCTTTAAATGTGTCCAATAAAACTTGTCTTTCAAAAGTTTGGGCATGTTGAGGTAACGTGGAGTATTCACTTTGGTAGAATACTTCATCTCCCAAAAGGAGCGAGGTGGCTAAATGACATACTACTGATAGCCAATCCACTCACAGGATAATTTCTCTTGAAACCATACAGATATGACAAATTTATGTACTGATAGGTGAAGTAGAATATTCAATGTAGCATGAAATAATGGTAGAAACTCAAGAAAGTTAAAGTTATGTGAAGAAAAGCATCTTACTAACTTAAACTAGAGTACAGCGTGGGCACCAAACCCTCTATGCAGTAGCATCTCTCAAACAAAATACTTACACTTATACTCACCTCTCTGAAAAATCAGAGTCTATAAATTCTCTAGCCCGTTTTCTATCACTAAAAACAAAAAAGATAGCATAAAAGGAATATATATATAAACAAATTTATTTCATGAACAGCTTATTATAACTTGTTTAATTCCACAGTGAATACAACCTACACAAAAACTGACAAATATAAGATACATCCATAAAATAAAAGCTTAAATTTTATAAAAGGACCCAGAAATCACAACATAACGTAATTTGAAATGCACCCAGTGAATGGTTAGGAGGAAAATATCACAGATTTATAAAGGAGAAGGCATAGGAAAGTTTTATTTACTCTGGAATGACTAACTATAAAAACACTAGGCAATCACACCAACCCCAACAGAAAGCTCGGCTCGGGCTGCAAATATCAAAACCTGGTCATCTCCAAAGTGAACCAACACTATTGGCATAGGCTAGGCTTTCATGTTAAAATCTCCCAAGGCTATGCAGAAATCCAAGGAAACTTTTATATCGCATGACAATGTTCATAAAGACTGAATAAAAGCCATGTAATTAATTACAGGTGATTCTATCATTTCATCTCATCTGATAATGGAAAAGCATGTATACATATGAAACTCTTATGTCTCTAAGTACATATACAAGCCTGTGTGTGCACATTATGCATGTATATGAATACGTATATCATTTAAAACACTTTGATGAGATTATTTCATTAATTCATTTAATATTCTTGCAGCAAGGAGATTCTTACTCAACCAAGATTTACAGCCTGCTTGCTAGAACTCAGAAGTCAAAGACAGAACTAGCAGCACAGTACACCACAATTTAAATAACCGCTCAAGTGACGGAATGAAGTTTTGGGTCATTAATTTTGCTATTTCTTTTTCTTTTATGGAAAGATGAAATGTTAAAATAAGCAGTGGAGAAAGGTTGGGGAAGGGTATTTTATAGTCAAATATGAAGCATAGGAAGGTTTGATGCTAAAGTGGCAAGAGAGTAACGGAGAATAACGGATATTGATTTAATTGCCCAGTGTTTCAAAAGAATCAAGGAACAACTCAATGAAAATTTTAACATATTTGGCCTCTTTTTCCTGGTTCCTTTTCTGGTTTTTAAGGAAATAAGAATTCATAGGGGAAATTCTGAGTATAGTCAACACTTACTATATTACTCTTTTCTTATGTTTGTTAAAACAATATAAAATACGAGTTTTGATATCTCCAAAGCAGCTTAATGTCAGAATCACAAAAAGTAGTTCTCTTTCAGAGTTAAAAAAGTCAAAGATTCAGGTACAAGTTTTTATACTGTTTTGCTCTGTTTTAAAATAGTTGCTCCATGAATGGTTTCTATCTAAGAGTTGAAGCGAAATATTTAACAGGTGACTTTAAAGGAAACACATTAGTTTTTCAGGAACTACACTAACATACAACAAGAACAGAAGACAAGATTGTGAGAAAAAAAAGGCCAGAACTTTTTTTTTTTAAGTTTTAAAAATGGTACTTGTCACAACGCTCTTACCCTGGGACCCAGCCGGTAGCTTCTGCTATGTGTGTCTGAGTAACCATTGCTGGTGCAGGGGTATATGGACTCCCAATCAGAACACTTCCTGAACTGGTTAGTCTCTGTGGTGTGCTTATAATCTGTAAAGTTAGAACAAAGAAAATACTTCCTTGATTATTAAGAAAAGCCTACAGGCACAAAATAATGTTGACTGTTAACCTATATACAAGGAGGAAACCTTATTGCTTAACATGCACTTAATATTAATCATCTAAAATATAAGCAATACCTTTTTTTTTTTTTTTAAAGATTTTTATTATTGGGGAATTGGTGGAGGGGAACAGCGTTGGGGAATCGGGGAAGGGGAACAGACAAGTTGCTGTCTTTTTGTTCTTCAGTTTTTTTAGTTGCGGAGGATGTTGCTTCACTGTTGGTATCGTCATTGCGCTCTTCCCGGATGAGGCAGATCGGTCGCTGGCCTCTGGATGTCGCTCACTGCGGCTATTGGCAGCTCACACTGGCTGCCAGCTGCTCATGCTGGCTGCCGGCCACTCACTGTAGCCTATGGCAGCCCACTGCAACAGGGGCTGCAGCCTACATCGTCGCTGGGGCTCGCACAGCCCAGCTCCAGGTGGAGCAGTTGTTAGCTATAGAGGGCAGTGTCACTGGCCCTCATACGTGGGATCCGAACTGGGGCCGCCGGCATCCCAAAACCAGCTCTTAACCAATGCGCCACTCGGCCGGCCCGATCTTATCTTTTATTTAAGAGCATTTCCTCATGTCATTAAATATTTGTCCCAGACATTTTAAGGGCAATAAAACATTCCATCACGTGAACTTATTATTCCCTGTGAGATATATATGGATATTCAATATTATAAACATTGTTGTGATAAACATTTTTGTACAATGATCTTGGCCTTAATTCCTATTTCCTAAGGATAGACTCCAGAAAAGGAATTAATGGAAATAAGGATATGGACTTTTAAAAACTTCCTTGGGGGCCGGCCGAGTGGCACATTGGTTAAGAGCTGGCTTGGGATGCCAGCAGCCCTGGTTCGGATCCCAGATATGAGGGCCAGTGACACTGCCCTCTACAGCTAACAACAGCTCCACCTGGAGCTGGGCTGTGAGCCCCCGGCGACGGTGTGGGCTGCAGCCCCTGCTGTAGTGGGCTGCCATAGGCTACAGTGAGTGGCTGGCAGCCAGCCTGAGCTGCCAATAGCCGCGGTGAACAACCATCCAGAGGCCTGCGACTGATCTGCCTCAGCCGGGAAGAGCGCAATGATGATACCAACATGGGCCAGTGAAGCAATGTCCTCTGCAACTAGACTGAAGAACACAAAGACAGCAACTTGTCTGTTCCTCTTCCCCAATTCCCCAATAAAATCTTTAAATAAATTAATTAATTAATTAATAAAGAAATAAAGTTCCTTGGTGGGCCAGCCGAGTAGCGCGGTGGTTAAGAGCTGGCTTGGGATGCCAGTGGCCTGGGTTCAGATCCCACATATGAGGGCCAGTGACAATGCCTTTGAGGGAAAAAAAAAAAAAAAGGTTCCTTGGTATATGTTACCAAATTGCTTTTCATCGGTAAATAGAACATTTTTTCCCCAAGCAATGTTTATAATAATTAATACAAAAACAATTTAGCACTCTAGTAATATCTTTCTAAGAATTTCCATCAAAAAGATAAGGGCATGCATGCTCCAGTGAGTGGGGTTAGTAATGAAACAAAATTGCCCCTATGTGGATAATTGTTGAAGGAGTTGCTGGGTACACAGGGGTTCTCTCTATTTTTGTATACTTTCAAAATTTTCCATAACAGTAAGGTTTTGTTTAAGTCCCAATTCAGAGAGAAAAGCATCTATGAGGATGTATAATTTTTAAATGACAGCTCTCAAAAGAAAAGAAATAGTTCTTTTTCTGCTATCTTATGAAGGTCAAAATGCTAATTAATTTTTATCTCCCTGAATGAAACCTATTTCTGAAGCCAGGGGCGAAGCTGAGTCATTAAGTTAGTTGCTAACTTGCTCCATAATGAACCAAAGGGAAGGATTCATCTGCATTCCAAGCTCATTTCAGACTTATAAAGTCCAGTCAACATTCATTCATTTATTAAATACTTAAGAACTTTACCTTCTGTTTATGTTTGGCATTATGCCAATCTGGAGCTAGGAAGCTATTACTATATACAAATGCCTCGCAAATAATTTTAATAAATTAATTCTATAGTTAAAAAACCAAAAACTGACAGAGGTCTGGAGAATTATCATTCTCTACAATATGCCAAGGACTATTAAACAAGGCATTCAGAAGCTTGCTTTATGTGAAAATATGAAAACTAGGCAACGTGTTTGGACCTCCTACGCCTCCATGCACCCCATCTCACCTCCACACCTCCATTTCAATGCAAGATCTTTAAGGGTAGAGAGAATATTTTGCAGTGCCTAGCATAGTCCTCAGAGAAAAGGTGCAATAAATATTTACTGAACTGAAACAGAAGACCTAACTTCGAAAATGATGAAAAAAGGTGGCTTCTTTGTTCACTGATAGGATTACATAAAATGCAGTAGGAAAATACTCTACAATATAAAAAGCATAGTTTTCACCGATGACTACATCAGACATTTAAATGTCCTCTATCATGGTGACCTTTGAGTGTGACAGCTTAAGAAAGGAAAATGTGAATATTTGATCAGTCTCTGGTCTACTCTATTCCTAGAACAGGGGTCTCCACAAAGTAATTCTAAATGTTTCAACTTACCCTTGAAACAGATTGCATTACTTGTGCAGTACTTATTACTAAGGAGTTCTTTTTTCTATATCTTTTATGAGTAATCTACAGGCTCAGTTTCACCTGATTTAAAGAGCTTTTGTACACAAAAAAGAAAAAGAAAGGAGGAAGGGAAATTGGACATAGGGGAAAAAAAGGTTACCATTATTGAGATGACTTTGGAAATGAATTATGTTCTAGTTTATTGTTTCTTCCTCTATGTCAGATTTTCTTTTTTTTGAGGGCAGTGTCACCGGCCCTCACATGTGGGACCCGAAGCAGGGCCGCTGGCATCCCAAGCCAGCGCTTAACCACCATGCCACTCAGCAGGCCCTATGTCAGATTTTCAACTGATCCTCTTTTCTGATCTGAGCATCATTAGCAATATGCTCTGTTACCGTTTCTTAGCACAGGGCTACACAGGAAATCCTCAATAAACATTTCTTGAATGAACAAACGGGGGAGATGATAGACTTGAATTGGAAAGAGAAGTTTAGAAATTCATGTGAGATGCAATGAGTTCTTACATTGGGACAATGATAGCGAGTGTTAAGGAACTAAATCAAAGGAAAGTCACCAGAACTTGATGAACTACTTACTGAATATAGGAAAACTGTATAGGTGATAAGTCTGACATGCTTTATATAACTGAAGCTTAACTGTAAAACCCCAAATTAAAATGAGAGGTAATTAGAAGCAATTACTTCGAGTATTCAGCTGATTTGATAAGGAAAATGAACATTTATTTTAAATTTCAGTCCTCCGCCCCTTAAAAGAACCCAAAGACAATCTTAATTTAAATGTAATCATGTGGGTTTTTTTGACAAAAGATTAGTTAGGTTATGAAAATCACATAGCAATTAAACCTCATTCTAGACATTTTCTGCCCTCAATCAATAAATCTTATGTACTACTGCCATCTACAGTAAGAAAAGCCAAGAGAACATCCGTATTCTGGAGGAAAAAATAATCTATAATTATAGACTGTTATATTAAAAGACTTCATTATTTGATAAAATTTTAGTTTTCACTATAACATACAGTTTGTTTTTGTTTTTTTCTTGAGGGCAGTGTCACTGGCCCTCATATGTGGGACCGAACCGGGGCCGCTAGTTTTCCAAGCCAGCACTTAACCACCGCACCACTAGGCTGGCCCACAACATATAGTCTTTAACTATATTAAAATAAAGATAGTCAAGATAATCATGAGATTATCATATATATATACACATATATATGTAATATACATGTGTATATATATATGTATATATATATATGCAGATGTATATAACTAAAACAGTTACTGCTAATTTTTATAAACACAGAAATAACTCTTTCTTGGGGTCTTTTGAAATTTCTATCTACCCTTAAGATTTGGTTTCCAAAGAGACATGTGAAATTGAAATTTGCTTTAAAAAGCAAACGAGGGGCCGGCCGAGTGGCGCATTGGTTAAGCGCTGGTTTGGGGATGCCAGCGGCCCCGGTTCGGATCCCACATGAGGGTCAGTGACACTGCCCTCTGCAGCTGACAACAGCTCCACCTGGAGCTGGGCTGTGCGAGCCCCGGTGATGGTGTGGGCTGCAGCCCCTGCTGCAGTGGGCTGCCATGGGCTACAGTGAGTGGCCCGCAGCCAGCATGAGCGGCTGGCAGCCAAGAGTGAGCTGCCAATGGCCACGATGAGCGACATCCAGAGGCCAGCGACCGATCTGCCTCATCCAGGAAGAGCGCAATGACGATACCAACAGTGAAGCAACATCCTCCGCAACTAAAAACTGAAGAACAAAAAGACAGCAACTTGTCTGTTCTCCTTCCCCGATTCCCCAACGCTGTTCCCCTCCGCCAATTCCCCAATAAAATCTTAAAAAAAAAAAAAAAAAAGCAAATGAGGTTTTATTCACGAATTTTCTAACTAAACAAATATTTCTTAAACATCATAGATGAGACTTTGAAGGTGAGGGGACAATGTTCTAAAGAGGCAAGCAAGAGAAGAAAGAAATGGCTCTAATTGGGGTTCCACAACAATTAGGAAATCAAAAAGAAAATTCTGATTCCTGCCCAAGGTCTAAGAACTGCAAAAAGCACCTCAGAATGAGGGGGACAAATCAGGGCCTTGGGCTGGCCAGGTTTAAAGGAGAGTCCCTAATCTCCTCTCCTTCTGCTGACCTTTTTTGCTAACTGTGAGTTTTGCAGTAGTTGGATAAGTGGTACACCTCATTACTTATCACTGTCAGGACTGAAGTGTGTAAAGGCTTTCATGTTCATTAGTTCACATTGACAATGGAAAGAGAAATTAAATGTTTCCAAAAGAGAAATTCAAATTTGAGCCACAGCAGTATCACTAAAATACCAACAGGGACTATAGTCTCTCAAAATAGTGGAGTACTTACTGTAAAGGCCAAACTCATAATAGTTTGGGTATGTTTGTTTGATTTGGGTATTTACATAATCATATTTCAAAATACAGACTTTAAAGTCAGGTACCTTATCTCATTTGTACCTACTACAGTGGCTGGTGAAGGGTAAATGCTTAGTAAGTGTTTTGAAAAATATACCAGGAGGGGCCGGCAGATTGGCGTGGTGGTTAAGCGCTGGCTTCAGAAGCCAGCGGCCCTGGTACGGTCCCACATATAAGGGCCAGTAACACTGCCCTCAAAAAAAAAAAAAACAAACCAGGAACTACCCTGAAATGGGAACACTTACTTGAGCTTAAGTCTCTGGGAGGTTTGGAGCTAGCTTACATTCTTCACATAGTTACAGTACATTGTGTAAGATCTTTGGTTTGAATTCTGTAGATAATTAATAGTCCTCAAGCGATCAGGAAAAATGTCATGTCTAGAATTTCTTAAAATCTTAAAGACTTTCTGGAGCCATTAAATATGTTAAAAGACATTTTTGTCTAAATAATTTTGTGTTGAATATAGTCCACAGTACTGTATGTACATTATGGGCAAATTTTATCTTTATTGCTCTATAGCATTGACAATAGAGGGTTATTATTCAGATATTTACACACTTGTGCTAATGGTGGGTAAAGCCATTTAAATTAGGTATAATTTTTAGATTAGTTGCATGCAACTTTGTTTATAAATAAGGCTTTCTAAAAGTGCTACACACTTCAGGGTCTAACATAATTAAGGAAATACCTTCAGAGAAATAGTTAAATATTTCCCATTTTCATTCATTATTTCTACTGTAAAAGATTAAAATGAATTGGCATGTTGTTTTTCCCCAAACGTCCTTTAATCAGGTTCATATTAATAGCTCCAGATAAAGATTAACTAATGGCTCATGGTCAGTTTATATGAGGGTATATAGTTTAGGGTAGTAGAGGGTATTTTATATAGAAAAAGACGGAAGAGAGCATAAAAACAACAGATTTCAAATTAATGTAATCCAACAGCTAAAAACAAGAAAAGCCTCACATAGGGAGCAAAAACCTTAATATTACACATACAAAATCCAGAGTCAAATATGTGAAACTTACACATTGAAGAGCACAACATTGCTTTTCTTTTTCTCAAGACTTAATCAGATACATTCAAATAAAAACAAAACTTAAAAAAAAAGTGATTAGGAAATTAACTAGAGTATTTGACCAACCATCTTTAGTACAATCATCCTCTACATTAATCTTACCTAAGCAAAGTTTCGAATTCTAAGGTTTGATGATTTTCTTACCATTTGGGGTCCAACATTCACATTTATTGGTTCTAAGGTTTTTGGTAAAATCTTTGTTGGTGAGTTGGTGCTGGAAACTGGAAATGCAACAAATGAAATGTTACCTGAAATGATATCAAAACACTGGGTTAATGTTCTGCAATATCAAGACTGCCTTCTAAGCTATGGTACTAATCCCAGGTTTGCTTAAGTAATTTATAACCATCTTAATAAGTAAATTATAAACATGAAGGCTTACTGAAAAGCCATACAAACGACTGTTTTGTTGCAGTGAATACAATTAGTTCTGCTAATCAGGAAATCTGTAAATAAATAGTTCAGCCTATTTTACAATTTACTCCTGGACTTTTGGAATTTTTATATATAATACGAAGGATAGTTTACATCAAAGTTGACAAACCCACTTATATCTTTATTAGACATCATAGAACAAAAAATGTATGAAGTATAACATGAGGTAAAATAAACATCTATTAAAATTTCTTTATAGTATAATATAAAATATTTATACTAAAAGTTAATATATTTTCAAAATACCGAGTTGGCAGTTTTTTGAGGTCTTATTACAATAGAGAGAAAAAAGATGCTACCTACCTAGGTTAATGATATTGGAAATTGTGGGCTCTGTACAGTGTTTTCAAGTAATTTCAACACTTTAAATTTTAAAGTAGCAAAGTACCACCCCAAAATGAAAAACCAACCAATAATCTTCTGAACTACCACAGAACTCCTTAAGTCCTCCACACAAACTTCAGTCTATCAAGATTTCTCTCAGAAGGTAACAGTGTAATCTAATGTACAAGGGAGATTACCCGGGAAGAATGTGGAAGAGTCAGTACTGAAACTCTGGGGGGAAAACCAAAATGTAGGAGCAGGACCAGGAAAACACCTCCTTCTCAATCTCCTTCCTCAGCTCCCCTTTTTTTAGCTCTTCCAAAGCTTTTCCATACTCCTTACTGCCCTCCTCTTACCTCCGAAATCTCAGCAGATACTGGTATCTCCTGCAGTAAGGAAATCAGACCATCAGGCTAAATGACAGCTCTTCTTCCTCAACCTGTGAACTTATCTGCACCCTCCCATATTTTTACTTGATTCTCTGACTGGAAATTCTCATGTAAAGTACTTCTTTCATGTGTGCTCTACACTGTCAGTCTCCTCAAGGATCCCACCTATCAATTACGTGCTCTGTCTCCTGAGGTTTCAGCTTTATCATTGGCTCCTCCCATTCAGGTTCTCTCTCTGCCCCTTGGTCATGTATCATTTTCCCTCAATATTCAAGTTTTAAAATCAAATTCTAGGGCCGGCCAAGTGGCGCAATGGTTAAGCGCTGGCTTGGGACACCAGCGGCCCCAGTTCGGTTCCCACATATGAGGGCCAGTGACACTGCCCTAAAAAAAAAAAAAAAAAAAAAAAAAAGTCAAATTCTACTGCCCTCAAAAAATAAATGAATAAATAAATAAAATACAATTCTTTATCTTTTTCATGGCCACTCAGTAAGACCTAATATCCAAATCTGCTTCTCTCTCATGTTCTCGGTCTTGGTATATAACTGAGCCTTGGTATACAATCATCGTCCATGCAGTGATCCAAGCCAGAAATGATCAACCCCCTCATTCAACTGACCCAGGATCCAACTTGTTATCTCCTTACCCTGGTTCCTTTATGCCATGGGCACTTCTTTAATTGGGAACTTTATCAAATGTGGTTTGAATGCAGTTACCATGGTTCACAACCACGACTGCAGTGGAATTATCTGGGAAGCAATAAAAAAATACCAATGCCTAGGTCGTACCCGCACAACTGCTGATATAACTGATGTGGAGCCAACCTGGGCAATAGACCGTTAAAAGCTCTCCAGATGGTTCCAGTGTGCAGCTTAGGCTAAGCACCACTGCTCTAGCTGATGTCCTGCTTCAACTGGCTTTCCCTCCACACATCTCGAACAAACTGGTCTTTCAACTGGCAAAACTGTTCTGGACACTCCTCCACTCAAGGCCTTCCAAGGTTTCACGACACTTCCTAAATGCCTTTCAAACTCCTCCACATGGCAGAGCTCCCGTGTGGAGACCTCATCCCTGTCTCCCATCCCAGCTTCAGCTACTCGCTCCACATGTGGCCCACACTCCAATCCGATGAAATACTTCACAGTTCCAGAAAGGTCCCAATTCAACCACCCTGACTTTGGTGCATACACCTTTCCTTCTGCGCAAGTCTCTCTCTGCTGGGACAACTCCTACCTCCTAGCACTTCAAAATGGGATTTCACGCCCTTTTCTGAGTTATTACTATGTGCCAGAGTGCTCTAGAGGCTTCCCACATACACATCATCTCATTAATGCTTAGGACAACAGTGTGAAATATATTATTACCAGCTCTACTTTACACATGAGATGGAGCGAGGTTAAATGATTTGTACAAGTTCCCATAACCAGAGAAGGCCATGGCTCTATCGCTAAAGTCTGTGCTGTGTTGCCTCCTCCTTAAAAACTGTCCCCAGCCTGTTGTCTAGATCCTGGGTGCCCTTGTTCTGGGTTTTCATAAACCTATAATCATTTACATGTGCTTCTACTACAAGTGGGCTATGTCTCTCAGCTTTGTATCTTAGCACCTGGTTTAATTTCTGGCACAAAACAGGTGCACAAAACTATAAAAACTTACTGATTGGCATAGATTAGAGCTATTTCCCTTCCTAATCTAGATGCCAGATTTCCTATAATGCAGCCTGAATTGTATCTTTTCTCACTTTTTAACAGGTATCATAACTTACACTAAGTTTGAAATAAATTTAAACACCAGGCCCTTTGTTTACTGTTTTCGAAAACATGACTGAACAACCAGTATTATGAAATAAAATTTCTTTATGCTGGAACTGTGCAACTGATTTTTTTGTATGACATGCATATCTTAACAACTGTTAAAGATTAAGATTATAATCAGAATTCCCCAAATATGGTTATTGAATTGTTTAAGAATCCACCTAACTGGAGAATAATCATCTACGATTCTAGGGGAGGAACAGCTAATGTAGGTAACACACACGTGCCATAAACTCAGTCCCAGGCAGGAGAGGAACACACCACAGATCCATGTGAGGAACACAGCTCTGAAAATGTCTGGATCTCATAATGCTGGGGCCAGCCAAATGGCTCAGTTGGTTATGAGTGCAAGCTCTGAGCAACAGGGTAGCCGGTTCAATACCCACATGGGTGAGTAAACTGCACCCAAGCTGAGCTGCCGATGAGCTGGTGAGAGTGCATGCTCTTAGCAGCAAGATTGCCGGTTCGACATCCGCGTGGGATGGTGGACTGCCCTCTGCAACTAGATAGAAAGCAGCAACTGGACTTAGAGCTGAGCTTGCACCCTCCATAATGAAGACTGAAGGACAACAGCTTGACTTGGAGCTGATGGGTCCTCTTCCCCAATTCTCCAACACTGTTCCCCTCCCCAATTCCCCAATAAATAACTTAAAAAAAAGACCATAATGCTGCTGAATGTCTAAGATGAAATCATCTCTGATACACTGTGTTAGAAGCAAAAGTAAAAAATTTGCTAAAACAACAAACAAAAACAGTGAAACAAAAAAAGATAATTAAGGTCAGAGAACAGGCTGACCCTAATTTTAAACCTAATACTAAAGGAAAATAAAGAACATAAAACTTTGGTCAAAAACAAAAAAAGAAACACCATTAAAGCCAGATCTGTCATGCCAGTTAATACCAAAAGAATTTAGAGGGAACTTAATAAATCTGACAAATTGATTCTAAAGTGCATCTGGAAGAGTAAAGGCAGAACATAGCCAAGAAGATTTTGAGAAAAGGAATAATGGGGAAGAAGGGAACTTTTAGCTTACCAAATTTAAAAATTACTACATAGTTAGAGTGATTGAAATAAGGTGATGAGAAACGGATAAAGAAATTGACAAAACAGAAACTCGAGTCCAGAAATTACTTCATTTATAAATGAAAATTCTATATATGATAAAGTAGCATCTAAAATCAATGGGGAAAGAACAGATTACTTAGGAAATATTGCTTGAGACAAGAAAGTGTCCCTTTGGATAAAAGCAAGCTTAGATCTCAATTTCTCATGTTACACAAAAATAATTCCAGAAAGATACAATATTTAACTATAAAAATGAAAGCCATAAAAGTATTAGAAGAAATGTAGTAATTTGTTTATAATTTGATGATGAGGAAGCCCCTTCCAAGCATGTTACAGAATTTAGAAACCTTAAATAAAGACAGGTTGATAGATCTGACTACCTAAAAGTAAGTATCTAAGTAGCAAAGGACCCAATATGCTTAAGACAGATCTAAAAGTTGGTAAACGTATTTGCAACACACAGGTCATTAGATTATAGCCTTAGCATTTTTTTCTTTTTCTTTTTTATTTTAAAGATTTTCTTGGGGAACTGGGGGAGGGGAACAGCACTGGGGAACCAGGGAAGGGGAACAGAAAAGTTGCTGTCCTTTTGTTCTTCAGTCTAGTTGTGGAGGACATTGTTTCACTGGCTCATGTTGGTATCATCATTGAGCTCTTCTTGGGTGAGGCACATCGGTCGCCGTCCTCTGGACAGCCGCTCACAGCGGCTCTTGGCAGCTCACACCGGCTGCCAGCCACTCATGCTGGCTGCTGGCCACTCACTGTAGCCTATGGCAGCCCACTGCAGCAGAGGCTGCAGCTATGCCACCCAGAGACTCACAGCAGCCCAGCTCCAGGTGGAGCTGTTGTTCACCATCTTAGCTGTAGAGGACAGTGTTGCTGGCCCTCATATGTGGGATCCGAACTGGGGCCACTGGTATCCCAAGCCAACTCTTAACCAATGCACCACTCGGCTGGCCCTTAAAATTTTTTTTTATTTACTTAACTTCCCACTTATAAGTCAATAGCAATAAAACAATACCTCAGTATAAAATAATCTGAATACATGAAGAAATGTAAATGTCAATGATCCTATGAAAAGATGCTTGATTTTAATAATGAAAAATATAACAAAAAACCTTTTAATCTACCAGATTAATAAAGATCAAAAAGTCTGATAATGCTTGAGTTGGTAAAGATGTGGCAAACTGAGTATATCTGAAAAGAATTTACTTGGCACCTACTATGTCTATGTCAAATACTAATGCTAAGCAATACTAAGCGAAGCTAAGCACTGTAGATATTCAGCGCAAGTGGTGTCCCCTACACTCCAGGGGCTGAAACGCTGTTGGGGGAAGGAGGGACGGGGAGTTGGAGAGACTTTCTGAAGGGGCAGTATGACAGTGTAACTAGAGTAATAAAGGAACTGTATATTAGAGAACAAAATTTTAAATGAGTGCTTTAAAAACAATTATACACATTTTAAAGCCTCTTTCCACCTGAACAACTGCCCTCCACTGCCTGAGCGGGAAGCTGATCCCTGGCCTCTACAAGTCACAATTAATAATGCGCATACCCCCTGACCAACAATTCTGCTGCTGGATATACATCCTAAAAAGCTAAGCAGATAAGAACACTTAATACATGTCTAAGGATTGCAGCACTGTGGATAAAAGCAAATACCTGGAAACAATTTAAATGTTTAACCATCTTTTGGTTACATGTACATGATGGAATATTATACAGCCCCCCCCATACACGTATGTATTGCCATGGAAAAATGTTCCTATTGTAAGAGAACATGATTAGTATGAGTCCATTTACCTCAAATACTATTAGGTTGTCGGAAAAGTCATGACGCATTTTCACAATGAAAAACATACAAAAAATACATCATGATTTTTCCGACAACCCAATACATATACACAAAAGTTTATACATGCAAAAAAAAAATCTGGCAAGATAATAAATTTAATAGAGGTTAGCTCAGGTGAGCACTATGAAGGCATGTTTCACTTTGTTTTATACTTTTTTATTACTGAAAAAACATTTTATGAACATGCATGCATTTGTTTTATAATTTAAAAAGTTATTGCCACTCTGATGGAAAAAAGAGAAATCAAGAATCAGCCACAGCTACTGAAACAAGATGAAGATCTATGAGGTATCTGTGTTTTTTAATTACTAAAAATGAAATCTGCTTTAGAAGCAGTTAAAGGGGCTCCACTAGGATTTCAATAACTGTAATATCCAGAAATAAAGGCCATGTATGCATTTAGATATAATTTACTTTCATCAAATCATCTAGGCTCAACAGCAGAAATTTTGTTTTTTAACTCAAAAGGACATATGTAAATAGGTTAAAAACATCCTGTCTCCCCAAAATTCAGCCAGGTTAAGAGAAGTAAACCAAACTGAGTCTAAACAATTGTTCCTAAGTACTTGGCCTTAATTCCCAACTTCTTGGCAACGGGGGCCTGACACTGTCCAGAAGTCAATTCCTGGCACTTGATGCATTTACTAAAAACAAAAATTTAGAGACCTGCCTGGATTTGGGTTCTGGCAATTCCCTGAATTAACTAAACTAGATCAATCACCCAGGGAAGGAGCTAGGAAAAAGAGCTAAAACATTATGCCAAATCTTGGCAAAGGCACAAAATTTAGGCTCAAATTTTATTTCAATTTCTTGAGTAAATGGAATCTTTCTGTTTTCCATTAGAATCGTCTAGACACCAAAGATTGCTTTCCCTCATAATTCTTTAGGGGGTTCCAGTTCCAGTTAATCACCTTCAATATGTCCAATTAAAATGAAAAAATTCAGTCAAATAATTGTAGTTTGTTTACATGACGCCAGTATAAGTTATTTTTTTCACATCACTGACTTTCTGGGGAAAAAACAAAATTGTTTTTTGTGTTTTTTTGTGTGCCTGCATTAGCTTTTGGAAAACCTTCTTAATCCAAGCCTGTATCACATCCTCCTAGAAGAACCAAATTGGTAACTTACTACAGGAAAGAATATACCCATTTTATGAGTTTATAAATATGTCAAAGCAGAAGTAGTGGTGTATCCCTTATGTACAGGGTCTACCTTCACAGGACAAGCTAACTAACCCACAGCCCTAAAAAATACATTTAAAAATGACCTAAATTGTGGTGGTGTATATATTTATCAAATGTTAATTCTGTTGCATTTAAATTATACCTCAATAAAAAAATGATGGGAAAAAGTGACCCAGGCAATTTTATATTTATTAGTAAGAGGCTAATTGTATTTTATACAACACTTTTGCTTTTTCTCTTCTGTTACCTCATTTGGTGCTATTTTTAAATTTTTTTTTTAAACTGGTAGTTTGTATATTTGTCTAAATTACATCCCCAGCTACTGTCTCTTGTAAGTCACTAGCATCATCACAATCTTGCCCTCTCTGCTAGAGTGTTCTCATCGGCACATAAACACGCATTATTTCTTTCATCTAAAAAAACAAAACAAAACAAAAAACTATTTTTTTTCACCCTGCGCAGCTCTCCGGCTACCAAACTCACCATTTCTTTTTCCTTTTTTTAAGATTTTATTGGGGAATTGGGGGAGGGGAACAGTGTTGGGGAATCGGGGAAGGGGAACAGGCAAGTTGCTGTCTTTGTGTTCTTCAGTCTAGTTGCGGAGGATGTTGCTTCACTGTTGGTATCGTCATTGCACTCTTCCCGGATGAGACAGACTGGTCGCTGGCCTCTGGACGGTTGCTGGCCTCTGGACGGTTGCTCACAGCAGCTATTGGCAGCTCACACTGGCTGCCAGCTGCTCACACTGGCTGCTGGTCACTCACTGTAGCCTATGGCAGCCCACTGCAGCAGGGGCTGCAGCCTACACCGTCGCTGGGGCTCACACAACCCAGCTCCAGGTGGAGCTGCTGTTCACCATCTTAGCCGTAGAGGGCAGTGTCATTGGCCCTCATATGTGGGATCTGAACCAGGGCCGTTGGCATCCCCAAACCAGCTCTTAACCAATGCTCCACTCAGCCGGCCCAAAACTCACCATTTCTGTTGCTCTCTACGGCAAAAACACAAAATCTGTCAACGTTTGCTATCTCCACCCTTTTTCTTCAACCCACTTCCATTTCTCCCCAACTTCATGGAAACAGCTTTTGCCAAGATCATGTCTATGTTGTTAAATCCAATGGCCAATTCTCAGCTTTCTACCTACTTTAACCTCCAGCCATATTTGACACTTTTTTTGTTTTTAATCCCACCTTCCTTTGAAACACCCTTCGTTTCACCTAGCACCGAAACCACTCCTCTCCACTGGCTCTCCTAACTCGCTGGCTTCTCCTCCTCAGTCCTCCTTTCTAAAAACATTCGGCTGCCAACAGGTAGCAGGATGGCTCAGCTAAAAAAATAATAATAAAAAAAATAAAAACGTTCAGGAGCTCCTCAGTGCGGTCCTCCAGCTCTTCTCAGTCAACTCTTCCTCACTCGGTGATCTGATGGGTCCAAATTCACCCTCTCTCCTGAACTTCACGTTCACATATCCAGCTGTCATTTCTCTTAGCTCCATTTTGATGTTTAATAGGTATCTCGAACTTAACATATCCAAAATCCAACTCCTGACTGCTCCCCATCCCAATTCATTAACATATCCTGTTGGCTCTATCTTTAAAACATATCCAGGACAGAATCACTTCTCAGCCATCCACTGCTTTCACTCTGGTCCAAGTCACCATCTCTTGCTTGAATTATTATAATATCTTCCTCATTTATTAACCTGCTTCTGTGTTTCCCCCACCCAGCTCTGTTCCCAGCTTCTCCAATACAGAAGTCATTAGACACTTGTAGCTATTAAGCACTTGGAATGTGGTTAGTGCAACTGGGATCCTGAATTTTAAATTTCTTTAATCTTAATTTAAATTAAAAACTGAAGCAGTATAAAATATTTTCCCATTAAATAGTTTATTGGTTTTAGTACTGCATGTCAACATTTCACTTCAACTGTTAAAAATTTAGCATCTAAATTGAGACGTGCTCTAAGTGTAAAATAACATTAGATTTTGAAGGTTAAGTACCCAAAACATGGACAATATCTCATTGATCCTTGTTTATACTGATATACATGTTAAATATAATGTTTCAGATACAGTTGGTTAAAGAAACTCATTAAAAATTAATTTTACTTGTTTCTTTTTACCGTTTGAAATGTGGCTACTAGAAAATTTTTAAATTATGTAAGTGGCTCATAGTATGCTAGTGAACAGCACTGTTGTAGTCCCCAAGCAGCAGTCCGAGTAATCCTGACATGTGGAGCAGTTAGTTCTCTTCAAAATCCTCATTGACTTTGCATCGTCAGTATAAGTGCTTGTGATCTACAAGAGCACTGCATCACCTGTACCACCCCTTCCTGACCTCATCACCTGCCAGTCTCCCCCTTACTTCATCCCACTACATTTGCACAGGCTGCTTTGCTGTTCCTTAAAACATGCCAAGCAAATTTCTGCCTCATGGTCTCTGTTCTTAAGTTTCTTCTGCCTGAAACTTTCGTCCCCAGCCATCCATGTGCCTTATTCCCCAGCTTGCCTGACATCTCTGCTCAGTTGTCACTGCCTCAGACCAGCCTATATCAGCAGTTGCTAACCGACTATGATTTTGCACAGAGTACAAGCATAACTCAGCGATATTGGGGGTTCCCATTTCAAATCACTACAATACAGTAAGTATCACAATAAAACGAGTCGTAATCTTTTTGCTGGTGGAGGGTCTTGCCTTCAATTTGTAAAAAAACAAAACAAAACAAAACCCCTGCAACATCTGTGAAGCACACTAAAGCAAAGCACAATAAAATGAGGTATGCCTGTGCTTATCTCTATATGCTGTAGTGCATATTTATATTTTCTTCCTATGTAATTATTATCTGTCCATAGTCCACCCACTCTCAGAATATTAAGCTCTTCAAGGACAGGCTTTGTTATCTTATTCACTGCTGTATCTCCAGCATCTAGCACAGTGCTTGGGAGAGCAGAGTTCAACAAATATTTGTTGGGTGAATGAATGAATGAATGAATGAGGGAAGCATATGATATAAATTCATGAGACAAGAGTATATAGCGAAAACTAAGTCCCATCCTATCCCCAACCACCACCTAACCATCCTCTCCTCTAGTGACAACTAACTGGTGCCAGTTTGTATATAACCTTCCAGAAAGATTCTAGACATATATAGACATTTATGAATAAATATACTTTTTTCCTTACACATATGGTTGAATGCTGTATCAGTTTGTATGTTGCTTTTCCCCCCACTTAATAATACTGTACCTATATCTTATATGTCTTTCTATGCTTGTATATGTAGTTTGCCTCAATATTTACTTTGTTAGCTACAATAGTATTTCTTTTTATAGCTAAAGCAGTTTACTTGAGTCCCTTAATAATGGAAAATCTTTGAGGATTACAAACATTTTGAACAGCAAAACTTTTATTACTACAAATAATACAAATATACATACATCTTTATACACCCTTGTTGTACCAACTTGCCTTCCCTTCAGAAATGCATAAAAGTGTCTATTTCCATATATCCTTGGCAACTCAATGTTATCAAATTTTATTTCTGTTAATTTTTAGGTTTAAAATAGATCTGATTGTGATTCTACGTTGGTTTTATTATTATGAAGAAGGCTGACTTTTTTGTTTAAAAGTCATCTAAACTTTCCTTCCTGAGAATTATATACATCTTGGTACTGGCTGTTGGTGATTTTATTGGTAGACCCTCTTTAAGTATTGAAGGAATAAGTATAGTTAGTCTTTGTTATACCAGCTGCAAATATTTTTTCCAATTTGGTATTTGTCTTTTGCTTTTATACATGATTTTCTCTGCACATTAAAAAAAACTGTAGTTAATTTATAGTCCTTTCCTTTTGTGACTTTAACAACCTACATTAAAAAGTCTGTGAGTGTATTTAAATATAAAAAAGAAAGGAAGTCAGAGTAACTGAAAATGTATTATCTTTCCTCCCCACCCTGAAGGTGTATACACTGTACATGGACATGCTATGCATATTTTACTTATCTTCCAGGTCTGGTTTTTCCAGTTGGATAATGCTGTACTTTGAAAGCAATTATCATTAGTTATATACTAAGATTGTATTAAATATCCTCCATGTTTTCTTATTATACTTTAATGCCTTTATTTTATTTATTTTATTTGTATTTTTTAAGCTTTTTTGGGGAACAATATTTTTTCCCAGGACCCATCAGCTCCAAGCCAAGTTGTTCTTCAATCTTAGTTGTGGAGGGCGCAAACTCAGCTCCAAGTCCAGTCGCCGTTTTCAATCTAGTTGTGGGGAGCACAGCCCAACATCCCATGCGGGATGTTGAACCGGCAACCTTGTTAAGAGCATGTGCTCTAACCAACTGAGCCACCTGGCCGCCCTAATGCCTTCATTTTAAATTTTACATCCTTGACCTAAAATTTGGGATTTATTTAAGTGAAAAATGAAAGATCCAATTTCCCCCAGATGGCTACTTCTCTAATGAATAATCTACTCCTTTTTCCCCTCATGGTGACATGAAATGCTACCTTGATCAATTTACTAATTTGGGTCAATTTATTGACTTTCTATTCTGCTCCACTGATCTGCTATTTATGTGACAGTGTCACATGCTTTATTTCATTCACAATGAACATTTCCACCAGAGAATAAGTGGTCACAAAGGTCAAGCATTTCTTCCCATACTACCCTTTAATTATTTGTTAATAACTGTTTTAACGGACTATCGATTCACTTCAAATATATTAGTAATGAGATGAAGTCACAGGTTCATTCTGGACTAGGCTAATTTATTTTGCAAACAGAAAAGATTCCACGACATTCACACGGTAATTTCAGCCAGCCTTCTAGAAAGCAACACATGTCACTGAAGACAGTGGACAAGGGAGAAATGGTAAAGGTGGCTCGGAGGTACCTGTCTTCTCCACTGAGAACAATAACTCAGGCCCAACAGATCAGTAGCACTATC
The DNA here is from genome assembly GCA_033961575.1 of Aselliscus stoliczkanus. Taxonomy (NCBI): domain Eukaryota; kingdom Metazoa; phylum Chordata; class Mammalia; order Chiroptera; family Hipposideridae; genus Aselliscus; species Aselliscus stoliczkanus. Next base: position 107,561,227 of record CM066735.1, read on the forward strand.
TTCACAAATGAAACACATATTAAGAACTCATCATTAATTAGAAAAGATAGCATATCTAACTGGAAATACCAAACCCGGAAGTAAACTATAGCATATCCGTGTATAATGTACAAGTCAGGATTGGGGGGAGGGTAAAGGTAAGTAAATAAACCTTGCAGTTCGTGACTGCCTTCATTTTTATGTTGAAACATACATCTTATTTTTAAGTTTTCATTCGACTTATAGCGAGCGACTAGCATAGCTATAACGTGCATTACCTATCTGCACATGATGATCCTGTTATGTTGTACTTTGTTACATTTGTATTCAACCACGTTCACCAAACTTCCTAAGATTAAATCCAAAGTCACCATTACTAAACTTTTTAACTTGGGTGATCACAACATCGCAGTACATGGGAGGGGTGAGAAACAGAAGATGCAAGTTCATAACATCTCCAAAGTATAATGTAAGGATTATAGTGACCTCCAGAGCCTCCCCCATTCCATCTGGTTCCCAAGTGAAAGGCAAGCATCCTATAGCACTGGATAAGGGCAGAAGATCTGAAATGTACATTTCTACCTATCATGGGCATGGAAGCAAAAACCTGTATGTTTGTGCAGCTGTCAGAACACAGGATGTCTAGGATTCCCTCAAATGGGCCACCTATCCAGAACCTTCCCATGAACCAAAGAAAGGATCCTTGGAACAGCCATCACAAGAAATAGCTCTGTAGCCCTAAAGGCATACTCCTAAATGGGTCAATAAATCTTTTATGTCAATCTTTCCTACATACTTTCCCTAGAGGATCAAATCTGTTCCCTTGGCTTTGATAAGCATTTTTACTTGGAGCACATCTTTCAAGCTTTTTCTTTATCTGGGATCCAGAACCATAAATGCCCTGGATTCTTCCATTTGAAAGGAGGGAAAAAATTCTTTCTTCATCTACCCACATGACAGGATTTAAACAGTACTTCTTCATTTCTTAAGTGAACCCCTGAATTCAAGCTCTGGTATCTGGACTATTATGATTGCTCTCATTTAGTTCATCAAACCTCAAATCTAAAAGATCTTAGAAATCATTTCATCCATTTGCACGAGTTTCTTTTGTAGAACCTTTCCCTTTCAACATTTTAAAAATATCCATCCAAAAACATTTGTGTCATTTACAGATTTGATACTGCTGCTTTTTCCCTGGCTTCTTTATCTTTAGTTAAAACATGTCATTTTGTCCCTTTTTCTATTACCTTGCTCAGTCAAATAACCTTTTAATTCTTAACTTTCTCATTTCTCTTCCACCTATTTAATTAGAATTTTCCATTTTAGGATAATATATCTTCTGATTAATAATTGAATAAGTTTACCATATGGCCTCAAACAACTTGGTTCTTCCAACCCTTCACAGCAATTCTTCCCAAATGTGCCTGTTTATAAAATCTGAAGGTGGTGAGAGGACTGGGAGAGGGTAGTGTCTCTCTTATTCAAAGTACACATTCCTGGGCTCCACTAGACACCTACAGAATCAGAAACTGGGGAGAATGTGTATTTTTAACAAGTGCCTCAGGTGATTCTTATGATCCGGCAGGTTCAAGACACCTGCAGGTTCCCTTTTCCTCCTTGTTCAAGGTAAAGAAGTAATGGAGTATAAGTAGATTCTACTACACTGGCCTCTATTTTCATTTTAAAAGGAGAAAGGGCTTTGTGACCCTTATTTCATCAGTCCCTCGTTCTTAAATTATATATGTATCTTCAATGTTTAGCCTATTTTCAACCACTCCTTTTAGCACCATCATCACAGCCAGGGCACCCACCAGATGGCACACAGACGCTGTTTGCATGCCCAGTAAGAGCACGAGCGGAAAGCAGCACATTTTATCTTGTACCAACAGGCACTGAGTGGCTAGAGTAGATGAAGGCAGCTGGTGCAACCACAAGGATCCGAATTTATGAGTATTAGAATACCCAAGGGCTCTTCATTGTAAATCATCCTCATGAAGAGGCCCACAGCCCCTCTGAGATGGAACCCTGCTCCAGACAGTGTTAACAAAGAAATCATTTTAAATTTAAAGTCAAGAGAGATGTTTTTCCAATATTTATAAAAGGTGGCAATGACTGCAGACAGATCTAGAATGATAAATTTGTGTTCGTAGAAGAAATTTAAAACTTTAGGACACGAACTCAAAAAGACCAAAGACCCATGAATTAGTTGCAAGCAGTTCTTTCAATTCCTCGGCCAATAAAAAAGGGGATTACCGTGTCACATAATACCATCCTAAGTAACTAATTCAATGTTGCGATGTTATCAATATTTTTATTTTAACACATTCTATTCGAGAGATTGAAGCTACATTTAAATCATACTGTGAAGAGCAAGACATCTTAAAGTTAGACATCAATATTAACAAAATCCTTTGTATTAAAATCTTATCCATTAAGAGATTTTGCAAACTTTCATAAGTAAGTTCCACTGGGTCTACTTGGCACACAGTAATTGCTCAATTAGCAGTCTCTTCATTTTTCTGTCAGAGAAATTGCCAAGAGAGTTGCCAAACTTTGCAACTCAAGTGAGCAAAGTGTCCAAAAGACCCCCTGCTGATAAATGCCAGTTTTAGTCAACATCCAAAAGTTCACTTGAAAATTGGTTGCCTGAAACTTGGTAGAAAGAAATAATGCTATTACATCATAGGTTCCTGGATCCATTTGCACAACAGCTAATTTTTAACACATTTTTTGCAGGAAACGAGTAAACTCGTCATATAGCTTTTTATGCCTGCTTACAAAGTGTTAATACACTTAAAGCAAAATACTTGTACTATTTTACCTCCTAAATAATAATATAAAGGTTTCTTTTCAGAAAAATATAGGCATCAGACAAATCTTCCCTCTGACCTTCACCACAGATGTGAGGGTTCTAGGTAGCTATTAATTGCTTCTAATTGCATAGAGATAAGTAAGAGAGAGAAAACATCTCAGTCACTCTCTGGGTATTCTGACTTGGAGAACAATGAACAGGTAAAGGTCAGATTCCCCAGACCTCAGATTTGTGCTAAGAGTTCATACATAAGGCGAGAACCACAGGCACCTCATTCCAGATAGTGCTCTTAATTTGAAGGGTTAACAGTCTCAATTATTACTGCATTGTTGCTGATGCTGTTTTCCTTGTTAGGTCATTTATTATTAGTGTCTACATTCGTAATCACAAGTCACACATATGTCTGATAACTACAATCTATAATGCTGTCATAGTTATATATCCCATGTGGGGCTGCCAACTTTTTTTAGAGCTGTCTATTCTATCAGAGTTATACATTCTTTGATCAAAATTGTAAAAGTTCTTACCTTAGTCAAATCTATAGTTTATAAATCCATTCTAAACTCCATGGAAGTTATTTTATTTATCTTAAAGAGGAAAAAATAACTGCTACATATTGCTATTCCTTAAAAAAAAGCAAAATGTATATAGATCAATTTTAGAATACCTTAATCTGAACTAACAAAATGATCGGAAAAGCGTCAAAATCTCTAAATTCTGTCATTATTTGAAGGAACTCCTCAGGGCAGCCCTTATATCCTTGTTAAGAGCAAGAGTAAATGATAATAATCTCCTTGAATGTGACTATCTTCTTCAGTCTTCTCCTTGGATCAATTAAACATTTAGAAAACCATTTAATATTTGCTCCATACATAAATTTTGAACTATGGTTCAAAGAGTTTTTTGGGTATTACATATTATTATTTTACAGTGTAGGGTATGGCAAATTTTTAATTAGTACCTAATATGTGAACGATCTGGCACACTGGTTTTACAAGATTTAACTTAAGAAATTACTTAAAGTTATAATGTGTATTAAATGCACACTTTCCAAGGGCATAGAACTTCTCTTCCTGTTACCAGTGAAAGGAAAGGTTTTCACTTAACTCATTATGAATTCCACAAATTCAATTTTTATTTTATTTTGACTTCTCTCATTGCATGCATATTGCTTCAAAGTTCTTCCTTCCTACTCTTTTGAGCAGATAAACATTCATCACCCTCTTTCCACGAGTAACCAAATCTAAGCTTACTATCTATCTTTCTTTTTAGAGCCAAGCTGCAACACATCATTTCAAATAAACTCCAAATATTTCTCCCACATTTCTTATTCAAAGATCTTCTGGAATAAATCTCATGCTTCTCATTGAAGATAAAATGATCTATCACTATATACAAATGATGTTTCATATTGCAATTTCATTGTGAGCCTTAGTACCTATTGTGCAATTACAAACTGTTGCAACCTTAATATTCCTTATATTTTTATAATGGTTTCGTTTTTTTTCCTTAATATTCTATATGCCGCAGTGACCCTTTTTTCCATAACTTAAATGCACTAAAATGAACCTTCTCACATTTCCATTCATTACACATATTTTTAAGACAAAAAGCCTCTTCAATATGTAGATTACTCAGAATGTTACCCTATACCGATTCTCAAATCCTGAATATAAAAGCATTTAAATAACTAAGTTTTATTTATTCACCGATTAAGTCAGATTTATGACCTCCCCTCCCCATTTCACTACTGTGAATTTTGAATGAAACAACCTCAATTGTAACAGAAGAAACATCTGTTGCTTTTTTTCATCAGGGCTTTCCGAACTCAAAGAAAGGCTCTCTGCCTGACCTACTCTCCCACTCCCCCTCCTCACTCAAACTAAGTTGCTTAAAACTTTTTTTTAAGTACATGTATTATTTAACAATTTACTGTATCTACTCAAAAATGTCACTGCTTATTCAGAAACATTCACTTCCTTTATTAAAGTTCAAAGAATGAGTAAATGTTATATACATCAAAAAACAAGAGATGTGACTGGTAGACTATTAATTGTAACTTCAATGCAGACTTGAAGATTAGTCTACTTGAAGTGATCAACTTAATCAAGTTGTCACACATTCCCTGCTCACTCAGTATTGTTTAGGGTTAAGATTTTCTTCCCAGTACCCAGATTCATATAGGATCTTGCATGCTATATTTTCTTTGCCAATCCAGTGCGAACATAATGGCAGTCACTACCCCAAGAGGCAGACACCAAATGGTGCCACCCACACTGTCACACTGTGCCTCATAATAAACCATAAAGCAGTGGAATGCACCGGCCCCTTTATAAGCAAACAATGCCCGAGCTTCATTAGAATACAGCTGACATTTTCAAAGCACAAATACTCTGAAGAAAAATGTACTAGGAAAAAAATAAAGGGAATGAAACAGCTATAAAAGCTGAAATATTTTTTTAAGTGTCAAGTTTATTCTAAGAATCCTGAGGAAGCATATTTTGCTGTTGACAACCTAAAAGTTTTCCTAAATGGAAAAAAAACGTATAGTTGAGGGCAAAGTTTATTTTATTAACCACTGGAAAGAAATGAAAGTAAAAACTATCATTTGAATTGCATTCACAAGTAATAACCATGAGGACCTTTAAAAGTATTCATTTCCTCAACTGATTCCTTAGTTCTTAAACGAAGAAAACTGAGCTCCGGAATTATTTTCACATTTTAATTGATTTATATAAGTAATTGAGTGATAAACTAAGCTTACTCTACCCCTCCCCCCCTGCCCACCCCAACCTCCATACTCTAGTTTTTCTGTCTGCAACAAGCAAGGACGTCTTGAATTCAGCGTGCTCTTGGCTATTTATCAATTTAACATTGCTACTGTTGAAAGAATATAAAATGAGCACTGTAAAAACTCACCCTGCAGTATGAAACAAAATGATCTCTCTTACCTGGTCTAAAGAAGCATGCCTCTCACTGCAGTACCAACAACACTCTACAGTCTTTGTTACCATTCAGTGGAAACTTGAGACTGTCAGACTTAAGCAATCGAGCTCAGAAAGCTCAATTTAAAATACTTCTCAGTAAAACTAAAAAGATGCTCAAGAAAACTGTTTGGTTAACTGTCTTTCAGAAGACATATGACTACTATCTAAGGCAACAAAGACACCTCAAAAGAAACTAAAAGCGCAGGTCTTGAGAGGCAAAGAGTCCTTTTGTATGTAGAATCTTGCTTTCTTATTAAAGGAGGTTCTTGAAAATGAAAAAAAAGCTTACAATAAAAGTGGTGAAACGATAAAATACCTAGCTCCAATATAACATTTTTCTAAAAATCACTTGAATTTTAACTAGCTAAAAAATAAGATTAAACTTACTCATGAAATCTGCATAACTCGAATTATACATGTCAGGGTATTTGTAGGTTCCAAAGCAGTCACAAGCAGGAGACCTTAATGCATCTTGAAAGCAGAGCAAAAGCACCCTGAGTTTCAGGGGGAAAAAAAAAAAAAAGAGAAACTCTTGAAACACTGGTTGGGGCCTTTCAACCTGTAATAACTGTACAGCTCTTTGGGGAGGAAAAAAGAAGTCCTGCTCCTGCCCCCTGAGATAGGAGGCTATGCTTCAATGCCAAAATGAATGACAGGCCCATTTCTGATATCAACAAAGAGCAGCTTAGCTGTGCTCGATGTTTTTTTTTTTCACTTTCCCACACAGTTAAAAGTTCTAAAAATTTCATGTTAATACCTTTATATCTACTAGTAAGTATTTTTTTCCATTTTCTCAAGAGAGAGCCCAATTATGTTGTCCTAGTTTTTTTTTTTTTATGATTAAAAATATATATCTAACCATCTTAACTCAGTTTTTCTTAGACAGGAATCCGAACAAAAGATGACCTCTTAAGTTGCTTTCCAAATCTATCCTTTGCACTATCAGATCACCATATGACTAATTATTAGAATTTGTAAATTTGTCCTGCACCCTGATATGTGGGCACAAGGAGAAACAAAAAGTAGATAACAAACATAAAAATAAGGTCACTGAGATTATAAAATTTTCAACTAGCTAGATGTAGAAATAATTTGCTAAGGTACATATTTATGATTATACAAATTCAAAGCAAACACTTCAATCAACAACATATATTTCCTGAATGCCTAGTATGAGCCAAACACTGTTTTAGACTCTGGGGATAAAGCAGTGAACACAACAAACAAAAGACAAACAAAAATCCCTGTCTTCAGTGAACTTATTATGTTTATATCTCAACTCCCTGAGAGTACAACTCCCCTAAAGGACTAAGGTACCTTTGCGTATTTGATTAGTTATCATCTCATCTGAACTATGCCCCTTTGAAAGGATGCCTTAGCAACAGCTCCAGGAGGGCAAAGATTCTATGCTTTGTTGAGTGTGTGTATCCCCAGTGTCTAAAACACTGCCTGTTAGACACTCAAACATATATTAAATGAAACAGATCAAAGGGAACTTTTTCTCAGTGAAACTTTTCTTTGCAAACAGACTAGGTACCACATATTATTACTTACATGCATACAGAGATAAGTAAAAAATAGGTGTAAATTAAATTGGGTTGCAGATATATTCACTTATAATTGAAAATACAACCTGTGTGACCTTGTATCTTTTTAGATTCTAAAATCTGTTTTCTCTGGGCTGGCTGAGTGGTGCGGTGGTTAAGCGCTGGCTTGGGAAGCCAGCGGCCCTGGTTTGGTACCACATATAAGGGTCAATGACACTGTCCTCAATAAATAAATAAATAAATAAATAAATAAATAAATAAATAAATATGTTTTCTCTATCAGATATGAGGTCACCATAATAGTTGAGTAAAGAAATAGGTTAAAATTCTATACATTAAAAGTTTTTATGGATTATCGAATTTCAAAGGAGTTCTGAGTAAAGTAAGAAGAAACTTGGAAATGACACAAACATCCGATCCATTTTGTGTATTAAAATCTTACATGTTTACATCCATTTACATACCCGGACCGATAATAATGTTCAACTCCCCATCCTGCTTCTCATCATCCTTGGTTGACTTCCAGAAACCACACCTCTAACCTGTCAGATCAGCCAGGAGTGCTCACCCAGTGACCCAAGGTCAGGGTATTCAGGGACTAGATATGGTCACGCCTACTGGGTTACAGTCTTAAAACAAAACGACTTCAACTTCCCAGTCCTCAGGTACACTCACCATACTTTTATTTTTTTTTTATTTTTTTTTTTTTTTTAAGATTTTATTGGGGAATTGGCGGAGGGGAACAGCGTTGGGGAATTGGGGAAGGGGAACAGACAAGTTGCTGTCTTTTTGTTCTTCAGTTTTTAGTTGCGGAGGATGTTGCTTCACTGTTGGTATCGTCATTGCGCTCTTCCCGGATGAGGCAGATCGGTTGCTGGCCTCTGGATGTCGCTCACCGCGGCTATTGGCAGCTCACGTTTGGCTGCCAGCCGCTCACGCTGGCTGTGGGCCACTCACTGTAGCCTATGGCAGCCCACTGCAGCAGGGGCTGCAGCCCACACCATCACCGGGGCTCGCACAGCCCAGCTCCAGGTGGAGCTGTTGTTAGCTGTAGAGGGCAGTGTCACTGGCCCTCATGTGGGATCCGAACCGGGGCCTCTGGCATCCCAAAACCAGCGCTTAACCAATGCGCCACTCGGTCGGCCCTCACCATACTTTTAAATAGCAGAGCATCCCTACCCCATCCCGAACCCCTAGAGCTGGACAATGATTACAAGTTCAAATATAAACTACCTGGAATATTCACACATTATTTACTGATAGTATAGGTTCTAACAAGAAACCCAATAGCAACCCAAGTTCAGGAAGACACATGATAACTGAGGTCAAGGAATAGATAAAGCAAGGTGGGGCCAAAGTAGGATCCCATTGTCCCAGTGGGAGCAATTTTTCTTTTCCCATGCTATCATTCATTCTTTCCTTCAACAAATGCTTAGTGAGTACCTATTATGTACAAAGGCACTGAGCTAGACAGCAAACTGACCTGCTGTTTATTGTCTACTCCACAGATCTGACATTATGGCCATCTCTATTCTTCCATGTTTCCTTCTTGTTTGCATTCCTTGGAAGCGCCCTTTCTCTAGTTCCAAGTCTTCACTCACACACACTGCCCTTCAATCTACCCCCAAACCTTTCTCAGCAGTTGCCATAATCACTCCCTTCTGTGTTCCTTTGCAAGTGTAGGACCAATTGTGGGGAAATCCATGAGTCTTTTCACTGGCATAAAAAAATGCATCTTGGGGGCCGGCCGAGTGGTGCGGTGGTTAAGCGCTGGTCTTGGGAAGCCAGCGGCCCTGGTTCGGGTCCCACATGTGAGGGCCAGTGACACTGCCCTCTACAGCCAAGATGGTGAACAACAGCTCCACCTGGAGCTGGGCTGCTGGGAGTCCCTGCTACTGTTAGGCTGCAGCCCCTGCTGCGGTGGGCTGCCATAAGCTACAGTGAGTGGCGGGCAGCCAGCGTGAGCGGCCATCCAGAGGCTGGCGACCGATTTGCCTCACCCGGGAAGAGCGCAATGACGATACCAACATGGGCCAGTGAAGCAACGTCCTCCACAACTAGACTAAAGAACAAAAGGACAGCAACTTGTCTGTTCCCCTTCCCCAGTTCCCCAAACGCTGTTCTCCTCCCCCAATTTAAAAAAAATGCATCTTATACAGGTCTTCTCAAATAATTTCTCCTTAATCTTACACAGAAAATCCACTTAAGCCCAATGTTATTTACAACTGTTGATTATCTAGAAAATGTCAAAGAGGGCTAGGTATTCTCTCCCCCAGGTTTATAACCTCATTTATTTGGACTATAGTTTGCTATGTGTCTTGGCAACCTGACCAAATAGTAACCACATTTTACAGACACATTTATACTGTACAGGCAGAAATGACACGATGCTAGCACAATGATAGTTTTATTTGCCCCATTTCTGCTAAATATAACCCCCTTACCAGATCCATATTATGAGGGAATGGAAACTAGCTATGCTGATTTCCTATACATATTCACATTTTCAAGTAAAATGTCTAATCTCCCTGGCGAGGACCACACCTAAAGCAAACGGTTCCTGCCACCACTTGTATGGGTAAATGTTGGCTTCTTAAGTGTACCATACAGTAAGTAACTTCAACTTCGCTCGTTCTTCTTCCCTTTCCCAACCTTAAATACAAGGCTCTGCCCTTGATGCTCCCTCCTCTCTTCAAGGTTGACAGACCTTCTTTGGAAAGAAAACATTACCCATTTTTGTAACTTTATCACCTCTATGCAGATGACAACAAGGATTTCTACTTGTAGCCCTATAGGCTTCACTGTTCTGCCCTGCTCTAAATTCTTATTTACAATTGCCCGTTGACACCTCTGTCTACATGCCCCACAGCCCAACTCTGCAGCACTGAACTCCTCGTCCACCTTCCCATCCAGCCTATCTTCCTGCCCCACCCTTGTTAAAGGCATCATGGCAAGCATAGAAGGTTACTGTTCTGTTCCTGCCTCTTCCTCACCATCCAAATACCCACATTGTTTCCAGTTTCTTTTTCTCAAACACACACCATTTCCCTGGTTTAAATACAAAACAAAAGAAATAAGAAGCACAATATCTGATAACCTCACAATGTTTACAGATACAGTATCAAAATCAGTGGTAGCCTTAGCCACATATAGTTATTTAAATTCATTAAAGTTAAATAAAATTAAAAATTCAATTTCCCAGTTGTACTAGACACATGTTACGTCTCCAGCAGTCAAATGTGCCTAACAGCTACTATATTGGACAGTGCAGATACAAAACATTCCCAACATCACAGAAAGTTCTACTAAACATCTCTAGTCTAGATAATAACAGCAAACTACTTAAGAAAATAGTCTAAATTTTTCTCAATCTGGCCCCAATCTACCACCTTTCTAACTTTACCTTCTACCAAAATCCCTATGCATGCTTTAGTCACAAATGAATCAGTGGAGCCCAAAGAATCAAGTGGAAGGCTTTACAGGATGAGGGAGCCATATGCCTGTACTTTGGAGAAGGATCTACAGGAGGGAAAGAAACCAAAGATGTTTGGGAGGACAGAAATAGTTCACTAAAGCCCCTCCCAAGTTCCGAAGGGGTGGAACTTTAGACACAAGATTTTGGCCTTAAAGAAGGAATACGGTACAGTGGAGAAAGCGTGAGCATTGCAGTGGGAATGCTTTAGCCCAATTTGGGGATTCATTTAGTTTTAAGGCATAGAAACTCAACTCAAACTAGTTGGACTTTAAAGGAAATTAGTTGGCTCAAGTGGCTCATGGAATGCAAGAAAGGGTTAGATAACCAAACGAGGAGGCTCCAAGGTGCAACTAGGTCTTCTGAACCCTAGGGTTGCCAGGACTCGGTCTCTCTCCCTCTGTCTTACCTCCGGTTTTCTCTCGTGTCAGGATCATTCTCTCTCACTATAGATCGCCATCCTTCACATGCTGGGAAACATGGCCATTACTGTGCCACAAGTTTTACATCTTACAGATTTCATGAACCCTCTCTCTCATCCAAGGCCTTAAAATACCAGGAAGATATTCACTGGCTAATATTGGGTCAAGTGCTCATCTTGGCTAATGAAATATTGTCAAAGTGATGAGGTGCTAGGACAATCAACTGTGGTCAGAAGGACATAATCACATAAAAGATAATAGCTGGGTAGATGAGAAACAGATTGATAAAGGAGCTTCTAGGCATTCAGCAAATGCCTAAAATCACTAGCTGAGTCATTTAAATTTAAGAGAGTAAGTGGTTTCACACTAATCTATTAAGGGCTAAAGTTGAGATTTAGCTCTAGGCTTTCTGACTCCAAGGACTGTACTCTTTTGATCAGAATATTCCTAAATCATCAAGGGGTTTTCGGGCTGGGGTGGGGCTGGAAGTTTGGGGAGGTATCCACTTGCCCTTTTAAGGCCACACTCTTCACTTTGCAATAGTCTTCCTTAAGCAGCAAGAACTTTAGCTTTCAAACTTACTTCCATCTTCAAAAATGTTATTTTTCCCTTTCTACTGAGTTCATCTTAACATTTAAAACACATAAAAATTTCCTTTTGAACTGCTGCCAAACTAAAAACATCCTCCCTTCCATCTCTCTTTAACCACCTAATTTTTTTTTTTTTAGAGGTGGAGACACCCAGCCCCCCTGTCGGAACTTTTTTTTTTTTTTTAATTGGGGAATTGGCGGAGGGGAACAGCGTTGGGAAATTGGGGAAGGGGAACAGATAAGTTGCTGTCTTTTTGTTCTTCAGTTTAGTTGCGGAGGATGTTGCTTCACTGTTGGTATCGTCATTGCGCTCTTCCCGGATGAGGCAGATCGGTCACCGGCCTCTGGATGTCGCTCACCGTGGCTATTGGCAGCTCACGCTTGGCTGCCAGCCGCTCACGCTGGCTGCCGGCCACTCACTGTAGCCTATGGCAGCCCACTGCAGCAGGGGCTGCAGCCCACACCATCACCGAGGTTCACACAGCCCAGCTCCAGGTGGAGCTGTTGCTAGCTGTAGAGGACAGTGTCACTGGCCCTCATGTGGGATCTGAACCGGGGCCGCTGGCATCCCAAAACCAGCGCTTAACCAATGGCGCCACTCGGCCGGCCCACCACCTAATATTTTAAAAGTGCAATATCTATATCCACTCCGTTCACCTTTTCCACCAACTATTAATTATATTTAGATTCTTAAAAAATGCACCACGTACCTCCTACACAATAACTGCTGTGGTAGGCACTAAGGATGTATAAATAAAAGGCATAGTTCTTTTTTTTTATTTTATTTTTATTTTTTTTAAGAAGGCAGTGTTACTGGCCCTCATATGTGGGATCTGAACCCAGGCCCCTGGCGTCCCAAGGCAGCTCTTAACCACTGTGCCACTTGGCCAGCCAAAAAAGTCATGGTTCTTATCCTCAAAGAAGCAACCCCATTTGGCTTCTCTGCAACTGTTCAAATGAAACTGCACTGTCTGAAGCAGACCATAAGCTCTACCTTGATAAATCTAATAATGCACATTTATGCTCCATAACCTTGCTGATCTTACAAGTCTCTCCTTCTTAATACAATTAGAACTAGCCTCTCCAGGCTTCTGTAAAGACCATTTCTTTGTTCCACCGCTCCCCTTCTAGGCTGTTTCCTTTATTTTTTTCTCATTACTTGTATTCTAAATGGCTCAATTTTGGCCCTTTGTTCTTGCTATGTTTTTGCTTTAGGAGGTGACTGCCGCATAATTTATTATCTACTGAGAGTGAAAGGGGGCACACTATAATAATTATGCTGGGATACAAATGAAATTGTTTGGAAAAATTAGAAGATATGGAACCCTGCCAAAAATCTTTCAGTGGTTTCCTTTTCCAGGTCTTTAAGCATGGCATAGAAAAACCTATTTAGAACTAATTATCTCCTACAGATTAAACATCTACCTTTTTACGGCTGACTCCCAGCTCGACCTCTAAGCTTAGCTTCATTCAGTACTCAGAGTACACTCAGGTTATGTTATATCGACTGGAGAGTCTCATTTGACTGTCTTCCCCATCCAACGGAAGGCTCATTACTTTCCCTGAATCAATCAATAGTGCCCAGAAATTACTAAGAAGCCCCATTGCTCAGATGAGAAAATGGAGGCTTACTAATATCAAATAACTTGTATAAATACTACTAAATGGCAGAACTATGATTCTAATCCAGTTCTTTTTTTGTTGTTGTTGTTTTTTAACTTTATTGGTAAACAGTTTGTTTTTCCAGGACCCATCAGCTCCAAGTCAAGTCGTTGTTTTCAATCTAGTTGTGGAGGGCACAGCTCACTGGTCCATGTGGGAATCAAACCGGCAACCTTGGTGTTATGAGCCCATGCTCTAACCACCGGAGCTAACTAGCCGCCCCAAATCCAGTTCTTGACTTCTCAAAATCCACACACTTAATGACTCTGGATATCAACTGTAGATATAAATTCAATAAGTAGATGTAATCAAAAGGCTTACTAAAATCTAATATTGTTTTCTTTCATATACTAGCTCAGTGATGCCAAATAAACTATTCCAGATGGAAAAAAATATAAAGAAAATTTTTTCAGTTCCCTGCCTAAAAACCTTTAATGGTTCCCTCATCAAACAGATATAGTAGGCCTTTAATCATCTGATCCTTAATTGCTTTTCTAGGCTCATCTCCCACAATTCCAGACGCATGAATTATGCATTCCCTGAACAGCATGACTCTACTGTCAAGGTCTCAATATTCTTTACCTGGTAAACTACTACTATTCCTCCAAAACCATAAAATTGTCACCTTCTCAGTTAAGATATTCCCAATTCCCTAAATCAGACCTGGTTCATATTTTAAGTTCTCACAGCACTGTGGACATACATTTATTACAATATTTATCATATTCCTTTATAATTTACATGTCTGTCACTTTCCAACATGTGTAAATTCCTCCACAATTGGTTTTTGGCTCTCCAGACCCCTATTTCATCCTTGTATCCTTCCTGTCTAGAAAACCATGTAGCACACAGTATGTACTCAAACAAATATTTATTAAACAAATAAATGAACAAGTATCCTTTAATGATTAAATACTTTCAGTCACTTTCCATCTGTTAAAAGACATCCACTGACAACAAAAGAAATTCCAACTACTTTTGGCCAGCAGGCTCTTAACAATTACAGCCAGATGAATTTTTTTTTTTTTAGCTGAGCCATCCTGTCACCTGTTGGCCACTCAGCGGCTGCTCAGCTCAGGCCGGGAATCCAACCGGCAACACTGTTGCTCAGAGCTCGCACTCTTGAGCGAGTGAATTTTTATAACTAATAACCTTCCATTACTAATTACCAGCAACTAGCTGCCTTCACCATTAGCAACCTACAATTTTCTGTAATGTTTTCCCAAAGACATTCCTGTAGTCCTGTCTTAAAAACCCATGTAGGGAAGAGGATTCTGGGAAGATGAAAGAAGATTTCTAGGAAGCATCAGGAATCTGTCTCCTCATGTAGACAACTGTACTGGCAGAATTTATCTGATAAAACTATTTTGGAACTGTAGAGTCTAATGAAGGCTTGTAACTTCCAGGGGAAGATGGATGCTAAACTGCAGTTAATTTTATTCAATTTATAGCTGGCAGTGCACACTAGTGGCTAACCATCCTCCAACCCCAGGCACACAGCAAGTAGCTGTGCACAAAGCATGCAAGAGTCAAGATGGCCAAAAAGAACCCTGTCCTCCAAACATTGGGCATCTATGCTCTGATTGGGGATTGCTGCTTTGGATCATGGAGGTGCAGACAAAGAAGCATGCTGACACTGTTGTGGTACCCCCCCACCCCTCATTGTTGTAAGCCCCTTTCCCTGTGACTGAAGTAACTTCCAAGGGATTTATTTAAAGGACTGGCGCCCTTCCCTCCTACCTTTTACCCCTTGGAAGCAGACACTAAAGATTGTGGTATTTAAAAATAACTGCACATACAGGAAAAATTACAAACTGACCACACATGTACAGAAAAAGACTCAGAAAAGACCTGAGGTCTTAAGTATTACACCTTAGGCTGACCTCAAAACAGAGAGGTTAACTTAAAAATACCTACGACAGTTTTAAAAAATGAACAAAAACAATAACAAGCAATGGCAAACCCTTGGGGAAAATGGGAGATTCTGACATCTAGGGTTATCACATTATTAGATTCAAGTGTCCAGTTTTCAGCAGAAAAATCACAAGACATACAAAGAAACAGGAAAGTATGGCCAATTCAAAGGGAAAACAATAAATCGACAGTAACTGTCCCTGAAAAAGACCCGATAGCAGATATATTAGACAAGTAATTGAAAGCAACCATCTCAAAGATGCTCAGAAAACTAAAGGAAGATGTGGAGAAAGTCAAGAAAATGATTTATGAGCAAAAGAGAAATATAAATAAAAAGACAGAAAACCTAAAAAGAAACTGGAAAGAAACTCTGGAGCTTGAAAGTAACTGAAATGAAAAATTCACTAGAGGGATTCAAAGGCAGATTTGAGTAGGAAGAAGAAAGAATCAGCAAACTTGAAGACAAAACAATAGAAATCATTGAGTGGGGACAGAAAAAAAAAAGACTGAAGTGAACAGAGGCTAAGGGACCTGTGAGGCACCATTAAGCAGACCAACATAAGCATTATGGGATTCCCAGAAGAAGATGAAGACAAAGGGTCTAAGAGGATATATGAAAAAAATAACAGCTAAGACCCCCAAATTTAATAAAAGACATCCAAGAAGCTCAACCAACTCCAAGTAAGATGAATTCAGAGACCCATAAGAGACACATTATAATAAAACTTTCATTAAGACAAAAAATCTTGAAAGCAACAAGAAGCAAACTGTTACACACAAACCATATATCTGATAGGTGATTAATATCCGGAATACATAGAAAACTCCTAGAACTCAACAACAGGAAAAAACAACCTGATTCAAAAATGGACAAGAGGACCTGAATAGACCTTTCTCCAAAGAAGATCTACAAATGGCCAATGTGTACATAAAAGGAAGGCTGCCCAAAATCACGAATCATTAAGGAAATGCAAATCAAAATTACAATAAGATATTCCCTCAAACGTATTAGCATGGCTACTATAAAAAACATAACAAACAGTAAACGACCAGTCTTGGTGAGGATGTGGAGAAATTAGAACCCTCGTGCATTGTTGGTGGGAATGTAAAACAGTACAACTGCTGTGGAAATTGAAATATCGATTTCTTGAAAAATTAAAACTAGAATTACTTTTGGCTGGCCGAGTGGCACAGTGGTTAAGCGCTGGCTTGGGAAACAAGTGGCCAGTGACACTGCCCTCAAAAAAAAAAAAAAAAAAAGAAAAAGAAAAGGTTCTAGGTATGTTTGGTGTGATGGCTGCACAACATTATGAATGTATTCAGTACCACTGAACTGTAACTTAGAAATAGCTAAGATAGTAAATTTTGTTATGTGTATTTAACCAAAACAAAAAAAATTTTGTTTTAAACATCTTGTAGAAATGGGGGGTAGCGACTGAGGGTGTATGGAAAATCTCTGTAACTTCCACTCAATTTTGCTGTGAACAGAAAACTATGCTAAAAACATAAAAGTCTATTAAAAACACACATACAGCTGTCTAGTCCAAAATGTTTTCTCCATGTTCTTTACCTCTTCAAAGTCTACCCACTCAGTATTCAGAAGTAGTGCCACCTCTACTATAAGAAATCTCTTACCTCCACAGTCTAATCTAACCTCCTTCCTTTAAATTCCTACACGAAGTACATTAACATATCAAGACCAATATAGCTAAGATAAATTAAATGAATAAACTTGGTACCATCTATAATAACTTTTAATTATATGATAAATTCTTAATGAATTATGTTATCAAAACTGCAAAATTAAGTCTGTTTGTTCACTCTACACATATTTAGTAACTTGTTAACAACATGCCAGACATGAAAGGGAACCTAAAAATACACTGGTGAAGGAAAAGATATAATCCTTAGCCTGAGGAAGTTACAGTCTAATGGAGGAAACACTGTAAACAAGTAAACAAACACAAAAATACCAATTGTATTTATTTCCATGAAAGAAACTAGTGGGTATTAGAAAGTTGAAAAGGGGTATTACACGTATGCTCTTTTAAATAAGGTGATCCAGGAAATTGTCTCCAAGGGAAGTGATATTTAAGCTGCAACCTGGAAGATGAGGTGTCAGCCATGGTTAAAGCAGGGAGAAGAGCATTTCAGAGAGAAGAACAGAACTGCAAAATGGCTCATGTAATTCCCGTAACTAAAAGTAAAGCAGATTGGGCCGCCCAAGTAGCACGGTGGTTAAGAGCTGGCTTGGGATGCCAGCGGCCAGGGTTCGGATCCCACATATGAGGGCCAGTGACACCACTCTTTAAAAAAAAGTGAAGCAAATAAACTGAAACTGGGCCGGCCAAGTGGCTCAGTTGGTTAAGAGCGTGCGCAAGAGTGCGGGCTCTGAGCAACAGGGTCACCGGTTCGATTCCCACATGGGCCAGTGAGCTGCGCCCGAGCTGAGCTGCTGCGGAGCGATGGCTCAGCTGGTGAGAGCACGTGCTCCTAACAACAAGGTTGACTGTTCGAGATGGTGGGCTATGCCAGCTGCAACTAAAGACTGAACTCTGCACCTTGAGGGGAGCTGCCGCCCAACTGGCTCAGTGGATAGGGCGTGCGCTCTTAACAAGGCTGCCGGTTCAACTCCAACATGGAATGGTGGCTACACCCACCCGCAACTAATTGAACACAGCACCTCTGGTTGAGGGGCATGACTGGACTTGGAGCTGAGCTTGCTGCAGCACCCTCCACAACTCAGATTGAAGGACAACTTATTTGTTCCCCTTCCCCAATTCCCCAACACTGTTTCCCTCCCTCAATTCCCCAATAAAATCTTTTAAAAAAGAAAGAAAACTGAAACTGAGGAAGCTTTCTGGACCTGGTGAAGTGGAAGATGCCATCACATAAGGTGACATCTATCACAACGAAGACAAAGATTTGGCACAAGCAGCCCACGAGCCAGAACCTCTACCCTAAGGCTGTCGGTCCAGCTGCACAGGCTTCTGACCAGACAACGAACTCCACCTTCAACCAGGTGGTGCTGAAGAGGTTGTTCATAAGACGCACCAACCGGCCACCTCTCTCTTTTCTGGATGACCCGGAAGACGAAACTTCCTGACTGGAAAGGGAAAACCACTGTGGCTGTAAGGACTAGAACTGATGACGTGCGTGTCCAGGGGGTGCCCAAACCGAATGTGTGTGCATTCCATGTAAGGAGCCCCCATCTGGAGTCACATCCTCAAGGCTGGGGGCAAGATGCTCACCTTCAACCAGCTGGCCCTGGACTCCCCCATGGGCTGTGGCATTGTCCTGCTCTCTGGTCCTCGCAAGGGCCAAGAGATGCACAGGCAAGGCCTGTGGGACGCTCCACAGCCAGGCCAGATCCTACGTGCGCTCCAGGGGCCGGAAGTTTCAGCAAGCCAGAGGCCCACAGGCCAGCCAGGGCTACAAAAACTAACCCCAGATCCTGCCTTCTTATTAAAAACATTTTGGATGCTGGGGGAAAAAAAAGAAAGACACTGAGGAATACAAATAAAATACACATTAACAGAATGGTTCCAGAAGAAAAGTAATTTACTAACTTCTGTTATTTACACAACATAGAAGGAACCCACCTATATTTTTTCTGTGGCTATACCAAAGAACATGGGGAAAGGATCAGAATTACTGATGCCATTTTGAGCAGAAAACTAAAAAAGGAACACAAGAATTATCAGACCTCAATAAATATTCTCTAAGCACAATCAAGAATGCATCAATATTCCACTGTACAGATGTGTCATATTTTGTTTTCCTATAATGGGTATTTATACAGTCTCCATTATAAATAATTATGTGATACTTATACAATTAAATATCTTATTCTTTTCTAATGATAACCTGCAGAAAGGGAGTAAGAATATAAAACTATCAGGGCTGGCCGAGTGCCTCAGTTGGTTAAGAGCTCACTCAAGAGTGCGAGCTGAGCTCTGAGCAACAGCAGTTCGATGCCCCACCCGAGCTGCGCAGCTCCTGAGCTGCCAACAGGTAGCAGCATGGCTCAGCTAAAAAAAAAAAAAGAATATAAAACTATCTTAATGGGTTTGATATGTATTACCAGTTTACTTCCCCATTTACTTCTGCTTCCAAAGTAGAATAAGAGGTAATATGAAACGAAGACATCAATTTCTCACACCTTAGCAAACATGAGTCATAAATTTAAGGAAGTCTTTGTTAATTTGATAGAGGAAAAGGTTTTATTTTAAAACAGCTTTTTACATGATGCCCATAATACTGCATAGGCACAATGCAGAAAATTGCAAACTATATAAAAAGCACATAGGAGAAAATAAAAATCATCTATAATTCAAACACCAAGAGACATTAATTTTTTTTGGGGGGGGGGGAATTGGCGGAGGGGAACAGCGTTGGGGAATCGGGGAAGGGGAACAGACAAGTTGCTGTCTTTTTGTTCTTCAGTTTAGTTGCGGAGGATGTTGCTTCACTGTTGGTATCGTCATTGCGCTCTTCCCGGATGAGGCAGATCGGTCGCTGGCCTCTGGATGTCGCTCACCGCGGCTACTGGCAGCTCACTCTTGGCTGCCAGCCGCTTATGCTGGCTGCGGGCCACTCACTGTAGCCTATGGCAGCCCACTGCAGCAGGGGCTGCAGCCCACACCATCACCGGGGCTCGCACAGCCCAGCTCCAGGTGGAGCTGTTGTTAGCTGTAGAGGACAGTGTCACTGGCCCTCATGTGGGATCCGAACCGGGGCCGCTGGCATCCCAAAACCAGCGCTTAACCAATGCGCCACTCGGCCGGCCCAAGAGACATTAATTTTATATACATATACCAAGTCTTTTTCTATGCTACATACTTTTCTTTTCCAAAAAAAGGGGGTAGGGAGAGATCATACTATACATGTTGGATGAACATTTTTAAATAAATTATTTAGTTTGTAGTATTTACAGAATTCCACCATACTACAGTGTCACAATATACAGCTGACCCCTGAACAATGCAGAGGTTAGGGGCACTGACCAACCTCCCACCAACAGGCAGTGAAAATATGGCTGTATAACTTTTGATTGCCCAAAAATGTAACCACTAATAGCCTACTGTTGACCAGAACCCTTACTGACAACATAAAGTTGATTAACACATATTTTGTATGTTATATTATATACAGTATTCTTACAATAAAATAAAATAGAAAAAAACGTTATTAAGGAAATCATAAGGGGACCGGTCGAGTGGCGCGTTGGTTAAGAGCTGGCTTGGGAAGCCAGCGGCCCTGGTTCGGATTCCACATGAGGGCCAGTGACACTGCCCTCTAACAGCTAACAACAGCTCCACCTGGAGCTGGGCTGCTGTGAGTCCCTGGGACAGCATAGCTGCAGCCCCTGCTGCAGTGGGCTGCCATAAGCTACAGTGAGTGGCCGGCAGCCAGCATGAGCGGCTGGCAGCTGGTGTGAGCTGCCAAGAGCCACTGTGAGTGGCCGTCCAGAGGCTGGCGACTGATCTGCCTCACCCGGGAAGAGTGCAATGATGATACCAACATGGGCCAGTAAAGCAATGTCTTCCACAACTAGACTGAAGAACAAAAGAACAGCAACTTGTCTGTTCCCCTTCCCCAAATCCCCAATAAAATCTTAAAAAAAAAAAAAGAAAATCATAAGGAAGAGAAAACACATTTATGTATTTATTGAAAAAATAATCCACCTATAATCCAACACGGTTAAGTTCAAACGCGTGTTGTTCAAAGGTTATCTGTATTCAGCTATTTATCACACTGCTTCCAATTTTTCATTCTTACCAATAATGCTAAGGTAAACATTCTTTGCTAAAATCTTCAAACAGATCTTTCTTTAATTAAGATAAATCCCCAGAAGAGAAAATGCTGAGTCAGGGTACGCATATTTTTAAGACTTTTTATATGTACTGAGCAAATTATCCTCCAGCGAGGTTGTATCACTTAATGAGTTCCCATACTCTCCTCTACTGCTCAAAATGGGTATTTTAAAAATAAACAAAAAAACCACTTTGCTAGTGTGACTGGCAAACATTTAAATTTGCATTTTGATTCCTGGTAAAAATGAACACATATTCATATTTTTATTAGCCATTTTCATTTCTTCTTTTGTGAATTTATCATTGTGCTATTCTCTCTTTTTTCCTTGTAATGCCAATATTTTATTTATTTATTTGTATTACATTTAGTTATTATGTTTACTAAGCCTCCTCTGGTCTGTGACAGTTTCTCAGCTCTGCCTTATTTTTGATAACTTTGACAGTTTTGAGGAGTGCTGGTCAGGTATTTTGTAGAATGCCACACAATTTGGGTTTGTCTGATTTTTTTTCCTCATTGTTAGACTAGCGTTATTATAGGTTATTGGGAGGAAGACCTCATCACATCATATCAAGGATACATGCTATCAACATGACTTATGACTGATAAGATTAACATAGAGGATCACCTGGCCCAGGTGGTATTTTCCAGGTTTCTCCAACGTAAAGTTGCCCCTCCATCTTCACCCCATGTTTCCATAAACTACTCTTTGGAAGCACTGCACTATGTGAAGCCCACATTCAATGCGGGCTGGAGGATTTAAGTTTAACCTCCCTGAGGGGGCTGTTTCTACATAAATTATTTGGAAGAATATGAGTAGGAGACTTGTCTCTTTTTCCCCACTTATTTATTCAGTCACTTATTTATATAAGTATGTAGAGATATATTTTTATGTTATACTTTAGGTTAAAAATCCAACATTACATTATTTATTTTGGCCACTGGAAGCTCTTTCACAGTGGCTGTTGCATTGGTTTGGCATGCTCCATCATTGTTTTTTTTTTAATATTTCCTTATTTCCAGGTATTACATACATGACACTCCAGATTCATCTTGAATATTCCGTCCCAAAACTAGATTAGCTATTTTTCCAAGGATCCTTGGATCCTTTTATTGGAGAATAGTATTAGAAACCAATATCTGGGTGATGGGTGACATTACTGGTTTTTAAAAGCTCTAATAAGATTTGATTGAAAGAGCATTACATAATTTCTATTCGCTTTGGAAAGAACTATCAATTTTAAAATACTTATTTTTTTCTTCCAGGAATATGAAATGACTTGTATTTATCGAACTGTCTTTTATGTTTCTTAATACATAATAAAACAATTGCTTTTTCATATATCTCAGCAATGATAATAATTTAAATGTCATTTGATATTTCCTCCATCTGCTAACACAAATCTTCCAGACCTTACAAAGTTTCCAACAGCCCACAAGAATTTCTGTGAGCCTTTTGAAGAGTGATCCTCAGTCTTGGCTGCAAATTAGAATCAACTAGAAAAGTTGATTCTCAAGTCCAAGTCACATTTCAAATCAACTCCATCTGAATCTGTGAGGGTGGGATGAAGGCATAAATATTGTTTGAAAGGTCTCAGGTGATTCCAATGCATATCTAAGCTAGAGAAACACTGCCTTTTTTTTAAGGCCTCATTAAAAACTCATTTCCGGTAAGTACTGCTCAGTAATGTTGCCTCCACTAGGCACAGATCAACTCCCCGATTCATCTGCAGAAACACAGAGCGTCCACAAAATGACAAAGTTTTGCCTTTTTTAGGATAAGGGAGAATATTTTGCTTCCGCACTATATTTCTCTATAAGAGATATACATAAGCAGCACTACTGTGACTTAACAAGATGATTCTCATAACATTATATTTATATATATATATATATAAATATAAATATAAATATAAATACAAATATATATATATAATTTTTTTAAACAATTTTACTGGGGAATTGGGGGAAGGGAACAGTGTTGGGGAATCGGGGAAGGGGAACAGACAAGTTGCTGTCTTTTTGTTCTTCAGTCTAGTTGCGGAGGACGTTGCTTCACTGACCCATGTTGGTATCGTCATTGCGCTCTTCTTGGATGAGGCAGATCAGTCGCCGGCCTCTGGATGGTCGCTCACCGCGGCTATTGGCAGCTCATGCTGTCTGCCGGCTGCTCACTGTAGCCTATGGCAGCCCACTGCAGCAGGGGCTGCAACCTACACTGTCACCGGAGCTCACACAGCCCAGCTCCAGGTGGAGCTGTTGTTAGCTGTAGAGGGAGTGTCACTGGCCCTCATATGTGGGATCCGAACCGGGGCCACTGGCATCCCAAAACCAGCTCTTAACCAATGCACCACTTGGCCGGCCCCATAACATTATATTTTAAAAGATAATTGTTGGGCCGGCAGAGTGGCGCGGTAGTTAAGAGCTGGCTTGGGATGCCAGCAGCCCCGGTTCGGATCCCACATATGAGGGCCAGTGACACTGCCCTCTAAAAAAGAAAGGTAATTGTTTTGTTGGTTTCATAAAAACTTATACTTACCCTATTCTCATAGGATTCACAAATGACTTGAATAGGTCTGGCCATAAGACAAATCCTAGTGAATATCACCATGCAATATTCAGAATCATTTCCCCTTTCTAAAAAAGACCAACATTTTTCTTAAAAGCTTCAACCTCTTTCTTCCCCTGAGGTAACTGAATATAATCATAGCAACATCAAAACCCAAACTTAGTTCAACATCTGACTAATTCCATAGACAAATGGCCTAACAGAAGTGTTCACATTTCCAGATATAAACACTCTTTACATCAATCTCTACTATTTTTCTAGATGACTGGCATTAAATTAAAATTATAAGGCACACACAAAAGGAAAAGAAGGAAAAAAACCCAAAACTCATTGCAAGAGATAAAGCAAGCAACAGAACTAGGTTCACATATGACCCAGATATTTACAATATCAGATAGGGGCTTTAAAATAAACTCTTTCAACTATCTCATTATAAGAGTAGAACAAAAAAAAGATTTCCTATCTTTTATCTTTTAAAAGATAATTGAGAGTCTAAACTAAAACATTAGCAATGTGTTATAGGGTTTATAACTATGTAAAAATAAGATACACGCTAACAATAGCAGCAAAGATATGAGGGAAGACATGGAAGTATACATGGTATGGTATAACCTTCTTTAAAAGTATACTATGATAACTTAAAGATATACTCTGTAAACCTTAGAGCAAACACTATAAATTAAAAAACCTAAAAAGAGATATAACAAATAAGCAAAGATAAAATGGAATCATAAAAAAAATATACATTCAGGGCTGACGGAGTGGCGCATTGGTTAAGCGCTGGTTTTGGGATACCAGCGGCCCAGGTTCGGATCCCACATATGAGGGCCAGTGACACTGCCCTCTACAGCTAACAACAGCTCCACCTGGACCTGGGCTGTGCGAGCCCCGGCGACGGTGTAGGCTGTAGCCCCTGCTGCAGTGGGCTGCCACAGGTGAGAGTGAGTGGCCGGCAGCCAGCGTGAGCGGCTGGCAGCCATCACGAGCTGCCAATAGCCCCGGTGAGCGACCATCCAGAGGCCGGCGACCGATCCGCCTCATCCGGGAAGAATGCAATGACGATACCAACATGGGCCAGTGAGGCAACATCCTCCGCAACTAGACTGAAGAACAAAAAGACAGCAACTTGTCTGTTCTCCTTCCCCGATTCCCCAACGCTGTTCACCTCTACCAATTCCCCAATAAAATCTTTTAAAAATATATATATATACACACACACACACACACACACACACACACACACACACACACACATTCAATTTATCCCAAACAAGTCAAGTGAAAGAAAAGGAACAGAGAACAGATGGGACATACAGAAAAAAAACTAGGAACATGGCAGATTTAAATCTAACTATATTAATAATTACATTAAATGTAAATTATCTAAAGACCCTAATTAATATTCAGAGATTCACAGAACAAGGATTGTTACCAGGGTAAAGACAGATATTATATAATAATAACGAAAGGAAATACCACAAACAAACAAAATAACACAGAACAATGCTAAATGTGCAATATACCCAACAACAGTTTCAAAATGTTTGTAGGAAAACCTGACAACTCAAAAGAGAAATAAAAAATCAGTATCATAAATGGAGACCAACATATTCCTCTTAGTAATTAACAGAACAAGTAGACAAGTAGCAAGGACATGGAAAATCTGAACGCTAGCAATCAAGTTGACATCATTGATATACATATAGAACAGTTCACTCAACATTAGCAAAATTGACATTCTTTTCGGAGCATTAAAAGCGCTTACTAAGATGCACCATACAACAGGTCTTGAAGCAAACTTCAAAATGACAAAACAATTTAAATAATCCCCCAAAGATGTTCTCTGATCACAATGGAATTGAACAAGAAATCCATAACAGATCTCTGGAAAATCCCCAAATATTTAGAAATTAAACAACACATTTTCAAATTGATACAAACTACTAAAGTTCACCCAAGGAAACAAAGACAATCTGAACAGTCCCTACACCTATTACAGAAACTGAATTCTCACTTTAAAACCTCCTCACAAA
The DNA here is from genome assembly GCA_033961575.1 of Aselliscus stoliczkanus. Taxonomy (NCBI): domain Eukaryota; kingdom Metazoa; phylum Chordata; class Mammalia; order Chiroptera; family Hipposideridae; genus Aselliscus; species Aselliscus stoliczkanus. Next base: position 107,587,028 of record CM066735.1, read on the forward strand.
GGAAAATCCAGGCCCAGATGGCTTCCTTGGCAATTTCTACCAAATATTTATGGAAAAACTAAGCTGACATTATACAAACTCTTCCAGAAAATAGAAGAGAAGGAAACTCTTGTCAAATCATTTGATAAAGCCAGCACTACCCTGATACCAAAACCAACAAAGAAATTACAAGACATTTCAAATCACTATCCTTCAAGAACATAGTCTCAAAAATCCTTAACAAACCTTAAAAAGGAAGGAAATTCTGATACCTGGTACAACATGGATGAACCTTGAAAACATTATGCTAAGTGCAATAAGCCAGTCACAAAAGGGCAAATAATCTCTGTCTCCACGTATATAAGGTTCCTAGAACAGTCGAATTCAGAGGCAGAAATTAGAACAATGATTACCAGTGGCTAGAAAAGGGGGAATGAGGGGATTATTATTTAATGTGTACAGTACAGTTTCATTTGAGAATGATGAAACAGTTCTGGAGATGGAGTGCGTGATAGTTGTACAATAATGTTAATGTACTGAAAACCAACAAAATACACCCTTGATAATGGTTAAAATAGTGAGTTTTGTGTTATGTATATTTAACCATCACATAGAAATTCTTAAGCTGTTAGCAAACTGAATTCAGCAATGGACTAAAAAACATAACATACTATGAGCAAGTGATTTCTCCCAAAGAATATTGTTTTGCATAGGTAATCCAAAAGAATCTATCAAAAAAGCTACCAAAAGTAATAAATTTCAGTAAACACTAGATTTTAATGTTTCAATTTTAATGAGTTTAACAAAGTAGCAGGGCCCAAACTATACAATATACAAAAACACCAAAAAAAGAAAATAAACTTTACTGCATGTAAATTATACTTCAATATATCTGACTTTAAAAACCAAAACAACAGAAAACCAAGTGGTACCGTGGACCACCTTACTTGTTTCCGTTTAAATGGGAATGTTCGTACTTAATGAAAAGGCATTAAATATGGTATTGGCTAATAAAGACAGACCTTTAAAAAATATATTTAAGAGTATCTTTTAATTCCGAGTTCATACTTTTTTCAAAAAAATGTGACCACATATTTTAAAATGTAGCATAAAAAGTATTTCAGACAAAAACATGGTTCTTCTTTGATCTACCTATGTATATTATTGGTAATTTTTTTGTTTTTAAAAGGCAGTGTCACTGGCCCTTGTATATGGGATCCAAACTGGAGCCGTTGGGATCTCAAGCCAGCTCCTAACCACCGTGCCACTCAGCCAGCCCAGGTAATTTTATAATATTAAATCAACCATTTTTACTTTCTTGAGATAAATTCTACTTGGTTCATGGTATATAGTTCTCTTACTATAATGCTAGTTTTATTTGCCAATACTTAGGCTTTTGTTTCTCTAGTGTGTAACTGGTTTATAACTTTCTATAGTGTTAAGTTTTATTATCTGAGTTAAATCAATTTTGTTCCAAGTACCGGGAAACCTTTGGTTTTATACTCTGCATGTTTTATTGCCTGGATTATCTATTCATAGAAACAGGAAAGAGCTTGCCCATTAAACTGTCAGCAATAGAGTCTTTTTAAAAGTGATTTTTTGGACATTTTATATTTCTTCCAACATATTAGACTTTAAAATTTTTCTGCTTAAAAACCAATCAATTTTGGTAGTTTATATTCACCCCCACAATTTTTTTCCATTAGTATTTTCAAATTCTGATAGTCTAACTGCTATATGATAATCTGATCATTTAAAATTTTTTCTATATAAAAAATCCTCCAGGGCCGGCTGCGTGGCGCCTTGGTTAAGAGCTGGCTTGGGACCCCAACGGCCCCAGTTCGGACCCCACATATGAGGGCCAGTGACACTGCCCTCTACAGCTAAGATGGTGAACATCAGCTCCACCTGGAGCTGGGCTGTTGGGAGTCCCCGGGATAGCATAGCTGCAGCCTCTGCTGCAGTGGGCTGCCCTAGGCTACAGTGAGTGGCCAGCAGCCAGTGTGAGCAACTGGCAGCTGGTGTGAGCTGCCAAGAGCCGCTGAGAGCAGCTGTCCAGATGCCGGCAATGGATCTGCCTCACAGGGAAGAGCGCAATGATGATACCAACATGGGCCAGTGAAGCAATGTCCTCCGCAACTAGACTGAAGAACAAAAGGACAGCAACTTGTCTGTTCCCCTTCCCCAGTTTCCCAACGCTGTTCACCTCCAATTCCCCTATAAAATTTAAAACAAACAAACAAAAATCCTCTAATGTTCCTAATAATCCAACATTTTGCTAAATGACTCCCTCCTATTTATTATGGTCAATCTACTGGATTTTTCAGTTTTATCACATTCCTCTTCGTTCAATTTTTAAATTTTTATTATATTCTTCCTCTAACTAAACTATGTCTAACTTTGGAAGGCTGAATTTGCATTGTTTGTTTCATTCCATTTTAAAATAACAGCATGTATACAATTCAGGCTACATCTCACATATGTGTGTGTGTGTGTGTGTATGTGTATGTATATATAAAATTATAATTTCTTGTCATTTTTAACACATAGTCATTGTAGTTTTCCGCTTTGACTTAATAGCTATTTGGGGGAAAGAAGTGACAGGTGGACTTCTTGCATTAATTTCAAATTTTATTGCACTGTGGCCAGATACAATGGTCTATTAAATTTCTACTTTTATAGGCTATGCTGAGATTTTTCTGTTTTCTAGTATGGTTACCTTCTGTAAATGTTCCATGAATGCCTGAAAAGAAGAAATACATTCTCTGTTTGTAAGGTACCCAGCGTTGGAGTTGAAGTAATGTTGAGACAGGTGTCAACTTAGGGGGATGGAAGAGATGTGAAATTGGTTATATATGGGAGATGAATCACGTAAGTAAACATATAAAGGATAATGGGAGCTAGAAGGACTTTTTCTAGAAGACTGTTTAGCTTTATAGGTGTTGTGGGCCAACAGAGTAGCGCATCCCCCGCTCCCACACTCAAAGGCCTTAAGTTTTCTTTCCTACAGAAATGTTGTCTCCTTCCTGGTTTCTTAGTCCCCTAGCCCTTGGCTTTGATTACTCTTCTAATCAGTTTCTGAAACCTAGACTGAAGATTGCCCCTAGACTGAATCACACAATATCTCTCACCCACCCTGATTTTAGATAACTACTTAAAAACCTGTGACTTCCCAACATTCCCCAAGCCATTGTGGACTTAACTCTTGGGTAATCCCATCCCAGAGATTATATTTATTTATTTAATTTATTTATTTATTTATTATTAGTTACAGATGTTCAAAACAATGCAATAGCTATTTTTTTCACCCCTTACAAAGTGACTCCCCGCTTCCCCTCCCGTGCCCCCCCATATCATACATATCTATTACAATTCCATTGACTCCATCCCTACACTATATTCCACATCCCATGACTATATATATGTTAAATTATAGTTGACATATAATATTGTTCAGCTGCAGCTTCAGATGTACAGTGCAGTGGTAAGGCCACTACACTGTCCATGAGAGACTAGATAGATTTTAACATTCCCACAGGCCAGTATACTTGTTGATTGTCAACATTACAGCCTAATGTAGTTTCCAAACCCCTGGCCGCCCTACACCAATAGCTTTGAGCTCTGCTCCTTAAGAAATTCATTAATTAAAATCTATTTTTCCTCATTTAGGGGTCTTGGGGATACAGAGGGCACCCCAGCATGATTGTGAGTCACAACTAAAAAGCCAACATGGTCTTCCAGGAGGATCTTGAGACCCCTTCCTCTCATCTGAGATCAGGCAGGGCGAGTTTCATGTGTCCCCTGATAGGTAGGGACAGCTCCACGCCCCTGCTCAGCAGGAAGCAGATACAGAAGAAAAGACCTCCTTTCCCTCAATTTCCCATAGAAATTTTGTGGGCATCACGCCTCTCAAGGCGAAAACAACACAGGCAGTTAGAGGCAGGCATTGGGTCTCTGCATTCCTGCATGTCTAGCCCAAAAGACCTCCCCTCTCCACCCAAAACTTCTCTTTTCTTCTATTAAACTCCTTTTCTAAAGAGATGAAAATCGGGTGGTCCCACACCCAGAGAGGAACAGCCCATTCTAGAGAAAAGGGATTAAAAACTCCAAGTCCTGGGAACTCGCCCCTTTTTTTTGACCGCTTTGCCCTCTTCTGGACTACTTCTTCCCTTTTGACCCCTTCCTCCCTTTTTTGAGCCTCGCCTTTGCACGTGGCCCGCTCCAAACTCTTTGCAATTTAATTTATCTTCCAATAATGGGTCCTTGAGCCATTCTCTACTGCTCAGGCCTTCTATTTCTTTAAGGTGTACTATCTCTTCTAATAAACTACTTTTTCACTACTTTGTCCCGGTATCTTGTTCAATTCTTTGTGCAAGATGCCAAGGACCTGGACTTTGCGCTGAGAAGGCTCCACTCTCTGACAACATAGGGAACTACCAAACTGTCTTCCAAAGTGCCTGCACCATTCTGCATGAACACCAATAATGAGTGAGTGAGAGGCTCAGTTGTTCCCCATCCTAGTAGGCAATTTGTTATTGTCAGCTTTTTGGATTTTAGCCATTCTAAAAGGTGCAAATGCTATTTCACTATTTTTTTAATTTGCAATCCCCTAATGACAAAAGATATCGACTATCTTTCATATGTTTATTTGCTTTCTGTGGACATTCTTTGGTGAGGTGTCTGTTCAGATCTTTGCCCACTTCTGGAGTTCTTTTTATATTTTGGATACATGTTTAGGTAGTAAAAAATTTAATCTTACCCAAAGAGAGGTCTGGCTTTTGCCCTTAGCTCTTGAGAAGTGATCTCTAAATCCTTGGAATATCTTGCCTGATAAAAGTGTCTTTGTTGGGGCCAGCCCCACAGCAACAATGTGATTTAGGGTGGAGGCTTTGAGTCACGTTGACAAAGAGATTTAGGGTGGAGACATCTAAGCATTAGGTATCAGCTAGACCTCTCGATGGACTGGAGACTTAAATCAGCCACATGAGTAGCTGGTCAGCTTTACATGATCAAACCCCAATAAAGACTTCGGACAGGAAAGCTCATGTAAGCTTCTCTGGGTGACAATACTCTGTGTGCAAACATCAATACCTGGAAATAAAGTTATACCTGATTCCATGGGAAGAGGACAACTGGAAGCTCCGCTTTTGATACGTTTTCGGGACTCTGCCCTATGTGCCTTTTCACTTGACCAAGTTTAATTTGTATCCTTCAACTTCGGTAAACGGAATCTAAAGGTGGTTTGGAGACCCTGGAACTTGCAACTGGTGTCAGAAGTAAGGGCAGCGTTTTGTGCCCTACTCCCTAACTGTGCAGTTGGCTAACTTCACAAAGTCTTTTTATCACACATGTATTTTGCCGTTGTACCTAAAACGTCATTGCCAAAGCCAAGGTCACCTAGATTTTCTCATATTTTTTCCTCTAGAAGTTTTATCTTTTTGTTTCACATTTAGGTTTACGATCCATTTTGAGGTGTAAGGGCTCTGTCTAGGTTCGTTATTTCACATATGGACTTCAATTGTTCATCTTAGTCCCATTTGCTGAAAAGGCTCCTTTCTCCATTGAATTGCCTTTCCTCCTTTGTCAAAGATCAGTGGACAATATTTGAGTAGGTCTACTTCTGAGCTCTCAATTCTGCTCCACTGACTATGTATCTATCTGTCCTTTTGCTAATATAATAGTCCCCTCTATCTGTGGGGAATACAGTCCCAGAACGCCAGTGGATGGCTAAAACCATGGCTAGTACAGAATCCTACATATATTGTTTTTTCCTATAAATACATACCTATGATATGCAAACCCACAGATAAGGTGGGAGGGACTACTGTACTATACTGTCTTGGTTACTATGGCCTTAGAGTAAGCCTCAAAGTCAGGTGGTGTGAGTCTTGGGTATTGGTTTTTTGACCAAACCTCAGTCTCTTAAATTTATGTGATAATATATTCATTTTTATTCTAATTACTGATAAGGTGATTTTACACTATTATTCTTGCTGCTCTTTAATATTATCTCCTTTATTTTCTGTCTTTTGCTAATAACACTGTAGACATTTTCTTTTTCCTAATAACACTGTAAATATTGTTCCATAGTCTTTGCTATTCAGTAGTGAACAGAAAATTTGATTAATTTTATTTATGGGGCTTTTTTATTTTGTAGAATCTTCTTGTCACCCCTTGCCTGGATGCTTATAGTGTACCTTTTAATTCTCCTCAAAATTTTCATTCAGTGTATATCTAGTATTCTCCATATATCAGTGAAATCCTTTAAATTGTAAACTTAGGTCTTTCTGAAGCTCAAGGATGTTGTCTTCCATTTTACCATTGATTATTGCTTCTCTTCTATTTATTATTTTCCTTTATTCAGGAATACTATTTATCTACACATTGAGTCTTTATTCTCTGTACCTATCATTTTCATCATTTTGATCTTTTTCTACTACTTTTGGAAGACCTTCTCCAACTTCTCTTCTACATCACTGACTTGATTTTCATCACTATTTTTTGTTTTTTTGAGGGCAGTATCACTGGCCCTCATGTGTGGGACCCGAACTGGGGCCGCTGGCTTCCCAAGCCAGCTCTTAACCACCGCGCAACTTGGCTGGCCCTCATCACTATTTTTTGACTCCTTCATCGTGGATTTTAATAGTATATTGAATTTTAATATGTTTATAAGTTTTGAGGGGTCTTGAAGAAATTTTAAAATATAGGAAAGTACAAAGAATAATTCAAGATCCTTTGTAATTATTCTTATTCCCCTTAGCTCCAGGGCCCTGAAGTAACTCTGGATTCAAATCTGAAACCTATCTCTGGCTAGCTTATTATCAATCATAGGGAAGTAATTTAACCTACTTACTTCAACTTTCTTGGGAATAATCACTTAATCAGATTTAATTAACTAAATCATGAGAGGTTTTAATACAGTATCTGGTATTCAGTAAATATTTAGTTATTATTACTATAATCTTTGTTGGTATATCAGTTGGTTCCTTTCTGTGTCCATCTGTTGTCTTTTACATACTATTTCAGATTCATTAAATAATTTCCAGAAGAAAGCATTCATCATCCAATATTATCTTGTTTCCTTTCTCAATTTTTTTCCAAGTACAATTTTCCTCTGTGTCTTAAGTATACAATTTTCTTCTTTTATTTTCCAGAATTTCTTTCTTTTTTTTTTTTCTGAGGGCAGTGTCACTGGCCCTCATATGTGGGATTCAAACTGGGGCCGCTGGCTTCCCAAGTCCGCTAGCGCTTAACCACCGTGCCACTTGACGGGCCCTCCATAATTTCTTAATAAGCCCATGATGGTTTTTTAAAAAATGCTGTCAATTATTTGAAAACTGAGAAAATTATCCAGGTTTGGTGTTTGCTAAGAAAATAATTAGGTAAATTCTAATTGATCTCTCCTCTTATGTCCATCTGAATAGTATTTGACTTTCAACTCTTAGTTCTTAAGTAAAAGAAAAGATTGATTCATACAATTCTTAGTCAAATTTCTGATGTTAAGCAGTCATGTAATACGGCTCTCATCTATTTTGGAGATTAAGCATCTTTCTGAGGATCCCATTAAAATCATATACTCCAGACCATAGATTTTGCTTACCAATTCAGTCTGTCGTGCCTTGAGGTCAATTTATGGATTTAGGTTTAGAATCCCGATTTACTATGGCTCTGATGAACTAAAGAAGGCTCTCCTGATTCTGTTGCCTCATTATCTGATGTACATGATTGGTAATTTAATCCTGAATACGCTGAAATAGAATCTAGTTCTTCCTGTCAAAAGTAGAGCCAAACCAAGAGTTGTTTCAGTTGTTAACTGGTACCAGGGAGTTTATTAAACTGATCTCTTTACTCTTGTAAATATTTCAAATTTTCCGTAATAAAAAGCTTCATTTGTGTGTTTATTTGAAGTAGGGCCGGAAAAAATGCATACCACTCCTCAACATTTTCTTCTGCCTTTTCCTACTACTATTCCCTTCACATCTGAAAATGCACCATAACCAGTTCACTCCTGCCCCTGCCTTTACAGAGCCGTGGTCAGCAAGAGAAGCGAAGAGGTAATGATAAGCGAGATGGGAGGGAGAAAAAGAGCACTGGATGCTGCAGATAGCAGTTGCAACATCATGGGGGCCAGCTGCCAAGTTTCTGGTTGGCAAAGACTCCACTTCCTTAAATTATAGGTATGCGGCAGAGATGGGCAGAAAATTGACCATTTTCCTGCCTGTCCCTCCTTTTCTGTCTCAGGGATCTGTCTTTACTTTTACTCATAGAAAATCCTCCTGAGGCTTGGCATGTTTTAACTTATATTTCTAGTTTCTGATTCTATTTGTGACTTGGCTTCTCTGTGTATTTTCACCTACTCGATCATGGGAAAACAGAGGAGATTAAGTTGGGTCCCACTAGATTGCTGCCAGCTAACCCCAGGCTTCCCAGAGTTGAATTCTTGAGGCTAAAAGGTCCTACAATAATCCGGTGCATGTTCAACCTGAGAACAGCAGATAATGAAATAGTTTCTGATCTACTCTTGCCTCCCTTAACTCTCAGCCACACTACCATTTTACATAAACAGAAACATGCATATTGATATTATTGAGCACATAGACGACGGCATAGTAAAAAAGAAAGTGTTTCTCTCAAGGAAGCTCTAATCCAGATTAACAAAGTCAAGAAACTGCCAACGGATGTAAGGTTTAAACCAAAGCACTGTAGCAACCAATAAGAAATATTCAAGTTCTTCCACAATAAAGTGCCCATGATAAAACTTATATCTTGGTGAGCTAATATGCCAATTATCAGAGACACTCTTAAAATAAACTGAAAAATGAGTCAGCAATCAAATAATATTAAAAACAATTAGCATCATGGGATGGATTGAGGTTACTTAGAGGTATAGTTCTTTAAATTCTTCTGGTCTTATCAATAATATTCCATGTTAATAAAAAGATTTTCTGAGAAAGTATGTATGCAGAGCCATGTTTTTAAAAGACTGACCTCTGATCTGAAAGACATGATTTGAATTGTCTCTACCACTTGGGAAAGTTAGTTAACTGCTTTGAGCCTCAGTTCTAAAATGGGTGTACTGGGCTGGCCAAGTAGGGCAGTGATTAAGTGCTGGCTTGGGAAGCCAGTGGCCCCAGTTCGGGTCCCACATAAAAAAATAAAAAATAAAATAAAATAAAATAAAAATAAATAAAATGGGTGTATTAATAGTACTTATCTTGCAAGGAGGTTGTGAAGATTATATGAAATAATGAACACAAAGAGCTTAGCACAATTCCTGGTAAATTGTACTCAAAACACAACAGTTATTATAATAAGTAAAAGGAACTTTTCTCTCAGAGTTTTTATCCCTTGAAAATGCTGAGATAAAATATGGTGGTAATTGGGCCAGTCGAGTGGCACGGTGGTTGGGAGCTGGCTTGGGACGCCGGTGGCCCTGGTTTGAATCCCGCATGTGAGGGCCAGTGACACCGCCCTCTTAAAAAAAAACAAAAACAAAAAAACTCGGTGGTAACTAAGGTCAAACAGTACTTCAGAAAAAGAAGACAAATAAAACAAATATAAAATATTATAGAGGACTTCTGGTAAAATGGTGCAATAGACAGACGCTGTGCTAACTGCCTCCCAGGATCACACCAAAATTACAAGCAAATTATACAGCATTCAACCCTGGAGGTCCCCGGAACACTGGAGGAACAGAACCACTAAATGAAGAACTTAAAGAGGAGGCCGCATCGGGTCTGGTAGGACGGGCGGAGACGAGAGAGGGCGAGCCCCATGAGGGAAGCCCAGCCATGGGAAGCTTGTCTGGTTGGGGGAGAGACCCTCCACCCACACACCAAGCTCACCAGCCCAGAGTTCCTTTGCCGGGAAGAGGAGTTCTAAGATAGCTGGCAGAAAATTAGTGAGGACTCTCTTTGCTCAGCTCGGTGAGGCTAAGAGCGGCCGGAGAATCACTGGGGCCGGCGCCCGGGCTTGCTCGCCGGTGAGCACTTACCTGGTTCCTGGTGGAGGGAGTGGCTGTGTGAGCCGGGAGCCTGCGGGGACGGACTGAACTGAGCACCTTTGGTGCAAAGGCTGGAGGTTTTTGATCTGTTGTTCTTGTGGTGCGGAGCCCGCACGCGAGTGGTGTAAGGAGGGAGCCATTTTGTCCAGCTTGGGCCCTCCCACGAAGGATCAGGTCCGAGACCTCATTGGTCTGGTGGAATTGGTGCAAAAGTACGCGCGCGTGCGCACCTGCGGCCTTGAATCCCCACCCTCTGCCCGGCTTGTGCTGCGTTGCCAGGGAAACGCCTAGTGGGAGTGATCCGGCTCCAACAGGCTGCTCACTGAGACCCGGGAGTGCGCAAGCCGCCTGGAGTCCCCGCTCTCTGCCCTCCGCTTACAGAGTTGCCAGGCTGGTGATTGGTTGGCGGGCTGCTAGGCCTGATCTGCAAGAGGCTGAGACTGGGAGTTTTCCTGGGGGTGTTGGGCCGTGAGCTGTGTGCCTGCGTGATTCAGCCAGGGCTCTCCTGGTGATCTATCTAATACATCAAAGCAATCCCAGAGCGACAGCCAGAATGGGGAAACAAAGAAACATGTCACAAGTAAAAGATCAGAAGAAACCTCCAGAAATGGAACCAAATGAAACAGAGGGATCCAACCTTTCAGAGCCAGAGTTTAGAACACTGATGATAAGAATGTTTAAGGAACTTAGCGAGGACATAAAGAAGGATAGGGAAACCATAAAAAACAACCTGTTAGAACTAAAGAAGACAATAACTGAAATGAAGAACACTCGAAGGAATCACCAGTAGAGTAGATGAAGCAGAGGAGCGGATCAGTGATTTGGAAGATAAAATAGCAGAACTCACCCAGTTGACACAGCAAAAAGACCAAGGAATAAAAAACAATGAAAATAGTTTAATAGCCTTATGGGACAAGGTGAAACGCAACCACCTTCGAATCATAGGAATACCAGAAGGAGAAGAGAAGAAGCAAGGGTTCGAGAATGTATTTGAAAAAATAATGACTGAAAACTTCCCTACCCTGGTGAAGGAAATCAACATACATGCCCAGGAAGTGCAGAGGGTTCCAAACAAGCAGAACCCAAACAGGTCCACACCAAGACACATCATAGTTAAAATGGCAAAGGTTAAAGACAGACAGAATCCTAGAGGCAGCAAGAGAAAGACAGCAGGTTACATACAAAGGAACTCTGGTTAGACTAACAGCTGACTTGTCTGCAGAAACATTGCAGGCCAGAAGGGAGTGGCAGGAGATATTCAAAGTGACACAAAATAAAGGCCTACAACCAAGATTGCTCTATCCAGCACGGCTATCACTTAAAATTGAAAGAGAAATAAAGAGCTTCTCAGAAAAGAATAAGCTTAAGGAATTAATTACCACCAAGCCAGCATTGCAAGAAATGTTAAAAGGGCTTTTTTAAACAAAAGAAAGGGGTAAACAAGCTAACCCAGAGAGACAATTTAAGAAGATTGAAGTCATATCAAGCACATATATATAAAGGAAAAACTGATGGTTGCTGGCTGGGAGGGAGTGGGGAAGAGGGAGAGGGGGAAGGTTTTGGACAGTGTATGTGGGACTACAATGTTGCCGCAGGGATATGGGGGCAGTTCTGGGAATGTAATTGATAATGTTGTGAAGAGACTATTTTGTTGCGAGAAATAAGTCAGTCGGAGAAGGACAGGTACCATGTGATCTTACTTGTGTGCGGAGTCTGAAGAGCTGAGTGAACGATCAAAGTAAACAGACTCGTAGATGTAGAGGAAAAACTGAGGGTTGCTAGTTGGGAGTGGGGCGGGATCGGGGAAGGGGAAGGGATTGGACGGCATAAATAGACAACTACAATATTGCCACAGGGATATGAAACACAGTTCGGGGAATATAATAATGTTGTAAAAATTTTGTGGCGTGTCAGATAGTCACATATCTTGTTAGGGAGACCACTTTATGGACGGAGTAGAGGCTTGATCACTGCACTGTACACCTGAAGCTGATGTTGTATAGTATTGTATGCCAACTGTAACTGAATATGTGGATGGTCATGGGATGTGGAGTATACTGTGGAGGGGAGTCAGGGGAGTTGTGATGGATATGTATGATATGGGGGGGAGTGGGGTGGCGAACTGGGGGAGGGGTGTTTTCACTTTGGGGGGTAAAGAGTATAACTATTGCATTGTGTTGTACACCTGAAACTAATAAAAAAATTTAAAAAAAATAAAAAGACAAAAAAAAATATTATAAATTATAGACTAATATCCCTCAAAAATTCAATTGGTGTAATTCTCTGTGTATAAACAGAATAAAAAGGAAAAACTGCTAGCATCTTGATAAAGTACTTGGCAAACTTCAACAACCGTTCACAATAATAACTTTCAGCAGACAACGAATAGATGGAACTTCCTCAATGTACTAAAAGGCATCTACAAAAAATCCTATAACTAAAAATCATAGGTAATGGTAAAAAATTGAATGCTTTCCCCCTAAGATCAGAAACAAGACAATGATGCCCACTTTCACTACTTTAACATTGAACAGGACTCTTAGTCAATACAATAAGTCAAGAAAAAAGGAAAAAGGTCATTAAAATAAGAAATAAGTAAACGGGGGCCAGCTGAGTGGCGCGGTGGTTAAGCGCTGGTTTGGGAAGCCAGCGGCCCCGGTTCGGTCCCACATATGAGGGCCAGTGACACTGCCCTAAAAAACAAAAAAACAAAAACAAAACAAAACAAAACAAAAAAAGAAATAAGTAAACGGGCTGGCCAAGTGGCTCAGTTGGTTAAGAACACAAGCTCTGAGCAACTAGGTTACCGGTTCGATTCCCACATGGTCCAGTGAGCTGTGCCTGAGCTGAGCTGCCAACAGGTAGCAGGAAGGCTCAGCTGGTGAGAGCACGTGCTCCTAACAACAAGATTGCTGGTTTGATTCCCGGATGAGATGGTGGGCTATGCCTACCCACAACTAAGATTGAACATGGCACCTTGAGCTGAGCAGCTGTAAACTGCCGACGGGTGGCCGGATGACGATAACTTGAAGCTGAGTTAGCTGCACCCTCCACAACTAAGATTGAAGGACAACAACTTGGCTGTTCCCCTTCCCCAATTCCCCAATAAAATCTTAAAAGAAAAAAAATAAACAGACAAAATGTTGGTCTGTGTGGAAGATCCTATGGAACCTATAAAAACTTACCAGTAGTGAGATTATTAGCAAGGTCACAAGCAACAAGGTCAATATACAAAAATCAACTGTATTTCTATATTCTAGCAATAAAAAACCAGAGACTGAAATAAAAGATATAATTTATAATAACACCAATAAAATGAAAAACTTAGGGATAGATTTAACAAAATGTGTGCAAGCTCTGTATAATGAAAACTATAACATTTTAGGGCCCGCCGAGTGGCACATTGGTTAGAAGCTGGCTTGGGATACCAGCAGCCCCG